>OZ021731.1:79459194-80795444 GCA_963978545.1 Linyphia triangularis
AAGTTTTATTAAAAAAAATTAAGAGTTTGAAGAGGTTAATTCATGTTCTTTAACATATAAGTAGTATAATTATTTAAGAAATATTATGAATGTGTAAATTTATCAAAAAATATGTTTCAGTCCCTTTAAATGAGATAAACAAACATTACTTATCAAAAATGGAACGTGATTAAAATTTAAAAATGCAACTAAAAACAAAATAGAAATTTAAATTATACCATTAAAATTCTTTGACATGATTCTGAATTAACTATTTATGAAAAATTATTGTTTTCTTGTTTATTAACATGATAATTATTCTTGGTTTTGTGGGTGAAACTCCTTTTACAATCACATTTCGAAAACGATTACTGCAATAGAGAACTAATTTAGCAGTTGTATAACACCACTTATTTTTTTACTTACAAGCTAAAATGAAAAGTAAAGACAAATATGTTATATTTAGGAAGATCATCCTCATAGGCTTAACCATAGGACTAACTAATGATCAGTTGCCCCATTTATTAGACAGTAGTATGTTTTCAATACAATTTACAAATATGAATTTTTAATTTAATGAACCTTTAATCAAATTAAGAAAAGAAAAAAAAAATGAAGTTTTAACTTAATGAAGAGAAACTACTAAATAATTTACAACTGTTATTATTTGCTTCATTTAATGTTTTTAAACAGTAAAATTAAAAATAAAGAACAGATTAAAACATGATATACTTCTACTTACAAAGTTTGGCAAAATAAAATAATAAATTTACTTTTAAAACTTAACACAAAAGGCCACACACAGAGAGTAAATGCCCTCTCTACTTTCAAAGAAACTTATGCCAGCTTCTAAATAGTTGAAGAGGTGGGGACACCAAGTCATTCTAAGAAAATTCCTCCCTTCGGTAATAAACGACCCCCCACCGTCAATCCTGTTGACCGCAGTACATGATTTTTGTAGTCGGGACAAATGGATATCTCTTTTGCCATCACATTGTCAATCTGACGTATTGGTACACATTCCCATCCAAGAAAAAGGGAACTTTATAGTGCTGATGAGTCTAGCACAATGGTTTGAGGGTCGTATATCACATTTTATTGCCGTCTCTGTCTGGTGCTTTTTTAAGAAGCTGGTCAGTAAGCAATTCTCACTACCTATTGGCGACAATTACATCTACCACTTAGGAAATGGGGGCAAGCCAAGATCCCTATCCTTTCTGTGTTGTTCTCCCCTCTGCCTTTTAAATGAAACGTGTTATATCTTCAAGCATTTTTGCAACTGAAAACAGCTTTTTTTAAAGAAGAGGTTCTTATCTTCTTGGTAAGTTCCATGAAGCTTAGGTAGAATATTTGAAACTGGAATTTTACATCATTCTCCAAAGGGAATCATCAGAGTAAGACTTTTTAGGAAATTTACGCATTTTAAAGAAAATAAATGTTGAAAAATTGTGTTAAAAAGACAAAGATATTTTTTTCAACTATAATTTATAACGTTTCCTTCTAGAATAATTGAGGATGTAAGTAAATGTTTTTGGAAAGATGGAGAAAGGTAAAGCCTCATTTTGTTCGCAAAGGGCGTCGCAGATGCTAGGACGGTCCTGCTAACAAATATTTACAATATAATGTTAGAAACTAAGAATATTTTTTTTTTACTACATATCCGTAACCTAAGAGAGTTTTCATGTTAAAAAATATAGGCTTTATTTTATATTGATGTTCGAATCTGTTTTTAACAATTGACATATAAAACTAAATGAAAAAATTATTTTAATATTTTGAAAAGATGTATTAAAAAATAGCTTGATTCCTTAAAGAACTATGCAATTTAGCAGTTCTACAATGGATCGAACCCTAATAGGGATTTCGTTATAGTTTGACAGCTTGAGAGACAATCATTAAAATTTAAAACAATTAAACTTTAATAGACATGCTATAATTTCGCAGAAAACTGTTTTCTGCTTTTTTCACATGGATTTCGGTGAAAATTGAAAAGTTTGAAAGAAATGATATTATGGTATTTTCCCATCGACCCTTTTCGCTATACAAAAAATGCCACCAAGTGGTACTAAGGTGTTCGGATAAATTGTGTCGAGATTTCAAAAGTTGACTGGAATAAAAGTACTATATTGTTCAGGGGTTGTCGAACGTCAGCGAGCACGGGTCAAACACCCAAATAAAGTTAATGAGGCTAATTTATTTTTTGCTAAAATACTGTTTAAGGCTTTACTCCAGCAATTCTCAACCTGTGGGGCGCTCCCCCCTAGGGAGGCGCGAGCACACTAAAGGGGAGGCGCGAGAATATCCAAGAGAAAATATTATTTTAAAAAATTGGTTAACTGACTGAAAGGAAAGCATACATACACATAGAAAACAAAATTCATTTCGACATATTTAACAAATAAAGTAAAACAACTTACTAAATCAAAACTTAATCAAAACATACAAAATTAAAAAAAAATTTAATAATTATTAGTGACTTCCTTGGGCCTGTTTTGCAGAGCAAAGTTTTTCGAGGAAGGCTTAGTATTAGAAATAGCCACTTTCAGTTCTGTTTATATATTTAGTCGATCTATATTTTGTCTTCAAAGAAGCCACAGCAGAAAATCAAGTTTCACGAAGGTAGGATGTTGAAAACAGTAATAGAATCCGAAATGCCCTTGTTTTTAGTACAGAAAAATCATCCTCTACTCCTGCCACAATTCAAATAATGATTTATTACTAAATTGTCTTTTGGTTTCGCCATTTGTCGTGAAGTCTATGAATTTTTCTTCCTCATCAATTGACAGTCCTTCGGGAGTCTTATGAAATGGATCCCTAACCCACTCGTAACTTGCTATCAGTTTGTCTTCACTATGAAAATACTTTTTAAAATTCTTTGCCAGCATGGCTAAATGATTTTCAATGGTTACAAAAATAACTTTTACATGTTCTTCTTCAGCCTTGTAAGTTTTTGTACAATCATCCACATTTGCAAACATTGTTAGGTTTTTTTGCTTTAAATTTCTGCTCCACAATTCCAATTCTTTATCACTCGTATCCAACATATGTGTATTTGCTCCTTGGAGTTGAAGATTCAAATTATTTAATTCCTAAAATATGTCGACCAAGTAGCTCAATTTCATCACAAATAAATCATCGAGAAAACTCTCGGCTTCCGTTGTGTTTTCTTCTAGGAAAATTGCGATTTCTTCTCTGAATTCATAAACAAGTTGTAAAAATTTCCCACTTGATAACCATCTTGCCCCGCAATAAAATAGTAACGCTGAATGTACCGAACCCATGTCTTTAAAAAGTGCGGAAAAGATTCTCGATTTCAGGTGTCTTATTTTTATATACCGTAGTTAACACAATATTCAGACCACGACTCATTTATTCTTTCGAAGCCAAAGCTTCTCTGTGGATTAGGCAATGTGTCCAGACGCACTGAGGCGATTTTTGTTTTACAAGTGCTTGTATACCTTGGAATTTTCTGGTCATTGAACGAGCACCATCGCTGCATATTCCGACGCAATTTTTCCATTCTATGTTTGCCTCGTTCATAAAATCTTTTAAAATAGCAAATAATGCGAGCGCTGTTGTTTGGAGTTCGATTGGTTTTCAGAAAAGTAGTTCTGCTACTATTGACATATTATCACAAAATCGAACTTAGGCAATTAAATGAGCATCTTTATTACTATCTGTTGCTTCATCAAACTGTATTGAAAACAATTCGTCACGCAACTTCGAGAAAAGCTGACACTATACATCTTCAGCTATATCACCAATTCGACGAGCAACAGTATCATTTGAAAGAGGTATGGACTGCAGTTGTTTTGAAAAATTATCTCCAAACATAGTTTCTACAATCTCAATTGCTGCTGGCCAAATAAGCTCTTCACAAATGGTGTAAGGTTTTTTACATCTGGTTATTTTATATGAAACTTTGTAAGATGCAAATAAAGCTTTTTTATTTACTGACAAAGTTTCTTCAAAAAATGATTTTTGCTTTTTATACGACTTTAATTTTAATTCGAAGAATTCTCTGGGTTTGTTGAGGTATCCACTATGAAGCATTTCCAAATGCCGTTTTAGTTTATTAGATTTCCTGCTGTCTGCGGCCAATATTTCTGAGCAAATGATACATAGGGGCCTTTCTTCTTCACTTACTTCAGTACTGGTAAATCCAAAATGTAAGTATTCTTGAGAATATTTTCTTGATTTTATTTTCGGAACCACGCATGTCTGTGTGCTTGTTGATACTTGACTATCGTCTCATGCCCGTTTACTTCCGCTTAAAAATTTATCCATGAGTCTGCATAAATCTGCTGCCGTGAATTTAATATGGTGAATTGCAATTAACACGAAAACATATTTTACATACACATTCCCGATAGATTCGATAGCGATAGAAGGATCGACTCGAAAGAGACTGGCTGGAATTGAAACTTGTGTTATAGAACATTTTCCTTCTTCCTATGAGAAAGCATTTGCTCTGCGCACGCTCGAGATGGCATTGGTCGTGTTCACCGCCCACTTGGCAAAATGTCAGATGTGGTTTCTCGCCAACGTTGGCTCGCTTACTCTTGTTTTAGCAGTTAGTTAAAAATAATTTACAAACAGAATCCAAAATATTCAATATACATTATTGTTGCATACATTTTATTGTAAGCAGGGGCGCGATGAAAATTATAATTGAAAACTGGGCCGCGAATACTGAAAGGTTGAGAAACGCTGCTTTACTCAAAGGTTATATTCAAAATAAGTACAAAAGTGGCCTTGTTTGCGCTTTTTATCCCCTTTTAATTTCTTGCAAGTCAAATATCTATTCTAACTATAAAAAAGTTCTGTAATAGCTTTTAATATTAACTTTTCTTTATAAGAAATTCAGTTAATTAATATTCATGGATTACATATTTTACATATCCTGTGCAAAAATAGCCATTTAATTTATATATTTTGTTTTGTAATAAAATAAACATGGAGTTAATTTGTTTGCCACAAAGCCAATTAAATGGGAATAGCGAGCCCTAACGGAAACTTTCTTCATGCAATAATTGTTTTTCCATTGAGCTTAAAAACAATTATGCCTAAATCTGTATTTGATTCCTTCCTCTCAAAGTATACATTATAATTAAAATCAAGATGTAAATATTATTAGTTATTTCAAAGCTTAAATATATTGTTCTAGTAAAGGTTTTGAAATAAAGCATTTCATACATCAACATAAGTTGTTTGACTGTGATATTTGTTAGTTCCCAACTGAAAGAGCTTTTGGAGTTTTAGAAGAAATTATTTTTTAAATTCTCATCGATTAATATTTAACACTATTAATAAAGATTAATGATATATATTGATTCCGATCTCATTGGTAAAATCTAAATAACACAGCTTATGACACTTGTAATAATTATTAATAACTTAGTAAGCACATACCTGAAATATTTTTTAACAAAGGTACCATACTTATACCTTAGATTTTATAAACTTTACATTATTCCGTTTCAAAAACAATGCTTTTTTTTTTTTTTTTTTTTTTTTTTTTTTTTTAAATAAATCTAAAAACTAATTTTTAGCTGCAAAACACAATCAAATTAATTTTTAAGAACTAATCATTTAAGTGTTTCTTAAGCATAAAATATTTAATTATTTCTTAAGATTATAATTAAATAATTAGTTTTAAGTTCATATTTTTGGGTTCTTAATTTGAAATTAAATCGATTACCCAGCGTCAAATCTCTATGAGCATTGGCTATGCAGTTTTTATATATAAAATAGTCTTTTCTCTTGTATTATAAAAACATTTCAGTCTGTAGATAGGTCTACAGCTGTAATAAATTTTTTATTCATAAATATTTGACAACTATTAAGTCCTTTTTTATACATTAATTTTAAAATTTGAGAATGTTATTCGATTTATATTCTATCCATATTATAATTCGTTGGTTAAATGAATTTTATATAAAGACGTAAATTCTTTACATATATATTTAACTAAATTTCTTCGCAAATATTTCATAAAAAATGAAAAGAATCTACAATAGAAGACAGCCAGCCTCCCAGACATAGTAAAGGCTGCAATTTCTAAAAAGATTGCTTGCAGAAAAGACTTTATTCTGTCCATCGAAAACACATGTGTTATCCTCACTCACACGTTATTCAGTTCATCGAAAACACCTGTGTTCAGGCGCTTAGCCCGGGGAAGGGTTATATCCCCTCCCGAAATTTTCCCGTTTGCTACTAGAACACAAAAATTAAAGGACTTGTTTTGTTTGAAATTGTAACTTTAAAGGGTATTGTTTTAATTTAATTTTCATAACCCTTTCCGAAAAAAAATTATGGCTACTCCCTTGGGCCTGTGTTACCCTCAATCACACTTTATTTAGTTGATCAGTTAACTTAAGAGCACATGCAATGCGTTTCAAAAGGAATACAAAACCCTTTTTCTCCCAGGTATTCTCACATTTTCAGCACACCCTTAAAGAATTTTCTTTGTACCGTAATAGGGGGGTGAAGTTCTGACCCAGATCACTGAGCCCACAGATTCAGTACACAAAGGACCGAAGTACCAATAACGGTTACGTGGCACTGGCTTACGTGGTTTTGACCCTGCTGTGGCTTTAGCGTAATATTAAAAAGATCTCCGTGGTCTTAGGATACACATTCCTTATGCACCTGTGTTTGACTCCCCCTCCCCCCCTCACAAACGCTTATCTCTTTTAAGTGGAAAAGGGGGAATAATTCTTTGTGTTTGAAATTTTTTCAATAATTGTATTTGGAAAAATATCTAGGGAAAGAACAGGTTTCCCACTTTATATTGGACGATTAAAGACAGTAATGTGACACTTTTTGAATGTGTTGGTATTTAGTTTATTCACATTTTGTATTTTACGTTTGATGTGAGAACATATATTTTATATCAACATTAGCTAAGGAAAGTGAAATTTTTAAAACCAAAAGAAGAAACTTCTGTTTGGTTATCTCTATCGCCAACATAAAAAAACTTAAGAAGTTCTTAGTTTATTATAAGTGAAAGAGAAAAGTACAACTACAGAGGTGTGTGAAAAGTGATCATTCCTGTATTCCAAATGCAGCAGAAATAGAAGTAAGAAGAAAAGTAGAAAACTGTAAAAAGAGATCTAGGGAGGGCATATCAGTCACTGTGAATATCATTTTCAAAGAAGAATTTTCTGAAATCTACAATAAAGGGTATGATCTTGTAACGGAAAGTCCCACTTACAATAGTGCAAAAATTGCTTTATGCACAGAGAACACATTTTAACTTTATAATTAAGATTTTATGTATTTATAGTAATAAAACAAGCTGTGTGTCTGCCTGTCGCTCTGTGGATCTACAGAAACCTACTTAAAATTGGAGTAGAGCTCTGAAATTTTCAACATAAGAAGTTTTGGCTTTCTAATTTTATGTATGTCAAACAGAATGTTAACATTTTAATTAGTTCTTTTTTAAGTAATTCTTTTAATTAATTTTTTTTTTCAAAGTGACTTCAAAGGGAGATGTAGCTCTGAAATTTTCAACATAAGTAGTTATACCCATCTAATTGAACTTTTGATAAATAGAATGCTAAAATTTCAATTAGTTATTTTTTAATTAATTTTCTTAATTAACTAACAATTTTTTTTACAAAACGACCTCTAAAAGGGTTACAGTTCTGAAATTTTCAACATAAGTAGTTTTGGTCTGCTAATTGGTTTTTTGAAAAACAGAATTTTAAATTTTTATTTAGTTCTTTTAAATTAATTTTTTTAATTAATTAATAAATATTTTACAAAACGATTTCTAATTGGGCTACAGCTCTGAAAATTTCAACAAAAGTAGTTTTAGCCTTTTAAAAACAGAAGCCGCTTTTGAAAAACAGAATTTTAAATTTTTATTTAGTTCCTTTTTAATTAATTTTTTTAATATATATATATATATATATATATATATATATATATATATATATATATATATATATATATCGTCGTATCGATATATGACTAAAATTCTAAGTTTACATTTTAGTTTTATTCTATCTTCAAAGATACAGATAAACTCACTTTAAAATCAAAAACTTAATTATTTAAATTTAAAATCTATATTTATTTTAAATTTTTTCCACTGTTCTCGGTGGGCGTACCGGAATATGTCCCGATATTCCGGTAGGCCGACCTGGTTGGAGCCAATTTGTAAGCTGCTCTAACCTCAGGGTGGGTATTCGGCGAAAAACAAGTGCATTGCATGGGGGAAATGAGAAGGGATCCCCCTTCTTTCTTCTATAACATTTCTTGCTGACTACCAGAAAAAAATATTTATCTATTTTTATCGATCGCCAATTTCGCGCCAAGCACAAAACTACAGCAGGGCCATCTGTTGGCCTAGATTATAACTCTTCTAAAATCTAAACAAATTGTTTTGCGAATTATAACACACAGAGATATGTGTTTTTTTAATTGAAATGAAAATACATTAAACAAAATCTGTCTTTTTATTTATCGCAAAAATCTATTCAAATAAAACAAACACTCTCCCCAAAAGTATGTTCCATAAAAAAAGTTTCCTTTTCATGTATACTTGAAATTACAGATTTTTGAGAGAGCCTGTTTTGTCAATTTACTAAAGTTTTAATTTCTCCGGATTTGAAAATTTACGGGATATGCTCAGTCTATTAACCACCTAATATGCGTAAATTTTTTTCGAAAAACGAGCCTTATAAAATTTTTACTATGTTCATTTATGTATATAAAAAAAAAATGCAAATAGAAAAATAACGACAAACTACAGGCACAAGGTCCATCAAGGTTGGTTTATTTTAACGCTTCTGAAAGGATCCCCCTTTGAACAATCCTCCGGTAAAAGTTCAGCATTTAAAATTAATTACACTAGTACAATTACGATTTGTGGAGACAGATTGTACCACTTTTATCAATCACCTAGTAAAATTTTTACCATTTAAAAAGGTACTATATGCTATAGTTAATATAACCACTTCTTACAACGAATCCTGATGGTCTAGTGGTAAGACGCGTTGTTGCAAACACCATGGTCTGCGGTTCGAATCCCGGTGTAAGAAATCCTCTACTTCCTGCAGTTGACCATGGATGTCTGCGATGATCTGCATAACCAATGTATTTGGTACCCGTGTAAAGTTTTCATTTATTTTTTTAATTTTTCCCGGTTTTTTCCCGGATTTTCCAGGATTTTGTGGATATCTAATAAACATCTATTGGTCGTCCATTGGATTTTGTAGATGCTAACTGAATGTCTTTTGGACGTCTGCAATGTCCAGAGAAAATCTTATCGGTAGACATTGTGGAAGTACAATGGATGGATAAAGTACAGCGTTTTCCGGGACATTTGACCATCCATTTGCCGTCTATTATATATAAACGTATGATCCAATAGATATCCCATTTTTTTAAAAGCATATCCAGTAGATATCTATTGGACGAGTTTTGGCTATGTGGGAATGATCGACTCAAGACACATGAAGTACAAAAAAGCAAACGAAGATGTCGATTATTTTAATGTAAATACAGTTGTAGCCTTTTTATCCCAGCACATCCGTCTGATAAATGTTTACTATTAAGTATAGTACTGTTCTGGAAATGAAAAGAGAGATAAAGATTGGGGTTGGGATTAGCCTAACAATGGGCTCCAACCTGTCCCAACTCTTGAGCCCCCCGCTTCTGATTCTATCTTGATATCATTTAAGTACAAAAAGGGGAACACAGAAAATTGCTATGACCGGACTACTTTGTTGTGCTTTTATTGTTGGGCCATCTGCAATAATTTGAAAACTCCAATTGTTGACAGTGACGAGACTAATGATGGTAAAGCTTGGCGTCCACTATCGCTAAGCAGAGCAGAGCGGAGTGGATTAGAGCCAATTACAAGACTGCCAATGTCTACTATAGCACGAGCCTCGAGCTACAATGGACGTTGACAGCCTTGTAATAGGCTCTAATCCACTCCGCTCTGATCTGCTTAGCGATAGTGGATGCCAAGCTTAAGCCAGACCTACATGATCATGTGCTTGAGGGCCACTTTATCTCAGTATGTTGGAGGAGACATCGATGTTCTTACAGAGATATTGGATTATCAACCTCCTATATAGGCCTAGATTAAGTGAATAAATTGATTAATTACTGTGATGATACTTGATAAAAAAAAAATTATTTGTACAGTTTTGAATGATTGTTGTCTTCTTTTTCTTTCATGACCTATTGTTTTGCTTGGTTACTTGTTATACTACTAAGCTAGTCATTTTAAATGAAGGGGAAAAAGTAATGTTTCAAAACTACCTGATTTAAATATTTTTATTTTTTTGGCCAACAAATTAATTTTGTGAAAGAGGATCTACGCTTCTGTCAATTATTAAATACGATTTATTTTTTATTGAAGCCCTAATCAGTGAGACAAACATATGTTAAACTTCAACTAGTTATTGCGACTAAGCGTTACTCGTGGCAACAAAATTATTGAAATTTAATGGAGATCAAATGTTGATAGTTTTTTTTAGTTATAAGAAAAAAAAAAAAAAACTTAGAAATAACTTTTTTGTTCTTGTTTTTTTGCTATCACTCAAATTATAAGAAAAACTTGTTGTGGTAAACCTCAAATACATATAATCAGCACACAGAGAGGAGAAAAAGAAAAGTAGAACTACACCAAAATATATTTTTGAAAATTACCTAATGACTGGAATATTGGTGATTTGACGACGCACTTGTAGAGTAACTGTGTCATTATAAATATATATCCCACCCGATATTTACTGTTCGGCGCAGTAGGGCCCCAGTGTTACTCTTGCCTTATAAAACTGCAAACAACCAACCCATCCGATATTTCTATCTACAACCAAGAAGTGAATTTTCAAAGAGTTTCTATAGAAGTACTCTTCCACTTGAATTTTAAATAATTTTTAATTCAATTGTACGTTTTTATACTAATCTTAAAGAGGCCTTCGAGCTAATATTTGCATGCAAACTGATATTTTTTTTCTACATGCCTTTAGCATTTATAGTTTAGTCTACAGCAATTTCAAATTTTTTTCCACCTACAGTTTTTAATACTTGTGATCATAATTTTCAGTTGAATTTCGGTATAGAAACTCGTTTCAGCAACAGCTTTTATTTGACACATTGCAAGTGTCTCAAGATTTTGTAGTTTTCTATGTAAATATTACCCTCGTACAGAGTCTTTCTTCATAGTTCAGTCTACTTTAATGTAGTTTAGAAACAAAAATGAGAGTTCTTACGTATCCAAGGGATACGAAGGGATGATACGTGAATAACAAATTAAGTTATAACGATTTTGCAATAATTTTTCTGTAAAATCATAGAAATTAATTGTTCATGAGTAGAAATAAAAAGACCTATAACAGTCTTAAGAGTTTGAATTACAATATTCTTATTCTTATTAACAGATTTATAAAATGAGGATACATTTATTTCAATCATGAAATTTTGTTGAATCTATTAAAATTATGTTTTGAAATAATTCAATTATATTAAGAAATATACAGCATTTTATTATTTTTTTTTATAAAATATGACTAAATTTTAGTTAAAATTTGTCATTGAAGTTAGCATTTAGTTTTTGATTTCATTCATAACTATCCTAAAATTATTTACTGTAATTATTCAAATTCTATTTCATAAAGCATAGTTTAATTTGAAATGAATTTAATCTAACGTTTTTTTTTTTTTTTTTTTTTTTTTTTTTTATCATAAAAATGCAGTGTTGCAGTTGTAATACATTGAGGTATTTTCATGTATTTTGTATCTTTCTAGCTAACTTTTGTGGATCTGAAACTTATCCATGTGCAGAAAATGAGCTCTGTGAAGATCTAGAAAAAGATCCTGGGAACGTAAAATGCACTTGCAAAGAAGGTTTCTTTTTCGATGGAGTAGCTTGCAAAAAAAGTAATAATTAGAATAAATATTATTTCGATAAATTATACATAGTGAAAAAAAAGTAAAATCTATAAAAAAATAATTCTAGGAAAAGAATTATAATTATATTGTCGGATACAAATAAACAAAGCAACCAATTTGAATGTATAAGGTTCTCTAAAATTGCTTAACATGGTTTATTTCTTTTACTAAATTAGAGGTAGGACATCATTATAAATTGCAAAACTATTCAAACTGAAGAAATAAATCTAAAATAAGGTATAGTTTTTATGTTTTATGGGTTTTTCAAAGTTAAAGTTATGGTTTTACAGTCAACTCTCTATAACTCGAAGTCTCATAAGTCGAATATTCGTTTATCTCGAAGTTTTCATTATGTCCCAAGACAAATTTAATGTTTTTAAACACTAGTTATATCTATATCTCGAAGTGTATATCTTTTAAGTTGAATTTTTTGTAAAAATTTTATTATCATTACTAACACACAAAAAATCTCACAAAATTCTCATAACCCCCCCCCCCTCTTCCCGGTTTTTAGTCTTACGTTATTATATCGTGTTTTACAATTTAACTTGTTACCCGGGGAAAAAAAGTTTGCATTGACGCCTACAGAAAGTAAACTGGCTTTTGCTTGTACATTTCATTCCAAATTTGAAGTGTAAATCAGTGGTTTTGATTTACGTTGGCTTTGAATAATGTTAAAATGCAAGTTGAATACTCTTAGTATAACTCAAAAAGTTAAATTAATCAATGAAACTGATCAAAATCTGCAATGGAAGTAGAAAAACGTTGCTTTAAAGTACAGATTTCCTTCGAATACCCTTTCAACAATTTTGAAAAACAAAGACGATTTTGAGAAGAAATGCATCAAAACTTGATCCATCGTGTAAATGAGTGAAGGTGTGGCGACATCAAATAACAGATAAAGCTTCTGTGAACTGGAGTACTCTTCTGCACCGCGGCAAAGTATCTGCATCGAGATCCAATGGTCTCGGGATCGAGGCCCGTCGCCCGCATGAAAGCTGCATTCTCTTTAAAGGTATGCGCCTTTCCTGGAGTCGAAGCTGCTCTGTTAAAATGGTTTGAGACTTATCGAAACCAGAATTCCAAAATCTCTCTTAGTGGGGGAATGTTAAAAGAATCTCGAAGGACTTTGTCCGTTTACTAAAAGTTGAAGGATTTATAGCGAGTGCAGGATGGCTAGAAAAGTTTAAAGCAAAAAATGTCTCTAATGAAATATGCCTTGAATAGAAAAGAATTTCTGAGCGACTTCCAATAACTCGAACTTCGGATACCTCGAAGAATTTGGCTAGTCCCTTGAACTTCGAGTTATCGCGAGTTGACTGTACATTAGTTTCTCACGTTAAAGCTTGGCGTCCACTATCACTAAGCAGAGTAGAGCAGATCCGATCAGAGCGGAGTGGATTAAGCTTGGCGTCCTCTATCGCTGAACAGAGCAGAGCAGAGCAGAGCAGAGCGGAGTGCATTAAAGCCAATTACAAGGCTGTCAAAGTCCATTGTACCTCGAGGCTCGTGCTATAGTAGACATCTGCTCATTAAGAAGATGATGTTATTTGAATACTTCCCCCCCATAATGCTTTGAAATAGATTGTCCATAGTTGCACACAAATTTAAACTAGTTTTGGGGGAAGTTGTTAGTATGGATCTCTATGGTTACTATTAAGCCTTCTTCAACTTCAAGTCAGTAACCAAGCATGCGCTATCCAAAAGTTGTAGTAGAGATCAGTGATTCATTGAAAGGCATATTTTCAGAAGAAATTCATTGACTGGAGTTGCCGACAATCTATAATAATAAAACAAGCTGTGTGTCTGTCTGTCTGTCTGTGGCTCTGTGGATCTATAGAAACCTACTTAAAATTAGAGTAGAGCTCTGAAATTTTCAGCATAAGTAGTTTTGACCTTCTAATTTTATGCATCACCAACAGAATTTTAAAATTTTAATTAGTTCTTTTTTAATTAATTTTTTTAATTAATTAATAAATATGTTACAAAACGATATCTAATAGGGCTACAGGTTTGAAATTTTCAACATAAGTAGTTTTGGCCTTTTAATCTGACTTTTAAAAATCAGAATTTAAAAATTTTATTTTGTTCTTTTTTAATTATTTTTTTTTAATTAATTAATAAACATTTTATAAAACGATTACTAATAGGGCTACAGTTCTGAGATTTTCAACATAAGTAATTTTGGCCTTCTGATTGTATACATCACAAACAGAATGTTAAAATTATAATTAGTTCTTTTTTAATTAATTTTTTTAATTAATTAATAAATATGTTACAAAACGATATCTAATAGGGCTACAGCTCTGAAATTTTCAACATAAGTAGTTTTGGCCTTTTAATTAGGCTTTTAAAAAACAGAATTTTAAATTTTTATTTTGTTCTTTTTTAATTAATTTTTTTAGTTAATTAATAAACATTTTACAAAACGACTACTAATTGGGCTACAGCTCTGAAATTTTCCACATAAGTAGTTTTAGCCTTCTAATTAGACTTTTGAAAAACAAAATTTAAAATTTTTATTTAGTTTCTTTTAAATTAATTTTTAGAATTAATTAATTAATATTCTACAAAACGATTTCTAATAAGGCTACAGCTCTAAAATTTTCAACATAAGTAGTTTCGGGCTTCAAATTGGACTTTAGAAAAACAGAATTTTAAATTTTTGTTTAGTTCGTTATTAATTAATTTTTTTAATTAATATATATATTACAAAACGATTTCAAAAATGGCTACAGCTTTGAAATTTTCAGCATATATAGTTGTGGCCTTCTAATTAGATTTTTAAAAAACAGAATTTAATTTTTTTTTTTTTTTAATTATTTAACAAATATTTTACAAAACGATTTGTAATTGGGCTACATTTCTGAAATTTTCCACACAAGTAGTTTTGGCCTTCTAATTGGACTGACAAAAAGAATATTAAAATTTTAATTTATTTTTCAATTAATTATTTCACAAAAAGCGCCTTCAAATAGGCCTAGATCTCTGAAAGTTTCAACATAAGTAGTTCTAGCCTATAATTTTACTTTCCACAAATACGTTTGAAAATAACATTGAGGGGGTGTTGTACTATTGTATTAACGGGGATTTTTTTTTTTTTTTTTTTGACAAGGAAGAAGCTTCCAATATTAAGTCTTTACTTAGCAATTAGATTTAAGTGAGTGAAGCGAGCTTATGCTTACGCAGCAATGAACCTTTCAGAGAGCGAAACGAGCCTATGCTTGCTATGCCTGCATAGCAATGAACCTTTTAACGAGTGAAATAAGCCTGTGTTTATGTGTCCATGATTTTTTCAGCGAATGAAGGGAGCTCTATTTTGCGTAACGATGAACCTTCCTGCGAGCGAAGCGCCAAAAACTGGGTCTTATACACGAATGACAGATTTCCGCAAAGCGAGGTCTCACAGCTTGCTAAAATATTGCACATGTTAAAATTTCGTAGCGAAGCACGGGTATTTAGCTAGTAATAAATATATGCATTAAAAAAAAAAAATTGTGTACGTGATAATAAAAATTTTTGTATGGAACGTGTGGGGAAATACTTTTTCAAACTCGGTAAATTATTTGTCTCGTGCTATCGCATTCGTCAAATAAGCGTTTTACCTCATTTGAAAAAGAGTTACTTTTCCCACTGGTTGCATGCATAAATAACTAATTTTGAAATTATGTGTTTCATTTTATTTAGAGTATTGTCGTCCATTTAATGTTTTATATATTAAAAATGTAAAAGTAATTATGAGTTTTGATACTGTTGCAGTGTATTTAGCACTTGAATAGAAATTGTTTTAAATATCCTTAATGATTGGGACATTTTAAAATATATATCACAATGTAATAAGTATGTGTAGTAAAATATTATTTTTTTTATAGTTGACAAGTGTAAACTGCCGAGTACATTGGGTTGTCAACAAGGGTGCAATGCAGAAACCGAAAAATGTGAATGCAAGCCCGGATTTACACTACAGTCCAATAACAAAACTTGCGGTGAGTTAGTTTATTCAACATTATTTCAATAAGACTCAAAAATAGGATAGGTCGACTAAACAGTATAGTGGTTAGCATACTAGCTTCTAGACCGCGAGGTTGCGTGTTCGATTCCCGTGTAAGACAGTGGCCCTTGTGTTGCCTTTGGGCCATAAAACAACAAATAAACAAACAAACAAACAAACAAACAAACAAACCCGTGTAAGACAGGGGTGTTTGTAAATGTATGTTGACTTGTCAAATGACGAATGTTTCGGCTCATTATAGCCCTCGTGTTGCTGACCACGCCAGATAATCTGAAAACAACCAACCAAAAATAGGATACCTAGTTGCACCATTGATATTTTTTAAGGAAAGTTCAATGTTAAGTGTGTTCGAGCAGTTAGGACTTTGACAGATAATGAATGCAAAGAGAATAATCAATCATTTTGGCAAGTAGTAAAATATTTGTTTGATATATAGTATTTAATTTTTCTCTAGATTACCGGACCCTTTCGACCGAATAAAGTACCGCAGGCCAAAGTATTCGGTAAAATCCTAGTTTACGCTACACGCTTGGCTCGATTTTAAAAAATGTCACCAAAGCCGAAATTAAGCGTGAACGCTTGTCGCCAAACTGTTGCCAAAGCCGAAGTAAAACTTTTATGATTGTCGCCAAGAATTGAAGTAGGCAAAAAAATAGGAAATCGTAACCTGAAAGTTGCAAATATATAAACATACCATCGCCAATGTCGCCAAATCCACCGTGTAACGTATACTAGGATTAAGCCAAGTATTCTTAGTAAATTGATATTCTCTGCGTTTTATAAGAGACACGGGGATGTTTAACGGCGTACTATAATTTGCATTCGTTCCTCAACCTATTATCTTTTAACTTTGTGTTTTTGCATCTGACAGCCCCTGCTACCGGCACAAACATTTGCAAGAAATCCTGCGGTCCCGGAGTGTGCGTCAAAGCATCAGCTGGAGAAATCTGCATATGCCCAAGAACTCATATTTCAAGAGGAACTTGCATTGGTAAGTCTATATTTTTTTAATTTTTTTTTTAAGTTGGAAAGAGCGTACGTTTTTTTACATTGGTTAAAAGCATTGGTTTTGATACAGTTCAGTTAAAGCATAAGCTAGCTTTCACGGGCGACGAGCCTCGATCTAGGGACCATTGTGTCTCGAGACAGATACTTTACCGCTGTGCAAAAGAGTACTCCATTGCACAAAAGTTTTATCTGTTATTTGAGGTCGCCACACAGCCTCCTCCCAGCGACGAAGAAGCCATGCTGTTGGTCAACGTCTGATCGGAGTTGGTGGTTTAGGATGCTTGTTGCATCGTTGTGTCCGCTTGTTGCGGTGTTGCACGCGAGTTGCGTGTGTGATCGCTTGTTGCGATGTAGTGTCTGATCGCTTGTTGCGATGAAGTTTCTCCTTTCAGAAAGTACCGATAGATGGCAGCATGATTCGTTTTAGTCCGATGTCACCAACAAAGTGTAAACTAGCTTTCACGGGTGACGAGCCTCGATCCAGGGACCATTGTGTCTCGAGACAGATACTTTACCGCTGTTGTAAAGAGTACTCCAGTGCACAGAAGCTTTATCTGTTATTTGAGGTCACCACACAGCCTCCTCCCAGCAACGAAGGAGCGATACTGTTGTTCTGATCAACGTCTGATTGGAGTTGGAGGTTTGGGATGCTAGTTTCATCGTTGTGTCCGCTTGTTGCGATGTTGCACGCGAGTTGCGTATGTGATCGCTTGTTGCGATGTAGTGTCTCCTTTCAGAAGCGCCGATAGATGGCAGCATGATTCGTTTAAGTCCGGGTCATCATTAAAGCGTATGCAGCTTTTGTGTGGGCGACTGGTCTCGATCCCGAGACCATTGGATCTCGAGGAAGATACTTTGCCGCTGTGCAAAAGATATATACCAACGTTTTACCTTTGCTAATACTGTTCATTTAAATTGTCTTAATTGTCATACGATTATGTATGAATCGTACAGCAAAAAAATTTGTTCAAGTTTCAAATTTTTAGATTTTTGTTTTAAATATATTTATTAACCATGGTAATTTATAAGTAAAATTTATTTTTAAATTAAAGACTACTTTACTCAGGTTACGGAAACGATGCGAACTACTCAACATAGTACTAATTGCATTGACGCGTTATAGGTTGCCTTTGTTATAACAATAAATCTAAATCATCAGGGTCAAATTTTAAACAAACGCTCAAATAATAAGTAATTTCATCTTGTTTGAAATACTTCATATTATTACTGAAATTTATTTACTAAAATAACACTTTATAAAAATTAATTATTTTTTTACTATTTAAAAGTTTTTTACATTTCACCAAAATAAATAAATTGGGATACATTTCAAATATGTTTCTTGTTCTAGAAATTAATTGGCCAACATTTTAATTTCGAATTTTTTTTAATAAAAATTAAATTTTGTACCTTGCTTTTAATTGTTACTTTTATACTAAATATATAATAAAAAAATTTATGACTTTATCGCTGTGGTTTCTGAACAATATTAATATACACAGAGTGGCCACAGAACCGGGAAAACCTGGAAATCAGGGAAATGTCAGGGAGCTTTCTGATTCTGGAAAAAGTCAAGGAAATGTCAGGGAACTTTTTAAAATTTCATGAAAATCAGGGAAATTTGTATTGTTTAAGGCACTTTCATCCATATTTTGGCGCTATTTACATGGAGATTTGTAGTGATAAGCCATTAGAAGTTTAATGTTACGGAATAATTTAAACTTTTCATTACCAGCAAAACTATTTTTTAAAAAATTGCGTATTATCTCTTTAGCATACATGTTCTATTTGATCAGGGTGCCTAGACATGTAGAAAACTAAGAAAATTGGGGAAATTTGAAAAAAAGTTTGCCCTTAAATCAGGGAAATTTTTTAGAAATCTGTCAGGGAAATCAGGGAACTTTTTTTCCTGAATTTTGTCGCCACCCTGTATACACCATACAATATTTCTCTTTAAAGCATGATTATTTTACTCAGATTTATGTAAAGCTAAAAGCGTGCCAGATGGTGTATGCCCAACCAATGACTGCTTGTCAGATGAGAAGCTTGGATTCAGATGCAAATGTGAAGGAAAACTTGAATATGATCAAACTGGAATTACTTGTCGAAGTAAGAAACTTCATTCTTACCATAGTTGTATTTTATATTTCATAAGCGCAGCTGTTACTATTAGAGTGTACAATTAATTCATTTTATGAGAATCCTAGAGATTTTTTGAAAATGGAATCAATTGAAGAATAAATATATAAGTATATATTTCTAAGATAGATAGAGGGTTCATTAAAGAGTTTAGTTCAAATTCTTTATCAACACACATTTTTGCTTAGTTTTAACCCTTTTCGAATATTTTACAATTTTGCTTAATTTGAATACCTTATGTTCCGGATTAAATAATGTAAGCTAAACATTAAGAAAAATTGACGCCAAATGCTACGTGAGAATTTTTTATGGGTACCGCATAACACTCATTTACATGTTTATGACAATTTAAACAGATAAATAATATAACCCATAAAAACAAAGTTTTTAATATAAATACTTTATATTCATTGCCATTTTTTATATTCATTATCAAAGCGCCGTTTTTGTTGCCAGCGTGTGCTTGGTGTTTGTATCTATAAATTTTAAATATGAAAAACATCTCTAACAGCAAAATATGCAGTTAACTACTTTTCAAAATTTATTCATTAAAAATAAATGTACATTTATGCACTCACATCCAAATATCTTTTATTTATTCTGATTAAAACCATTTTATTAATTATTTACTAACACAATTTCGGCAACATGAAAGATTGTCTTTAATGATCTATTAAATCATATTTCAGGGCGATTGGATGATGACAAGTTGGTTTATTAGTATTCCGTAAAAGTGACCTTTTAGTGACAGTAACAGCCCCCAAATTTGATAGAATGCATTGTAATCGACATCGAATCTATCTGCCAAGTTTCAGCTAGATTGGAGGACGTCACGGGAATAACTAGGCCTCCGCAGATTTGCACGCCATTGACATACACAGTCAACCACCCACGCATACACACACAAAATCGAAGTTAATATAAAATTTTAAAGATACTAATATGGTGCACCGAATTTCCTTTTACTGTTCAATGTACCATCCATTTGAAGACACGTTGAATAGTAATGAATAGGAATGATCTTAAAATGAAAACTGGTTGATATATCATCAATATTTGAATTGATAATCTTGACAATAAAGTTAAAAAAGCTTACAAAATGTAAATCGACTTAAAGTAAAAAAAGTTAATTAATTTAAATATTTTTTAATTTTTTTTAATTTTGAGGATTTTTAATTAACTAAATAATTTTAATTAAATAAATTTTAATGACTTTTTATTTTATTGAATACATTTAATTAAATTAATTTAAATATTTAGAAAAAATCAGAAATATTCAGTTCAAAATTTAGTAAAAATCAAATATGTTTCCAAAGTAAACATTTTCCATCTCATATTATTGACAATATTGATTTTCTTGGTTTTGAATGTATTTAGGAAAGCTAATGTGCAGTGAAGGAAATGGCAGTGAAATATGTAAAAAGCTAAACGGCAAATGTATTGAGGACTTTAACAAAAAAGAAGGTTTTTCATGCAAATGCAAAGAGGGAGAAGAAGCAGATACCGATGGAATTTGTAAAAGTAAGTACAGATTCTTAAACTATTGCTGCATAGTCAATTTAATAACAATCGATTACGGCATAGTCAATTTAATTATAATCTATTACTGCATAGTCAATTTAATAACAATCCATTAATGCATTGTCAATTTAACAACAATCTATTAATACACAGTCAATTTAATAACAAGTTATTACTACATAGCACAATTGAATAACAATATATTACTGCATATTCAATTTAATAACAATACATTACTGCATTATCAATTAAATAACAATTTATTTCGGCATAGTTAATTTAATAACAATCTATTACTACATAGACAATATATTACTGCATTATCAATTAAATAACAATTTATTTCTGCATAGTTAATTTAATAATAATCTATTACTACATAGTCAATTTAATAATGTATTGCTGTATGGTCAAACATATTTAATTTAAAATGCTTAGAGTTATAGATTTTTTACTACCTGAAAAATTATTCTTGTGTTACATGAGGAAGTGAGTGACAATTTAGTAGTTTTCGTTTCATAATCAATTCAAGTGTAGATATATATTTCTTTTCGTTTGTATTCATTTTATTTTTTAAAAGCGTGAGGGATTAAATGACATATCCTAATGGATAAATTGTTATTGACTTGATCTTTCATCAAACTACTCGGGTCAACCGATAGGCTCTTTTCTAAGTTACGTGAATTCATAACTTCTTATGCTACACTATCTGGCCAAAAGTATCCGGACACCCAGTGGTATGGACTTAGAGAGTCCTGAGGCACATATTAATATGATGTTGGTCTCCCTTTTGCATCGATGACAGCCTGCACACGTTTGGGAAGACTTTCCACCAATTTTTGATAGGTGACCATAGAAATTGCCTTCAAGGCGTCCATCACAGCTGAAGTGAGTGTTTGCAGTGAAGATGGTCGATTTGGCTGACTACGTAATCTGCGCTCTAATTCGTCCCAAAAGTGTTCTATGGGATTTATATCGGGGCTCTGAGAAGGCCAGTCTAGTTTTTGAACACCCATTTCGTCAAACCACGTCTGTGCAAGCCTCGATGTGTGAATGGAGCAGTTATCCTGCTGGAAGAGAAATGGGCCTCCCCCGAAATATTGCCATAGAGTTGGGAGTGCAGCATTATCCAGAATGTCCACATACATCTCAGAGTTCATGTTTCCAACCACAGGAACTAACGGACCCAGGCCAAACCACGAGAAACACCCCCACACCATTATGCTTCCACCACCAAACTTAACAGTCGGCACAATGCAGTCACTATAGAAACGTTCGCCGGGCATCCGCCAAACCCAGACGCGTCCATCCGACTGCCAGACTGTAAAGTGAGATTCATCACTCCAAAGAACAGTTTTCCACA
Source organism: Linyphia triangularis (assembly GCA_963978545.1). Taxonomy (NCBI): domain Eukaryota; kingdom Metazoa; phylum Arthropoda; class Arachnida; order Araneae; family Linyphiidae; genus Linyphia; species Linyphia triangularis. Next base: position 79,481,133 of record OZ021731.1, read on the forward strand.
TGTCCACAGTCCAATGACGGTGAGCTCAAGGTCGTCGCTAAGAATTTTAAATGGGGGGCGTTAGACATAATTTTGCCGACTAAAATCAAGGCAAGTACGGTGTAAATGTAGAATATATCCATTAAGGTGTTAATCTATTATTAATTAATTTTCATTAATGTAAAATTAATGCATATTTTTTTAATTAATGTATAATTATTTGTTAATTAATGCGTAATTAATTGTTAATGAGTTTATAACTAATTCTTATTTAATTTAATTGTGAATTATTTTATTTAATGTGTAATTAATTAGTGTTTTTAATATTTTATGGCATTTTATTAATACGTAATTAATGTCATGTTTTAAGTAAATAACCATCACATTTTAGTTAAAGTTCCTTCAAATTCATTTAATTTTTAAGTTTTGTTTGATAAATAACCCCCTCTTTGATGAACAAAGGGGATAATTTTTCGAAGTGCTGTTTTTTGGGGGGAGGGGAGGCATTTATCACTTGCAGATAGAATAAAATAAATGAAAAATATTAATCAAATAGGTGACTCTAATTTAGGATTGTAAAAAAAGTTTACAAATTCTGGAAAAATTCTTCTTTGTAAAACCCAGGCAGATTATTGCTATCTCACAAAACTATCTATGAGGAGCACTGCGATTTTTATAATAGAGACAATGTCGGGAACATTTAAGAAACATGCACTTACACTCCCTCCTTTCGAAAAATAGAGTAATGTGGAAGAAGTAATTCACAAGAACAAAATATATAGGAAGTAAATTATCAATTCGAGCAGAAAATTATGTACAGCTATTAACTAACATCAAATTAGGAAGTCCAATTCTCATTTTTTCTTTCACAATTTAACATAGGAATTTACTTCTTAAAAATAGTTACTTCGTGTACATATTTTTTACCAAAACTGCTGGATTGAATTTAATGATTTTTTGAGGTTTTTCAGCAATAATTTCTGCAAATATTACTCGTTATCTTAATTATCATCATTTGTTCCAGAAGGAAAGTATAAAGCTAATTTTCTTTAAGCAGGATTAAAAATGAAATAGATTACTTTAGCATTAAACCAAACTATAATATTATTTATAAGTAAAAAACAAATTTAAAAAAATAATACATATGAACCTCTATCCTAATGAAGCAGAAATCAAGTTTTACAAAGAAAATTATTCTCAACTAACTCACTACCCTTCTGAACTTCGAATTTAGCAACAAAGTATTCAGATCTATAAAAAAGCAAACCATAATTTCTGGCTCGAAAATCCAAACTAAGTAAGGAATAGTATCTGTGGAGGTTTTTTTTTTTGGGGGGGGGGGGGAGCAAGCTATTCAAATTTCCAATGTTATTATCTTGAGGAAGGAGAAGTTTCACATATGATCTTCGAAAGAAGAGAAACGTCAAAGTCAACATAAGATTTCCAAAAAACCTCCCCCATTTCCCTTTTCCACCTTTAAAGGCTATGATCCGACAAAAAAGGATATACTTACTACAATTTAAAATTGCCGACCGCTATCACCAACTTGGACTGAATTGTGATCAGGATTTTTTAATACTATTGACGATTTTAATTATTTATATTTTTTTCTATTCAATATGTTTTAAAACATCCATCACTTGGCGCTTTTAAAAGAATTGATGAAATTTTGGAAATTTGCCGAGTGCTTTCTTGGTTTCTAAAAACTTTGGCAGGGTGAAATAATGAAGATATCTATGATTTGTGTTCGCAAAAGACCTATTATAACTGTGTACGCAGTCCATCAACGTAGGCGGGGAAAAGACACCGACTCCCTTATAATAGATTTCTGGGGTAAAAATGCCGATTCGTGAAACTCTGGTCGGTATCTTTAATATTTTTGTTCGATATTTTTTTTTTTTTTTTTTCATTCAATTCAATTTTGTTGTGGATCTACTTCAAAAAAAGGCTCAATAAAATTACGAAAATTTGCCGACTGTTCAACTTTCTAAAACTTTGGGGGGGCGAGACGCCCCCTTCGCCCACCATTCGCGTCGTCCCTGGGTGAGCTCTACACCATTGCAATCGATGCTTCGCATTCTGTGGAGTGATGCTCGGCTTGTGAGCGGCTACACGACCATGGAATCCCAAGTCTTTTAACTCTCGACGGACAGTCCTGCTGCTAACACTAACGCCTGATGAACTTTGGAACTCCTGAGAAATTTTCACCAACGACGATTTTGTTTCACTACCCTTTTCAGAGTTCTGCGGCTGCGTTCACCAAGTGTTTTTGGCATACCGGTTCGTTTTTCCGCCGTTTCACTGCCTCGACATTTAAACTTCACAATTACATCACTCACAGTGGATTTAGGCTTCTGTAGAATGCCCGCAATCTCACGAACTGATTTCCCACAAAAGTGGCATCCCACTATTCTGCCACGATCAAACTCACTAAGCTCTTTTGACTTACTCATTGCCTCACAAACGCATAAATACAATCTGACAAACCACTACCAACACTTTTATAGCTTTCAATTATATATCAAAATGCGTCACTCAACAGAACCACTTTTTTAAAGGATGTCTGGATACTTTTGGCCAGATAGTGTATTTATTCTATAGCTTGAAAATAATCAGGCATTCAATTTAAACACTTTATATCTTACTTTTGCAGTCAAATTCAATGAGGTTTTAATAAAAGACTTTCAACAGGGTCAGCTACAGTCATTGAAAGTCTTTAAAGTGCTTAATATTTTTGAATTTGTTTTCAAGGCCTTGAAAATGCTTAGAGGTGCTTAAAAGTTCTTGAAAATGCTAAGAGGTCCTTAATTTTTTCAGATGTTGTGTGGCCAACTGCAAAATTTATAAAAATACAACTCGGGATTGCTATCCCCGCGTGACTGCCACTTATCTGCACCATATAGGAATTTTCCGACATATTTGTATTCTCATCCACCAACATGTAACTTTTTTGGTAGAATATACTTTATTAAAATTTTATACATAGACATGATGCCTGAAAACAAATTTTTAAAGGTCCTTAAAAACATTAATTAGGTCCTTAAAAGTCATTGAGTTTCATTCTATGATTTGAGTGGGAACCCTGTTCAAAACTGAGTTTGAATTAATACTTGGGTTCAGGTAATATTGAAAAAGCCGATCGTCTGATTGAACATTATTACACGATCGAACATTATTTATATTGGAATTAAAGTTTTATCTGTGAATATTCATTTCTCTTCGAACAATGTTCCACATTTTAACGTATATTTGTAAAACTATCAATTTAGGGTAAATGGGGTAAGATAAATCGAATGAAGTCATCAAAGTGGATTCAAAAGTTAACTTGCTCATAAATTTGTTTTCTTTATACAAAAAAATAAAGGAACATTCCAAAGAATACATGGGTACTAACAACTTTTCTACTGTTTTCTCTTCGAATATAAAATAAGACCATCTTTTGGATATTTGTTTCTACTGTTAATAACACTATAAGGTAGAAATTAAGAGCACCAAACACAACACCATTTTTTTTTTTTTAATTGGGCACTATATGTCTGAAATACACTGAGAACACTGAAATACACTGAAATACTCTGAGAACACTATGTGTCTGTCTCCCAGTCCAGATAGTGGTGGGTTGGTTGGCTGGTTGTTTTCAGATTATCTGGCGCCGTCAGCGACACGAGGGCTATAATGCTCCGAAACATTCGTCATTAGACAAGCCAACAAACATTTACAAACACCCATGCCTAACATGGGACTCGAACCAGCAACCTCGCGGTCTAGAAGCTAGCACGCTAACCACTGTACCGTTTGGTCGGCCAGATAGTGGTGGGAAAAACAAGACTAGTCAATTTAAAATAGGGTTAATCATGCAAAGAATTGCAGTCGGAATTTATTTTTTTTCATATGGCAAATGTACAAAAGTTTCTCCTGGAATCCCCCATAGAAAATTGGTGTGGTAGTGTAATGGGAGCAATAATTGTAATGTGCATACAGTACAATCCTCTTCATTTAATAATATCATGAGATACCATTGTATCATTCATTCCAGGCAAATGTGCTCTAAAGGTGTACGGAGAAAAGTGCAGAAAACATTTGGCAACTTGTGATATGGATGGATCTGAGGCTGTCTGTAAATGTCCCCCGATGCTGACCTTTGATAAAAACGGACGATGCACAGAACTGGGTAAATACTATTCCTAGTTCAAGATAATTTATGTTAACTATAAAATATTACGAATTTTTTCTTTAAAAAGATAACATATAATATTTTTTAAAAGATAAAAGCCAGCGAAAATATTCTTTTAGTGTAATGAAATAACTGTCACAAAGAAATGGTGGTACTTGCTTGTATATAAAAACTGTGTGGCTTTTTGTCTTTATTACCGCATAAAGACTCTTAATAAAGGATGGGGGGGGGGGGTATACACCCTCTTGAATAGCATTTGTTTTTGTTCAAGCTTCAGAAAAGAATTTATAATTGAATAGAGAAGATTGTAAGGATATAAAGGATAAAGACTTTTACTCTAAATATGCACCTAATTACGTGGACAAATACATAAACTGCTTATACATACAAATTGTACATGTTTTAGTAATTTAAAATGGTAAGAATATCATATAGTTTAAATTAATAAATCTAGGATGTAGGCTAAAGATGAAGTTGAATTGAAATTTAACTGAAATCACGATTTACGTATCGACAATTATTGGTTCCAGTCCTCCAAATGTTAATATTAATTGTGTTACAACAGCTTAGACAATTATTTTAAGAAGGTATTTCGACACCTAGAAATGAAGCACTGATTTCCTAGTTAATTTCCCTGTTAAGATGTAATTTTACGCATGCAACTGCATCTTTTGACTGTTTATATGAATTTCAAATTCGGTTCACGTATTAAACTAGTATGTCGTGAAGTGTATTATGCAGCCATAGTCGTTCGATTTTTGAAGAACCCTGTATATTTAATTTAAACATTAAACTTTAGGAAATTATGTTTGGGATTATTACTTTGATATATTTTAATAAAGCAGGTTAAAGTGGGACATTTTAATTTATCCCTATCAAAAAACTGTCGCTAAATGTTGATTTACACTGTTGAGAAAAAGGTCTCCAAATAACTATAATTAAATGTGCAATCACAATGAATAAAAAATATAATTTTTAGAGAAAAACATTTTTATTCATATATATACATCAATTTAATTTCTTGATATATTGTTTTTTTTAATTAATACTGAACTTTATAGAGATTTAAACACATAGTTGAAATTAAAAATAAAATAATGAATAGTTATTTATGTAACTAGTTGGGAAAGTAATACTTTTTCAACAAAAACAAAAGGTTTATTTGGCGAGTGCGATAGCACAAGTCCCTTCACTATGTAAAAAAGTTCTTTACGGCACACCTCATGCTTAAATATTATGTAGTCTTGGTATTGAAATGACATATTTTCAGAAGAAATTCATTGACGGGAGTTGCCAACATAAATAAAAATAGGTATTAAAAATATTTTCTGCACGTGATTATAAAAAATATGGTATCCAACACATGGAAAAATACTTATTTAAATTTGGTAAATTTTAAGCATTTTACCACGTTTGAGAAACTATAACTTTCCCAACTATTTGCACGACGCGAGCGGGAAAGTACTCTTTCACACTAAAGCTTGGCGTCCACTATCGCTAAGCAGAGCAGATCAGAGCGGAGTGGATTAGAGCCAATTGCAAGGCTGCCAATGTCTACTATAGCACGAGCCTCGAGCTACAATGGACGTTGACAGCCTTGTAATTGGCTCTAATCTACTCCGCTCTGATCTGCCCTGCTCTGCTCTGCTTAGCGATAGTGGACGCAAAGCTTAAAGCTTGGCGTCCACTATCGTTGAGCAGAGCGGAGTGGAGTCTCGTGCTACAATGGACGTTGACAGCCATCTTATTGGCTCTAATCCTCTCTGCTCTACTCTGCTTAGCGATAGTGGACGCCAATCTTAATGCGGTAAAATGCTACTTTCTCTTCCCTTTCTGATAAAAAATGATTAAATAAAGTTTAATTGTTTGAAAGTTGTTATAAAAAGCATATTTTTTTTAAGTAAATGTTTCAGAAATGTAATCTGTTGACAAATGTAAAATGCAATAAAATATCTCTTCGTCATTAGCATTTAACTTTGCCAAATCATGTCTCCAAAATTTTCAGCAAATGCGTCTTATACTGGTTTCATACCAATCCCACTAAATCCAACTAACTCTAAGAAACAGACAGATGTTGTATCACTGGCAGAAAACAAGAATATTGTTGTGGATTTTTTCAAGATTAAAGAAGAATTCAGAGCATCAGTAAGTATATTTGAATTAAAACTTTTGTGACACTTGTATACTTTCAAGCAAGCAATCGAATGACGTTGTAAATTTACAAAGGATGAATACAATGTATTAGAAATTATTATCATTGGAGATCAAATAACATTTAATTTGACTAAGTATTAATGTATATTGTGTCCATAATTAAAGTTCAACTTTCAAAAGTCTTCTCTTTATTAAAAGTATATCTTAGCAAATGTTGGCTGATGAAAATATGTTAGTCCTTTTTACTGTTTCTTTACAATAAACCCAAATCATTATATCAGGGTTGGCATGGTTTAAACCACGTTTAAAACCATGGTTTACACCAAATGTTTGGTTTTTTTTCTAAAAAAAAAAAAAAAATTATGAATGTTATGTTAAGTGTTATAACAACTTATTTCTAAACATTAAAAATACCATTTCGAACAACTTATCACAATTACTGATGAATCTAGGAGCAATATTCTATGAATTATGTAGTAAACAATTACTATTGTATTATACTGTATAAATTGCATTTCAAAAATAGTATCTCTAAATAAAATATTAAAATTTAATATGATTTGAATGTCCACATAAGTAGAATTTTTATTTGAATTTAAATTATTCTAGTTTATGTCATATTTTATTTATAAATATATGCATGTAATTAGAAAAGGATTTAAAAAAAAAAAAAAAAAAAAATTATAACCCTGCATTATATACAACTTAAAGAAACCTTCGCTCGAACTCATTATTAATTTGTTTTTCTTGGCATTAGAAATTATAACCTCCATTTACTTACTTTCTATTTGCGAAGTTGTTACTACTTTTACTTATACTGAATTTCACGTGGTAACTACCTATAGGTAATTTTACCAGTTTGTCTGAGTTGCTGGCAATAAATCTGGTTATATAATCTGAATCAAAAACATATCAAAAACAAACAAGACAAATAAGAGGGTGTCACTTGTAAAACAATAATTAAAATTATATCTCAACGGTAATTGTCTCCTGTCTAGTCATTTTTTATTATTTCTTACTATGTTTTTGCATGTGCGGTGCATAAGAGATCCAACAGTGAGCTTCTTTGTATCATACGTGGTGCGATAACTAATTTCCAGGAGTGGTCTAATAACTCGGGCAAATCTAATGTGAACTACTACCCATTTAATATATTTAAGATAATCTCAATTTGTACTTCTATTCTAGGGCGTAAAAGTTTCAGAAACAACTTATAAAGTTGTTCACCTCTTTCGGAGTGATCTTGGATTCTGATGGCTCGGTTGTCTTTGTGTATTTAGCATCCTCAAACTTTGATCATTCGTTCAACCTGGCAAGATTGTCACAAGACAATTTTATGCAGAAGTTCTAACCTGACTTCGACATAGAATTTGCATATAATACCTCATTTTGGACACCATTGCGTAGCTTGTAAAGTGATTTGTGATCCATCATGAGTTGGTTGAGAGGAATTAATCTCCCGACTTTTTTTTTTTTTATTAAAAAACTGATTAATTTGTTGAAAGGAAAAAGATTTGAAGATGTCGATGTTGGTTGGTTGTTTAAAGTTTTATAGTGCAATAGGTACACTAGGACCATACTACGCCAAAATATTTTATATCTATTTTAATTAATAAAATATTTATAAGATATAATGATTGGAAACAACAAAAAAGTATAAATTGTCAAAATTCTACATCAAACAATAAAAACCAATTTCTTTTAAAACTGTAAATAGAGTTTTGATGAGGTTGTGATGACAATGATTGATGATTTGTATTAAAATGTCGAAGTCTGATGTTGTTAAAAACAGGACATTCACTTAAAATGTGTAATACAGAAAAATAACTTCACAAGAATTGCATGTGGGGGCATCTTCTGCCAGCAGAAGATGCATACGGGTGAAACGAGTGTGACCTATTCTTAGACTTGTCAGGAGCACTTCCTTTTTCCGGGAGATGACGTCGAAGACATCAAGAAAACCGTAAGGCCAGAATTGAAGAGCATTTCGAAAACTACTTCAAAAGTTGTTTTTGACTTTAAAAGTTGTTTTCAAACTTTTCCAACCGAACACAGAAGTGCATTACACCAGAAGGCGATTACTTCGAAGTAAATGAAATTGGAATGTAATTCATATAATAGTTTCCGGAATTATTAGATCAGTCCTGGTAATTAATTACCGCACATTTCATTATTTGCAACTTATTATGCGTGCATAATATATTGTTACTTAAATAATTATTAAAACGTTATATAATGTGAATAAAAAATAATGCTTGGATATTATTTGCAGATGCATCAGTTATATGGGCCAAACTACAAATTCGCAGATGTTCTAAATTGCGTGTAAGTATATAATCTTTTTTTAATGAACATTTCTAATTCCCATGTTGTGAAATTATTTACAGTAAACTCAATAAATTGATGGAAATATGGAATGGACTTGACTCATCATTGAGTTTTACCTTTTTTATAAAATATCTCCTGTTCAAATAACATAAAAATATTGATTCTATTATTTTTAAATATCACTGTTCACTTGGAATCATTGCTAATTAATTCAAAGTAACCCACACTTATTTTTATTTTGTGGAAAAGTTATTTGAAATTGGAAAAGCGATGATTTTAAAACCTTTATCCTATTAAAATAGTTTAAAATAAAATTCAAAATATAATCTTTATACTTAGACTAATTATTATACTATAATATAGTAACGGTGATATTATTTGTAGTAAAAATCACAATATAAAAATTGTATTTAGATTAATGTCACAATAATAAAATTACTTATAATTTTCAATATATTTATCATAATTCTGAATAAAAATTATTGATAATATCAACAGAAACAATAATATCATCGACAAAAACAATAGATTAAATTTCTTCCATATTAGTTGTTATTTTATATATATATATATATAATTTTAAAGAATCTTGTGCTCTCTCTTATTTAAAATGCTAATAGTTTTTTTGCTGTAGAATTTCTTCAAACAAAATGAATTGCCTTGTGGAAATGCAGTTCCAAACTAATCCAAAAGAACAAGTAAATCTGATAAGTGATCCAAACACTTGTTTGTCCATTGATGCAGACACCTGTTTCATTCCACCTGGTCTCGTACTGTCAAAAAAAGAAATTAAACCAGGTGCGATATTTCATTTGTTTCGTTCATATACTTTCTATTAAATATCCTTTATACACTGAAATTTGGAAATGGCATCGTAGCTGTGCTGACTGTTGAATCGATAAAATATTTATTTAGAATCGATATTAAAAAAAAAAAAAAATGTTTATAAGTGATATGTAATTTTTTATTGAAACTATTATTTCATGTCTAATAACTTTTAGTGGTTCAGAGTTATTATATTACATAGAATTATAGTTCATTTGTATGCTAGAAAAATTAGTACAGGCGTGCTTTTGGAATGGCATTCAATACCACATTCGAACTTCATCTTTTATATCAGCCATTGCACTTTTAAAGTAGTAGGCCGCTATGGAAGATTCTGGGGTTCTTTATATAGGTTTCTAGCTTCTTTAAATAGGTTGGTAAAGTATAAAGATTTTTCAGGGATTTTTAAAGTGGGGTGCAACTGAAGAAATGATTGGAGATGAATGAAAACTATGGATTTTAGTACATTTCGGCTGTACTATTGAAAAAGTGCAACATAATTTCAAAAATTATAGTAAAATCTTGTACTTTCGACAACAATGTGAGCATAAAATGATTGCGGAAGTACGGGAAAAGCCTAGACTGGCACGAATTATTTCGTGCGATTGACGCGTTATTCTGTAAATCCAATTCAATAATAAGCCATACATAAATATCATTGTAAGGACTGTGGAAAGCTCCTCCAACGACAATTTGTAAGACCCGCCCAGGGCCCAGGCTTTTCTCCTAAACAACCGTTGAATTATTTACCACCTCAGGGAATTCTTGGTTTTGTCTTCTTTTTTTTTCCTTTTCCTTCTTTTTCAAAATGTATATTACGTATACATTGCAAAGCTGATTCTTAATATATTGTACGATAGACGTTTAACCTCAGATACAATTGTAATCGATAAAGTTCAGATTTTTGCAACCTTAATTGTTGAATCTCTATTCAATGTCATGAATCTTAATATAATTGAAATGAGTCTATTTTCACTTGAGTCTAACTGCAAATACTAAAAATGCTGTTGTCTATTTTGAATCAGTCGTCGTTGTTATCCTTTTACTGCCGTTTAAGTTGGGGGAAAATGGGAAACGCGTCATTTTGGCCGTGGTTATAATTTTCGGAAATCACTCCAAGTAATACCTTAGACTTGAGATTTACATAGTTTTTATTTAATTAAAAAAAAATTAGTAAAATTTCATTAGTTGATGATATCTTTGTCTAATTTTTGGCCTTAGAAATTTTATTTTGTGTTCCATAATTAATATAAATCACTAAATATATTTTATAAATTATGTTGCCTTATTATGAAATGCTATTGGCGTATGGGACATTTCTCATTGGTTCTTGGAACCTCAAATATACTAACACTAATGTTTGTTGTAGAAATTTGAGTATGCTTTAGTATTTTAATATTGACTGTTACTTCCACTTATTAAAGACTTGCTCACCGTTACGGATCCATGCTTAAAGGACATAAAGGATGGCAATTGTGAAATAGAAACTAATTGTAAAAGAGTGAATGCGGATACTACCAACTTTGAATGCACGTGTGCTGCAGGATTCAGTTCTTATGGTTTCTATCAACCATTCTCGGATGAGAGGACAGTTATACACAGGTGCAAAGGTGAGAAATATTTTCATATGTTTTGTTTCTCGAGTTTAATTGAAACTCCATCAGTAGTTAATGATTTCCACAGATCGACCAACCGTCGACACTGGCCGATTGCTGACGGATTCGAAATATATTTTAGATATCTTCTTATACACCAGTTGAATTTTTACTTTCAGTAATCCAATATGTAATACTATAGGGTAAAGAAAGCATTGATTTATAGGTAAAAATATTGGTGCCAAATTGCCTATCCACGTTTCGGAGTGGACACTTTTTTTTTTTGTTAAGTTTTTTTATTCTTCTTAAAGGTGTGTGTGTCTAACTCACGAACTGTTCATTACATCTATTCAATTGGGTAAATAGTTATTGTACATCATATTTTCAATATTGTAAGTTGCTATTACATAATATCTTTAATATGATGTTCAAATTTAGTAAAGAAGTCAGAAGTAACCATGATACGTAACAACAAGGATTTCCTCAAACTACCACATACGCAGAAAATATTTACCTTTGAAAAATAGCAATTGGTTTCAAGAATTGCCTAAAAACATCCGTAACAATTTTATATCAAAGTCGTTCATGTAATGAACTTTTTGGACGTTATCTACAGCTCCGCCATCAAAATTCTCGCAAAACTGTGATAAAAGTTAAACAATGAACAGATTTCAACAATGAAAATCCCTTTATCTACAAGAGTTGATTTCTATCCCATAAAAATTGACAGATTGCGTAACTGAAATAAATAAAAAGACGCACGTGCGTCTATTCGGATATAATTTCTTCTAATAAAATAAAAATACATGATTTGAATCGTGGTTTCGGCACAACATTTATTGATTAGCTTATACAAACCTTCTGACAATCTGTTCGAAGTCAATTTTTTCAGCCAAGTCTAGGGACTGATAAATACTATAAATGAACGATCAAAAATTTTGAACTTATAAAAACGAAAACGTTGAATTACACCAATTCAAGTCAAATTTCAATGCAGAAAACCAGTACTATTGTGCAAATTACAGAATCATCAAAGGAAAATATTGAAATGATTAAATACGGCCTCTTAAAATATAAGGTAGTGCTATGAACATTAATAGTCAACATAATTTCCCGGATTTGTTCTTCACAGGTGTATATAAATTCACTTATCTTCATACTATTTAAACTCACTAGTGAAGAGCATATAGATAAACATAATTGTTGAAGCTGATGTCTACCTAGCCGTTGCTGGGAAAACAAGAGTTAGAAAAAGAAAGAAATCGGTTGAATTTGAGGCTTGTTTATTTAGCTAGAGCTCGAGATATAGACGATTATATAAGGAAACAAAAATTTGCATATAAGCAACTATAGCTGGTAACAAATAATATGCGAGCGAATCAGCGAACAATAATAATCCAACTTATTTGAGAATAATTGTGTTTCTATGCTATTATAAGTATTCTACAGATACTGTATTAACAATCACTTATTAGTGACTGCCCAATACAAGTAAGTTTTAAATAATTTAGATTAACTTAGATATTGTGTGTATATTTGTAGTGGGTAAATCTTCGGTGGTCTAATAAACCCTTTTGAGCTTAGCCAAGCTAGATAAAACTTAGCAGCTAAACTTGTTGTCAATAACAATGCTTTCTATATGTTTAAGACTATTATTTTGCTTTTTTTTTGCCGCTGGGACTTAATGGAAATCTTTCACTCGACCGGAGACTTAATAAAGCTCCAAATTCTTTTTAATGAGTTCGAGATATGAGTTCGTTTATAATGAGTTCGTTTTAATGAGTTTTCAATGAGTTCTATTGTTTTGGGAATTGTTATTAAAAACCCTCGTTTACATACGTTTCTATTGTCACTTTGGATGACTAATTAACACACTTCCCATCATAAATCGAACAGAAACTTGGCACATAGATGTGTTGTCAATGACCATGCTTTATATCAAGTTTTGTGGCTTAAAAAAATTTGATCAATGTAACGGAATCGATGGATTTCTTCGTAGTGTTCGATAAACTCAAAATCTCTTAAATATACTGAAATTGGACATAAAAAGTATCAATAAATTAAAAACTCTGATATCTTTTTGGTAAAATATTATTGCTTTTAAATACTTTGTTTTTTGACTTTATTATCAAGTTCACTAACTGTACATTTTAAAATGTAATGCCCTTAAAGCACCTAAAATGATGTAAAACTTGTCAATGTGAAATATATTTCAATTTCACTGCTCAAATGTATTATTATTTGTAACGATATGCTTCTCATCATTGGTAAGATGTATATGAATTATTATAAAATATTTTTAGACATTAATGAATGCTTGAAGCAAGGAGCATGCCCCAATCGAACAAGATGCCGAAATACGCATGGCAGCTACGAATGCCCATGTTTAAATGGCTTCCAACCCCCCACAGAAAATGCTGATACAAAATCAACTGGATGCGTTGGTAAGGACACGTCACTTTTTAGTGTTTCAATTACGCTAATGATAACATAGGGTAGTGAAAGTATTGTTTCAGGTAAAAAAAAAAAAAATTAGATTTTGCATTTCTCCACGTTTTGGACCCTCCGGACTTCAAAAAAGTGGTCTAGAAAAATATCTGTCTGTGCAATAACCTCCGAAAAAATTGAACTACGATGCTCAAATTTGGTGTAAAGGTTAGTGGTGGTTATGGGGACCCATCATTAAAGTTTTCGTCAATATTGTTCATGCACAAAATATGAAAAACACGAAAAAAATCACATTTTAAAGCAATTGCTAAAAAAACGGCTTTGATGATTTTGATCAAAATCGCTATGTTAATGCCTCTTAAGGTGCTATACACATCTCCATATCCAAAATTTCCGTAAAAATTATATAAAGGTGTAAAAAGTTTAAAAGAGAGCGTCTTTAACACAGAGTTCTCTTCCTTTGAGTAACGCTCATCAACGAGCGTTTTTCTCCTCTCCATTGTTTCACTTATAAGAGAGGATAATGTAAGAATTATCGAAAAGTTTAACTTCGAATTTACCCTCCTGGTGATTTTTTTGTTTTGCTCTCGTAAAAATTATCGCCAAAAATGTTTTTTTCTTCTTCAAATGTATGAAAATGGTAGTAACAAAATTCTTTTGTCAAATTTATGTGTAGGACCAATATTTTAGTTTAGCTGAAAGTTGTGCGATGTTCTACATCCCTAATTAGAATACTCAAGCTACAACTAATGTTAGTACTCAAGTTACTCTTAATATTGTAATTTACAGAATATAATAAAAGACAAATTATAGAAATACTATATCATATTATTTTGTATATAACTCCTTGTTGACTTTTTTGTTGCCAGTCATACTGCAATCGAATACTTACATTTGAGAACTAGTGAGAGTTATAAGTTATTGACATTTTTTCTTCATCCCTACTGCATGACAAAAAATTTCCTTGTTTCCCATCAACTGATTATTGATGTAAAGGTAACTATTATACAATGTATTTTAATGTACCTTTACTCGTTGGATTAAGAATATTTTTTACAGTGACAAACTTAAATAATAAAGATATAGACAAGCAAAATAAATGATGAAAAACTGACAATTATTTTCTACTTATTAGAGCCTTTTATTCTACCTATGATTGCTTTCAAAACATGCGAATCCAATGCTTGTTTTCCTTTTTTAAGTTTGGTAAAATTTCATTCATTTCATTAAAAACACTAATTTTTTGTTTGTCTTTATGTGTAGAAATTTGCAACGCAAAGACGTGTGGCCACGGAAAGTGTGAAGTTAAAGGAAATATGTACAGCTGCAGGTAAGTGTAGCCTGGCAACGTTAATATAATGATTAAAAAATTAAGCTGCACATCTTCAGAAGTAATCAAAAAATCCAAAATTGTGTATACCAGTGTTCGTACTCCTCCTGAAATTCATGAAAAACACCTGAAATTAGCTTTTTTTTTTTTTTTAATACGGGCCCTTATAACTCTTGAAAATTGTGTTTATACTCCTGATATTTCTTTTTATCTCCTTAAAATTTATCATCGAAGGGTAAAAAGATTAGTAGAACCTTAAAACGTAGCGGTTTTTCTTACTCGATAAAACGTCTCTGAAATTCGAAATTCTTGCTGTACTTCAAGAGTCTACCGCGCATGCGCTTCATCACTGCAGCTTCAAAGAAGAACCTTCGGAACAATCCCAAAATGCACTAAACGCGTAGAGGGAAAATATATAAAATTACACATGTAATTTTTGTCTCCTGTTAACTCCTGAATTTAACTTGACTCCTGAAAAACTCCTTAGTAACTCCCGTGTTTTACTATCATATATTGAGTATGAACCTTGTATATGTATTATTGAAACCATGAGGAATCGATATCTATAAAAAACAAATAAATAGTCTAATTGTTTCCGTTTTTCTTACTATAAAAAAACATATAAATTTCGCGTTCCGATTCTGGAAAGAATTAATATTTATATTATTTTTTAACAAGGAAATACGGAGAAGGGGTGTTGGTGCTGTGGTTCTGGGTCATTCCACAAAATATAATTTCATTTTTATCATTTCAAGTAACCTCTTAAAATAAAAGCAATTCATCAAATCGGTTTATCTTAAGCAATTTAAAATTAAACGTTTATAACCACTCTTATTTTTAATCAAATAAAAGTCCCCTAATTCACAACTACAGTTTTAAACATCAGTATTGTTCATTAAGTTAGAAGATTCATTATACACACTACATTAATATGCTCCGTAACACTTTTAAGTCTCTGCAATTTTGTGTACTTGTAACTTGATATTTTTTTTTTAATATTATTTAATTAAGTCTTTCATAATTTCTTTCTTTTTAAATATCTTTTCAAACATTTTAAGACAAGTCCAATATCAGAATTATTCTCGAGTGGGTTTTTTAAATAAGACATCCAATATATATAGTCGTAAATCACATCTTAAAATCTCTCTCTTAAGAGTTGAAAGAATAGCTTATGATAAATTATGCATTAATAATTTGACTAATAATAGAAATGTCTAATAGTAATTATAATATTTTGAACTTGATGTAAGATTATATATTATTTCCGGATTTTATTTAGATTCTTAGAGTAGTCTTAATTAACTTTAACTTTGTTTTGGGAGTCAATCAGAGTCCTACAAATCTACTTAAGTTCTTATTACATGAAATACTTGTCAGTTTAATTGGAAATGTTAAAAAATAAAATAGCATTATTACCACTATATTTTGGATTCAACTATTGGATCACATTTGCAACAACATTTGAAATGGAAATATTTTTAGAATATTAGGTTTTATCAGTGATTTAAAAAAAAAGAAATAATATTGTTTGAAACTTTTAGATGTGATGCTGGTTACAAAGGATTCAATTGCAATGAAGAAGATATTCACTCGTCAGGTAAAATATTTTTACTTGCAATTACCCGGGTGAAAAAAGTAATCTAGAAAAAATGTATGTCGGTGTGTAAGTGGTCAGCATAACTCCCGAACAAATTGACCTAAGATGTTCAAATTTTGTATGCAATTTGGTGGTGTCACAAGGACCTACCATCAAGGTTTTCATCACAATTGTGCATGCGCATAAGATAGCTGCCAATGAAAAAATCATGTTTTTCAGTAATTGTTTAAAAATGGCTCTAACAATTTTTATCAAATTCTCTGTAGTAATGCATCTAAAAGTGTTCTAAACATTCCCACTTTCGAAATTCCCATAAAAATGTGATAAAAGAGTTAAAAGTTAAAAAAAAAATGAGTGCCTTTAACACAGGGCTCTCTGCCCTTGAGCATAGGCCATCAATGAAGGATTTTTTTACGTTTCACGTAAAAGGAAAGATGATGTAAAGTCAATGGAATAAAATCGCCAATTTTGCCATTTTGGCGTGATGTTTTTTTTTTTTGCTTATGTAAAAATTATTTAATTATTTTTTTTCCAAAACATACCATTTTTATTGAAATGAGAGAAATAAGATAATGGTAATAATCACTCGTCAGGTAAATATCAAATGCAATCAACAATGAATGTTTTATTGGGTAATTCAAAGTTATGCGATATTCCTCACTCCTAGTTTTTATTGATTTCCATTTGCGATATTGTTCAGAATATGTAATTTTAAAATATACTTTCAATTACATTTTTTGCAGCTCCTGAAGGCATGAAAACAGCGTTGATTATCTTATCGACAATGGTTGTTCCTTTAATGCTTCTTTCTGTGTATATGGTGTATCAGTATAGAATGTAAGTATATTTGTTATATTTAGTCACTAATACTGAATACATCTAAAATGTCTGATAATTTTATTTAAGCTTTCCGGATGCAGTGGAGCACAGCAATCAAAAAAGTAACTAATAGGACTGTAGTTGCAAAGTTAAAAAGTTCCATTTTGCACCAATAATTGGTTCCCATTTAGCTGCAACCAACATTTGATGCTTAGTTTCACGATTTAATGGTGCTACCTCGGACCGTAAGCACCATTAAATCGTGAAACTAAGCACCAAATGTTGGTTACAGCTAAATGGAAACCAATTTTTGGTGCAAGGTGAAAAAAAATTTTTAACAACATATTAATCAGGAAGATAATTTTATAGCTAAATATATTATTTTGCCACTTTATAGAAGACTGGTTAAGTCACTGTGCAAATTTAGTCACATTATAATAGGAAGGATATTGGTTTGTTGGAGAAGGTTCGGCATAAAACAACACAAATTATACAGGGGACTTGAATTTGGATTCTGGTCTAAGCCTGTGTACATGTAAAGAAAGACATAGTGGCCACAGAACCTGGAAATCAGGGAAATGTCAGGGAACTTTTTAAAATTTCATGAAAATCAGGGAAATTTTGTATTGTTTAAAGCATGTTCATCCATATTTTGGCGCTATTTACATGGAGATTTGTAGTGGTAAGCCATTAGAAGTTTAATTTTACGGAATAATTTAAACTTTTCATTACCAGCAAAACTATTTATTATTTTTTTTTAAATTGTTTATTATTTTTTTAGCATACATGTTCTATTCGATCAGGGTGTCTAGACACTTGGAAAACCTAAGAAAATTGGGGAAATTTGAAAAAAGTTTGCCATAAAATCAGGGAATTTTTTAGAAATCTGTCAGAAAAATCAGGGAATTATCAGGGAACTTTTTTTTCCCTAATTTTGTGGCCACCCTGAAAGAGGTTTTTGATTGGATTGAATTTGATTAAGTTTTTTAAGTTTTTTGACAATTGATTAAACAGATTATTTATAATTTGAATAAAAGACATATTGCTATTATAATGTACTAACTGTTGAATAAAGAACAAATAGTTTGGTAAGTCATGGCTATTCTCGATCACGTTCTTACAAGTTCACTTATACAGCTGCTGCAATCGCTTAAAAACCGGAGTCGGCAGGTGGCGCTGAATGCACACTGCTCTTTACCAATGCCAACTCCGCATTTTGAAATAGAGGCCGATCAGTATAATTTTTTTTTTTTTTTTTTTTTTTTAATAGTTTCAAGAATTAAATATATTTTTTATAACAACGTGCAAAAAAATAATTTTATTTTTTAATTATTTTGAATCAAAAATCCCTTTGAGTAGCACTTTTTCGCGAAGAGTGCGAAAAAGTACATTTTTTGCTTTAGTGTGAAAAAGTATTTTCTTGCACGTCTCGTGCTCAAACATTATGGCATTGGGGCCAAACATTATTGCCTTGGCATTGAAATGTAATATTATCTGAAGAAATTCATTGACTCAAATTATCAACAGTAATAAATATATGTATTAAAATTATTTTGTGCACGTGATTATAAAAAATATTATACGTCACACGGGGGAAGATACTTTTTCAAACTCGGTAAACTATTTGACTCGTGCTCATCAAATAAGCATTTCTTCGTTTGAAAAAGTATTACTTTCCCCACTAGTTAACTTCATAAATAACTTTAAACTGTTTAGGATTTTTTTTTTTTTATTTCTTTAGAAAAAGACTTTAGGTTTAATCCATGGTTTCATGCAGTCGATAAATTTACATTGACACTAACCTTTAAATCAGATTAAAGTTTGCTTACTTATAAGACTTCTTTTTAGAAGAAAAAAAATCGTGAAATTTTTCAATAATTAACTTAACTTAACATATAAGCTAGGTAATTGAAAGAAATGATTTTAAATAAAAATATAAACCATTATCTAATAAATTGGCACATTAATTCGTTTAAATAAACTTTTGAATGTGTAAATGCAAATAAACTGGAAATACCGCACACAGTACTATCAGCATAGAGTGAGTAGAGAATCGCCTCTGGACTTTTCATCCGTTACGCTGCATGCAATACTCCACAGGTGATTCAATCCAGACTGTTTTAAAAAATGTGATTGCGGTAGCCGTATAAGTGAACTTGTGCGAACTTAATCGAGTATAGCTGTCGGTAAGTTCACGCACCACAAATATCGATTATTTTATGAAGAATGGTAATCAGGGTTTCCTCGGTCATTAAAAGTGCTTAATATTTTTGAACTTGTTTTCAAGGCCTTGAAAGTCCTTGAAAATGCTCAGAGGTCCTTAAAAGTCCTTAATTTTTGCAGATGTTGTGTAAAAGCAGATGTTGCTGCAAAATTTATAAAAATACCACTCGGACTTGCTATCCCCGTGTGACCGCCACGTATCTGCACCGTATCAGAATTTTCCGACATACTTGTACTTATGCATCCACCACTATGTAACTTTTTGGGCAGAATATACTTTATTCAGAATATACTTTATTCAAAATTTATGTATAGACATGTCTGAAAACAAATTTTCAACGATCCTTAAAAACATTGATTAGGTCCTTAAAAGTCATTGACTTTCATTCTGTGATTTGAGTGGGAACCCTGGTAATTGACAACAGTTAATAATTTATCGATGAAAACTTCAACACCGCTTGTAAAGATGACTTAGTAAAAAATATAATTTAAAATAATTATGTTTCTTTGATATTTTATGTAACTTCTTTATTTTACTAATTGCAGATTAAAGAAGAAAACATACAAATCAAACTACTTAGATGACCAAACCGGATCTACAATTAATTTAGTAAGTATTAAAATACAACAAATAAACTATTGTAACTAAAAGGTAATCTATAAACAACTAAATCCAATGAACAATGATATTCTGACATGCCTCTCATCAGGGGGCAGTTCGTTGTGGTTTGGAATTCATGTTAAACTGCAGATCCTGGTCTAGTTAGCCTCCATTGTATATAAAAATAGGTTGTTCGAAGGCCGTGAACCCAAAAAGGAGGCATATTCGATAGCCGGCATTGTCTATTGTATCAAATTTTGTATTGATTCTGCTTTAATTACAATAGTATTGATGTATTCAAATTTATATTTCTTGTAGTTTTTTGTCTGATGCGCTGACTATAGAAGTGCATTTGTGTTTTCCACCATTTTTCCGTTAATTTATAATAATTTATTTTGTTTTAATTTACACCTATTCTAATGTGGTCTTTAGTAAGTATTATTAGTAAAAGTTTCAATATTATATTTAATTATTTGTAGTTTGAAGATTTTTATGACCAACAAAATGTTTTAAAAAATATTTGAATTTCTACATTTCAGCTTCTTAGTTTTTTAACATAGATTGATATGCATTTACAATAATTCTATTTAAAACAATTTGAACGGTTGCTTTTTGTAAGTAACGTAGTACATCATCGGCTTAGAGTAAAAAGTTGTAAACACTAATTTGTCAATGTTTTCAGGAAAGCTTTCTTAAAGGTTAATTCAATATGAGCTTAAGCTTTTGCTTATAACTCATTTACCTTAAACAAATTTTATGATCAAGTTACAGATTTTACTAATCGATGTATTTTCATTTTACAAAATATCAAAAAGGGATTTTAGACTAAAAGTGGAGTTAGCATTTTTCACTGAAACTGTCGATATTCTTTACGATTTCTTACAATTATCCAATTGATAATGGACATTTCCCGCATTTTTTAGAAAGTGATTAATATTTAAACAAAAGTTCTTTAAAAAAATTAGTTATTTAAATATTAAGAAAAGAAAATGCCCCCAAACCGAGCCAAAACCAGTTCGATCAAAACAGTCAACAAAAATTGTGACGTAACGATCGTTTCTATGGTTATCATGAGGTTTCTGCCAAATAGTTGGCGTTGGTAGACTATTGCCACATTCTGTACAGGTTAGCGTGATTTGCGTGAAACTTGCAAATCTGGTTTTCGCTGCTGAATTTCTAGTCAAGATGTTTGCGAAGCCGTGACGTCACTTTCAATGCCATTTAAATGAGTCGTTTTCTCGCCAACGTTTAACAAGGTAATTTTGATCGCAAATTAAAAAAAAAAAAAAGAAGCGCATTGAGCAGAAATTTTTGTGTTTATGGCCTTTTCGAAACATTTAGATTTGAATAAAAAAAAATTTTTTTTTTTTAAATGCGAGAATTGTCTATTGCATTTAAAACTAAAATAAATGTGAGAACCATTTAAAAATTGTATTTAATTACATTGCTTCTTTTAATGCTTCATTTGTAACGCAGAAATTTGAATACTGTCTTTGTCATTTTAATCACCTAGTTTCAATTCATATATAAAATATATTTATAAAATTCATTATTTCCAGCAACCATTGAGGGGAGGAAGCAGTCATTCTAGCAGATACTAGAGATCTTAAAGTGGCGAAAGGGGTTGTCGTTGGCTAAAGACTTTCGTACAAAAACACTTCTCACTCATGAAATTTTTGTCTTGAACATCATAAGTGGTTATTGTCCAATTTCGATATTTCAAATGGATAAAAGACAATTAGAAGAAACGTATGAAACTTTAGCTTGTTAATTTGACTTTGCGTAGGAACATTGTATGAAAACAACGAAACATCTATAGTTTCTCTTTGTGGAATGAACAAGACGTCTGAAAACAATCCATCTATAAATAAATCACTAATAAAACTACCTGTTCGATTTAAAATTTTATTCAACTCAACGTATTGCAATCAATTTATTAAAATATCTCAAAATAGTAAAACATATTTTAATATAGAATGGTGTTGTTTTCATGTGTATATAAGGAATTTTGCTGTTCATTTGAAGTTTATAAAATTGTACTGTCTTTAAAAATTTTTCATTTTCTCCTTTCATATGCATTATCTGTCTGGATTAAACAATATCAAATGTGTGTTATTAATTAAATATCATTGCTAAATCATGCTTTTGTACTAATTTACTATGATTAACAATACAAAAAATATATAACTATTTATTGTTTTATGCATTTTACCACCATAATTGTTAACATAACCCAAGGATGAGCAATTTTTTTTTAAAGATACAATTCTTATAAATTAAGGGTTTCACTCATCAAAATGAAAGATAAATAGTTATATGGATCTGGAATTTTCTGGTAAATAAATGTGAAGAATATTACACAATTATTAACTTTTTACCATACTAATCTTATAATAACGTTATTAAAAAGGCAGACAAATTCATCATAGAATATGGGAATAAATTTAAAACAATAAAGCTACTTTTCTATAGCGATGAACATACATTTATAAGTTTTTTAACCATAATGCAAATAAATTCAAACAGCTGAATTTGCTCTATAAACGTTCTAAGTTGTTTTGGTTTATTTGTCTCCAAATTTCAAAAATAGTTCATAAAAATGTAATAAAATTATTCTATTAATACATTTTTAAAGTATATATATATTAAACATAACTATATTTTTATAGCAATGAATACTATTTGTATGTAAAATTAATCAACTCTCATGTACGTCACATACTCATACCCTAAATGGGTCATTAAATCTAACAAACAAATGATCATCAAATCTTTCTTCACAACCAAATTCTCGTAAACAAAAACTGCAACCTAATATACAAAAAATTTCATAAGTTCATAATATAGCTTGGTGTAAATATATATGTGCTATTATATATTCTTCTTCAAATAATCAAAACATCCAAAGCATCCATCTCCAAGCTTCAATAAATTATGCTCTCGGAAGGTTTTTATGGAGTTACTTGGGACATATTATGTTCTCCTAAAAATAGACTCAATCGCGTAATTTTTTTTCAGTCTGTAAAGCAAAAAAATTAAAAATAATGTGGTGCATAACATAGTTTGTTGTTCATACATTTGGTATCATTAAAATTTTAAACAAAGTATACCATATTTCTTTATTTATTTTAAAGTGCTGAAAATTGAAAAATTAAACAATTTTTGTTTCCATGCTCGATTTACCTTAAACGGTACTAACAACTAATTATCATCCATTTACATCGTGGTCATATAGCATACAATTCGCTGCTTTAAAAATCAACAAATTCGATACGTGACGAATACGTATGTTTTGCTTTCACGCGTCAGAATGTCCGGCTGGATTTACCTGTTTACGCTTATACGAAATGCAAATGCAAGCCAGCTCAAATACACACCTTCTGGTAAGAATCCTCTCCCTCTTAACCCCTGGATTTTTTTATGGTATTATGTCTCAGTAAGGAACTCATGTAGACCCTTCAATAGAAAATCAAATCCCATAGCAACCAATCCTTATTAGTTTACGATCTACTTTATTGCTGTGTGGTTAGAGTTCTGGTTTCGCATGCCAAAGATGCCGGGTTCGAATCCTGGGTTAGGCATGGATATTCGTTGTGGTGCGGAATCCACGTTGAGCTGTAGGTTTAGGCCTGATTAGTCGTCACTTTGCGTGCTCGTGAGCTTACAAACCAACCAACTTTGTTAGTATACGTTTTACTTAAAAATGTCCAATTTCGTTATAGTCCGAGAGGCGACTGCAATTTTTGGACCCCCATCGAACATCATTTTGAATTTTTTTAAAGAAATTGGAGAAAAGTGAGTAGATAAGGAATCTACTGGTCTGCCGTGGCAAAAATGACCGAAACTGATCAATAATCGACTTGGAATGAGTTGAACTAAAATCCGATTGCCAAATATGTCATAACTTGCCAAAAATGGAACAAACTTTTTCGTCTGCCAACCCACTGCATTTTGATTTTCAATGAGAAAAAGCGCAAACAATTTTTGATATCTGGCTCGGAAAACTTATATCTTTTAAAAGTAAGCCAAATTGGCGACATCAGTTACGTTATAAGTGACGTAATATTTTTTTCCAACTTGACTCCTTTTTAATAGATGCAAGTAGACCGTCGCCAGATATCTGAATCATCTGCAACTATCTTAATTGAAAATTAAAGAGTGAGGGTTACCAAATAAAAAAAAAAAATTGCTCATTATTTGGCAAGTTATGGCGCATTTGGCAAATGGATTTAGTTCAACTTATTAAAAGTTGATTTTCAACCTGTTTCGGCCATTTTTGCCATGGCAGACCAGTGGATTCGTAATCTACTCATTTTTTCTCTAATTTCTATAAAAAATTCAGAATGATGTTCGATGGGGTCCAAAAATTGCAGTCGCCTCTCAGTCTATTAGTTGAGGACACATTTTAGTGTGTTTGTCTCAATTTAATGCATAAGTAATGAAATTTCATAATTAATCTAGACAAAGCATATCTTGAACTTACTTCCAGATTCGTCGAGTTAAATAGAGCACAGCGATCATAAATAGAAGGAGAGCAACACCCAGGGTAATCATAGAAATCTTGAGCATTTTACTCTCTAAACTTTTTTCTAAAAACAAATTTTTTTAAATTTCCATCACATAACTTCGCAAATATACAAATATATTTTATATATTTCTTTGATAAATTTTTTAGTAAACAATAATTTTTTTTAATTCTTTTTGAGACATTTCAAAACAATAAAAGTAACCCATTTCAAATGATTATTGGAATGGTGACTTTAGTTTACAAGTATTCAAATAGTTAACAGAATATACAAGGTTAAATTGTTTTATCACAAACAATTCTATTTGAATTAATTACTACAAAAGGGACTCTACCCTAAAAATTGCTTAGTCAAATTTGTATTCAAAAACATTTATAATTGTTTTTAATACTACTACTACAAATTATTTGGCTTAGAAAGTTACGTTTTGTTCTATCGTGGACAGGAAATCGCGTTCTGCTTTATAATGGTCATCAAAATATACATTCCTTGTCTTTCAGAGTTGAGGCCATTTATAAATCCTTTATGTTAACTTTGCTTTTGTATGTACGTTTGTTTGTCAATGGGAGCGAAATCTGTGGTGGCCAAACTAACTCCTCTTGCCGTCATCCAATGGGGTTGAAACTTAGCAGATAGATTCGATGTTCATAACAATGCATTCCCACAAATTTTGGGGTTGTTACTCTCACTAAAAGTTTGCTTTTTCGGAATACTAATACACCATCTTGCCATCATTCAATCGAATTAAAATCTGACCATTGTTGTAACTCTTTCATCTTGCCAAATATTTTTTTATGAAATAAATAATAAAATTACTTTTGTCAGAATAAATAAAGGATATTTGGGTTTTTAATAAATAAATTTTGAAACGTAGTTTGGCGCACATTTTGTTGATAGAAATGTTTCTGATATCGGAGCAGTGTTAATGAATATAAAAATTAACAATGCATATAAAGGATTTTTTAAAAACTCTATTTTTATGGGTTATATTATTTAATAATCGATTCATTTATCCAGTACATGGCTTTATTTTTAATGTTTTTCAATGCTATGGAACTTCGAAGTACTTGAAAATATTTTTTTGTCTTGTACTTACTAGAGCATATTCCTTACCATAGTACGCTTAAAGCGTAAATTAGAAAATTATAATAATTTGAAATTATAATTATCTAAATCAGAAAATGACGGCACTTTCTAGGAAGGCTTCTGGCTTTTTTATTCTTCGAATTGTGTTTCACTCCAAGCATTTAACGCCGACCAAACGGTATAGTGGTTAGCGTACTAGCCTCTAGACCGCGAGGTTTCGGGTTCGAGTCCCGTGTTAGGCATGGATGTTTGTAAATGGATGTTGGCTTGTCTAATGACAAATGTTTCGGCGCATTATAGTCCCCGTGTTACTGACGGCGCCAGATAATCTGAAAACAACCAACCAATCCAAGCATTTAACACGATTTTGTTGTAAATGATAACAATCTTGGACTAAGATGCTGATGATCTAAACGCTGAGATGCTGATGTTTAAGCTTGAATAATAAAAACTTATGTAAAGAAAAATGTTTTGTTAGTTACCATAGTAATCCTTTACATTAGTAATCCTACAATTGATTGTGTATATAGTTAACTGTCGTGTGCTTGCTCTTAATAAAATGGTTGGCAAGAAAGGCAATAAAAGTTAAATATAAGTAAAAATATGTTAAACATGGCTCAACGGATATATGAAAAGATTTTATACAATTTTTATTTGTTATGTTTTGACTTTTAGTGTGTTTCAGTTGTTCCGTAACTTTTTTAATGAATGGTTTTGAAATGTTTATTGTTGGTAGATTGCTAAAATTGAATTACTTACGTTGACA
Source organism: Linyphia triangularis (assembly GCA_963978545.1). Lineage (NCBI taxonomy): Eukaryota > Metazoa > Arthropoda > Arachnida > Araneae > Linyphiidae > Linyphia > Linyphia triangularis. Next base: position 79,507,584 of record OZ021731.1, read on the forward strand.
TTTCTGTTTTTTACTTGAAATTTGTTTGTCATCACAGGTACATTTCTTTCTTTTGTCATCGTCCAAACCGCAAGTTACTTCAGAGCCACAGTCACATTCTGAAAGTAGAATGATAATTTGAATGTTGTATTAAGATATCTAGTTCCTCTAACTCTTTGTTCATAAATAATATACAATTTGCATACATATACATAAAGAATATATTTTTACACAATAGTTAAGATGAATATTATGATTCTATTATGATGAAGACATGCAAGTTTTTAGCTAACACTCCAATTTTGTTTTATGTATATTTACAATGTTCTTAAAAGTAACCCTATAAAATATAATCTATATAAATGCTTTATTCCCATTTTTGAAGAATCCCTAACTTTTTTCATGGCAGCTTAAGTTAGGTAGCAAAAGCGTACCAATTCCCGTTCCTCACTATAAGGATGGAGGATAATTTTTTACTTTCAATTACCCATATGTTTACATACCGTAATGAAAGTATAGCATTCGGTGAACAAAAATTTCGATTTTTTAATTATTTTTTTTTTGCATTTTCCCATGTTTTAGTACACCCTGGTTGGTTGTTTTCAGATTATCTGGCACCGTCAGCAACACGAGGGCTATAATGAGCCGAAACATTTGTCATTTGACAAGCCAACATACATTTACAAACACCCATACCTAACACGGGACTCGAACCCGCAACCTTGCGGTCTAGAAGCTAGCACGCTAACCACTATACCGTTTGGTCGGCTTAGTACACGCTGATTTCTCAAAAGTGGTCTAGGAAAAATGTCTGTATGTGTTTTGTCAGCATAATGCCTGAACAAATTGACCGACGATGTTTAAATTTGGTGTGCGGGTTAGCGGAGGCCATGGGACCTGTAATTAATGTTTTCATCATAATTGCTCATGCGCATAAGATTGAAATTATAAAAAATTATATTGTTTTTTTTTTTCCTAAACAGATCTAATGATTTGGATTAAAATCTATGTGCTAATGCCTCTTAAGTGTTCTAACAGTCACCACCTCCAAAATTACCGTAGAAATGCGATAAAAGTGTAAAAAGTTGAAAAACGAGGGTCGTTACCCAGAGCTGGCCAATTTCGCCATTTTGATAGGTTTTTTTTATTTTTGCCCGTGCAAAAATTTTTGCCAAAAATATCCCCAAACTGGACATTTCTATTTATATGAATAAAAATATGAAAATGGTATGTATCATCATATCAAATTTTAATGCAATGACCAATATCAAAGCGAAATTGAACCTTTAGCCATATTTCGCAACTCTAGTTTTGTTAATGGCCTCAGCAATAAAAAAGCAGTAAATGTCTCTGGATTGATATCGAAGTTCGAATTAAATATTCCAATCGCAGTCACAAACCAAACCACAGGCGGCTTCTATAGATTATTTGGGCAATTTGATGGTTTTAGTTGTAACCTGTAACGTAATGATTCGTTTTACTTTGAATCAGGTTCAATGTCATCGTTACAGGTTTTTATATATCCTTGCACCGATCAGCATCAGCAAACCTCAAATTTTAAGTAAGAGTCTTTTAATTCTAGATATATTTGGACTGAACTATGTTGTATAACTAGTCTGCCATCGACCTTTGCATGGGAAGGAATTGGTTGCTGGTTTTATACCCGTGTTGGGTTGAATGTTGAGTTATTGGATGTTTCGTTTTTAACTAGAGTTTAATTAAGTTTACGAAGATAAACTTAAAATATTATCAATAGGAACATATCAATAAGCAAAATAATGTACCATAATAAATAGTATCGTAATAATAACAATAAACAGCACAGTTAAAATAGTTTACCACTATAAATAGTGTAGTATACTTACTGTACCAACACATTTAAATTCTTTTTATTCTTCAGTTACGGAAACGTAAATATTTTTTTTAGTTGAAAAGATTTGGTTGGTTGTATTCAGATTATCTGGCGTCGTCAGCAACACGAGGGCTATAATGCGCCGAAACATTTCCTCATTTAACAAACCAACATACATTTACAAACACCCATGCTTAACACGGAACTCGAACCCGCAACCTCGCGGTCTAGAAGCCAGCAAGCTAACCACTATACCGTTTGGTATTTAGTTGAAAAGAAGGCAAGATAAACAGAAAATATTTCCTTCATAATGGGACCAGGGTCAAAATTTGTGGAAAATCTAAAAATGAAACAACTGTAAATCTTAAAGTAGGATTTTAACCCTAGGATGCGCGCAATTAAAAAATGATTTTGGTCTTGCATGTATTTTACAGCTGAAACATACCATTTTTTATTTGTTTTTGGTTAAGGAATTTCAAAACACTTGAAGAGGAGGTATCAAACATTTCTTTATTTCTAGGGCAGGCGAAGATGGGCGGCAAAGCGGTAAGTAAGGGGACCTCTCAGGGTGAACGTTCTGCAAAGTTATTCAATTTGAAATTTAGCTTCCTGCTGTTCCATAGTGTGTCAGAAAGAGATAAGTCGTTATCTTTGTTACGTAAATGGATGCTTTTGCATTTCCTAAAATGAAGGATTTTAATTATTCTTCGTGAGAAAACGAAATTATAGATGATGTTCGGAATGTGGCACTGGAATTAAAGTTCATTACATTGTTTCTTCCTGCTGTTCCATAGTGTATCAGAAAGAGATAAGTCGTTGTATTTGTTACGTAAACAACGAGACTTGAAATTTAGTGTTTAAAAAAGAACAGACATGTGCAAAAAACATCGAACGCGACAGAAACGGGGCAAGCTGACAAAAACTAGCGTTCAGATGTCGCATACCGAAGGTTTCAGGTTCGAATCTTGGGTTAGGCAAGGATTTTCTTTGTGGTCCGAATTCCCGTTAAGCTGTAGTTTCTTATCTGATCAGCTGTTATTATGCAAAAAACAGGTCTTTGGGTATTTAAGCTAAACCAAACTTAGCTGATTCAAACTTTGTGTGTATTACCACTTAAACTCAACCAACTGTAGACGAGCTCCATGCATCGATACAGATAAACAACTGTACAGACTGCATAATGCTGGGAAAATGAAGCCGTTGCCAGATCGTTAGGTAGACAAAAAAATACCGATTGCTGAGGATTGAAAATAAAAACTTGGGTTGTACACAGCAGAACTGTCAATAGTAGACCTTAATTAGTGACCATGTTAAAAAAAAATACCTATCCTTGCATTGCTGGTTGGTTGGTTGTTTTCAGATTATCTGTCGCCGTCAGCAACACGAGGGCTATAATGCGCCGAAACATTCGTCCTTAGACAAGCCAACATACATTTACAAACACCCATGCCTAACACGGGACTCGAACCCGCAACCTCGTGGTCTAGAAGCTAGCACGCTAACCACTACACCGTTTGGTCGGCATCCTTGCATTGCCATCGGAGCAGTCTATCCATTTATTCATCTATATTGATGGTTTCTTATCTAATCTACTGCAACGTCTAATTATTGCAAAAACATACTAGTTATCCAAAGTAATACCCTCAGGTCTATCCTTATAGGTGCTGAACAAACGGTATAGTGGTTAGCGTGGTACCTTCTAGACCGCGAGGTTGCGGGTTCGAGTCCCGCGTTGGCATGGATGTTTGTAAATGTATGTTGGTTTGTTAAATGACGAAATGTTTCGGCGCATTATAGCCCTCGTGTTGCTGACGGCGCCAGATAATCTGAATACAACCAACCAACTAGACCGCGAGGTTGCGGATTCGAGTCCCGCGTTAGGCATGGGTGTTTGTAAATATATGGTGGCTTGTCTGACAAATGACGAATGTTTCGGCGCATTATAGCCCTCGTGTTGCTGACGGCGCCAGATAATCTGAAAACAACCAACCAACTATCCTTATAGGTACATTCAAAATTGATTTCTTACCGTTTGATGTACATTTTTCACAAGAGGGCAAGTTGAGAATAACAAAGCGGATAAGTTTGGCCTTAGCTGTAACTGAAATGTTCACTTATGTTATATGTATGTTTTCGTGAAGTTATGTCTGTGCACGTACGTAGAAAAGTCTCCATTAAAATAAGTAAAAAAAAAAGTGAGACTTCAGATCGTATCCAGAATATGTTTTTCTTCAAGGTAGTTTAGAAATGTGTGATCAATAGTTATAAGTTCAATCTGGTCTATTGGTGCAACCATTGAAGTGTAATAGATGTCTATAGTTGTGTGCAAGGCAAAATGCTAGGTAAGATTCTTTCCTCTCTTCGTATTTTTAGAATTGGAAATTTATTTTACGACAGGCTTGGATTTTAAATAGAAAGTTCTTGCAGATTTACTACTGCATTGATCGCCTGTAATTGTTTCCAAAAATCTCTGCCAACCACGAATATGTTTAGTTTCCCACCATTTTCCGATTGCACAAACTACATCATAAGAAGGAGTGCAATCATTTTCTTTGACTAGGTTGGTTGGTTGTTTTCAGATTATCTGGCGCCGTCAGCAACACGAGGGCTATAATACGCCGAAACATTCGTCATTAGACAAGCCAACATACATTTACAAACACCCATGCCTAACACGGGACTCGAGGCCACAACCTCGCGGTCTAGAAGATAGCACGTTAACCACTATACCCTTACTTTGACTAGGAAATGTTAATTTAGGTCGATGAATGAGAACTCGGGAAGACCAGACAGCATTTTAAAGGTAATCTATTTGACGTAAAAAATTCCCTTATCTTCAGTCATTGTTGATTTTGTCTGTAGCTGTTGATTTGAGCAACGGAATCTAAAATTGAATCAGCAGCAATTGAATCACACATTGTTCGATTCGAAAAATTTCTTTTTAAAAATAACCAATGGTGAAACTAACTTTAGTATTTACTCAATAAAAGTAATATGTGTGCTATTTGATGATTTTCAAATATTTTACTCTTAAAACTTATTATTTCTTAAAAATGAGTGTTCCTATTTATCTTAAAGCTACTTCATTCGATTCAGGCCAAAATACGTAAAAAAACGATACCTCACTCGACCAATATCGAAAAATCGAATTTTGGGAGGAAGTGGAGACCTAATTTTTCAGCGAAACTTTATTTAAAAAAAAATTAAAATTAAAATTACTATTTGACTTATTTTGCGATATGTGAAGAGTGTATGAATACCTTTTAAGGTATACATATACAATTGAGATGATTTCCTTTAATTTTTAGGTTATAATTTCAAACTTTCTGGAAGTATATCAGAATTTAAAAATAATGCATTTTTATGTATAAACTTTCTTTTTCCGTCAATTTTTTAATCATCTAATTGCAATTAAAGTGACTAATTAGGACATTATTAGAACATACATAAATAAACTTGTGACTAACTTAGAGGTAATATTTTTATTGCAAACAAAAGATATTATATTGACGCATGTTCCTATGGAGAATTTTGAATTTGGCTTCAATATTTATTTAATTATAAGTTTTTAAATAAAAAGTTTAAAAAAATACATAGTTTTCAACAAAAAATTAAGATTAAAATATGCATAAAAAATGTGTTCATAACAATATATATTAGATGCTCCATAGAAAACACATTCACAACTATTGTTGACAAAACAAAATTAGAATTTTGTAAATCGGATAATTTATTGTGAAGTTATGACCGTTGGCGTAAATTCATATAACACCAAAATGTCATTCTTCAGAAAACGCGTTTAAAGTTTACTACACTAATGAACGTGATACAAAACAGGTTCACAAAACCTACTTTAATTTAAAAAGTAATTTGAGTCTCAGTAAGAAAATGGTATCATTTCAATGGTAATGAATTCGGGAATATTTTAAAACCAAAAAATAAAAACGCAGAATTGAGTCAAATTTTGAGATTCCTAATGTATATGTATACCTTAAATAATATCGTTTAATAAACCATGCAAGACTTTTTAAAACGGATAATAAAGTAGGCTCTTTAAAAGTAAACAGGACAATTCATTGTAAACTAAGGAAATCATCAAATATTTACCAGCATCACATAGCTTCCCAACAAAAGGAGTTTTACATTCACAGTAGAGGCTTGTTTCGTTGACGTGACATTCACCACCATTTTCACAAGGATTTGGAGAACATGGACCTAATTAATTAATCAAAAATTAGTTTAATTTAAATTTTTAAAAAATAAAATTTCATTTTTTGTTTTTAATTTATTATTATTTTTATTTAATGAATTATTTTTGTTCTTAAAAATTAAAATTAGTACAATTAATTCAGTTTTACTCGAAATTTAAGTATTTAATTAACATTTAAATCTTCAATTAGCATATTTTTGAACAGTGGTTAATCAAATTTAACTAGGCCAAGAAAAAAAAATATCATTTTTAATGCCTTCACTTTCCATGAAATTTCTAAACCACATATTTTTAAAAAGAACTTTTTTTTTAACTTTGAAAGTAGAAAAAATCGCAGTTTTTCTAAACAATTTTCTTTAAAAAATCTGGCAATTTTTTTCTAGTTTACAATACCTTTGACTGAGACTCAAAACATCTAACAGTTAATACAAATTTGAATTCTAGAATAATTTTTTCAAAAAGATTCTATCAAACTTTAGTTATTACTATTTAAATGAAGTTTCACGTGTCAAAAACACGTTTCTAAAGATAATGAGTTTCAAATTTAAAAAATTATTCCTAGAATAAGTACATGAAATTAAAAATAACTCAATAACTTTAAGATGATAACATTATCTTGCAAAATTTCCAGCCAGATTTTTTTTTTAAAGCAAAAAAAAAAAAAAAACTAAAATTACAATCTGGCCAATTTTGCGATATGGGGAGTGTGTATGTATACCTTTTAACTAATATTGTCTAACAAATTATTAAATTTAACAATAATTGAATCAATAAAAAGTAAACAGGACAATAAATTGAAAACTAATGAAATCACCAGATATTTACCATCATCACATAGTTTTCCTACAAAAGGTGTTTTACATTCACAGTAAAAACTTGTTTCGTTCACGTGACATTCACCACCATTTTCACAAGGATTTGGAGAACATGGACCTAGATATAATTTAGCCTTATATGCTTAATACTTGTGTAACGTATACACAATCTGAAAGTGTTACACATACTACATGTAAACTATTTATTATATTTGTAAATTAAGTTAGCCAATATATATATTACACTGTTACAAATTTTGTTCCACCTTGCACCAAAAATTGGTTCCCATTTAGCTGCAGCCAACATTTGGTGCTTAGTTTCACGATTTAATGGTGATACCTCGGACCGTAAGCACAATAAAATCGTCAAATTAAGCACCAAATGTTGGTTGCAGCTAAATAGGAACCAATTTGTGGTGCAAGGAGAAATTTTTTTTTAACAGTGTTAACTGACTTAAACTCTGAATGGCGAAATACATACGTCAATTTTATACTCGCCACCGTTTTGTCGTGAATTTGGAGAACATGGAGCCAAGAAGCGCACCGGTATTGGGCAATGTTAGTAACAGGGGTTTTGAGGAGATTGGCCAATCCATGCCGAAACTCAGAATCGTTTTAAAAAAAAAAAAACACCGATTTTTTAAAAAAATAAGCCCAAAACCATCACAAAAAATGTTTCGTACTTTTCCATCCTATCTTATCAAAAATATATTTAAATTTTAAAACTGTGCAACAAAATGTATATTTTATCCAGCAGTGGATGAGATTGGCCAAAATCCTTTGCAACGACCGATCTACAACGATCCACATTGGATTGGCCAGTGTTGAGTGATATTAGTAAGCTTATTACAATTAGAAGTAAGAATAATTATTCGGAGATTAACTAACTGATGCAAAGGACACTTTGCGCTCCCCCCCCCCCTCTTCTTTTCGTAAGCAAATAAAAATAACAAACTAACCATGAATTTACGAGTTATGATTTTTGCGATAATAATATAACTCAGTTTGTTATCAAAGAAAATGTATCTCTAGCAAAAATAGAAGAATGATTTAGCAAATAGAAAACAAAAACCATTAAAGACGGTGATATTAATAAAGAATGTACGTAATACAATTATAGGAGGCTATGGGTTTTTAGAAAGGGCTATACTGGGGAAAGATGAATTTTAGAAGGACATTTATATTAGCCATGTCATAAAAATATCCTTTCTGAAAATTCTTACCTAATTCACATTGGTTCCCAATAAAAGGAATTGGACATTTACACTTGAAACTGTCATCAGAAATATTACATTTGCCTCCATTTTGACATGGGTTTGAAGAACATGGATCTATTTAAAAATAATTATTGTTGAAGTTTTATGAGTATTATCTTTATCCATGTCATTAAAGTATCCATCCTTAAAGTTCTTACCTAATTCACATTGGTTACCAGTAAAAGGAATTGGGCATTGACACTTGAAACTGTCACCAGAGATATTACATTTGCCTCCATTTTGACAAGGGTTTGAAGAACATGGATCTATTTAAAAATAATTATTATTACTGTTTTATGAGAATTATCTTTATCCATGTCATTAAAGTATCCATCCTTAAAGTTCTTACCTAATTCACATTGGTTACCAGTAAAAGGAATTGGGCATTGACACTTGAAACTGTCACCAGAGATATTACATTTGCCTCCATTTTGACAAGGGTTTGAAGAACATGGATCTATTTAAAAATAATTATTATTACTGTTTTATGAGAATTATCTTTATCCATGTCATTAAAGTATCCATCCTTAAAGTTCTTACCTAATTCACATTGGTTACCAGTAAAAGGAATTGGACATTGACACTTGAAACTGTCACCAGAGATATTACATTTGCTTCCATTTTGACAAGGGTTTGAAGAACATGGATCTATTTAAAAATAATTATTATTACTGTTTTATGAGAATTATCATTATCCATGTCATTAAAGTATCCATCCTTAAAGTTCTTACCTAATTCACATTGGTTACCAGTTAAAGGAATTGGGCATTGACACTTGAAACTGTCACCAGAGATATTACATTTGCCTCCATTTTGACAAGGGTTTGAAGAACATGGATCTATTTAAAAATAATTATTATTACTGTTTTATGAGAATTATCTTTATCCATGTCATTAAAGTATCCATCCTTAAAGTTCTTACCTAATTCACATTGGTTACCAGTAAAAGGAATTGGGCATTGACACTTGAAACTGTCACCAGAGATATTACATTTGCCTCCATTTTGACAAGGGTTTGAGGAACATGGATCTATTTAAAAATAATTATTATTACTGTTTTATGAGAATTATCTTTATCCATGTCATTAACGTATCCATCCTTAAAGTTCTTACCTAATTCACATTGGTTACCAGTAAAAGGAATTGGGCATTGACACATGAAACTGTCACCAGAGATATTACATTTGCCTCCATTTTGACAAGGGTTTGAGGAACATGGATCTATTTAAAAATAATTATTGTTGAAGTTTTATGAGTATTATCTTTATCCATGTCATTAAAGTATCCATCCTTAAAGTTCTTACCTAATTCACATTGGTTACCAGTAAAAGGAATTGGGCATTGACACTTGAAACTGTCACCAGAGATATTACATTGGCCTCCATTTTGACAAGGGTTTGAGGAACATGGATCTATTTAAAATTAATTATTATTACTGTTTTATGAGAATTATCTTTATCCATGTCATTAAAGTATCCATCCTTAAAGTTCTTACCTAATTCACATTGGTTACCAGTAAAAGGAATTGGGCATTGACACTTGAAACTGTCACCAGACATATTACATTTGCCTCCATTTTGACAAGGGTTTGAAGAACATGGATCTATTTAAAAATAATTATTATTACTGTTTTATGAGTATTATCTTTATCCATATCATTAAAGTATCCATCCTTAAAGTTCTTACCTGATTCACATTGGTTACCAGTAAAAGGAATTGGGCATTGACACTTGAAACTGTCACCAGAGATATTACATTTGCCTCCATTTTGACAAGGGTTTGAAGAACATGGAGCTATTTAAAAATAATTATTATTACTGTTTTATGAGAATTATCTTTATCCATGTCATTAAAGTATCCATTATTAAAGTTCTTACCTAATTCACATTGGTTACCAGTAAAAGGTATTGGGCATTGACACTTGAAACTGTCACCAGAGATATTACATTTGCCTCCATTTTGACAAGGGTTTGAAGAACATGGATCTATTTAAAAATAATTATTATTAAAGTATTACTGTTAAAGTATTACTGTTAAATGAGAATTATCTTTATCCATGTCATTAAAGTATCCATCCTGAAAGTTCTTACCTAATTGACATTGGTTACCAGTTAAAGGAATTGGGCATTGACACTTGAAACTGTCACCAGAGATATTACATTTGCCTCCATTTTGACAAGGGTTTGAAGAACATGGATCTATTTAAAAATAATTATTATTACTGTTTTATGAGAATTATCTTTATCCATGTCATTAAAGTATCCATCCTTAAAGTTCTTACCTAATTCACATTGGTTACCAGTAAAAGGAATTGGGCATTGACACTTGAAACTGTCACCAGAGATATTACATTTGCCTCCATTTTGACAAATGTTTGAGGAACATGGATCTATTTAAAAATAATTATTGTTACTGTTTTATGAGAATTATCTTTATCCATGTCATTAAAGTATCCATCCTTAAAGTTCTTACCTAATTCACATTGGTTGCCAGTAAAAGGAATTGGGCATTTACACTTGAAACTGCCACCAGAGATATTACATTTGCCTCCATTTTGACAAGGGTTTGAGGAACATGGATCTATTTAAAATTAATTATTGTTACTGTTTTATGAGAATTATCTTTATCCATGTCATTAAAGTATCCATCCTTAAAGTTCTTACCTAATTCACATTGGTTACCAGTAAAAGGAATTGGGCATTGACACTTGAAACTGCCATCAGAGATATTACATTTGCCTCCATTTTGACAAGGTTTTGAAGAACAAGGATCTGTTTAAAAAATGATTATTAATACTGTTTTATGATTATTATTTTTATCCATGTCATAAAAATACCCTTCCTTTAACTTCTTGCCTATTTCATATTGGTTCTCACTAAATGGCCTTTTACATTTGCACTTATAGATTGTTTCATTGACGGTATACGAGTCACCGTTTCGACATGAATTCGAAAAGTACAGACCTATTTATTTAAAATAATGATTATAAATTGTGTTTAGTTCATAGTTAGTATTTACCTGCTACACAAAAAAAAAATATTTTGACTTTATATTTACTTAAAGTTAAACTGGATGTCATGAATCATTAATTTCCAGATAAAAATACTACGCTAAAAAGGATTTAGATCAAATTAGGAATTTAAATTTTTTCACTCTTATACCCCGATTGTATTCCTTTAATCGAAAAACAGTGGAATGGATTTTTTTCTTCCAATAAACTGGATTTGTCAACATGCCTATCGATGCTAGGGTTGTGGAACATTGCACAACTTCCAAATGCACTTAATACTGATCCCTACATTTAAATCTGACATGGATAGGAGTAGTTGAACGTTTTCATTTTTATATTTTCATTATTTAAAAAAAAATTGTTGTTTTTGCAATATTTTTTACATTCATTATTACATTGATAAAAAATCTTCGCCAAAACGGCAAAATTTGCGTTATGCTTTTCAATGAATATGACATTAACCTTTTTTGCAGGTGCAACCGAGAGAAAGCAAGTCGCTGATAGGCGATGATCAGTGGACGAGAACTCTGTGTTAAAGGCAACCGTTTCAAACCTTTTACACCTTTATCGTATTTCTACGGAAATTTCGTAGGTAGAGATGCTTAGAGCAATTTGAAAGGCATTACCGCAGCGATTTTGATCAAAATCTTTAGAACCGTGTTTGGCAATTAAAGAAAAACATAAATTTTTTAATGGTAGCGCATAAAATGTCGAACTTATATGTTAATTATAGATTCCATTGCCACCACTAATCTGTACTCAAAATTTGAATATCGTAGGTCAATCCGTTTGGAAGATAAGCTGATAACGTACACACAGAAAATTTCCTAGACTCTCTTTACTTTCAATTACCAATATATTTACATAGGGTAATGAAAGTATAGCATTCGGTAAAAAAAAAAATCAATATTTTCGCATTTCTTCATGTTTTAGAACATCCTGATTTAAAAAAAGTGATATAAAAAACAATGTATGTCTGTGGTCAGCATAACTCCCGAACAAATTGACCAACGATGTTCAAATTTGGTGTGAGAGTTAGTGGTGGCCATGGAACCTACCACTAAGGTTTTTGTCAAAATCACGCATGCTCATAAGGTTGAAATCATAAAAAGACATAAAAAATTCATGGTTGCAGCAATTGCTAAAAAACGGCTCCAACGATTTTGATTAAATTTATGTGCTAATGTCTCTAAAGACTATCTAATCGTCCTCATCTTCGAAATTCCAGTAGAAATGCGGTAAAAGCATAAAAAGTTGCAAAACGAGTGCCTTCAACACAGACTTCTCTACCTTTGAGTATCTCCCATCCACGATTCTTTTTTTCTGTTTCGCTCACAAGAAAGCACAATGTAATGTCGATTGAATAACATCGCCAATTTTGCCATCTTGGCTTTCTTTTTTTGCACACGTAAAAATAACTGCCAAAAATATCGCCAAACTAGCCATTTTTATTTAAGCGATTGAAAATATGAAAATGGTAAATAACATCATAATTTTAAATGCAATAACCGATATTATAGTGTAATTAAAAGTTGTGCGATGTTACAAACCCCTAGTTTACTTTCAATTACCCGTATTTTAACATAGGGTGGTTAAAATACTGTTTCCGGTACAATTTTTATTTTTTATTTTTTTTACATTTCTCCAAATTTTGGAACATCCCGACTTCAAAAAAGTAGTCTAGAAAAAATGTCTGTGTGAATGTGACCAGCATAACAATGTTCGGATGTTCGTATTTGTTGCACGGATTTTTACTGGCCATGGAATCTATCATTAAAATTTTAATCCATATTGCACATGCGCAAAACATGAAAGCATGAAGAAATCATGTTTTTCAGCAATTGCTTGGTAATGGATCTAACAAGTTTGATCAAAATCCTTATGGCATCTCAAGGTGTAACGTTAACGTTCTTACTTTGAAAATTCCCGCAAACATAGAGTTCTCTTCCCTTGAGCATCGCTCACAAGCGACCGTTTTTCTCCTCTCCTCTGTTTCACTTACGAGAAAGGAAAATATAAGAGTTATCGAAAAGTATATTGCCAAATTCACCATTTTGACGGTGTTTTCCTCCCATGTAAAAAATATCACCTAAAATATCTCCAAACTGGCCGTATTTTCAATAAAATGACAATATGAAAATGGTAATAACACTGTTCCAGGTCAATAAGCAAAATTTCATTCCTTCTCATCTAAATGGATCAATCAATTCTATTTTACGTACATCAGCACTAAGCAATACAAAAGTTAAACCTCAATTACTTAATACTGGCTTTTCAAGTTCTTTTAACCCGTTTAAGAAGAAGAAGTCGGCTTAATCCTAGTATACGTTACACGATGAATTTGGTGACATTGGCGGTGATGCATATGCTTTTTTTAAATGGTATGTTTTACGTATTTGCCATCTTCTGCTTACGATTTTCTATGTTTTTGCCTACGCAAATTCTTAGCGACAATTGTAAAAAAGTTACTTCGGCAACAGTTTGGCGGTAAGCATCAAGTCATTTCGGCGGTAGCGATATTAATCGCGCCAAGCGTGCAACATATACTAGGATTTTACCAAGAAGTCATGTCAAACAAGAACAGGCGCTTTATTTTAAATCCACTCAATTGATAAAAAACAACTAGGCAATGACTAAGTACAAATGTAAACTAAACTTAAATATAGAACACGTAACACTAAACGTTAATAGAAACGAGTTGAGTTGTACGAGTCTGATTGTACGCAACAAAGATTTCAATTGTAAAACCCCAATATAAATTGGTTCAGTAGATCTCAAGTAACTATCATGCTTCCTTTATTCTCCGTTTCCATTTTACCCTCCTAAACAAAAAAAATCACAATGAAACATCTTCACTTTTCTTTTTCAGCTTATAACAAAAACTTGTGCCAAATTTCAGTATTTTATAAAATGGTAAGAGTTAGGAATTAATTAGATAGTCAACGAGGGCTTGCTTTTCTATTTTAGAGTAGACAAAATCATTTAATAAGTTTAATAAGAATCTCATAGATATAACACATATGAAACTATTGCAATTTTGTGTCATACTTCAGATTCTCACAATGCTTCCTTTCTCAGAAGTACTCTCTTTAATACTATCTTCACAAAACGTCAATTTTTAAATCCTTTATGCCAACTTAGATTTGGTGTGTGTTATGTATGTCGATTGCGGGCAAATTTCCGGAGTCCTAATGAACCAACTTGCCCTCATCCAATCGGGCTGAAATTTGTCAGATTCGATGTCGATGACAATGCATTCTATCAAACTTTTGCAACTTTCACTATCACTAAAAGGTCGCTTTCACGGAATACTAATAAACCAACTTTCCATTATTCAATCAAGCTGAAATAGCATTTCACCGATTGTTGAAGAAACTCTTTCCTATTGTCAAAACTGTTTTAATAAATAAATACTAAAATTGTTTTAATCAGAATAAATAAAAGATATTTGGAAGTGAGTTCATAAATTCACATTCATTTTAATGATACATTAAAATGAATGTGAGTTAAATACATTTACAAATTAAATACATTTTTTGCTGAAACCACATATTTTGCTGATAGAGATGTTCATAATATTTAAAATTAGGTGCAAATACCAAACACATGCCGACAACATAAAGGGGGCTACGTTAATGAATATAAAAAGTGTCAATGCATTTAAAAGATTTATATTAAAAACTTTGTTTTTATGGGTTATATAATTTTTTCTAAATAAATAAAAAGGGTATCGTTTTCTGTGATGCGCTCTTTCCTAATTATCTTGCAATATGATGCATTTTTCCGAAATAAAAATATTATTTTTGCTGTAAATATAGGTATTGCACTTACTTTCACAAGTTCCATTGTTTAACAAGAAACCAGGGTTGCACTTGCACACTTTGCTCCCATCATCTTCATTAAAACTACAAACTCCATTAGTGCCACAATCACATTCTGAATGAAAAGAGATTTTGAGATGATTGGAAACATAAGGAAAATGAGTGCCTCAGCAGAAAAAAATTCATGTATTATTATTATTATTTTGAAAATTCCAAATCTCACACCCTAAAAATGCTCTTTCTATAGTAATTAATATAGGAGATCCTTTAAGCTAATACTAAATTCGGACAAAATTTGAATTTCTAATTAATTTGCAGATTGCTTATGGTTTAGAATATCGATAACCAATCGACACCAATGAATCTACTGCAGAAGGCTATGTCACAGAATTTGCAGTAAAAATAAATTTGAATGATAATACAAAACTCAGAGGTAATAAATTTGAACTACAACATTAAAATCCATTATTACTCCAAGAGTTACTGCTGTTTTAAATCGAACTAACACCAGCATTAAAATGTTCATAATGGTAATAACATCTAGAAATACCTTCTCGAATTTACCATTAGTCACTTACTCCCATATCTCCAACAATAAAAAAGTCACCTAGTTGGGGAAGTGGATGGAGGCTGAAGTGATCAGTTATTTTCCACCCAGATAGGAGCCAAAAGCCCTCTAGCAACGTGCGGAAGGTTTCCTCTTGAAGGAAAAGGGAAGGAGATTTATTTCCTAATTATATAATTGTCAATTCTGTCTTTAATTCTTTGTTTTATTTTATGACTGTAGCACTTCACAAGAAAGGCTACATGTACCCCTATCCTTACTATTTGGTTACTCCTCAATTTAGTGAATCATTAAAATTATTACATTCTATTGTTTTGCAATGTATGTTCCAACTATAGTTAGTTATTACTATCTACATTTTAATCTTCGAAACGAAAACTCGTTAGAACAATTGTATGTCCGTCCCCGTGTTTTAGATTTTTACCATGTTTTAAAATTGTTTAGAATTGTTTACGATTTATTGTGATGCCAATTCAGATTAATCCAATCCTGCTCCTCATCGACCATCCCAGATGACCTCGATCGGGTTCCTTATCGAACATCATCCCCCTTCCTCTTTATTGCTTTTCCTTATGTGAGACCTGACAAATTCACTGCCCTAAGGCTTAATTCATATGAAAAGGTAACAGCTCCCACCAGAGCAACTGAACCTTAATAAACACCATATCAACGTCGAAGTCATCTAGGAAAAAGGAGGAAGACTTCTTTTCCTCTACCATTACACCTGACCCACTTGTAAAGTCCGAAGAATTTTAAAAAAGTACTGGACATCGGGATTACCAACGTCTTCGCCGTAAAACTGCTGAACGATTAAAAACACAGTTTGAAGCATCAAAATCAGTTGTTCATTAGTATAGCAAATTTTTACCCATTTTTTGTTTATCAAACAGTGCAGCAGTTTATCACTCTGCGACAGTGGCGGCTGGTGCAGGGGGCCAGGGGGGGCCTGGGCCCCCTCACTTTTTTGGACCCTGGCCCCACTTACATATATGCTTGTTAATATTGTTTTGTTGTGGGATTTTTTTAATATTTAAAAAAAAAAGCTTTAAACTTATTTATTCTGTCATTAGACATTAACTATTGTGAAGGGAGCAGGGCGAGCTCTTGCAATAAACCCGAAAAAATGTTAATCAATCACAATCATTACTACAAAAAAGCGACCCTTCTCTTAAAGATGCTAGTTTTCTTGGGACCCCGACAAAATGACCCCTTCTTCGGACGACCTTGAATTTGAAACCGATAGGGCATATAAGATTGCAACTTTCACATGACATCCTGTTTTGCCAAAGCATAAATACAAAATTTCTAAAACATCCCTGATAACTCTGCTCTGGGTGGACATCTCTGTAAAGGAATGGCCATTTTTTGTAGAGACGGCGATTGCACGTTGGTCCTTTAGTATGACGGTGCGAAAAAAGAGGCTACAATAAATATCCATTGCATTCATTTTCGCACTTTGTTTTTCAAAATGTAAGAGTAAGATTTTCTCTGCAAATTGTTTTTATTTAGAAATTTAATTTTTTCCCGAAAATTTTTTGAGTATTTAAATGTCGTCCATATGATTGGAAGAAGGGATTTGTCTCACATTAATATTTGATATCCAATTAAATTATTAACGTAACTTACAATCCGATGCCATCAACGAAAGAATTTCTATACAGAGAATAAAAAATGTTCTTCTCTAAATAAGTGGCTCCACTAGAACTAAGCCATCGTATAATGCTATGTTAAAGTTAAAAGATAAACGTCACAGTTACAGAATTTTCAAAACTCCCCTCCCCCCTCTCCCTCTCTCCCAAATAATATGTAAAATGTAGATAAAGCAAACCTAGTTACTGTTACCAGAAAAAAATTTCATGAGCGTTTAGTAAAGAATCTGAGTCATGAACCTACAATGAACCTTTAAAAAGCAAAATGATACAAGCAATTTGAAATTGTCAAATAAAATTTGGGCATTCTTAAAATTGAAGAAACGATGTTTATTCTTAACTCAGGTAGGATCCAATTCTCAAAATAAATTTTGAATTAAATAAAATATTAAAATTTGAAGCGAGTTCCATGTTTGCTCAACTTCTTTTCAAAATATCAAGAATCATGGTAAAATACCTATTTTCAACTATCGCTATGTCAAAACTCATTGACCAGAGGCAATTCGCATGTGAAATGTCGTCGAATCGAGCCCCATCGGATGTTTTGCAGGTTGGTTTCAATGTAAGTAGACATCTCAAATTTGAGATGCATATGCAATGCATTTTTCAAGTAATTATTCATCCTCAAATCAAGTAATTATTCATTTTTTCATGAATTTAAATTAAAACTGTTGAACTGGTCAATATAACAATACCTTTGACTTTGGTTGCAAATTTATAAATATTGCCCATTCTAAGTTAATGGCATTTTTCATTAGTTCTAATGTTAAGCCAAAATTATTTTGCATGAATTGATTCATAAAATATCATTTACTTGAATATTAGGAGCAATACCGATGTCTTTAAAAGGATTTATTTAAATTATTTTAAAATATTATAAAATTATTTATTTAAATATTTACTCTAAAGTTACGAAAAGTGAAATTGTTGCTGTCTGCATTTTTTTTTTTCTTGTTTCTTTTTTCTATGATTCATGTAATATTTGATGAAAAATTTTCCCCTGTGATTTCTACAGAATTTTTAACCACGGTTTTGACTTTATTTTTTTTATAACTCTTCCCTAACTCTTTGTTTTCTTTTTCTTAAATACAGAATAGAAATTGAGTGACATCGGTTTTCATACTTTAACTTACTTTTTTGTGATTAGTATTTTAATTTATTATTATGTCAAACAAAATAAAAAAGCTTTTGCTTCCTACACTCTTGGTATCTAATCCAGCCTCCTGTATTGTACATAAAATGTTTTATACTGCTGAAAATATTGGTAACTTTTCTTATATTAAAAAAGTTTTATCTTCAAAGCTGTTTAGCTTTTACACTTCGTCCAATCGACATGAGTTCATTTTAATGTGTTCTCTATTCTTAATTTAATAAAATTATTAATTATAACATGCTTTTCATTATATGATTAGGAGTAACTATTTATATTTAAAGGGGGGGGGAGGGGGGGGAGCAAAAAGGTAAACTTTAACACTCTTTTTTTTTTTTTTTTAATTTTTTTTTTAATCTTACAGTGAGTCCCGATAATATTGTACTTATGGCTGTTCCTAATCACTGACCACTGGTCATTGAGATAGCGTCCAGCTCTTGGTAGGCTTCCCGGAAGACCAGAAGATCCTTCCCTCAAACGCATAGACAGTGGCAAGGGGGTGCAGATCGCATACAAAAGGGTGCAAAGCGGCTACAGCTTCAAATCAGGAATTTTCAATCTTGAATGAGTATCGGATTTCTTACGGAACAATTTATAAATAGATATGCCGTAATTTTACGTTCAATTGAATAGTTTGAGGCCTGTACTTTACTTTTTTGCCTAGGAATTCTTCGCTTCATTTTTAATTTTCAAAAGCAAAAGGTGCAAGTACATTCACGTCCTGACGTCGTCCATTCTCAAACGAAACATCGCGTCGTTTTCGTAATAATAATTCCTTTTATTGAAATATTTACTTTATCAGATATCAGTATGCTTAGATAATTTAACTGTTTAATATTGTTGTCTTTTCCCATATATATTTAAGTAACATTTACAAAATTACATGAAATTCATGTGTTTTGATATTTGCATGTTTCCTTCCCCCCATGACATGCAATTGTTAATTTGGGCCCCCTCACTTTTAATACCCACGAGCCGCCACTGCTCTGCGATACTAGTATCTCTGTAAGATTGATTCCCTAAGCTTCTTGGCTTTCCTAATTTAGAATCTGGAACTGGTAAACTAGTACCTGATGCTAATTTTAAGCTTTTACAAACAAGTAAATGTTAATCCATAGTTATTGGTATGTACATCACTACAACCACAACAAATAGCGGAAGATTTAATGAAACATGTACTCTTCTTGAGCAAAAAATATGCAAAAACCTTTTGTTGGTAGCATGTTGGAATCACATGTTTGCTTATTCCTTTAAAATAGAGTTATTGTTTAATAGTAATGAAGTCACGATTACCTTAACTTCTGGAGAGTTGCAAAGTAAGCAAGAATATAAACTATTTGTTGTGTGCGAATATTTGCAGTCTTGGTTTACATGCCGATTTGCTGTTGGTGTCTAATGAAGGTTCATACTGATTCAAAGGTTGAAAGAATACGAGTACTAACAATTACATTATAAAGAATTGAAAATGATTTTATGTCCATTGATTTACGCGACCTCCCATTATCAAGTAAATTCAATGACCACCAAATATGTGTTTTAATTTTTAAATGATACAAGATGTTTTTTATTCACAGTAAAGTATTTTTGAAGAGTGAGAATTTATATTTTTAAAAGGGAATTTTTTAGGACTGTCTGATTCCCATGCTATGAATTTTTCAAATTGAAAAAAAAAATCATTCAATTTCAAAGTAACAGCATTAATTTTGGTTATTATGAAACTGTAATTTTGTTATTATAATCTTGTTATTATATTTTGCATTTATGAAGTAACTCGTACTTTTACATATTCCCATGTGTAAAAAAAAAAAAAAAAAAAAATAGCCTTGCACATTAGGGTGGTTCGAAAAAAAAAAAATAATTTTTGAAACGTATGAGGTGAAAAAAGTTGATACACATCTTGATAAGAAGAACTGCAAAAAAAAAAATTTGAAAAAAAATAATATCTTTCGATCACACATTCACCTCAAAGTTTGGAGAAAATACAAAAATAACTATTTTTCCTAAATTTATAAAAATTTCTAAACGTTATATATTTGAAAGGCAATAGTTTGCAATGTGTACTGAAAGGTGGTATAACACAGGAAAACACTATTTTATGCATTTTTAAAACATATATTAATAATAAAAAATACTCAAAAGTTACATTATTTGTAAGAAATAATGATTTTTCTGTAAAATGGGTACAAATGTTATTTCTTACATTTTTTTTATTTTTTTTTTATTTTAAACATGCTATTATTCATTTGGTTCACTTTTTTCTCGAGCTTTCTATTCCAGTGATGCACTTTGAAGGAAATTTTGTTGAAAAGTCGGGCATTATGGATCTTTAAAAAAAAGTGGTGTTCTAACGTCTTTTGCGTCAGCGCCACCTACTTTTGTCTTGTCTTACATTAGCGTTCCACAGCTTGTGAGTGACAAGGAAACGAGTTGAAGTCTGATTTTAATGGTCCATCATAACATAGATACGCTGACCGATTTCCCCAGACATAGGCCAATCCCGATGTGAAACGATGTGAATCGGTCGTTGGAAACAATATTAGCCAATCTCGCCCAATTCTGGATAAAATATAGAAGAGGTTTTGATAAGCCGATGCACAGTTTTAAACTTGGGATATATTTATGAAAAACATAACTATGTGGTGGTTTTTACTTGTTTGTTAAAAAATCGTGTATTTTGGAATTATGCTCGGTCAGACTAGTCAATCTTATAGTCTCTCCCTGTTTCCACCAATACAGCTGTACTACCTCTGATGCGCCAGTCTTTGCTAACTAATGTCCGTTTGTTTCTCTTAACAAAGGAGGGGTCCTATTACGAGCATTCCAATTAATTATGCACACTCAATGCAGTCAGGATACCTACAATAAAGTTAAGTTTAGCTGTCTTGAAATGCCTGATAGTCTTTCTCTAGGAAAGTTCTCATGATTTCAGAACCTGATGCCTTAGTTCTCTTACATCTTTCCTTGCGTTCAAAATCATTGCCGAAATCAAGTTTTTTGAGTGAGGGAAGGAAGCATTTCTTCCAATAACTGAGTTTAAAACTTGCAGTAAATATTCAGCGAGGTATCGAGACAATCGAATTGCCACATATATGTTCTTAGGTCCTGCAGAAAATTAATTTTTTGAATGTAATAATATCAAGAAGATATAACTGAGTTGTGTTCAGTACTTTCATCTAAAGTTGAGGAATTAAACATTCAACACGTAAAAAATCAGTCAGGGGAAATTTGTCAAGGTTCTTCAATTTTTTTTATCTCACTGAAAGATGTTGTCCAGTTGTAGTACTATCTACGTGTTTAAATATGTGTCTGAATGGTAGTTCATTGGAGTATAGAAGGCATATATCCCAATGTAGTAGTCTTCCAACGTGCAATTTGGTCTGTCAGAATATTTCCAGCCTGTATTCATGGCTGACCTAATCAGAGCCACGTGCGTTATGATCCAATGACTAAGTTAGGATGCGTTTTGATCCAAGTAAGTTTATGAGCTTCAAAGGAAGAGAAGGCACCACGAGAAAGGCCACCCAGATTAAAATCCGCCAAAACACAATTTTTTTCAATGTTTCAAAGGTTATGCGCGAATAATTATTATTAAATAATTACTAATTTGATTTTTTTCCATGTTCTATCTATTTCATTCCACACAATACAAACTAATGTACCTCGATAATTTAGTGATTAGCGTATTCTACAAATTGATGGAAAAATTGTGTTTTTTGTATTTATTCCAAACTTTGAAGGGAATGCTTGAAATAAATAAAAAAAATGTTAACAAAAATATGTAAAAAGTAACGTTAGTATCAATTTTATAGAAAAATCATTTTTTTTAATAAAAAAATGTATTTTTGAATATTTTTAATTATTAATATACGTTTTAAAAATGCATGAAATAGTGTTTCCTTGTATTATACCACCCTTTCACTATACATTGCAAACTATTGCCTTTCAAATATATAACGCTTAGAATTATAAAAAAATTTAGGAAAAATAGTTATTTTTTGTATTTTCTTCAAACTTTGAGGTGAATGCGTGATCGGAAGATATTATTTTTTTTCAAATTTTTTTTTACAGTTTTTCTTATCAAGATGTGTATCAACTTTTTTCACCTCATGCGTTTCAAAAATAAATTATTATTTTTTTCGAACCACCCTATTGCACATGCATACTTCGCTTCCGTTATCCTAATTGAAAGTGCAATTTCTTTCAAGACCACAATCGCATATTGAAGGAAAATATTTATGCTATGATCTTTCATATTGGAAAAACATATTATTCAATTGCCAAGTAGAATCAGAAATTCAGTTATATTTAATGTGTTACTCCTTACTTTCACATATTCCATTGTTTAACAAGAAACCAGGGTTGCACTTGCAGACTTTGCTTCCATCCTCCTCATTGTAACTACAAACTCCATTAGTGCCACAATCGCAAACTGTAATCATAAATGCTGTATTACATCATTTATAAAAACATCTCAAATTCTCATACATATCTGCATTTGTTTTAATTCATACTCGTTATTCCCACCATGTTTCATATCTATTCCTGAATATTGGATTAAGAAAAAAGATTTTTTATTTTTATTTGTCTTTACTAGAATTCAATGTAAAGCCATTTCTTGATAATGCTTGCTTGTATTGTATAACTATAGTTCCTCCTCAAAATATTGATTTATCATAGTTTAAAAATATTCTAAATATTTCAAACACCTTCTGTCATGTTTCTAACGTATGCTATTATTTTTTATCACGACCTATTATTATGATTACAATTTTAAGTCTATTATTAAGAGGATATGAATGACAGCGATAGGTTCGGTGCAAATAGTTATTCTGTTTTCCAACGGTCATATATTTAATTAAAAAAGTATTGCAGAAGCTATGAGATGCAAATCTGCTAATTATTAAATAAACTGAATTTGAATTAATAAAATTAATTTTTGAAAACAATATTTAATATGTAATATTATTAATTATAATATTTAAATAATACTTATATAAATAATATTATGTTTATTTCCTTTATTTTAATAATATTTTAAACCATTTGATTCATTGTGTTTATTAATTGATCGATGATCGATTCAATCAACTAAATTGTTGATTGCTTGTTTGTATTAACTTGATTCTTTAGATATCGAAAAATAAATAAAAAACAGTATGTAATTATGCGTACAGAAACGTTGCTGTTGAAGATAAGTCTAGGTAATTTACAGATTACATATAGGTAACTTGAGCAATGAAACAATTTTTGACACTTTAACGGATTACACTACCTGCCCATTAGCTAGAAAATCTGATGTGTATAATAACTAATTCCTGTACTTTAAGGGTAACATACATATTTTGTGTATGTCCTGATCTCTTTGCATTGGATAAAAATTGCTAACCTATAAGAAATTACCTGCTTCCACACAGTTTCCTGGGATTAACTTCACGTCGTCAATGGCCACTGATACTTCAACTTTGCTCTTTATTTTGGCAGTAAACTGGAACTGAAAACTCAAAGAGTTTTAATACACATAATCATGCAAAATACGGAATCGTCTAATTGGGAACTGAGTACCCACTATACCCTTATTGTTAAATTTCCTAATTTGGTTGTACCTTTATTTGGAATGTTCTTAGAAATTTTTCATATAGCTTAGATAGATCTTATTCAAGATGCTGACGTTAAGTTTGGTAAAGTATATTATCAGAATTTTTTATAACAAAAATTAATCAATCCTCGATTTTTTTATTTTTTTTTACAAGCAAAAGATTTGGTAGTTTGAAATATAAATATGAAAATAACAAGAAACATTTTAATCTCAGTTTAATTTGTAAGTTATTTACTACAACTTCATAATAAATGATGTTGCATCTCTTCTATTTAGAATAAGTTCATTCAAGTTTGAAATATCACCTCAGAGCAAGTGAAAATTAAAATTGAAAGTCCTATGTATATAAGCAATTGATAGTTTTTTTTTTTTTTTTTTTTTTTTTTTAATAATATAGTATTATATAAAAAAATATATATGTATAATTTTTTTCGAATTTTCTAGTAACTTTAGTAATACATGAATGGGAAAAGTGAAAAATCATTGAAAAATGTGAAACAAAAATCCCAAAATAATCTTTATTTTTATTTTCCAAGTAAGGAATCCTTTGATGCGGTATAATTTAGGTAAATTTAAAACAAATTTGTAACATATTTAGAGTACCTGAAAACGTTCTGAAATATAAGCTTTAGCTTCTACATAAATCCATTCACCCAGAAGTGTTGAATGTTCCCTTTTGGTAACCAGCCATTGTTGTTCTTGAAAATAAAAATAATTAAATGTCAAAATTTAATTAAAAGATGGGTGTAGAAACACTGCTCAAATATAAAATATTAATATTCTTTATTTCTGTATTAAAAATATTGTAATTGTGGTATTACAATACATATAAAATGGCATATTAAGAATATATTTTTTATTGCGGTATTAAAGGTTAAGCATGTTACGTATAGGCGCCAACTTTTCCCTTTTACCACGAGGGCGAGTTTCTGTGTATAAACGCGATGAAGACAAGGGATGCTGGTGTGGGGTAATGTCCATTTGCTAAAAAAAATCACTTGCGATCTTTGATAAATTTATCATCGATTCCGCGGTGCTGTAGTGATCTATTTTTGGGGGATTTTTTTTCTCTTTAAAACAGTGGAGCGAGGGTGAAACAATAATTAAAAAAAAAAAAAAAAAAACGTTTTGATTTTTATCCTGAATATTAAAAAATGGTTATTAAATAACGATCATTACCAAAATTTAAAATTTAAAATAAATATTATTTTTTTATTAATATCTTAAAGTTTTATAAGCTGATTTGTAAAAAATTCAAATTGTACTTTAAAATTACTTAAATATTTTCCTTTCACATTTTTTAATAATCTAATTTTACGGTTCTTATAATTCGTATTTTTAAATAAATACCACGTCAGATATTGTGTCCAAAAAATGAAGCCTTAGGCCTCTGAAGAAGTGCCAGGCTTAAGACATCTCATTCCCGCATCTCATTTTTAAGACAATTGATCATTCCCGTATTTTGTAAAAACGAGTGAAATGTGTTATATTTATGAAGAATTTCTTTCTGATTCCAAATATTCAAACAAAAGTTCTTTTAAAAAATTAGTTATTTAAATATTAAGAAAAGAAAATACCCGAAAACCTCGTCCGATCAAAACGCTAAACTTAAAAGCTGTGACGTCAAAACATCCTTCCGTTTCTATAGTTATCGTGAGGTTTCTGCCAAATAGTTGACTGGTTTTAAAAAATATCCCAAACTATCTACGCTGTTATCTACTGGAAGGAAATCGAAACTCAATGAGTTCTCACTTAATTAATTACTGTCCATTAAACGTTGAAGTGCACAACTTTAAACTTACCCTGTATTTGTAAACATTTGAGGTTGAGAGTTAGAGTCCTTAATTACACTCTTATTACACAGAGCCACTCAAGTGGCGAACGCGCACCACCTTTTTAGACGCTCAGACAAGCCACTCATATAGATCTTGTTATACTGGGCCAAAGCTGTAGATAAAAGTTGGGTCTGTCTCTAGAGTCTCTTATACTTCAAGCTACACATGCACTTATAATGAAGCCAATTATATTAGCTACAGCTGTGGCCAGCCCGGACGTCTTTTCTCTGGTCATATGGAGTCAGAGGTTGAGTCTGTCACCTGAGGTTCTTATAATCAAAGAGTTACATGCAGTCATAAGGAGCTTATTTTACTGGCCACAGCCGTGGTCATACCGGCCGTCTTTACTGTGGTTCTCTACAGGAGTGGTTCTATATAATAACGGCTTTAGCGAAGTAAAATAAAACTCTTAGAATAGAATAATCTCTTGAAAATAGAATCAGATAATAAAAAAATTAGGATCAAGACAGCAAATGACTTACGTTCCGCATTTCTGTCAGGAAAATATAAATGCGCTTGCAAGTTAGCTGTTGCTTTCCATATTTTGTTGGTGAAATAGCCACCCATCCACAAGTAGAAACTCAAACAGTTCAATGGAGTTTTGGGTTTATTATAAACAGGACTGCTTAGAATTGCACTTATAGAAGGAGCAGAAAAAAATAATTGACTTTCATTGGTGCCAATTATCCAATATCCACCTGGGGAAAAAAATAACTTTGTTAAAGTCACACAAGGTTTCGTAATTTTGTATGTAATGTGAAAGCAATTTAAGAAAGACTTTGCCAAATAATCATTCTTACTACCTTCATTAAAGGAAAGCGATCTCTTTGGTGTATAGGATTTGGTTAAATAAATTTGAATTTGTTTAGAATTGCCCGGATAGCAAATTATTCAATGCTTCACGTCTTAGTAACGCTGGGAGTAGAGGCACCGAGCATGTATTAATTATTTGGTTTGGAACTTCTGATTGTCTGTTTCTGCCACTTATAAAGTGCATAACACAGTCAAATATGCCTAGTAGTTTTGAGGGTGTAGAAGAATATTAGATCGCAATATTTTAGTGTTAACCCCTCTCTCTCCAACCCCACCATACCAACGAGAGGAAATTGAGGCTACTACAGATGTGCACCAGCCCCCATTAGGAACAAACTGATATTTAGTGGACTGAGGACAGAACCCACAATCCTCCGATCATGAGCCCAATACTCTTCCTCTAGGATATCGAAGCCCATGTATTACTGAAAAGTTGTGGGTTCAAATCCAAGGGCTGATCTAAAGTCGCACATTGCATAGAGTAAAGATGGCTGCTTTGCTCCCATCATGGCCACAATGAACACACGTTGGTATTATAAGCATGTTTAGGTAACATGCTTATAATACCAACGATATAAATACCAATGATAGTTAAGATGTCGACCTCAATATCTGTTTTTTTTTATTTTTTACAATAATTGCGAGTATTTATTGGCGGTGCTTGAATGATTTGGTATATTTCTTCTACACAATAATGTATTCAGATTTATTAGATTCCTAAGGCTTTTCTTTGTTATGGAAAAGTTAGATATCTCCAGGTATGCCAGAAACATTGTTTAGGGAGCGGCATGATTAAGAATACGTCATTTGTGAGTTCTGTAAATGGGGGATTAGTTATACTTCTCTTGAAATGTCACAAAGTGAAAGATGGAACTATCCTATTTTCAAAAGTCATTATTTAAACAAAATGCAGCCTGCAGAAAACCTAAATGAAAATTACAGTGAACAATACAATTTCTCAGAAAGCATATCATTTAATGAAGGTTATAAGGCTTTAGTCGCTTACTTTCAAAAACTTAAACGAGGTCAAATTATTACTCCAATGTATGGATGACCCTTTTTAGACAACACCACACGTTTTAAATGGTCTCACAGATGGATACAAAAGTTTCTAAAAAATGAATATTACAATCTGGTTTACCCGTTATACCTTATTCCCCACCATACTATAATCAATAATGTGAAATCGTCGAATTTGACGATAAATGTGGCTAAAAACTAACAAAAAATATAAAAAGTTTAAACTCGATGTTAACGATGGTAGTTGCTGATTGTTGAACATATTCTTAGTTGTGACTTTTTAAATATGAAAATATGTGGTTATAGTTTACCGATCGGGAAATTTCAAAGCGTTTCCATTACGTGATAGGTTGACTAGATTTTTTTAGAAATTTCCACAGCGAAACTTATAAAAAGAAGAGAAAAATGGAATAGAGGGTTCAGTCGAGTTTTTGACTTTGCTTTGAAATATTTGGAGCTTTTGTTTACTTTTGTGGTGCCTGGATTATCACTGTATTCGAAGTTGTATGCATCGAAGTTTGTGTTGAAGCTGTTTTACAGTTTATTGTTTTATAGGAGCAGTTTACTGTTGTTCGGAAAAGCTCTTGTAAGCTTTCGAAAGGAGAATAAATTACTGTTATTTATTTGGTAAAAACTGCGTCATAATTTCCTCTGTGAAAGTTCCGCAACAATATTAAAGTAAGATAATACAGATAAGTGATCCAAAAAATCTTACCATATTTGGTACCAAGAGTATGGTCGGTATAAGGATGAGTTTGGAAACCTGATTCTGTTAGGCTTTGATAGTTTCTCCATTTCCAATTAATTAAAGACTTCCTTAGAGATGAAGTATAGTTACAACTGTATTCATCGAAATTGCACAAGGTCTCAGCATCATCTAAAGTAAGAAATGAAAATTATAAAAGGACTTCATTTTTTAACAGCGTTGGAATTTCCTGTTAACGTTGTTGAAACAAATCGAAAAATCGGAACGTTCAAAGCGTCCTTTTGTTTGCATTACAGAGGAGTTTGAAAATGAAATATGAAGTTAAGATTAGTGGCACATTTACATGAAAAAAGTATAATACCGGTTTTAAATCACTCATTTTAACTGAGCAGAAAATTAATGTTTAGCAAATAATAAATACTTCGGTAGGAATTTCAATTACCGTTTTTGAAAAATCGTGGTTTGAACAAAACAATTAATCGACTTTAAAAATTCTTCAAACAATGCTACTGGCACCAATGATCAATGAAAAGTTTCTAAATATGAAACAATTTCAAGCAGAAACTTTAACGACAAAATTGAGTGATTATAATTATCGATTTTTTCAATTTTAAAAGCAGCTTTTTTTTTTGGCAACCAAAGAAACGGACGATTTTGATCACTATCGATTTTAATCAAAAATGTGAATGCTTTTTAAGGTGCTCTAAATATCCCTATCTACAAAATTTTTATAAAAATGCGATAACAGCGTAAAAAGGAGAAAAAGCAAATGTCTTTAAGAGCACTAGGTACATAAAAACTTACATTTTTTTCTATTTTTCAGTTCCACTTACAATTAATAGAGAGCGCTTTGCTGAATCGATTGATAAATGATTTATTATAAAAAATTACAGTAATGACATTATTTTTAATGATTCAAATTAGTTTCGTTTTCGATTTTTTTTTAGTTTCGGTATCACGTTTAAAAGTATAATGAAATGTTTATCGAAAAACATTTAACCTAATTCGCGTTTTTTTTGGCGTTTCCCGTCCAATGCATGAATTATCGCCAAATTGTCAATTTTTTAAAATAACAAAAAGTACCCAACGAGTAATGATAAATTACACTAAACCAGTCCAAATTTAAATGCTGCGACCAGTATTATGTGTAATTAAGTATTGTGCCATACCCCTAGTTATTGTAATGTGAAGGAGAAAAGGTTTAAATCGAAATGGTAAAATCCATAAATCAAACCATCGTCGAACCAAACAAAATCAAGATTGTATGAATTTTCCAACTTACCTGTGTAGTCAGGGCATTTTCCAGGAGTCAACTCTATGTCATCCAGTGCAATATGGCCTCGCGTCCTTTCTGTTTTTGAATCAAATGCCATAAAGTGAAGCTATAGAGACATAGTAAAAAGAGTATCCTAAATTTAATCGTTGATTTGTGCACATGTTCTAAAAAAGTTAAGTGGTTTATTTTTTAATCCTAGGTTAGTCACGTGGTTGAGAAATATCCCCCACAAAATCTCTTTTTGTCAATAGATGGCAACCCATGATCAAAATCTTTTTGGGTTTTTTTTCAGGTTATTTTTAAAAATATTTTTTTTTTAGTTTTTACTTTATTCTGTTCAAAACTGTTGCTTTTTTAATTAAAATACCCCTTATTTTGATATTTCGTCACGAATTTAATGGCGTGTACGAAAATTTAAATTTGGGGAATATTTGTCTCCCAAGCGACTAACCGCGAGACAAAAGGTCATCAACCAAGGGTTAACTATTTGAGGTTGGTAATCAGTGTAAACTTCAAAAATTAGAGGTTGGTGATACATCGATACGACGATATTTTTTTTAAAATATCGATAAAAGTCCCAGATATATCGATATTTTCAAACATTTTTAGTTTTTTGATGATCGTTTTGTAATTCCAAGTGTTTTTTTTATTTTGTTTATTCACTTTTTAAAAACTTCAAAACAAAAGTTTGATCTTGGCTGAGAGACAGTTAAAATGGCACCAATATTCAATATTTTCCATACGCTAAAAGCTATTGAAAATTATCTAAATTTTTCTTAAAATTACTGCACTAATTACTGCACCAATTAAGCGAAAATATAACTTTATATTTTTGTAATAGATCCATTTCAGTTGAAAAAGTAGTTACCTTACAAAAAAGCAATCATGAAAAGTAAAAATTTGCCCCCGAAAAACTTTGTTTCTGGCAAAATTGAAAATCAAATAAAAAAAATCATATATCGATATTTTATCGATATTTTTTTCTATGCAACTATATAGTATCGATATTAATTTTGATCGATATTTCCGACCTCTATCAAAAATGTTTAATAAAGAAGGAAAACTCATAAGAAACTGTTTCCATTTACAGTGGCAAGTCAGTAGTATCCATGACAACCGATAATAAGATTTTTGTTCAAATCGTGCATGCAGTAAAAGATACCTGTCATTGAAAAAAATTTCTATCAGCAATTGTCAAAAAACAGCTCTAAAGAGTGAAATCAAAATCATTCCAATAACATACAAATCTACATTACCTAAAAAAAAATTTCAAGTTTGGCAATAATTTTGACAATAATTATTATATTAGCCACCCCAACTTCCGAATTGATGAAATTAGCTATATTTTGGCAATAAGCATTACTTTGTTTCCTTCCGACAATGCTCGAGGGAAGAGTATTGTATGCTAAAAACTTTTGCTTTGCAACTTTTTTAATCATTTATGGCATTTTTACAGGAATTTAGAGGGTGTGGATGATTAGAACACTTTACAAAGCATAACCATAGGGATTTTGATCCAAATCGTTTTAGCCGTTTTTTGGCAATTGCTGAAAAACATAAATGTTTTAGCAGCAGCTACCTGATGCGTAAGTGCTATTATTATGACGCAAATCTTTGACAGGTCCCACTGTCCCTTTCATTAATCTGAGTTAACATATCGCGCCCTTGATACAAAAGTGATACAACTCAAATTTGTTCATTAAGTTTCAAACTCATACGCTTCTTTCAGCATATGGGCAATTCTCTGGCTACCGCACGGGACATTTTGCCTCTTTTTTTTCCTACTCATAAACAGATAAGAATTATAAAATTAAGATGAATCTAATAGTTATTTTTACTTTCAATTACCCATATGTATACATAGGGTAGTAAGAGTATAACATTCGATAATTGTTTTTTTTTTTTTTTTTTTTTTTTTTTTTTTTTTGTATTTCTCCGCGTTTTGTAGCATCCTGGTTTAAAAACAGTGATCTAGAAAAAATGTATGTGTGTATGAGATGTGTATGTGTGTCTGTGGTCAACATAACTCCCAAAAAAATTGACCTTCGATGTTCAAATGTGGTATGCCAGTTGGTGGAGGCCATGGGACCTACCATTAAGGTTTTCTTCAAAATCGCGGCTGCGCATAAGGTAGCTGCCCTTGAAAAAAATCATATTTTTCAATGATTGCTAAAAAACGGCTTTAACGGTTTTGTCCAAAATCTCTTTGGTAATGCCTCTTAAGAAGTTCTAAACAGCCTCACCTCCGAAATTCCCATAAAAATGCCTTAATGGTGTAAAAAGTTGAAAAACGGATGCCTTTAACACAGAGCTCTATTTCCTTGAACATACCTCATCAACGATAATTTTTTCTCATCTCCTCAGTTTCACTCATAAGAAAGGATAATATAAGAATTATTGAAAAGTATATCACCAAAATCATCTATTTGAAGAAGGGTTTCTTTCTTTTTTTTTTTTTTTTTCCACACACATAGTTTTATTTTATATAATATTACCGTGCGTCAGATGATATAAATGCGCATTTGACACAGTTAAAATAATTATTCTTCCACATAACTTTCTCACCAAGTAGAGCTATATAAAACAAAAGCATAGTTGCTAGATTCATAAAAATTTTAGAATTCTAATTTGTTTACAAGTAGAAAAAAGTGCTAAAATGTCTCATGCTTACAAGATTACACAAGTTTCCCAAGCCACAATTCCCAGTAGAAATGCATTTTTATCACAAAATACAAAATATTATTTCTCAAGCTTCAATGTACCGTTTTTTTTTTTTTAAGTTGACAATTATTTTTATAAAATTTTAATCATATATTTGCCTTATCCTAATATAAGTTCTTTTGCCATATTCTAATAAAAGTTTTGATTAATTATTTTCAAAAATATTATTGTGTCTTAAAAATGTGACTTTCAGAGTTTTTGGTGTTTCTTTAAAAAAAAAAAAAAAAAAAAAAAACTCTAAGTCAACATAATATCCGAATGTTAACCTTAATTTTTTAAAGCAGGTTTAAATAATGCTTAAAAAAGATATTATATATACTTTTGTTACCTAGAAAAGATACTGATCATTGTCCTTTTAATCCCCAGGTAGTGGAATTGGCCAATGTTGGAAACAGGGGTTATGGGAAGATTGGCCAGTCAAACCGAATCTCAAGCATCGTTCCAAAATACAAGATTTAAAAAAAAAAAAAAAACACGTCAAAACCATTACTAAACATATTTTTTACCCTTCCGTTCTTTCTTATAACACTATACTTCAATTTTAAAATTAAATTTTCATTAATTAAATTTTTTTCCCGGTGTATATTCCCCAGTACTGTATGAGATTGGCCAGAATCCGTAGTAACGGCCAGTATACAACGGTCCACATCGAGATTGACTAGTGTTGAGCCGATATTGGCCGGCGGATGTGTGCTACTGGGGAAATTATTAAAGGAGAGCTACATAATGCTCAGAACAGAAAATTTAAAATTATCTGTGCTTCAGTTCCTTAGAAAACTTAATGACAATTGCTCTTTCAATATTAGTGGTACAGGATTTACCAAATATCCTTAAAGGATATTTCTTACCATGTACTCAGCTGAATGGGACATGTTTTCCAGCGGGTTGATGGTGAAAAATGTCTCCTTCCATCGGTCTTCTTGAGTTCCAACTTTCTCAAAGAAGCAAATGTTGTCAGTTTTGTAGCCGGAAGCAACAACCATAAGATTACCGATATCGATCCCGTACATGTGGTAGAAGAAGCGCACACAGTAAACATCATTTAGGTACCTTGTCCTCAGGGCAGGAATAGCATTAATGATTTTACTCCTGTTCACGAAGAGATAGCTGCCATTCGCTGAAAAATATTATTATTATTATTCATATAATGGAAGAATAAAAAAACCTATTCACTTTAAAAACTTGAAACATTCACGAAAACTCTAAAAACAAAGAAGATAAGAATAATGTTATTGGATAGATTTTTATTAAAAAACTAAATTTAAGTTTTTCTATTACAACTCGACAAGTTTACAGGACACCGGAGTCATTACTTATTATTTTTTTACAAGGCAAGTTAAGCAATTCACTCGAAGACTTAAATATATAATAATGCGTATTAATACTTATCCTCAATAAGTACTTTTGAAAAGCAGAAAAGGCCACCAATCTCAAACACACACTTATATGAAACTTAATTTTATGAAATGCTAAAAGTGGTTTTAAATTAATTAAAAATAGAAAAAGTTATTTAATGAAACTCAAATCAGCGTAAAATTTTAAGTCGAAACATTCCATATCACACAATTTAATTCTTTAGAAAATCCATAGCTTAGTTAGGTCTGGACGTTTGTCTAAATTTTTACATCAAAAACGGGCTAGAACTCGACTTTTTTTAATGTTTTTGGAAATTTAAAAAAAAGAAAAAAAATTATCCGTTGCTTTTTATCCAAGACACACCATTTTTTTTTTTTTTTTTTTTTTTTTTTTTTTTTTTTTTAAAGTTATCGCCTAGACGTATGCATTGTAATTTTTGTATAAGTATGGAAAGTTCCGTGAGCATGGTAAAAAATGGTCAATTTCTTTTTTTCCAAGGAAGTTCTACAAAGAAGTAATACTGTCGTTTCTGCCCTTTTAAGGTTGGCAGCGAAACGACCGTTTCGTTGATCATCGTTGCATTGTTATTATCTTTAATAATAAATTCCTTGATTTTCACCATCGTAAGTATTTAAACAAAAATAATACTATCGTAAAATCCATCGATGTGCAACATTTATAAGTGCAATAATTCTTCAAATATGGAAGATAACAATGAAATAAAATGAAAAGTAAAGACGCATAACACATTCAAAAATAGTAGGACTGAAAAAAATTATGAAGGAACGGCACTTTCGAACACAGAAAGTTGGTATGCCAAAACAGCACACTAAAATTGACACAAAATTGTTTACTAATGTTTCAAAATTGTTTAGTATTATTAGTATTGTTATACTATTGTATTCTCTTATCATCGTCATTGCAACCATTATTCATTGTTACCATGTAGATAGAAGAAAGGTAACAATTTCTCAACTTTCAGATTCTTACACAATTGTATATAACCAAATTTTCACTAGGACTCATTAGATTTCTATCAACATATGATACATCTG
Organism: Linyphia triangularis; assembly: GCA_963978545.1. Taxonomy (NCBI): domain Eukaryota; kingdom Metazoa; phylum Arthropoda; class Arachnida; order Araneae; family Linyphiidae; genus Linyphia; species Linyphia triangularis. Next base: position 79,542,269 of record OZ021731.1, read on the forward strand.
TACAGTATCAAGAAAATCCATGCAGTATTTTCACACGCATTAAAATGCATTTTCATTAAAACTCATTTTCCATATTCAACTTTTTACATTTTCCCTCGAAAATTTCCAAATTATGGGAATTTTTGAAAGAAAAAAAATGAAAAGATTATGAAAGTGGATACACTTACCAGAACCAAGGGTATGATCTACAGATGGTCCCTTATCACTTGTATTCCATTTTCCGCTTCCAATTTTCCAAGTTTCGTTCATTGGGTAAATATTCAAAAACGGGCACAAACCACTTTCGAAATCACACTTGTAACTTTGAATCTGTTCCGCTAAATATACAGGGGAAAAACATAAATGAGTTCAGGTAAGAATCATTTCGGTTTTAGTCAACTACTTATAACAATCAATCGCTCTAAATACTTCAGGGTTACGTGCAAAAATCCCTACAAGTAAATAAAAACATAATATATTCACAGCGGACAGTAACAAAGCACTCACACAGCAGATATTGCAACATATTTATAATCAAAGTACACTGTCTAATAAACTTTAGAAGACAAGTATAAAGGAACATCAGAGTACATCACACACTGAATCTAATAGTATATATTGATAATAGAAGATACTGAAATTTAGTACATCTACGATTTTTTATCCAATTTATCAACTTATTATGAAACTAATGACAACTGAAGTTGCTTATAAGAGAAATATAGGCAAAACCAGGGTACATCACAGATTGAGGGATTTTGTCATTATCATGCATAGTTATTGTCCACGTGACCTTTTCCTGTATAATGATATACCGAGAAAGCTTTAGAGGTGACGACCGAATTGTAGAAACTAAGTTTTGGGATGAACAATTATCAATAATTATCCTAACCTCATTAACAACTTTAAAAGTGGGTATCGCGATATAGCTTATAAACTCTAAATTTAAATGTCTTAAAATGAGACGCAAAAGTGGTATTGTGATAAGATGTCAAATGATGACTTAATTTAAGACGCAAAATTGGTAACGCGATAACACGTCAAATAATATCTTAATTTAAGACACGAGTATTTGTAGTGCAGCTTAAGTTCTCAACGGCGCGGCGGAGGCGGTGAGACAAGGTCAACAAAGAGTGCTGTCATCATAGTGAATATTATACTGATTAAGTTTCCAAACTTAACTGTTTGAAATCTGTGCCAGTGTGCACTAAAATACTCAACCATTCAGACATTCCAACTGGCTAAAAGCACCCCCAACGCCATTTGCCGTCTGAATTCAGTGCAGCTGTGTATTTTAAAAGATTCACTTTGCAGTATAGACTATAAATTACGTCTCACTAATCTGTTCCTTGATATAAACATTGGCCTCTTTAAATACACATCTGTTCCTTCACTTTGAATAATCCTGTATTTAAATGCTCGTTAAAAATGCCTGGTAGTAGCCTATTTAGGTTAAACAAATTCCACTATAGTTCTTCTCCAAATGAAAAGACATTTAAAATATTGTAAACTTTTCACGCAAGTATCATCGTTGAAATTAACGTATTTTCCCGTTTCGTTATTATAGCTACATATCAGACGATACAGTTCTATCTCATTCATTTTTAATCTATAAATCTAAAATATTAGAGATTTTAGTGGCTAAATAATCCTACTATCGGTCTATTATTTAGAACTAAAAAAAAAAAATCCCCGAGGCGACTAATTGCAATTGAGATTTACTTCGTGAAGTGCCTTACGTTTCACTGACTAAAGGTAAGGAGATTAGCTGGAGAATCGCAATTTCTTTGCACTTCATATTAAAGAGATGTACTACTAGAAGACAATGAAGAAAACTCAGATTTTGTTGTTGTTGTTTGCATGTACTGAGAATATACTTGGTTGGATGGTTTGTACTCTCAACGACCTGTTTTTATGTACAATGACGGCTAATCAGGCTGGGACCTACAGCTTAACGTGGATTCCGAACCACAACGAACATCCATGCCTAACCCGGGATTCGAACCCGACACCATTGACATGCGACGCCAGAGCGATAACCCCACAGATAATCCCCAGAAGGGTAGATAATGTACTTGGATTTACAGCTCTGAAAGTTGAGGATTTGATTGCGAGTTCAAAGTCATTGAGTTGCAGATGCCCACGGAGTTGCAGATGACCAATGAGTTGAAAAGTGAGTTAACGAAAGCTTTAAATCTTTCAATTTATATCACTTAATGTTTCAAGACAAATGATGCGTACTTTCAAAATATACATTCACAGATTTTGAAGAAGTTAAATCTAAGATGCGTATAAGTTCCAATAATATATTCGCACCTAAGATGGGCATAAGTTTCAATAACACATTCGCAGATTTTAAAGAAGTGTAGAACTATGACGGGTACAAGTTTCAATGTTACATTGAAGATTGGTTGTTTTCAGATTATCTGGCTCCGTCAGCCACACGAAGGCTATAATGCGCCGAAACATTCGTCATTAGACAAGCCAACATACATTTACAAACACCCATGCCTTACACGGGACTCGAACCCGCAACCTCGCGGTCTAGAAGCTAGCACGCTAACCACTATACCGTTTGATCGGCGTTACATTGAAGAAGTTTATAGCTTAGATAGGATTAAGTTACAACAATCTGATATTGGTATGAACTGATAGTAGAAAAGAAATGTAGAAGCTGACCCAATTAGGTAAAAAATATATAAATATAGTCATCTATCCAACTTATGTGTCTGATTTAATACATACATCTAAATATATTTTTTTTCTCACAATAATTTTTTATTTACTATTGCAAGAGGGTCTGCTGGTTTGTCCTTACCATTACAGTGTCTCCAATTTCGAGGACCACTGAATTCTTTAAATATCTAATACACCCAACGTATATCTTCAAGGAACAATTTCTCTAAAAATAAAGATCGGCTAATCACTCCAATTACTTACCGTTAAATTTAATTTCGAAAGCAAAACACCGAGATAGACTTTTCTAATACAGTAGAATTCTAATCATCTGGATCAGTTAGTGATTCGGATTCATTAAATTCATTAAAAAACTAATTGTTAAACCGAATTCATTAAAAAACTAATTGTATTCTTACCCATCTACCTAAAAATGGAAATTGCTGCGAGAAGCCAACCTATCAATTTCCATTGTTTTTATTGAGAATCTCGAAATCATAAGTCCGATTAGATTTATGCATCATATACAGTGGGTAAAAAAAGTTTCCGTACGAAAGCCAAAGTTACAAATAAATTAGCATAATTTCTACTCTTTTACTTCATATCTTCAGTAACTACTGAAATATGTTTAATTTAGTTATTTAAAATAAGTTTATAATAAATGTTTGGTTTTACAAAACACAGCAAGTATTTAAATTGAAATATTTAGGAGATGTTGCTAAGTGCCATGCCAAAAAAGTTTCCGTACGTCCTATGAAAATTAATTCTGACGTCTTCCGCAATAGACTTGCAGTAAATTTTTAAAACTGAAGTGTACGCAAGTGTCATGAAGACATGATAGCAGCAATTTTTTAATTTTAACTTGTAACTGATTGTTTTAAAACGGAGTTCCTAAACCTATTCTGAATTGGTGATTCAATTATGAAAGGTTGGATTATCTATGAAAAAAATTAGCAAAATCTCTAAGATATTGAAGTAAATAGTACAATATATTATTGAAAGACACCGTGAGCTTCAAACTTTTGAGGATAGAATTTGATTCGGAAGATCTTCAAAGCTAAAACGCTTTCATAAAAGTAATATACTATTGTAAGGTTCAATATAATCCGCGAGTAAGTGCACCTGATGTCTCACATGGCTTAAGAATTGATAAAAACATTGAAGACAATTCCCAAGTGACAATTTATGTACACTGGTTAAGACATTTTGCTTTGGAATTTCAAGATACACGTACCTAGAATTATTTCCTTCTACATAACGTAAATTGCCTACACCAGCAGCTCTCATACACCCCCACACTATAAAGCCTCCTCCATCGTGCTTGACAGCTCTACATAAATTATAATTTAACATTTGTTGATTTAGTTTTTTCCTGATCATAACTCGATTATCTGACCCTTTGATGTTTAATTTTAATTCATCACTCAAAAAGACTTTGTAAAATCGATGCGCTTTTTTTTGTTACAGGTACTTATATAAGGCTTCTTACGGGCTGCGAGTCCATTCAGACCAGTTTTTTTAATAACATTTCTCACCGTTTGAGATGTCACTTCAATGTTTTTGTCAATTTTTAAGCCATGTGCGACTTGAGGTGCACTTATTAGCGGATCATCTTGAACATTGCAGTAGAAGATTTCTTTTATGAAAGCGTTTTAGCTTTAAAGATCTTCTGGATCGATCTCTATCCTCAAAAGTTTGAAGCTCACGGTATCTTTCAATAATATATTGTACTATATACTTCAATATCTTAAAGATTTTGCCAATTTTTTTCATAGATAATCCAACCTTTCATAACTGAATCACAAATTCAAGAATAGGTTTAGGAACTCAGTTCTAAAACAATCAGTTACAAGTTAAAATTAAAAAATTGCTGCTATCATGTCTTCATGACACTTGCGTACACTTCAGTTTTAAAAATTTAATGCAAGTCTATTGCGGAAGACGTCAGAATTAATTTTAATAGGACGTATGGAAACTTTTTTGGCATGGCACTTAGCAACATCTCCTAAATAATTCAATTTAAATACTTGCTGCGTTTTGTAAAACCAGACATTTATTATAAACTTATTTTAAATAACTAAATTAAACATATTTCAGTAGTTACTGAAGATATGAAGTAAAAGAATAGAAATTATGCTAATTTATTTGTAACTTTGGCTTTCGTACGGAAACTTTTTTTACCCACTGTATAATATTTTGATCCATAGAATGTTAATGTTCAATAGGTAATTTTAATGTATATTGAGAAATATTTTGAGAGGGGGTTTAACCTTTTATCTTAGCCCCCCCCCCCCCCTTTGAATGCGTCCCTGAATATTTTATCGATTTCTAGCTACTTATCTCACTGATTATACTACTTAAGCATTTTACTGGTTTATAGACTTTTTAAGGTTAAAAGAAAGTTGAAGTTGAATAGTAATGCGTTTATATTTTAATTACGACCCATTCTTTGACAACATTAGATTGTCCAGTTTGCTAAGAACTTCGCATGTACAATGAACGCTGCATATTTTTCGTTGCATTTTCTGCCCTAACAGAAAACGAGTCATTCATTTGAGCTGTGAAAATAGTTGGTTGTTTTCAGATTATATGGCACCGTCAGCAACACGAGGGCTATAATGCGCCGAAACATTCGTCAAGCCAACATACATTTACAAACAAACATGCCTTACACGGGACTCGAACACACAACCTCGCGGCCTAGAAGCTAGCACGCTAACCACTATACCGTTTGGTCGGCACTGATGTGAAAATGAAAACAGATGTGATTGTTTTTTTGTTTTCTCTTATAGAGCAGTTATACGTTGGTTGTTTGTTTTCAGATTATCTGGCTCCGTCAGCAACACGTGGGCTACAATGCGCCGAAACATTCGTCATTAGACAAGCGAACATACATTTACAAACACCCATGCCTTACACGGGACTTGAACCCACAACCTCGCGGCCTAGAAACTAGCACTCTAACCACTATACCGTTTGGTCGGCAGAGCAGTTATACGAATGCCATGGTTTGCAGTTTTTATATCTGATCTGATTGTAATTTGAATTTGATAGTTTTTAGTGCGATCTTATCATTGTTCAAAATTAAGAGGCATATTTGTCTGTGACGCTTGGTTCGGCACAATAATGGCTAATCAGGCTGGAACTTACAGTTTAAAGTGGACACTGCGAACATCCATGCCTAACCTAGGATTTGAAAACCGGCTCCTTTGGCATGCGAGGTCATAGAGCTAACCCCACAGTCATCAGGTTGGCATTAAAAACTTGAAACTGTCTACCATTGCATAGCAAGAATACGTGGATTTAGATATAAAATGTGCAAGCATTTTGTTGAAAGTGCGGTGTTCTAGCTGTTTGTTGATTAACTGGGAAATTTCTAAGCTTTGAAAAACTCAACGCGAGAAGTCTGGAGGATATTCTGGAATTGTTTTCTGAAGACGAACCGGCGTTTCAGTGAAATTTCCACTACAGCTAGACGGGTGATGTGACTGTATTTGATGCAACGAACTTTGGAATGACTTGTAACTTTTATCTAAAAAAAACGTAAAATCGCTACAGTTTGAAACATCATTTTGCTTATGGTGGTGAGATGAAAAAGGATCTTCACTGTCGAAAAACACAATTCCCTGGTTAAAAAAAAGTGGCTCTACCCTTGCGATGACAGCACTCAGTGACTCTGTATCAGGTAAATTTGATATACTATTTATTTTGAAAAGTGGGTCCACCAGTCGTATGCCAAATTACTTAAAATGCTTTACTGGATTTGTGACTTATTTTATTAAAATAAGCAAGTATAGATTGTACTTTAAACTATAAAGTTATCGTCACTCTTAAATGTAAACTTGATAATAGCGCAGCCATGTACTTTTCCATGTATAGTCTGTAATCAATAACCAATTTGTTCGAAAGGCTTATTAAATTAGTTTATCGAGATAAATTAGGAGATGAACTTGGAAACTTACACAAATCGTAATTTTTGCAAAATAGTTTTATTTTACAAAGATAGATTTGCATGGTAAGACGTTTTGGCATGTCCTATAAAGTTAATGAAAAGCGATTGAACTGGTTTCGTAAAGACGGGATATTTAGTAACTTTAAAAACTTTTTCACTAAAGTTGATGAACTTTTTTAGAATGTGGTAGCAATTCTATCGAAAATTGATGTTATTTTTTAAAGACGAGTGACTGCATATGGCATAAAAGATTGTATTATTTATGATTATATATGATTCTGTAATTTAAAATAGTTCATAAAAATTAGTTTTAAAACGTGTGATATTAATCAAATAGTTTGAAAACTTCATAAATGAATTTATTTTGACCTAAGTAAAAACGTGTTGCAGTTGATTCTTGTACACTTCTTTGGCGCCTGATAATTCTTTTAATATTTCAAAATATCCCCTTGTTATAGTAAATTTTTCAGGAATATAACTGCTTTCATAACTTCCAAAAGTCAAGCACTACAGAGGAAATTGAACTAGTTGTACATGTCTGATAAACGTAATTATGTTTTATATATACGCTTGCTAAACGTCCCGGTTTTCAGACAAAATCCCGGTGTCCCGGCCATTTTACTTCACGTCCCGGTAAAAATTAAATTTGATTATATAGATGACCAAAAAATGTCTAAAAATAATTAACTGGGAAGGATTATTTAGGATTATTACTTTGTTATTTATTTCTGTGCTGTATGAAAAGTGAAAACTATAGAAGAGTGATGGTTTGCTATTAAATAATGGTTGTTTGGGTTTTATTGGTGCAAGGGCAACACCTGGGCCGATGTCCCGGTTGAACATTTCAGAAATCTGCAAGCCTATTTATATAGGAAAAGTGTTTATTAATAATTAGCTATATCGTTTCTTTGAGGTATTAAGCATTAGGAATAAAACTGTATATTGGAAGTATTGATAAGACTGAAGTAGTACTTTTAATTCAAGCAAGAGCATTAATTTATGAAAGTGATATTTGACTTTCTAGGCCGAAGTTATTGCGCCGACCAAACCGTATAGTAGTTAGCGTGCTAGCTTCTAGACCGCGAGGTTGCGGGTTCGAGTCCCGTGTCAGGCATAGGTGTTTGTAAATGTATGTTGGCTTGTCTAATGACGAATGTTTCGGCGCATTATAGCCCTCGTGTTGCTGACGGCGCCAGGTAATCTGAAAACAACCAACCAGCCGAAGCTGTTGCGTATAGCACAGAAAACACAGATTTAACTCGTAGAAAATCTAAACTAAAAATTTAATACAAGTGATTTCTTTGGATCAAAACTTATTATTTTCAAAATTTGTAGTTGGGTGGAATATTAACCTTCAGTAAAATAAAGCAAAATCAAATAAATGCTTTCTCCAGGTAAATATGAATTAATGGTTAGATATTCGTATGAAAGAAGGGCTTATCGAATTTCAATGTTGAAAGTAATCTTATAATACAATGAATGACAGTTAAATTGCGCTAAATGTTAACACGATAACGCGTGATTGACATTCGCTGCCGATCTCGTATCTTGTTACTCCCCAGTAGTCTGTCCTGATCAGACTGCACCTGATCGGAGTTACCGTTCTTTCTAATAGCGAGCAATTTGCATTTTAACGAGTTCTATATTTCCAATTCCAGGGAATCGCAGTCGATTCGCCAAAATCCTACAATTTTTAAAGTTTAATCCAAAACAATACTCCAGGAGGAATAATAAGTTAGATTTGTTTTTTTGCACGTTCCTTGCCAATTCACGCTGGTTTGCGGAATATTTTCCATTGAAGGGTCAATTATGTGCTGTGGCATAATTTAACCCGTCCTGATCAGCCTGTTATAGGAGATGCTGATTATGTTGGTAATATGTGGCCTAATAACAATACGTTATTACTACTTGTAATGCGACATAAAAAAATATGTTAGATTCAAATGCATCTTGTGCTGATCAAACGGTATAGTTGTTAGCGTGCTAGCTTCTAGACCGCGAGGTTGCGGGTTCGAGTCCCGTGTAAGGCATGGGCGTTTGTAAATGTATGTTGGCTTGTCTAATGACCAATGTTTCGGCATATTATAGCCCACGTGTTGCTGACGGTGCCAGATAATCTGAAAACAACCAACCAACCAAATGCATCTTGTCTACCTCTCTTGTTGAAGTTAGCTTTAAGCTTTTGTTTATAAACCTAAATTTTAGTTTTGTAATTTGAAACAATAAAAAAAGGGGGAAATGGCAAAGATACCCATTTACCATGACAACTATATATAGCACCATGTATGTGTGAGATTGACAGTTAATTCCACCTCGCTCATACATGGTACTGTAATAAGTCTTTATGTGGTGTTGAGTGCAAGAGAGCCCTTTCGAAATGAGGAAAGAAATATGCAATGAATTGTTTTGCTTTGCTCAGGAAAGAAATTTATTAAAAGTGAGTTCACTCCCCCTGACAATCGGTGGGAGCCAGGACATCTGGATCAGTAGCTGTCAAGAAAAGACCCGATAAGCCCTCCATTTTAGACGATGAAAAACTGAGCGAAGCTGAAACGAAGTTTCTGTACTTTCCACATACGATTGCTGAGCTGAAAATGAACATCACATTAGCCATACCTAACGGCATTACTACCACACTCCACAGAGTCTCAGAAATTTTGGCAAAATGAACACGCTTTTGTATTCGAAAAAGAGGACTCTGTTTCAAATATTTATTATAACACCTAAAGTTTGGCTGCTAAAAATTAAAGCAACTTTTCGACTAATCTCTGTGATAATACGCTTTATTACTTCTTAAATTGGTACTTTCACGGACAGGTAAACTTTGATGTGCACAACTTTAAACTTACCCTATGTGTAAAATGACACATTTACAACAGAATAACGATAAATAAACGTAAATAACAGAAAATGGTTGTTAGTGATAAGTAGTTCTTGTAAAAAAGCAAATTGGATCTATTATTAATCCCAGACCATCTTACTAAACCAATCCTGCAAGTTCTGATTTAAAGTTTATTTTTTGTTTTAAAATAAGCAAATAGCAGAAATGCATCAATTTGTATTACTTTAGAAAGTACTTAAGTTGGTTGTTTTCAGATTATCTGGCGCCGTCAGCAACACGAGGGCTATAATGCGCCGAAACTTTCGTCATTAGACAAGCCAACATACATTTACAAACACCCATGCCTAACACGGGACTCGAACCCGCAACCTCGCGGTCTAGAAGCTAGCACGCTAACCACTATACCGTTTGGTCGGCTAGAAAGTTCTTAGGAATTAAATGGTTAATGAGATTTTGTAGTATGTGATCGTAATTTTGATTACAATAATTTCAGTGCTGAATAGTTGGAGAAATGTCAAAAGAAGAAATTTAATTTATGAATAATTAATCATATAGGGCTTGTTTTATCGCGTTGGAAATAAAGAAAAATTAGTAAATATTCTAACGTGTAAAATTAACCCCCTAAGCGTCCAGGGAATAGGCAAAACTGTCAGTTGTTTTCACTGTAATAAATTTCAAATTATATTTCTGATTCAAATATATAATTTTTTTTAAAGTTATTTTATATTTATTTATTTTCAATGGGTTTTAAACTATCACCCTAATATAAATATAATTAAAAAATATTGTATTTAAAATTTTATAATTTTAAAATTGTGGTGTATTGCTGGAAAAACTGGGATCAAAGGACGTATATATACGTATATGACCTTCAGAGGGACTATGATAACACAAAAGATAAATGTTCATAAACAGTGAAGCAGAACTTAACTTACCTACACAGTTTTCCTTCTTTTGTGGCTTCAACCCATTTCCTTCCCATCCTTCTTCACATGTGCATTTCTTGTTACCATCTTCATCAAACCTACAGCTGCCTTCTTCACCACAGTCACATTCTTAAAAACAAATTTCAAGTATTTATAACGGGAATAGTTTTTTGAATAATTTATATAGTGTTCTACGGATATTTTAAATAATATATACAAATATGGTTAAACTTGCCTATGCAGGTTTCGTTCCATGGAACGTATCCTTTGTTACATGTGCATTTCTTGTATCCATCATCATCAAAATTACAATTTCCATTTTTACCACAGTCGCATTCTGAAAAGAAAATCTCAAGAAATTATTGAAAAATATGTATTTTAATCAATTTGTATCTGATATTCACAACTCTTTTGGGGAAATACTGTGCATTTGGTGTACATCTTGATATAAACTACAATTCTATATTCGAGCATATCAATTTCTCAATATTTAATGACTGATTTTATACACTGATAAGATTGACGACAAATGATCAAAGTAAATGAGTACACAATATTAAACTATATCCACATTAGCCATCAAACGTACCTAAACCTTGACATTAGATATTTTTAATTTTTTTTATTATTTAAAAATACAAATATATACACCGATTTGGTCTCAACTTTAAACATGACTGTTTCCCCTAAATGCCCTTAAAAATGAGGCTTAAACAACTAATTTCTGATTTTTTTTATTTTTTTTTATTTTTTTTATTATTATTATTATTATTATTATTATTATTATTATTATTATTTCTAACTTCTTAATTGTTTTAAATTATTCCAACAAGCTTTTTGAAATTAGTGTATGTAAGTGATTTAAATATATTCATCAATGATTCATACCAGAATTCAGCTTGTATTGTACCAGAGGACACAATACAAGCGTCACTGATAATTAACAATTATCAGTTTTCCTTTATTTGTGAATTAAGGATAACTGATACAAAAATATTGTTGCACAAATTGTCTGTATATATTGTAAATAGTGACGTATTATTTTAAAATTCTATTGTAATTTATTTTTATCTCATTTTATTTATTAAAAGCGATTATACAGGTTAGAAAAAGGTGGAAACACCTAAAGCAATCGAGAAGTTTCGAGATGTTTCTTTTTCGACGAATTGGCTGGAAATTTCTCGATTATTCTCTCGCGATAGTATTTAAAGACCGGGAGATCGGGAAAGTTTTCAGATTGACTTCGGACTTCGTTGAAAGCTGATCGCTTTGTTTACCTATTGGAGTGAGCTTGTATAATCGCTGAATTCGAAGTTATTTTTGTTGAAGCTTGAGAGTAATTAAACTGTTGCCTGTGAATAAATTTTGTGAGTTTCCTGAAGAGAGAATTAATATTTGTATACCGTGAAAACTGTGCCATCATTGCCTCAGTGGAGAAATTCGTAACAGTGGTGTCAGAAGTGGGATTTCGTAATTTTGAATGCCGACAACTAGAGGAATGATGGAAGACCAAATGAAGCAGTTGATGGAAATGATTGCTGGAATAAAAGCCGGACAAGAATCCACGGTCGCTGAAATAAAAGCCGAACAAGAATCCACGGCCGCTGAAATAAAAGCCAGACAAGAATCAACCGCCGCTACAATCGCCGCGGATCAAGCCCGTCAAGAAACGACAAATGCCGAACTTGCCGCCGCAATCGCCACCAGCCAAGAAGCAACATCATCGGAGATTAAAGCTTTAGCCGTCAAGTGTGAAACAACATCTGCAGCAGTGAATGAAATCAAAGAAGAAATGAAGATAGAGCTAGCCACAATGGTGGAATCAACCATAATAGAAACTACCTCAAATGTTCTTCAATCCGTGAAAGATGAAGTATTCAATGCAGTAAGAAAGGAAGTTGAGGAAAAGATTGAGGAGTTCAAAGGAAAAGTGAACAACTTAGGAGACAAAGTTCCCACCATGAAAGAGGAGCAAGAAAAGTTTCAAGACGCTGTTGAAAAAAGGTTTGAAAAGTTTCATAACGCTGTAGAAGAAAGACTACGGGAAATGGAAACTCGCGAAGCTGCGACCATTGCGACGCCTAAATGGGATAATGTTTCCACTCCCTTCATTGCGCCACGTTCCAACATCAAAGTGGCCACTTTTGACGGAAAGTCTTCCTGGCGCGTTTATCAAACGCAGTTTGAGATGATTGCATCTGCGAATGGTTGGGACGATACTTCGAAAGCATTCCATCTCGCAGCATCTCTTCGAGATGAAGCTGCTGACATTTTACAGACACTACCTGGAGAGAGCTTAGAGGACTTTCCTACGAGACCTGTCTGGTATATTTGGACGATATCATTATCACAGGGCGGAGTTTTGATCAGCACTTGCAAAACGTAAAGAACGTGTTCTTGAAGCTTAAGGAAGCCCACTTGAAACTTAGCCCATCAAAATGTAAGCTCTTTAGGCGGAAAGTCAGTTATCTCGGACACATCATCTCATCCGATGGAGTGAGCACAGATCCAGCCAAGATCCATGCTGTGCAAATTTGGTCTCGACCGCAAGACGTTCATCAATTGCGAATCTTCCTAGGCCTGTGCACGTATTACCGTAGATTTGTGAAGGGATTCTCTAAGATCTCCAGACCTTTGCATCGACTAACAGAGAGCAAACAGAAGTTCCTGTGGACTGCCGACTGTGACTACTCCTTCAATCAACTGAAGAATGCTTTAACATCCGCGCCTGTTTTGGCTTTTCCCGATGTTAACAAGGACTTTATTCTGGATACAGACGCCAGCAATGAGGGAGTGGGCGCCGTTCTTTCCCAGGAAATTGAAGGACAGGAGAAAGTCATCGCTTATTTTAGTAAGAGCCTGTCAAGATCCGAGCGGAACTACTGCGTTATAAGAAAGGAGTTACTGGCAATAGTAAAAGCCGTTGAGCACTTTCATCATTACTTGTACGGGCAAAAATTCCTTTTAAGAACTGATCATGCGTCTCTGACTTGGTTGCTGAATTTCAAGAATACAGAGGGGCAAATAGAAAGGTGGATCCAGCGCCTACAGGAGTATGACATGGATATCCGTCACAGAAAGGGAACGTCCCATGGGAATGCAGATGCTCTTTCTAGAAGACCATGTCCGGAGAATTGCCGATTTTGTTCGAATGCGGAGTCTAAGTTTGGGACAACTGCATCTGCCGTTCGTAAAATAACTTCCAAGTCAACTACTTCAGACGTGGATCCTTGGAGTGATCAGTATGTCCGCAAAAGTCAGGTCGAAGATCAGGACTTGAAACCTCTAATTGAATTCCTGGAAGGGGCTACCGGAAAACCCAGTTGGCAGGAAATTGCATGCTATAGCCCAACAATGAAGAGATATTGGGCTATGTGGGACTCTTTGCACTTGAAGAATGGAGTACTCTACCGCCGATGGGAGTCCGATGACGGCAAAAGCTTCCGGTGGCAATTAATCCTTCCAAGTTCTAGAGTTACAAACGTTCTAGAAGAACTTCACAGCAGTTCTACTGGAGGACATTTTGGTGTCACGAAAACTCTTCAGAAAGTCAAGGAGAGATTCTTCTGGGACAAAGCAAAATCCGACGTGGAGAAGTGGTGCAAGTCCTGTGATGCATGCAATTCGCGGAAGGGACCGAAGACCCGAACTCGTGGAAAGTTGCAACATTACAACGTAGGAGCACCATTCGAAAGAATTGCTTTGGACGTCTTAGGCCCCCTACCTCACACAACTAATGGCAACAAATACATTCTAGTTGTCGTGGACTACTTTAGCAAGTGGCCAGAAGCATACGCGATTCCGGACCAGGAAGCCACAACCGTAGCAGAAGTCCTCGTACGGAATTGGATCTCCCGATTTGGCGTACCCCTGCTGATACATTCCGATCAGGGGACGAACTTCAACTCTGCCGTCTTCACTGGGCTGTGTGACTTACTCGACATGGAAAAGACTCGTACAACTCCCCTTCTCCCACAATCCGATGGAATGGTTGAACGATTTAATAGAACGATTCTGAATCATCTCTCCTTGTTTGTTTCCAAGAACCAGCAAGATTGGGATCAGAAACTTCCACTGTTCCTTTTGGCCTACAGAAGTGCTACTCACGAGACCACCGGATATACACCATCTCAAATGATTTTCGGAAGAGACCTTAGACTACCCTGCGACCTCCTCTTTGGACGACCACCGGACACTCCTTCCTCGCCTGTCCAGTATCTTAGATGATTTCCAGGCACGTTTGGAAGCAGTACATCGGTTCGCCAGAGAAAGAATCAACATCATGACGGAGCGCATGAAGGTCCGCTACGATGCCAAGGCCACGGAACGTTCATTCCAGGAAGGTGACAAGGTGTGGTTATGGAATCCTAAACGTCGGAAAGGACTCTCTCCTAAGCTCCAGACGAACTGGGAAGGGCCGTATGTGGTCCTTAAGAAGATCAACGACGTCGTAGTAAGGATTCAACGGACACCCTCCTGTAAACCTAGAGTAGTACATCACAATAGGCTAGCCTCATATTATGATAGAAGTGATTGAATGACCTTTCCTCTTAAGGACTTCACTGCCCGGAACGTGCAGTCTTTAAGAAGGGGGAAATGTTGCACAAATTGTCTGTATATATTGTAAATAATGACGTATTATTTTAAAATTCTATTGTAATTTATTTTTATCTTATTTTATTTATTAAAAGCGATTATACAGGTTAGAAAAAGGTGGCAACACCTAAAGCAATCGAGAAGTTTCGAGATGTTTCTTTTTCGACGAATTGGCTGGAAATTTCTCGATTATTCTCTCGCGCTAGTATTTAAAGACCGGGAGATCGGGAAAGTTTTCAGATTGACTTCGGACTTCGTTGAAAGCTGATCGCTTTGTTTACCTATTGGAGTGAGCTTGTATAATCGCTGAATTCGAAGTTATTTTTGTTGAAGCTTGTGATCTTGTGTTGAAGCTTGAGAGTAATTAAACTGTTGCCTGTGAATAAATTTTGTGAGTTTTCTGAAGAGAGAATAAATATTTTTATACCGTGAAATCTGTGCCATCATTGCCTCAGTGGAAAAATTCGTAACAATATATTGTTGCGTTTCTTTCACAGAGAAAATTAAAACCATTTTCAAATATCAAATAAACTTAAAACTATTTTCAGACTTTTAAATTACAAAAGTTTAGAGAATGTTTTATCTCATTAAGAGTGTATCAATATTCGAAAGTAATGAGTTCAAAAATAGTAAACTACTAAAAGTTCCAACTAAGCAAAAATGAATTAAGATGTTTCAATTCTTTAGTTAGTAGATAAAACAAAACATATTTTGAGTGTTATACGAGATTACAACGATATATAAGCACTGTAAAGAAACAGTGATTAAATCAAATGAACGTTGGAAAAAAGACACATCCTGAATAACTGTAAATAAACACTCGATTTGTTTTGTTTTGAAACCACCGACTGTCTATTTCTGCCACTTATAAAGTGCTTAACACAACAAAATAAGTCTCGTAATTTTGAGCATCTAGAAGAATACGAGATCGCAATCTTCTAGTGTAAACCCCTCTCTCCGACCCCACCACACCAACGAGAGGACATTGAGGCCACGACAGATTTAATGTGGACCAGCCCTCATTAGGTACACACCGATATTTGGCGGATCGAGGACAGAACCCAAAACCCTCCGATTATGAGCTCGATACTCTACCGCAAGGGTATCGAGAGCACTAAACACTCGAAAACACGATAAATAATCATAATCAACAAACAATGGTAAACATTTAATTTTAAAGAAAAAATCGTTAGCGATAAGTAGTCCTTGCTGAATAGCACCTTGGATCTTCCTTTTAATTCCATATCTTTTCCTATTAAATCCATATCTTATCAATCGTACAAATTTTTATAAAAGGTTTTATTCATTTTTTTTTTTTTCATTAAAATAATCAAAGAACAGAAATCCTTCACTTTTTAATTAATAATAATTTAATCAATTAATAGTTATTATACTATTAAAAGGTAAATCAGATTTTGAATTTTGTGACCATAATTATGGTCAGATTATTGTTGGTGCTCACCCTAGTTGGAGAAATGCTAAAGGAAGGAAATCATTTTCTAAATAAATTATTATATAGTGCTTGTTTTAATTGTGTTGATTATTGCAAGTGCAAACTCTAGTTGGAGAAATGTTAAATGAAGAAGATCACTGTATAAATAAATTATTATATGGGGCTCGTTTTAATTGGTTTGAAAATCAAATAAATAAAAACGTTAATTCATATCGTATGAAATTAAACTATAACAACGCAAAAGATAAATATACAAAAATGTTGAAGCGGAACATTTACCCACAGTTATCCTTCATTTGAATGCATCCTTCTTCAAATGTGCACTTTTTGTTGCCATTATCATCAAAACTACATCTGCCGTTTTTACCACAGTCACATTCTTAAAACCTACTGATGGCCATGCACGTATATATACGTCACTTGATCCCCAGTTTTTCCAGCAATACACAACAATTTTAAATTTATAAATAACATTTAAAATAAAATATTTTTTAAATATTTTTATTAGAATGATAGCTCATAACCTATCTGAAACAAAATAAATAAAAAATAATTAAAACAAATTACGTATTTGAATTAGAATTATAATTTAAAAATTATTGAAGGGAAAATAACTGTAGAATTTCGCCCATTTTACCATGACCGTCAGTGGGTTGAAACGATTATCAAGAAATTACAATGGAAATAGTTTGTTTTTTTAAACATTTTTGATATTTTTCTCCGAATATCTATAGAATATATATACGCTTATACAGATTCTTTGAAACGTACCCATTTCACACATGCATTTTTTATATCCATCATAGTCAATCATCTTCTCCTGTAGATAATATCGGATCTTTTAGATGGTTGGTTTTATTAAATGCAAAATATCGAAATTTAATATTTTTAAATATTTTATTTGAAATCACTGATCGATCTTGACATTTTGATGTTTTTAAATCCTTTATATTAATTTAAATTCTCTTTGTGGGAGGCAAAACCTTCGGAGGGCTATTTATCTCACTTGTCGACATCCAATTGATTTTAATGTTTCATAAAATATTGAAAGAATAAAAATAGATCGTTACTTTCAATTATTCATGTTTACATAGGGTAATGATAGTATTATTTTTGGTAAAAAAAATTATTTGCATTTTTATTGCATGTCTTCGTGTTTCGAACATCCTGACTTCAAAAAGTGGTCAAGAAAAAATGTGTGTCTGTGTGTGCGTGGTTGAAATAACTCTAGAACGAATTGCCTTTCGGTGTTCAAATTTGATGTATTGGTTAGTGGAAGGCATGGAACCTTTCATTAAGGTTTTCGTCAAAATTACGCCTGCGCATAAGTTGAAACATTGATATACATTGAAAAAAAAATCATCTTTTTCTGTAACTGCTAAAAACGACTCAAAAGATTTTGATCAAAAACGCTATGGTAATGACTCTTAAGGTGTTCTAAACATCCCTATCTCCGTAAAAATACTATAAAGGCGTGAAAAGTATTCAATGCAGAGTATACTTCCCTTGAGCATTGCTCACCAATGACCGTTTTTGTCCTCTCCTCTGTTTCACTTATAAGGAAGGATAATGCTTGATTTGTCGAAAAGTGCATCACCAAAATCGCCATTTCGGTAGCATAAGAATTATCGCCAAACTGATAATTTTTTCCTAGTGAGTGATGAAAATATAAAAACTGCAAGCTACACCAATCCACGACAGTATAACAATGTAATTGAAAGCTGTGCGATGTTTCATACCCCTGGTTTTGTTATCTGTTAGCTTAGAAATAATTTCCTAAGGAAGTTAAGCAACAAATCAACAGACAACGCTAGACAAACTGGAGGGAGCTTGTGATAGATAAGTCAGTGCTAGATGGTGGTTGAAGGACATAAGATTGTTTACAACTTGATTTCAAATTAGTACTGACTTATACCATTTTTCCAGATTCAAGTTCATGTTATCTGCGATTATGTACACACCATAATTCAAAATTGAAGGATAATAAGTTGTGTCACTTTATAAGTAGAGTGCGATATACAGTAGAACCTCGATTAACCGTCCCTTCTTTATCCGGAACTCTCTGTTAACCGGCAATCATTTAGTCGACATCAAAAATCTCCCGAATGAGTAATAAATCATTTATTCCTTTTTAAACAATAATCTTTTCCCTTGCTCTAAAGTTACATAAGTAATGGTGAGGCTTTTGATTGTTTTTCTAAAGAACTGACATGGTTAGAGCAACCTTCGTATGCAGAATAAAATTGAACTATTGCTTTCAAAAAGACTCCGGGATAGAGCAGAGAAACAAAGATTATCAAGATTATTGCAACAAAAACTCATTTCCAACAATTATGTCATAAAAAAACATTAAAAGTCCTGTATTTAATAAACGAAAATCGTTTACTTTTTATTGTTTTTTACAACTCTCTTTTATCCGGAATTTTCGCTTAACCGACCTACCTTTGGCCAGAATTAGGTCGGTTAATAGAAATTCTACTGTATACATTATCGTTTCAGTTAACTAGTGCTCATATAAAGCGGTAGACATCTGTTGGAGCTTTTGAATTGTTTTCTCAATAATACAACGGCCATATTATGAAGATTTAAGGGGGTATGGTACCGAAATTTCTTCAAAAATCCCAATTTTTTTTTTTTCTGATTTTAAAAAATAGTTCATACTTTCCTGAAGAGAATGATGTTTTTATCTTATTCCTCCGGGGATTAGAACGCCACAAAATTACCTGTGATTTAAACATCACTAATGGGCGTAACACCTTGAAGCGTCTGCTTAAAGTGCGTTTTTCGAGCACTAGTGTTTTTCACAGATGTTGCATATTCAAATCGATATATCTCCAGAACCATTAACAATTGGCTATTCAAATTTTTGGAGCATTTAATTTATATAGTTTTAAATATTTTGTCTTCACAGAATTTTATTTTTTAAATTCTGTTTTAAAATATAATTTTTAGCGTAAAAGATAACATAAAAAAAGCAAAAATTTCAATATTTTAACTTTGAGAATTTTTTTAATTTTTTTTAGTTCACCTATCAAAATTCTGTGAAGACAAAATTTTCTTTATATAATTATGTATTACAGAAAGCCTTCACTTTGAAATTTTTTTTATTTTTTCTTGACTTATATCAAAATATGCAAACATCAATTATTATGGATTTTTCTTGGTTTTTAAATTTTTTTTAAATAACAAAACGTAATATTTAAAAAAACATTTTCTCAAAGATATATAAATAGTATCTCATACATAAAATAAATTTTTGACGTAAAAATGTACATAAATAAAGTTTTTTTTATTTTCGGTACCGCACCCCCTCAAGTTATTTTCTACGTGGTGTAACATTTGGAGCTTGAAAGATGGGGATTTGATATTCAGGAGTCATGGAACTCTTGTTGAAAGGGCTTATCGTAACGGTAACTGTCAACCTTTCTGTTCACCTCACCATTTCTAATTTTTTTTTTAACTGTAACCAAATTATGTACCTGTGATAACGGTGTGCCAGAAAAGGACAGACAGGAATGCGAAACGAGAATATTCGAGGTAATCATCATTTCACACAAAAAGCGTGCAATAATGGACATTTGTAACTGGCCCCTCAACAAATATCCACGTCTGTTACAGAGCACACCATTCACGATATGGGCTGTATTGATTGCTTATCCCTGACAAATATCGCAGTATTTGATTGCTATGACAGTTGTTTTGTATCTTCAGTGTATTTCTAAGATAGGGAAGGTGCACTTTAACTTGCCTTCACACTTTCCGTTCTTTGGAAGGTAGCCATTATAACAGGTGCATATCTTTTCCCCATCATCGAAACTGCATTTTCCGCCATCACCGCAATCGCATTCTGAGAAGAGAAAAGTATAACGTCAATAAATAATATAAACCATAAAATTGTGTTTTTAAAATAAATATTTTATATGCATGGCCAATTTTAATATTCATCCACATAGTGTCATTTCTGTTGCCAACATGTGATTGTTTTTAATATTTAAAATTAGTTGAAAACAACATCTCTATCAGCAAAGTATGTAGTAAACTACTTTTAAAACAGTGTTCATTAAAAAAGAATGTGAATTTATGCAGTCACGTCCAAATATCTTTTATTTATTCCGATTAAAACAATTTTATTACTTATTTATTAAAAAAATTTGGGCAACAAGAAAGAGTTTCTTCAATGATCGGTCAAATGCTATTTCAGAGCGATTGGAAGATGGCAAATTTGTTTATTAGTATTGCGTAAAAGCGACTTTTAGTGACAGTGACAGGTACCAAAATTTGATAGAATGCATTGTCATCGACATCCAATCTGTCTGCCAAATTTCAGCCCGATCGGATGACTGTAAGGAGGTTAATTAGGTCCCCGCAGATTTTTCCGCTATCGACCAACATACACACAAAATTAAAGTTAATATAAAAGATTTAAAAAAAATACTAACTCTCTATTTAGTGAGTGTATGCTAAATACTCTTTATTTAAACTTTTTATACGTGTCCAAAATATGCATAAATTACCTGAATGGCCACGATATTTTACAATGTGTATTTTTGCAATGGAAAGACATTCATGCATTCTTCAACTTGTTTCCCTAACTTATTAGTGATTAATGAAAGTCTTGATAGGGGAAATATTTCTAAATAGTTCTGTGGTATATGTGATGTGTAACTCTATATGTAAATTTTTTTTTTTTTTTATCAATCCATAAAGACCTTTTAACGAAATCAGAATTTCTAATTTTTCTCATGCCAAAAGTGGAACAGTTGCCTACATTAGAATCAGTTGATTTGCATGCAACTGAATAAACCAAAACTTTTATTTATTTTTGGAAACATTCAGTGAATTTAAGAAGTGTTAAAAAAGTGAACTTTCATCACGAAATCACTATTTTATTTAACATGTTTATTAATATTCATAAAACTTTTTCTATGATTTCCGTATTGACATCTATACGAAATGGCAAATTGTGGCTACATTGAAAGTGGCGTATTGGGCAATTTCTTGTTGGACAGTTTAACTGTTTTTTGACCCCTTAAAGTTAATCGTCAAAGGTATAGAATATTATATTTAAAAAAAAAAGCTCCAATTTTGTTCACTGTTTTAAAAATAAATACAGGTAAATCTGAATTGAATAAAATAATAAATTGAACTCTACATGAATAACACACTTTTTGATATTGGCACTGTAACAATCCAGTAATGAGCACCATGACAGTTGTTTTTCATTCATGCTATTCCGAAACTTAAAGCATAGTTTTTTTGGTGATGAAATTTTCCTCGTTTTTTGAAGTTTAAATAAATACAACTCTAGAACTGTATAGCATAAATGGCTGAAAATCCATCCAGGTATTCTTTAAATATATTTTTTAAATTTGTCTTTTTGAATTTATAATACGTTAATTTAAAAAAAATTCCTGAATTTTTTAAAATCAAATAATATTTCGCTATTTTTTTTAAATATTGAAGTCAAACTTTAAAAAAAAAAAAAAAAAATATGATATTTCAGAAAAGAAAAAGTTAGAAAGACAATTTATTCTATGATTGTTTGAGTAATTTGGAATAAAATAATTGGATAATGAAATGTAAGTTTTTGACTTATATAAAAACTAGAATTGTGACTATATGGAAGTGTGAGAAATAAAGTAATGAATCATTGATAGAGTTATTCATTCATTGATATATAGAGATGTAGTCAACAAAAGAACGTGTATCACAGTATGCTTAGTATTATTAATATACATCAATAAAGATGGATGTTTATGAGGGAGGGGGGGGGGAGTAGCTCGGAAACGGATGAACCATATTGACCAACTTTAATTTTTGTTTTTCAGAATTCGTTTCAATTTGAGATATGAGACGACATTCATATTATTCTAGGGGGGCTTTAAAATAACGCAAAACTTTGTTTTGGGGACAATTTAAGTTTGATTTTGAATCGCATGTACTTATATCAATAAATCCTTTGTTAAGACTTTATCGTACAGTACTTTCCCAGTTAGTAAATAACTTATGAAATTCACATTAGTCTTATTGACTATGGTTAAAAATAATAATCATGTTGAGATAAGTTCCCATTCCATAAATCAACCGGAAGTTCCGACCAAAAGTACCAAGATGTGGCCTCGAATGTCTAATTGTAACTTACTAATCTTGAACTATTATTGTGACAGTGACGATTAAAAGAAATTGATGTACATAAATATACTAACTGGCCAAGGCTCAGCCTGCTCGTTCAAGATGAGGAATTACCTATTTGGAAGTTTATTATTAGATTTAAATATCGTATTATATTGCTGAAAGATACACGATCCATTTGATTTCCTCAATGTTCTTAAATTGGAATCTTCCCTTTTCTATAAAGCTGCCATCTGTACACTATCATAACTTCCAAAAACGTTTAGACATTTATACTTTTTTTATTTCGATTTTGAAACACATAACACACTGTGCAATCGTATTTAAACTATTCGTCAGAAACGGAAGAGTTAAGGCCCTTGTCATGAGTCACTCTATTAGCGGACATCTCGCCACATTAAAAACGCCCAGGCTGTGGCTCAGTAAATGAGCTCCATATGGTTGCATGTATCACTGATTTGGCTTGTCTGAGCGTCTGAAACCGTGGCGAGTCCGTGCCACAGTAAAGACGCTCGGGTTCCATATGATAGCATGTATCACTGATTGGCTTGTCTGAGCGTCTGAAACTGTGGCGAGCCCGTGCCACAGTAAAGACGCTCGGGCTCCATATGGTTGTATGTGGCGCTCAGACTCTGAGAGCCACAAGCGACAGACGCAACCTCTAGACAGAGCTGAGGTCAAATATAATAAGCTCCATACGATTGCATGTTTCACTAAGATTGGCTTGTCTGAGTGTCTGATACTGCAGCATGCGCGTGCCACTGCAGTGGCTCTGTATAATAAGATCATTAACTTTAAAATTGGTGTTGCGTCATTTACCCATTTTGGTTTGTATAAAGGAAGAAAAGTGATTGTCGAAAGGAAAAAAAAACTTATCTAGAAATAATAATGTTGCAGGGAGATGATAAAAACCTTTTGAGATTTGATCAAATCCCTAATGTAGATGCTCAGTTCACGGAAGATGTTAAAATGACAATTCTGTGGGGGTGATTTCCTTAAAGAAAGTAGGTGATTTGATCACATCTCGAGTTACAAAGCACGTTACTTTTTTTACAGGCTCATCTTTTTGTTTTACATTGTATTTTGGATTGTTCACCGGAACACTTCTGAAATCCTTGACCTCTAAATAAGGATAATTTTTCTGCAATTTCACGTAGACTTAGGTAAGTTTGTGGAACTGTTTTGGTAAGTGGTGTAGTATCTATTTGAAGAGCGTTTCTAGGTAACCAATCTTTTACAATTCCAACTGAGGCTCCAAAATGGTATATATATATATATATATATATATATATATATATATATATATATATATATATATATATATATATATATATATTACATCTAATACCATCCCCACAATGCTATTTCATTCCACGTGCGCCGGAGGGGAGCGGTGAGATAAAGGGGAGTGATAACAAGCAAAACATAGAGCTGTGCTAGTCCTGACTTGTTTATTTCATCTTTGCACTAAAACGGTTAAGAGATTTGATTAAATCACTTACATCTTTCAGGGAAATCACCTCCTCAGAGTTGAAGTTTTAACATCTTCCATGAATTCACCATCTACTTTAGGGATTTGATCAAATCTCCATTTTCATCATTTCCCTACGACATATATACGATATATTGTGATGAAGAACTTTACTTACCTTTACAGATTCCATTTATCAAATCAGAATAATCACTACATTCACAATTTTGCTGGTTCCCCTCGTAACTACAACCAACTCCTTCTTCACCGCAATCACATTCTGAAATATGTACAAAAGTTGAAAGAAAAAAAAATCTTGAAAATACATCAACATTCAAAGCAATTATGGTAAAGGTTGACAAATTATTTAACACTTTTGCGCTCAAACACGGAACGGTACAAAATCCCAGAACCATGCTCGTATACTTGGAAGCAATTTTAATAGCGTATTTTTTAAATGCTTCAAGCATATGGTGATAAAAATGAGTTTTAATAGCAGATCAAAACAAAGTTTCAGATAAATTATTTTAGCAAAAACATCAACGAATTTCACATTTTTCACTGTTATGTTTTATAAAAAAAAAATATTCTAATCGGCATAAATGTTCCCTTTTCGAAGACAGATAATCGAAATACTCAAATTTATAAAAAAAAATTACCTTTGGAGGTTGCCTTTAATGGTTTGTAATTTGGAACTAAAGTTTTCTGCGGGCGCGTTTAATGTACCACCAAACCTCGTTAAAGATTTGCATGAGCGTTTATACATGCTGTCAAGTAATCTAAATCCCAAACCTCTCCTACTTTAAGTGGTTAGCGTAGTAAAGAAAATATATCTATATTGTTTGAGCTTTTTTTGGATAGATGACCGACGATAATATAAAATTTTTGAAAAAAGTGCTTAACAAGCTATTAAAATTAAAAAAAAAAAAAAAAAAATGTTTCTTTGCAAACTTGCCATAAAAATGCATGTTCTTTTGATTTTTCTCAATGTAACTGTTTTCACCTTTTATCACACTTTTATTATCGAGGAATTATCTCGAATTTTTGATATTTTGTCTGTGTGCTTCAATACATTTATTACCGTTTTCTACATTAAGACAAAAATGACAATTTTGAAGGTTTTTGTACGAAGTACTAGGGGCGGATCTACCTTGAAAAAGTTTGTATTAGCAAGCTTGAAAATTAAAAAATACAATAAACCACGAGTTATTTTCTCGTATGGACGCTTATTATCTCCTGGAAATGGACGAATTTTTGTAACTTTTGTACTACTTATCATAAAGTAAAAAGTTTCGAAAGAATGTTGTTCTTACCAACGCAGACACCATCTTTAAGTGTAGAATTATCTAAACACGTGCATTCCTTCACCCCTTCTTTCATTTTACAGCTGTGTGTTTTATCACCACAATCACATTCTGCAAGTATTGGCAAAAGTCAAATTTCAACAGGGTTTTACAAAACATTTCAAAATTCATTAAAAAAAATTATAACCAGTAACTAAAAATTAAATAAATTTTGAAATTCAATGACTGAATAAAATGTAATGGAAGGAACTAGAAAATTAAATGTTCATCATCTAATGAAACACTAATATATTTTAGTAAAAGTTTATTAATCATTTTTAACGCTTTGCGCAAATAAAAAAATATTAATAAACAATTTGTTGAACCTCAAACTCAATTTATTAACATCTATATGAATTATATCTCAATTCCTAACAACACTAAATAAATTACAATTTAAATATGAAAAAATAAAAGTTTTTAACTTTTTTTCTCGGGTCTTATTTAATATTGTGAATTAGATTTATTAATGATAATGTAGTGTGTAGAGTGGTCAAGATTATGCTATTGTTACGAATTTTTGTATATTTGTAAATATTTCGTAGTGTTAATTTTGTAAAGAGGAAAATTTATGTACATTTCGCATAAGGCAGTGCAATAGTTTGTCTTTACTTTGCTTCCCCGCAATGTGTGTCTTAATGCTTGATAACGAGTTTTACAGAGATAACCCTGGGAAGTAAGTTTTACAAGGAGCAGGGCATTTAACATTATGGTAATGGCAATCTCACCAAATTGGCGAGATAGAGCCAAGTTGGCGACGGTTTTGTCGCCAAATTTTGGTGAGAAATCACTAAATGTCGTCAAACTTGGCGACCATTTGGTGAAATTTTTGGTCCCCATGTACATGTATAGGACTTTTCGACTACGATCTAGAAAATTCTCCAAATGTTTATCTCTGGAAGATTCACGAAATTTCGCCTCCCCAATATAAGACCGAGAGAGAGTGTGATCGAGTTAGTTGAGTCATTGAGTTAGTTGAGTCAGTTACTTGACTGGAATTGCTGAGATACTGACTGAGTGGAGTTACTGACTTGGTTGTGTGTCAGCGAGCATTCAGAGAGTTCCGAAAGCGAACTGTATTGCATTGTCTTTTGCGGCAATTTAGCAGTTGTGTGTCAAGTTTAACTGCTGTTTGTGCTCTATTGTTGTGTATAGAGCTGTAATGAGTCTACTAGAACGAGAAGTTCGGGAGTTGTAAGAGAATCTGTGAAGAGTTATATTGGAATAAATTTCTGCAAGTTTTGATCTGCTTTGGCTTAAAGTCTTTCAAACCCATCCACGCAACACTATGAAACATCTCATTCAAGGATAGTTCTTTGACTTTAATATCATCGAAATATTATCAAATTTGATATTTTTTTGCATTTAAAGAATTCAAAGTGATTCTGCGTTACAAGAAAATTAGTTCAAAGTTGCAATAATAGAAGAGTAAAATGTATTGATAAGTCAGGTAAGGTAGGCATGTTTATTACTTAAATTTTTCTTTCGTGATCTTTTATACAACGATTTATTTCGTATTGTCGAAAATTTTGAAACCACACTATCATGCCTCATTCATTAATTAATCAAAAATTTAATTTTATAAATAAGCCGATGCTTTTACTTATGTACATAAATTTTAGTTACTAAATAAAATTTAATTCTAAAAGGATTTTATAATAGCAGTCGAAAAATAAAATAGTTTTATAATGGTAGACATATTTATTTAATTTTTCTTTTATATAAATATTTAATTACATACTTTAAAAAATATGCTTAAAAGTGAATTCTATTCATCCAATTGAACTGTGTTGTAATGATTTTTAGATACCGTTTATTTTATCGACAAATAACGATTTTCAATGATATAGGTGACTTCAAACTTGAAGTTCACCGTTGCTTTGAATTTTTAATTTATCAAAAATCAAATCCTCTTAATATGGGATGTAGTCCAAAAACAATGGTATAAATGGTTTTGAAAGGAAAGACCCACCATAATTTTCTGATTAATTTATAAAGAACACGTGTCAAATTTAAATATTCTAACCTCGTCAAAAAGTATTAAAATTAGTTAGACTGAGACATTTATAACTTTTATATAGATAGAGAGTGATTTAGTTAATACATTTTCTAACGCGATTAGTGAGAACAAACGTGCCAAATTGTAGTGTCCTAGCTTCATAAAACGTTTGTAAATTAGTGATGATTGAGTGATTCAAGGATTAGAAATTTAAATAATGAGAAAGATTTTAATAAGGTATATCAGCCCGGAAAATATATTTCGTATTCTCAAGTTTTTTTGCATATGTCCTAAACTCCACCACGCACATTTAACGTACTAGTGCAAAACATAATTTGATATTTTGTTTGCGACACACTATCGGGTATTCAATCCTAGTAGAATTGTACGAATAAACATCATACAACTGTAGGGAATCAATATACATTATGAAATAGATAAAAAGGTATACGGATTTTTTTTTTTTTAAATCATACGTTGGAGCAATGTTATCTTTAAATCTTTCATATTAACTTCATTTTTGTCTGTACCTACCGAAAACCGGACTGAGTAAACTCTCAGAGGATTGATTAATATACTTTCCGTCGAAATTAAACTTAGCCGACTCGATGTCAATGCATTCCATCAAGTTTTAGAAGCATTTAGAAAATGTTAGCGAGGGGTTAAAGTTAAAGCCATTATTTCCTTGAAAGGACTTACTTTGCCACATCAGATATAATCCACTCATCTTATAAAAGTCCCTTAAGTTTTCTCATGCTACTGTATTAATTTAAACGCTTTGAGACCCATTGGGACTTTGAAGTTCACTTTTATGAAGCTCGTTTTCAATTGTTGAAAAAGCAACTCAAGCTTATTTCTCTTTATATGCAAACACATGGACGGTTTTCAATCTTCTAAGTATCTAAAGAGTAAGCAGCTTTCGTTGCGGGCAACGGGTCTCGATCGCGAGACCATTGGATCTCGAGAGAGATACTTTACCGCTGTGCAAAAGAGTACTCCAGTGCACAGAAGTTTTATGTTATTTGAGGTCGCCACATATCCATCTTGGCTTTACATCATCCTATATATTCGTCTGTAGCAAGCTTCCAAAGAGAAATAACCATTTCTGCTGCTATCCAACTATAGAAGAACGAACTTCACACAAGTGGAATTCAAAGTCCCAATGGGTCACATAGCCCTTAAATTAATACAGTACCATATAATGGGACTTTAAAAGTCCCGTCAGTAAATAAAGGGTTAACGCAATTGCACGCAAAAGTTGGCAATGCATATAAATGATTTCGAGTAAAAACTGTTTCTATGGGATAGTGTTTTTTTTTTTTTTTTTTTTTTTTTCTTTCGGGACGAAAAATTAAATTTTTCTAAAAAGACTATGCCATGTAACTAATCTGACAGTTGCATTTTTGCATATGAAAATAAATTTCAATGATACTGAAATATAACTTCGGGGAAAAACTAGCCTTTTTGTTTGAAACCAAAAAATATATTTAGTGACAAAATCTTAAACGTAAAAGTACTGTCTGCTTACCTTCCGACTCTTCGATCAACCGCATCTCCCAGGATTGCGAGAATGCATTTGTACTTCCATTCAAATCTTTAACTCTCAAAGTTGTGAATCCAAGTCCTTTCTCAGCACACACTAGCAGACAAAACATTAGCGAACACCAACAAGCTATCTTCATTGTCACCTAGTAGAACCACTCTTCAAAGTGAGCAATTAAAAGTCCTCAAGGTAAATCTCACACCAAATCAGTTTGTGCTCTGATGGTTTCTGAATGACTTCCATAATTTTTAACTGTTAAAAATTACAAAGAAAATTAAATAGATAGCGCAATGGAATGTCTAATTCGTTATTTTTTATGGAACGGATAAATACGTTGTTGGGAATTCGTTGTTTTATAGTTGATTGCTCTTATCTACCTGTAACGGCCCATTAAACGGTTATTTTTTAGAAACTTTGATTAAGGAGGATCGCAACGCACAAGATGTTCTATTTGGTGTTTTAACTTTTTTTTTTAATTTTTGAGTATGCGTTATATACCCAAAAAAACGTTGAGTGAATTTTATGCGACTTAAGTGACATTAAGAAGTTCTTTTTGTTTTGATGTGGCAATTTAAAACTTTTGTCTCATTTAAACTAAACGGTAAAGCTTTTAATCAATGAAAAAAAGTAAATTAGTAACTATTTGTAAAAAATATTTCATAATGCTACTGAAGCAAACAATTTAGTCGTATAAAAAAACACTAGTGTACTCGTGCGCATTATTGTTTAGGAAAATTACTTTTTTTGGAAGATTGGTGTTGGATATTCTTTGCTATTTCTGAGAGGTATAATGAAACTTGATTATTAAAGCTGGACTCTGTGCGGTACGACTCATATTGCTGGTTGATCTGGTGATAACGGATAAATCAAGTCACGTGTAATTATCATTAAGCATGCAATGGAATTTAAGTTCGATTTATTTACAGAAAAAGAATGATATTATTTAAAAGGTGGATAACTACCTCTTTAAAACAATAATGACGATTCAACGCATCCCGTAATAGAGTCCCTCTGCTTAGTTTCCTCATGAAGAGTCCCATATCGCTCTGTCCTCTCATTGAGTCTCTTATTAAAAAGAATCCTAACATATTCTCTTATCAGTCATATTAGTCTCCTATCAGTCTTCTATGATCAGGATCTTATTTTCCATAATAGACTGAGAGGCGACTGCAATTTTTGGACGCCATCGAACATCATTCTGATTTTCTTATAGAAATTAGAGAAAAGTGAGTAGATTACGAATCCACTGGTCTGCCGTAGCAAAAATGGCCGAAACTGGTTAAAAATCAACTTTTAATAAGTTGAACTAAATCCAATTGCCAAATGAGCCATAACTTGCCAAATAATAAGCATTTTTTTTTTTTTTTTTTGGTAACCCTCACTCTTTAATTATCGATTAAGAAGGTTGCAGACGATTCAGATATCTGGCGACGGTCTACTTGCATCTATTAAAAGGAGCCAAGTTGGCAATAAACATTACGTCATGGATGACGTAACTGATGTCCCCAATTTGGCTTACTTTTAAAAGATACAAATTTTCCAAGCCAGAGATTAGAAATCGTTTACCCTTTTTCTCATTGAAAATCAAAATTCAGGGTTGCCAGACGAAAATGTTTGTTCTCTTTTGGGCAAGTTATGACATATTTGGCAATCGGATTTTAGTTCAACTCATTCCAAGTCAATTTTTGATCAGTTTCGGCCATTTTTGCCACGGCAGACCAGTGGATTCCTAATTTACTCACTTTTCTCCAATCTCTATAAAAAATTCAGAATGATGTTCGATGGGGTCCAAAAATTGCAATTGCCTCTCGGACTATAAGTTCAGTAAGGCCCGTACCTTGGGCACCCAAATTTTGGGGGCCCCCAAATTGTCTGAAAATTTCTTATGAAAAGCACTACTTCATTTGTAATTAAAATTGCATGTAATTAAAATGGAATTGTAGTGTAACTATCAATATTCTGTTCAGTGCACTTGGTCGATGTCATGATAATATATTTTAACAATTCATTAGTTATGAAAAATCTTAATTTCTTGACATTAATTTAATCAATTTGTTAATCAAAATTTTCATTAATATTTAAATTACATAAATAATTGATTTTCTTATTATAAAGGTTCTTAACATAGTCTCCTATCATTCTTTTGTCATATAAGCCTTCCGTTTTTGAGAACCAAAATAAAAATAACTAATTTTCGTTTTTAAACAAATGGCACAATGTGCAATTGTAAAAAAAAAAAGTTCATCAGAAGTGAATGTAGTCCTTTGCCAAAGCGGAAGAAGTATAATATCTCATCATACCGATTCAGAAAACATTCCGGTTATATTTATAACAATCTACAAAATTATATTTTCTTAATAAAATTCTTAAAAATTCCAATATTTGAGTCGACACGTTTCCTTCGCATTGCTATAGTTTTGTCTTTTAAAAGTTTATCACACCGTCTAGAATAAAATTAAATATTGCTTTTTCGATCCTTTATATTAGTTTCGATTGTGTTTTCTTGTGCGTCTGTAGGTGCCAAATCTTCGGAGGGCTAATTTACCATCATCAATCGAGCTGAAATTTAATAGACAGACACGTTGTCAATGACAAGGAATTCCATCGAGTTTTGTTTTCAAAAAGGGTTGATTCATGGCACAGAATTGGTTGTTTTCTTTGCAGAAATCAAACACTGAAAAGGTTCAATGATCATTGTTTTCATGGGTTAATTTTTATTCCTATCTTTTGAATTTTGAGTCTATATCACTTAATAACAGTATATTTTAAGTAACAGTATAATTTAAATGAGTGAGAAATTTCCTCGTTTTTGTAAATACATTTTTTTTAATTTATCTTTTTCAATTACAGATGTAAAAAATTAAAAAAATTCTAGAATTTTTATATATATGTATATGTATATATATATATATATATATATATATATATATATATATATATATATATATATATATATATATATATATATATATATATATAAATATATTTAAATAATAATAGCAAGTTTTGGAACTAAACACTTAAAAAAAAACTCTATTCCTAATAAAATTTTAAAGACGATTTATTTTCCTAATCTTTGTGAGATTAGTATAAAAAATTATCAATTAAGCAATATTTTTCATTTGACTCCAAAATTTAAAGTCAAAATATGACAAAAATTTAAAATTTAAAAGTTGAAAATACTTACCCAAGTACAATGTTAAAACTAGACCAAAATAATCAGAATGATATCTCTTAAATGAAATATTTTGTTTTGAATTGTATACTCGGAAAAGCGTATTCGTTATTTTATTTTATCATAAATACCTCAATAAATATTTCAAAGTAGGCAAATATATTTAATAAATAAAATAAATCTAATTATATTTAATGTTACAATTCCCTTTTTCATTTTTCATTTGATGGGGATGTATTGATGTTTAATTCTTATTTAGCCTTAACCACGAAGTCTGATCTATATTACAAAACCAAAACCGATTTTTGACTCGAGTATAATACTCATCATAGTCATTAAAGCTTGAAAAAAAATTTACGGGACAGACAAGTATGCAGGTGTCTCGGAACAAGGTTTACAAACCTATTGGAGGGATAGGGTAAACCTAAACGACACGGAATCAAATACAGATAGCAATATTGGGACAGAAATGCTTTCCAGACATGTTGATGACGCTGTATGTCTGCTGAATTCTCGAGCGCTTTTACAGAAATCCTGTCTTTCACACAATGACGCAGCTGTAACAGTTTTACAACTTCTCCTTTTGAGAGTTAAGTTACTTGTGTAGGACAATACCGTGGGCAGCGTCGAGGACATGGTTAAATTGCACGCATGGCAGTTGCTGCTGGGCAAGTAAGGGAAATGCACGGTGTCTTGGAGAATGTTTAGGTTTCCACTCGCCGTAAATGAGAACCCTGCATCGCAGCTCGTAGAGGGCAGTTTGACCACCTCCTTTTACCTGTATGCAGTTAACCGTGATATATTTTACTTCATGTTAATTAATTAATGATAAGCCACTTGTGTCCTTTCTTGTGTTTTTCTGTGTAGCCCTGCAGTATGCACCCGTCATTTCCGACCCTGCATTACTATGTGATTCCAGGTCGTTTAAATTTTCACTATTCCTCATGGAAGCTTGTAACTTTGATTTCTAGATACCCTATACACTTATCTGTATTGCAAGAAGAAAAAAAAGAAAAAAAACTTTTAAATTTTAAAGACTGCAACGAGTATTATGCATGAGTCGTCTAGGAGTTCCTTATCCCTCCTCGGAATTTGCAACATTGGTGCCTAGACACCTAGATACTTATCTGTACTGAGGAAAAGCTCTTAATCTTTAATGACTGCAACGAGTATTGTTCGTGAGTCGTCTAGATGTTCCCTACCCCTCCTTGAAGTTTGCAACCCTGGTACACCCTGTATAGCACAGAGCAGAAAAAACGAAGTTCTGTATTTTTTTTTATCACTATAAGAATAATTTATTATTTTTTCTAGATTTCGCTAAATAATAAATAAATAAACAATATCCTGTTTTGAAATTGCATCTGAAAGAGAAACACCTTGTTAACTCTAATGATATTCAATCTAGTATTTTTATTTTCTTGTAACTTATTTAAACTGAAGGGAGTCAATGCTTCGTTTTTATATAGGTAAAAAGTTTATCTTCAAAATTTGTATTTGGAAAGAAGTAATACTCGGCTTGAATGATAATTAGAATATTTTTACTGGTTTACTATAAAATTATGGAACATTCAAATGTATTTTCATTTATGAAAATGTTATTTGAAAATTCTTAATTTTTCGTGTTGGGCTATTGAACTGTTTTTTGTAGAGTTATTTCTCTCCATTTCAGAAAATTGCAAAAACGTCTTGTGGTTCGGGATGTGGGGAATTTTTCTTGTTTAACTCTTGTAAAATTTATTGCACAGTGTTTTGATTCAGCATTTGGAAAATATTTCCAAAATTTTATACACTACAATTGTGTATTTTTTATTGATATTTTTGTCTAGACATCAGTAATAAATAAAAACCAGACATTTTTTTTTTTTTATCTAAAACAGAGATTTATTAAATCAGAAATAGGAACTTAAATACAAGTAAAACTTAAAATACCATATCAAAATGAATGGTAAGATAATTTATCAAGAATAATGTTTAAAAAACGCAAATATTTCATACAAATTGAAGAATGACGTAAATGAATATAGTCCTGTATCGTATCTTTTTCTTTAATAATTTTTTCAAAAGTCAATTCTTCAGGAGCTTTCCATTAAGTCTAGAAAAAATACAACAGTATGAGTAGAACATAAAATTAGTTTAAACCGATATATAATGTATGGACAGCTTACATAATTTAAGAAACTATTTAAGTTAATGTGGTTTCTACAAATTTTAATTTGAGGCAAAATATTAAATCATTTGTTCATTTATATTGGTATTTTACATTTAAATTGAGGCATGGATTGTACCCTGCAAATTGAAATATCTTAAAACAAGACACAAAACTGACATTGTATTCATACGCCAAATGGAGTCTTAATTTTTAAGACATATATATATGATAGACATATATAAGTGATATTGAAGGCATTTTCAGACAGTTGAAGTGTCTGAATCGGTTGGGTATCCTTATTCACATTGGTAAATATTTCAAACAGATTTGAAGTCCTTACCAGTGTGATACACATTACGAAGATACTACTCTTTGGTGACCATGTTTCACTTCCTTCGCGAATTTAAGCATACTCTACAAGTACCCGTGTCTTAAAATAAGACTCCATTTAGCTTTTGAATTCAATGACACTTTTGTGTCTTATTTTAACACATTTAAATTTGGTGTGTACTCATATCGGCTATATCACATTTTTCATTTATATAAATGTTTCTAACGGACCATAATATAAATACATTTTTCTGCAACCATACTGCCGATTCAGTGTACAATTTTTGGAATTACTTATACATTGATGATAAGAAGGTTTGCTATTTTTTTAATTACAACTAAATCTATTAAATTTGCGTGTTGCCATATTCCGGTTGGTCTTCTCGATTTTTAATGATTGTAGAGAGAATGGTAGATGGTACACCAAACTTAACTGTAATTTCGCTTTTTTTTTTTTCATTAACCGATTTCCATCCAAGAAGTTTAGGATTTTCATCTGTTCGCCAATGCGGAACGATAGAACATTTAATTTTCTTTTATTCGTGTCATACTAAATGCCTTCGAAATAGATTCGTACACTGTTTAAGAAAACACATACCGTCGCAAAACAGCCACCACCTAAGAAAGTCAGCGAAACTAAATGAATTTCTACTCTCAGAGTCCTGACCTACGTGTGGAATCTGACCTCTGGTGGTCAGGCCCTTGATCATCAATCTACCTCTTTCTTATTGTCCTAATCATTGTGTACTGTACTCTTTTCTTGGCTGGGGAACATGTTGCGACACCGCGATTGTGAAAAGTGACATTCCAGAAATTTCATCCCACCCTTCACCCCCTAACCTCTCTACTTCCTGAGAGGCCATAGAATTTTTCTCTGTCTGCATTTCCCGCTTTGAAAAAGGATGGTCTTTGGGCATCGACTTTTGTAACTTAACACCTTGAATTTAGATTGCAAACGTAGGGAATTTCAAAAATTTCGGGATGTAGAAGTTTTCGAGATAAACAGGTTCAAGATAGACAGGTTCGATTGTATAAACAATTATGGATGTTATGTATCAACAACCGTATGCAAGATATACTTACCTTTTAACCCAGCAGATAGCAATGATAGCCGCAATAGCAAAAATAACAATTCCGACCGATAATATTAAAATAAGTACACCGAGTGGGGCTGCGCCTACGGAAATAAAATATTGTTTGAGTTAACAAGGAATTACAGGTGTTTGAAAAGTTAAATGAATATTCACTATCAATTTCACTAAATTTATTACATGGACTGAAATATTACAATTGGCTTTAAGAGGGCTCTGTATACTTTGGATACATAAAAAAAAGGCTATTTTTATTAATTTTTTTTAAGAATAATTTTATGTTTATTGATATAAAACTTGTTAGGGTTAACGTTCAAAATTTACAAAAAAAAAAATAATAATAATATTGATTTTGACCGCTTTTTTAGTGTGAAAATTCCAGGTAAACAGGAGTCCACAAAAAGTAGGTAAGTGTGCTGTTGAAAAAATCTGAACAACGGCCCATCTGAAACAAAAATTGAATGGTTTTAGGTTTAGTGTGACAGTGGCTATATCCCGTAACTATAATATTAATTTATATGCAAAAATAACAAAATAACAACCAAAAAAAAAGAAGAAAAATGTGTGTTTTTTATGCACTTTTCAAAAAAAAAAAAAAAAAGTAAAAAGTAAACTTTGCTATAATTCTGGTACGGGATATAGCGATAAGTGTACAGAATATGTGGTTAAAATTTCATGAGGATTAGTTCAATAGTTTCTGAGATTTTTTCAACAGCGCACGCTTACCTACTTTTTGAGGACTCCTGTTTACCTGGCATTTTCACAATAAAGAAGTGGTTAAAATCATTTTTTGTTTTTGTAATTTACGAATGCTTTTGTTAAGCCTAACAAGTTTTACACTGCGTGAAAAAAGTAGAAGGACACATGAGTTTTTTTTATAAATAAAAAACACTGATTTTTTTTCAATTGTAATTTAATGAGTAACACTTTAAATTACTAATTACAAACAGATAACTGTATCTGAAAATTGAAACAAAAAAATGCAGGTCAAGTACAGCAATAAATCAGTTTTGACTTCATCATACTCTGTGAAAAAAGTAGAAGGACACTTCTAAATAATGCAAATAAAAGTCTTATTAATAGGGAATTCTTCCACCATTGGCTTTGATTACTTCAAAAATTCGATTTAGCATCGAATCATATAAAGTTTGAATTTCTGTTTGGCAGAAATTGTCCCATACATAATTCAAAGTTCTCCGAAGCTCAACTATAGATTCAAACTGCTTGCCTTCCGCGTAAACGCGACGAACAATCATTGCCCATATGTTCTCTGTAATGTTGAGGTCCGGGCTATTAGCAGGCCATGGCAAAACCTGAACATTATTTGCTGCAAACCAATTTTTAACCCCATTAGCTGTGTGAATTGATGCTCCGACCTGTTGAAAAATCCAGTCATTTCCGCTTAGCTCAACGCCGTAGGGAAGGAGATCTGAATTCAAGACTTGGATGTAATCTGTGTGTTTCTGCCTGCCACTCAGGAACACTAGGCTTGTTTTTCCTCCGTACCCGACTGCCAACCAAATCATTAAACTCCCTCCTCCCATCTGTCGGGTAGAATAAGCCTTTTCTTCAGTACCGAGACAGTGCCAATAGTATTTGTAGCCATCTGGACAGTCTAAATTAAATCTTTTCTCATCAGAAAATATAACGGAGGTTCATTCTGACGTTCAGAACATGTGGTTTTTAGCCCAGTCCAGTCAGTGTTCAATGTGCCTTTCATTCCATTTGGGATGGTGCTTCCTTTTTCGGAATACGAAATTTTCGGGCCTTTTTATATAGTTGTAGACAGTTCTACTTGAAACATGTGTGATGCCTGCAATATTTTGAGGTTTGGCAATACTTCCATTCGCTTTTTTTAGTTTCCGAATGATTTTTCTTTGATCGCGTTGCGTCAGTTTTATAGGTCTGCCAGTCTTCTTTTTGGTTCCCTGACTACTAGGATTTCTTATATAGTTTGAAACAGTATTTGGACTAATATGTAGCTGGCGTGCAATCTCTCTCACACCTTTGCCATCGTTTTTGTAGGCATAAATTTGGCCTTTTTCAAACTCACTAAAAGGTTTTCCTCTAGGCATTCTAAAAAGATGAAAACGACGGATTTTCAATAAAATAGTATGTTTTTCTTAACAAAAACAGTTAAAAAGAATGAAACACCTACCTTTGAGGTTTACAATATTCCAAAACAAATTATTTTAGCACGTGTCCTTCTACTTTTTTCACACACCAAAAATCGTTAAGTACTGTTTTCCTTAATTTTTACTAGTGGTAGATAAAATTTACTCATTTATAAAAAAGAAAAAATAGCCAAACTACATAAAAAAAGAAATTTAGATCAGGAGGATCGAAATACAAAGCATAAATTACAAAATATGACTGTCCTTCTACTTTTTTCCCGTTGTGTATATCAATAAACATAACAGTATTCTTAAAATAAAAATGGGTTTTTTTTTTTTCTTTTTTTTTTTTCCCCATGCATCCAAAGTAGACTGAGCCCTTAATCTAAAACACCAGAAAGTAACTAAATTGATTTCATGAAACATATATGTAGTATGAATACAAGTCAAATATTCACACATTCGTTCAACGAATTCTTAGAGTGGAGTGAAATTTCAACAGACTAATTGAAATTGACTAATGAATTCCATAATCAACCGAAAGTATCAGTATATTTTTAAATTTCCAATTTTAGGATTTTTCTTTAAAAAAAAAAGTAGTTATTATATTTCTGTTAAAAGCTATAATTGTTAGCGCTGGCTGTGTAACTAGAGATTATCACAATCGATGAGAATATGGCATATAGAGAAAAGTTAGTAGCTTACCAATCCACTGGTCGGCAAAAATGGCAAAAACTAATCAAAAATCGACTTTAAATTAGTTGAATTAAATCCGATTACCAAATATGCCATAACATGCCAAATAATAAGCATCCTTTTTTTTTTTTTTTTTGTAACGCATCACTCTTTAATTTTCAAAAAGGTTGCAGACGATTTAGATATCTCTATAGCGGTGACTTAATTGGAACTTTTAAAAGTGAGCCAAGTTGGCAATAAATATTACGTCATTAATGACGTAAAGAAAGAAGAAGATGATCTAAACAAAAACAGGATTGACAAATCGGTATTATTTTTTTTTTAATAAGTTTTGAGTGACTCATTGGTTCAAACTAACGAACTAATTATAATTTAGTTTTTAAATTCTGTTGAAGTAGTTTTAAAATTCTATTGAAGTTGTTTTAAAAAATTTCTACTTTTATCTGGATTCTGTTTTACGGGTGATGTGTTACGTAAATTTTAAATATTTATAATTTAAGTTTTTCTATTTCAAATGGATAGATATGTGGCGACCTCAAATAACAGATAAAACTTCTGTTCAATGGAGTACTCTTTTGCACAGTGGTAAAGCATCTGTCTCGAGACACAATGGTCCCTGGATCGAGGTCCGTCACCCGTGAAAGCTAGTTTACGCTTTAGATACATGCAGTGCTGTTAAATACTTTACATAGGGTAACGATAAACATTTCACAGTGGTTAAAAATTGTGTTTCGTTTGTGAAAAAAGTATTTATAATATTGATAAAGCTTTACAAGTAAGCTTACTCTAGTGATTGTAAATAAGACTAATTTTATAATCAAAAGTATGAAGTCTTGTGTATAATAGATGTAACTACTTGCCGGTAACTTGCGTTATTTTTATATCGCATTGTCGTCCAGTGAATCCATCGTAACATCTGAAAAAATAAATTAAATTAATTTTGTGCTAATATTTAATAATTTGCAAACTTACTTATCTTGGAAGCATTGATTAAGTAACAAATATTTTGGAAAAATTGACACTAATCTGTATACAATCCGGGTCTATATTTATCCATATAGCTATTATTAAAAATCATTCTTTTAGTCACCGACCAAACGGTATAGTGGTTAGCGTGCTAGCTTCTATAGACCGCGAGGTTGCGGGTTCGAGTCCCGTATTAGGCATGGGTGTTTGTAATTGTATGTTGGCTTGTCTAATGACGAATGTTTCGGTGCATTATAGCCCTCGTGTTGCTGACGGCGCCAGATAATCTGAAAATAACCAACCAACCATTCTTATAGTCAAATTTTAGTGCACTTTCATTTGAAATTTTTGATTTAACTATCAATACAAGATTTTTTTATTTTTTTTTTAATTAATCGCACTTTAAAGGGTGGTACAGTCAAACCCCGTTAAAGCGAAGTCGATGAGGCCGCTGAAATTGTTTGCGTTAGCAGATTTTCGTGTCAAACGAATAAATTAAGGTTAAAATTTAACTACGGAAAACTGCTTTTATTGTACTTTAAACGGAATTTCATGCTAAGCGATTTCGCGTTAACGAGGGTTTGACTGTAGTACTCACGCCAAAACAATTTTCATTATAGAATGCATGGCCTAAAAAATAAAAAAACAAAGAAACTAGTGGGTTTGGGAACTCCTGTACGTTTGAACGTAAATCGTGCATTGAATTAAGAGGATGTTCTAGCAATAGTCCGAGAGGCGACTGCAATTTTTGGACCCCATCGAACATCATTCTGAATTTTTTATAGAAATTGGAGAAAAGTGAGTAGATTACGAATCCACTGGTCTGCCGTGGTAAAAATGGCCGAAACTGATCGAAAATCGACTTGGAATGAGTTGAACTAAAATCCGATTGCCAAATATGTCATAACTTGCCCAAAAAGAGAACAAACTTTTTCGTCTGGCAACCCACCGCATTTTGATTTTCAATGAGAAAAAGCGCAAACGATTTCTGATCTCTGGCTCGGAAAACTTGTATCTTTTAAAAGTAAACCAAATGGGCGAAATCAGTTACGTCATCAGTGACGTAATGTTTACTGCCAATTTGGCTCATTTGTGAAAGATGTATGTAAGCTATAGCCACACTTTCGAATCGTCTGCAACCTTTTTAATTGAAAATTAAAGAGTGAGGGTTACCAAATAAAAAAAAATTAAAAAAAAAAATGCTCATTATTTGGCAAGTTATGGTGCATTTGCAATTAGATTAAGTTCAACTTATTAAAAGTCTATTTTTGACCAGTTTCGGCCATTTGTGCCACGGCAGACCAGTGGATTCGTAATCTACTCTCTTTTCTCCAATTTCTATAAAAAATTCAGAATGATGTTCGATGGGGTCCAAAAATTGCAGTCGCCTCTCAGTCTATAAGGATAATTCTCGATGCTCACTATGTCACAATCTTCTAGCCCAGTGCATTTAGACAACTACTTTGTATAACCATTTGGTGAGTAAGTACGAAAATGATCACTTAATGAAATGATATAAATTGAAAAACTCCAAAATAGCCTCAAATATATTTTATTTTAGATATGAACTCTTTACGTCAACGCCTATGCAGTGGCTCCACCTGGTTTTGTCTTTTGCTATTTTAATTTTCATTTATAATAGATAGACATTAAATGAAAACAATTTATATCATTTCATTAAGTATTCATTTTCGTAACTACTCACCGAATGTCAAGGTTTTTTTAGAAAATATTTTCGAAATACACTGGACTAGAAGATTATAACATAACAATCATATGGAATACTTCTTAAGATAATAAGTGACCGCAACAGACTATAGATAAACCGCTGATTTAGATTTACCTTGCTTTTATTGTTTTTATACGAATTTTAAGAATTCAATGTCTTGTTTAAATGATAGAAACATTCCCTATTAGAAGTCAAAGAAATCATTTGCAGTACCAGGAATTTGTGATTGTGAAAGCTGTTATTCTTAACCCTGTTCTCTAATTTCATCGTATAAAAATCACAAGATTCACTATTTGTTTTGGCAAGTGTATTAATTAAACGTTCAACACAAAATATCAATATGAAAGAGATTTTTTATTGCGTGAATCGTAATATTATTTGTTTCCTCTTTTACATTTTAAATTATAAAACCAATTATTACACTCTTACATATTGAATATTTATCTTATTGTCAGCATCATCAGTTATATACTACATAACAATGCATTAAACTTTAAAAAAAAAAAAAAAATTAAAACATGATTTCCTATTCGTTTTTTAAATTTAAAAAGCTTCAGTAAAGTTACGTACTTTAATAAAAAAAATATATGTATAATTTAAACAATTAAAACTGCAAAAATTCTTAAATAATTGAATGAAACGATATAATTAATTATACATTTATTATACATACATTTATCATACATTATACATTTAGGAAACCACTTTTAGAGAATAAAATGAACTAAAAGAAACTTTTACTTTTAAAATAAAATATTTCTGTTTACATTCATGAAGGATAATAATGAAATATTTTACTTACATGCATTTGTAAATATCTTTAATAACTTTGCAATAACCATGCTTACAGTTGTCGTCGTAACCGCATATTTCTAAAATACATTGCATTAATTAGTGCCTTACAACACATAGCTCATCATTTGGTACAATAGTTTCAAATCTTCAAACCTATACCAAAATTATCCTAACTAATATTTTTTCATAAAAGTACATTTTAAATTTCTATATTTACTTTCATAAAAAAAATACAGCCTCTACACGTGTATTGTTGTTGAGAGCTCATGAATATCAGCTGAAGTTGCAAAAATTGTATTTTGGCAACATTGGGTTTGATAAAATTTATTCAAAATTTAATTAGTATATTCTGGTGACCCAAAAAATTGCTGAA
This sequence comes from Linyphia triangularis, assembly GCA_963978545.1. Taxonomy (NCBI): domain Eukaryota; kingdom Metazoa; phylum Arthropoda; class Arachnida; order Araneae; family Linyphiidae; genus Linyphia; species Linyphia triangularis. The sequence goes on from OZ021731.1 coordinate 79,584,599, forward strand.
GAGTTATTAATTATGAAAAATTAAATTTACCATAATAATTAAAATTAAAATTTTCATAGTAGAGCAGAGTTTCAATTTGGTATATTTAAAAAAACTAAGAGAAAACATTGGTAGTTTTGTATTATCTACCCTTTTCGATTTACTCTCGCTCTTCGGAAGTATTTTCCATAGGCACTGTGTCACATAATGCCTACAGGCTGACGTCGCAATAAATCTACTGTTATAGCTATATGGCTAGTAGCACTTTAAATTTTGATTAATATTTTGTGGTGTCCTAAAACTGCATAACCGTATAATTTTAACTCTTTAATCCCCGTTCCGGGCCCAGCCGGCCGTGTTTCTTCACTCACAGCTCCTACCCCCTTCCCCTCCCTTCTTGGGTGGACCTTGGAGGTCCGATACCATTAACGGCTCACTACAATGGAACAGAGAACTCTCTTCACAGCGGGGGGGGGAGAGGTGGTTTTCATTCTTTTCTTTGGAAGCCTTTCTTTTCACAGCTTCATGTCCGAAACACAAGTACTTTGTACTACTAAAGAAAGCAAACAAAACGCCTTGAGGATTTACTAGTTGTCAACCTCTGCCTGGAAACCAGATAGTGAAGAGAAATAAATTAACCTTAGCTTAACAGGGGATCTATTGCCCTTCTCTCTAAATGCCGCACTTGGAGGGGTGAAAATGGTTTTTCATCTTGGGCTGGAACCCGGTCCCTAAAGGATATTCCAGAAAACTGCATTGGGAACTAAAGAGTTAACGAAAATATCCCTATTCAATGCAAACCTTTTATTAAAAATATGCGACCAGGGCCTAATCTCCGCACAAGCCAACAAAGCCCATACTTGGGGCATAAAGACTTTTAAGATTGTTGTAGTTAAATTTAAAAAAATTATAATTTTTTTAAAGTCACAATGTTCAATTACGTTTTGAACTTATATAAACTATAACTTTAAACTGGTTTAAAGTAACAGTCGTTAACCAATTAACTTTCGAAAAAAACATGAGCTAAATATTCAAGTGAATTACACTTCGGTTGATTTTGTGTGTGTGTGTGTGTGTGTGTGTGTGTGTGTGTGTGTGTGTGTGTGTGTGTGTGTGTGTGTGTGTGTGTGTGTGTGTGTGTGTGTGTGTGTGTGTGTGTGTGTGTGTGTGTGTGTGTGTGTGTGAGATTTAAACACTGTCAATAAATATTGGAGCAATTATATACAAAAAAATTTTATAGGGTCACATAAACATGATGTTTTAGGAAACCTATGAAACGTTTGGGCCCCAAGAGATGCCAGTCAGGCCTTGTATGCAACCATAAGTTAAAATAATTAGACTTATCTGCATTTTTTGTCCTCCATTCTTAACCTTTAACTAGCGTGCTAGCTTCTAGACCACGAGGTTGCGGGTTTGAGTCCCATGTTAGGCATGGGTGTTTGTAAATGTATGTTGGCTTGTCTAATTACGAATGTTATAGCGCGTTATAGCCCTCGTGTTGCTGACGGAGCCAGATAATCTGAAAACAACCAACCAACTTAACCTTTAACTGCTGAAAGCGGTCTGACATACCGCGAGTCATGTTTTGTAGAATGCTTCAATCCCCTAAAATATTGCATCTTTGACTTTTATATTAATTTTTCTGATACTATGTTTCTTAAACTTTAAACTGATGTTCACCAATTGTACGACCATGTGTAGCTCTTGCGCCAAAAACCTCAAACCATACCACCACAGCAGTTAAAAGTTAACCCTATCAATCTCTATAGTTCATTACGGCATCATTAATCATCCAATTTGCCGTCCACTGTAATCTTTTAATGAGTGATGTAGATTATTTTAATTTATCCATGATAAAATTAAAGTTACATTTTACGTTGAGATTAAAATACCTATATGACAATATGGTTCCATTAAATTTAATATAAAGCCATGTATTTGAACGCAATTCGTTAATCACTTCCATGAACACAATTTTCAATGTTTAAAAATCTTCGATTACTCAAACGTTTGATTGCTTGAGTATGATATTGATATGAATACCATTCCTTTGTTTTTCTCATCTTTTAACATAGTATCAGTTTTTAAATTTGCATTCTTCTACTATTAAAATTTCTATTAATATTGGATATTGGGAGATTGGCAGTACTAATATTTAAAAAAATATGTACAATTTACTTAGTAAACTTCATTTCTGGTCACATACTTTCAAAGTGAAAGATTTGATTTCGAAAATATAATACTTTAGTTAAAAATTTAACTTTTTTGGCATCATTCTAGAACAAATACACTACAAAATTTGAAACACTATTCAAAGTAGTATTAGTTTGTTTTATACTGAACTAGCTGAATACCCGTGCTGCGCTACGAAATTTTACCATTAGCATTTTAGCGATCAAAAGACATTCATGTATTCTACACTTCAGATTTTTGCTCCCATTTCGATCCCGACAAATTGATTTATCAAAATAGGGAACTTTCCTTTGTTGACATTTTTAACAAAATTTATAATTGTGAATAGTACATTGGAAAGAGACATTTAAATATCCCTCGTTTAGAACGTATAACTCCCTTCGGACCCTTTTTAATTACGTAATCGAGATTGCAATACTTTATTGTGTTTATGTTTTCTCTTAGTTCTAAAATTCCTCGTATAGTTTCAATGTTGCGTCGACTTTTCATCCCTTAAAAATTCGTTAATCGATATTGGAATAACTTTTTTTTTTTTTACATTTGCCCTTTTAACATTTGCACCAAATATCAGAATTATGACTTGGAACTGGAACATTCGGATATCCCTCGTTTGGAACATTTAACCCCTTTTCGACCACTTAAAGTTGGTTAATCTAAAACGGAATAGCTTAGTTTTTCTATGATTATCTTTTTTGACTATTTGTGCCAACTTTCAGAGTTGTGACGAAATGGGAAGTAGAACATTCGAATATCCCTCGTTTGGAACGTTTAGCCCCTTTTCCACCCCTTAAAGTGGGTTAATTGAGATCGGAATAGCTTACTTTTTCTACGTTGGTCTTCATTAATATTCGCAAGAGTTTTCAGAGTTGTGACAATATGGGAAGTAAGACATTCGAATATTCCTCGTTTGGAACGTTTAACCCCTTTTCGACCCCTTAAAGTGGGTTATTTGAGATCGGAATAGCTTACTTTTTCTATGTTTACCATTGTAGATATTTGTACCAATTTTCAAAATTGTGGACATGTGGGAAGTGGGAGAATTAGTGATGAGTGAGTGAGTCAGTGAATGAGTGAGGGCTTTGCCTTATATATATAGAGAGATTTACTGCCTTTTCAGTTTGAACACTATTTCCTTAATGTATTTTTTTTTTTTTTTTTAATTTAATTTTAGTATTTTATGTTACTTTATGGGAATGGTTGAATTTATTTGTTTTATATTTTCTTTTTCAAACAATACACCACTTAATTAGACTTCAATTGTTATAACCTTTAATTAAAATAATGCCAAGTATTAAAGGTACTGTTACACTCAACAAAGACTTATGATCTAACAATGAGCACTAATTTTTTCTTTGTAGTAAAAAAGACAAACTCAGTTGTAGACTAAAGTTATCTGTCATTTGAATCAGTGAGATTTTGTTTGCGCTTGTGTGAAAATCGTTGTTGATTTATTGAAAGTTATTGTTGAGTTACTGACGAAACTATTGAAAATTACTGACGAAGCTATTGAAAGTTACTGACGTTACTGTTACTTGTTGAAAGTGTGAGATATGGATTGCGAGGAGATGGAGTGGGAACACAGTTGTCCCTTTTGGGAGGTAGATGTGATCCTGGAGCCAGAGGAGCCCATGGAGTGGTTGTCTAGTTCGCTAGAAGTGGAGGAGGTGGTGGAGGAGGAGAAGGAGGTGGTGGAAGAGGAGGTGGAAAAAGATAACCATCATTTGGACTTTTTTCGCCTCCTCTTGCACTGTCACCTTAAACTCCTGGGTTCCTCTGGTGAGGGGTCACAAGTAGAGTAGGCGGTGAAAGTGAAAAAAACATCATGTGGGTGGGTTGGGCGGCGTAAAAAGGACTGTTCAATTCGATCTCCAAAGTGCGTAGGTTAGAGTATAACACTCCAACTCCTCAATACAATCCTTTAACAGGTCTCAATTAATAGCATTATGGATATACGACAAAAGCATATGACCAGAAGAAATAAGTCTTCAAATACAATGAGACAGAGAATAGACTGAAATGTGGCCGGAAAAATGTCTTTTGAAATCGTTGTGGCATTTTCACTTGCTCATCCGTATTGAAGAAGAATAAAGTTTAGAAAGCGATACCTAAATAAGACCACGACCCCAAGGCGCCTAACTGGATCAGTCGATGAACAACAACTGCACCCAGAAGCTTCGAATTCTTCATTGTCACGAACTCCGAAAATAGAAGAAGGTTTGACGGTGCAATATGATGATGAAAACTGTTTCTGGACAGAATGTATGGAGACATTCTTACTTAAGGGATGATGTGATGTACTATATTTCTAATAATAACGAGAATGAAGATGATATACGCTTGTTAACTCTGAAACAGACAGAAGTAAATCCTTATTGCTCAAGAACAGCTATTTGAAAGCTGTGTCTCCTTAAGCGAGTGAAATGAATCAATTGATGAACAACAACTGCAGTTAGAAGCTTCGAGATTCATTACTGCAAAATCTTAATACAAAAGAGGGTTTGACTGTAGATTACGATGATGAAAATTGTTCACAGCTAGGACGCATTCAGACGTTCTTACTCCAGACTTCAACTGGATGATGGGAGCTATGTTACTTCTGAGAGCAACGAGAATGAAGATGACATTCGTCACTTCAATTAATGGAATTTCTCTTTTCATGATTTAAAGTTAACCTTTTCAAGGAAGACTCTGAACAACAAACAAGTTGTGTGAACATCTTACGCCCTATCTGTAGAAGCTCACAGAAGTACTGCTCATGCGGAGCAATGTAAATATTGTATATAGTTTGTTGGAATATTTTATGTGTTGCTTATATTTTGCCTCAACTTCATTAACAGTTATATATTTTTTGGTCTTTCAATAAACAAGCTGAAATAATTGTATTTGTTTATGTTTTATTTCTTGATGAGTATTTTATTACTACTTGATAGGATTCTTTTAATTTAATGAAAAGTCTCTATATTGTGTCGAAGTATGTGTTCATTAAGAAGTCAAATATATTTTAAATAACTAAATCTTTAACTTTTTAAGTGGGTTGTAAGGTGTTAAATTACATAAATCAATATAAGATGAAATGTAAATGTGTTCCGGATAATATAACTTTGCATAATTACAATAACAAAAATTAAAAGTAGTTTAAAAATTTATAAAGAAGATCTTCATCAAAAGAAGTGTCTCTTATGTTACACTAGCTGAATACCCGTGCTACGCTACGAAATTTTACCATTAGCATTTTAGCGATCGAAAGGCATTCATGTATTCTACTTTTCAGACGTTTGCTCCCATTTCGATCTCGACAAATTGATTTATCAAAACAGGAACTTTCCTTTGTTGACATTTTAAACAAAATTTATAATAATGAATAGTAAATTGGAATAGTTTATTGTGCTTATGTTTGCTCTTAGTTCTAAATTTCAAAGTAGTAGCAGTATTGGAATTGAGACATTAAGTTAATCCTCGTATAGTTTCATGTTGCGTCGACTTTTCATCCCTTAAAAATTCGTTAATCGATATTGGAATGACTTATTTTTTTAACATTTGCCCTTTTAACATTTGCACCAAACATCAGAAATATGACTACATTGCAAGAGGAACATTCGGATATCCCTCGTTTGGAACATTTAACCCCTTTTCGACTCCATAAAGTAGGTTAATCGAGAACGGAATAGCTTACTTTTTCTATGTTTAATCTTTTTTGACATTTGTACCAATTTTCCGAGTTGTGACCAAATGGGAAGTGGGACATTCGAATATCCCTAGTTTGGAACGTTTAACCCCTTTTCGATCTCTTAAAATGGGTTAATCGAGATCGGAATGGCTTAATTTTTCTACTTTTATCTTTATTGACATTCCTACAAATTTTCAGAGTTGTGACTGTATGGGAAGTGGGATATTCGAGTTTGGAATGTTTAACCCTTTTCCACCTCTTAAAGTGGGTTAATCAAGCTCGGAATAGCTTAACATTTCTATGTTTGCCTTTGTTGATATTTTTACCAATTTTTAGAATTGTGACCATATGGGAAGTGGTACATTCGAATATTCCTTGTTTGGAACGTTTAACCCCTTTCCCACCCCTTCATCCACCCGAGATCGCAATAGCTTACTTTTTCTAATTTTGTCTTTATTGATATTCACACCAGTTTTCAGAGTTGTGACAATATGAGAAGTAGGACATTCTAATATATCCCTCGTTTGGAACGTTTAACCCCTTTTCGACCCCTTAAAGTGGGTTAATCGAGATCGGAATAGCTTACTTTTTCTTCGTTTGTCTTTATTGATATTCGCACCAATTTTTAGAGTTTTGACCAAATGGGAAGTAGGATATTCGAATGTCCCTCGTTTGGAACGTTTAACCCCTTTTCGACCCCTTAAAGTGGGTTAATCGAGATCGGAATAGCTTACTTTTTCTATTTTTACCATTGTTGACATTTGTGCCACTTTTCAGAGTTGTGACTATGTGGGAAGTGGGAGAATTAGTGATGAGTGAGTAAGTCAGTGAATGAGTGAGTGAGGGCTTTGCCTTATATATATAGAGATTATCTTGCCAGTAACATAAAAGTGTTTTTTTTTTTTTTTTTTTTTTTTTTTTTTTTGTACAGAATTGTTTGTTGATTACGATTTTAATTTGTTTCCTAAATGTACGAGGAATTATTGAAATGATACTCAACCGAACAGACTAAAAACAAGAAATTTTAAAATTTAAAAACAAATTAATTCCGTCTCACAAAGCCCTTTTAATTAGTTTAAGATGTGCGAGTTGCTTTCTGTCTTTCGGTTGCAATTTCGTTATCTAATGCTTAAATTTTACAATCAGAATTTATTTTTTCAGAACTTATTGTAGGAATCGTAGTTTTAAATGGGAATATTGACTTAATGCAGACTTAAAGGTAAAGACTAATAGACTGAGAGGCGACTGTAATTTTTGGACACCATCGAACATCATTCTGAATTTTTTATAGAAATTAGAGAAAAGTGAGTAGATTACGAATCCACTGGTATGCCGTGGCAAAAATGGCCGAAACTGGACAAAAATCGACTTTTAATAAGTTGAACTAAATCCAATTGCCAAATGCGCCTTAACTTGCCAAATAATGAGCATTTTTTTTTATTTGGTAACCCTCACTCTTTCATTTTCAATTAAAAAGGTTGCAGACGATTCAGATATCTGGCGACGGTCTACTTGCATCTATTAAAAGGGAGCCAAATTAGCAAAAAATATTACGTCACTTATGATGTAACTGATGTCGCCAATTTGGCTTACTTTGAAAAGATATAAGTTTTCCGAGCCAGAGATCAGAAATCGTTTGCGCTTTTTCTCATTGAAAATTAAAATGAAGTGGGTTGCCAGACGAATAAGTTTGTTCTATTTTTGGCAAGTTATGACATATTTGGCAATCGGATTTTAGTTCAACTCATTCCAAGTCGATTATTGATCAGTTTTGGCCATTTTTGCCACGGCAGACCACTGGATTCCTAATCTACTCACTTTTCTCTAATTTCTATAAAAAAAATTCAGAATGATGTTCGATGGGGTCCAAAAATTGCAGTCACCTCTCGGACTATTAGTAAGCGATTAGGCGTGCGTGTGCGTAAATAACCATTGCAATTGATTACACATATTGTTTACCATTTTTTTTTTTTTTTTTTTTTTTTTTTTTTAAGACGCACAACTGTGGTCCTTAAGATAACACTTCCAAAAGATAATACATTAATGAAAGGGACTAAAGGTGAATAGATTGGAACCAAAAAAATCGAGTTAGTCTCAAGCAAAGAAACTTGATCACTGACCTTCACATTTTCCAGTTGACCGTGCGAGAGCTTTTCCTTCTGGACACTGGCATACCCCAGTCTCCCCTTGGCGCTTACACACTGCTCCAGAAGCAATACACGTGTACCTTATATGCTGGCACACATCGATTTGGCACATGTCTCCGAGATACACATCCGGGCATTTGCAGAAATACCTACCGCCTTGAAATTTGCACATGCCTCCATTGAGGCAATCCCTGTTATACTGACAGGTTTCTGCAAACAATAATTTCCCAAAAAGTAATGGAGTATGCAATATAAATGTAATTTTTATTCATTTTAAATACAACAATGGATAATTCCTGAATTTTTTAAAAACGGGGTGAATTTAGTTTATATTTGCGAAGAATTTCTTTCTGATTCCAAATATTTAAACAAAAGTTCTTTAAAAATATTAGTTATTTAAACATTAAGAAAAGAAATTGCCTCAAAATCTTGCCAAAACCAGTCCGATCAAAACACTCAGAAATATCCGTGACGTCAAGGTTTTCTACCAGTTTATATGGTTATCGTGATGTTTCTGCCAAACAGTTGGCGTTGGTAGACCATTGCCACATTCTGTACAGGGTTGGCGTGATTTGCGAGAAACTTGCAAAATTGGTTTCCGCTGCTGCACTTCAAGCCACGATGTTTGCCAAGTCGTGACATCACATTCAATGCCAGCGGAATGAATCGTTTTCTCGCCAACGTCGTCTAGCAATGTAACTTCTATCGCAAATTTAAAAAAAAAAAAAAAAAGCGCATTGAGCAGAAATTTGTGTGTTTATGGCCTTCTCGAAACATTTAGAATTAAAAGAAAAAAAATTGATAATTGTCCATTGTATGAACATGAATGTGATGCTAACTTATTAACATATAAGTCGTCTATTTCCGAAATTCATCCACATTATTAACTATCCATCAACTGAACAAAGACACATTTTGATAACAAAGTTAAGGTAATGGGCGTGTTCAGGAAAAAGTCCCATTTCACTTGTACCACCCTGTCCTTTCAAAATTTCAAATACATTTATTAAAAGTCAAACACAAATTACAATAAAAAAATGCAATATGGGCTTGGAATTATTCTTTTCAACAAAAATTGATGATTTATGTTTTATTTTCTTTATAATCACTGCTTTTGTAAAACAACTAAATAGTTGGAGAAACTGTGAAATCCGCAGAAAAACGATCCGTGTGTGTAATGCAAAATCGTCAATTTGAACAGAAAACTAGGGATATCGAACAACTTTCAGTTACATTATATTATAAATTCAAGACGTACGCCAATTTGTCGAGTTTGCCAATAAATATTACGTTAGATCTCCTGGGTAAGTGAAACGGAGGAGAAACAGTTGCCGACGGGCAATGCTCAAGGAAAGAGAACTCTATGATAAGGACGTTAGTTTTTCATAATTTTACGTCTTTATCGAATTTTACAGAAACTGCGGAGGTGGAAATATTTAGAACACTGTAAAAGGCATTGCCACAGCAATTTTTATTAAAATTGGTAAAGTCGTTTTTGCCTATTGCTAGAAAAAAAAACGAATTTTCCAATGGCTGCTACATCATGCACATGCACTATTTTGACGAAATCCTTAAATATTAGATTCATCCGTGTATTATTTCAATTTATCTTATTAAATCTCATTGAATTATGGAAATCTCTGCCACTAAAAGACTGCTTTTACACACACTTTCATTAAGGTGCATCAGGTAACAACCCCACAACACTCGTATTAGTTAAGTAGAAACGAAAAGAGTTCAATTGTATAAGCCGACTAAACGGTATAGTGGTTAGCGTGCTAGTTTCTAGACCGCGAGGTTGCGGGTTCGAGTCCCGTGTTAGGCATGGGTGTTTGTAAATGTATGTTGGCTTGTATAATGACGAATGTTTCGGCGCATTATAGCCCTCGTGTTGCTGAAGGCGCCAGATAATCTGAAAACAACCAATCAATTGTATAAAATATATCAACATTCAAAGAAGAAATTCGTCCCCTATGAAGTTTGAAGTCATTGGTTAACGAAAATCGTCCTGATTTGGCATTTTCAAAAAGTAAACATATCATGAACTTGACAAATTTGCCGGTGGTAATTATATCTACTAATTTTCATCATCTAAAGAAATATAACACGTGACTTTTGCATGTACACGTATTGTGATGAGATGCAATAGTCGTAATTTACCTGCGCAAGTTCCGTTTCTCTGAGCGTATTTTTCTTTGCATTTGCACAGCTTCCTTCCTCGATAAACATAGCAATTTAAGGAATTTATACCACAGTCGCAGTCTGAAATGTTTGTTAAAATAGTTTAGTATTTTATCTAGTTACAGTATGAAATATCAAACATAAGTACATAGACAGACAGTACATGTGCTTCTAGTGTTTATCTTCAGAATGATGGCTCTCTCCAGCTTGTCTAGTGTTGTCTGTTACCATGGAAACAAGACTATACTAGAGGACAGGATGAAGAGAGCTCACTGAGTACGCTGCAGGAGCTGGTTCCCCTATAAGCTATAAAGCATTGAGTAAGCTCAACTAAGGTTGTCTTCTAGTACAATCCCGTTTTCCACGGGGGATATCAGGAGAAATATATCTATTTTATAGGCCTTAGATGCCAGTTTTCAGCATGGATCACCCCTATTTTAAAGCGACGTGTCTTGTTTCTATAGTGACGGTGATCAACAAAATTATCTGGAAGGAGGTATATTGTCTTAGACAGACAGTAGAATACAAATCTTGATATTTAATAATTATTCATGAAACAAGTACAAGGTTGTTTTGAAACAAGATGGATGGGGACAATCCATGTCACTAACAGCCCTCTTTCTGTTGCGATGCATCAGGCAATGATTTTTAAATTTTAAAATCCCGTTGACAAAACTACAAAAGTTGAAGATGCGTGCAATATGTCAAATGAAAGCTCTCTAGGCAGACTAGTTCTTGTACTAAACATTTCTCGATGATTTCACATAGGAATATTACACACGAATGATTTTGTTTAATAATTATCGATTGCGCAATATTACACCCTTTACATAATTCTATGTTTATTTTTTTCTTCAATCGTCATCTAAAACGTCTGTTCCAAATTCGTCCCCCAAAAAAAAAAAAAAAAACATCTGCTCAATTACAAAATAAATAACAGACAAATACTCTCATCGCTATGAAAAACAGCTGCATCATTGTTTTGATAATTTCTCATCTCTACTTTCAGATTAACAGCTGATACAGTAAAACTTTCTCGCTTAAAAGAATATTAATTAACTAGGGGACTCCGCCCCCTGCTCGCTGACGCTCGCCAACCCCCTGGATTGCTATGCAATCCCCTTGGCTCGCTTTGCTCGCCTCAAAGTGGAGCATTTAAAATATGCCCTAGCAAAAAACTATTTCAGCTGCATAATACCATGAAATTGAAAACGTTTAGTTATTTATGAAGAGCCAGAATACTTGCCATGTCATTATCCTACTGCTGTCGAGACGCGTTAAGCAGGGACAGTGTAGCAACGTAGTAGAAAGTTCTTGAAAAACAAAACAAAAAAAAACAGTATCGTACATATATTTAAAAAAGATCGGTTATTTCATTGAACAATTAAAATTTACGGGCTCGTATCGTATGAAAAGCTAAAATAATTAATGTTATTTATCGAAATTTCTTAACGAAGCAATCATATGTTCACATAATCTTTTTGGCGATACTTAGAAAATAAAATAAAACAGTGAAAAGTCAATTATCCGGCATTCAACCAACAGGAATTTTTTGAAAATCAAATTTGGCGAGAAAATTAGCACTATTATGCCAAAAGTTTTTTATTTATTTCATATGAGATTTTGAAGTTGAGGGGGTGATTTTATTCGTTATTTTGATAGTTTTCAATTCGTAATAGCTGAATTTGCACTGATTAGAAATGAATATAGGTTCAGATTTACTGCACAATGCCTCTTAGCGACTTTTTGAAAGTTGGTGATTTAGCGCTGAATGCAATCCGACGATCTCCGGAACATGTTCCAGCAGATAACTTTTGCGAAAAGTCAGGTTTATCCGAAATTCCAATCCAAAAGAAATATACACATCTTGGATCTATTTATTCTTGCATCATCGTAACTATTAAATCAATACGTTTTAAATAGGCAATAATTTCTATCTGTAGACTGTAATAAGAAACACAAAATGTAGCGAATCCCAGTTGTTGTTGTTGCCAGATGCATTAGTCAAATTTCAAAAGATATGTTGTGATTGGCAGGATTGCTGAATTTGAAAATTCATGCATAAAGTACATTTAGAAGATGTGTTTGAAGTCATTGCCATTCTGCTCACAGAAATACAGCCGAATTTGGACGTTACGCAAGAGAATTATATATATAGATGTTAGAGTTATATAAGCAAGGATGGTTCTGAAAACTGATATTGTTCAAAAGTTTTAGACTTTGCGACATGAGCACCTGCAGAATTATTTTCAAAGTGTCAAAAACATTTTTTTTTTTTTTTTTTTTTAATCTTGATTCGTCAATTGAATATCTTTTTAGTTTTTTAATTAATAAATTGTAATTAAAGTTCTTATCTATTGAATACATTAAAACATACACAATTCTTCTATTTTCAGTGAATCAAACCACTTTTAACACATTTTGATTTTTCGAAATATAGGGAGGTTACAAGTGCAATCCCTTTGCACCTTCCTGGCGGTGTTCATGTGGAATAGAAATTACTTTTCTTAGGAAAAGAAATATCAGACTCATTTTATTGCGCATTGCCAGTGTAAGAAAAAGAAATATCAGACTCATTTTATTGCGCATTGCCAGTGTAAGAAAAAGAAATATCAGACTCATTTTATTGCGCATTGCCAGTGTAAGAAAAAGAAAAGTGTTCAACACTCTTAGACAAATATTGATGAATTTATAGTCAGTGTAGACAGCCTTAAATCGATTTGTGGATTCTATTGACATCTAATAATGATGATACTCTTCTTGATATAATTGTGTATAATTTGAAACCCATTGTGTGCTCATTTTGTAACTAAAAATAAACCAGCAATCTTGAAGGGCGCTTACGACAGGAAAGCTTTCAATTTTCAAAAGAAAAAAGGCATTTTGGTACAAGTAAAAATGCTTTAGTGGAAGCGTTAATAGGGGGGGGGGGGGAGCCAGAATATGAAAAAAATATATATATTGGCATTTTTTTTAAATAAGAGTTTATTCAGGTTTTTGTTTATTTATGCATATCTTTTTCTTGAGTGAAATGATTTTATATACTCACTACAACTATAAAATAATAGAAAAACCTCAAAATCTAATTCAACAAAACTTTACCTGTAGAATTTATCAATAGGAAATAATTAGAGAAGACACACTTTCCCCGAAATGCAATAACATTTCATTTTAATTACTGTAACACATTTTAGATTACCTAAGTACAAGGGCTTCATTTGGATGCAATATTTTTTTTAATTTTTAAATTGGAGTTTCGAAGAAATTAATTAAAAGCGTAAGAGTGGATGCAAATGGCACTTCAACACACTGAATTCTACAGCTCCCTGTTAACGATCTACACCTCTCTGTAAATAATCCGGTGGGCGCTCATGGACTATGTAGTTGCATTGCAGAAGACAAATAATTATTAAAAACGTTTTGTTAATTATTTAATTTTTAAATACTTTGAACACATTTTCCTAAACAAAAAAGAATTTAGGATTTTACATTTTCGAAAAGTATATAAATAGTAAAATTTAATTTTTTTAGCAATTAAACAAAATCGCTTACTTCTTAAAAATAGTACATATTTTTACCAAAGTGCTGAATAGAATTTAATGATATATATATATGTGTCATGCTAGATGCTCAGTCTACAAGGCCATAATCCTGAATTTTTAAACGAGTTTGACGTCACAGTAGAAAGTTATGAAATTTTGTGTTGATGGTGTGTTGATGTTGTTTACACTTGTAAATGGTTAACTTTTTTTATGGATATTAATTATTTTTTACAAAACAATTTTTTCTTACGAATATTAATTAATATTTAGAATATTTTCGGTGTGTACATTTTTTTCAAAATGTTTATATAAAAGTATAACGCACCAAATGAGATTCGGTTGCATTCTATTTTAAAAGCCATTTCTAAAAAATGGCTTTTGAAATCTTGAATGTATACTGCATTAAATATCTCTTTATTAAGCCGAAGCTATGTTCCTGTCAGATTTTATTAGGTAACAATTTATTAATGATTTTCAATATTTGAACTAAGGAATCTAACCTAGTTTTGGGGTAATTTTTTCGTTATTGTTCATGACATTCTTGATGTAAGTGTATTTTTGTAAGGATCTAAAACAGATTTGGTACAGGGCATTTGGCATTTTTTTTCTTTTGGCGTTTAGAAAATTCGCCAAAATCAAAAACACAGTAACTTAAAAAAAATTAAAATATAAATACTTAACTGAATTAAAACATAACTTAAAATAAAACCCGTCGCCAAATGCCAAATAAAATCGAAATCTGTACCAAGGATTGTTTTGAGATCTTTCTATGGATCTTCTTTACCGTTTAAGTAACGTCTGACTGAATGCTTCGTTGAATGTTAAAAAAATAGTACTGTTTGTTGACATTGTTTGGCAGTGTTTGTCAAGGACCTAGAGTTAAAATTTACATTTGTCCTGATGATCACAGGTTTAAGCCTACACTCCACTTAAATGTTGGCTTGTAGAATAAGGTGGGATTCTGTATTAAAAATTTGTATTTATGTATAATGATAGTATAAGTACCGAATACTAAATAACAAAGTTTCCTATAAGAAACCAAAAGCATTGTATTCTCATATTCTAAAAGTGTTAGAAATGTTGAAGAATACTAGTTAGTTTTTATTCATATTTTTCAGAAATTTCAAAAAGTTATCGGAGTTAAACATGAAAAAAAAAATTTGAAATTCAAAAATCAGAAACAACTTTTGAAAGAACTAGTTTTGAAAAAGATGGGTCTTCTTTCTGACATTCCTGATCGATAATGTGATTGTGGAACGAAGATGAAAATTTTAATAGAATCTTGTGTGTCAGTGAGCATTACTTATTTACATAATTAGGCTCTTCATGCCGTTAAGGCATCCAGCCTACCTCGCCATGCCTTCCGATCTTTTCCCAGGGATCTTGCTTCCACTAGACCATTTAAGATATCCTTTTTTAGGTCTGATTGCATTTGACTTTGCCAAGTTGTCTTAGGCCTTCCTCTTTTCCTGTTGCCATCAGGAGCACAGGAGAGAGAAAGATGTGTTAGATTATCGTTTGGCATTCTTAACACAAGACCAGTTTATCGTCACCTTCTCTTACTGTAAAAGTAAGAAATTTACGCTAAAAATTTACGCTGCTTGAGGTTGGCGCCCGTCATAGGAATATTAACAATGCTTGCGTTTAAACTAATTTATGGCAGATTACATGATTCTTTTACAGTAAGAGAAGTGTGTGTTACTTCTTCTTACTGATTTCTTTTTCTATTGAAGTAATGTCTGACCTTTCTAAAATTGCTACGTAACTAATTTTAACAGGCCAAAAGATTTTAAAGATTCTTCTAATACAATTATTTAGGAAAACTTCAAGTTTAACACTAACATGCATTTAAATCATTATGTCAAAATTCATTATAACAAAGTGAAGTCTCAAAGTATGAAAAGAAAACCAGCCACTCTTTCTGTTTGATTATAGATTTTTTTTTTTTTTTTTTTTTTAATTAATCTACTGGAAAATTGAGTCTTAGAATCGATGAGTTTGATTTCTTTTGATAGCGCTGTGCAATTTTTGATTTCCGAAACAGACACGACAGCATATCGAGACACTCTTGCGTCGATTATCGAGCAGCCTGGTCGGAGTTTTCTGGGTTTCTTCCTAATCAAGACATAAATGTGAGGCAGCTTCTCTTTAAAAGTCCTCCCAGAAGGCATCAGCCCTAGATTCTTGGAAATGTCTATTGTTTGGACATGATAGTTTCAATTATATTAAATATACAAGGTGGCCAGGAAATAACTTTCTCTGTTTGGCGGCATCTGCAGCTAAAACTAATGAATGAAATGAAACCATATTTTATGTACAGACTATTGAAGGCATGGGGAGATGAATTCCAACAAAAAAAAGTTAGTTCCAAAAGTTACCGCCAGGTGAGATTTTGGCGCTACTTGTACGTACTTTTAGGTAATTTAAATATCGAGATAGCAATTATGCAAAATTCTAATGCGTACATGACAGTAGCGCAACGCATTCCCTTTAAAAAGAAAAGAGCGAACGTCCAAACATCGATTCTTTCATTGACTGTTGGTGATATACGAGCTACCTTACCTCAACGTGCTTTGCTAGTGAAACTGTATTACACTAGACAGTGCAATGCTGTGGGGGCTCTGCGGGAATTTCTAAGACTTCATAACCTGCGTAAAGGTCCAATGTCTGCTGCAGCAGTAAGAGCGATGATTAAAAAATTCGAGGAAACTGGATCGCTTGGACTTAGAGCTGGCAGAGGACGAAAAGCAGTATCAGAAGATGCAGTAACAGATGTTGCTACAGCGGTGTTCGACAACACAGGAACCAGCAGTGGTCCAAGTGCTCGTGAAATTGCTTGTCAAACCGATATGCCTTATTCTACTGTATGGAAAATCTTGCTTAAAATGCTGCATTTCTATCCGTATAAAATCAGTTGTGTGCCAGAATTAAAAATAACAGATTACGATAAGCGCCTAACTTTTGCGTTAACGTTTCTTGCCCGAATGGAGATCGACAATGATTGGCCTTGGAAAATATTGTGGGGAGATGAGGCTCATTTTCATCTGAATGGATCTGTTAATACTCAGAACTGCCGTATTTGGGCATGTGAGCGACCCACAGTGTTGCTAGAAATGCCATTGCATTCCCCAAAGGTAACCGTGTGGTGCGGTTTCACGGCTATTTTTATAATAGGACCATACTTTTTTGAGAACATAACTCAGGCAGGACCTATTACCTGCTCCATCAACGGCGAAAAATATGGGGAAATGCTCCAAACTTTCGTTATTCCGCAATTGCAGCAAAGACAATGCTTAAATTCAATAATTTTTATGCAAGATGGAGCTCGGCCACATATTCATCGTTCAGTGCAGCGCCTTTTAAGAGAGAATTTTGGTAATGACAGAGTCATTCGTCAATATTTTCAGACGGAATGGCCACCCCGTTCCTCGGACATCATCCCATCTGACTTTTGGCTATGGGGGTACCTTAAATCCGTTGTGTATGCTGGTGGCATTCCAAACTTGCATGTCTTGAAGCAGAGCATAAGACGGGCCGTTGCGAACATCCAAACAGACAGTTTGCACGCAGCTGTAGAGAACGTTATTCACCGGATTGAATATGTTGTACACCGGGAAGGTCAGCATATTGAAAATGTTACGCGGCGTCCAGGGGACCCAAATGTTAATGACTAAAATCTTATTTTATGTGTTCCAATAATTTATTCATAACTGTCTAGTATTGACATTCTGAAAAATCAAATTTCCATGGTTTCATTGTAGTTATTCACGTGTTTCGGTTCCGATAACGCCACATTTCCCCCTATCGGAAACTTTTGGAACTAATTTTTTTTTGGTGGAATTCATCTCCCCATGATTTCGTTAACCTGCATATAAAATATGGTTTCATTTCGTTCATTAGTTTTAGCTGCAGATGCCGCCAAACAGGGAAAGTTATTTCCTGGCCACCCTGTATAAATTGTGGTTTAGAATTTTTTTTTTTTTTTTTTTTTGCTTCACTGAACTGCTTTTTTGGTGTACGAGAACAAGCATACATAACATATCATGAGGAGGTATGGATAAAGAGGTATACTGATTGAAGTGGCTATTTGAAACAATGTGTAAGTACAAACTTTTGTAGATGAGATATTTTTTATCATCCTAGCACTCTGTTCATGAAAAAGCAACCAATTTCTAAAAAATTAAAAAAGAATTTAATTTATTTCGAAATACTCTTAAAAAGTTTATAAAAATGTCATTGAATTATAAAAATATAACTTTTTCAACTACGCACTATATTATATAAACTATGTTTTGCTTTAAATCTAGATATCAGAAGTTTCTTAAATCCCCTAAAAAAACACTTTTGAAAAGTAGAAGAACCACCAACCACAAAAACACAAAAAACTTTCTTGCAATAAAAAAATCATAAATATGATGAAAATTATCAGCCACGAATAAAGTGATATAAAAAATGGCCAACCTCTGATTACAACTCTCGGTTGTGACTCGCTTAAGAATGTTTGCTTACTTAGTTTATTTTTAAAATTTAAGTTCCGCTCCCATAAAAATTTACGCTGCTTGAGGTTGGCGCCCGTCATAGGAATATTAACAATGCTTGCGTTTAAACTAATTTATGGCAGATTACATGAATATTCGAGTTTATGATTTCATTTGGATAGGTAGGAAATATAAAGTGGTGTAAATCTTCATGTTCATGTAACTTTCAAAATAGTATAGAGAAACTGTGCTCAAACGCTTGCATTTGAATATATTTATTAAGAATTTTTTAAGTAGGAAACTGAAGTGTTTGTGGTAAGCTTTTGTTTGGTTGATACATACATTTTGGAAAGTTTTTATTGTCTGGGGGCTTTAACGGTTAGTAATTAAGACGTGCGCCAACCCAAGCAACGTAAATTTTTATGGGAGCGGAACTTAAATTTTAAAAATAAACTAAGTAAGCAGACATTCTTAAGCGAGTCACAACCGAGAGTTGTAATCAGAGGTTGGCCATTTTTTATATCACTGTATTTGTGGCTGAAAATTTTCATCATGTTTATGATTTTTTTATTGCAAGAAAGTTTTTTGTGTTTTTGAAGTTGGTGGTTCTTCTACTTTTCAAAAGTGTTTTTTTGGGGGATATCAGAACTTTTTTTTAAACACTGGCGACTTCTATTTTTTGAATGTATCCGTTTAATCGTTTTTCTATTTATCACCTATGGTACACCTGGTACCAGGAATATTCATAATTCTTCAAACTGAGTTCGACGATACCTTACATCAGCGATTCTCAACCTGTGGGGTGCGCCCCCCTAGGGGGGCGCGAATTCACTAGAGGGGAGGCGCGAGAATATCCAAAAGAAAATATTATTTAAAAAAATTGATTAACTGACTGAAAGGAAAGCACACATACACTTAAATATGTTGAAATGTATTTTGTTTTCTAACAAATAAAGTAAAACAACTTACTAAATCAAAACGTACTTAATCAAAACATTCTAAATTAAAAGCAAATTTAATAATTCTTAGTGACTTCCTTGGACTTGTCTTGTCGAGCAAAGTTTTTTGAGGGAAGGATTAATATTCGAAATGCCACTCTCAGTTCTGTTTCTATATTTAGCAGAGATCTATATTTTGTTTTCAAAGAAGCCAAGCAGAAAATCCAGTTTCACAAATGTAGGATGTTGAAAATGGTAATAGAATCCGAAATGCCCTTGTTTTTAGTGCAGAAAAATCATCCTCTACTCCTGCCCAAAATTCAAATAGTGATTTATTACTAAATTGTCTTTTGGTTTCTCAACTTGTCGTGAAGTCTATGAATTTTTCTTCCTCATCAGTTGAGAGTCCTTCGGGAGTCATGAAATGGTTCCACAACCCACTCATAACTTGCTACCAATTTGTCGTCAGTAAGAAAATACTTTTTAAAATTCTTTGTCAGGATGGCTAAATGATTTTCAATGGTTACAAAGACAACTTTTACATGTTCTTCTTCAGCCTTGTAAGTTTTAGTAGAATCATCTACATTTGCAAACATTGTTAGGTTGTTTTGTTTTAAATTTCTGCTCCGCAATTCCAATTTTCTACAAAAAGCATTAACTTTATCACTCGTATCCAACATATGTGTATTTGCTCCTTGGATTTGAAGATTCAAGTTATTTAATTTCTCGAATATATCGACCAAGTAGCTCAATTTCATCACAAATAAATTATCGCGAAAACTCTAGGCTTCCGGTCTGTTTTCTTCTTCTAGGAAAGTGGCGATTTCTTCTCTTAATTAATGAACACCTTGCAAAAATTTCCCAAATGATAACCATCTTGCCTCGCAATAAAATAGCAACGCTAAATCTACTGAACCCATGTCTTTACAAAGTGCATAAAAGATTTTCGATTTCAGGGGTCTCATTTTATTATAATTTACTACGGTTATAACCGTAGTTAACACAATATTCAGATCAGGAATCATTTCTTTCGAAGCCAAAGCTTCTCTGTGGATCATGCAATGTGTCCAGACGCACTGAGGCGATTTTTGTTTTACAAGTGCTTGTATACCTTGGAATCTTCCAGACATTGAACGAGCACCATCGGTGTATATTCCGACGCAATTTTTCCATTCTATGTTTGCCTTGTTAATAAAATAATTTAAAATAGCAAATAATGCGAGCGCTGTTGTTTGGAGTTCTATTGGTTTGCAGAAAAGTAGTTTTATATATTATCACAAAATCGAACATAGGCAATTAAATGAGTATCTTTTTACTAACTGTTGCTTCATCAAGCTGTATTGAAAACAATCTGTCACGCAACTGGGGGAAAAACTGACACTATACATCTTTAGTTATATCACCAACAGGGCTCTAGAAAAATATTTTCTTCCTGCTTACACAAATGCCATATCCAAAAATTTCCTACGAGTCTGCGGGCTTTAAATTATACTGCTGAAGAAAATGAAATATTACGCACTTTTGAAAATTAAAAGTTGTTTAATTCAAAATTTTCTTGGCATTGATTTTGGAAGCACCACTCTGCAGGATAAACATCGGTTTCCAATGGCACATTTCCAGTTGCAATATTAGGTTATTGGTACTGGGTTGGCTTACAGGTTAAGCTTGTGAAATGATAGCAAACACTGATGCTTGTCCAGCATGCCTCCTTTCATAACTACTTTCATTTTTGTGCTTTCGATTTAAATGCTGTGAATAGTTTTGCTCCAACATTTCTTGCAAATACAGCATTTTATCTTCACTGTCTTTCTTGGATAACTCCTTGACATTTTAAAGAAAAATGTGGTTTCTTTTACATACAATGGAATATCCAAGAATTCTTTCAAATTAAAAAGAAGAATGAAGGAAATAAACTATAAGTGTAATTACATGTTTCAATAGGTTCAGATTCCAAAATCAGGAAATAAAACCCCCTTCCCCCTTATGTCAACACTTCTCCCTTCTTATATAGAAGTAACAAGTGGTGAACTATATAGAGAATAGCATCCCCCCCCCCCCCAACATCTCACCTCCCGACGTTACGGGAGTCAACAACTTCCCCTTTCCCGCCCTGCCTAACACTGGAATTTCTCCATTTAAAAAAAACAAAAAAAACGGCATTTGACTTTAATTTCCTGCGGTATCCGAGGATTTCCTGCGTACATCGTACGCACGTACGTCCATTTTATCCAACTCTGATCACCAATTCGACGAGCAACAGTATCATTTGAAAGAGGTATGGACTGCAATTATTTTGAAAAATTATCTCCAAACATAGTTTCTACAATCTCAGTTGTTGCTGGCAAAATAAGCTCTTCACCGATGGTGGGAGGTTTTTTACATCTGACTTTGAACGATGCAATTAAAACTTTTTTATTCACAGACCAAGTTTCTTTAAAAAATGATTTTTGCTTTTTATATGATTTTAATTTTAATTCGAAGAATTCTCTGCGTTTGTTGACGTACTCACTGTGAAGCGTTTCCAAATGTCTTTTATGTTTATTAGGTTTCATGCTATCTGCGGTCAATATTTTTGAGCAAAAGATACAGAGGTGCCTTTCTTCTACATTTACTTCAGTACTGGTAAACCCAAAATTTAAATATTCTTGAGAATATTTTCTTGACTTTATTTTCAGAACCACCCTCTCTGTGTACTTGTTGATGCTTGACTATCGTCTAATGCTCGCTTACTTCCACTTAAAAATTTAACCATGAGTCTGCATATATTTGCTGCCGTGAATACTTAATATGGTGAATTGCAATTAACATGAAAACATATATAACATACACATTCACGATAGATTCAATAGCGATAGAAGGATCGACTCGAATGAGATTGGCTGGAATTGAAACTTGTGTTATCGAACATTTTCCTTCTTTCTATGAGAAAACATTTGCTCTACATATACTCGAGACGGCATCGGTCGTGTTCACCGACCGCTTGACAAAATGCCAGATGTGGTATCTCGCCAACGTTGGCTCGCTTTTACTCTTGTTTTGGAAGTTAGTTAAAAATAATTTAAAAACGGAATCTAAAATACTGAATAAACATTATTGTTGTATACATTTTATTGTAAGTGGGGGCGCGATGAAAATTATGATTGAAAACTGGGCCGCGAATACTGAAAGGTTGAGAAACGCTGCCTTACATGCAATAATTATCTTTAAAATTGATAAACCGGAAGTGGTACCAATAGCAAACCTGGTACTTTAAACATTCATAATTCGTCAAAACAAAAGTCCAACATGCCATATTTATCTTGGAAATTGATAAACTGAAAGTGGTACTACCTATGCTATACCTGGTACCTTAAACATTCATTATTTTTCAAGACATTCCCAATGACACCCAACATGCCATATTTATCTTCAAAATTGATAAACCAGAAGTAGTACCACCTATGGTACACCTGGTACCATGAATATTCATAATTCTTCAAGTTGAGTTCAACGATATTTTACATGCCAAAATCTACTTGAAAATTTACAAATTGGTTGAATGCGGATGGCAGTAACCATCGAAATCGACCACGAACGAGTAATAGAAACTTGTGTATGGCAACTCAACCCCCAAAACTTAAAGTTATACGTTGCCATCGACAAAGAGCCTGTCTGCCAAGTTTCAGCTCAATTGGTTGGTTTGTACGCCCAACGACCTATTTTAAGGCATAATAACGACTAATCAGTCCGGGACCCACAGCTTAACGTGGATTCCGAATCACAACGAACATCCACACCTAACCCAGAAATCAAATCCGGCACCTTTAACATACAAGGCCAGAGCATTCATTCCATTGAAAATTTATTCTAATAAATTGTTACAAATAAATATTATAAGTTTTTTACAGTCTAAATATTGCAATATAAATTATTTTTATTATACCAAGCATTATTTTGGTTCACATATAATAACCCATTGATATCTGACAAAATTAAAAATATTTTCTTAACAACAATTTTAAAATTCACTATGAAATTATAATTTTGAGGATATATGATTCTACGATTTCATTCTACAGCAGAAGTAAACAAAATCAACACATCTTTAAAAACGAATGACATTTGTGCAAATTCCATTAGCCAATCGCAATGCGTGGTTCATTTAGTCCTCTGTAATGAATTGACTGTGACGTCAGCTCGTATAACCTCCACATTTATACTTTGTATTCAGCCCATAGTATCTTGCAACAAAATGTGATTGTTTTCATTTTTCAATGGAGATTTCCCGAAATTAAAATGTTTTTGAAAGTTAACTCTCTCTATATTGTCATACAGTTTAAATAACACCATGCAACTTGAAGAACAAATATTTCTCTTTAATTCTGTCTCTTCACAAATTAAATTATTTCAATTTTAAAGATGTTATAAGCCATATAATTATAGTCTAATTCGTTCTGCCTATCCTTTAATGTTATTTTCATTCTCACTTAAGCCTAACATGTCGGAAAAACTAACTTCGAAATGATAGCAAACCTGTTTGGCAACTTTTGGCATATATTTCTGAACCACAATTACAAGCTGATCGCCTTTATCTGTCACCAAATTATGAAATGAAAAAAAGTGGTTTTAAATTAATTAAAAATAGAAAGAATTATTTAATGAAGTTCAAACCAGCGTAGGATTTTAAGTTGAAACATTCCGCATCCTATAATTCAATCCGTTTGAAGATCTATAGCTTAGTTAGGGCTGGACGTTTGTCTAAATTTTTACATCAAAATCGGGCTAGAACTCGTTTTTTTATTTCGTTTTGGAAATTTAAATATTTTTTTTCTTCGTTGTCTTTAATCCTAGGTACTCAATTTTTTTTTCGTTTGAAAGATATCACTGAGACGAATCTTTGGTATTTTTTTGTATAATTATGTGAAGTTTCGTAAGTGGGCTAGAAAATAGTCAATTTCGGCTTTTTCGCTGGAAGTTGTGCAGAGAATAGATACTTACTGTCGGTTTCTGCCTTTTTAAGGTTGGCGGCGAAACGACCGTTTCGTCTGATATCAAAATATATTTTATATTATTAGTCTCTTAAAAGGAAGAATTTGTGGGGAAATTTCAATTTCTTCGTAAAGGAATTTCTGGTTTAAAATAAAAGATTATTTATTGATATAAAATATTATTTAAATAATTTTTTTTTTAAATAGTATTTTTTTCGTATTTTAGTTTTTAAGAAAAATTAAACTTAAATTATTTCATTGTAGCTACTTATCAATTTTGAAACAACAAGCTTTTGAATAAATTAATTTTGAAAAAATTATTTTTGAAAATTTATTCCCTAAATTTATAACAATTTTAAATTTATTCCTGCACTTTAATTTGGAATATATTACGTAGTTAGGAATTGCAAATATTCCCACTTGAATGCTTCTTTATCCATCTTCGTATGTAATCTTACCTTAGTAGCGATCAGGTGATGGGTTTCTGTTCTGACGTCACTATCTGGTTGTTTCGGGCCTGATACAACTAATAATACTCCGCTCGCGAAACTAAGCATCTAGCAAGACATTTGGTTTTTCGAGCACGGCACTATATAAAATCATGTCGAAGAAATGTCATATTCTGTATCTGTGCCTTAAAAAGGAATGGAGTATCGGATTTTTTTAAAAGGAATGGAGTATCGGAAATTTGCCGTCTGCCGCTTTTCTAAAACATTTGAAGGAGGGAGAAAATGAAGATATCTATGATTATATTTGAGTTCGCAGTCCTTCAATGTAGGCGCGGAAAAAGACGTTGGCACTGCTATTTCTAAAGTAAAAACACCGATTCGTCAAACTCGGGTCGCTATGCATTCCAGTATTTTCAATATTTTTTTGTTTGACATTTTTTAAAAACTTTTTTCACTCAATTATATTTGAGTGTGGATCAACTTAAAAAAAAAAGAACTCGATAAAATTTCAAAAATTTGCCGATTGTTCAGCTTTCTAAATCTTTGGGGGGGGGGGGAGGACGAGACGCCACTTACGCCCTCCGTTCGTGACATTCCTGTGTTTCATGTTAACAAAGAAAATATTCGTGCGGAATGGGGTAGATTTACACATAAATTTGACTCCTCAAATTTAATAAAAGTTATGAGATGCAACAGAAATAAGTAACATTAATTCAAATTTAGATAAAATATTCATCTGAAATTAAAAGTTTTAGTACTTACCTTCGTCAATCGTAACTTGTGCAGTTGTGAAGATTTCTGTGCGATTACTTTCTTTCAAAGTACTCTTGGTTTCTAAAAAATGGTCAAATATTTGTAAATAAATTCAAAATTAAGTTACTCTTTCTCAAAATGAAGCGGCTAAAATTTAAATTGCAAAGTAATTGTTATTTATTTATTTTTTTAAAGAAAAAATTGCACTTGTTATAAATTAACTGTATACGTTTCCAAATAAACAATAATCTTTAAATATTAGACACAAAATTTAAAAAAATTACCTTCATCATTCGTAAATTGTGAAGTTGTAAAAAATTCAGTACGATTTCTTTCTTTCAAAGTACTATTGACTTCTAAAAAATGATAAAATATTTGTAAATAAATTCAAAATTAAGTTACTTTTTCTCAAAATGTAGCGGATAAAATTTGAATTGCATAGTATTTTTTTTTAATTAAACACTGCATTTATTATAAATTAACTGTATGTGTTTCCAAATAAACAATAATCTTTAAATATTAGATACAAAATTAAAAAAAAAATTAAATTCATCAATCGTAAATTGTGAAGTTGTGAAAAATTCAGTACGATTTCTTTCTTTCAAAGTACTATTGGCATCTAAAAAATTATCAAATATTAGTAAATAAATTCAAAATTAAGTTACTTTTTCTCAAAATGTAGCAGCTAAAATTTAAATTGCATAGTAATTGTTTTTTCGGACAAAAAAGTTCATTTATTAAAAATTAACTGTATGCGTATCCAAATAAACAATAATCCTTAAATATTCGATACAAAATTTAAAAAATAATTACCTTCGTCAATTGTAACTTGTGAAGTTGTGAAGAATTCAGTACGATTTCTTTCTTTCAAAGTACTACTGACTTCTAAAAAATGGTAAAATATTTGTAAATAAATTCGAAATTAAGTTACTTTTCTCAAAATGTTGCGGCTAATACTTGAATTGCATAGTAAAAAGGAAAAGAAAACAGTGCATTTATTGTATATTAACCGTATGCGTTTCCAAATAAACAATAATCCTTAAATGTTAGACACAACAATATAAGGAATTAAGTAAATCATACGATTCTTTAAGATATACGTAATTTTGAGAAAGTTCATGCCTGATACCGCTCTTATTCAGCTTACACCCTTGTCTTCAAAATACAGGCACAGTTCGAGAATGGCATTACAGACAATAAAAATAAATTAATAATTAATAGAAACAAATTAAATAAGTTTTACAAATAAGGTTCTCTTATTAGCAGATATTAGTTAATTTGTTTCTTTTCTATGAAGATAGAGAAAAACTGATAATGCTTTAATTTTGAACACGATTGTACTTGCAAGTTCTGCCTCTTTGACATCAGACTTGTTAACGAAACACAGCCTTTTTTCTAAATTATGTTTTAGGTGAAATACGAAAACAGATTTTTTGTTATTATTTAGATAAAATATACTCAATTCCTGAAAAATTTCAAAATTCTGAAAAAATTTTACCGTGTTATCAGGTATTCAGAGACTTTTCACAAAGTCATATACAATACATACTCCCTCAAGGTATAGTTCTTTTGATTTTTTCTTAATATTTTTGCATGGAATTTTTTATAATCTTAAATTTACATTTGTTCTGTAATTTTTATTGGCATTGTAATGGTCAATATCTTGACTGTGTGTGAGATAAAATACAGCTTGATCGTACTTTAAATACAACTTCATTATGAAACTTCGTAAAAATATAATTCTTGATGAAGCTGATGTATTTTAAATATTTTAAATGCTATTGTTAATGATAAATCATTTTCTCAGATTAAGTCACTTATGCATTGTGACGTCACAGTCAATTGTCTTATGTGGGGCAAAGGAAATGCGCGTTTACAATTTGCTGAACAAACAAAAAAAAAATTGTCTTTTAAAGCCAATTTTAAGATACACTGTGATGTACTAGATTGGAAGGAATAAGGTTGCTAGATGCTCAAAATAATTGCTTACAGAAAGTCAATTGTACTCAAACTAAATTGAGTTCGTGAATGTCTTTGTAAAGCATAGTATCTCTTAAAAGTATGATACATATCACACCTCTGATAGAACAATGAGAACTGCAAAATTTGTCAAAACGTACTTAATGTATATTCTTTGCAACACTTATTGTAAATATATAACACACGTTCCAAGTGGATGGGCGTTACTAATTTTATAGTGAAATCAGTTTTGTATTTTACTTTTCTGGTGAAATTTCAATTTTCGCAGATACGCCATCGTTCCACCTGACCGTCGATAAATCGAAACTCACCGTCCAATATTGTAGTAGGTTCAATCCTTGTTGACCTGGGAGATTCTGTGGTGTAAACTATAAGAGCAAAATTAAACTCACATTTTAGAATAAATTTAACAAGACATTTACTTCAAAAACTACACGAAACAAAATATAAGTCAGACAACCAGAACAGTCCGATAACCAAAGTAATAGATGAATTACATTCTGAGTTATTTAAAATATCGCATACTTTTAGAACGGACACAGCTGAAGTTCAAAATTTCCTCTTGTTTGTTTCAAAAACGCCGATTAAATTAACATTGTTTTTCTTTCTTAAAATGTACAAATATGTGTGATAACGTCCGTTATCACATATTATTGGACAGTGTATTTCGAATAAAATTTTAATCGTGTTCTGGTTTAATCAGTTATGTTGTTGTTATTTGAAAATATATGTGCATGGAATCAGAAAAAGAGCAATAAATAAAAAGGAACATTGGTCTTACTTTCTTCGCAAGTATGACCGAAAAACGGCATCTTGCAATAACAATAATACTTATCATAATCCACAGTGCAAATACCATTGTTTCTACAGGGATTGGATAAACACGGATCTGTAAGAAAGTTGGCGTTTTGTAATTATAAATTTACGTACTCATAAAATACATAATATATTATAATTTTGACTCTAAAACCTTTATGAAACTGCTGTTGAAAATACTCTCCTAATATCCAACTATACATTACTCACTAAGTTCACATTGTCTTCCACTGTAAGACTCCTTACAAGTACAGTTGAAATCTATTCCAACGACGTTACACACTCCTTCATTCATACATGGACCGGAAGTACAAGGATCTATGAATACATTGAAACATATCCGATTATTATCATTGCTATTGTCTTCCATCTAAGCTGTGGAAAACCTAATATGCTATCCTTACAAAAAAATCTCGTATTTAGATAACAGTAATGCTGTAAGCGATGCTTACCGATTTCACAGTGCTTTCCATGGAAAGGCTCTTTACAGACGCAACCGTAGTCATTCTCGACGGCAATACAAGCACCGTCATTAGCGCAAGGATTTGTATGACAAGGATCTATGAATAAAACATTCTGGGTAATTATTCCTTTGTCAAAATAAAAAATAGTATTACTGAATACATTGCACATTCCTACATGTTAGATGACTATCGATTAATAGCATAAATGTCTTTAAAAATTCACCGTTTTATATCGTAAACTTACAAGTCTTATTTAAATTTACCGGTAGCACGATTATAAACATACTGGGTAATTATTTCGTTGTTTTTCAAAAAACATTATTTGTGAATACATTGCATATCACATGACATATTTATAATGGCTTTTATATCGATTAATAACATAAATTTCTCTTACAAAATCACTGCTTTAAATAATAAACTTACTGACTAATTAAATTTGCCTAATCTATGATTAAAAACATATTGGGTAATTATTTATATTTTTGTCAGAAAAAAAATAGATAGTGCAGTTGTTATTGAATTCATTATACATACTTACACGATGGATTTAAATTTTACATCAATTATTGATATAAATTTTTCAAACAATCCCAACAAAATAACCTGCTAATGAACTCAACAGAAACTAATTTAAAATTACTAGCTTAATTTAAATGTAATGGATCTACGAATAGAAATATAATGTGTAGTTTTTTTGTTTTTTTTTGTAAAGGTTAATAATTTTTATTTAATTACATCCCCGATTTACGTTCGTTTTTACGTATAGATTAGTATAAAAAATTTCATTAAATAACTCATATTTTTATAAGTTTACTTATTAGCCATACTGACATTAATTTACGAGTTATGAATAAAAACATACTGGAAAATTAGCTCTTCTTTATCAAAAAAAAAAGTTAATTCAGTCGTTACATATGTACATACATACACATCGGATTTATAATCTGTTCTTATAATGATTAATACAAGTATAATCAAAACAAATCACCGATATTAGAACTTCATATATTAACTCTTCAGTATCTTATTGTTATGCTTGCGCAAGAAATAAAATAAAAATAAAGAATTAAGTATTATAAAAATCTATAAATAGATAAAACTTACGAAATTGACATAGTTTTCCAAAGTATGGACTCTTGCATTCACATACGAAATCCGTTCCATTTAAACTACACACGCCATCGTTTTTACAAAGATTTGCAGCACATGGAACTGAAAGAAGCACATTCAGATTCAGTTAGTATCTTAAAGTATTGGCAGAAGTCAGCTTTATTATATAGGACCCAGAAGAAAAGTAAGCCTTTTCTTATAGATCTTAACTTTGATGAGAGGGTTGAAAAGGTGTTTGTATAAAACTTGTAACATATTGTAGCTTTTAGTATAATACTAGCTGAGTGGCCCCGCGTTGCGAAGACCCGACACTGGTGTATAGGTCCCAGCTTTTGGTCTTCTTAGACAAGCTCGCTTCGCTCGCTAAAATGTTCAATGCTACGCAAGCATAAGCTTCCTTCATTCACTATAAGATTAATTGTTACGTAAACCCTTAATATCAGAAAATTTCAATTAGAAAGCCAAACTACTTATGTTGAAAATTTCAGAACTGTATCCCTATTAGAAGTCGTTTTGTAATTTATCAAACTTAGAGCGACTAGGACTGTCCTTGTATGAATCTCTCACTATATTGCCCTGCTGAAGCTAAAACTAGGGTAATGAATAATGCTGCTCTATATACTCGTTCTGCTTACGTAGAAGCTAAATAATGTTGCTTTAATACTACAGTAACTGCTGAGTAAATATAATATTAAAGCACCTAATACGGTACTGCTTCGTCTTACCATTTTCACAACGATGTCCTTTGTAATGTTCTTTACAAGAGCATATGTAACCAGATTTTCCGACACTGCACGTGCCACCATTCAGGCAAGGACTCCTTGTGCATGGATCTAAAGGAAATGGAATGTAAACGAAGTGAAATGAAATCTTAAATGATACTTATGAATAAGTATTTATATATATGTTACCGTTAAAGCTCGAAAGTCATTAATGTGCGCACTACCTAGCTAAAATCTGCACATTTACTGGTTCGCACTATTAACTTGTGGAATCCAGAGTTTTCACATTTTGTCTAGGTAATGTGCACATTAATGGCTTCAGTATCGTTATAGTTCAGAAGTTCTATCATTCTATCAACTAATTTGTCATTTGTCGATTGTTTGATTGTATTAACTTGTTTCTGTAGATAACGAAAAATCAATCAATCAATAAATAAATAAATAAATACGTAAATAAACAAATTAATTAATTAATAAATAACATCATATTAATTTCCTTAATTGTAAGAATATTTTGAGCTGTTTGTAGTATAGTTTTTCGATTAATAGATTATTGATTCTATCAACTAATTTATTGATTGTTTTATTGTATTAACTTGATTCTTTTAGATAAAGTAAAATAAATAAACTATCTTATGTTAATTTAAGCATTCACAAATGTTGCTGTTGTTCCATCAAAGATCTTATTTTGACTTTAACGAGCATCTGGTAGGTAATGTGCAGATTACCTAAGTAATTTGAGAAATTAAACAATTTTCGGCACCTCAATGGATCACCCTAATTAATTTTCACATTACCTAGATGACTTGTAGAATAACACTAATTTCTGCACTTTAACGGTAACATACATACCCCCCGTAAACAATCCTTCTACTCATATCTTGGCATCGATCACCAAAGTAGGGTTTTGGACACGAACACTTGAAGCTATTTCCAGTGGCATTACACGTTCCACCATTTAGGCAAGGATTTGAAGAACAAGGGTCTAAAATATTTTAACCACCATGATACAAAAAACATGAA
This sequence comes from Linyphia triangularis, assembly GCA_963978545.1. NCBI lineage: Eukaryota > Metazoa > Arthropoda > Arachnida > Araneae > Linyphiidae > Linyphia > Linyphia triangularis. The sequence continues at coordinate 79,616,011 of OZ021731.1, forward strand.
CTTATTTTTATGAGAAAATGTATTTATTGCTTAGTAATAAAACAATTTAAATTTTGAATAGTTATTAGTTGTAACATTTTAAATCGTACATACATACACACACGACGTATTAAAGTCAAAGTATCTTAACATTATTGCACACATTGAAGGATACTGTTCTTTTGCTTGAGAAATCTAATTTGATAGTTTTCTTGCGCGAATGTCCAGTCTATCAAATTGTTATCATTAACGAATCTGGTATTGTTTTTAGAGACTTCAACAGCAAGTGTAGGTCTATAAATAAAGGTTTCGGATTTATTTGTTTATTTATATATGAGAAAATACTACTGATCAAAAGTAAAATTTAGTCCCGAAACTTGTTTATCGATTAAAAAATGCCATAGCCAAAGTAGCCCCAGTAGCACAAATACGCTGGTCAATATCAGCTCGAGACTGGCCAATCCAGATTTGGTTGGTTGGTTGTTTTCAGATTATCTGGAGCCGTCAGCAACACGAGGGCTATAATGCGCCGAAACATTCGTCATTATACAAGCCAACATACATTTACAAACACCCATGCCTAACACGAGACTCGGAACCTGCAACCTCGTGGTCTAGAAGCTAGCACGCTAACCACTATACCGTTTGGTCGGCCAATCCAGATTTGGACCGCTGCAGACGGGTTGTTGATACTCATCTCACCCAGTGGTGGATAAATTATATTAGAAGTTTTAAAATGTATGCAGAATGTTGATGCAGAGTTTTAAAATAGAATTATATTTTTATAAGAAAGGACGGAGAAGTAGAAAATATGTTTTATGATAAGTTGGAAAAAATTTTGTTGTGGAAGACATGTATTTTTGAACGATGCTCGAATTTTAGCATGAATTGCCCAATCTTCCCAGAAACCCTGTTTCTGATATTGACTAATATAGATGTGATACCTGAGTGGTTGGATGTTAAATATGACAAAACAGCATTAAAAACTATATTTAAGTAAATTACTTACTAAAACAAAAACTGACAAACAGGTAAACTATACTCCATCTAGTGGCGACATGCCAACAAAATAAATACAGAACAGTGATCAGAAGTAAATTGTACTTAAATAAGAAGTAATATAAAAGTAAGGAATAACTCGTTTAACGGAATATTTTGAATACTATGAATTCTAAACGCTAACGAGGTTGTGGTTTGTAGGCTCAAAGACCTGTTTTTATACACAATAATGGCTAATAAGGCCGGGACCTACAGCTTAACGTAGACTACGAATTACAGCAAACAATGCCTAACATCAGGATTCGAACCCGGCACAATTGGCCGACACGGTTGTCTGGTGCGCCTAATGAGAGTATAAACTTGGATACATGGATGACAGAGGGATGCATTAATTTATTCAAGGAGCTGCTTTGCATTACTTAAAAGTCTTTATCGGCAATATTCATTTTTTAACATTTTATTTTTTTTAATCGAATTGTGTACGAATTTTAATGGTGGGATAGCAAATGCATCGGAGAGTTTTATCAAAACTGTTGCATACAAATTTTGGCAATTACTGAATAACCTAATTGTTTCAATTGAAGGTATATTGTGCACATGCGTGATATTGACAAAATCCAATGTGCTCCACCATCAAATGCACTATTTATACGTGTATCTAATTTGAACATCGTAGAATTCTAGAATTCTACGATTCTAGAAATCTACGATTCTAGAATTCTACGATTCTAGAATTATTTATCCGTAGAATAATAGCTTAATTCACAGAAAGACAGACAGATCCATTTCCAAAAGCCAGTTCTGTAGCCTGTACCGTCAGAATGTGGAAATCCCCAAAAAAGCACCATTGAGTCTTTTAACACACAATACTAATTCAATACATTTATTTTTCAGTAAGTGCTGAAAATTGCAAGTAAAGCAACTAGCGCTTTTAAAAACTGACTGACAAACGAATATATAACATATAAACAGAATATTCAGCAATCAGTGCACTTACCTCTCATATTTTTACACCTTGACAGATTTCATACTTTACAAGTTAAGCAATTTTTAAAAGAATAAAAAAAAAAAAAAATGGTTAATATGGCCTACATTGAGATTTTTTAACGTTTAGTAAAAATGCTGATTCCAGTTTTTCCAATCTTAGTGACCAGTTGTACGCGAGAAATTTTGGTGTGAACTCACAGACATACATAATATAAAGAGAAAATTTGCTTTCTTTACACAAAGTATTTAGAAGTACTTTTCATGGTCCAATGTACTTACTTTTATTTTCGCATAGTTTTCCAAAGTATTCAGGAGGACAAACGCATTTGAAGGTTTTATTCTCATCAGCACAAGTTCCTCCATTTTTACAAGGATTATTAGTACAAGGACCTGATGGTTAAATAATAAACAAATACACTAAGTATGAACAATTATAAAATTAATGGTTAAATAATAAGCATATACACTAAGTATGAACAATTGTAAAATAGTATTATCAAGATTACAAGAGTAAAAAAATAATATTCAAATAAGTATACTTAATATTTCCTACCATTGCCATATAATATTATTAGTAAACGGTCGAAATCTATGTTTAATAAACAAATGTATTTATGTGAAATGATAACGCATGTATTTCCTTATAGAAAAAATATTGTTGGAGTAATATATTATGGTAATTTAAGGACAAATTATGATATAAGTCATTCCAAAGCAAACTTATAATTATAAAATTTTAAATATTGTAAATTCTACATTTTTATTATTTTATTTAACTGGAAAGTAATAGTTTAAACAAAAAGTTATAATTGAACATTGAGCTGAAGGAACAAGATTTCGCCAAATCAGGTCAAGTTTTCACGATTTAATAGCCCATAAACCTGTAAAAGGCTTACAAAAACAATTACTTATCTACAATCAGGGATAATCTTTCATCAATGTGTTTAGTATGACATGTTGCATTGTTGTGATTAATTTTATTTGAAAGCTAAGCAAAAAATTTCGCAGTAACTAACTTTTATAGAATCCAGGAACTAAGATAATTTCGTTTTGACTCTCAAGTTGGATTAAATTTTGCATGTTATCAAACTAAATGAGGACATAAAAAAAAAAAATAATAAAAAAAAAAAAAAAACATAAATCAACTTGATTACCCCTATGTCTATCGAATTCAATTCTAAACTGGGTTTGTGGAACATCCAAAAATTTCAATGACACTGAATTACATTCCATTGCTTTGAATTTGATATGGAGGGGCAAAATATAGTAGTTTAGTTTACATATTTTTATAGACATTTTAAATTAAATCCGGCTTGGCTTCTGATCTTGATATAAAAATAATATGGATACGAGGTTTTATATGGTATCCTTAACGGATTTTGAAACTTAATACGATAACTTCTTAAGCAAAATGAAAATATAAAAAAATTAATAAAAAACTTATAGCTCTGAGAAGGCAGAATACATCCTAAGAAATATAAAAGCACACTGTCATAAATTTAACATTCGGGATATACGGGCAATTGTAATGATTTTTTATTCTGATGAAGAATTTGTAGTAATTTAATAAGAAAAAGAGCTTTTTAATTCATGAGTTGAGTTGGATTGAAAATCTAATCTTTAAAATAATTTATAAATTGAATTTACATAATTTTTTCTACTCTATAAATGCTTATCAGGCTGCATTGCAACAAACCCAGTTCAGTTATCTACTATGGAAACAGACTGTCGAAAGGTATCTAATCACCGTGGCATGGTATAAAACTTTTGTGATTTCTTTACAATTGAAAGTGGATATATTTTGGAACAGATGTCATACAGATAACCTTCCACAACAAAAAAAGATCGAAATGCCAATACCTGGACTACTTTTGGGACTATAGGGCTAGTGCAGCACGGTAGCATGACTGATCCCTCAACATTTCGAATCTCAAACAGTCCTGTGAATACTTGAATTTTAAAGACTTTTAAATTGCCTATTTGGTTGCTTTTTTATGAACTACTCATTTGAACTTCTTATTTCAATGCACTCACATTTATTATTTGAGGACTTATTGAGTTATTTGTGTTCATAGTTCTAACAGCTGAATTCAATACGACAATTGCTAAGTAGATATTGGCTGTAGAAACATACTCCGTGGCCAAAAACATCTACAATATGAAGAGTCAATCCTAGTAAAGATCACTCCCAACATTCGCTAGGTTACAATATTCTCACCCAGTTCATTTCGAATTTGTACAAAACCTTGAAAGTTGGCGAGTAAGTATGAAAATAAGCAGGTAATGTAATGACACAAATTGAAAACTTGAAAATAGCGTCTAATATATTTTATTTTATAAATTAAAATTAAAAAAAGACTATTTGCAGGTGGAGCCGCTGCAAAGGCGTTGACTTTAAGATTTCAAAAGTAAAATAAAATATATTAGACGCTGTTTTCAAGTTTTTAATTTATGTCATTTCATTACGTAGTTATTTTCGTACCTACTCTCCAAATTTCAAGGATTTTTACAAAGTAGTTTCTAAATGAACTAGGTCAGAATATTGTAACATAGGAAGTATAGGGAATGATCCTTACTATACTAAACTCCAACTTAACTTGACATCACTAGACGATAGATCTTCACTGTGCTCATAGGCAATTAATCCATTTTAAAGGAGTGAAGACATAATTCTCGCCAAACCTTATAGCCTTTTGTTCTCTACAGGGTTGTGGTTTGGCGAACATTATGCTTTCACGCCTCCAAAATGGATTAAATACCTATGAGCACTGTGACGATCTACCGTCTAAGTGATGTCAAGTTAAGTTAAAGTTTAGTATAGGAGGTACTCTTAAGTCAAAAACTCTTTCACGCTACCATTTTAAAGCCACTTGGAAGAATTTCAATGCAATTTACTTAAAAGGGTAAAACATGGATTCGGCACTGGCTTCCAACAGAGCCACATCTTAGAGGTGCCGTTAGCAGTTGGAAAGGAAAGTGGAAATGACATCAGGAAAAGTGAGAGGAGACTACAGTAAAAATAAAATAACCGATTGCATGATGTAGAATCACCGCTGGCTAACTACAGTACAAAATCAGGTATAGCTGGGTTAATGGTTATGCAATATGCAGGGCTACCGCACTGTGTGCAAGCAAATTCCGGGTCATTGAAGAGCAGTTAGTGTTGATGGTAGTTTGAGTGATGGCCTGATGCTGGCCACCACAACTGATTCAGCTGAAATTAGTAGGGACACTCTTTTACTTTTTGTTAACGGATGCATCCATCCACCCAGCATGCACTGTTATTGTCTGCAGGAAGTACTTTCCTATTTCGGTTTCGGGTCGAGTCAGGTAAAAAATATGCAATTTAGAAGTCATTCGACTTAAAAATCTAAAATATAGAATTCTGCTTGTCAATGAATATGTTTTGAATCACGAGTCATCGAAAACGAAGGGAAATGAGAAATACAGTTCTGATTTAAGTATTTATTTCTAAACGGCCAAATATTTTGTCTTAAAAGTCTGAACGGCATAATGGTATCTGGGATTAAAAATTTACAGTACGACAGTCAGTCATTTTATTTTAGTTTTTTAATGGGCGATATACTAGTAAATAAATATTAGCAATCACTTATGTAACTGAAGTTATTCTTCAATGTCAATATTTCAAATGCATTTCAAAGTAATACGTATTTTGTTAAATTAAAACTTACCTGTGCAAACATTTTTTACTACTTTGTATCCCTCTTTACAAACACAAGTTAAACTTATTATTCCAATCCAATTTTCAGATATCGTGCAGTTTGATTCTTTACCACAATTACAAGCTGAAAAATAGTACAAACGTTTATAAGTTCATGTATGTGTTATTATAAAACAGAGATGTAGCAAAACCTGTGCTTTTTTTTTTTTTTGTCTAAGGCGCGGCTTTAATTAGCACCAACTTTCAAAATTAATTTAATTTCCAAATAGTTTTATTGGCTCCGACAAGGAATCAATTATGAATTGGGAAATATATTTTGAAGTAGGTTATGAATAAACATAGTTACTGTGATAAATTCTGAATACCCTATATAAAGAAAAAACTGTAAATTATGCATAATGTCAAGAATTGTTTGCTACGATTACTCCGACAGATGGAGAACAACTGGTTTTGGAAGTGTCAGTTTTTCCAGAAGGACCACGGAAAGGTATTCTTTCCGTCAAAAAGAACCCAGTGAAATATAGACTTTACATAGTTTTCCAAACAAACCGACTAAATAATTTACAATTCCTTAAGAATTCCTAATTACCTATGTACTAACCTATTATAGAAACTTATTATAGACCGGGTATAGAAATAACACATTTTACATATTTAACTGCAGTACGAATTTGATCAAATTAGTAATTGACGGCTTCAGATGGATTTCCGATGTGGCTCATTTTCATTTGAACTGATTTGTCAATAAACAAAACTGCCGAATACGGGTGCAGAAAACCCGTCACTGTGTCTTGCAAACCCTCTGCAAAAGCTCCCTTTTGGGCTGCAACTATCCAGTAAAAGTATCACAGTACCCTTTTACATGAGGGAAACGATTAATTCATTCCTCTACATTTAGATTGTACAACGTTCTGGTGCTTCATTTTAGTGTTGTAACTATTTTTGAAATACGCAGTATTTCCGGTGTATATTCCAGAGCTGTATATCCAACATAAAACTAGGGAGTCATTTCTCAAAGCCTCACTATTAAATCACATCCAAACAGTACTTCCACAAAATATTATAATACATTTTAAGGAATAATAATTTTTTTTAACAGAAAGTATGTAATATATTTGTAAAAAAACATACGTCTACATTCCGTGTCTTTACCAGAACCATACAATCCGTACTCAGGAGGACAAGTGCAAACTAGTTTGCTGCCTTTCTTCACGCATTTTCCATTTTTACAATAACACTCGTCTGTAAAGGAACAAAGAATTCTCTATAAAGTCATTTCTAGATCATCAGAAACACATGAAATATATTTAGGTTATGGCAAATTGGTAGGTCCAAAGTAAAAGATGTTTGAATACAATAGGTATGATTTATACATCGACGAATAACATGAGAATAACTAAAAATAAGGATTTATCATTAATGAGTGTATTCACTAGTGAATGGGTGTTTTCTAGGTTACTTAGAAAACCATATTTTTCTAAAACTATTCAAGTTTGAAAATATTCCTGGATTCTTGTAAGCATTGGAGTATTTTTACGTTTAGTATATAGCGGATTTCGATCTTGCCTGGCACAAATCACACTCTTTGCGTTTCACGTAATAAAACAAATTACTCACATGTCTACTTGCTATCTTCAACACTTTTTATAAATTGGTTAAGCAGGGGAAGACTTCTAATAAGACTAACCCTCCAGTGGAATAGTTCCTCTTTTGACATCATTTACAAGCGAAACAAATATGATATTCCAAAATAATTAAAAGTAAGCACTTAAAAAATATGATTTAATTGTATAAATTCTATAATTTTTGGTCTAATTTCATAACAAAATATAATTAGGGTTGTTTTTTTCTTGATAACACGGTCATACTTTATACTATCAAAATGCAGTATAATGCAAAATGCATTATACTGCAGTACCCTAAACCTATGCTTATGAATAATATAAAATTTCAGCAAATTGACTTCCAAATTTAATATGTATACACAGTGTTTCATTTACACATATTAACTTTAGAAATCTAAGTAAAATATTTAAGACTTAGTTGCAATTATAAAAAATCCCATTGTTATACTTTTTCGTATCTTCTGTGTCAGACATAGTGTTTGATTTACGCATTGACAGACTGGACAAATGCTTACAGCCCACTTTCATCAGACTCAATTTTAGTTATTAGTGGTAAGATTATTTTTTTTTATTTCTGTCGGTATTATTTCAAACTAAAATTAATAAAGATTTTATATCTGAATTTTCAGATAGAATAGTGTTTGAAGTCATTGTTTAAGGTGGGGCGTAAAATTTCTTCAGCAAAGAAACTAAAATTAACATTCTTTTAGCAAAATGCTGGCAGCGAATAGCATCTATCTCCCTATTTAATCTTAGCTGACCAAACGGTATAGTGATTAGCGTGCTATCTTCTAGACCACGAGGTTGAGGGTTCGAGTCCCGTGTTAGGCATGGGTGTTTGTAAATGTATGTTGGCTTGTCTAATGACGAATGTTTTGGCAAATTATAGCCCTCGTGTTGCTGACGGTGCCAGATAATCTGAAAACAACCAACCAACCCTATTTAATCTTAAAGAATCATTAATAATGAAGAAATTTGCTATAGTAAAGCAATTACACGTTTTTCCAAAAGTTCTTTTACACCAAATCTAAAAAAGACAAGAACTTCCCTTTCTTCAACATTATTCATACTTTTACGCAATGATAATTCTTCGAATCCCCAACATGGTATTTTACAAGATTTCTGAATAAATATATTCACAAAAAGGCTACATCACATTTAACTTCAGTATTCCAGATAAAACTTCAGCATCTTTCACCTCTTCAACTTATTCAAACATTTAAGTAAAGACCAGTATTAGGACCCCAACATGGTGATTTTTCAAATTTTCCGAATAAATGTCTTAGCAAAAAATCCAAATCCCATATAATTTTAGCATTCCAGATAGTTTTTTAGCATTTTGATAAAAAAAAAGCACATAAATCTTAAGATGATCTGCGCCAGGTGCTTATATTATCTTCATAGCCCTCATTTCCAGAAAGTTTCTTGTCGAAATCCTCTGGTTTAGAAACCAAGTTTAGAACATCATTATTTATAGCTCTTAACGATTTTTCCTTTTCGCAAAGAAAGTCTAATAGTTCCAAAACTTCATCTTTGTTTTGATTTTGAAGTGATTCGTCTATTTTAGAAATCAGTTTCTTGATGCTTGTGTCCTAAGAGTGCTGATCGAATGTTTTTAAGTCTTTGTAATTCTTCCATGACTTAAATTCACAAATTCAAAATAAAAAGCCCACTTACCTACCTTATGCAGTCATTCCAAATTGCTTATAATAGTGTCCAATAGCGGGCACTTCAATGCGTACCAATACGCATTGTAGTCCATTGTATTAATTCGTTTCCAACCAATGACTCGTCCATAGGTCAATGGGCAGTTCGCTCTGTGCGAGACAAGACCAAATGTTTCTTCCTATAGCTCAGTGTGTGGATATTTGTTAAAAATTTGCCACGACGAGTTGTAATTGTGTACAAACAATTTTTATTCCTGTGGACTGTAGATGTAGGGTAGGGTGGAACGAAAAAAGCAACTTTTGATTTTTAATTTGTAATAGTGCGGAAAAGTTGCTTTTTGATGTAGATAAGATAAATTAAAAATATGAAAAATATTGGAGTACATCTTGAGGTGCCGCAAAGCCGTTAAAGTTTCAGAAAATTGAAATTTTTGCTATATTTAAAAAAAATTTTGACGATAGAATCAACTTTTGATTTTAATTTGTAATAGCACGGAAAAGTTGCCTTATGGTGTAGATAAGATAAATTAAAAATATGAAAAATATTAGAATACGTCTTGAGGTGCCGCAAGTACGTTAAAGTTTCATAAAAACACACTTTTTTTTAACTTTTTCAAAGATTTTTGCGTGTCTTGATTATGAAATAAATAGCTTCATTTATGCGTTATAAAATAAATACAAAGATAAAAACAGTTTTAGTATTACATTGGCATCCAGGAGCCTGAGTCATCGCCGGAGCGGATGTTGTGTGTGGGTTGGGGGAGGGGGGGAGGATTGGGCAAAGATTTGTCTGCGTGCTGTGACAAGCTCAGATCAGGCGTCAGGTTAGTAGCTGTGCCGAGTTCAGTTGAGTTGGCGCCTCCACTCCACTGATCTCTACTACAACTTCTGGATAGCGCATGCTTGGTTACTGACTTGAAGTTGAAGAAGGCTTAATAATCGCCATAGAGATGTATACTAATAACTTCCCCCAAAACTAGTTCAAATTTGTTTGTAACTATGGGCAACCTATTTCAAAGGATTATGGGGGGAAGTATTCAAATGCCATCATCTGCTTGCAGAGCAGAAACGGTAATAAGCAATCCAGAAGTTGTAGTAGAGATCAGTGCTCCACTCCGTCTAATGTGTTACAGATTAACATAATATTTTGTTAGTATGTGTTCTACTTTATTGTTGTGAGTAAAAATAGCTCAGTCTAAATTAGTGAAGACAAGACAAATGTCGGAATGCCCTATTTTTGGGAAATGTAGTGATTTGCTCGATGTTGAACTGCCTACTTACGAATCTGTTATGAAGTGCTACTGTTATATCAGACAAAACCTCAAAAATGCTTCAGAGAAGGATCCTACTGTAAGTGAAATATGTGACACTTTAGTTCCGAAAATAGAGCAAATATGGTCAAGAGCTTCTATTCCCGTTGTTTCTAGCCAAAGAATTTTACTAATGATAAGAGCTTACCATGCTAAACACAGAAATTTATTAAGGTCTAAAAGTAGAAAAGTGTCAGAAAAGTTTGACTGCAACCTCTCAAAATTTAGAGGCGAGGCCGAACGTTTATTTGATATTGTTGCCTGTAAGTGTGTAAACTTTAATACTTGTATAAAAGGAAGAAAAGTACCAGTTATGGAACAAAAGTTTCTAAACGATCAACCTTCTAACAGGAAAATGGTGATAGGTAATGTTGATATAGCTACCACAAGCGCTTTGAGGAAGAAAGAAGCAAGAAAAATTAAAGAACTACAGAGAATAGTCATGTTTAATAAAGAACGGACAAAAATTACTAGTGTATCAGAAACGGTTACTGGTGACAATGACAGCGCTGAAGAACGGCAGTGTTCGATACCAGAAGATGCAAATCAACCAGGTCCTTCAAATATACAAGAAGAGATAATCTACCAGGCCCTTCAAAACTGAAAGAAGAGAAAATCACTCAAATGCGCATTAAATTGCCATCTGTAGCTTCCATTGCTGACCGTATCGGAAAATCAGATAGAGCTGCTGCATCTATAGCTAGTGCTGCTTTACAGGACTTTGGTGTAATAACAGAAGACAAAACCAACGTTATAGACAGGATGAAAATTAGACAAGCAAGATCAACCAATCGATAGGTTCTCATTAATGGCAGTCGTTATAATCATATAACTCAAAATAGAGGATTGTTTTTTGATGGAAGAAAGACAAAACAATTGTTCAAGAAAAGGAAGGAAGGAAGTTTTACAAAAAAGTGATTTCAGAAGAACACGTTTCACTAATAGAGGAACCAAGCTCAAAGTTTTTAGGCCACGTAACACCTAAATCTGGCACCGGAAAAGACATAGCAGACAGTATACAGGAGTTTCTAGAAGATAGAGAACACAACAAAATTTTTTTTAACTTTACTGTTATTGGGTGCAATGGAACCGTTGTAAACACTGAACATAATAACGATGTGATTTATTTGAGGGAAAAGGAAACATGAAGACCGTTACAATGGTTAATTTGTTTGTTCCATGGTAATGAGCTACCATTGCGACATCTTTTTTGTCATTTAGATGGTAAAACAAAGGGACCCAATGAGTTTAAAGGTGAAATAGGTCAGCAGCTAGAAAACTGTGCTAATCTTCCTGTGGTTACTTTCTTGCCAGTTGAAAATAACCTTCCTCTTTTGGAGGACAAAAATGATTTAAGTACAGATCAGAAATATTTATTGGATATGTGCATTGCTGTATCAAGTAGAAATTGCTCCTTAGATTTATTTTTACGAAACCCTGTAAAACTTGCTCACTCCAGGTGGTTGACACTAGCCAACCGCGTGCTTAGATTGTATGTGGCAACTGAAAATCCAACTCAAAATCTTAAGACTGTGGCTGAGTACATTGTGAAAGTGTATGTACCTGTGTGGTTTAATATTAAGTTAAAACCTTCATGTACTTATGGTTCCAAACATCTGTTTAATACAATCTCATATTCACGCTACCTCTCTGACGATCTCAAAAACGTTATAGATCCGGTTATTCAAAGAAATGGGTATTTTGCGGCTTCAGAAAATCTCCTTTTGTCCATGATATGTGATGAACGCAAAATTCAAAGAGAATTTGGTTTACTAAGTGTTTTAAAAGCAAGAACAGAAAGTAGCGGCGGAGTCAGGAAGTTCAAAGTTCCAAAGATAAACTTCGATGGAAAGGATTACATCGACATGATCTCCTGGCCTGAAAATGACGTAACTGAACCTCCCTTGTTAAAAAATGTTTCCAGTGACTCTCTCAAAAACTTTATACAGATGGCATCTGAAGATGGACCAAATAGTAAAGTAGACCCGGTTATCGACTTTCCCCGGCTTGATTGTCACACGCAAGCAGTGGAAAGAACTGTGAAACTGGTGATCGAATCGGCTCAAAATGTCTGTGGTTCAACCGCAAGAGAAGGATATATAAGAGCAAAAATTGACTCACGTAGGAATATGCCAAAATTTAATTAAAAAAAACCAGTTTAATCTAGCAATGAAGTAGAAACAAACATTTTGCAGATGTAACATTTGCAATCATTAAGGATACAGAAGTAAGAAATACAAAATTTTACATTACAATATATTTTATTATTATTACTATATTTTGTAATCCATAATTTTTTCCAACTCTAATGCTTATATATGCATTTAAAACCATCTTTTGTAACATTATATATACGAGAAATTCATAAAAAAAATTTAACAAAGTTGATAATTTTTAATTTTTTTTATAAATTTTAAGCTCTTTGCGGCACCTCAAGATGTTGTAGTATAGCAACCAAATTTTTTCCCCTCTTTTTGAACTTAAAAGGCAACTTTTCCCCACTATTACTAAGCTAAAATTTAAAAAAAAAATTTAAAGGCCATTTTCGTTCAACTCTAATGTAGGGGCTTTCCAAAGCTGCATGTAAAATCGGTGTGTGGATATTTGTAAAAAAAAATTGCCACTTCGAGTTGTAATTGTGTACACACAATTTTTATTCCTGTGGACTGTAGATGTAGTGGCTTTCCAAAGCTACATGTAAAATCGGTTTGAGAGAAAACGCTCTCTCTACTAAACCATTCAAGTAGAGGGATCCAAAACGAATGAATATAAAATGACGGGAAAGGGTTAGTGGGGATGGAAATAAAAAGATTGCACAGTACAATTATCCAGACGTTTCCAGGTTACCTAAAGAGCATTTGCCATGCTACAGAATCCCCAGTTATTATATACAATGTCTAGGTCAGGTATATAATAATTTGCTAATTTCATTCGGCATTGTATAAAATGGCTCGATATTCTACAGCATGCCGTCATCTTATACATTGCTGGTTATAGATGTTGTATGACGAAGGGGTAAAAGTGAAGAGGCCCTTTAGATGGACAGCAGGTTTATTAGTTTCATATGTTAAAAATAGGTTCTTAAACCTAAACTCGGAGAAGCTACTTCCACGTCCGTTTACCTTCACTCCTTCAATCATACTCTCTCCCTAGCAACGAAGTCGCCGCTAGGCAGGGACGACGCGAACTGGGGGCGTAGGGGGCGACTCGCCCCCCCCCAAAGTTTTAGAAAGTTGGACAGTCGGCAAATTTTGCAAATTTCATCGAGATCTTTCTTTTTCTAAAGTCGAACCACAATAAAATTGAACTTAATAAAAAAAAAAATAAAAAAAAAATTTTGAACAAAAATATCGGAATGCAGCGTGACCCGAGTTTGACGAATCGGCATTTTTACACTAGAAGTCAATTATAGGGGAGCCGGGTGTCTTTTTTGCCGAATACAATGATGGACTGCCCCCGAACGCAAATATTACCTTATAAATATCTTCATTATCTCACCCCGTCAATGTTTTTAGAAAGGCTGGTAGTTGGCAAATTTCCGAAATTTCATCCCTTCTTTTAAAAATGCCAAGTGACGGATGTTACAAAACATATTGAATGGAAAAAAGCACAAATAATTAAAATCATCATTATTATTACAAAATTGTGATCACACTGCAGCCTAAGTTGACGGTCGGCAATTTTGTATTGGAATAAGTATATCCTTTTTGATAGGAACATTAAAATAATCTAATCATTGATTTCTTCACTGACATTATATAACTTTGATGTGTTACAGTAGATGATATATTTGTGGTACGTCAGATAACTCCTCAAAAACCATCAGATACACATTAAACGTCATTTATATAAAGTATGTAATGTACGTCATATGAGTTAAAGGTTTTATACAAAATATCAAAGCACCAAAATTTTTGTATACGAAAATTGACCCGCATTTTACAAAGTTATTGCAATTAATGTGAAGTAGAATTCCATAAATGATGTTGTATACAGGATGGTCATAAAGAAACTTGGCCGTTATATGGACATCTAGAGACAGTCTCGTTCAACAGATCGAGATGAGATTTCAGGTATAGTTATTTAGAGGTATGGGGTCGGAATTCTGTGAATTTCAGCAAAATGGCGCTCACACTTAAGCCGGTTATAGTTACGAATGGCAACGCTTGCTTTTTCCTATCGAAAAATGATCACCGCATGTGAAAACTCTAAAGAGCGTTGGAACGGTACGTGTATCACAAAAAACAGACTCGTAATGGACGCACAAAATACAGATCTGCGACTGACGAACCAAAACACGATCGGAGCAATGGAGGTCGCTCGCCAAATATTCATCTTAGAAAACCGATTAAATTGCCTGTGATGGCACTCATGTGAACTTAGGCCTCTATCAAATGCAAATTTCCATTGTGCGTCTCGATCGCGTGTTTGTTGGCCGTTCGCAGAGCTTTTTTTTTGTGCGTGCATAATGCGTTCGTTTTTTTTTTGTGATACACGTACCATTCCACCACTCTTTAGGGTTTTCTCATGCTCTGAGCATTTTGAGACAGGAAAAAAGCGCTGTCATTCGAAAATTTCAAGTGTATGTATAACTATAACCATTACCGTGAGCGCCACTTGTTGAAATTCACAGAATCTCGAGCTCATACCTCTGAATTACTATACCTGAAATCTCATCTCGATCTGTTAAAGGGAACGGAAGCTAGAGCCCCATATATCGGCAAAGTTTCTTTTTGACCACCTTGTACTTCATATATTGAAAATGCATTCCCAAAATAGTGCATGCCACATGTAAACTGGAAGGCAATATCGAATTTATTCCAACAAAATAATCTTTGGAAAAGTATTGAAAGGTTTACTATCTAAAATTCTTAATGTTTCCCGTGCTCAAATAGCTATGGCCCGACATTGTCCGGTACAACCAAGTTCAGTGTATTGCAAATTATGAGTATCCTTTCATTCATATCCTCGATTTCTGACGCAGTTTGTCCTTTGTGTTGCCCTTGCGCCTAATAAATCTGACAAACAACTAACCAACCTATCCTGGATTTCACCACTTTATACTCTAAGCATCGAGAAAAAATTGTCTTTCAGATAAACTAGGATTTTTTAGTCTAAATACCTTTAAAAATATTTCAAATTGGTTCAATAAATCTCAAATTAGGTTCATAACCATTACATGTGGGTAAGGGAAATGGGGGAGGGTTTTTGGAAATTTCATGCTGACAGTGACGTTTCTCATGCTTTGAAGATCAAATGTGCAATTTCTTCTTCCTCAAGATCGGAATAACACTGTAGATTTGAATACCTCCCCCTCACCTTTCCCGAAAAACCCCACAGGTACTATTCCTTATATAGTTTGGTTGGTTGGTTGGTTGTATTCAGATTATCTGGCGCCGTCAGCAACACGAGGGCTATAATGCGCCGAAACTTTCGTCATTAGACAAGCCAACATACATTTACAAACACCCATGCCTAACACGGGACTCGGAACCCGCAACCTCGCGGTCTAGAAGCCAGCACGCTAACCACTATACCGTTTGGTCGGCCCTTATATAGTTTGGATTGTTGTGTGTATGACATGCTTTTTTATAGATCTGAATATTTTGTCACTAAATTCGAAGTTCAATTAGTTACGAATAATTTACCTTTTTGCATATAAATATTATAGTTTGGTTTAATGCTAAAGTAATCCATTTCATTTTAATTCCGCATAGGAAAAAAAAAAAACACTAGCATTTTCAAGTTTATTTTCCTTCTTGAATAAATGATTATTTTTCAAAAAACGAGTAATATTTGCAGAAATTAATGCTGAAAAACCACACCACATCAGTGAAAAACCACAAAAAAAAAAATCATTTAATTAAATCCAGCAATTTTAGCAAAAATATATACTCGAAGTAACTACTTTTAAGAAATAGGTTTCTGGATTGAAATGTTACAAAAAAAATGAAGTTTTATTATTAACACATTTTTCAAGAAAAATCAAAATCTTTTATTTTTTAGTTAGGAAAATGTGTTAAAAAGTATTTAAAAATTAAATAATTAACAAAACGTTTTTAATAATTATTGTCTTTTGCAATGCAATTATAGTGTCCATGAGCGCCTACATGATTATTTGCAGGGAGGTGTAAGGCGACGAAAAGGTTTTTGTTTAATCCTTGATTTTTCGAAGATGGGAATTGGATTTCCTAATTGG
The DNA here is from genome assembly GCA_963978545.1 of Linyphia triangularis. Classification (NCBI taxonomy): domain Eukaryota; kingdom Metazoa; phylum Arthropoda; class Arachnida; order Araneae; family Linyphiidae; genus Linyphia; species Linyphia triangularis. The sequence continues at coordinate 79,632,459 of OZ021731.1, forward strand.
ATGGTAGTTAATAATTGTGCATTAATGTTCTGTTCAAATTGATAAATTAATATCTATATATTTTTTTCTTGTAAATTTTCCCACTTTTTTCCCCCGTTACCTTAATATTAGAAATCCAGAGGGGAGGAAGTGCAAGTGCATGTTTTTTATGTCCCTGACATTGTATCTATTATAAAAATTGCAGTGCTTCGCGTAGGGAATTTTCTGAAATAGCAATAGTCCGCCAGAATTATAAAAAGAAGAATTTTTTCAGAATTTGTTTTTTGATCAACCTTTATACAATTCTTTGTAAAAAAGTCACCTATTTGATCAATAATTTACATCTATTTAATTCCATGTTAAAGTGCTATTTTCCAACCACTTTTACACGTTTAATTAATTTTTTTCGAAACTGCAATTTGAATATTTAAAAAAAAAGTTGTATCGAAATGAAGCACTCGTACTACTGAGGTTACTGAATTGGTTTGAGATTGTGGGAGAAATTCCATCTATCTGCAAGGTATAAATGTCTTCCCCCTCCAAATAAAAACGCTTCCAAAAATAATCTCCTTTGATCGGAGAGAAAGGGGTAATTTACTAAAAAGAAATGAAAAATTAAATGAATTTGAAAGAACTTTAACTATAATGTGATGGGAATTTACTTAAAATTTGACATTAATTACATATTAATAAAAAACCATAAAATATAAAAAATTGTTTAAACGGTAATTTAAAAGTAATTAAAACTAATTGCACATTAAATAAAATAATAACAATTAAATAAAAAAATGCATTAACAATTAGTTTTACATTAATTAACATTTAATTATGTATTAATAATTAATTATATATTAATTATTCATATATTAATTAAACATTATTTATACGTTAATTTTACATTAATAAAAATTAGTTAACAATTAGGTAACATCTTAATTTATATTTTCTACATTTACACCGGACATGCCTTGATTTCAGTCGGCAAAAGGGTGTCTTCGCCCCCCAAACCAAAATTCTTAGTGACGCCCCTGCCGCTAGGGGATTATATTAGCAGCGCCCTCTACATCAATGGGGATAATATACTCTGCCATCCTGATTGAGGAGGACCACCGACTCATTGATATATACTAAACCTGTAAATAAAGATATTGAAAAATACAGCACAATAATAAAATTTAAACAACGTTAATGTCTTGAAGATCACAACGTGTAGTTCTTAAAAATTTAAAGTCTGTGCAAAAAGTTCTTGCACCATGAAAAGTTTGTAGAAAGGAAAAATAAGTCTCCTCTTCAAAAAGTTTGTGTGAAAGAAAAAAAATATCTTCTTTCAAAAGTTCATAAAAAGAAAAAAAAAAGTATATTCTTTAAAAAGTTTGAATGATGGAAAAAAAGTCTCTTCTTTCAAAAGTTCATAAAAAGAAAAAAAAAGTATCTTTTGTAAAAATTTCGAAAAGAAAAGAAAAAAAAAGTATCTTCTGTAAAAAGTTCTTGTAAAAGAAAATTGAAGAAACTTAAGTATCTTCCCAGCTCTTCATCATAAAGATTAATATTTTAGCTACTAAAAGTTCACGAAAAACAATCTGCATAAATCTTTGAATAGCAGACGGTGAGTTGCATAAGTCATAAGTAGTTTCGGAAATTATTCCGTCGATGTATTTTCGCTTGAAGATTGGAGATTCAACTGGTAGGAAAAGCTTCATTTGAAAATTTGTACTTTCCATTTACTTTGGTTTGTAAATCTTAACCATATTCATAACAGTATTCCGTAAATTATCGTCGTTAATGTGCAAGAAATCCGCTTAGTTTAAACTCACGCTATCCCCAATCGTAAACAGAAAAATATTCTCTTCTGTTTGTTTACATGCGCCACGTGTTTCAATTTGTTTACATTCTGGACCATGTGCTTCTGCTGGTTGGCCTTTTTCTAAGTCTTCTGTTACAACACAAACTTCATCGGGATCTTCCAATGATCGTTCGTCTTTTCTCATGGGGACATTAAGCCCCGCCTCCATCAATGAAGAACCGATATTTTCCGTTGAGTTAGTTTTTGTATGACCTTGACACGTGTCATCTTTCGTTTCCGGAATCGGAAGGATTTGAGGAGCATTTAAAATGTTATTTCTTTCAGCAGGAAAAGTGATATATTCCTCCTTTTTTAAAGCAACATAGCATTTTTTTTCCGTGCGGATTTCGAATTGGTTTTCAATCGGAAGTGGGTCTCGTGTTTTTATGCTTTCGTTTACATTGGTTGTTATTGAGTTAGCACAAATAATATCAGAGGGTTCTGCAGTTTGGATTTTGTTCTTTAGATGAGCTAGTTTTATTTTAGCTTCTAACTGTGCAAGACTTTTTCGATTTCTTGATGATTTTCATACTTATCATCTTCGATTTGCTTTAGTTTTTCATTAGCCTCTTGGGTTTTTCTATCCTCTACGACTGTTGTTATCAAATCTTTAACGAAAACTGGATCTTTAACGAAAATTTCACTTTTTTCAATGAAGTATTTTAATTTTAGAATTGTGGCACCATCCGACACAATAATATCTAACTCAGCGGCGACAACTGCGAGATCTTGCTTTCTGATATTTTTAAACATAATAATAATATGGATCCTACCTGCCTTTCTTGATTTTACTTCGCTTTTGGAGTTGTATCCGTTTTATGTTGTTGCTCTTTCGAAGAGTACTCGTTGCTTCTGGTTTCTTGTTCGTAGTAGTTGGTCGATGTGGAATAACTTTGCTGACTTCGTTGAACTTCTGCTTGACGGCTGAAGTGGGACTTGTTCGGCGAAGCGAGTGTTATGCAGTTGTATAATGACGACGCTGGTTGATGAGTTTTCCTTTTATTTGTAGATTCCACTGGTGGTCGCTGACTGCTGCGGTAATTCGTGAAGAGGATTTTGGTTTGACCTCTGAATGCGTAGAAGTGCAGTTTTTATTTCGTGAAGAGGATTTTGGTTTGACCTCTGTATGCGTGAAAGTATAGTTTTTGTTTCGTGAAGAGGATTTTGGTTTGACCTCTGGATGCGTGGAAGTGCAGTTTTTTAAATATTTTTTTCATCGTATTCTCGCGGGTAAAAAGCACGGCGAGCCCCCATGTTGTATGACGAAGGGGTAAAAGTGAAGAGGCCCTTTAGATGGACAGCAGGTTTATTAGTTTCATACGTTAAAAATAGGTTCTTAAACCTAAACTCGGAGAGGCTACTTCCACGTCCGTTCACCTTCAATCCTTCAATCATACTCTCTCCCTGGCGACGAAATCGCCGCTAGGGGATTACATTAGCAGCGCCCTCTACATCAATGGGGATAATATATAGATACAATTTAAAATTAATTATGTATTACTTACAACTCGAAAAACTAATTCGTTGAAGAAATATGTATTGAAGGGATAGTTAATTTTTGAAATCCTGATTTTTTTGCATGTTTTAAAAATATTTCTTAAAACCAGTACATAATTTAACACTTATATCTAAAGCAGATAGTCTGGGCGCTAATGTCGAAAAAAGTGGTCCCGTGGGCCACTTCATGATGCAAACATGTGGGTGGTGTCATTCGATTCGTATGAATGCGTAGAAAATGAATTCCGATGGTGGGTATCTGGCATCCGGGTATGAGGGACGGTACAGTCGAAAATCCAAAATGGCCGCCTCCTTACCATCTAACGTAGGTTTTTACCGAATAATGGCTTTCCAGCTCATTTTGTCAACTAGTTGACACTAAAAAACTGGTAGGAAATAAAAATTCCTTTCCAATGGTATATAACACATGTATGTTAGGTAAAATTACAAAATTCAAAATTATTGCGATTTTAAGCACGTTTTTCAGGTTGATTGACTGGTTTGTGAGCTCAATGACATATACTTGTGCACAATAACGGCTAATCAGTCCGGGACCTGCAACTTAATACCGAACCAAAAAGAACATCCATGCCTAATCCGGGATTCGAACACGGCACCCTTAGCATGCGAAGCTAGATTTAACTACACACCCATCAGATCAGTTAAAAAGGCAGACTGGGATTTTCACTTGGCAGCCACACAGAACTTCATAAAGTATGCCTTTGATCGACTAAACTCTGCAAGAAGGATTCTACTGTACTTGATGGATATGGAGAGATTTAATATAATGCATACAACTATAAGGGCATGAATTGCAGCAAGGAAAGTGGGTAGTCAATGAAACCAAAATATTGTTTTACGCTTTAGGAGTCGATGAAGCTCTGGAGCACCAGAATAGAAAACTTTAATTCCAAGGTGGACTTACAGGCATCACTCTAAATGAGAATGCTCGGACAAGATTCTTTCTGGCAGATCCGGAACTCACAATAATTGCTGTAGCAACCGAAGCAATGATTAAAAATGCCACCCCAATTGCAAAGTGTCATCATGAACATTGCCTATCGCTTCGCAAGCGTCAGGATCACAACGTTGAAAAGTTGATAGAGGTTTTTAAATCGACAATCAACCCTTTTAAATGCAACACAGAACATATTATACATCTGGTGACTAAGCAAGTTCTGCCCGATGATGTTCAAAAAGACAATTGTACAGTTGCTGATATTGGTGAGAGTCTTCTTTCCAAATTCATTGAGGAAGACATTAAAATCATCAACTAACTAACAGTAACAACAGAAAAATCAGTACCATCAAAGACTTCAGTACAGTTTTGGGAACCAATGAAAAAGGCAAAACTTAAGCCTGTAATCAGCATTCAAAAATTTTAAAGTAATATTGAAGGAAAAGTTTTTTTTTTTTTTTTTTTAATATTTTTTATCAATTTCTAAACTGATGATTGCAGCAAGAAATCGGTGTGATATAGTTTTGAAGGCAACTTTTTATCGTTATGAAATCTCATTATTGCTACCTGCTTTATTTCCCTTACATGTATGTATGCATTACTGTTCGTAAAAAAGCAAGCTTATGGGTATCCTGGAGGAGCTTCCTAAAAATCTATACCCTTCATCTAATGTTAAAAACAAATTCTCACACAATTCATTTCCAGTAGATGAAGCGGCACAAACTGTTGCAGTAATTGATGGAATGGCAGAGCTGCATTCCATTGATAAATCTAAGACTGGCAAGACTTCTGAAGAACTTGCAGATCCCTTTTTCAGACAAATGTCAAAGAAGTTTGGTATGTACAAAGAGGTTCACATGATATTTGACACCTACAAGCAGAATTCGCTGAGGACATCGACAAGGGTGAAACGTCAGGGTGAATCGGTCTATATCCAATACCAAGTGCATCCATCAACAATTATCCTTAAATTAACCATGCACCTGTAACTTTATTTTTTTTTACCAGATTATGGACTATGCAGTCATTAATAATAATTTGTTTTCAGATGTATAAATCATGCAAATACAAACCATATAGACGTGTCTTGTCTTGAAACCACGCATAAGGAAGCAGATACTAAAATAATTTTGGACAGTATACATGTTGCTTCCTGAGACATTAGCAAGATTCACATATACTCTCCGGACATAGATGTATTAGTACTTGCTCTTCGGAGATATCCACTGCTTCCAAGAGAATCCAGCATTATAGTGGGTAGTAGCAGAAACAAAATTGTAATTCATCTTCAGCCAATCTGACATGCTAGGGCGCAATAAGGATTCAGAATTACCAGGACTTCACGCCCCTTTAGGTGCTGATTTCACAGGATCATTGCACCAACAAAAGCATCTCTCTGTCCAGGTCTTTTGCTTGCACACTACCAAGCAATGATTTGGACACAAGATACTCGACAGCATCCTGACATACCTCAACCTATTGATTTTGGCTGGTCACTTGTAAATGGGAAATTTGAGCCTATTACGTGTCCAGAACCTTGTGCTCCGCCCGGGCTTTTAGAGTTGACTAAACGCTCCTGTCTGAAGCGTCGGTGTGCCATTCCCTGCCGATGCAATCTCACCAATCTGTCTTGCACAGAGATGTGCTCATGTGGTGGAGATGATGACTTATGTGACTGTACTGTTATTGTTGACCTGATGATGAATGATAATGGGGAGGATGAAGATGTTAATTTAACTTACTGATAAGGACAATATTAATATTGTTTACACCATTTGTTACATATAACAAAAATTATTACACTGTTACACTCTTCTGTAACATTTACATTCCAAGTATTAAAATGCTTTGTCGTGTCAATTTTGAACTGCCGTAGTTTATTATCAGTCTGTTGTACTTATCAAAAGTGTCAATGCTTTATTTTATTGCCCAATCTGTAAATAATAACTGTCCGTGATGTTCATTTATCTTGCAATATAATGTGGAAACTGTTATTAGAGTCCCAAAGAGGTGACCACTAATGGTGTCTTTTTGAAATTTAAATCTTTAATTGACAATGTAAAGGTCTATTACTGTCAGAAAGCTTTTTTATTTCCAAAAAGTTTTCTAATAACCAACATGCTCAGATAGAGAACCCGAAAGCTATTATTCTGAAAAGACGTTCAGGCAATGGTGATGCTGCAGCCATTTTTAATTTTGACTTAGGTAGATATACCATTATAAAAGTCATTTTATTTCCTACAGTGTAAAAAGCGCACTGAGAAGCTATTATTCTGAAAAACGTTCTGCCCACTTGATGACTGTGAGGTCAGAGTTCAAACTTCGAATGCTAAGGGTACCGGAGTCGATTCCCGGATTAGGCATGGAATTTATTTGTGGTTCGGCATCCACGTTAAGTTGAAGGTCCCGGACTGATTAGTCGTTATTGTGCACAAATATATGTCATTGAGCGCACAAACCAACTAATCAACCTGAAAAAAGTACTTAAAAATGTGATCCAGCGGTCATTGTGAATTTTGTAATTTTACCTAACATACATATGTTATATACCATTGGAAAGGAAATTTTATTTCCTACAAGTTTTTTAATAGTCAACTAGTGGATAAAATGAGCTGGAAAGCCATTATTCGGTAAAAACCTACGTTAGATGGTAAGGAGGCGGCTATTTTTAATTTTCGACTGTAGCGCCCCTCATACCCGGATGCTAGATACCCACCATCGGAATTCATTTTCTACGCATTAATACGAAGCGAATGACACCACCCACATGTTTGCATCATGAAGTGGCCCACGGGATTACATTTGCTCCCGGACTAAGAAGCAAATATCTAGTTATGACTTAAATATAAAAATAAGCAACAAATTGTACAATCAGTCTCATAGTTGCCATTCAATTCAGAGTTGAGTCCATCTATTCACATATTCCTTTGTGCACATCTTAACGATTTAAGAAAGTATATCTTTGAAAGAAACAAAATACTATTTACTCAAATTCGGGATATTTATGTGGAAGCAAAATCTAAATTGTGGAATTTTCGAGTTCTAATTTTCACATCCAGGTTGCAAATATTCTCTCCTTTTTAGCAAAGTAATCTAAAAACATTTTGTTAGAAATGATAGTTTCTAAGCATTCCATAGAAAACAAAGCAAATTTCTAAAAACCCTGATGGTTATAAAACCAAGCATATGGCTCAGAGGCTGAAATGGACAGTTTAAATTACAGTTTAAATGTAACTTTACTATAACAGTTACGACTCATTCTGTAACGCTTTATGTTAAAATATTACTGAGCATAGGTGAAACTCTTTCCTGCTGTCGAAATTATTTTAATCAGAATAAATAAATGATAACTGGATGTGAATGCATAAATTCATTATGAACTGTGGTCTAGTCAATTCAAATTTGCATTGTGTAGTAACGCTGTTAGTGAAATAATTTTAACCAATGATTGATGAAACTCTTTCCTGTTGTCAAAATTATTTAATCAGAATAATTAAAATATATGTGGACGTGTATACATAAATTCACGTTCATTTTTAATAAATAAATTTTGAAACGTAGTCTGAATATATTTTGCTTTTAGGGATGTATTCACTTACAATTGCGCAAATGTTAACTTAGTTATTATTTAAAATTAGATACAAACACCAATCACAAGCGGATAACAGATTCAACATTACATTAATGAATAGGAAGATAATCGACTTGATGGATGGTAACTCTCAAACCTAGTATAGTGCCAGTTATTGTTAGAGAAGATCCAAGTGATGAACTCAATTTCAGTACTGAATTCACTCGCGACGTACTTCAATTCCCGGCGTCAGAACCACCAATAAAGCGTAAACTAGCTTTCAAGGACGACGGGGCTCGATCGCGAGATCATTGGAACTCGAGAGAGATACTTTACCGCTGTGCAAAAGAGTACTCCAGTGCACAGAAGTTTTATCTGTTATTTGATGTCGCCACATATAGCCCCCTCCCAGTGACGAAGGAGCGAAACTGTTGATCAACGTCTGATCGGAGTTGGAGGTTTGGGATGCTTGTTGCATCGTTGTGTCCGCTTGTTGCGGTGTTGCACGCGAGTTGCGTATGTGGTTGTTTGTTGCGAGTTGCGTATGTGATCGCTAGTTGCGAGTTGCGTATGTGTTGGCTTGTTGCGATGAAGTGTCTCCTTTCATAAACGCCGATAGATGGCAGCATGATTCGTTTTTAGTCCAGTCACCAATAAAGCGTACACTAGCTTTCAATGGGCGACGGGCCTTTATCCAGGGACCATTGTGTCTCGAGACAGAGGCTTTACCGCTGTGCAAAAGAGTACTCCAATGCACAGAAGTTTTATCTGTTATTTGATGTCGCCACAAATAGGAAGATAATCGACTTGATGGATGGTAACTCTCATACCTATTATAGTGCCAGTTATTGCTAGAGAAAATCCAAGTGATGAACTCAATTTTAGTACTGAATTCACTCGCGACGTACTTTTTTAAGAGGTTCTTCATTAAAAACAAGTTTTTTGTCAAATATTTTTTTTTAACATTTCGTTTATATATATACATCACAAATAATTTTCATTTATATAATATTAAAAGAAAATTAATTTTTTAATATATAATTCGTGTATATTAATGTATAATAATATTCGTGTGTATTAATGTTTGTTATATTCATAATTTTTAATGGGGCCTTAGTTGCCTTACAACTCTCTAGTACTATAAAACAGAGCAGTATAAGTGTCTCTTGGCAGTTAAACAATTGCAGTTTGTTTGGAGAAAAACTCATAAATGGTTCAATTAAAAAGGCATTACTTACGTTCCTTAAATTCCTAAGTAAATTTCAAGAGTGTGATGTCAAGAAGCAATTCCTATTTTATATTAATATATGAATTATAACTCATTTTTATAATCGTCCCTCATATGACTGCATACTCTCACGTTCAACTATAAAATTTTCATTGAAATGCAAGTGATGCAGACAGCAAATTTTGAATTTAGTTTTCTAAAATTAGGTAAAAAAAGGACAGTAGCATTACAGATATACACAATGTACTAATTATAACAGGAGTGATCTCTGATTTTTGTAGTGAAAATATTATGAATTATGATAATTTTTAAAAACAAAAATTCTGACTACCTTATTTAACTTTCTTTAACCAAATATTGTTAGTTAAAATCATAAATTTTAGTTTTTATATTTTTTTTAATTAATTATAACAACAGAAAGTTATTAAAAAAAATTAAAAGTTAGCATTTTTTAGAGAAATCTCAACTAAATGATGTACGAAAATAATACATTATAATAAATAATGAATGTAAATAAACACCAAAATCTTTAAAAAAAAATTACCCTAATGTTAGGCAGAACATTCTTAAATAATTTGCTAGGTGATCAAATCAATACACTAAAATGACATTAAATAAATATTTATTATTATCTTAGCTTTAAAAAAAATAATTTTTCAATAAAACCAAAAGAATAATTTAACGTATATATCGTTCCTGAAATTCTAATACCTCGTAACCCCAAAATTAGTTATTTTAGGGTAACACGTTGTTTTTATGCTTCCAAAAATGCCCGATCGTTTGAAAAATACCTATTATGCCTCAGAACAAATACTTCACTGCTGCAATCGTTTTATCACAATCTAACAGTTCTGATTTACACAATTTGGAAAATCTCCTGAACAGTTACTTTTTCTAGATTGCGAATTCAGTGATGATATAATAAATGAATCAAAATAAATGAATATCAATTATTATCAACACTTCACAAAATGCACTATTTAATAAACTAATTCAATCACATGAATATAAATAATTCTTATAACCTTCAAAAAATAAATCGCGAGCACTCGAATAAATTTCATGCAATTTTTTTGAATAAAATAAATTTTGACTTACCATTGTTTAGAAATTTTTCCATTCCAATATCATTTTTCAAATCATTTCCAATTTCTTTTCTATGCAACACTTCAACTGCGTTTCGGTTATAAGTGTCTTCAGTCTGAATATATTGAACACAGTAAGCCACAAAAAGCGCTGGAATAAGAAAACTTTTTACCATTTTCATTTACTTATTGAAACATTATTTTTGAAGTTTTTAATTTCGAATATTTTTTCCCTATTCATAATGTTTGTTGTATCAGTAGCTCAAAGCTTAATGTGTGTCAAGAAACATCCCCGTTTCTTATCAATGGAGAGATATCAGATACTTCAATCTAATATCTTGAAATTAAAACCTAAAACGAAAATTATTTCTTCATTGTTTTTACATCCATTTATCTTATTATTTAGTGCGATAATTAACAAATTGCAAGTAAAGTAACCCCGGATGCATGCATGTATAAAAATTTAATTTCTATTTTAGACAATGCAATAATTGTTGATTGTGATATTACAAATATACGAGATCGTTTATAGAGGGATAAACAATATTTAATACAGTAATTGAGTTTAAATATTAGTGTATGTAGATATAATCATTGACAGAAAAAAAATTTCCAGTAAATGTTTGTGATAATAGTTATTCTACTAATGTCATCTTATTGGTGAAGTATTACAATAATTTAGTTAGACGTTAATTTTAAAACATTTAAAAAAGTCATTTGAAATAAGATTAATTATTCCTCTTTGTTTGTTGCAATCATGAAGGGGCATTTGTTTACTTTATAAAAAAGCTATGCAATAAATTAGCCATTTAAAGTAAAAGCCAGTCACACTTAAAAATTATTAAAAGAAAAAAAATATTTAATCATTATATACCTATCATTAAAAGAAGAATTTTTTTGAATTTTTTCAACTTGTCAACTTAATAATTTCTTCAACTCGTCAACTTAATAATTATTTCAACTTGTTACTTACTCGTATTAACGTCAACGTATATAACAGTTAAGGAGCACACTATTCTTTCACGGAAAAAGTGAACACATTTTACCATACTTTTTATTTTAAAGTATTAGCGCTGATAAGCAAACCAATGTTTTTAATATATAGCAATAAGATACATTAAAATAATAAATATAATTTAAAATATCCAAATCGAGAAACAATGTACAAAGATGTTTTAACTAGCTTTTTTTTTTTTTTTTTTTTTTTTTTTTTTTTTTTTTTTTTTGACAAACTTTTCAAGGGACCACAATTTAATGGCTCTAACCATTATAGTTGTCACTTTGATACATAATTTGAAGTATAATTTATAAATAACATAATTCAGATTACATAATGAAGATAATTTTTACTGTAATTTATAATATGAACGTTAGCTCACTTATTGGAGTTAATATAAATATTAGCTGCCACAATTTTTTTTATTTAAAAAACAACAAATAAACTTCACGTGAAAGCGAAACCAGCAAAAATCATTAAATTAAAAAAAAAAATTCAGAAATCAAGCGACTTTAAGCAATGAAATTTTTACATTTGTCAAAACCCATTAAATAATTATTTTTACGCGCAGTCTTCTTCACAACACACTAACACTTTGAAAGGTGCTGTATGTAAATTTCTGTATGTAAATTTTTGTTCCTATTTTCTGACTTTTGAATCTATATCACTTTTGAACAATACATTTTAAATGCGTGAAAAATTTCCTAAATATGTTTAAAAAAATATTATTGAATCCGTCTTACTGAAGAAATAAATTTCTGCATAAATTTTTTTAAAAAAATTTCAGAATTAAAAAAAAAATTTTAAAAAATGATGAAATATTATTTTATGTTTTTATTTTATAAATAACATATAAAACAAGTATCCTGATCAAATAAAATTTAAAAGTCATTTTCTTTTCTAAATCTTTGCGAGATATTAAGTATAAAATGTTTTGAACAATAAATTTTGGAGTTAAATGAAAATTAAAGTCAAAATTTTACAAAAACATAATATTGTAAAATATTGAAAATATTTATATTAATAAGAAATAGTTTACCCAATTACAATGTTCAAAGTAGACTAAAAATTCTGAATGATGCCTCTAAAATAAAATATTTTGTTTTGTATTGTATACCCGGTTAAGAATATTCGCTACTTTTCTTGATCATAAATTTCTCAATAAATGTTTAAATATAGGCAAATATATTTAATAAATAAAATAAATATAATTCTATTTAATTTTACACTTTCCTTTTCGATTTCTCTGTCGGTATTGGCGGTTAGGGTTAGTTATTATTAAACCTGAACAACGAAGACTGATCTGGATTACAAAACCGAAACTATTATTGGGCTCCAGTACCGAAAAATCATTCAAAAACGATTGTATTGACGATAACGATTTCAAATATTTCTGAATCGAACGGTGTTTTTTATTTCTGTCCTCCGATTATTAGTTCCCTCCGAAAAGGAGTTATTTAAATGTTACTAGTGGGCGTGGCATGTATTATCGTCTGCTAAACGCTTCGTCCCCCAAAACGAAACTGTTTTATGACGTCTTTCTTTTACTCTTAAAATTATTATAAGTTATTTTTTACTTAATTTTCTATTTTAGCAATGGTTAGTTTCAAAGTAAACTGAACTGAAGAATTTTTTATACTATTTGGTGTTGACGTGTGATGTATCTTTTATTTAGTACAATCAATGGAAAAAGAAGAAAGTCAGCACAATAAAAATGAGTACAAATGCGATTGAAGTGATGCAAGACTTGGGAAGTTTCCAAAATAAGCGAAAAGGTTAACGATGTTTCTTTGGATTCCGTCTCTGAACCAAAAGAAGTTGAACGTAGAAGTGAAGCACTTTCCAAACACCTCTAAAGAACAATTGGATACCCTTGCTGGAAAATATATTATAATTAGTCATCAAATGTTACAGAAAATTGTATTCAAGTGTTCATATTCATCCTGTAGAGAAAATAGAGTAGTGATAGAACGCAAGAATCGCAATAGTTTTGAATGTGATATTTTGGTATCGGGGGGGGGGGGGGGGGGGGGGGTGTTCTAATTGTGGATTTACATTTACAACAAGATCTTCAAAACGGCTCGATGGAAAAGCAAAAAATAGCTTATATGAAATGAATCATCGTGCTACTTTGGCTATTTTTAATCTTGGCAAAGATAATACGAGAACAGAAGTATTCTCCACTTTTATGATTAGGGTTGGCCGAAAAAACTTGTTTTCGAAATCGGTTTTGGAATAGCGCAGAAAGTTGCCTAGTGGGTCAGTTAGAACACACACACAATTTCGTCAGCTTTGCTCAATATCTAGCCGCGCCCCTCTGGCTTTGAAAATGTAAAAAAAGCTTAAAATACACTTTTAAGACATTTTTTTTCGAAAATTTTGGAAATTATTTTTAAAAAAAATGGCAATGGTATAGCATGGAATAGGTGCTTAATGCATCAGTTAGAACACACAAAATATTTCGTCTAATTTGCTCAATATTTAGCCGCACCCCTCTTGCTTTGAACAAAAATGTGCCTAAATGTCGCAAAATCGTAACAGATTGGACGTTAGGTTGGCCCAAAAAAAATATGTTTTCGAAATCAGTCTTGGAATAGCATGGAAAAGTTGCCTAATGGGTCAGTTAAAACACACAATGAACCCGGAATGTGATGTTTTTTTTGCCAAAAAATATATTTTTTTTTTTTTTTATTTTCAAGATTAAAAATGTAAAGTTTAGATTATTAATTAATAGCAATAAAAAAAATTATATCTGCCATTTAACATTTAGGTCTCCCAAAATCTACATGAAAACCTTTTTTTTTTTAGCAAAATACGAAATTTTTCTGTTTTCAACCCATTCTTTTGGTTAGTTTCAATTATTTTAGTTATAGTATAGGTAAAGTAGGTACAGCGTTTTGAAATATCGGGAATATAATTTTATGAAATGGCGTCAACTAAACTCAAGTGTTAAGTCATGTCACTTCTGCACAGCCTAGGTTTGAGACCTGAAGGTAATGTTATTGAAAACGATTCAATATCACGATTCAGTGTCTCAGTTCGAGTGATGAAAGTGTACTTGATAGTAAAATGCTTCTACCAGGGAAAAGCCAGAAAGTTCAATTATTTCAGTGAAACAAAGGCTGCCCGAAAATCTACTCTCATTTTCTTGAGAATGTGACCGTAGCCAATTTTATTAGAGCAGAAGCTCAATTGCAAGAGATTTTTTGCTGGATTTAAATCTTGTAACGCTAAAAAACCAGGCAGTGCTAAAAGATAAATCGAAGACTTTTCGTGAAAGGGTAAAGTACCATCAAGGTATTAGTTCAACTATTTTTCACTCTATTTACATAATCAAAAGAATGTGGTCGTATAAATAAGAGAGAAGAACATGTATCTTTGGTATAAGAACTATATTCAAAATATTTTGGACAAGTAACTCCAGACAGTGGTGGACGAAACGTAGTATCATCATTACATGACATTATATTATAAACCATAAAGGAGTATGAATTTTCATTACAAACTTAGCTATTTTTTTCAACTGCGAGGTAGGATCAAGTGATACAATTTATAAACGTGAATTTCAATTTGCCATTTTCAATCATTTTGAATGGGAGATGTTTCCAAAGTTTCTGCTTGGGGGCATTTGCTTGTTAGTACAGTCTGACATATTTTCCAATATTTCTTTTTGGTGCTCAACTTGGAAAATCAACTTCTGTAAAAGCACTATCTATGTTATTGTAGTAAAAGAAAGTGGATTTTCTGGCAGCACTTTTTTCACTGAAATATTTTAACTTTCTTGCTTATCCCTGGTAGAAGCATTTTAATATCAAGTACACTTTCATCCCTCGAACTCTGTGACATTGAATCATTTTCAATAACGTTATCTTCATGTCTTAAATCTAGTGTCTTTTCTGATTGGAGACACCAAAGTCGTGGCGAAGTGACATGACTTAACACTTGAGTTTAATAACAACCATTTCATAAAATAATACTCCCGATATTTCAAAATGTTGTACTACTATACCTAGATTATAAGGAAAACAATTGAAACTAACCAAAAGAATAGAGTGAAAATTTAAAAATATTCTTATTTTGTAAAAATGTTAAGGTTCATGTAGATTCTGCGGTATCTAAATTTTAAATGCCAGATATAATTTTTTTATTACTATTAATTAATATACTAAACTTTACATTTTTATTCTTGAAAATAAAAATTAAAATAATCGTTTTTATCAAAAAAACATCAAACTTCAGGTCCATTCCCAGAGTCCTATATATTTTTTAATTGAAATAATTTATATTTTTTGGTAAATATGTGAGTATAGTGGCAACTTTATATCGACTTGAAATTTTTTATTTCCAAAAAAAAAAAGTATTTTTTGATACACCTTAATGCAGAAGCAGGCAAAATTGTTGCTCAGAGAAGTTTCTCTCAAACTTGCTTGACGCAAGGACAAGATAAAGGTATAGGAAATCTCAGCAATGATCCTAAACTTCTTTCCAGAATTATAGAAGAAAAGTATTGTTAGCAAAACTGAAGCTGCAAGAAAATTAAAAACAAAAGGATATCATGTGCATCTGGAGCCTTTGAATAAATATTTAAAATATGCTATATTGAGATTAAAATGTTAAAATAGGCAAATACTTTTACAGAATCTGAAAACCAAATAAAATTGTAAATATTTTCAAAATGGTCAAATGTTTGTCCAAAATTACACTTTCTTTTTAATATTTATTTTGCAATATTAATACCATTAGAAGGTATTATAACTATTGTGTAAGTGGTCTACATTTGTAAATTTACATTACATTGGAAGAACAATTAAAAATAGGCCGTTGAAATTTATTAAAAATATTCATATAGTTTTAATTAGTTTATCCTCATAGATTTGTAAATGTTGCATTTTTTCTTGAAATATAACATTTTTTGTGAACGGCCTCTTACAAAAAATAAAAAAAAAAAATGTATTTCTTTGTTTTTTTCTAATAATCTCATCAAAATTCTGTGAAGATAATATTTTTTTAACATCCTTATCTAATAGAGAAAGCATTATCTTTGCAAACATTTAAACTACTTTTTGATTTATGCCGATTTTTTTTTTTTTTTTAAACTTTACTATCAACATTTGGTTGAAATAAATACACTTATGAATTTTGGCCTGGTTTTCACCCCTTATTCCCCACTGTGCATCGACTCGAATTTTGTAACCATGGTGATAGGACACCCTGTATAGTACAGAACATAAAAAAAAAAAAAAAGTATCGGATTTTTTTTTCAATCCCAATAGGAATCATTATTATTATTTTTTTAATTTTGCTAAATAATAAATATCGAAGCAGTATTTTATTTCGCATCTGAAAAAGAAACGCCAAGTTAATTCTTATGATATCTACTGTTTTTATATTCTCTTAACTAATTTAAACTGAAGATAGTCAACGCACCAATTTTATAATGGTAAAAGTTATTCTTCAGAATATGCAACTGGAAAGAAGTGATATCCGACTTTGAAAGATAATTAGAATATTTCTAATGGTTTACTATTAAATTATAATATATCAATGCATTTTCATTTTTAAAAATGTCATTTGAAAATTCTGATTTTTCCGAGTTAGGATACTGAACTGTTTCTGTAGAATAAATTCCCTCCATTTCAAAAGTTGTCAAAAAGACTTAGGATTCAAGATGTGGGGAACTGTTTTTAGTTTGATTATTTTAAATTTAATTGCGATTTTTTTTTTAATTCTGCATTCGGAAAATATTTTTTAATATTTATACATCACAATTCTATATTTTTTTAGTTATATATTTTCTCTAGACAGCAATAAATAAACACTAGAGATTGTTATCTAAAACAGGGATTTATTAAAGCAAAATAGGAAACTAAATACAAGTTAAAATACTATATTTAAATAAATGGTAAGATAATTTATCGGAAAGAATGTTTTTAAAAAAATGCAAATATTTTATAAAAATTGAAGAATGACGTAAATGAATATAGTCCTGCATTGTATGCTTTTCTTTGATTCTTCTTTTAAAAGTCAGGTTTTCAAGAGTTTTCCATTAAGTCTAGAAAAAATACAACTTTATAAGTTGAACATAAATATTAAATGAGTGTAAACCAATATATATATATAATTTATGGGCAGTACCTATGTAAAGAAACTATTTAAGTTAATGTAATTTTTAACAAATTTCAATTTGACACAAGATTTTAAATTAACCCTTTGCACTCCAGTGGCGCCACTCAGGCGCCACACGATTGGATGCCAAACCACGAGAGGACCATTAGGTGTGATGCGGAAATTCGATGCAAGGCCAATGACTGTGTTTAGTTTCAATGAAGCAAATCCATAAACACCAGCTGAACCTAAAATGTCTCGAGTTGCTGATTCCTCCGCGCGAAAAAGGCCTGGAGTGCAAAGGGTTAACTGTTCTTTTATGGCATTTAAATTAAGTTGTGGATTGTACACTGCAAATTGAAATTTCTTGAAATAAAATAAAAGTGGCACTGGATTCAGACGCTAAATAGAATCTTAATTTTTAAGTCATTTCTGTTGTATGATATTAAAGGCATTCTGAGACAAATGTAGAGCCCGAGTTGGGGGACACTGGTAAATATTTCAAACAGTTCGGTTCGAAATCTTGACCAGTGGGACATGCATTATGAAGATATTTTGTTGACCAGGTTTCACTCCCTTCGAGAATTTATGCACTGAAGTACCTGTGTCTTAAAATAATACTCCATTTAGTTTCTAAATCCAATGGCACTTTTCTGTCTTATTTTAAGACATTTTAATTTGCAGTGTACTCATTTCGACCCGACTGCATTTTTTCATTTGTGTCGATGTTTCTAACGGACCATAGTAGAAATACATTAATGCTAAGTACACCATGAACCCAACCTTACTTTGTTGAAACTTTGTACTTGAACTAGGTAAGTTTTAAGAGGATATAGGATTTATTTTAATTTAAAATATTTTTTTCAATTATAATAATTAAAATACATTTATCCCAAAATTTCAGGAAAATCACTTTAAAATTGGAGATTTTTAGTTTTTATTCCCATATCCCTTTAAAACTCTTTAACCCTTTTGAAAACCTCTTCTCTGGGATGAAGTTACCAATGATATCTTATTTAAAGATCGAAATGTGGATATTTCAATAGTTGGGTAAGCTCAATGCATATGACCTTGCAAACCTAGTTTATGATAGACTAGAGATTAGTTGTCGGATGTATTGCTTACATATAGTTTTGAGTGTGTCATATATCTACCGTCAACATTTGACATCTGCAGATTCAATGAATTTTTTGGGATTTTTTATACATTGATAGTAAGAAAGTTTGCATTATTATTTTTTATTATATAAATCTATTAATTTTTCATGTTGCAGTATTTCGTTTGGCATTATTATCTACAATGTAACTTTATTGACAAGTAATTCATAAAAATGATCCTGTTTTGCATTTTTTTTATGGATATCTTTTATTTCCATTAATAAATGGTACCTTCTCATAAACAGTATTCACTTTTCTATAGCTCATTAAAATCTAACCAAAATATGTAAACCAGGTAGACATGGTGGTTGATATTCAAGTCTTTATGACTTAAAAAGAACATGTTTAAAACACGGATGCGTAAAATAGCTGATTTGAAAGCATTAACTGAACTCAACCCTCCACATGTTTACTTCTGATTGATGTCAATCCAAAGTGACGCATAGGTTGATAAAATCCTATTAGTTTATCAGTTCAAGTTTTTGACACGAATTCCCGAAATGTTTCACCACACTTGCCATTTCAATATGTTTAAGCAGATTTGACCCCTAAATTGTTCTTGTAGGCTTTACTTGAGAATACGAATTTTTTTCCGTTTACATTTTATTAATGGTAAATCCGTACTACGCTGAAAATACCACATATGAATATTTGGAGTTACATCTTTATTTACAATAAACTAAACTGAGATATGTTATTATCCAAACAGTTTCATAAGCTCTAGACTTATATAGAAACGTTACCAGTAACTGAAATTATGGTTGGTTGGTTGTTTTCAGATTATCTGGCGCCGTCAGCAACACAAGGGCTATAATGCGCCGAAACTTTCGTCATTAGACAAGCCAACATACATTTACAAACACCCATGCCTAACACGGGACTCGGAACCCGCAACCTCGATGGCTAGAAGCTGGCACGCTAACCACTATACCGTTTGGTCGGCAACTGAAATTATGAAACTTTTCTTTACACCTCACACGGTGTATTTACTTGAGAACAATTCCAAATACAAATCTATTGATCTGATATTTTCAGTAATATACTATTCTTATATTCAACGTTGGCTCAGATTTCTTCATAAAGAAGCCTACGTTATAATACTTTTTAACAATCAAAATAATTAAAAGAGTTCAATTTGGTAAACATTTAATCCATTAATTTTAATTTAACCTTTGACTTGAACAAAGATAAAAATGTGTTTTTATAACAAGAATATAAACAATTATTTAGATTATATTTCTGAAACCGTATGGAAGGATACACTTACCTTTTAACCCAGCAGATAGCAATGATAGCCGCAATAGCAAAAATAACAATTCCGACCGATAATATTAAAATAAGTACACTGAGTGGGGCTGCACCTACGGAAACAAAATATTGTTTTAGTTAGCGAGGAATTACAGATGCTTAGTAAGTCGAATGCATATTCACTATTGATTTCCCTAAATTTATTACATCAAATGAATATTACAATTGCTTAAATCTAAAACACTATAGAGCAGCCTCATTGATTTCGTGAAACGCATCAGTAGTTTGAATAAAAGTCCATATTTACACATTCTCAACGAATTCCTAGAGTGGAATTGGACAATTCAGCAGACTAATTGAAAAATACCTCTAAATTCCATAATTAAACGAAAGTTCCAGTTTTTAGAATCTTTTTGAATCTAATGATTTTTCTAAAAATTCTCTGTTAAAAGCTACAACTGTTGGTACTGCCTATGTAACTAGAGATTTTCTCCATCAATGAGAAAAATGACTAACTACCTTTACGAATGATATAAGACAAAAATACATCTGGTCTCTTCATTTATAAGCATTTATTCTAAGTAAAAACTGGTTTCTCTTCAATTATTAATATCTGATAAGGGATCGGCCAATAGGAATTAAAGCGAAAAACATGGATTGTGCGTGGCTCAATTGTTCAAACTAATGAACAAAATATAATTTGTTTTCAAAAATCCTGTTGAAGGGATTTTAGAAATTTTATACTTTTTTCTGAATTGTGTTAAAGGGTGATGTATTTACGTAAACTTAAGATATTTCTAATTAATAGATATTTGCATTGTTGTTAAATACTTTGCAGAAGGAAATGATAAACACTTCAGAGTTTGAGAAAAAAAGTTTTTATATTATTGATAAAGCTTTACAACTCTCGTGGTTGTAAATAAGACTAATTTTATAATCAAATGTATGAGGTCCTGTGTATAATAGATGTAACTACTTGCCGGTAACTTGTGTTATTCTTATATCGCATTGTCCTCCAGTGAATCCATCGTCGCATCTGAAAAGATAAATTAAATTAATTGTATGCTAATTTTTAGTCATTTGCAAACTTACTTATCTTGGGAGCATTAATTTAGTAACAAATATTTTGAAAAATTGACGCTAATTTATAAACAATTTGGGTAAAGGATATTAATTCATCCATAGGGGAGAGTAGGGAGGAAGGAGACAATTTTTACAAAAATATTTCAAATAAATTATTTTCTGTTGATATAACTTTGTAGTTTTAAGAATAACATCTCAAAACATTATAACACACTTAAAAATATAAATATGATGATTATTACTTTTATATTACTTTAATAAGCGAATTAAAAGAGCAAGAGAAATGTCCATCCCTCCCTCATATGGGACATGTACGTGAAAGCTAAAATACACGAATAGTTTTCAAAAATAGCATAAAAAAGGACAGAAACAGTTTTCCCATTTGTGCTTAAGGTTTATTACGTATTTTTTAACCTTTATTTCATCTAACATCATTTCATGTAGTAAAAATAAATGGTCTTATTTGTTACACAATTAAAAAAGTTCTAAATAAATATACTGACTGTACAAACTAAAACATTTGCATAGTCCCTCAAGCTTGGTGTCCCATTCTTCCCAACACCCGACAAATATAACTTGTTATTAAAAAAATGCTGGTTTTAGGCTTCGCCTAACAGCTAATTCATAAATGCTATATTTCTAGGTCTACAAAACGTTAAAAACAATTATATTAGCAATAATGAAAGATATTAAGAACTTATATTAAAAATAAAGAAAGATTTTACTTTTATTGTTTCGAAATAGCTTTTTTGTTACAAAACCTCATAAAAACCTGCAACTAAATTAATTCTTAGCTAGAAATATGAAGCTACACGGTTACTTCAACTGTTGGAAGAATCAGAAATTAGAAAGAAAAAAAAAAATATTTAGAAATTATTGCAAGTGTCCCACCCCTTCCTAATCTCCCCTAGAGCCATAATTAAATCATTTTTGCAGTCAAATTTTAATGCACTAGTTGATGTTTTGGTTCAGCTATCAATACAAGATATTTCTAAAAAATTAAAAACTCTTTTTAAAGGATGGTAGTTCACACAACAAATCCACTTTCATTGCAGAATGTATGGACTAAAATAAAACCCAAAGAAACTAGTGGGTTTGGAAATTCCTGTTCTGCAAACGTTTGAATGTTAATCCTGCTTTGAATGAAAGGGGAAAAAAAAGGTACAAAAGTACTGTGGTACAAAGTTTATTTCTGATAAATATTTGTTGCTTATGAACTTCTTTCTGAAATTGCGGCACACAGATGTACTCAAGAAACACAACAGGGTGCCTATAGCATTCTTTAGAATGTTATAGTCCCAATTTTAGTTGCGTACTGGAGTGTATTTTAGGAACTGAATCTGTGAATAAAATACGTATCGATGTATTCGAGCATGCAGACCAACACTATGGTGTCGGTTCAGAATAGTTTGATTCGTTGTATCCTGACAGTTATATTCGCTTATTTATTTAGGACGCTCTTTTAAGGTGACATGGGACAATGTTTATCAAATTCTTTAGTTTTGCTTATAATTAAATAAAATTTGGCGCAAACAAAGAAGATACGACTTATAAGACAACAACAAAATTTTAGCATGTAATATGAAATAAATAGTAAATTACTGAGAAAAATGCCTTAAAATAATACGAAATTTTAACTTTTTCAAATGCTCCTTGCGACACAATATTTTAAAGAAAAATGTGAAGTTGTTTATTAATATATCATAAACATTTTCACGCCTGCTTTTATCTTTAGGGGGGCTATAGTTGATCAGAAATAAAATTTCAAACTTGGCGATAGTGGTTTTTTTATTAAAAATACACATATTTCAGCTTTCCAACAAGAAAAAAATAGAAAAAAGTTATGTGACATAAAAAAAGCATGAGTGTATCTCTTTATAGTACATTATAAATTATTTCTACAAAAGAATTAACTGGATTTATTAAAAAATGAATCGCAAGGAGCTTTTTGAACATACGTAAAATGTGAAAAAAGCGAAGCTGAGAAAAATGCATTGTTAACTTTTGCCCACAAGTGGGCAATACGCTAAAATAGTTAGTTTAAATAAATATTGTACCACTTAAAATCATCGGATTTCAAATGTTGAATCTCGAAATTAAATCTAGTGACATCAGCAATTGTTATAGAACGAACACAAAAAACGTCATTTCTAGTGATATTTCTGTGGTTTCAGTGTCCCATGTCCCCTTAAGACGTTTTCCTGATGTTACTCTTACTTATCGAGTTCCTAAATTACATTTCTTAAGCTGAAAGCCATGTTTTAGACATTTAAACAGCCTTCTATGCTTACAATTTGATAATAAGTGATCGCGGCAGACTATAGATTAACGATTATTTTGAACTTGTCATGCTTTTACTGTTTTTATTGAAGAATGTTATGAATTCAAATTCATGAATAAACGATTGTACAATACATGTCATGAAATGGGAACATTTCATTTAGTAATGGAAACATTCCTTACTAGAAGTCAAAGAAAATATTTACAGTACCAGGATTTTGTATTTATGAAAGTTATTCATGCAAAACCCTGCTCGCTAATTTCATAAAGCAAATTAACTGTTTGCCATCCAGTCGTATTAAAATCACAATATCCACCATTTGTTTTAATCGGTGTATTAGTTACACATTCATAACAGATATCAATGTGAAAGTGTTGTTTTTTATTGCGGACATTTTTTTTTTCTTCCTTTTTTACATTTTAAATTCACTAACTAATTATTACACTCTTATATTAACATCAGATAGCAATGCATTAAGCTTTGATAAAAAAAATATTAAAAACATAATTTCTTATACGTTATTATTTTTTATTTTTGTGTATGTTTAAAAAATTTCAGTCTTAAGTTACGTGCTCTATTTCAAAAAAAAATATATAATTTAAACAATTAAAAATATAAAAATTCTTAAGTAATTGCCTGAAAATAAAAACATTTAATTATACCTTTATGAAACCACTTTTAGATTAAAAAAAAATCATTTAAAAGAGTATTACTTCTAAAATGCAATACAATTGTTTACATTCATGTAGGATAATGAAATATTTTACTTACATGCATTTGTAAATATCCTTAACAATTTTGCAATAACCATGCTTACAGGTGTCATAACCGCATACATCTAAAATACATTATATTAATTAGTACCTTATTACTCGTTGTTGATCATTTGGTAAAATAGATTTATATCTTTAGACTTAACTCAAATTTTTCCAACTAATATTTTTTCACAAAACTATACAACTGGGTTGGAAAAAAAAAAAAAAAGGTTTAAAAATAAATCATTTCAATTTCAATTTTTATGTTAAATAAAATATATTCAAAATCAATTACTATCTTCTGGTTATCCTGAAAACTTTCTCAATACTTATTAAAAATTATACTACCCTAATAATTAAAATTAAAAATTTTATAGTATCAATAGGAATTAATTTGGTGTATTTGAAACAACTAAACGAAGGCATTGTAGTCTGTTATTTTGTATCCTTTTCGTTTTGTTCAACTGAATTTTTACCCTTTGGACGCATTCTTAATTTTATTTATGATAAAATTTAAGTTCTTACATTCTGATTTGAGATTAAAAATACTTATATGAATATATTATTGTATTTAATTACTACTAGCTACGTGGCCCCGCGTTGTGGAAACATTTTTATTTAGGTCACCGTTATTGGCGCGTCGCGAACAGGCTCGCTTCGCAAGCGAAAAGATTCATTGCTACGTAAACTTTTAATATTAGTACCTCCACCTTTGTTGAGAAACAAAAACATTTTCCTTGTTAATACAATGACACAACCCCATCACTCTTCTGAGAATATTTTAACATTGTGCTTGTCAAAGTCCAATTAGAAGGCCAAAACAATGTAGAAAATTTCGGAACTGTATCACTATTTGAAATCGCTTTGTAAAAATCAAAAATAATTCATTCAAAAAGTAATTAAAAATGTTTAAATTAATTAAAAGAATTAATTAATTAAAAAATGCACTAACAATTTTAACATTCTGTTTTTCAAAAGACCAATTAGAAGGCAAAAATTACTTTTATTGAAAATTTCAGAGCTCTACATCTATTTGAAGTAGCTTTCTATAGCGGAACAGACAGAAAGACACTCTTTGTTTTATTATTATAAATAAAGCCTTGTACTTGAACGCAATTCTGTAATCACATTCGCGAAAACAATTTTTAATGTTTAAAATGCTTCGGTTACGCAAAAGTTAGATGGATTGGATGTGACCGTTGATATGAATACCATTCATTAATTTTCCAAACCTTTTAACATAATATCAGTTTTTAAATTGACATTATTCCACTATTAAAATCTAAATTAATATTTGGGAGGAAGATATATTGGCAGTAAAAATATTTAAAAAAAACATAAAAAATTCAGTAAAGTTCACTTATGATCACATATTTTCAAAATGAAATATTTATTTTCGAAAATATAATATTTTGGTTAAAAATTTAACTTTTTTTCTATCATTCCAGAACAGATACTCTGCGATATTTGAAACAAGGTTCAGAGTACTATTAGTTTGTTTCTTACTGAATTACCCTGCCAATAACATAAGTATTTTATTTGGACATTTTTGTGGAGAATTTTGTGATTAATTACGATTTTAGTTTTCTCGTTAAATGTATGAGGAATTATTGTGATGATATCCAACCTCATAGTCTAA
This sequence comes from Linyphia triangularis, assembly GCA_963978545.1. Taxonomy (NCBI): domain Eukaryota; kingdom Metazoa; phylum Arthropoda; class Arachnida; order Araneae; family Linyphiidae; genus Linyphia; species Linyphia triangularis. The sequence continues at coordinate 79,657,885 of OZ021731.1, forward strand.
AAAAAAAATTAGAAAATTCAAATACAAATTAACTCTGATTCACCTTCAAAACCTTTTATTTAGTTTAAGATGTGCGGGTTGCTTTTGGTCTTTCGGTTTTAATTTCCGTATCTGATGGTTAAATTTTATAATTGGAATTCCTTTTATCGGTACTTACTGTAGGAATAGCAGTTTTAAATGGGAATATTGACTTAATGCAGACGTAAGGATAAAGACTAAGTAAGTTATTGGGTGTGCATGATGATTGCAATTGATTACACATTTTTGTTTAACAGTTTTTAAAGACGCAAAACTGTTTTCCTTAAGAGAGCACTTCAAAAAAAAAAAAAAAAAAAAAAAAAAAAAATCATTAGTGAAAGGGATCAAAGTTGAATAGATTGGATTAAAAAAAAACTCGAGTTAGTCTCAAGCAAAGAAACTTGATCACTGACCTTCACATTTTCCAGTTGACCGTGCGAGAGCTTTTCCTTCTGGACACTGGCATACCCCAGTCTCCCCTTGGCGCTTACACACTGCTCCAGAAGCAATACACGTGTACCTTATATGCTGACACACATCGATTTGGCACATGTCTCCGAGATACACATCCGGGCATTTGCAGAAATACCTACCGCCTTGAAATTTGCACATGCCTCCATTGAGGCAATCGCTGTTATACTGACAGGTTTCTGCAAACAATAATTTCCCAAAAAGTAATGGAGTATTCAATATAAATGTAATTTTTATTCATTTTAAATACACTACTTGTATAAACACGCATGTTATTTAGGTAATGTTACTTGCAAGTAGTTCTATTACCCAAAATCGTTAGTTTCATTAATGATTAAATATCCATTAACTGAGCATAGACACATTTTGATAAGAGCTAAGGTGATGAGCTCATCCAGGTAAGATCGAGGGTCACTTGCAATCTCATAGCTTTTCAAAATTATAAATAAATGTTTTCGGAGTCACAAAGAAGTTGCAATAATAGAGAAATGCATTACAGGCTTTAAGAGATTAATTTGAACTTGAAATGAATTTGTAGGTGTCTCGTATAAAGCAAAGCCTTCACTCATCACTAATTCTCCCACTTCCCCTGCAGTCGTAAGTTTAAAAATTGGTACAAATATCAACAAGGACAAATATAGAAAAAGTAAGCTATTCCAATATCGATAAACCGAATTTAAAGAGCCGAAAAAGGTCAAATGTCCCAAAAGAGAGATATTCAAATATTCTGCTTCGATTGTAGTCACAACTTTGATAATTGGTGCAAATGTCAAGAAGAATAAACATAGAAAAATTAAGCTATTCCGATCTCGTTTAACCAGCTTTAAGGGTCGAGAAGGGGTCTAACGTTCCAAAGGAAGGCTATTCAAATGTCCTAAATCAAGTAGTCACCACTGATATTTGGTGCAAATGTAGAAAAAGTCAGGTATTCCAAAATCGATTAATCATTTTAAGAGATAAATCGAAACTTTCCGAACTAGGAATATCCAGACGCCCCAATTCCAATAAAGTCAAAACTCTAAAATGTGGTGCCAGGGCAAGGATAGATATAGCAAGCTATTCTGATATCGACTAACAAATTTTAAGAGCTCAAAAAGGGGCCGAAACGTTTAAATTATAAAATATTTCAGTGTAATTACTCTGAAACTTGGTGTAAATGTCAACAAAGGCAAGCATAGAAAAAGTCAACAAATCTGTGTCGAATAACTCATTTTTAAGGGTCGAAAAGGGTTCGAAATGTTCGGTACGAGGAATACGCAATCCTCCACTTTCAATGGAGTCACAGCTCTGCAATTTGATAAAGTGTTATTAAAGTAAAATATTCAAATTTCGATTAACTGTTTAAAAGGTCGAAAGGGGTTTAAGCGTTCTAAACGAGGGATATCCAAACCTCCCACTTCTAGTATAGTCAAATCTTGGAGCAATGGAGGCAAGGAAAATCACAGTTAAATGAGGTATTATGATCTCGGTTAACTAATTTTAAAAGAGCGAAACGTTCTGTGCCAGGAATTTTCCAACGGCCACATTCCACTCTATTCTCAATTATAAAATTTGAAGTAAATGTTAATAAGGGCTAGCATAAATAATATAAGGTATTCCAATTTTGATAAATCAATGTTCAAGGATCGAAATGGTATCAAATGTGCAAAATGTAGAATGCACGAATGTCTTTTGAATGCACATGATAAAATTTAGTAGCAGCTAGTATTCAGCTTGGTACTCAGCTAGTTGCATATATTTGTCATTATTAACCCTTTGCACTCCAGAGGTGACTTTCACTCACCACATGATTTGATGCGGAAATTCGATGCAAGGTAATGACTGTGTTTAAATTCTTTGAAGCGTATTTGAAACCGCGAACCAACCAAAAACGGCGGGAAATGTCTCGAGTTGCTGATCCTACCGCGCGAAAAAGGCATGGAGTGCAAAGATTTAAACATGAGTGCTGCCAAGGAGGTGCACTTACAGCCCCCTGCTTTTGTAAAATAACTAAATAGTTGGAGAAAACAATGAAATTCGCACGAAAGAGAACGCATGTGCTATACAGTACGACATAAGAACAGAAATTTAAGAGTGACGATCTTCGCATAACTTTTAGTTGCACTTAATAAATTCAAGACGTTCACCAATTCCTTTAGATTGGTGATAATATTACATAATATCTTTCGCGTATGCGAAAAAGAGGAGGAACAGTCGTTGATGACCAATGATCATGGAAAAAGAACTCTATGTTGAGGATATTCGATTTTCAAAGGTTCACTCCTTTACCGAATTTTCCCGGAAATTTTGGAGGTGGGGTTGCTTAGAACACGTTAAAAAGTACGGTGGTTTTGATCAAAATCATTAGAGCCTGATAAAAATCATTAAAACAGTTTTAAAGCAATCGTTGAATTTTTTTCAATATATATTATACACTTTGATGAAGACTTTAATGGCAGGTCCCAAGTACGTTCCAAAAACATATAGAAATGCCTTGGCCAATGGATTTGTGTTACTAAGGGGAAATTACTCCTAGGATTTTTTATCATTTAAAAAAATATATTAAGCAACTCTTTCAGACATAGAAGTCGTAATTAGATACAATAGTAAATACTTACGTACGCAAGTTCCATTTCTCTGGCCGTAATTTTCCTTGCATTTGCATTGCTTCCATCCCCGATAAAAGTAGCAACTTAAGGAATTTATTCCACAGTCGCAGTCTGAAATGTTAATTAAAATAGTTAACAATTTTATTTAGTTACAGTTGGAAATATTAAACATAAGTACAAAAGCACTACAAGTATATGTACTATCTCTATATCACCAGAATAGTTCCCTCCAGCTTGTGCAGCGTAGTCTGTTGCCATGGAAACAAGACTAGTACCATTTTCCACGGGGATTATCATGATAAATATATCTATTTTATAGGCCTTAGATGCCAGTTTTCAGCATGGATCACCCCTATTATCCTGGCACGTGTTTACTAACAGTTAACCGCTATCTTACTACTGCAAGGCAAAACAACGCGAGATCTGAAACGTGTTTCCTACGGCAGTTAGCGATTATTGTTACGATTTTGTCAAAATATCTTTTTTATATTATGTGAAATAATCGATCCGTCTGAAAGAGAAATCTACATGAATAAATTAAAATTATAATTCATAGACAAAAGTGGTCTTTATATTATAGATTTATAATTCCGAATGAAAAATGGATGTTGAATCCATTATTGTGCTTAAGGATAGAATATCGAAACATAATACCATAAGTATCAATAAACACGATTTAGAGACTGATATTTCACACTTAAAGACTTGTCTAGATCAAGTTAACGTAATTACAAAGTAACAAAGTGGAAATTAATTATCTTTTGAAGTCTTGAGTAGGCCTGGGTGATGTTAACATGTCTGCATCGTGATATATCGGGAAGCAAACATCACGATGTCACGATACATCGCGATGCTAACTACATGTATATTTTTTTTACAAAATACTACAAAACAACATTTTCATAACACGCTATATAGCCGAAAATTATGCTTAATTAGCTTTGTAAAATTTTATTAAATTCATTTTAATTTTTTATAGTTTTAGGAAGTTTATTTTAAATAACATGAGCAGCGACCGAATTATTTTCAGCGAGATACACAAAGTACCCAAGGGGGTATAAGCCAATTATTATTATTATTGTTATTATTATTTTGGTTTAAACCTGATTTTTCAATTTCTCTATCTTAATGAAATTTTACTTTGTTATTTTACAGGGAAGGAGGGGGGGGGGTGGAGGACAAGTGCACTTCCTGGCGGGGCACATGTTACTTTAGTTATTGGATATTCTTAATCATTAAATCAAAAACATACTTTATAATGAATATTTTAATACTTACAATATACAATATAACTATTATGCATTATTTTTATTTTTATTGTTTAACATTTAAAATTCTAATGATCTTTATTTTGTGCCCAAAAAATCTGTATTTCCGCATTTTTAAGAAGCAATGTTGGATTGATACTTATGGAAATAAACTTTATTCAAATTGTACAAACTGAAAAAAAAATTATAAAACATTTATTTACTTACGAGACCGAAGAGGAAATCCTTAAAGTGGATGGGAAAAAATCGTTTATAAGTATTTAAGTAATCAAATTAGAGAAAAAACTGTGATTAGTCCATGCACTAATTCACATTGATTTTGGCAGATATAACAAACAGCTCATAGTAATAAATAACCAGATTATCTTAACTGAGTAAGAACTAGACAGAAATTACCACGCCAGAATACCGCAATCCCCTTTCGTTAATAAATAAAGCAAAATAAAATAATAGCAAGATAAAAAAAATCATAATACTTTATTTCTTTCAAGTTAGAGAAATAACGAAAAAAAAAATAAAAAAAATAAAAAATGAAACACAAAAAGTGTAGGAAATGCCCAAAAATAGATATCAAAGTCTTATATCTGATGACTATTAAATAAAAATAAAAATGCTTTCCAAGAGTTGAGAGAACAACATAAATAATGTTCAAACGTTAAAGGAATACTTCTTTTATCGTATCTCCAATATTACTAGACTGCTGGTACCACCTGTCAAACGGCCAGATGTCGACGGTTTCCTTATGTTTCTATACAATATTGGGAACATCGCGCATATGCAGGGCAGGGTGGATAGGATTATCACGATGTGAGCTTGCTGATGAAGTACCGCGCAAAAGCAAATGGAACTCGTTTCAAACGTCGCGGTGTCGACGTTTTCAATACGTTTCTATAGTATCTTAGAAACACCGCGAATGAATCGTGGAGTGGTTCTTCGTCCTTGAATACGAATGAGGTATCGCCTCATCAAAAGCAAACAGAAATCGTCTCAAACGGCGCGGTGTTAGCTGTTACAGTACGTATCTATACAGTTCTGGAGACACCGCGCATATGCAGGGTGGATTACTGCAATGTGTTGAAGTATCGTGTTTCAAACGGCGCGGTGTCGACGGTTTCAATACGTTTCTACAGTATCTTAGAAACCCCACGCATCAATCGTGGCATCACGGTTCTTCGTCCTTGAAGTGCTAAGCAAAGATCGAGGTCTCGTCGAAAAAGATCGTGATGTATCGAGTATGCGAAAATAGTGACACCGGTTTGACGATGTTGATTTCTCACCGGTTTTGGACGATGTATCGATACATCGCCCAAGCCTAGTCTTGAGAAGCTTTATTAACAAATTCAACATATTGATTGCACCTAAAGACTAAAACTCATTTCCCACCTAATCGTTATCTTTCATTGGCATTTACTACTTGATATTGTTTTCCTACCTTTTTACAGAACCTCTGAAGTCCAATATTACTCATGAGACTGTAAAAAGCTTCTGATGTTCAAAAGATTTTGTCTTTGGGTGCAATATGTTAAAGTGGTAAAATATAATTAAATTCGACTTTTTCACTGTAATTACGTTAACTTGATCTAGACAAGACAAGATCAATTTTTTTTCCACTTTTAATTTGGATAAACGATTCAAAAATATGAATATCGCCCCTATAAGTAAGCCAGACCACTCCTCTAATCCAAACGTCATCAATGCAATTTCGTGTAGAACTGCAAAAAAAACACTGATCTAAAAAAGGTAGAGCTGATAGAGAAAAACTGATTTCATATTTATACTCAGCATCCCAATTTTTTTTTTTTTTTTTTTTTTTTTTTATTCACTAAGTTTCGAAAAATGTATTTATTAGAATATTTTTTGGAAATTATAGAAAATTTTAAATTTCAACTAAAATATAGAAAAATGCTTTGCTTCTTTTCGATAAAATAGAAAAATTTAGTTACCAGAGAATCATGAACCATTTCTACCAGTTTTTATATTGAAATTCAGTTTAGTAAATGAATAATTTCTGTACATTATTTAATACTTGAGAAATGTTAAACGGATTATTTCAAACTAACTGAATATTTCTGTTATTCTAAGATATTTCTTTATGTATATACTTTAAAAATCAATGGATTAAACCATAGTTAGAATATTTCGAAAATTAAGAGATCATTAATTATATTAGAAAATTATTACAGTATTATCATTGATTAACAAATTAGATGTATTATTATACAACACAATTTATTTTTTCTAGCTTCATGTCTCACTGAAAGTAATACCAAATAAATAAAGTCCGTTAGATGTAGATCAGAAGTTCTGCTCTGTAATAAAAGTGGAAAAGAGACTTGATAATTTATAATTTTCCTGCACAATCTCCATTTTGCCCATAACAGTTATGATAAGAGCTAAAGAAGATTTATTTTCTCACATCAAAACAATCGGACATTATATTATAAGTATATAAGTATAGTGTACTACACTGTAGATAATGAACACAATTTCAAACAAAAAAAATATCGTTTAATTTAATTTGTAGATCAATAAAAAGTCCTAAATTTGCTGCTGTAAATATCTTTATATAAAGGGTGATATTATGTTTTTCTGATGCATTACAAAGTTCTCATTTACTTGTTTTTAAAAGTTCCGATTGAAAATTAAAAATCTTCTTCACATTCACATTTCGACATACAACATATGACAAAGCCTTTGCTAAAATTCTATTGTGGAAGGTGTGAAAAGTGTATATGTTGTAAAAGTTTATTTTAATTATGAGAATATAGCTTAAAAGAGGTTTCTGGTCATTATCAACATTCAGATATGTAATAATTTAAATATATAGGTTTTTTTTTTTTTCTTTTTTAAGGATATAAATTTTTTTAATTCTGGACTCTCTTTAACTTACCTTGACAAGTGCCATTTCTATTCAAAGAGTAACCTTTGTCACATGTGCAAGTCTTTTTATCTTTGTCGTCGAAATTGCATGTTCCTTTATCCCCACAGTAGCATTCTAATGTAATATAACAATAACATATATGAATTACGTTTGTTTAGTGAAACACACGTGCTAATCATATGACAGTTTCATGAAATATAAAGTTACACAAATGCTTCACTCATGAAGTACACAACATTAGTTTGCAAAACTGTACTTGAATTATTATAAAGACTTCAACCCAGTAAACAATGTGTATGAAAACCCAGGACTAACTCTCTATTTCTGATTTTTATTTAAGAGGAGTGAATCACTTAACTTTTAATGTATAGTAAATTAATTTTTAATATTTATTTTATAAAAAAACGACGAATTATCTTTGTATAAAAGTGATGAAAATGCTGCGTGATTTGTTTGTTTAATGTAAGTTTTCCAAATGAGTACATTTGCGAAAAGATTTTAGAAAGTCGCTAAAAAGCAGTAATGTTGATTACCATCCAAAATGTCATTGAAAAATATGAATATATTAGAATTAAATTAAAATTTAAATATTAAAATTAAATTAAAATTTAAATGTTAGAATTAAATTAAAAGTTAAATATTTGAATTAAACTAAAATTTGAATATTAGAATTAAATTAAAATTTAAATATTAGAATTAAATTAAAATTTAAATATTAGAATTATTACCAGCAATTAAATTTTATAATTATTAATTGTATGAAAATATAATGTTTATTATTGATATTAAAATAATACAATTATAATTAGTATTAAAATATTTAATCGTTATTAATATTAAAATATAATAATTATAAATATTAAAAAATCAATTATTAGTTAGATGCAAGACCCTTGACCAGATGTCTCTTCTGATAATTATTCTATGAATAGTTGAGATTTAAGTATGATATTTTTTCATTTTCTATGATATATTTTATCAAAACAAAACATTGCATAATGTAGCACTTATTCATTTTTAATGCAAGTATCATTGTAAATTGGAATTTAAAATCAAATTCCAAAGAGTACTAAAAATAGCCTGTAAAAAAATTTAAAAATATGATCCCTTTGGAAATTCTTCTTTAACTTATATTGACATTTTAACTTTGACTTATATTAATTAAAATATGAAATGTGTTTTTAGGAATAATCAATCATATATAAAATTTTTAAAAACATATTATAAATAGTGCAAGGCTTGTTAACACTATTACTTTGTTTCTCAAGAGAGGTTTTGAGTTAAAAGATACTATTTAACATAGTGTTGTTGTTTTTTTTTGTTTTTTTTTCCCCAATGAAATCATGCATAAGTATGCTATACTTATTTATGGCTTCCATTACAAATTTTGTTACAGTACTTGACTGGTTGTGAAAGGAGAGGAAATTCTACATAATAAAGTCCTTTTTAGGCATTGACTTCAATGGAAAGTTTCGATTTACGTCAATCAGATGTATAGATAAAATCGACGTGTAATTTTGTAATTATCTGATAAGTTTAATAACATGAATATCAAAATTTCAACCAAAAAAAAAAAACTATAAAAAATAAAAATATGATTTTTGAATTATTTGTAATTTGAATTTGATACACTGAATGTAGGAGCCTGTTCTTTAAATTTTTATATGGAAGAATTTGAATAAAATATTTGTTTAAAAAATACATTTTTAATATAATAACATTACAGTTTAAGTTTACTTTTAATAAAAATTACAAATGAAGAAAGCTAAACTTATATCTACAAATGAAATTAAAATCTAGTTTAAAATTGAAAAGTTTAGTTAATATTTGAAGATGAGAATATAAATATAATAATAAAAACAATGTGTACTGTTTGAATTACCATCGCATATTCCTTTTCCATTTAATTTATATCCATTGTCACAAATGCATCTCTTGTTATCATTTCCGTCAAAGCTACAATTTCCATTAGTGCCACAATCGCATTCTGCAAAATTAAAAAGTTTATGAAAATTATTTTAGGAAAATGGAGATTTTTTTTTTTTTTTTTTTTTGCATTTCTCCACATTCTGCCACATCCTGACTTCAAAAAACTGGTCTAAGAAAAATGTATGTCTGTACGTCTGTATCTACATGGTCAGCATAACTCCTGATCAAATTGACGTACGAGGTTTAAATTTGGTATACGTATTAGTGGTGGCCAAGGGACCTACCCTTAAGGTTTTTGTCAAAATTGGTTAAAATCATGAAGAAATCAAGTTTTTCAGCGATTGCTAAAATATGGCTCGAACGATTTTGAATAAATTCTCTATGCTAAGGCCTCTTAAGGTATTCTAAACGCCCCTCTGAAATTCCCGTAGAAATGCAATAAAAAAGTTTAAAACTTTTGAACCGCAAGGACCAATATTATAGTGTAATTGAAAGTTTTATGATTTTCATCACCTCTAGTTTAAAAGGGATTGCCAATTTTCCCCTCCCCCAAAGATCTAATGCTTTATTTTTTTAAACTACAATTCCGACCGGATAATTGTTTTTGAAATATATGAAATTTTAAAACAGGCATAAGATCAGTAATAAAAATTCATTAAAAAATTGAGGCCGAAATAATTTTTAGCTTTTTATTAGTAATTGTTTAAAATAATTGTAAGCTAGCCCAAAAAAACTTTTAAAGTGTAACAATAAAAGAAACCAATAGATATTTTGCCTTCAAATTTGTGTAATGGAATTTTATTTCTGTCTTATGCCTGTTACAAAAATTCATATACTGGCAGAAAGTGTGGGGGGAAAAATAAAGCATTAGTTCTATGGGTCAGGGGGAGGTTGGATTCCCTCTTAAGAAATCTTTAGTTCTGATATCTGCCTACATCAAAACTCTTTTAAAGTAAGAAAATAATATGTTTTAAAATGTAGAGGAATATAGTTTAAAAAATTTGGTGAAATTATGTTTTAAGTCTTAATAATTTTAGGGGGCCGTTCATATATTACGTGAGCACCTACGGGGGGGGGGGGGGGTAGCGATTTGCTTATTTTTGCTGACAAGGGGGGAGAGGGTATGAGTGATGCTTACGTAAGCATTTAATAATCCCTTTATTTCACACAAAAAATTGAAACTTAAAAAAAAATTCACTTTTGTACACCTAGTTCTAGGATAGGTGACTTTCCATTCAAATCGATCTAAGGTATTTAAACTTACGTCACATAAGAGTGACGTACTCTGCCTTCAGCCAATTACAATCAAACCTTGATGATGCTAAATACTGCAGTTTCAAAATGAATAAAGGGGATTTCCCTCTTTTGGTTGTTTGGAGACGTGAATCCTACATTAAACCTAACTTATGTGACAGACAATTTTTGTTTCGCTTGGCGATTGGCGGGCGCCTAAGATGGAACAGTAGTTGGTTTAAGGTTCAAGATTCTGAATTGAGTTGTGTTTTGAACAAGTTTCTTTTTCCACTGCAATCCTTCTTGAACTTTTTGAAGATTAAGCAAATATAGTTGCTCTGCTTTCTGTTTGATTTAAAAAAAAAAAAAAAAACATATCTTCATTTCGTGAAATTTTATATAAAAAGCTGTTTGAAGCTTTTAAAAAGTCTACATCAAACAAACCCTTGAAAGATATTCAGGATATAAATAATGAGGTATGGCGTCATTTTAAAAATGCCTCTTAAAATGACGAAGAACTAGAAGTGTTGGTGTTAAAAAGAGTCGAAGAAGAGTTGCGAAAGGCAACTAGAAAAAATTAAGTTAAAGTTCATTATTTGCATTGAATCCTAACTTTTTTTTAGATTATTAACGTTACAAAAAAGAAAAAAAATCAGGAGCAGGGGGGGGGGGAGGTTACCGTATGCTTACGTAATTATAGAGGGGGGTATGTGATTTGCTTATTTTTGCTGACAAGGGAGGGAGGGGGGGTCAAAAATTACCAAAAACATCCTTACATAATATTTGAACGACCCCTAGCGAACTATATTAAATTTTAATAAATAAAACTTTATTAATTTTATTTCACTACAATAAATTTTAACAAAAAAAAATTAATTTAACTGTATTATTCATTAATAAATTCAATTTGAGTTATTTTATCAAACTATATATTAACGTTCAATATATTAATTTGAATTATTTGAGCCATAATAATTTTAATAAATTAAATTTGAATTATTCTATTTAACTATATTAATTAAACTAACTTTAGAGAAATAAAAACTTTTATTTAAATCTTGTAATAGATAGTAATGAGATCTAATACCGCGATCATACACAGAAACTAAAATAATGCTTAATTTACCTTGACATGTGCCATTTTTATAGAGAACAAAACCTTCGTTACATTCACATGTCTTGATACCGCCGTCGTCGAAAGTGCAATTTCCATTACTTCCACAATCGCATTCTAAAAAATTAAAACCATTAAGATGTATCATTAATGAAAAAGATAAAACACAATAACAATCTCGCCATCTGTAAGTTAAACAGTTGGTAATTGATAATTTGTGCTTTACTTTCTACACAAAATGATAAAACAAACTGTGAGAAATGTGAGCTACTTTTTCTAAATAATCATGACACTTTTTTCAAGAAAATTTGAACTGAAACAAAACACATAATTGAAACCACATATTGGAGTTTATTTGTAAATTGACCAAATTTCTCATTTAAATTAGTAACTTCAATTCATTTAGTTAAGGAAATATTTTAATTTGAATATCCCCTAAAAACAATAACTTTTTACTATATCGTAGAATTCGTAATATGAGTTTCTTCTTATATGTGTTTCCTGTACCATCATCGTCTTATTCTCACTGATTGTACTTGCTTACGTTCGGAGTACTTTAAAAAAAAAAAAATATTTAGGAATATTTTAAGTGCCTTTTGATATTTAGTACTTACTATAAATTAGTAATACAGTAAAAAAATTTCAAATTTATTGTTATTATTTTTAAAAAATTGCAATGTTGCATGAAATTTTGATGAAATATTTCAAAAACTTAAAATAAGATAAATGAAAAACTATTAAGTTCTTTTAGGAAATAAATTGTATATAAATAAATTCTATGCTTATATTTAGGGCATACACTACATTAAGAAAAAAATGTATTCTTTAAAACTTTTTTTATGGATAGTCGAAAAATAAGTTAATGATTTTTTTTCTTGACTTATTTTCTTTAAATTTATCTTAATTTCTACATCATTTGCTTTAGATAACAATCAACAAGAGAAATACAAACAAATTTAAAATGATTCATGAATAATTTTTAGAGTTATAACATTTCAAATTAGCAATATTTGTGTGAAAATCAATTCCGAGAAAAATTCATTTGAACTTTAAAACACTCAATTTCTATATAAACTATATTACTTACACACTTAAAATGCACCCTCTTCTTTTTCAATTTTTTTTATGTATTAAAAAGAAGAAAATATTTATATTTAGAAGGAAATCACTTTTTAATCGACAACTTTTGGTTTTGGTATGCTAATTCCATTCATTTCCGGTTACAATTTACAGTTTCAAATTGTCATAACTTTTGTTCAAATCAACGCAAAGTTAAAATAAAGACATTTTTAGAAACTCAAAGATTTGGGCTAAAATATCCACGAATAATATTTTTTTTGTCAAATTTCATCAAAATCAACCTTTTCAACTTAGGCAAGTACATTTGACGCCAGTTATAGAATTGCAAAATTTTGTGGGAATTTCCCCTCTTTCTAATATTAAGCGTAACTATGGCATTATAGAAAAAATTTAAAATAATAGAGTGACTCACGTGTTAAAGCCGTGTCATATAGATCGCTGTTATAAGATGCATATTTGTCACAATCAAAATAATTATTTTTTTGAGTAATTTTGCAAGAAACTAATATCATAGAGAAAAAAAAACATACTACTATATTCATCTTAATTTTTAAATTATAATATGTTTACGAGTAGAACATAAAGCCAAAATGTCCTGTGAGTACAACAGAGAATTGTTCATATTATAGAAAATTTACAAAAATGTACCTATATCTAATACTTTTTAGAGCATCCTATAAATTAAAACCAGTTTAGAAAAATGTTTAAAATTTGTAGATTTAAATTTACTCATAACATAAAATGAATACTTATTACCTTCACAAGTCTTGTTCTTTTCATTGAATATCTTCGGCTCTTCACAGAAGCAAAAACTGGAGTTTTTCTTGGCTTCGTAAACACAAGTTGCACTACCACACATTGTATGTCGATTTGTTTTGCACCAGTCACTGAGAGTACAGTTAATATCTGAGAAACCTTCACTACAATCACATATATAGTCCGTGTCATTCTTGAAACAATCTCCACCATTTTGACATGGCTCATCAGCGCATATGTGAGGTTCATTACTAACTGTTCGGACAAAAAAAATAAAAAGACATTTTCTTACAATCTGTATACCATTTACAGCTTATAAAAAAGACAACACAATGCTAAGAGAGGTAAAATTAAAAGTTATTTGAAACTGATTTGGTGGCTATTATTGGACGTATTGTAACAGCTAGAAAATGCTTAGATCTTTTTATAAATAACTTAAATTTTATCAAAAATCTATTTTGCATTTTTAGAAACGCTTCGATAAATTGTATGTGACAATATTAATTTAGAAAGAACAGTATATAAATTTACCAATGATAATTTGACTTTGTATAACTAACACGTCTTTTTAAATTATAAACGTGTTACCATACACTTTATGGTGGTGAATATTGAATAAAAGTTTGACAATATTAGGAGTTTCTAGTAGTAGAGGACTCGATTTCCGAAAACAAATAATTTAATCCGTGTTATTTTAATAGTATTCTTTCTGTTATAGTATATATGTTGTTCGCCCTTTCTTTTCCTTTAAAATATGTCTTAAAATATAAAATTTATTGATATCGCAATGGTTATCCAAACTATCATTTGTTAAGTTTGTACTTCTTATTTGGAATGCCATATTCATAGAATAAAAATTTAATAAACTTATACTTCTAAATGTTTGAATATTTATGTTATTCGCCTTTTCTTTTCCTTTAAAATATGTCTTAAACTATAAAATTTCTTGATATCGCAATGGTTATTCAAACTATCATTTGCCAAGTTTGTACTTCTTATTTGGAATGACATATTGATAGAATAAAAATTTAATAGTACTCCTTATTTGGAATGCCACATTCATGGAATAAAAATTTAATAAACTAATATTTCTAAATGTTTGAGTATAATTGTTTAGAGGGATAGTTATTTATAGTAAAAGAATGTTTTGCAATCAACATATAACTTAAGAAATATTAAAACTTATGATTTTATTAATAAATATATTAATACATATTTAAAAAATCTAGATACAGTCATCTGATGGTTGTCAATTTTATATTGTACTAATTAAGTAACTTAGAAGTAAAAAAAAAAATATTTTTAAATTCTTTAAATTAACTTCAATTTTGTGGTGGTGTGCCAGTGTGACGGCCGCAAAAATTCGCCAATCGAGCTGAAACTTTGAAACATGGAAGGTAACACTCTTTGTCGATGACAATGCTTTCAATCAGGTTTTGGGACTATCATGCGAAGGCTGCTTTTACCCACGTTTCTATTGCCTTAAGCCAGACTTACCAGATTTTACTCTCATTATCTTATCCAGATGCCAAGCTTAATTCAAACATATTCATTTCCACTATTAAGGTTGACGAGGCAAAATCTTCGTAGAGCCAGTTAACCCACTTTCCGTCATCCAATTTAGCTGAATCTTGGCAAATTGACTTGCTGTGGATGACAACTTATTCAATCAAGGTTTGGATTAAAAATACTAATTCGATAGTTCGGAATGAATGTTTTCTTCGTAGTGGTCAAACACTATGAAAACTCAATTTGAGCTCAATAAGAAGCAATTACACATAAAAATTACTAATGAATATTTCAGCTTTTTATTGAAAATTTTGTTTTTATGGTTTATATTATTTTTCATTTTACCTTTTTCACAAGTCACTCCACTGAAGTTAGATCGACAGTTGCATTTGAATGTGTCGTTGACAACTGAGCAGAGTCCGCCATTTTTGCAAACTCCAGAAGCACAAGGATCTAGAATTTCTGTAAAGATTTAACATTCATTTTATTTTCAAATCAGGAAGCTAAAAAAAAACCTATTCACTTGAGAAATGTATGTTATAAAGGAAGATCTTGCAATATTCAAACTTGATAGTAATGAAATTATCATAACAGGAACTGCGCCGACCAAATGATATAGTGGTTAGCGTGCTAGCTTCTAGACCTCGAGGTTGCGGGTTCGAGTCCCGTGTTAGGCATAGGTGTTTGTAAATGTATGTTGGCGTGTCTAATGACGAATGCCTCGGAGCATTATAGCCCTCGTGTTGCTGACAGTGCCAGATAATCTGAAAACAACCAACCAACCATAACAGGAACTGCAATTAATATAGATGGCCACAGAATCGAATTCTTATTGGGATCATTATCATATTGACACCATATTTATTATATTTTTACAGCTAATTGTCTGTTTTATATGAAGGCAATTTAATTTTGTATTGATCTGTTGTTTGTTGTTTCATGACCCCCTGGTCCCCTCCGCCTCATGTACCTGAACAATAGCCAATTACATAATTCCACAAAATTTTAATACTCGGGAAAAAGGAAATTTGGGCATTTATGTTTAGATAGTAACAGCCATATTCAAACCACTTGTGAATGCACAGGAAACAATTTAGTCGAATTAGCTATTACAGCTATTAAAAAGAATAACAGAAATGGTTTGGAAATTTAAATGAAATTTCTATAATCAATCATGAATGAATGATTGGTAACATGACATAGTTATATTTTTTCCAAATCGTTGTAAGGGGAAATTTCATAAAATTAGGAGCTCAAGAATTGTCTTACCTACAGCTTCACATATACCATTAATTTGGACATGGTTAGCTTTACACGTGCATGTTTTCTTATCTTTCTTAAATGAGCAGCCAGTTGATCCTTCACCACACTCACACACTAAGCAAGTTTTTAAAAGAAATCAAATTTAAATAATATAAAAATTTTATAAATATTTGTGCAAAAATGTAATCAAAGCAAATCGCTAGTGAAAGTATGAAACAAATTTTTAAAAACGTTCTGGTAGCGAAAAACAAACATTTTTCTACAACTACTTACTGCTTTCTTTCTTATGTGGATATAACATAATCTTTCACTTAGAAATACATACTGTTTTCATTAATGTACCGGATCATCTAAATTTTTCCCTTCAAGTAATTGGCCAAAATCATTAACACTAAATATGTATAGCAGTACACTAACAATGATTGCTGTAATTACAGAATTCATTGACAAAAATAGGCAACTATAATTTTAACCAACTTTATACATTAACTATACAATGATATATGCATACAAGTTAATAGTTTTCCTTTTTGTGTCACATTTCAAAACAGATCTATAAATTATAATTACAATACCTAATGCTTTTAATTAAAGCCATTAACGTTATATCTGCTCAAATTTAGTTAGAAAATAAAAAGTTAAACATAATATAAATAATTATCTTTCTTATCTTTTCATTCTTCTACCTTTTAGGTGTAATTAGCTTGACATGATTTTTTTGCATCATTATCAAATATGGAACTGGATGGGGCAATATTTTATTTAAAATTTTTAACTATCACAATAGGCAACAAAAGTTGCCTTGTGCGATACCAGTAATTAACATACAACTTTTTACAACAATACATTAATATGGTCTGTTTTCTACCTGCTAATAAGCTTTACACTGATTACTTTGTGTGAGTCTATAGCAAGGGAAACAATGCGAAAGGGTATTAAAAATGATGAATCACTATACTCTACGGCAGAAAGCTGTAGCACAAAATAATTGAACAAGCAGCCATTTACTTCCTCGAATTTAAAGAACTATAATCCAACCACTAACATTAGCAAGTGTTTGTGTAAAATATCACAAATCTGATAGCTAGGTAGTTGCAGTAGTCTCTATAGTTTTGCACAATACTGGAGCTATTACACCATTTGTATTTTTACTATTAACTGAAAAACCCATTGTCAATGAAAAAAAATTTGAAATTGAGCTTTTCAATACTATCACAAATCATTGTGCAGAGATTTTAAAACACGCAAATATGTAACACAAATACACAATTGGATGACGGCAGGTTGGTTTACCAGTATTCCGCAAAAGTCACCATTTAGTGGCGGTGAAAGTCATCAAAATTTGAAAGAATGCATTGGAGGCAATGTAAAATTGTCCAGCACCGAAAGAAAAAAAAATCGAAGTTAATATAAAGCATTTAAAATTGGTGCCAAAAATGTCAAAAAACCAATCTAATCAGAAGAATAAAAAATTTAATGCAATTTATTAAGAATTTATGCAACACTATGTGTTAACACACAAAATTTAATATTTGTCTCTTACCAAGGCACAATTTATCGATTTCTTGTAAAGAAAACCCTTTCTTGCATACACAAACTTTTTTCTCTCCTTCAAAAGTACATATTCCAGCTCCATCTTCACCACAACTACATGCTATAAATTAAATCAAATTAAAGGTATAATAAATTTTCAACGCCCATCGTTTAAGTTACATTGAATAGTACTTTTCTCTTACCATGACACTTTTTATCGCTTTTCTTTATAGAAAATCCTTTATTGCAAGCACAAACTTGTTCGTCCCTTTCAAAAGTGCATATTCCAGCTCCATCATCACCACAGCTACATGCTATAAATTAAATCAAATTAGAATTATATTAAATTTGTAAGACCGATATTTAAGTCACAATGAATACTATTTTGCTCTTACCGTGACACTTTTTATCGCTTTTCTTTAAAGAATATCCTTTATTGCAAGCACAAACTTGTTCCTCTTCTTCAAAAGTGCATATTCCAGCTCCATCGTCACCACAACTGCATGCTATAAATTAAATCAAATAAGAATTATATTAAATTTGTAAGACCGACATTTAAGTCACAATGAATACTATTTTGCTCTTACCGTGACACTTTTTATCGCTTTTCTTTAAAGAAAATCCTTTATTGCAAGCACAAACTTGTTCCTCTTCTTCAAAAGTGCATATTCCAGCTCCATCGTCACCACAACTGCATGCTATAAATTAAATCAAATAAGAATTATATTAAATTTGTAAGACCGACATATAAGTCACATTGAATAGTATTTTAATCTTACCATGACACTTTTTATCACTTTTCTTTAAAGAAAATCCTTTATTGCAAGCACAAACTTGTTCCTCTTCTTCAAAAGTACATATTCCAGCTCCATCGTCACCACAACTGCATGCTATAAATTAAATCAAATAAGAATTATATTAAATTTGTAAGACCGATATTTAAGTCACAATGAATACTATTTTGCTCTTACCGTGACACTTTTTATCGCTTTTCTTTAAAGAATATCCTTTATTGCAAGCACAAACTTGTTCCTCTTCTTCAAAAGTGCATATTCCAGCTCCATCGTCACCACAACTGCATGCTATAAATTAAATCAAATAAGAATTATATTAAATTTGTAAGACCGACATATAAGTCACATTCAATAGTATTTTAAACTTACCATGACACTTTTTATCACTTTTCTTTAAAGAAAATCCTTTATTGCAAGCACAAACTTGTTCCTCTTCTTCAAAAGTGCATATTCCAGCTCCATCGTCACCACAACTGCATGCTATAAATTAAATCAAATAAGAATTATATTAAATTTGTAAGACCGACATTTAAGTCACATTGAATAGTATTTTGCTCTTACCATGACACTTTTTATCGCTTTTCTTTAAAGAATATCCTATATTGCAAGCACAAACTTGTTCCTCTTCTTCAAAAGTGCATATTCCAGCTCCATCGTCACCACAACTGCATGCTATAAATAAAACAAATCACAGGTATATTATATTTGCAACGCCCATCATCAAAGTTACATTGAATATTACTTTCCTCTTACCATGACATTTTTTGTCGCTTTTCTTTATAGAAAATCCTTTGTTGCAAGTACAAACTTGATCCTCTCCTTCAAAAGTACATTCTCCAGCTCCATTGTCACCACAACTGCATGCTATAAATAAAACGAATCACAGGTATATTTAATTTTCAACGCCCATCGTTTAAGTAACATTGAATATTACTTTTCTCTTACCATGACACTTTTTGTCGCTTTTCTTCATAGAAAATCCTTTGTTACAAGCACAAACTTGATCCTCTCCTTCAAAATTGCATATTCCAGCTCCATCGTCACCACAACTGCATGCTATAAATTAAATCAAAATAGAATTATTATAAATTTGTAAGATCGACATTTAAGTCACATTGAATAGTATTTAAATCTTACCATGACACTTTTTATCGCTTTTCTTTAAAGAATATCCTTTATTGCACGCACAAACTTGTTCCTCTTCTTCAAAAGTGCATATTCCAGCTCCATCGTCACCACAACTGCATGCTATAAATTAAATCAAATAAGAATTATATTAAATTTGTAAGACCGACATTTAAGTCACAATGAATACTATTTTGCTCTTACCGTGACACTTTTTATCGCTTTTCTTTAAAGAATATCCTTTATTGCAAGCACAAACTTGTTCCTCTTCTTCAAAAGTGCATATTCCAGCTCCATCGTCACCACAACTGCATGCTATAAATTAAATCAAATAAGAATTATATTAAATTTGTAAGACCGACATATAAGTGACAATGAATACTATTTTGCTCTTACCGTGACACTTTTTATCGCTTTTCTTTAAAGAATATCCTTTATTGCAAGCACAAACTTGTTCCTCTTCTTCAAAAGTGCATATTCCAGCTCCATCGTCACCACAACTGCATGCTATAAATAAAACAAATCACAGGTATATTATATTTTCAACGCCTATCATCAAAGTTACATTGAATATTACTTTCCTCTTACCATGACACTTTTTGTCGCTTTTCTTTATAGAAAATCCTTTGTTGCAAGTACAAACTTGATCCTCTCCTTCAAAAGTACATTCTCCAGCTCCATTGTCACCACAACTGCATGCTATAAATAAATAAAATCACAGGTATATTTAATTTTCAACGCCCATCGTTTAAGTTACATTGAATATTACTTTTCTCTTACCATGACACTTTTTGTCGCTTTTCTTCATAGAAAATCCTTTGTTACAAGCACAAACTTGATCCTCTCCTTCAAAATTGCATATTCCAGCTCCATCGTCACCACAACTGCATGCTATAAATTAAATCAAAATAGAATTATTATAAATTTGTAAGATCGACATTTAAGTCACATTGAATAGTATTTAAATCTTACCATGACACTTTTTATCGCTTTTCTTTAAAGAATATCCTTTATTGCAAGCACAAACTTGTTCGTCCCCTTCAAAAGTGCATATTCCAGCTCCATCATCACCACAGCTACATGCTATAAATTAAATCAAATTAGAATTATATTAAATTTGTAAGACCGATATTTAAGTCACAATGAATACTATTTTGCTCTTACCGTGACACTTTTTATCGCTTTTCTTTAAAGAATATCCTTTATTGCAAGCACAAACTTGTTCCTCTTCTTCAAAAGTGCATATTCCAGCTCCATCGTCACCACAACTGCATGCTATAAATTAAATCAAATAAGAATTATATTAAATTTGTAAGACCGACATTTAAGTCACAATGAATACTAATTTGCTCTTACCGTGACACTTTTTATCGCTTTTCTTTAAAGAATATCCTTTATTGCAAGCACAAACTTGTTCCTCTTTTTCAAAAGTGCATATTCCAGCTCCATCGTCACCACAGCTGCATGCTATAAATTAAATCAAATAAGAATTATATTAAATTTGTAAGACCGACATTTAAGTTACATTGAAATGTATTTTAATCTTACCATGACACTTTTTATCGCTTTTCTTTAAAGAAAATTTTTTATTGCAAGCACAAACTTGTTCCTCTTCTTCAAAAGTGCATATTCCAGCTCCATCGTCACCACAACTGCATGCTATAAATTAAATCAAATAAGAATTATATTAAATTTGTAAGACCGACATTTAAGTCACAATGAATAGTATTTTAATCTTACCATGACAATTTTTATCGCTTTTCTTCAAAGAATATCCTTTATTGCAAGCACAAACTTGTTCCTCTTCTTCAAAAGTGCATATTCCAGCTCCATCGTCACCACAACTGCATGCTATAAATAAAACAAATCACAGGTATATTTAATTTTCAACGAACCATCGTTTAAGTTACAATGAATATTACTTTTCTCTTACCATGACACTTTTTGTCGCTTTTCTTCAAAGAAAATCCTTTGTTACAAGCACAAACTTGATCCTCTCCTTCAAAAGTGCATATTCCAGCTCCATCGTCACCACAACTGCATGCTATAAATTAAATCAAATAAGAATTATATTAAATTTGTAAGACCGACATTTAAGTCACATTGAATAATATTTTAATCTTACCATGACAATTTTTATCGCTTTTCTTCAAAGAATATCCTTTATTGCAAGCACAAACTTGTTCCTCTTCTTCAAAAGTGCATATTCCAGCTCCATCGTCACCACAACTGCATGCTATAAATTAAATCAAATAAGAATTATATTAAATTTGTAAGACCGACATATAAGTCACATTGAATAGTGTTTTAATCTTACCATGACACTTTTTATCACTTTTCTTTAAAGAAAATCCTTTATTGCAAGCACAAACTTGTTCCTCTTCTTCAAAAGTGCATATTCCAGCTCCATCGTCCCCACAACTGCATGCTATAAATTAAATCAAATAAGAATTATATTAAATTTGTAAGACCGACATTTAAGTCACAATGAATAGTATTTTGCTCTTACCATGACACTTTTTATCACTTTTCTTTAAAGAATATCCTTTATTGCAAGCACAAACTTGTTCCTCTTCTTCAAAAGTGAATATTCCAGCTCCATCGTCACCACAACTGCATGCTATAAATGTTATCCCCAGTGTGATGTAGAGGGCGCTGCTAATGTAATCCCCTAGCGGCGACTTC
Source organism: Linyphia triangularis (assembly GCA_963978545.1). Taxonomy (NCBI): domain Eukaryota; kingdom Metazoa; phylum Arthropoda; class Arachnida; order Araneae; family Linyphiidae; genus Linyphia; species Linyphia triangularis. The sequence continues at coordinate 79,680,132 of OZ021731.1, forward strand.
GTCGTCAGAGAGGGGGAATGATCGAAGGAGTGGAGGTGAACGGACGTGGAAGTCGCCGCTCCTAGTTTGGGTTTAAGAACCTATTTCTATCTAATGCACGAATAAACCTGCTGTCCATTTAATTGGCCTCTTTCACTTTTACCCCTTCATCATACAACATGGGGGCTCGCAGTGCTTTTTACCCGCGACCATACAACATGGGGTCTCGCCGTGCTTTTTACCCGCGATCATACAACCGTGCTTTTTACCCGCGAGAATGCGATGAAAAAAATATTTAAAAAACTGCACTTCCACGCATCCAGAGGTCAAACCAAAATCCTCTTCACGAAAAAAAAAAAAACCTTTACTTCCACGCATACAGAGGTCAAACCAAAATCCTCTTCACGAATTACCGCAGCAGTCAGCGACCACCAGTGGAATCTACAAATAAAAGGAAAACTCATCAACCAGCGTCGTCATTATACAACTGCATAACACTCGCTTCGCCGAACAAGTCCCACTTCAGCCGTCAAGCAGAAGTTCAACGAAGCTAACATCGTTATTCCACATAGCCAGCAAGAATCCAGAATCCTGAGCCAAATCGAACCTACAACTACAACACTGTCGCTTCGCCGAACAAGTCCCACTTCAGCCGTCAAGCAGAAGTTCAACGAAGCTAACATCGTTATTCCACATAGCCAGCAAGAATACAGAATCCTGAGCCAACTCGAACCTGCAACCACAACACTGTCGCTTCGCCGAACAAGTCCCACTTCAGCCGTCAAGCAGAAGTTCTACGAAGTCAGCAAAGTTATTCCACATCGACCAACTACTACGAACCAGAAACCAGAAGCAACGAGTACTCTTCGAAAGAGCAACAACATAAAACGGATACAGCTCCAAAAGCGAAGTAAAATCAAGAAACGCAGGTAGGATCCATCTTATTATTAATTATGTTTAAAAATAACAAAAAGCAAGATCTCGTATTTGTCGCCGCTGAGTTAGATATCGTCGTACCGGATGGTGCCACAATTCTAAAATTAAAAGACTTAATCGAAAAAAGTGAAATTTTCGTTGAAGATCCAGATTTCGTTAAAGATTTAATAACAACAGTTGTAGAGGAAAGAAAAGCCCAAGAGGCTGATAGAAAAGCCCAAGAGGCAAAGCAAATCGAAGAAATTAAACTTGCACAGTTAGATGCTAAAATTAAACTAGCTCATTTAGAGAACAAAATCCAAATTCCAGTAACTGCAGAACCCTCTGATATTATTTGTGCTAACTCAATAACACCACCTAATGTAAACGAAAGCATAAAAACACAAGATCCACTTCCGATTGGAAACCCATTCGAAATCCACACGGAAAAAAAATGCTATGTTGCTTTAAAAAAGGAGGAATATATCTTTTTTCCTGCTGAAAGAAATAACGAAATTTCAAATACTTCGCAAATCCTTCCGATTCCTGAAACGCAAAATGACACGTGTCAAGGTCATACAAAGGATAACCCAACGGAAAAAATAAGTTCTTCGTTGATGGGGGCGGGGCTTAATGTCCCCATGAGAAAAGATGAACGATCATTGGAAGATCTCGATGAAGTGTGTGTTGTAACAGAAGACTTAGAAAAAAGCCAACCAGTAGAAGCACATGGTCCAGAATGTAAACAAATTGAAACACGTGGAGCATGGAAACAAACAGAAGAGAATTTTTTTCTGTTTACGATTGGGGATAGCGTGAGTTTAAGCGAAGCGGATTTCTTGCACATTAACGAAGATAATTTATGGAATACTGTTATGAATAAGGTCAAGATTTACAAACCAAAGAAAATGGAAAGTACAAATTTTCAAATGAAGCTTTTCCTACCAGTTGAAACTCCAGTCTTCAAGCCAAAATACATCGATGGAATAATTTCCGAAACTACTTATGACTTATGCAACTCACCGTCTGCTATTCAAAGATTTATGCAGATTGTTTTTCGTGAACTTTTAGTAGCTAAAATATTAATCTTTATGATGAAGTGCTGGGAAGATACTTAAGTTTCTTCAACTTTCCTCTACAAGAACTTTTTACAGAAGAGACTTTTTTTTTCTCTTTTTATGAACTTTTGAGTGAAGAGACTTTTTTTTTTCTTTTTATGAACTTTTGAAAGGAGATACTTTTTTTTCCATCATACAAACTTTTTAAAGAGAGACTTTTTTTTCCCTTTCTATAAACTTTTCATGGTGCAAGAACTTTTTCCACAGACTTTAAATTTTTAAGAACTACACATTGTGATCTTCAAGACATTAATGTTGTTTAAATTTTATTATTGTGCTGTATTTTTCAATATCTTTATTTACATGTGTAGTATATATCAATGAGTCGGCGGTCCTCCTCAATCAAGATGGCCGAGTGTTATCCCCAGTGTGATGTAGAGGGCGCTGCTAGTGTAATCCCCTAGCGGCGACTTCGTCGCCAGAGAGGGGGAATGATCGAAGGAGTGGAGGTGAACGGAAGTGGAAGTCGCCGCTCCTAGTTTGGGTTTAAGAACCTATTTCTATCTAATGCACGAATAAACCTGCTGTCCATTTAATTGGCCTCTTTTACTTTTACCCCTTCATCATACAACATAAATTAAATCAAATAAGAATTATATTAAGTTTGTAAGACCGACATATAAGTCATATTGAATAGTATTTTAATCTTACCATGACACTTTTTATCGCTTTTCTTTAAAGAAAATCCTTTATTGCAAGCACAAACTTGTTCCTCTTCTTCAAAAGTGCATATTCCAGCTCCATCGTCACCACAACTGCATGCTATAAATTAAATCAAATAAGAATTATATTAAATTTGTAAGACCGACATATAAGTCACATTGAATAGTATTTTAATCTTACCATGACACTTTTTGTCGCTTTTCTTCATAGAAAATCCTTTGTTGCAAGCACAAACTTGATCATCTCCCTCAAAAGTGCATATTCCAGCTCCATCGTCACCACAACTGCATGCTATAAATTAAATCAAAATAGAATTATATTAAATTTGTAAGATCGACATTTAAGTCACATTGAATAGTATTTTGCTCTTACCATGACACTTTTTATCGCTTTTCTTTAAAGAAAATCCTTTATTGCAAGCACAAACTTGTTCCTCTTCTTCAAAAGTGCATATTCCAGCTCCATCATCACCACAACTGCAAGCTGTAAATTAAATCAAATAAGAATTATATTAAATTTGTAAGACCGACATTTAAGTCACATTGAATAGTATTTTAATCTTACCATGACACTTTTTATCGCTTTTCTTTAAAGAATATCCTTTATTGCAAGCACAAACTTGTTCCTCTTCTTCAAAAGTGCATATTCCAGCTCCATCGTCACCACAACTGCATGCTATAAATTAAATCAAATAAGAATTGTATTAAATTTGTAAGACCGACATTTAAGTCACATTGAATAGTATTTTAATCTTACCATGACACTTTTTATCGCTTTTCTTTAAAGAATATCCTTTATTGCAAGCACAAACTTGTTCCTCTTCTTCAAAAGTGCATATTCCGGCTCCATCTTCACCACAACTGCATGCTATAAATTAAATCAAAATACAGGTATATAAAATTTGCAACATCTGTCATTTTTTTCACATTGAATAGTATTCTTCTCTTTCCATGACACTTTTTATTGTTTTTCGTTATAGAAAATCCTTTGTTGCAAACTCTTGCTTGTTCCTCTTCTTCATAACTGCATAACCCTGCTCCATCGTCACCACAACTGCATGCTATAAATTAAATCAAATTAGAGGTATATTAAATTTGCAACTTTCCGTCATATGAGAATGGTTTTGCACACCCTGAAATTTCAAAATTAAATGTAAAGTGAATAAAGGTGATATTAAACTTTGGAAAACGAATGTTTAAAGAGATTTTGAATTGAACATAAATTCGTTATAAAACTATTTATTAACATTTAATTAGGCATTCCTATTGAAAATCAGGATTTGAACAAAAATCCACCACTTGCCCTAATCAGTGTGTTATCTGCATCCCCCTTGAAAATAATTCTGCCGTAGCCCGTATTTGAGAGGATGTCACTGATTGAAAAAAACTCAGTGCGTACGAGTGGACTTATGGTCCGAATTTCATGCTATCTGACACGATATCACTGTGATAGATATATGTATTGGCAGTATCATTTCCTATAAGTAGACTTCCGGTCGGAATTTCAGTCATTTCCGGTTGAAATTTTTATTTTACATCCAGCATATCCATCTTTATAATTATGATGTAGCAACATGTAATATTAATAATTTTTAATTTTGACCCTTTATATGGGTCAAATCAAGAGAAAAGAGTGACATTTTCAACCCGACACCTTCAGAATTTATTATAATTTTGCTCACTTGTTAGGTTCATATAGAAAAGAAAAAATGGCCAATATTAGGTTTGAATATCGCTTGGTTTCTGAAAAGCGGAGCTTCAAAAATGGGCCAAAAGGTAACAATTTCGCATTTCTTGCTTTATATATCTGGTTATAATTTTTCCCCTAATTATCATAAGACATTGATTTTTGTGTCAAAAAGAAGATAAAGATTTGATCTTTCTAATGATGTATTATTTATGGATATTTTTTTTAATTTTCATTTTAAGGTCAAACAATTTGACCTTTGACCTTGAATATCTCATAAAAAGGTATTTTTATTTTTTTCAAAAAAATATATGTTATTTTTACATTAATTCTCTACACAAATATGATAGTTTCATAAGGGGACTGTAATGGGATGCCAAAATATAAATTCAAATGTGAACTCTTGTCCTTAATTTCACTCAATAATCGTCTTTGAATGCGAACTGAAGAATCCCATATTCGCATATCCTAATGCAGTCGAATATACAGGCAATCGAGTGTAAATTGACTAGTTTTCAAAAGGAAGGAAATGGTGAAGATTTTCATCTTGGTTCTTTTATTCAGTGGCGTAGCCAGGGGAAAGTATATGGGAATATATGTTGTATGATGAAGGGGTAAAAGTGAAGAGGCCAATTAAATGGACAGCAGGTTTATTCGTGCATAAGATAGAAATAGGTTCTTAAACCTAAACTAGGAGAGGCTACTTCCACGTCCGTTCACCTTCACTCCCTCAATCATACTCTCTCTCTGGCGACGAAGTCGCCTCTAGGGGATTACATTAGCAGCGCCCTCTACATCAATGGGGATAATATACTCTGCCATCCTGATTGAGGAGGACCACCAACTCATTAATATATACTAAACCTGTAAATAAAGATATTGAAAAATACAGCACAATAATAAAATTTAAATAACTTTAATGTCTTGAAGATCACAATGTGTAGTTCTTAAAAAATTAAAGTCTGTGCAAAAAGTTCTTGCACCATGAAAAGTTTGTAGAAAGGGAAAAAAAATCTCCTCTTCAAAAAGTTTGTGTGAAAGAAAAAAAATATCTTCTTTCAAAAGTTCATAAAAAGAAAAAAAAAAGCATCTTCTTTAAAAAGTTTGTATGATGAAAAAAAGTCTCTTCTTTCAAAAGTTCATAAAAAGAAAAAAAAGTATCTTCTGTAAAAATTTCGAAAAAAAAAAGCATCTTCTGTAAAAAGTTCTTGTAAAAGAAAATTGAAGAAACTTAAGTATCTTCCCAGCACTTCATCATATCAGCTGATGTAGATGTGAGAAGTGGTCCTTCAGTTGTCCCCAGTTTACGGACATCATATCGGTCATTTGGCCGAATCTTTACCACCTCGTATGGGCCGAAAAACTTTTGACGAAGTTTTAAACCAGTACCAAACTGCGTTCTTTTGATGGCTACACTGTCGTGGAGTTTGTACTTGTTTGCTGTCTTGCGTCGTGTATTATAGTTGTGCTTGCTTCTTTCTTGCAGCTGTAGTATATTGGTTTTTGCTTGTTCGCGCATTTGTCGTTTATTTTGGACGAAGGTATGTATGTGTTAATCTTCGAGGATTTTCTTGATGTTAAGGTCTTCCTTGTTTTTCATTTTAATCCCTATTAAGAGCTCGAAAGGTGTGTACTTTGTTGCTGAAGAAACGGTGCTGTTGATTACGTGTTGGACTGCTGACACATGTTTAAACCATTTATTGGGGTCATCGAGGGATAACTTTGTGATTATAGGGATAAGTGTTCCATGAAACTTCTCTACTTGTCCATTTCCACGAGGCTGACCAGTGGTGATTGTGACATGTTCAATTTCCTCATCTTCACAGTATTTCTTAAATTCTATTGCTGTAAAGGCTGATCCGCGGTCTGATATTATTCGTTTAGGATTTCCGAAGGTAATTTGTTGGAGTTGAAGTTTATCCAAAGCATCTTTTGTTGACGTTGACTTAACAGGGTATATCCATATGAATTTGCTAAAGGCACATACCACGGTAAAGATGTATTTGTAATTTTTATTTGTACTTGGAAGTGGGCCGAGAAAATCGACATGGTAAGTGTCCAACGGGACGTCGCCTTTTGGGATTGGGTGTAGAAATCCTTCTTGTTTTCCAACTTTACGTGAAGAAAGTATGCATGGAATGCAGTTGGATATTACGCTTTCGACGGTTTTTCTTATATGTGGGAACCAGAATTGTTGTTTCACCAATGCTTCAGTTTTATTGATCCCGAAATGGTCTTTATTGTGTTCGATTTGGGCTATTTGTTTTTGCATGTCTTGTGGTATAACTAACAGTTCTTGGTCATTGACCAGTTTGTAAAGAATGTTGTTCTTGTATTTGTATTCTGTAGTTGAAGAGTGATCGATTAGATTTTTAATGCCTTGTGTGAATTCGTCCTTTGACTGAGCATCGCAGATTTTCTGGGTTGTTGCATCAACTTGGATTGACATGACTGGGTAACGACTGAGAGCATCAACATGTGTCATCTGCTTGCCTGGTCTGTGTATTAACTCGTAGTCAAAATCCTCTAACAACATTGCCCATCTGGCAATTTTGGGTGGCACTTCTTTCCTTGACATGGTCTTTTGGAAGGCTTGGCAGTCTGTAATAATTTTGAACTTGGTACCTACAAGGTAGTGTCTGAATTTCTTTAGTGCTTGAACTATGGCAAGAACTTCTAATTCGTACGATGAATATTTCTCTTCTTGTGGTGATGTCTTATGGCTCATATAATGTATAGGATGGAAGATGTTATCCGAGTCTGCTTGAAGAAGAATAGCACCAAATCCTTTTGAGGATGCATCACAATGTAACTGTAAAGGCGAGCCTTGTTTATATAGGTGTAGCACAGGCTCTGTTGACAGTGCCTGTTTCAGTGTTAGAAAAGCTTGTTTTTGGTCTGTACCAAAATAAAAAGGAGTATTGTCCCGTAAAAGATCACTTAAGGGTCTTGCAATGGCAGCATAATCCCTTATAAACTTCCTAAAAAATCCACTTAGACCCAAGAATGATTGAACATCTTTTGTTGTTTTGGGCTGTGGAAAACCTAAAACAGCGTTTGTTCTGGCTGTCGAGGGACGAATTGTACCTTTTTCTAAAATGTGTCCGAGAAAGTTGATTTTTCTTTGTAGAAAATTGCATTTTTTAAAGTTAAACTCAAGTCCATAGTCGGAAGCTACTTTGAAGACTTGCTTGAGTTTTTCGACACCCTCTAACTCATTGACTGATGAGATGATCAAATCGTCTAAATACAAGATCAGTGTATTAGTTTCTAAAAGTTCTCGAAAAACAATCTGTATGCATCTTTGAAAAGCAGACGGCGAGTTGCAAAGTCCAAACGGGACTTTATTAAATTGATACTGATTATCTGGTGCGGCTTGGATACTTGCGGCTTGCAGGATCAACGTCTACTTGGTAAAACGAATTTTTGAGATCTAAATTTGTGTACACGGTAGCCCCTTGTAGCCTGTCGAAGACGTCGTCTATAATAGGAATTGGAAATCGTTCTTTGATTACCACTTTATTCAAACGTCTGTAATCAATACACATGTGTTGAGCCATCTTGTTTTTTGCACAAAACTATTGGTGAGCAAAAGTCAGAAGTACTTTCTGAAATAATTCCGTCTTTCAATAGTTGTTTTATTTGCCTGTTAACTTCAATTTCTCGGTGATTGATAAACGGCGTGCCCGCTGAAAGATTGGCGTTTCATCCGATAAAAAAATCTTCATTTGAAAATTTGTACTTTTTATTTTATTTGGTTTATAAAATTTTACCATATTCGTAACAGTATCCCGCAAGTTATCGTCGTTAATGTGCAAGAAATCCGCTTCGTTTAAACTCACGCTATCCCCAATCGTAAACAGAAAAGGTAAACAGTCAACGTGTGTTTCTGCTTGTTTACATTCTCGACCATGAGCTTCTGGTTTTGAGCCTTTTCCTCCGTCTTCTGCTCTAACACAAACTTCGCCTACTTCATCAGGATCTTCTAATGACCGCTCGTCTATTCTCATGGGGACATTAAGCCCCGCCTCCATCAACGAAGAACCGATATTTTCCGTTGAGTCATCCTTTGTATGACCTTGACACGTGCCATCATTTTGCGTTTTCGGAATCGTAAGGATTTGAGGAGCATTTAAAATTTCGTTATTCTTGTCAGCAGGAAAAGTGATATATTCCGAGTTCTTTTTTGAAGCAACATGGCATTTTTTTCTCGTGCGGGTTTTGAATTGGTTTTCAATCGGAAGGGGGTCTCGTGTTTTTATGCTTTCGTATACGTTAGGTGGAATTATTAAATTTGAACATAAGTCGTCACAAGCTGCTGCAGTAACTAGAATTGGATTTTTGTTCTTTGGATGAGCTAGATTTATTTTTGTCAACTTCGCTTTTTGTGTGGAACCGAAAGCTCCTGTGAGGGTTATTGATCCGTCATAGACTGTTGAGGGTGGTAATACACTGGTTTTTACACAAGTTATATAAGTACCTCCATCGATCAAAGTTTTTAATTTTTTATCATCGATAAGAACATCTTCGTACTGTAGCTTATTGAAATATTTATCGCGGTTGTAATTTCTTCCGGTTTCTATTTCGCAGACGTGATTATTTGGTGCATTTGGCCTAAAATTATCGTTGTTGTTACGGTGATTGTAAGAACCCCTTGGCGGTCTGTTAAATGACCCTCTGTATTGGTTTTGCGTATTTTTGTTTTGGAAATTCTGCCCGTTGTTGTATGTTTGTTGCTGATGATTTGTTTCGCTTAGAGATTTACGTTTTGACGTAAAGTAAATATCACACTCTTTTGCAAGTCTTTGATTTTCATACTTAATTTTTTCGATTTCTTTTTGCTTTTCATTCTTATCATCTTCGATTTGCTTTAGTTTTTCATTAGCCTCTTGGGCTTTTCTATCAGCTACAACTGTTGTTATTAAATCTTTAACGAAATCTGGATCTTTAACGAAAATTTCACTTTTTTCAATTAAGTCTTTTAATTTAAGAATTGTGGTACCATCCGGTACAACAATATCTAACTCAGCGGCGACAAATGCGAGATCTTGCTTTCTGATATTTTTAAACATAATTAATAATAAGATGGATCCTACCTGCGTTTCTTGATTTTACTTCGCTTTTGGAGTTGTATCCGTTTTATGTTGTTGCTCTTTCGAAGAGTACTCGTTGCTTCTGGTTTCTGGTTCGTGGTAGTTGGTCGATGTGGAATAACTTTGCTGACTTCGTTGAACTTCTGCTTGACGGCTGAAGTGGGACTTGTTCGGCGAAGCGACAGTGTTGTGGTTGCAGGTTTGAGTTGGCTCAGGATTCTGTATTCTTGCTGGCTATGTGGAATAACGATGTTAGCTTCGTTGAACTTCTGCTTGACGGCTGAAGTGGGACTTGTTCGGCGAAGCGAGTGTTATGCAGTTGTATAATGACGACGCTGGTTGATGAGTTTGCCTTTTATTTGTAGATTCCACTGGTGGTCGCTGTTTGCTGCGGTAATTCGTGAAGAGGATTTTGGATTGACCTCTGGATGCGTAGAAGTGCAGTTTTTTATTTCGTGAAGAGGATTTTGGTTTGACCTCTGTATGCGTGAAAGTACAGTTTTTGTTTCGTGAAGAGGATTTTGGTTTGACCTCTGGATGCGTGGAAGTGCAGTTTTTTAAATATTTTTTTTTCATCGTATTCTCGCGGGTAAAAAGCACGGCGAGCCCCCATGTTGTATGATGAAGGGGTAAAAGTGAAGAGGCCAATTAAATGGACAGCAGGTTTATTCGTGCATAAGATAGAAATAGGTTCTTAAACCTAAACTAGGAGAGGCTACTTCCACGTCCGTTCACCTTCACTCCCTCAATCATACTCTCTCTCTGGCGACGAAGTCGCCGCTAGGGGATTACATTAGCAGCGCCCTCTACATCAATGGGATAATATATATATCACCTCCCGAAGTTTTCTGTTAGATATTAGAACGCAAAAATCAAAGGATTGTTTTTTAAATGATAAATTTACTTCACATGTTTTTAAATTTCTAAACATATGTAGAAAAAAATACATGTTATATGAATTACTAATTATACTCTGCATTACTTACTAAAAGGATTATAATGATTTGTTGACGTATAATTTCATATCCCCTTCCGAAAAATATCTAGGTATGCCCTTGCTTTTATTTATATTTCTACTTCAGCAGGCCGTTAAATGCAGAAACAGATGACTCAATATTATTTTTGGATGCATAAAAAAACAAGACATCGTGTTCCAAATATCTGTAAAATCGGTCTGTGTTTTGGCAGGAGCAAGCGGAACACATACCGTCTGTGTTTGTCATATCCATGAAAATGTGAAACGAATGCTTATTGGATCTCATTTGAAGGAATTAAGTAAAGAAATTGAAACTCCATTAGATTCCTATAATACCTGTACATCAAAAATTGTTCGTAGTCCTCCCAAAACAATATGTTACTTAGGAGAGTGCAGCAATTGCCCAAAGTTCGAAGAATTTAGGAGGTGCATTGAAGACCTTTTTGATGAAAATGGGATTACAAGAATTACGTACAAGCAGGGGATTAATGTTGACAGATCTACCCTTGAAACTTTGTCGAGCCCTTGTGATGACTTTATTGATTCGTTTCTGGATAAACATACCAAACTTATACGGCATTCATTCATTGCTAAGGAACAATCATCTTTTTTTAGTGATGGTAAACAAAATCTGAAATCAGGTGAATATGTAGTTTGCGATTTTTCTGAAAATTACTCCTTTATTCTTCAAGATGCAATTCAAGGATTCCACTGGAATAATTCGCAAGCGACTATACATCCATTTGTGGTTTATTATAGGAGACACTGACCAAGTAGTAGACAATTTTAATTTCGTAGTAGTTGCTGACTGTCTCCACCACGACGCAACAGCAGTTCACTTATTCCAAAGGCATTTGATCGAATTCATAGGAAAAAAATTCAATGTGAAACCTAACAAACTTTTGTACTAATCTGATAGTGCAGCTTCTCACTACAAAAATCGAAAGAAAAATTATAAACCTGTGTTTTCATTAAAAAGATTTTGGAACTCAAGCAAAATAGAATTTTTTTGCCACTGCCCATGGTAAAGAGTTCCAGATGGCATTGGAGGTACAGTACCCCCCCCCCCCAAAAAAAAATCAGAACTATGGCTATATCTTGTGCTCTAATTGTTGAAATAACAAACAAAAGGTACCGTTGTAAATCGTGGAGGGTTTTTAATAGTTGCGTGGAAGTTTTTTTTTTTTTTTTTTTTTTTTTTTTTATCATGAGGGGTCATCTACATATTAAAACAGAACCAACCTTGAAAAGTTCAATAGCAACCTCAGAATATTATCCCATATTTGAATTCAGCATCCAAAAAAATGTCGAAGTACAAAAATTCGTAATTTTCTAATGAATGATTTGTAATTCAAATGATAAAAAGAAAATAATAAATTAATGTTAAATAAAAAAGTTGGTTTTGTGGCCATAAATACTTAAATAATTAATATATTTCAGTAATTGTTTTTTCAAAAGATAGTTTGTAAATGACCAAACATAAATAGCAATCAACTTTTGCATCAATTTCTTTTTTAATAATTAATTATTAATTAATAAAACAACATTACATTTTTTTATATAGATTTATTTTGCTTTTATTAGATTTACCATGGTCTAAAACCCCCCAACAATCTTTTCTTTCCATTTTGATTTTTAGTTCTCGATTTTTTAGCTAAAATGTAAAAAAAGCTCACTTTAAGGGACCGTATAATAGACGACACTTGAAAACTATCACAGGTTAATTCAAGGTAAACTAGAGGTGTGGAAAATCGCACAACGTTGAATTATCGTAAAATGGGGTGAATAGGAACAGCGAGGGGAATCGGTACAGAATTTCTTGAAATTACAAAAAAAAAAATTATACAAACAAAGCAGTTTTATTTTACATTTTTTTAATCTGTCTAACGTGTTTGGATTCGTGGAACATATGTTTTGTGTGGTTTTCAACAGTGTCCTTTTTTTAAAAAAAAATTTACATTCTTAAATTACATTTATTTATAACAACATTTTTTAAGCAATTTCAATAAGTTAGCCTTTAAAAAATTTTACTGAATCATGTGATTTTTTCATTTTATATATAATTTCAACGATCAAGTTACATTTGTGTTTACAGTGAAATGTTTCTGTAAAATAATCACGCTTTGCTGAATACTGTTTACTAATGCCTACATTTTATCTTTTTCATTTTCTAATTATCAGTAGTATGCGTTATACTTCTGCAATTGCAGTTTTCGATATTTTATTTATTTCGTGTGAAGAATGCACATCTTTAATGTTGTAAGCAAATTATGTTACTTTTGCTTTTAACTGCTATTTTTGTATTAATCTTAAACCTGACACTATAAATTCAAGTAGTTTCTATGCAATTTTAGACTAATATTTGTATTTTTCAACGTCGTGAAACGCCGCACTGACCGTTCGATTTCGCCCGCTGTGAAATATAACCTTAAAAGTACCTTTCGTTTTATGGAAATTCTCCCTGAAGATCGGTCAAAAAACGGTCGAAAAATTTTCTCTCATAAGTGACGTGTTTTTCAACATAATGCAGTGAAATTTGGTGTATCAGATAAATGATGTATTCTAAATCGAATGAAATGATTAAAAAAATAAGCGTTCGTATTGAAATTTTTGAAGATAGCGTTACTTTTACTTAGTAAACGGTCCCTTAAGAAAAAAAATTGCATCAGATATAGAGAAAATCGTAAGTAAAACATTTTGGTGTAAACCGTAAGATTCTACGATAATTAGAGCCGAAGGTATAGCCATCGTTCTGATTTTTTTGGGGGGTACTGTACCATAAAAAGGCTAGTCGCTCGTGCCATTTTGCAGCGCCCATTTAAAGATCAGATAAGGACCTCTCGACAGTTATTTGAATGGGCAACTGCCGATATTGAAGGAATGCAGTTTGCATATGTAACTTCCTTACAGTATGAAAGAGGAAAAATATTCCTTCAGAAACGATTATTAACCACCCGAACTATTCCAAGTACTCAAAAATGTCATGCATTCAGACCCATTTCTATCAACCAACTTCTGTGCAAAATGTATTCTAATTCTATGTTCGAAAAAAAATCAAACAAAAAAAAAAAAAATTATAAAATTAATAGTTACATATGCAATGAATCAAGTAAAAAATAGTCACACTAATTAATAGAAGTTACATATGTAAGTTAGTTACTTATGCATCTGTTAAATTAGTTTCAACAATAGTTTAAAGATAATGTATCAACAGAAAAATTGTAAGTATTTCTGTTTTCCAATTTCGAAATATGATATTTTCCGTATAATTTGTATGAACAAATGTTTCTGATTGCATGCAACATTCCTTTTAAATAATTATCTCAAAATCTCATTATTACCAATTATCTATGTCATGTTTTTTAATTTTACAGTAAACGATGTTTGAATACTTAATGCAATGCCGAAAAATGTAATTTTTTCAATATATAAGTAAACAACTTTTTTTTTGCTCTTCAAGTTAAAAAGTAATAACAAATCAAATATAAATAATTATAATTTTTAGCTAATAATTAAGGCTAAAGTTTTATTTGTATATAAAGAGATTTTAAAAGGAAAAGCTATTTACATATAAACAGTTTTTGTAGGATAAGAGTGGGACTACAGTTACGATTAAAATTTATAACTTGACATCCCATTGCTGTCCAAAAATAAGACTAATATATTTGTGTAGAGAATTGATGTAAGAATAATATATATATTTTTTGAAAAAAATAAAAATACCGGTTTTTGAGATATTCAAGGTCAAAGGTCAAATTGTTTGATCTTAAAATGAAAATTTAAAAAAATGCACTTAAATAATACATCATTAGAAAGATCAAATCTTTTTCTTTCTTTTGACACTAGAATTAATATTTTATGATAATTAGGGAAAAATTATACCCAAATATGTAAAGCAAGAAATACGAAATTTTGCACTTTTGGTCCATTTTTGAAACTCTATATTTTGGAAACCAAACGAGATTCAAACCTAATATTTGGCATTTTTTCTTTTCTCTATGAATCTAATAAGTGAACAAAATTTTATGCAATTCTAAAGTGGTCGGGTTGGGAGCCGTGTTGATTTGACATGGAATGACCCATATGTAGGTAGTAAAGCACATTTTTAAGCCTAACTTTAAACTAAAACCTCAACTGGAAGTTGCTTTTTTATTCTAGTTCATCATTAAAACATCACAAAAATTCCCTTTTTATTGATAACATATATTTCATACATGTAGTTTAATCTGCTAGAAGTAGTTTAAGTTGTTATAGATAGACTTTCGGTCGAAATGTGAATCACTTCCGGTTGAGCTTTTATTAAACATTTTTTTTTTTTTTTTTTTTTTTTAATCTTTTATCTAAATGTAATCATTTAACATATTACACGTGTCTAAAGAGTTCATTGTTTTGGCTGTGACCTCACATAAAATTATTTTTATTGATAAGAAAGAACAATTTATGCCCAACTTTGGACTAGAATAAAAACTTGATCTGAAGTGAAATCCGAGAGTCTAAACTTCTTAATATAATAAGAATTTTTATACCTATTTTATCAATGTGCCCAATGAGGAATTTGCACAAGTGAGGAAAATTAATATTTTTTGTATTTTCTAGTGTTATCCAACGAATATATTTGAGCAGTGCAATTATTTTTCATCTTTATGCTTTCAATGAATCAAAAATCGAGTTTGAAATCAAAGCAAAAGTCACGTGACCAAAAACGCATAAAAAAACATTACGTTCTTACTCATAGATTCCGTCGAAAATCCGAGGAGGAAACTGGTATAAAACAGGTTTTAGACTGATTCATCATCTGCGTGTTGACGCCATACACTAAAGTAGCTTTTTCTCGCCAAATCGCAAAGTGAAAAGCTAAATACTTTTTTTTTTTAACTATCTATCCGAGCTCAAATTTTTGAAAGAATGGTATTGTTTTTCATGATTTTTTCTTTACTTTTATTTAAAAATAAAACCGAAAAACGCCCAAATTCCTCATTTCAGACTTATTTCAAGAAATGCAGTTTTTTTCCCACCAGCAGCGCGATTATATTGGTATGTGGGCAGTATCAGTTCCTTATAAACAGATTTCCTGTCGGAATTTCAGTCATTTGCAGTTGAAATGTTACATTTTATGCCCGACATATCCATCCTTATAATTTGATGTTAGAACATGTAGTATTAATAGTTTTTAATTGTGACCCCCTTTATAGTTTATATGAAGGTAGTATAATTTAAAAAAGTGCATTTTTAAGTCTAACTTTAAAGAAGTCTAAAATTTCAACCGGAAGTCGCTTTTTTATTTTAATTCAATGATTTATGACATAAAACATCACTAAATTTCGCTTTTTATTGATAGTATATGTTTCATAAATGAAGTTTAAGCTGTTGGATGCAGTTGTAGCTGTTATAGATAGACATCCGGTCGAAATGCAAATAACTTCGGGTTGAACCTTTTTGACTACTTTTTTTAATCCTTCATCTCAATCTAATAATTTAACGTACTGCACATTAGGGTGGGCCAAAAAATTGGTTTTCGAAATCGGTTTGAGAATTGCCCGGAAAAGTTGCCTAAAGGATCAATTAGAACACACACAAAATTTCGTCAATTTCGTTCAATATCTAGCCGCGCCCCTCTGGCATTGAAAATGTAAAAAGTGGAAAAAAAAATGCACTTTTAAGCCATTTTTTGGAAAATTTTTGAAATTATTTTTAAAAATCTGCATTGGTATACCATGAAATAGTTGCCTAATATATCAGTTGGAACACATACAAAATTTCATCCATTTTGCTCAATATTTAGCCCCGCCCGTCTTACGTTGAACAAAAATGTGCCTAAATCTCGCAAAATCGTAACAGATTCGACATTAAGGGGGATAAAAAAAAAATATGTTTTCTAAATTGGTCTTGGAATAGCGTGAAAAAGTTACCTAATGGGTCAATTAAAACGCACAAAAAATTTCGTCAATTTTGTTCAATTTCTAGCCACTCCCCTCTGGCATTGAAAATGTCCCAAAACACACAAAAAATGCACTTTTCAGCCATTTTTTTTAAATTTTTGGAAATAATTTTTAAAAATGGCATGGCATAGCATGAAATAGTTGCCTAATGTGTCAGTTAGAACACACATAAAATTTGGTCCGTTTCGCTCAATATTGAGCCGCGCCCTTCTTGCTATAAACAAAAAGGTGTCTAAATGTAACAAAATCGTAAGATTAGACGGTAGGGTGGAATAATTTATTTTTTTCTTTTTAAATCTGTCTTGACATAGCACGGAAAAGTTACCTAATGGGTTGGTTAAAACACACACACAATTTCGTCAATTTTGATGAACATCTAGCTGCGTCCCTCGGGCATCAAAAGTGTCCGTAACATTGAAAAAATGCACTTTTAAGCCATTTTTTGAGCGATTACTTAATTTTTTTAAAAAACCAGCATTTTTTTTAAGCACAGAATGCATGAGCACCCCCCAGGAAGGTGCAAGGGGGTGCACTTGCACCTCCCTGGATTTTGATAATAAAATTCTTTGAAAAGCTATAAATTCACAGGAAATAATCAAATGTTATTTTTAAAGTATTTCCTGTTGTTATGATGTGTATTAGTAATTGCGATAATATGACGCTTGGTGGATTATTGTGGAGGAAAATATTTTGAATTCAATAGCACAAGTTATACTTTTATCTTTAGTTACGCGCTCTGTATTGATCTCTCAAATCTCTGAGAGTGTTTAGGTTTTGGATTATTACTCATAAGATACCATGAGACCTATTTTCAGAATTCGGTTGAGCAGTTTGCATGTTTTATAGTACTGTTTCTGTGTAATGGTGAAAACAAAACTTCCTTTTTTTTCATCACTCAATTTCAAAGTATGCGCATGTGTTCCGCCAGTAGAGTGTAACTTAGTTTTGAAAATTGCAAATAAAAGTAAAGTGGCACAGTTAATAGGGAAAAACTACGTGGTGTGTAAAAAAGATTTACATTTGAAAAGGAAAGGTATACATAAATATTGAGGAACATTACTGTAGGATTACAATTGACAAATTCTAAACATTACTAAACGATCTTTCAGTGGCATAGATTATATCCTTTTTAAAATTTTACGCTTCATCATTAGGAGTCGAAGCCTCTCTTAATAATTTCAGAAGAAGTTCATCATTAGCATGATAGTTTGAATCTAAATACAATCCAATATCCAAACGATTAGCACTTAAATCGTTTAGTTTTGTGGTATTATTTTTTTTTAATTGGTATATTTTTACTTTTTCTTAAATTGTATTTTTTTTTTTTTTTTTTTTTTTTTATGAGAGAAAGAATTGGTTTTCTTTTTCGGCAATATGAGATTTATTAGAAAAATATTTTAAAAAAATCAGCACATTTTGAAAACTCCGTTTGAGAGGTAAAGGGCAGGAGGTCTGAATTATTTCCGGTAATAAATTCCTAGAATTTTATTGCTTTCGGAAATGATTGAGATACTGAATTCAATTTTAGATTTCCGTTGAGTATTTCGCAACATGACTAAGGTTTCTGTTTTATTTTTGTATGAACATGTTTCTATCATTGAAGAAAAAAAACCTAATAGTTTGTGCCTTTTTGCATAATTTGCCAGAGTACAGATGCAACGTAAATGGTTGAGAAGTAGTTGTTGTGCCTCGTGCTTAATGATATGACATAACATGAATAGATTTCATTATTTTGTAAAATAGAGCAACAATGAACACTAAAAAATAATTAGTACCTCGGATTTCCCCGATTCGGATAATCACACACCAGGATTCTGATTTACACCCCAGGCTTACTTCTCTTTAGATCAACTTCACTTCCACAAATATATTCTGTATGAAATTTCAAAAGACGAATAAAGAAAGTAACTATTTAGGAAAAATGACGTAAGCTTTAATTTTGACATTTCCTAAATAAAAAGCACTATTTTACAATTTTCAACGTTTATCCATGCAAATATGTTCTGCAATATAAATTTAGAGCTAAAATGTTCCCATTTTGTTCTACAATGACGTCAAAGATATTCTTTAAATGTAAAAATTTTGGTTCAGCATTTGAACTAATTTTCAAGAAATTCATTCCGTGACTTTCAGTTTTAAAATTTTTAATTAGTATTCATTTTATTTTTACAAAATTAGTTTTTAAGCAATTAAAATGTAAATGATTGTGATTAAAATGAGTGAAAAATGTAAATGATTATAATTAAGAAAAAATAAAAAAAGGTTAAGTAATTTATGTTGTCATATATGAACGATGAAAAGTTGTCTAGTCTAGCAGCCAGTGAAAAGGGTCTTCACCCCCCTGCAAATAATCCTGGGGCACCCATGACAGAATGGTTGCATAATGGGTCAGTTAGAACACACAAAAAGTTTCATCCATTTTGATCGGAATCTAATGGCGCCCCTAGATTCCAATTCTTCATCTTTTGTTGCACATTGTAAGCGGTGGTTGTGTTATGGTGTATTTTGACCAGTCGATGAAATCAATTTGATTAACTACATTAAATTTGAGTTCAGGACGTTTGAAAAAGAGTATGTCTTCGGATTTCTTATTCCTGGTGTTCAGGATTCACCTCACTGCTAATTCCCGGGTATGGTATTGAGAATCCGTTAGCAATTGCCACTAGCATATTTTCCGGATGGGCAAAATATGCATTGTTTGAAATTATTATTGTCTGTAATTTTCTTGACATGGTTAGGCAACTTCCTTGAAAGAGCAATTATCTTCAAGACATGTCTATCCCCACTGTGAAATGTGGTTTTAATTTTTATCTCGAACCACATTGGTGCCTAAACCAGAATCACAAACTTTACGGCCGACCAAACGGTATAGTGGTTAGCGTGCTAGCTTCTAGACCGCGAGGTTGCGGGTTCCGAGTCCCGTTTTGGCATGGGTGTTTGTAAATGTATGTTGGCTTGTCTAATGACGAATGTTTCGGCGCATTATAGCCCTCGTGTTGCTGACGGCGCCAGATAATCTGAATACAACCAACCACAAACTTTACGATTATATACGAAGCTCATCGGTTGGATTTTTGGCACCGATGTATGTTATACATAGGTTCGCTTTTTCATAACCTACCAAACTCAGTTTTAACGCCCTTGATTAAATTGATCTCATCGACTGATCAAAGTAACCATAACAGAACCACCGCTTACAATGTATAAAGAAGATATAGAATTAGAAGATATGTGGCAAGAACAGGTTCCTATAAATCATTTGAGAAGTTTCCATGTCACACGCAAGCAGTCGAGAGATGTGTTAAACTCGTATCTGAAGCTTTAACGAAAGTTTGAGGTGATGCTGCAAAAGACGGTTATACACGGGCAAAGATTCAAGCAAGAAACGAACTTCCAACATTTGATAATAAAGGACAGTACCATTCGGAAGACTACACTATAAGCATTTTACGTCTACTCTTTTTTACTTTATAATATTTGAATTTCTCGATTTCTAAATATAAATAAGTATACTTCTTATACTTATTTATACTTCTTATACTTATTTATACTTCTTATACTTATTTATACTTCTTATACTTATTTATACTTCTGATAATACTTCTGATTTTTAATATTATTTTTGTAATTTTTGAAATACCAGGAGCAGCTAGATATTGAGCAACATTGACGACACTTTTATGTGGTTTCTAAGTGACCCATTCAAAGTACGCTGCTTTTCATCCTTATTAACAAGCTTTAATTAGTTTCACCTGTATGTTTGCTTGTAACCGACTCTTTTTGCCCTACTTTGAGCGATCAGATTTAATTCAAACTTTGCACACTTGTCAAAGACCGATGACAATACAATAATTCAATAAGTTTGTCGCTTTATCACAAGGATTAGCTCGTGTTGCCCTTGCGACGTTAAATTCCAACCAAACAAACTTCTCCGGAATCGAACCCTGCTGTGCCGTTACCCGCTACCATCCCAGCAATCACAGAACCTATCATCGACAATTGATAAGGCAGACATTTGAAAGATTTGTTATGAGTACGACGGTTATACAAAGCGTGTTTTCTTAGTCTCATTATCCTTACCAGGATCTCAAGGAATAGTGATTTTTCGTATTCAAAGACACTGTAGTGTTTTGTGCCAAGTAATACGGCGTATACTAAGGCATACACATGACTTAAATTTGAGACAAGCATGTGACTATTGGCAAGAACAAATGGAGAGTTTTGTACACTTAACTAAAAAAATTAACTAAAAAAAATTTATAGTTTACAGAAAAAATAATTAATGGTTTAAAAAACTAAAAAACACGCTTTAATAGAAAACCAAACTAAAAAGTAGAAAATAATTAATAGTTTAAAAAACTAAAAAACACGCTTTAATAGAAAAGTGAACTAAAAAGTAGAAAATAATTTTAAATAAGTTTAAATAAGAATAAAGTGATTAAAAAGAAATATTTATTTTATCGTAAAAAAGCGTGGGGTGCTTGATGTCAATTGTTGTAAATATTTAATGACAGATATTGGTAAAAATAGAGCCATTATGAAAATATCTTAAAAAGCACCCCACGCTTTTTTACGATAAAATAAATTTTTCTTGTTAATCACTCTATTCTTATTTCAAACTTATTTAAAATTATTTTCTACTTTTTAGTTCACTTTTCTATTAAAGCGTGTTTTTTAGTTTTTTAAACTATTAATTATTTTTAAACTTTTATTCAAAGTGGCGCCCCTAGATTTCGATCAAAATGGATGAAACTTTTTGTGTATTCTAATTGACCCATTATGCAACCATTCCGTGTTATGCAAATGCTGGTTTTCAAAAACATTTAAGTAATCGCTCAAAAATGTGCTTAAAAGTGTACTTTTTGTATGTTATGGATATTTTTGATGCCAGACGGACGCGGCTAGATATTGAACAAAATTGACGAAATTTTGCGTGTATTTTAACCGACCCATTAGGCAACTTTTCCAAGCTATGTCAAGACCGATTTAAAAAAAAAAAAAAAAAATAGTCCACACTAACGTCCAATCTTACGATTTTGTTACATTTAGACACTTTTTTGCTTATAGTAAGAAGGGCGCGGCTAAATGTTGAGCATAACGGACAAAATTTTTGGTGTGTTCTGACACATTGGGCAACAATTCTATGCTTTGACAGTGTCATTTTTTTTATAAATTATTTCCGAAAATTTCAAAACTATGACTTAAAATTGCATTTTTTGAGTGATTTTGGACATTTTCAATGCCAGAGGGGCGCGGCTAGAAATTAAACAAAATTGACTAAATTTTTTGTTTGTTTTAATTGACCCATTAGGTAACTTCTTCACGCTAGTCCAAGACCGATTTCAAAAAAATATTTTTTTATCCCCCCCTAACGTCGAATCTGTTACGATTTTGCCACATTTAGGCACATTTTTGTTCGAAGCAAGAGGGGCGCGGCTAAATATTGATCAAAATAGACGAAATTTTGTGTATGTTCCAACTGATATATTAGGCAACTATTACATGCTATAACAATGCCGGGTTTTAAAAATAATTTTAAAAATTTCCAAAAAAATGGCCTAAAAGTGCATTTTGTTGTCACTTTTTACATTTTCAGTGCCAGAGGGGCGCGACTAGATATCGAGCAAAATTGACGAAATTTGTGTGTGTTTTAATTGACCCATTAGGCAACTTTTCCTCACTATTCCTAAAACTATTTCAAAAAAAAAGGGGGGGGGGGGAATTTCGGCCATTTTCGGCCCACCCTACTGCGCATGTCTGTAAAGCTCATGATTTGACTGGTTGTGACCCTACATATAACTATTTTTATTGATAAAAACGAATATTTTATGCCTAACTCTAAACTAGTACAAAAATCGACCTTAAGTGAAATCCGAATGGCTCTACTTCTTCAAATGATCAGAATGACATATTCTACTACTGTGCAAAATTATAGACTTGTTTCACGAAGTGCAGTTTTCGGCTATAATTTAGCGTCTAACCACTCCATTATAGTGGCTTCTTTGAGGCTTGTTGGATCGTTTTTGTGTCACTACATCAACTCGTTTGCAGCTTTCTAATTGTTTGTTGATGAATGGAATGAATATGTGATCAGCATAATCATCAAGTGACGATGCTGGTTATTAGAAGGAGTATATTGTTACACACAAATTGTTACACACATTGTATATAGTTATGAATAGAGAAGAATTCATTTGAAATTCTATTATATTTCATTTTATCTTATTTTATTTATTATCAGCGATAATACAGGTTAGAAAAAAGATGGCAACACCTAAAGCAATCGGGAAATTTCGAGATGTTTCTTTTATTGACCAGTTGGCTGGATATTTCGAGAAAGTTCTCACGTGCGTCTATAAATATAAGACCACAGCAGATCGGGAAAGTTTTCAGTTTGACTTTGGAACTCGATGAAAGCTGAACGCTTTGAGTGTGCCTGACCAGAATTATTGCCGAATTCAAAATTGTTGTTATTGAAACTTGTGTTGAAGCTTCCCTACTAACCATCTTTGTTATAGTAAAGTCACTGCAACGAAGTTTTTTGTCGCAAAGATCACAGTCACAATTTGTCTTACATGGGATATCTCAGCTAATGTCGCAAAAGTTCACGTCACTTACGACTTGCATGTGATATCACAGCGCCATCACATTGTGACGATGTCGTGATGTTACTTTGTGATATCACAGCGACATCCAGTAATATCCCAAAGTATTTTTACAATGAAAATCACAAATAAGCCTCTTTGTGACATGTATGTGATATGCGCGGTAATTTTGCGATATCACAGGGATTCATAGGGATATCACATTTTGACATTTATGCTATTTTTGTGGGTTTTGCGGTATCACAGTTTGATCTCTATGTGATTTATGAGACAAAAATGTGATTTATGCAACTAATATAGGATTTTATCAACGCATCTCACGTCACTGCAATATCACATTGTGATCAGTATGTGATCTCAGTGATTTTGGCGACATCTATGTGATATAAGCGATTTTCGCAACGAAAGCCTTATTGCTACGATATCACTTTGTGATCAGTATGTGATCTTAGTGATTTTGGTGACATCTGTGTGATTTAAGCGATTTTCGCAATGAAAGCTTTGCAGCTGCGATATCACTCTGTGATCTGTATGTGATCTTGGTGACATCTATGTGATTTAGGCGATTTTCGCAACGAAAGCCTTGTCGCTGCGGTATCGCTTTGTGACTTATATGCGATCTTAGGTTATTTTCGTGACAAATATGCGAAGTTGGTAACTAATCTCTCGTTACTATAATTAGTTAAATGTCCGTTTTATTTAATTTTGCATGATGTAACTTTGTGATTCTACTACGATTTTACATTAGGAATTGTGTGACTTCGATGTAGTGTTTGAAACCTCTATGTGATTTTCGTGACAAATATGTGATTTTGTAACAAACTTAAGTAATTACGATATTCCGTAGAAGTCTCCTGTAAATCAAAAGTCCGTAAAAAAAAACTATAGAATGTACGCACGTATTCTGTTAGTGGGTAGCAAAGTTTTTCTTACTAAATAGGTGGTCCGCACAACTTAAAGGTTGGGAACCGCTGCTATAGAATGTCGGATTTTATACATTATTGGTAACACGTATAGAACACGGAAATGAAATGCAAATCGCTACGGAATTTCAGACATTTTGCAAAACATTCACTTTTGAAATTGATTTCGCGATTATTGGCCAATCTAAACAATAAAATTATTAAACTGAAAAAAAAAAAAAATACTATTGAAGATGATTATTATGATTTATTTTAAGATTCCTTATTTCCTACTTGATTGTTAAGAAGTCCTCTCTTAAATTTCAAGTAAAAAAGGGCAAATTCTCGACGTATTAAATAAGATTCTTTTAAACACGTTTAAAATAACAATATACAAAAGCAACCTTACCAATTGGTGGGTAATTACCAGCAAACATTACCGTATTTTAAAGTTTGTCGGGTATTTTGGAGAGTAATTTGAAAATGAGGTTATTTGAGGGGGGGGGGGGGAGTTCAAAAAGAGTGTAACTTTTTTTTTTATACTACGGAAGAGAAATGTTTTTTTTTTTTTTTTTGGGGGGGGGGGGTAATCTGATAATGTGAAGCCTGTGTTGAAGAGACAAGAGTCTTTACAACACCAGCAGGAGACGAAACACGAGATCAATTCAAGTTACCCCCTACCCAGCAGTGTTCGCTTCAGTTAGTTTACAGCCATTTTTACGGGCTACTAACTACATACTAACTACAACTACTAACTACATACTAAACTTCAACTTAACTAGACATCACTTAGACGGTAGATCATCACAGTGCTCATAGGTATTTAATCCATTTTGGCGGCGTGAAAGCATAATGTTCGCCAAACCACAACCCTATAGAGAACAAAAGGCTCTAAGGTTTGGCGAGAATTATGCTTTCACGCCGCCAAAATGGATTAAATACCTATGAGCACTGTGACGATCTATCGTCTAAGTGATGTCTAGTTAAGTTGAAGTTTAGTATAGGATGTTTCATTGAAATATGGCAGGGCCCCTCGTACTCGTGATAAGGGAGAGTGAGGCACCTTAAATATTGAGACACATTGAAGCAAAGGCTTTTATTTTTTAGTTTTATTCTCTCACTTTAGATTTCACTATAGCACCTATAAGCTAGAAGTAAATATATGATTCACGCAAAGCATTGTTTATATCCCTTGCTTTCTGCTATCGTAAAAAGTCGTATTAAAAATTCACCTATGAAAGTAAAATTTTACAGGTAATGCAACAGTTTACTTAAATTTTGATGAACGTGCTTTTAATTAGTTTCTGTAACTAAATAGGTTGTAATGTTCTAGGTAATGATTTGTATCATAGTTTTAAATTTAAGTGTTTCACCATAACTGTGTCTAAGTAAGTATTTTAAAATGGCCACCACGTTTTCATTGAACCACAAGAAACAGGGAAGTTGCAACCTATGTTCAAACTGCTGCATCATTAAAGTTTTGTTTTGTGTAATGCATGGTAGAGAATATTTATTTGATTTACGAATTTTACATTTCAAGACAAACATATATGTGGGATTTCCTCACATTCAGAGCACTTCGAATCGCAATGGTTGTGATCAGTACTACTTCACTGCATGACGTTACTGCTTGCTGTCAGCCATCTTGTTTGAATTTTATTCCACGCTATGTAACTAAATTTTTAAGATGTATATTGAAGAGCTCTTCGGAGCGATGTTCCAAATGTTCAACAATAGTATTTTAAAGTTTAAAACCCTAGACATAATTAAATAAACTATGTTCCTGTTAAAAAGAAGATTTTATTTCAAATTCAGCAGCTCTACATATATATAGCCTATTTGATTTGAATATAAATTTGAATATAAAATAAAAACAATAATAATTACCTGAAATATAAAAACATTAAATAACAATCCATGATTTTTCTATATCTTTTTATAGAGCATTTTATAAAGCTGGAGAATAAATATTTTGTCTTAAAAAGTGCTAGAATCTGGCCTATTAACTCACAGATATATTTGGATCCCAAATGCCAGTCAGCAGATTTTTCATGATAGACAATCCAACACTAACCCTTGAAGTAAGTAATTCAGTAAAACAAGAAAACAACTATCAAATTATTAAGATGATTTGAATGATTCCAGAAACTCTTCTAAAGATTTTATTATTAATGTCCGTAATAACAGTTTCATTAAATTGCTGTCATTCGTTCTTTGCCAAAGCAAAAATCAGGAGCCGTTAAAATCTCTTAAAAGGAAGACAGACGTAGCTTGCATGTAAATTATAAGCACATCTGAAAATGAATTCGTTTAAGAAACAGAAACTTGCTAATCAAAAATCAGAAGCCGTGAGCAAAAGAACTTTTATTTGCAATTCATACAAGACACTTCTGGAGGTGAGACTGAAAAAATTTATGTTTTATTTAACGATTCACATAATGAAATCTTGGAATTTGAAGATGAAACAACATGCCTTGTCAATGCCAAAGAGACAGAAAATGGTGCATTTTCTTTTAATTGCTATAACGCCATTTAACTCTAAACTGAAATCATTTTAATATGTTAAAAAAATAATTATTCTAACAAGATAAGCTGATAAACAGATGTATGAAGCTAATTTTTACACACAATCTAAATTGACTGGACGATTTTTCTTTTTTTTTAAACCAGACGTAGTGGGTAAAGAAAAACAATAAGACGCACTAAGACTGAAATGTGTCTTCTAAAACCAACGACAACTGCTTCCACTAAGAGAATTCGATAAATGTTGGATTTCAGCGTTGGGACATTTACTACTATAATTGCCAGTAGATGTGTTCCTAACTGTCCAGTGTTCAGTAAAAGTGTTTATCCTAAGTGTCCAATATTAATCCTTATTATTCAGGGAAATTACATTTTTCTCTTATTAGTTTGCAAGGCTATTTCACATGGGTTCAATTTGTCCCTTCTGAAATTCCTCCATAAAATTTGTTCATATTTAGCTTTGAATGTACATACAATAATATCTAAAACCTGTTCAACGTGTATCTCCTTCCCTACCAAAATTACGTCATGTCATATTAAAAAAATAAAATTTCAGTTCATTATGTGCTTATGAGTTAAGGGCAAATCTATATATGGAGAGCAGTAATTTTATGGTCATCGGAAGAAAGCGAACTGCAATGGGCTCGTGTTTTACAACTTTTCAGATATTAGTCTAAAACTTCTCGATAGCTACTTACATTTATTACGTCATTATTAACAAAAGAGCGTAATACAAAATTAATAGAGAAACTTTACAAAAAAAAATGAATTTTAATGTAACATAACCAACAAAGTTGAAGGTAGGCCAACTTCATACAAAGTCCAGTTATTGTTGTAAACAAAACGATTATTATTACTGAAAATAAAATTGACAAATATAAGATTGTTATGATTGGGTTTATCTTACATTGATAAAATGTTTTATGTTAATTCTGCCTATTAGGTCACGCTTTCTTCTTATGTGTTCCTAAGAAAAGAAATATTAAATTTTATTATTTAATTAATAAAACTTATGATTTGAAACTTTGTGTATATTTTCAACGTATTGGAAAATTTCATAGAAATAAAACTGTACCACTATATTATCTCAGAATGATTAAACGTTTTATGTAAATAATCCAGGAACTTTTACGTTTTTTAGGTTTATTTTTAAATAAAAGTAGAGAAAAAATCATGAAAAACAATACCATTCATTAAAAAATTTGAGCTCGGATAGATAGTTAAAAAAAAATTATTTAGTTTTTCACTTTTTGATTTGGCGGGAAAAAGCTACTTTTGCATGTGACGTTAACGAGCAGATGATGAACCGGCTTAAAACCTGTTTTAGAGAAGTTTCCTCCTCTGATTTTATCTATGCGTAACTACTTCGCGGTTTTTTTATGTGTTTTTGGCCACGTAACTTTTGCTTTGATTTCAAACTAAATTTTTGATTAATTGAAAGAATGAAGATAAAAATTAATTGCACTGCTCAAATATATTCTTTGGATAACACTAGAAAATACAAAAAATATACATTTTCCTCACTTATGCAAGTTCCGCATTGTATATAATATAATATGTGTTTTTTTATGTCTTTCTGAAATGTCTATAAACTTCACTGTAATTGTAATTTTATCATAGTTTTGAAGAAAATTTAGTTGCATCATTATTTTTTTCCATTGTGCAAAAAGATAATATAAATAAAGGCTGAATTCCAAAAGTGACAACCCGTGGACTTGGTTTTTCGGCAACCCAAGTAACCGTTTGCTTTTGGATTTGGCAGCATGACGTTTTAACGCTATTTTGGATATGGAGACACAACCTTTTCAATTATTTTTCACTTTTTAAAAAAAAGTCGCCAGGAGGCACCGTCCAGTAAATCACAGCCTGAATGAATAGTATAATATAAAAAGGTGGGGTTTTTTTGGTTTTTTTAATATATAAATAAATTCCGGTTTATCCGGAATGCTGAAGTTTTTATAAAAACTGTATGGAATGTGAGCATAGAAACCTTAATATTCTTAATGGAAATTCCACGCTCAGTTTTTATCGGCATACATCCAGAATTTTAATCCAAAAGAGATGTACACATCGTGCATCTATTTATTTTTGCACCATCGTAAATATAAAATCAATACGTTTTAAATAGGCAATAATTTGAATCTGTAATAAGAAAAACAAAATATAGTGAATCCAAGTAGTTGACTGTTGCCAGATGTATTGGTCAAATTTCAAAAGATATATTGTGATTGACTGGAGATTCATACATAAAGTAAATTTAGAAGATGTGTGATTGGATGTTTGAAGTCGCTTGCACACAACAACCCTCCTCATATCCTTAGGCCCTCTCTTTTCCCTTCTGACAAGCATTTAATCAATACTAATATAGGTTTATTATTATTATTATTATTGCTCATATTACATAAAGAATTCGATAGCATTCAGTTATCCCTCCCAAATGTTTTAACTTTTAATACACTTTATAAAGCAGATAAAGTTGCATGGCTAAACACATTGTATGAACAAAAGTCTCTCTCTCCCTCTCCCTCTTTGTACCTTTTCTCTCTCTCGTTTTTTGAAATGTGAACCTTAATTATAATCGCCTTGTATATTTAACTGAGTTATCCAGTATAAATGTTAACAGGAAAAAAATTTAAGAATTATTGATTTAGTAATTTTCAAAACTAATAAATCCTTTAAATTCTGTATTTATAAGCACAAATTAACTGGGGAGAACTGAATGAAAGGTTTTGAGCAAATCAGGAGAAATGGCTTCCTAGTGTTGCCCTTTTTCTTCCCACGCTAACCTTTATTGTTTATACCGCTTTATGTAATCTAGGGTTTCCTTTACGTTTTTTGTATGTTATTAGTTTTCCTGAAGTTATAAGTTATAGGTGATATAACCAGAAGTGGTAATTACCACCGATTTTAAAAATTTATGAAATTGGTGATAAGTGTACTACTTCTTACGCTACTATATTGTTTATATCACATTATGTTTATTGCACATTCCCCTTAAATAGGATGAATAACAGAACTAATAGTTTAAGACTGAATATCCACATTATTAATTTAAAATAAACATCCTTTAAACATAAATTACCGGCAAAAGTTAAAAGAAATGGCAATTCCAAGGAGACCACACTGAAAGAAAATGGTTTCTGTTTTGGTTCTGAATTAGAAATCAAAGGAGTTAGCACTATACAACTCATTGCGTACTTTCCTTAATACAGAGAAGAAGCTCACCTTTATTTGTTCCTTCATTATCATATCTTCCAACAGTTCCTTCTAATTCGGCATTTTGATCGCCAGAAAAGAATCTCACAAATCCAAATGCATTTGTATGAGATGAACAAACACATACACACAGAGCGAACGTCCAAATCTTCATGTCACTTTTAATCACAGCTACATCATCAAACACCAAAAGAAATCTTATGCTAAGTCAAACCAACTTCTCAGTGGAATCTTAATCCCTTCGTCAAAGCACATCCCAAACCAAGGCTCAACTTGCAGATAAGTTGGTAGCTCGAAATTTTTGCACTCTTCGGATTTATCGACATATTTTTATCGGGTGTCACCTTAGAAACCGTAATCTCTGTTTCGAATTCGAAAGAAGAAGTGTATTCGATAATACAAATGATAGTAAAATTTATAAATTGCTGACATGTCTTGTTACTTAAAAAAGAATTATAAATTAACTAGAAAATAATGTAAACCAAGTTTTTTGGTTGTAAAATATTATTTATTCTAAATAAGTTTACGTCAAATTATTTTGAAGCTGTAATAAATATTTGGTTAACTAAAACGTGATAAGTATAAGTTGCTTAAGGTACTTACAAGTCAAATATTCTTGTTCAGTAAACACCCCAATTAAAAAAAGATGATAGTTTTTATTTTTATTCATGTGGTTTTTATATTTAATGTTTAGAAAACGCTGTCTTTTAATTGTCTGCAATTTACCTTTCAGCTTGAGGAAACTTTCCTTGCATAGAAATTTTCCTAATTTAATAGGAAATTAACTACTTATAGATAATTTCTTTCTAACAGAATAAATACTCTTCACATCAGGTTATTTATTCTATGGTTAACACATTCAGTTTTACTTTTATTCAATTGCTCCTTCATTTAATTTATTAATTCCCTTTCTCAAGTACTTCTACAATTCTTTATTTCACACATTTCATCATTCGTTTATTTTCAAAGTGATCTACTTGATTTTTTTTTTTTTTTTTCTTATTCCAATCCATAAAAACACTGTTCAATAATTAACTGGATTCAAACCAAAACTATGTGACGTAGATTTTATATATTTATGGATTACTGTAACAGAAATAATCCTAACATTTTATGTAAATTTTGAAAATTGCAGCCATTGTTGAAACCAATAATGTTTTAAGCATATTGATACTTTTATGTCATGAGTACAGGATCTTTCGAATAGAACTATCTGATTTTAAAGTGACTGCGAAACAATGAAACACAGAAAGAAGAGACAAGTGATAAGTAGGACAAACAGGTATAGAATTTTAATTACTAAAATAGTTAAAAGATTTGCAAAATTAATTGATGGGAGTAAATTGTGTGACGGCTGCATATAGTTTATTGGTGCCCTATTTCATTTAAACGTATTTATCAATAAACAAAACTGGTTCGTATGGGATTCTGAAAACACGTCTGTGTGTCTTTCAAAACCACTGTATTCTACAAAAGGTGCCATTTGTTCGGCACTATCAGGCTCTTTTCCGTGAGAGAAATGATGAACTCATTGCACTGCACTGAGATTTTACAGGAATCTGTTGCCATATTTCAATACTGTAACTGATTTTTTGCAAAGCTGCGTGTTTTAAATTCCATACATGTCTCTCCAAGATCTCACTTCTCTCTCTCTCTCTCTCATTTTTTTTTTTTTTT
This sequence comes from Linyphia triangularis, assembly GCA_963978545.1. Lineage (NCBI taxonomy): Eukaryota > Metazoa > Arthropoda > Arachnida > Araneae > Linyphiidae > Linyphia > Linyphia triangularis. The sequence continues at coordinate 79,711,424 of OZ021731.1, forward strand.
TTTTTTTCTGTTTCTCAGTTATATCATGTCAAAGTTAGCGGGTCCTTTCTGAAAGATGCTATATAAAAAATAATTGTCTCCGAAAGTTTAAAAAAAATATATGTTACATATTTTGCTTCTCTGTGTACTCGGGAGGGGTAGGATACTGTTTAAACCTCTCTGGTTGTGGGACTCACCCTCTTTAACTTTGTCTCACCTCGTGGACAAAAGCTGTACGTACACCCTCCAAGGTAAGTCGCTGTAAATCCTTCAGAGTGAGTCATTCGATCATGTCAGTTCTATTCAATTGCTTATCACTTTATCTTTATTTTTATTCGTTATAAAGGCAGTTTAGAAGTTTCACTTTCATATCTTTGCTTGGTCAAGAAATAATTAGAACTCTGACAGGTAAACTAATTTACCATGACACATAAGGAAATGAAACTTTTGTGGACAAAAACAGGTTAGAATAAATTTGATCAATTTGCCTCGCCTTTATTCGGTCAAAGATTTTTATTATCACACTAGCTGCGTGGCCAAGCTTTGTGGAGACACTTTGATATGAATAGATACTAGCTTTTGGAGCTTTCCAGGCTTGCTTTTCTCATTAAAAGTTTTATTTCTATGCAAGAACAAGCTTGCATCGCTCGTTAAAAGGTGCATTGCTACGCAAGCATAGGCTCTAAAATGCTCATTGCAACTCAAGCACAGACTCGCTTTCCTAGCTAAAAAGTGCATTGCTACGGAAACCTTTAGTAAAAACTATTGATTAACTATAGGTTAACCTACACTGATACTTTAAAAATCAAATTAAAAACTCATTCAAATTTTAACAGTTTGGCTATTAGTAACAAAGTGGAGTGGTAGACACAATTGGTAAAATACCAATTTTGTTCAAAATTTCAGAGTTCCCCGAATAATGGAAGTTAATTTCTATTGCCGAACAGAGTGAATCACAGATGAGCAATCTCTTTCTTTTATTATTATTATGGATACTATAATATGTCACAAAAAGTTTCATTTTGATTTCAGTAAGCTCCTCCTTTCCCACTTACTTCTTTAGTATACAATACACATGGCACAAAGAATGTGATAATAATCTGAATACAAATAAACAGATCCTGAGTTATTTATTTTAGGTTAGGTGTTACCTCATTTAACAATCCTTTCTTATTTTGGTAATCAAAGCGATGCAAGAATAGGAAAGTTTTAACCGTAGAGCGACATTTGTTGCGAATTAATTATAAATAGATTTGATTCTCTAAATTGTTACTGAACATTTTTTAAATAATATTTATAATTGACAGTAAGTAGAAAAGATAATATTAAAAGCTACGTGATTCTCTAATGCACTATAAATAAAAATTATTTTTTCTGACGTGCACGATTGTCTTAATTTGGTAACATTAAATAATTATGCATAAAACGGTACAGGATAGAGAAATATTTTCCCAGAAAAAGAAAAGATGTTACACGAAATCCATTATATTGGAAAATATGGTTGGTGCAGTACAGAATTTCTTTTCAAAACATTAACTACTTTTATCCATTTCAACATGCTCCCCCTTTGTAGTTCGGAAAATATGAATCGCTGGTTAATAAATAAAAAAAATAAAAAAAGGACGTCTGACAGATTCAAGATATAACAAAAGAAAGGGGAAACTTTCCAGATTCTACAAGAGAACAACAACAAATTGAAAGTAGGTGTGAGAAACAGCACTCAACCTTCAATTACAGTATAACACTGTCCACTGCATTTAAATTATACACGGATATGTGCAGTTTACCGCTTCCATTTTCATTAATTTAAAAAAAAAATTAGTGGTATTTTCGATAATTCATTGTACAAAAAATAAAAAAAAACACCAAAATGGTGAAATTGGCGATATGGCATAATTATTACATTAGAATTTCGAATAATTGGAACAGAGAATTAATAGTCGATGATAGGCAATGCTCAAAGGAACAAAACTCTTTATTAAAGACATTCGTTGTTTTTTTTTTTTTTTGTTTTTTTCGTTTTTTACTTTTTTTTTTAGTATTTATCGAATTTTTATGGGAATTTCGGAGAGGGTGATGTTTAGTACACCTCAAATGCATTATCACAGCAATTTTGATCAAAATTGTTCTAGAGGATTTTTGGCAATTGCTGAAAAACATAAATTTTTCAATGACAGTTACTTTATGCGCATGCGCAATTTTGACGAAAACAATTAAGATAGGTCCCATGACCTCCACTAAAACGTATACAAAAACTTAACGTCATAGGTCAATCCATTCGGATGTTATGTTGACCATAAACACACGGAAGAACACATATACAGTGTTTTAGACCAATTTTTGAACTCGGTATATTCCAAAATGTTTAGAAGTGCACACACAAAATTATCTAAACAAATACACCAATAAGAATAACCCAATAACTAATTTATCTCCCCTGATATTACATGTAGTATAATTGAAAATAATAGGAAAAGACTACCCCACCCTTCTTAAAGTAAACAAAAATCTGCTTTCAAATTACACTGATACCTCTGAGTTAGTATTTATCCATGAAAGAAAGAAAAAAAACAGAATTTCAAGTAAAAAGCATAAATTCCCTTTTAACATCAAGAGATTCATGTGCCGAGATACACAGGGAACGTACGTTGATTGGTCTCGATAATTATAGTCCGAGAGGCGACTGCAATTTTTGGATCCCATCGAACATCATTCGGTATTTTTTATAGAAATTGGAGAAAAGTGAGTAGATTACGAATCCATTGGTCTGACGTGGCAAAAATGGCCGAAACTGATCAAAAATCGACTTGGAATGAGTTGAACTAAAATCCGATTGCCAAATATGTCATAACTTGCCAAAAAGAGAACAAACTTTTTCGTCTGGCAACCCACGGCATTTTGATTTTCAATGAGAAAAAGCGCAAACGATTTCTGATCTCTGGCTCGGAAAACTTGTATCTTTTAAAAGAAAGCCAAATAGGCGACATCAGTTACGTCCTCAGTGACGTAATGTTTATTGCCAATTTGGTTCATTTGCGAAAGATACAAGAAAGCCATCGCCACACATTTGAATCGTCTGCAACCTTTTTAACTGAAAATTAAAGAGTGAGGGTTACCAAATAAAAAAAATCCTCATTATTTGGCAAGTTATGGTGCATTTGGCAATTGGATTTAGTTCAACTTATTAAAAGTCGATTTTTGTCCAGTTTCGGCCATTTTTGCCAAGGCAGATCAGTGGATTCGTAATCTACTCACTTTTCTCCAATTTCTATAAAAAATTCAGAATGATGTTCGATGGGGTCCAAAAATTGCAGTCGCCTCTCTGTCTATTAGTGATCATAAAAAAAAATTAACAAAAAAAAAAAAAAAAAAAAAACTTATGTTAAAAATTTAAGTCAAACGTTACATCACAAATGGATTGCAATACATTGCTGCTGATAAGCCCATATAAGAAACAAGCCCCGTTTCCAAAGATTATTATAAACAATGAATTTGGCCCATAAAATAGTTTTAAGACATATCAAAGAGACAAGACGTAATTTAAGGATTTCAAAACAATCAAATCTATCGTTTGGCAAAAGAAAAAGAGGACCAAAACCGGGGATTTACCGAATTCTCTCTCTTTCTCTGTGTTATCTATCTAATGTCGTTCTTTCATACAATGCTATCTTTAAGTTTCAGCGATAGGCAAAGCATTCCATGTTAGAATGCCTTAATGATTACTTCTCAAGTACCCAGTATTTTTACCATCCACATAAATGGCATATCAGGGTTTCAGTGTATCCCATTATGATATCTCGCATTTGACTATCTTCAGACGCATGTGGTTATTTAACATGAATTTCACACACAAATTATCTCTCATTTCCCTCATTTTATTGTTAAATGAAAGTGAAAGCTGTAACTATTTATTTAAACTTTCGCCAGTTTGTCCTGAAATCACATGAAATAAACTGATGGTGCAATTGTTGATGCTATACCATGAAATGAAATAAAAGTACGAAATAGATTTATCTCTGGGCACTCTCCTTCAATTTTGATGTAATTTAAGGACTATTCATCTTTCTAAAGAAACGCGATGAATTTGTGTCCCTATTTCCCATTTTCAGTTTTTATCCCACATATGTTTAAAAAAATACTTCTGGGATACTTACTAAAAATTTGAAAAATAAGAGGCACTATTGCTTTTATTTAATAAAATATGTGAACAAATTTGTTTGCTTTTCTTTTTGTGAGAGGTCTGGAAGCCTTTTCTCTTTTTTTCCAAGAAATATTGTTTTTTATGACACCATCATGTAGGTCATAAAGATATCATTATTTTAAACTCAACCGTTAACAAAAACTCCTTTTTTTTTTTACGAAGTAATTTTAATTTGCTTCTATTTCATTACATAAAACTATGTTGAAAATTTTAACTTTGACATCGTCTTTCTCAAAACTGTGCATGATATATGTGCAGAATATAAAAAAAGTTTAGCCCTAAATTCCTTCAAGCTCTTTTCTCGCAATTGTTACAACAGAATGCTTAAAATAAACTTCCAAGGGAAATTCTTCTGGAAAAAAATTTTTAATTTTTTTTTACAAACTTTTTATGGCTGAATCTTAATTTTTTTATTTCAAAATCTCAAACTTGTGTAATTTTTAGAATTGTTTTGATTTTCACCCATTATTTTATTAATAAAATTGTTATAAAGATAAAAAAAATGCAAAATGTATATTTTGTGAGGGTTTTAAATCAAGTTAGGCTGACACAACACTAATAAAAATTTTGAGCGGGTCAAAATTTGGGCTAATTGCAACCCCCCAAGTTAGGTCTTCATTAATATATTATTTTTTTTTTTAAATTATAATTGTTTATAATTCTTCTTACTTAATTACATATTTTTGCTTAAAAACAATTCAATGTGAGAATTCTAACACAGTTTGTTGAATTATCGAAAATAATTCAAAAATCCTTGATTTCGACAATTTTAATGTCTACTTTATAATGGAGTGAGTAAGGATAATAGATAGAAATAAATTTATATCTGGACTTTCCACATACCCTACTAAGGTGTAGGTATACACACAATCCATCGCAAGATAGGCCAAAAATTGATTTTTGTTTCGTTGCTTCAAATAATTTCTTGGTGGAATTTTTTCAAGATAATGGTATTATTTTAAAGCTAATGCGTTATTTTTTATTAGTTTAAAGCACTATTTTATTCTAAAAATAGATTTGAAAATTTAAACTCATTATCTGAAGAATCATGGTGTTTTTTGTTTTTTTTGGGGGGAGGGGGGGGGGGTTGCACTTGAAACTTTATTTAAACAGTGATAACTAAGTTTGATATAAATGTTTTGAAAAATTATTTTAGAATAAATATCTACATTAACTATTAGATGTTTTGGCCTTCAATTTTTAAAATCTACGTTAACTATTAGATGTTTTGAACTTAAATTTTTTTAATCTACATTAACTATTAGATGTTTCGACCTTCGATTAAAATTGATTGGGAAAGAAAATAAGTTTTGCTAGATTTTTAAAAACAAAAGTTTTTAGAAATTTTTTTTCTTGCAAAGTAAAAAAAAAATTCTTTTTAAAAAACTATATATTCTGGAAACTGATGACGGGTTAAAACATAAAGAATGATATTATCAATAATTTCCAACAATATTTTTTTCTTGGCCTATAAAATTGGAGTAATCACTGTTCCAAAATATGTTAATTAACGAATTAAATGTTAATTTGCTAGTTAATTTTTGAGCAAAATGTAACGGTAAACATTATTACTAATTAAGTACTTCTAGTGCAATGAAATCAGATTTTTAAAATGAAAATTGAAAAAGAAGTTCAAAAGTGTATGTATACTTTAGTGTGATTTTGGAAATATTTATCCCTCTGAAAAAAATGCGCTTATCAGATTTTTAATTTCAATTTTATTTCTCTTCAACGTATATTTTAAAAAATGTTCTTTGCATAATTGCTTCAATTTTCAAGAATAAATATTATGCAGTGGCTTTTTTATTTGATGAAATATGCAGACAAATTGGTTTACTACTTTTTGTGAAAACAAAGCTTTATTCATACATCAAACTTTACCTCTACTATTCATCACTGATTTTTTCACTTCTCGTATAACCACAACTCTGGAATTCAGTGCAAATGTGAAAAAGAACAAATGAAGAAAAAATGTGCTATTCCGATTGCAATTAACAAATTTTAAGGTGCCAAAAAGGGTTAAAAGTTCCAAATTGGGAATATCATAGTATAGTCATAATTCTGGAACTTGATACAAATTTAAAGACAAATTTTAAAAAGTAAGCTATTTCAATCTCATTTAGTTAGTTTTAAAAAGTCGAAAAGGGGTTAAACTTACCAAACGGGGAATATCATTATTTTTCACTTCCAATGTATTCAACTCTGAAATTTGGTACAAAACAGCTACTGACAAGGGCAAGTATGGAAAAAGTAAGCTTTTTCAATCTTGAATAACTGCATTTAAGAAGTCGAAAAAAAGGTTAAATGTTACAAAAATTCAAAACTCACACTTCCAAAGTAGCTACAACTCTGAAATTTTATACAAACGTCAAGACTGAGCTTAGAAAAAAATCGATCATAATTTACGAATTTTAAAGGGTGAAAAAAGGGTTAAACGTTCTAAACTAGTAATATTCAAATATCCTTCCAATTTAGCCACAACTCATGAAATGTACAAATGTCAACAAGGAACTTAAAAATATTTTTGACCTCAAACAACTTGTAGAAAATGGGTTAAACGTTACAAAGGAGAAATATTCAAATGTCCTACTCCCAATGTAGACACAACTTTGAAATTTGGTATTGCATATAGTAAAATTTCATAGCGAAACACGGGTATTCAGTTACTGTGCCTAACTTTTTTTTTTTTTTTTTTTTTTTTTTACCCTGGGCTTTAAGCCAAAGGGTATTGATTTTGTTTGGTCAAAAGTGTGTTTCGTCAGCACTTTTCAAAAGTACGGCAAAAAGAGGCTTCAATCACCGTCAGCCGCTGCCGGTTCTCGATGGAGGAAGTTGGATGAAAAAGTTTACGCGTTGCACTACTCTGGACGTACCATTGGAACTTTTCATTGTTGCAAGGACCAAACGACACTACACTGATCGTATTGTTGAAACTTTTCATTGTGGGGGCAAACCGCACTACGCTCTGCAGATCTGTTAATAATCAAGATAGCTATGGCATGTTGGATGTCGTAGCAAAGTTGAGCATATTGGTGGTACCGAGTGTACTGTCGGTGGTACCATTTCCGGTTTGTTATTTTTCGTGATAACTATTTCATATTGGGTGTCGATGAACTCGTCTTGAAGACCTATCGATTTTGATCAAAAATGTGAATGCTTTTTAAGGTGCTCTAAATATCCCTATCTACAAAATTTTTATAAAAATGCGATAACAGCGTAAAAAGGAGAAAAAGCAAATGTCTTTAAGAGCACTAAGGTACATATAAACTTACATTTTTTTCTATTTTTCAGTTCCACTTACAATTAATAGAGAGCGCTTTGCTGAATCGATTGATAAATGATTTATTATAAAAAATTACAGTAATTACATTATTTTTAATGATTCAAATTAGTTTCGTTTTCGATTTTTTTTTAGTTTCGGTATCACGTTTAAAAGTATAATGAAATGTTTATCGAAAAACATTTAACCTAATTCGCGTTTTTTTTGGCGTTTCCCCTCCAATGCATGAATTATCGCCAAATTGTCAATTTTTTTAAATAACAAAAAGTACCCAACGAGTAATGATAAATTACACTAAACCATTCCAAATTTAAATGCTGCGACCAGTATTATGTGTAATTAAGTATTGTGCCATACCCCTAGTTATTGTAATGTGAAGGAGAAAAGGTTTAAATCGAAATGGTAAAATCCATAAATCAAACCATCGTCGAACCAAACAAAATCAAGATTGTATGAATTTTCCAACTTACCTGTGTAGTCAGGGCATTTTCCAGGAGTCAACTCTATGTCATCCAGTGCAATATGGCCTCGCGTCCTCTTTTTTTTTGAACCAAATACCATAAAGCGAAGCTATAGAGACATAGTAAAAAGAGTATCCTAAATTTAATCGTTGATTTGTGCACATGTTCTAATAAAGTTAAGTGGTTTACTTTTTAATCCTAGGTTAGTCACGTGGTTGAGAAATATCCCCCACAAAATCTCTTTTTGTCAATAGATGGCAACCCATGATCAAAATCTTTTTGGGTTTTTTTTTCAGGTTATTTTTAAAAATATTTTTTTTTTAGTTAGTTTTTACTTTATTCTGTTCAAAACTGTTGCTTTTTTAATTAAAATACCCCTTATTTTGATATTTCGTCACGAATTTAATGGCGTGTACGAAAATTTAAATTTGGGGAATATTTGTCTCCCAAGCGACTAACCGCGAGACAAAAGGTCATCAACCAAGGGTTAACTATTTGAGGTTGGTAATCAGTGTAAACTTCAAAAATTAGAGGTTGGTGATACATCGATACGACGATATTTTTTTTTAAAATATCGATAAAAGTCCCAGATATATCGATATTTTCAAACATTTTTAGTTTTTTGATGATCGTTTTGTAATTCCAAGTGTTTTTTTGATTTTGTTTATTCACTTTTTAAAAACTTCAAAACAAAAGTTTGATCTTGGCTGAGAGACAGTTAAAATGGCACCAATATTCAATATTTTCCATACACTAAAAGCTATTGAAAATTATCTAAATTTTTCTTAAAATTACTGCACTAATTACTGCACCAATTAAGCGAAAATATAACTTTATATTTTTGTAATAGATCCATTTCAGTTGAAAAAGTAGTTACCTTACAAAAAAACAATCATGAAAAGTAAAAATTTGCCCCCGAAAAACTTTGTTTCTGGCAAAATTGAAAATCAAATAAAAAAAATCATATATCGATATTTTATCGATATTTTTTTCTATGCAACTATATAGTATCGATATTAATTTTGATCGATATTTCCGACCTCTATCAAAAATGCTTAATAAAGAAGGAAAACTCATAAGAAACTGTTTCCATTTACAGTGGCAAGTCAGTAGTATCCATGACAACCGATAATAAGATTTTTGTTCAAATCGTGCATGCAGTAAAAGATACCTGTCATTGAAAAAAATTTCTATCAGCAATTGTCAAAAAACAGCTCTAAAGAGTGAAATCAAAATCATTCCAATAACATACAAATCTACATTACCTAAAAAAAAATTTCAAGTTTGGCAATAATTTTGACAATAATTATTATATTAGCCACCCCAACTTCCGAATTGATGAAATTAGCTATATTTTGGCAATAAGGATTACTTTGTTTCCTTCCGACAATGCTCGAGGGAAGAGTATTGTATGCTAAAAACTTTTGCTTTGCAACTTTTTTAATCATTTATGGCATTTTTACAGGAGTTTAGAGGGTGTGGATGATTAGAACACTTTACAAAGCATAACCATAGGGATTTTGATCCAAATCGTTTTAGCCGTTGTTTGGCAATTGCTGAAAAACATAAATGTTTTGGCAGCAGCTACCTGATGCGTAAGTGCTATTATTATGACGCAAATCTTTGACAGGTCCCACTGTCCCTTTCATTAATCTGAGTTAACATATCGCGCCCTTGATACAAAAGTGATACAACTCAAATTTGTTCATTAAGTTTCAAACTCATATGCTTCTTTTAGCATACGGACAATTCTCTGGCTACCGCACGGGACATTTTGCCTCTTTTTTCCTACTCAATAGTTATTTTTACTTACAAAATTAAGATGAATCTAATAGTTATTTTTACTTTCAATTACCCATATGTATACATAGGGGTAAGAGTATAACATTCGATAATTTTTTTTTTTTTTTTTTTTTTTTTTTTTGTATTTCTCCGCGTTTTGTAGCATCCTGATTTAAAAACAGTGATCTAGAAAAAATGTATGTGTGTATGAGATGTGTATGTGTGTCTGTGGTCAACATAACTCCCAAAAAAATTGACCTTCGATGTTCAAATGTGGTATGCCAGTTGGTGGAGGCCATGGGACCTACCATTAAGGTTTTCTTCAAAATCGCGGCTGCGCTTAAGGTAGCTGCCCTTGAAAAAATCATATTTTTCAATGATTGCTAAAAAAAGGCTTTAACGGTTTTGTCCAAAATCTCTTTGGTAATGCCTCTTAAGAAGTTCCAAACAGCCCCACCTCCGAAATTCCCATAAAAATGCCTTAATGGTGTAAAAAGTTGAAAAACGGATGCCTTTAACACAGAGCTCTATTTCCTTGAACATACCTCATCAACGATAATTTTTTCTCCTCTCCTCAGTTTCACTCATAAGAAAGGATAATATAAGAATTATTGAAAAGTATATCACCAAAATCATCTATTTGAAGAAGGGTTTCTTTCTTTTTTTTTTTTTTTTTTTTTTTTTTTTCCACACACATAGTTTTATTTTATATCATATTACCGTGCGTCAGATGATATAAATGCGCATTTGACACAGTTAAAATAATTATTCTTCCACATAACTTTCTCACCAAGTAGAGCTATATAAAACAAAAGCATAGTTGCTAGATTCATAAAAATTTTAGAATTCTAATTTGTTTACAAGTAGAAAAAAGTGCTAAAATGTCTCATGCTTACAAGATTACACAAGTTTCCCAAGCCACAATTCCCAGTAGAAATGCATTTTTATCACAAAATACAAAATATTATTTCTCAAGCTTCAATTTATCGTTTTTTTTTTTAAGTTGACAATTATTTTTATAAAATTTTAATCATATATTTGCCTTATCCTAATATAAGTTCTTTTGCCTTATTCTAATAAAAGTTTTGATTAATTATTTTCAAAAATATTATTGTGTCTTAAAAATGTGACTTTCAGAGTTTTTGGTGCTTCTTTAAAAAAAAAAAAAAAAAAAAAAAACTCTAAGTCAACATAATATCCGAATGTTAACCTTACATTTTTAAAGCAGGTTTAAATAATGCTTAAAAAAGATATTATATATACTTTTGTTACCTAGAAAAGATACTGATCATTGTCCTTTTAATCCCCAGGTAGTGGAATTGGCCAATGTTGGAAACAGGGGTTATGGGAAGATTGGCCAGTCAAACCGAATCTCAAGCATCGTTCCAAAATACAAGATTTAAAAAAAAATAAAAAAAAAAAAAAAACACGTCAAAACCATTACTAAACATATTTTTTACCCTTCCGTTCTTTCTTATAACACTATACTTCAATTTTAAAATTAAATTTTCATTAATTAAATTTTTTTCCCGGTGTATATTCCCCAGTACTGTATGAGATTGGCCAGAATCCGTAGTAACGGCCAGTATACAACGGTCCACATCGAGATTGACTAGTGTTGAGCCGATATTGGCCGGCGGATGTGTGCTACTGGGGGAAATTATTAAAGGAGAGCTACATAATGCTCAGAACAGAAAATTTAAAATTATCTTTGCTTCAGTTCCTTAGAAAACTTAATGACAATTGCTCTTTCAATATTAGTGGTACAGGATTTACCAAATATCCTTAAAGGATATTTCTTACCATGTACTCAGCTGAATGTGACATGTTTTCCAGCGGGTTGATGGTGAAAAATGTCTCCTTCCATCGGTCTTCTTGAGTTCCAACTTTCTTAAAGAAGCAAATGTTGTTAGTTTTGTAGCCGGAAGCAACAACCTTAAGATTACCGATATCGATCCCGTACATGTGGTAGAAGAAACGCACACAGTAAACATCATTTAGGTATCTTGTCCTCAGGGCAGGAATAGCATTAATGATTTTACTCCTGTTCACGAAGAGATAGCTGCCATTCGCTGAAAAATATTATTATTATTATTCATATAATGGAAGAATAAAAAACCTATTCACTTTAAAAACTTGAAACATTCACGAAAACTCTAAAAACAAAGAAGATAAGAATAATGTTATTGGATAGATTTTTATTAAAAAACTAAATTTAAGTTTTTCTATTACAACTCGACAAGTTTACAGGACACCGGAGTCATTACTTATTATTTTTTTACAAGGCAAGTTAAGCAATTCACTCGAAGACTTAAATATATAATAATGCGTATTAATACTTATCCTCAAAAAGTACTTTTGAATAGCAGAAAAGGCCACCAATCTCAAACACACACTTATATGAACCTTAATTTTATGAAATGCTAAAAATGGTTTTAAATTAATTAAAAATAGAAAAAGTTATTTAATGAAACTCAAATCAGCGTAAAATTTTAAGTCGAAACATTCCATATCACACAATTTAATTATTTAGAAAATCCATAGCTTAGTTAGGTCTGGACGTTTGTCTAAATTTTTACATCAAAAACGGGCTAGAACTCGACTTTTTTTAATGTTTTTGGAAATTTAAAAAAAAGAAAAAAAATTATCCGTTGCTTTTTATCCAAGACACACCATTTTTTTTTTTTTTTTTTTTTTTTTTTCATTTTTTTTTTATTAATGTTATCGCCTAGACGTATGCATTGTAATTTTTGTATAAGTATGGAAAGTTCCGTGAGCATGGTAGAAAATGGTCAATTTCTTTTTTTCCAGGGAAGTTCTACAAAGAAGTAATACTGTCGTTTCTGCCCTTTTTAGGTTGGCAGCGAAACGACCGTTTCGTTGATCATCGTTGCATTGTTATTATCTTTAATAATAAATTCCTTGATTTTCACCATCGTAAGTATTTAAACAAAAATAATACTATCGTAAAATCCATCGATGTGCAACATTTATAAGTGCAATAATTCTTCAAATATGGAAGATAACAATGAAATAAAATGAAAAGTAAAGACGCATAACACATTCAAAAATAGTAGGACTGAAAAAAATTATGAAGGAACGGCACTTTCGAACACAGAAAGTTGGTATGCCAAAACAGCACACTAAAATTGACACAAAATTGTTTACTAATGTTTCAAAATTGTTTAGTATTATTAGTATTGTTATACTATTGTATTCTCTTATCATCGTCATTGCAACCATTATTCATTGTTACCATGTAGATAGAAGAAAGGTAACAATTTCTCAACTTTCAGATTCTTACACAATTGTATATAACCAAATTTTCACTAGGACTCATTAGATTTCTATCAACATATGATACATCTGTACAGTATCAAGAAAATCCATGCAGTATTTTCACACGCATTAAAATGCATTTTCATTAAAACTCATTTTCCATATTCAACTTTTTACATTTTCCCTCGAAAATTTCCAAATTATGGGAATTTTTGAAAGAAAAAAAATGAAAAGATTATGAAAGTTGATACACTTACCAGAACCAAGGGTATGATCTACAGATGGTCCCTTATCACTTGTATTCCATTTTCCGCTTCCAATTTTCCAAGTTTCGTTCATTGGGTAAATATTCAAAAACGGGCACAAACCACTTTCGAAATCACACTTGTAACTTTGAATCTGTTCCGCTAAATATACAGGGAAAAAACATAAATGAGTTCAGGTAAGAATCATTTCGGTTTTAGTCAACTACTTATAACAATCAATCGCTCTAAATACTTCAGGGTTACGTGCAAAAATCCCTACAAGTAAATAAAAACATAATATATTCACAGCGGACAGTAACAAAGCACTCACACAGCAGATATTGCAACATATTTATAATCAAAGTACACTGTCTAATAAACTTTAGAAGACAAGTATAAAGGAACATCAGAGTACATCACACACTGAATCTAATAGTATATATTGATAATAGAAGATACTGAAATTAAGTACATCTACGATTTTTTATCCAATTTATCAACTTATAAGCAACTTCAGTTGTCATTAGTTTCATAATAAGAGAAATATAGGCAAAACCAGGGTACATCACAGATTGAGGGATTTTGTTATTATCATGCATAGTTATTGTCCACGTGACCTTTTCCTGTATAATGATATACCGAGAAAGCTTTAGAGGTGACGACCGAATTGTAGAAACTAAGTTTTGGGATGAACAATTATCAATAATTATCCTAACCTCATTAACAACTTTAAAAGTGGGTATCGCGATATAGCTTATAAACTCTAAATTTAAATGTCTTAAAATGAGACGCAAAAGTGGTATTGTGATAAGATGTCAAATGATGACTTAATTTAAGACGCAAAATTGGTAACGCGATAACACGTCAAATAATATCTTAATTTAAGACACGAGTATTTGTAGTGCAGCTTAAGTTCTCAACGGCGCGGCGGAGGCGGTGAGACAAGGTCAACAAAGAGTGCTGTCATCATAGTGAATATTATACTGATTAAGTTTACAAACTTAACTGTTTGAAATCTGTGCCAGTGTGCACTAAAATACTCAACCATTCAGACATTCCAACTGGCTAAAAGCACCCCCAACGCCATTTGCCGTCTGAATTCAGTGCAGCTGTGTATTTTAAAAGATTCACTTTGCTGTATAGACTATAAATTACGTCTCACTAATCTGTTCCTTGATATAAACATTGGCCTCTTTAAATACACATCTGTTCCTTCACTTTGAATAATCCTGTATTTAAATGCTCGTTAAAAATGTCTGGTAGTAGCCTATTTAGGTTAAACAAATTCCACTATAGTTCTTCTCCAAATGAAAAGACATTTAAAATATTGTAAACTTTTCACGCAAAGTTTCATCGTTGAAATTAACGCATTTTCCCGTTTCGTTATTATAGCTACATATCAGACGATACAGTTCTATCTCATTCATTTTTAATCTATAAATCTAAAATATTAAGAGATTTTAGTGGCTAAATAATCCTACTATCGGTCGATTATTTAGAACTAAAAAAAAAAATCCCCGAGGCGACAAATTGCAATTGAGATTTACTTCGTGAAGTGCCTTAAGTTTCACTGACTAAAATTAAGGAGATTAGCTGGAGAATCGCAATTTCTTTGCACTTCATATTAAAGAGATGTACTACTAGAAGACAATGAAGAAAACTCAGATTTTGTTGTTGTTGTTTGCGTGTACTGAGAATATACTTGGTTGGATGGTTTGTACTCTCAACGACCTGTTTTTATGTACAATGAAGGCTAATCAGGCTGGGACCTACAGCTTAACGTGGATTCCGAACCACAACGAACATCCATGCCTAACCCGGAATTCGAACCCGACACCATTGACATGCGACGCCAGAGCGATAACCCCACAGATAATCCCCAGAAGGGTAGATAATGTACTTGGATTTACAGCTCTGAAAGTTGAGGATTTGATTGCGAGTTCAAAGTCATTGAGTTGCAGATGACCAATGAGTTGAAAAGTGAGTTAACGAAAGCTTTAAATCTTTCATTTTATATCACTTAATGTTTCAAGACAAATGATGCGTACTTTCAAAATATACATTCACAGATTTTGAAGAAGTTAAATCTAAGATGCGTATAAGTTCCAATAATATATTCGCACCTAAGATGGGCATAAGTTGCAATAATACATTCGCAGATTTTAAAGAAGTGTAGAACTATGACGGGTACAAGTTTCAATGTTACATTGAAGATTGGTTGTTTTCAGATTATCTGGCTCCGTCAGCCACACGAGGGCTATAATGCGCCGAAACATTCGTCATTAGACAAGCCAACATACATTTACAAACACCCATGCCTTACACGGGACTCGAACCCACAACCTCGCGGTCTAGAAGCTAGCACGCTAACCACTATACCGTTTGATCGGCGTTACATTGAAGAAGTTTATAGCTTAGATAGGATTTATTACAACAATCTGATATTGGTATGAACTGATAGTAGAAAAGAAATGTAGAAGCTGACCCAATTAGGTAAAAAAGAAAAATATATATAGTCATCTATCCAACTTATGTGTCTGATTTAATACATACATCTAAATATATTTTTTTTTCTCACAATATTTTTTTATTTACTATTGCAAGAGGGTCTGCTGGTTTGTCCTTACCATTACAGTGTCTCCAATTTCGAGGACCACTGAATTCTTTAAATATCTAATACGCCCAACGTATATCTTCAAGGAACATTATCTCTAAAAATAAAGATCGGCTAATCACTCCAATTACCTACCGTTAAATTTAATTTCGAAAGCAAAACACCGAGATAGACTTTTCTAATACAGTAGAATTCTAATCATCTGGATCAGTTAGTGATTCGGATTCATTAAATTCATTAAAAAACTAATTGTTAAACCGAATTCATTAAAAATCTAATTGTATTCTTACCCATCTACCTAAAAATGGAAATTGCTGCGAGAAGCCAACCTATCAATTTCCATTGTTTTTATTGAGAATCTCGAAATCATAAGTCCGATTAGATTTATGCATCATATACAGTGGGTAAAAACAGTTTCCGTACGAAAGCCAAAGTTACAAATAAATTAGCATAATTTCTACTCTTTTACTTCATATCTTCAGTAACTACTGAAATATGTTTAATTTAGTTATTTAAAATAAGTTTATAATAAATGTTTGGTTTTACAAAACACAGCAAGTATTTAAATTGAAATATTTAGGAGATGTTGCTAAGTGCCATGCCAAAAAAGTTTCCGTACGTCCTATGAAAATT
Organism: Linyphia triangularis; assembly: GCA_963978545.1. Taxonomy (NCBI): domain Eukaryota; kingdom Metazoa; phylum Arthropoda; class Arachnida; order Araneae; family Linyphiidae; genus Linyphia; species Linyphia triangularis. The sequence continues at coordinate 79,727,898 of OZ021731.1, forward strand.
AATTCTGACGTCTTCCGCAATAGATTTGCAATAAATTTTTAAAACTGAAGTGTACACAAGTGTCATGAAGACATGATAGCAGCAATTTTTTAATTTTAACTTGTAACTGATTGTTTTAAAACGGAGTTCCTAAATCTATTCTTGAATTGGTGATTCAGTTATGAAAGGTTGGATTATCTATGAAAAAAATTAGCAAAATCTTTAAGATATTGAAGTATATAGTACAATATATTATTGAAAGACACCGTGAGCTTCAAACTTTTGAGGATAGAATTTGATTCGGAAGATCTTCAAAGCTAAAACGCTTGCATAAAAGAAATATACTATTGTAAGGTTCAATATAATCCGCGAGTAAGTGCACCTGATGTCGCACATGGCTTAAGAATTGATAAAAACATTGAAGACAATTCCCAAGTGACAATTTATGTACACGGGTTAAGACATTTTGCGTTGGAATTTCAAGATACACGTACCTAGAATTATTTCCTTCTACATAACGTAAATTGCCTACACCAGCAGCTCTCATACACCCCCACACTATAAAGCCTCCTCCATCGTGCTTGACAGCTCTACATAAATTATAATTTAACATTTGTTGATTTAGTTTTTTCCTGATCATAACTCGATTATCTGACCCTTTGATATTTAATTTTAATTCATCACTAAAAAAGACTTTGTAAAATCGATGCGCTTTTTTCTGTGACAGGTACTTATATAAGGCTTCTTACGGGCTGCGAGTCCATTCAGACCAGTTTTTTTAATAACATTTCTCACCATTTGAGATGTCACTTCACTGTTTTTGTCAATTTTTAAGCCATGTGCGACTTGAGGTGCACTTATTAGCGGATCATCTTGAAATTTGCAATAGAAGATTTCTTTTATGAAAGCGTTTTAGCTTTAAAGATCTTCTGGATCGATCTCTATCCTCAAAAGTTTGAAGCTCACGGTGTCTTTCAATAATATATTGTACTATATACTTCAATATCTTAAAGATTTTGTGCCGACCAAACGGTATAGTGGTTAGCGTGCTGGCTTCTAGACCGCGAGGTTGCGGGTTCGAGTCCCGCTTAGGCATGGGTGTTTGTAAATGTATGTTGGCTTGTCTAATGACGAAAGTTTCGGCGCATTATAGCCCTCGTGTTGCTGACGGCGCCAGATAATTTGAATACAACCAACTTAAAGATTTTGCCAATTTTTTTCATAGATAATCCAACCTTTCATAACTGAATCACAAATTCAAGTATAGGTTTAGGAACTCAGTTTTAAAACAATCAGTTACAAGTTAAAATTAAAAAATTGCTGCTATCATGTCTTCATGACACTTGCGTACACTTCAGTTTTAAAAATTTACTGCAAGTCTATTGCGGAAGACGTCAGAATTAATTTTCATAGGACGTACGGAAACTTTTTTGGCATGGCACTTAGCAACATCTCCTAAATATTTCAATTTAAATACTTGCTGCGTTTTGTAAAACCAGACATTTATTATAAACTTATTTTAAATAACTAAATTCAAAATATTTCAGTAGTTACTGAAGATATGAAGTAAAAGAATAGAAATTATGCTAATTTATTTGTAACTTTGGCTTTCGTACGGAAACTTTTTTTACCCACTGTATAATATTTTGATCCATAGAATGTTAATGTTCAATAGGTAATTTTAATGTATATTGAGAAATATTTTGAGAGGGGGTTTAACCTTTTATCTTAGCCCCCCCCCCCCCCTTGAATGCGTCCCTGAATACTTTATCGATTTCTAGCTACTTATCTCACTGATTTATACTACTTAAGCATTTTACTGGTTTATAGACTTTTTAAGGTTAAAAAAAAGTTGAAATTGAATACTAATGCGTTTATATTTTAATTACGATCCATTCTTTGACAACATTAGATTGTCCAGTTTGCTAAGAACTTCGTACGTACAATGAACGCTGCATATTTTTTCGTTGCATTTTCTGCCCTAACAGAAAACGAGTCATTCATTTGAGCTGTGAAAATAGTTGGTTGTTTTCAGATTATATGGCACCGTCAGCAACACGAGGGCTATAATGCGCCGAAACATTCGTCAAGCCAACATACATTTACAAACAAACATGCCTTACACGGGACTCGAACACGCAACCTCGCGGCCTAGAAGCTAGCACGCTAACCACTATACCGTTTGGTCGGCACTGATGTGAAAATGAAAACAGATGTGATTGTTTTTTTGTTTTCTCTTATAGAGCAGTTATACGTTGGTTGTTTGTTTTCAGATTATATGGCTCCGTCAGCAACACGTGGGCTACAATGCGCCGAAACATTCGTCATTAGACAAGCCAACATACATTTACAAACACCCATGCCTTACACGGGACTTGAACCCACAACCTCGCTGCCTAGAAACTAGCACGCTAACCACTATACCGTTTGGTAGGCAGAGCAGTTATACGAATGCCATGGTTTGCAGTTTTTATATCTGATCTGATTGTAATTTGAATTTGATAGTTTTTAGTGCGATCTTATCATTGTTCAAATTTAAGAGGCATATTTGTCTGTGACGCTTGGTTCGGCACAATAATGACTAATCAGGCTGGAACTTACAGTTTAAAGTGGACACTGCGAACATCCATGCCTAACCTAGGATTTGAAAACCGGCTCCTTTGGCATGCGAAGTCATAGAGCTAACCCCACAGTCATCAGGTTGGCATTAAAAACTTGAAACTGTCTACCATTGCATAGCAAGAATACGTGGATTTAGATATAAAATGTGCAAGCATTTTGTTGGAAGTGCGGTGTTCTAGCTGTTTGTTGATTAACTGGGAAATTTCTAAGCTTTGAAAAACTCAACGCGAGAAGTCTGGAGGATATTCTGGAATTGTTTTCTGAAGACGAACCGGCGTTTCAGTGAAATTTCCACTACAGCTAGACGGGTGATGTGACTGTATTTGATGCAACGAACTTTGGAATGACTTGTAACTTTTATCTAAAAAAAACGTAAAATCGCTACAGTTTGAAACATCATTTTGCTTATGGTGGTGAGATGAAAAAGGATCTTCACTGTCGAAAAACACAATTCCCTGGTTAAAAAAAAGTGGCTCTACCCTGGCGATGACAGCACTCAGTGACTCTGTATCAGGTAAATTTGATATACTATTTATTTTGAAAAGTGGGTCCACCAGTCGTATGCCAAATTACTTAAAATGCTTTACTGGATTTGTGACTTATTTTATTAAAATAAGCAAGTATAGATTGTACTTTAAACTATAAAGTTATCATCACTCTTAAATGTAAACTTGATAATAGCGCAGCCATGTACTTTTCCATGTATAGTCTGTAATCAATAACCAATTTGTTCGAAAGGCTTATTAAATTAGTTTATCGAGATAAATTAGGAGATGAACTTGGAAACTTACACAAATCGTAATTTTTGCAAAATAGTTTTATTTTACAAAGATAGATTTGCATGGTAAGACGTTTTGGCATGTCCTATAAAGTTAATGAAAAGCGATTGAACTGGTTTCGTAAAGACGGGATATTTAGTAACTTTAAAAACTTTTTCACTAAAGTTGATGAACTTTTTTAGAATGTGTTAGCAATTCTATCGAAAATTGATGTTATTTTTTAAAGACGAGTGACTGCATATGGCATAAAAGATTGTATTATTTATGATTATATATGATTCTGTAATTTAAAATAGTTCATAAAAATTAGTTTTAAAACGTGTGATATTAATCAAATAGTTTGAAAACTTCATAAATGAATTTATTTTGACCTAAGTAAAAACGTGTTGCAGTTGATTCTTGTACACTTCTTTGGCGCCTGATAATTCTTTTAATATTTCAAAATATCCCCTTGTTATAGTAAATTTTTCAGGAATATAACTGCTTTCATAACTTCCAAAAGTCAAGCACTACAGAGGAAATTGAACTAGTTGTACATGTCTGATAAACGTAATTATGTTTTATATATACGCTTGCTAAACGTCCCGGTTTTCAGACAAAATCCCGGTGTCCCGGCCATTTTACTTCACGTCCCGGTAAAAATTAAATTTGATTATATAGATGACCAAAAAATGTCTAAAAATAATTAACTGGGAAGGATTATTTAGGATTATTACTTTGTTATTTATTTCTGTGCTGTATGAAAAGTGAAAACTATAGAAGAGTGATGGTTTGCTATTAAATAATGGTTGTTTGGGTTTTATTTGTGCAAGGGCAACACCTGGGCCGATGTCCCGGTTGAACATTTCAGAAATCTGCAAGCCTATTTATATAGGAAAAGTGTTTATTAATAATTAGCTATATCGTTTCTTTGAGGTATGAAGCATTAGGAATAAAACTGTATATTGGAAGTATTGATAAGACTGAAGTAGTACTTTTAATTCAAGCAAGAGCATTAATTTATGAAAGTGATATTTGACTTTCTAGGCCGAAGTTATTGCGCCGACCAAAACGTATAGTAGTTAGCGTGCTAGCTTCTAGACCGCGAGGTTGCGGGTTCGAGTCCCGTGTCAGGCATAGGTGTTTGTAAATGTATGGTGGCTTGTCTAATGACGAATGTTTCGGCGCATTATAGCCCTCGTGTTGCTGACGGCGCCAGGTAATCTGAAAACAACCAACCAGCCGAAGCTGTTGCGTATAGCACAGAAAACACAGATTTAACTCGTAGAAAATCTAAACTAAAAATTTAATACAAGTGATTTCTTTGGATCAAAACTTATTATTTTCAAAATTTGTAGTTGGGTGGAATATTAACCTTCAGTAAAATAAAGCAAAATCAAATAAATGCTTTCTCCAGGTAAATATGAATTAATGGTTAGATATTCGTATGAAAGAAGGGCTTATCGAATTTCAATGTTGAAAGTAATCTTATAATACAATGAATGACAGTTAAATTGCGCTAAATGTTAACACGATAACGCGTGATTGACATTCGCTGCCGATCTCGTATCTTGTTACTCCCCAGTAGTTTGTCCTGATCAGACTGCACCTGATCGGAGTTACCGTTCTTTCTAATAACGAGCAATTTGCGTTTTAACGAGTTCGATATTTCCAATTCCAGGGAATCGCAGTCGATTCGCCAAAATCCTACAATTTTTAAAGTTTAATCCAAAACAATACTCCAGGAGGAATAATAAGTTAGATTTGTTTTTTTGCACGTTCCTTGCCAATTCACGCTGGTTTGCGGAATATTTTCCATTGAAGGGTCAATTATGCGCTGTGGCATAATTTAACCCGTCCTGATCAGCCTGTTATAGGAGATGCTGATTATGTTGGTAATATGTGGCCTAATAACAATACGTTATTACTACTTGTACATAAAAAAATATTTTAGATTCAAATGCATCTTGTGCTGATCAAACGGTATAGTTGTTAGCGTGCTAGCTTCTAGACCGCGAGGTTGCGGGTTCGAGTCCCGTGTAAGGCATGGGCGTTTGTAAATGTATGTTGGCTTGTCTAATGACCAATGTTTCGGCATATTATAGCCCACGTGTTGCTGACGGTGCCAGATAATCTGAAAACAACCAACCAACCAAATGCATCTTGTCTACCTCTCTTGTTGAAGTTAGCTTTAAGCTTTTGTTTATAAACCTAAATTTTAGTTTTGTAATTTGAAACAATAAAAAAAGGGGGAAATGGCAAAGATACCCATTTACCATGACAACTATATATAGCACCATGTATGTGTGAGGTTGACAGTTAATTCCACCTCGCTTATACATGGTACTGTAATAAGTTTTTATGTGGTGTTGAGTGCAAGAGCCCTTTCGAAATGAGGAAAGAAATATGCAATGAATTGTTTTGCTTTGCTCAGGAAAGAAATTTATTAAAAGTGAGTTCACCCCTCTGACAATCGGTGGGAGCCAGGACATCTGGATCAGTAGCTATCAAGAAAAGACCCGATAAGCCCTCCATTTTAGACGATGAAAAACTGAGCGAAGCTGAAACGAAGTTTCTATACTTTCCACATACGATTGCTGAGCTGAAAATGAACATCACATTAGCCCTACCTAACGGCATTACTACCACACTCAACAGAGTCTCAGAAATTTTGACAAAATGAACACGCTTTTGTATTCGAAAAAGAGGACTCTGTTTCAAATATTTATTATAACACCTAAAGTTTAGCTGCTAAAAATTAAAGCAACTTTTCGACTAATCTCTGTGATAATACGCTTTATAACTTCTTAAATTGGTACTTTCACGGACAGGTAAACTTTGATGTGCACAACTTTAAACTTACCCTATGTGTAAAATGACACATTTACAACAGAATAACGATAAATAAACGTAAATAAAAGAAAATGGTTGTTAGTGATAAGTAGTTCTTGTAAAAAAGCAAATTGGATCTATTATTAATCCCAGACCATCTTACTAAACCAATTCTGCAAGTTCTGATTTAAAGTTTATTTTTTGTTTTAAAATAAGCAAATAGCAGAAATGCGTCAATTTGTATTACTTTAGAAAGTTCTTAGGAATTAAATGGTTAATGAGATTGTGTAGTATGTGATCGTAATTTTGATTACAATAATTTCAGTGCTGAATAGTTGGAGAAATGTCAAAAGAAGAAATTTAATTTATGAATAATTAATCATATAGGGCTTGATTTTATCGCGTTGAAAATAAAGAAAAATTAGTAAATATTCTAACGTGTAAAATTAACCCCCCTAAGCGTCCAGGGAATAGGCAAAACTGTCAGTTGTTTTCACTGTAATAAATTTCAAATTATATTTCTGATTCAAATATATAATTTTTTTTAAAGTTATTTTATATTTATTTATTTTCAATGGGTTTTAAACTATCACCCTAATATAAATATAATTAAAAAATATTGTATTTAAAATTTTATTTATAATTTTAAAATTGTTGTGTATTGCTGGAAAAACTGGGATCAAAGGACGTATATATACGTATATGACCTTCAGAGGGACTATGATAACACAAAAGATAAATGTTCATAAACAGTGAAGCAGAACTTAACTTACCTACACAGTTTTCCTTCTTTTGTGGCTTCTTCCCATTTCCTTCCCATCCTTCTTCACATATGCATTTCTTGTTACCATCTTCATCAAACCTACAGCTGCCTTCTTCACCACAGTCACATTCTTAAAAACAAATTTCAAGTATTTGTAACGGAAATAGTTTTTTGAATAATTTATATAGTGTTCTACGGATATTTTAAATAATATATACAAATATGGTTAAACTTGCCTATGCAGGTTTTGTTCCATGGAACGTATCCTTTGTTACATGTGCATTTCTTGTATCCATCATCATCAAAATTACAATTTCCATTTTTACCACAGTCGCATTCTGAAAAGAAAATCTCAAGAAATTATTGAAAAATATGTATTTTAATCAATTTGTATCTGATATTCACAACTCTTTTGGTGAAATACTGTGCATTTGGTGTACATCTTGATATAAACTACAATTCTATATTCGAGCATATCAATTTCTCAATATTTAATGACTGATTTTATACACTGATAAGATTGACGACAAATGATCAAAGTAAATGAGTACACAATATTAAACTATATCCACATTAGCCATCAAACGTACCTAAACCTTGACATTAGATATTTTTAATTTTTTTTATTATTTAAAAATACAAATATATACACCGATTTGGTCTCAACTTTAAACATGACTGTTTCACCTAAATGCCCTTAAAAATGAGGCTTAAACAACTAATTTCTGATTTTTTATTTTTATTTTTTTATTATTATTATTATTATTTCTAACTTGTTAATTGTTTTAAATTATTCCAACAAGCTTTTTGAAATTAGTGTATGTAAGTGATTTAAGTATATTCATCAATGATTCATACGTACCAGAGGACACAATACAAGCGTCACTGATAATTAACAATTATCAGTTTTCCTTTATTTGTGAATTAAGGATAACTGATACAAAAATATTGTTGCACAAATTGTCTGTATATATTGTAAATAGTGACGTATTATTTTAAAATTCTATTGTAATTTATTTTTATCTTATTTTATTTATTAAAAGCAATTATACAGGTTAGAAAAAGGTGGCAACACCTAAAGCAATCGAGAAGTTTCAAGATATTTCTTTTCTGATGAATTGGCTGCAAATTTCGAGAATGTCTCACGCGCTTGTATATAAAAGACTGGAGAACGGGAAAGTTTTCAGATTGACTTCGGACTTCGTTGAAAGCTGATCGCTTTGTTTACCTATTGGAGTGAGCTTGTATAATCGCTGAATTCGAAGTTATTTTTGTTGAAGCTTGAGAGTAATTAAACTGTTGCCTGTGAATAAATTTTGTGAGTTTTCTGAAGAGAGAATAAATATTTTTATACCGTGAAAACTGTGCCATCATTGCCTCAGTGGAAAAATTCGTAACAGTGGTGTCAGAAGTGGGATCTCGTAATTTTGAATGCCGACAACTAGAGGAATAATGGAAGACCAAATGAAGCAGTTGATGGAAATGATTGCTGGAATAAAAGCCGGACAAGAATCCACGGCCGCTGAAATAAAAGCCGAACTAGAATCCACGGCCGCTGAAATAAAAGCCGGACAAGAATCAACCGTCGCTACAATCGCCGCGGGTCAAGCCCGTCAAGAAACGACAAATGCCGAACTTGCCGCCGCAATCGCCGCCAGTCAAGAAGCAACATCATCGGAGATTAAAGCTTTAGCCGCCAAGTGTGAAACAACATCTGCAGCAGTGAATGAAATCAAAGAAGAAATGAAGATAGAGCTAGCCTCAATGGTGGAATCAACCATAATAGAGACTACCTCAAATGTTCTTCAATCCGTGAAAGATGAAGTATTCAATGCAGTAAGAAAGGAAGTTGATGAAAAGATTGAGGAGTTCAAAGGAAAAGTGAACAACTTAGGAGACAAAGTTTCCACCATGAAAGAGGAGCAAGAAAAGTTTCAAGACGCTGTTGAAGAAAGGTTTGAAAAGTTTCATAACGCTGTAGAAGAAAGACTACGGGCAATGGAAACTCTCGAAGCTGCGACCATTGCAACGCCTAAATGGGATAATGTTTCCACTCCCTTCATTGCGCCACGTTCCAACATCAAAGTGGCCACTTTTGATGGAAAGTCTTCCTGGCGCGTTTATCAAACGCAGTTTGAGATGATTGCATCTGCGAATGGTTGGGACGATACTTCGAAAGCATTCCATCTCGCAGCATCTCTTCGAGATGAAGCTGCTGACATTTTACAGACACTACCTGAAAAGAAGCGGGGAGAATTCGTGGCGCTGGCAAGTGCGTTGGAGTTAAGGTTTGGGGAGCAGCATCTAAAGGATTACAACAGACTGCAATTCAAAGTGAGACAGCAGAAGGCCAATGAAACTCTTCAAGAATTGGCATCGGATATAGAAAGACTGTCGCTCCTCGCTTTCCCAGACTGTCCCTCGGACGTACGAGATAACCTGTCTCTTCAGTATTTCGTGGATGCCATCAAAGATCCCGACATACAGCAAGCTACCAGGATGTCAGACAGCAAAGATCTGAAGTCCACCCTCGTCTATGCCATGAGAGTAGAAGCCGCACAGCAAGCTTCTAGAAAAGATCGGCGTTTCGTACGTGGAACATTGGCAGACGATTCCTCTGAACTTTTCACGAAGAAGTTTCAAGAACTGGAAAACAAGATGGAGCAAATTATGAGAAATATTCCTGGCTCGAGGGATCGAAAAACTAGAGTGGTTTGTTGGCTCTGCAACCGGGAAGGGCATTTCAGACGTGATTGCCCTGAATTGGACAGGAGAGGGGACAGACCCTCGTCCGAGCCTCAGCAGTTAAACTAAAGAGCGGCTATCTCGCGAGGCGGAGGTCGCCGTGTAGAGCAGGTGGTGCCCCACTCAGCCTCTATCACATATCATCCCTTCAAGGAGGAAACCATGGTTTATTCGTGGAGGGCAAGATCAATGGAACTCCCTGTCGTCTAATAGTTGACTCAGGGGCAAATGTAACCATCTTACGGACGGATGTAGCCCGGCGCCTGGACAGCCAACCTCTTTACACGGCGCCTTCAGTTTCACTACAAACTGTGACTGGTGACAAAATTTCTGTGCATGGGAAGTTAAATGTCAACATCTCTTTTGGATTTCACACCTACACTCACACCGTTTACGTCGCTGAAATTATTGACCCATGTATTCTTGGATTGGACTTTTTAAAGAAAAATGGAATTACTGTGAATTTTGAGAAAGGCGAGCTTCAAACAGGGAAAGAAGAAGTTCCATTGTTCGGTTTGAACTCGGAAGAGCAGTGTGCGTATCGAATAGTAGCTATTGAAGACATCACCATCCCCTCCATGACAGATTTGGTTGTAAAAGGCTCAACAGAGCTCCCGAAGGCCTTCCGATTTGGAGTAACGGACTTCCCATCATTGAATAACGTCCCGAAAGGAGTGCTAGTAGGAGCGACGCTTGTGGATCTCTCTCAAGAGGTGGTGCATGTGAGAATGGCCAACATCGGTGATTCTAAGAGAGTTACCAAGAAAGGAGAAGAAATTGCCACTTGCACACCTGTTACAAGCATCGAACGAGGATCGAAGGAGCTTCCGACCTCACCACCCGCGGATTTAGTGGACCAGCTTCTCGAGGACTCTCGGTTGGAAAGAAGGCAAGAGAAGATTGTCGGAAACCTTATAAAAGAATTTCAAGACATTTTCTCCATGTCATCGAAAGATGTAGGAAGAACAGAGCTTACTCAACATCGAATCGATACTGGGACCCATTTACCTATTAAACAACATCCTCGAAGACTTCCTTTCGCAAAACAAGAGGAGGTCGGGAGATTGTTACATGAAATGGAAGATAATAGAGTTATCGAACCCTCCTCAAGTCCATGGGCCTCTCCAATCGTACTCGTTCGAAAGAAGGATGGTTCCACGGGGTTTTGTGTGGATTACAGGAAGCTGAACGAAATTACGAAAAAGGACAGCTACCCTCTGCCAAGGATTGATGACACTTTGGACACTCTATAGGGGAACCAGTGGTTTTCAACTTTGGATTTGAAGAGTGGATACTAGCAAGTGGAGATACATCCCGACGATCGTGAGAAGACGGCCTTCACTACCGGCCAAGGATTATGGCAGTTTCAAGTTATGCCGTTTGGCTTGTGTAATGCACCGGCTACGTTCGAGCGACTAATGGAGACTGTGCTTAGAGGACTTTCCTACGAGACCTGTCTGATATATTTGGACGATATCATTATCACAGGGTGGAGTTTTGATCAGCACTTGCAAAACGTAAAGAACGTGTTCTTGAAGCTTAGGGAAGCCCACTTGAAACTTAGCCCATCAAAATGTAAGCTCTTTAGGCGGAAAGTCAGTTATCTCGGACACATCATCTCATCCGATGGAGTGAGCACAGATCCAGCCAAGATCCATGCTGTGCAAATTTGGTCTCGACCGCAAGACGTTCATCAATTGCGAAGCTTCCTAGGCCTGTGCACGTATTACCGTAGATTTGTGAAGGGATTCTCTTCGATCGCCAGACCTTTGCATCGACTAACAGAGAGCAAGCAGAAGTTCCTGTGGACTGCCGACTGTGACGACTCCTTCAATCAACTGAAGAAAGCTTTAACATTCGCGCCTGTTTTGGCTTTTCCCGATGTTAACAAGGACTTTATTCTGGATACAGACGCCAGCAATGAGGGAGTGGGCGCCGTTCTTTCCCAGGAAATTGAAGGACAGGAGAAAGTCATCGCTTATTTTAGTAAGAGCCTGTCAAGATCCGAGCGGAACTACTGCGTTACAAGAAAGGAGTTACTGGCAATAGTAAAAGCCGTTGAGCACTTTCATCATTACTTGTACGGGCGAAAATTCCTTTTAAGAACTGATCATGCGTCTCTGACTTGGTTGCTGAATTTCAAGAATACAGAGGGGCAAATAGCAAGGTGGATCCAGCGCCTACAGGAGTACGACATGGATATAAGTCACAGAAAGGGAACGTACCATGGGAATGCAGATGCTCTTTCTAGAAGACCATGTCCGGAGAATTGCCGCCGACCAAACGGTATAGTGGTTAGCGTGCTGGCTTCTAGACCGCGAGGTTGCGGGTTCGAGTCCCGTGTAGGCATGGGTGTTTGTAAATGTATGTTGGTTTGTTAAATGACGAAATGTTTCGGCGCATTATAGCCCTCGTGTTGCTGACGGCGCCAGATAATCTGAATACAACCAACCGGAGAATTGCCGATTTTGTTCGAATGCGGAGTCTAAGTTTGGGACAACTGCATCTGCCGTTCGTAAAATAACTTCCAAGTCAACTACTTCAGACGTGGATCCTTGGAGTGATCAGTATGTCCTCAAAAGTCAGGTCGAAGATCAGGACTTGAAACCTCTAATTGAATTCCTGGAAGCGGCTACCGGAAAACCCAGTTGGCAGGAAATTGCATGCTATAGCCCAACAATGAAGAGATATTGGGCTATGTGGGACTCTTTGCACTTGAAGAATGGAGTACTCTACCGCCGATGGGAGTCCGATGACGGCAAAAGCTTCCGGTGGCAATTAATCCTTCCAAGTTCTAGAGTTACAAACGTTCTAGAAGAACTTCACAGCAGTTCTACTGGAAGACATTTTGGTGTCACGAAAACTCTTCAGAAAGTCAGGGAGAGATTCTTCTGGGGCAAAGCAAAATCCGATGTGGAGAAGTGGTGCAAGTCCTGTGATGCATGCAATTCGCGGAAATGTCCGAAGACCCGAACTCGTGGAAAGTTGCAACGTTACAACGTAGGAGCACCATTCGAAAGAATTGCTTTGGACGTCTTAGGCCCCCTACCTCACACAACTAATGGCAACAAATACATCCTAGTTGTCATGGACTACTTTAGCAAGTGGCCAGAAGCATACGCGATTCCGGACCAGGAAGCCACAACCGTAGCAGAAGTCCTCGTACGGAATTGGATCTCCCGATTTGGCGCACCCCTGCTGATACATTCCGATCAGGGGACGAACTTCAACTCTGCCGTCTTCACTGGGCTGTGTGACTTGCTCGACATGGAAAAGACTCGTACAACTCCCCTGCACCCACAATCCGATGGAATGGTTGAACGATTTAATAGAACGATTCTGAATCATCTCTCCTTGTTTGTTTCCAAGAACCAGCAAGATTGGGATCAGAAACTTCCACTGTTCCTTTTGGCCTACAGAAGTGCTACTCACGAGACCACCGGATATACACCATCTCAAATGATTTTCGGAAGAGACCTTAGACTACCCTGCGACCTCCTCTTTGGACGACCACCGGACACTCCTTCCTCGCCTGTCCAGTATCTAGATGATCTCCAGGCACGTTTGGAAGCAGTACATCGGTTCGCCAGAGAAAGAATCAACATCATGACGGAGCGCATGAAGGTCCGCTACGATGCCAAGGCCACGGAACGTTCATTCCAGGAAGGTGATAAGGTGTGGTTATGGAATCCTAAACGTCGGAAAGGACTCTCTCCTAAGCTCCAGACGAACTGGGAAGGGCCGTATGTGGTCCTTAATCAACGACGTCGTGGTAAGGATTCAACGGACAACCTCCTGTAAACCTAGAGTAGTACATCACAATAGGCTAGCCTCATATTATGATAGAAGTGATTGAATGACCTTTCCTCTTAAGGACTTCACTGCCCGGGACGTGCAGTCTTTAAGAAGGGGGAAATGTTGCACAAATTGTCTGTATATATTGTAAATAATGACGTATTATTTTAAAATTCTATTGTAATTTATTTTTATCTTATTTTATTTATTAAAAGCGATTATACAGGTTAGAAAAAGGTGGCAACACCTAAAGCAATCGAGAAGTTTCGAGAGGTTTCTTTTTCGACGAATTGGCTGGAAATTTCTCGATTATTCTCTCGCGCTAGTATTTAAAGACCGGGAGATCGGGAAAGTTTTCAGATTGACTTCGGACTTCGTTGAAAGCTGATCGCTTTGTTTACGTATTGGAGTGAGCTTGTATAATCGCTGAATTCGAAGTTATTTTTGTTGAAGCTTGTGTTGAAGCTTGAGAGTAATTAAACAGTTGCCTGTGAATAAATTTTGTGAGTTTTCTGAAGAGAGAATAAATATTTTTATACCGTGAAAACTGTGCCATCATTGCCTCAGTGGAAAAATTCGTAACAATATATTGTTGCGTTTCTTTCACAGAGAAAATTAAAACCATTTTCAAATATCAAATAAACTTAAAACTATTTTCAGACTTTTAAATTACAAAAGTTTAGAGAATGTTTTATCTCATTAAGAGTGTATCGATATTCGAAAGTAATGAGTTCAAAAATAGTAAACTACTAAAAGTTCCAACTAAGCAAAAATGAAGGAAGATGCTTCAATTCTTTAGTTAGTAGATAAAACAAAACATATTTTGAGTGTTATACGAGATTACAACGATATATAAGCACTGTAAAGAAACAGTGATTAAATCAAATGAACATTGGAAAAACGACACATCCTGAATAACTGTAAATAAACACTCGATTTGTTTTGTTTTGAAACCACCGACTGTCTATTTCTGCCACTTATAAAGTGCTTAACACAGCAAAATAAGTGTCGTAATTTTGAGCATCTAGAAGAATACGAGATCGAAATCTTCTAGTGTAAACCCCTCTCTCCGACCCCACCACACCAACGAGAGGACATTGAGGCCACGACAGATTTAATGTGGACCAGCCCTCATTAGGTACACACCGATATTTGGCGGACCGAGGACAGAACCCAAAACCCTCCGATTATGAGCTCGATACTCTACCGCAAGGGTATCGAGAGCACTAAACACTCGAAAACACGATAAATAATCATAATCAACAAACAATGGTAAACATTTAATTTTAAAGAAAAAATCGTTAGCGATAAGTAGTCCTTGCTGAATAGCACCTTGGATCTTCCTTTTAATTCCATATCTTTTCCTATTAAATCCATATCTTATCAATCGTACAAATTTTTATAAAAGGTTTTATTCATTTTTTTTTCATTAAAATAATCAAAGAACAGAAATGCTTCACTTTTTAATTAATAATAATTTAATCAATTAATAGTTATTATACTATTAAAAGGTAAATCAGATTTTGAATTTTGCGACCATAATTATGGTCAGATTATTGTTGGCGCTCACTCTAGTTGGAGAAATGCTAAAGGAAGGAAATCATTTTCTAAATAAATTATTATATAGTGCTTGTTTTAATTGTGTTGATTATTGCAAGTGCAAACTCTAGTTGGAGAAATGTTAAATGAATAAGATCACTGTATAAATAAATTATTATATGGGGCTCGTTTTAATTGGTTTGAAAATCAAATAAATAAAAACGTTAATTCATATCGTATGAAATTAAACTATAACAACGCAAAAGATAAATATACAAAAATGTTGAAGCGGAACATTTACCCACAGTTATCATTCATTTGAATGCATCCTTCTTCAAATGTGCACTTTTTGTTGCCATCATCATCAAAACTACATCTGCCGTTTTTACCACAGTCACATTCTTAAAACCCACTGACAGCCATGCACGTATATATAAGTCACTTGATCCCCAGTTTTTCCAGCAATACACAACAATTTTAAATTTATAAATAACATTTAAAATAAAATATTTTTTAAATATTTTTATTAGAATGATAGCTCATAACCTATCTGAAACAAAATAAATAAAAAAAAATTAAAAAAAATTACGTATTTGAATTAGAATTATAATTTAAAAATTATTGAAGGGAAAATAACTGTAGAATTTCGCCCATTTTACCATGACCGTCAGTGGGTTGAAACGATTATCAAGAAATTACAATGGAAATAGTTTTTTTTTTAAAAACATTTTTGATATTTTTCTCCGAATATCTATAGAATATATATACGCTTATACAGATTCTTTGAAACGTACCCATTTCACACATGCATTTTTTATATCCATCATAGTCAATCATCTTCTCCTGTAGATAATATCGGATCTTTTAGATGGTTGGTTTTATTAAATGCAAAATATCGAAATTTAATATTTTTAAATATTTTATTTGAAATCACTGATCGATTTTGATGTTTTTAAATCCTTTATATTAATTTAAATTCTCTTTGTGGGAGGCAAAACCTTCGGAGGGCTATTTACCTCACTTGTCGACATCCAATTGATTTTAATGTTTCATAAAATACCGAAAGAATAAAAATAGATCGTTACTTTCAATTATTCATGTATACATAGGGTAATGATAGTATTATTTTTGGTAAAAAAAAATTTGCATTTTTATTGCATTTCTTCGCCTTTCGAACATCCTGACTTCAAAAAGTGGTCAAGAAAAAATGTGTGTCTGTGTGTGCGTGGTTGAAATAACTCTAGAACGAATTGCCTTTCGGTGTTCAAATTCGATGTATTGGTTAGTGGAAGGCATGGAACCTTTCATTAAGGTTTTCGTCAAAATTACGCCTGCGCATAAGTTGAAACATTGATATACATTGAAAAAAAAATCATCTTTTTCTGTAACTGCTAAAAACGACTCAAAAGATTTTGATCAAAAACGCTATGGTAATGCCTCTTAAGGTGTTCTAAACATCCCTATCTCCGTAAAAATACTATAAAGGCGTGAAAAGTATTCAACGCAGAGTATACTTCCCTTGAGCATTGCTCACCAACGACCGTTTTTGTCCTCTCCTCTGTTTCACTTATAAGGAAGGATAATGCGGGATTTGTCGAAAAGTGCATCACCAAAATCGCCATTTCGGTAGCATAAGAATTATCGCCAAACTGATAATTTTTTCCTAGTGAGTGATGAAAATATAAAAACTGTAAGCTACACCAATCCACGACAGTATAACAATGTAATTGAAAGCTGTGCGATGTTTCATACCCCTGGTTTTGTTATCTGTTAGCTTAGAAATAATTTCCTAAGGAAGTTAAGCAACAAATCAACAGACAACGCTAGACAAACTGGAGGGAGCTTGTGATAGATAAGTCAGTGCTAGATGGTGGTTGAAGGACATAAGATTGTTTACAACTTGATTTCAAATTAGTACTGACTTATACCATTTTTCCAGATTCAAGTTCATGTTATCTGCGATTATGTACACACCATAATTCAAAATTGAAGGATAATAAGTTGTGTCACTTTATAAGTAGAGTGCGATATACAGTAGAACCTCGATTAACCGTCCCTCCTTTATCCGGAACTCTCTGTTAACCGGCAATCATTTAGTCGACATCAAAAATCTCCCGAATGAGTAATAAATCATTTATTCCTTTTTAAACAATAATCTTTTCCCTTGCTCTAAAGTTACATAAGTAATGGTGAGGCTTTTGACTGTTTTTCTAAAGAACTGACATGGTTAGAGCAACCTTCGTATGCAGAATAAAATTGAACTATTGCTTTCAAAAAGACTCCGGGATAGAGCAGCGAAACAAAGATTATCAAGATTATTGCAACAAAAACTCATTTCCAACAATTATGTCATAAAAAAACATTAAAAGTCCTGTATTTAATAAACGAAAATAGTTTACTTTTTATTGTTTTTTACAACTCACTTTTATCCGGAATTTTCGCTTAACCGACCTACCTTTGGCCCGAATTAGGTCGGTTAATCGAAATTCTACTGTATACATTATCGTTTAAGTTAACCAGTGCTCATATAAAGCGGTAGACATCTGTTGGAGCTTTTGAATTGTTTTCTCAATAATACAACGGCCATATTATAAAGATTTAAGGGGGTATGGTACCGAAATTTCTTCAAAAATCCCAAATTTTTTTTTCTGATTTTAAAAAATAGTTCATACTTTCCTGAAGAGAATGATGTTTTTATCTTATTCCTCCGGTGATTAGAACGCCAAAAAATTACCTGTGATTTAAACATCACTAATGGGCGTAACACCTTGAAGCGTCTGCTTAAAGTGCGTTTTTCGAGCACTAGTGTTTTTCACAGATGTTGCATATTCAAATCGATATATCTCCAGAACCATTAACAATTGGCTATTCAAATTTTTGGAGCATTTAATTTATATAGTTTTAAATATTTTGTCTTCACAGAATTTTATTTTTTTAACTCTGTTTTAAAATATAACATTTAGCGTAAAAGATAACATAAAAAAAAGCAAAAATTTCAATATTTTAACTTTAAGAATTTTTTTAATTTTTTTTAGTTCACCTATCAAAATTCTGTGAAGACAAAATTTTCTTTATATAATTATGTATTACAGAAAGCCTTCACTTTGAAATTTTTTTTATTTTTTCTTGACTTATATCAAAATATGCAAACATCAATTATTATGGATTTTTCTTGGTTTTTAAATTTTTTTTAAATAACAAAACGCAATATTTAAAAAAACATTTTCTCAAAGATATATAAATAGTATCTCATACATAAAATAAATTTTTGACGTAAAAATGTACATAAATAAAGTTTTTTTTATTTTCGGTACCGCACCCCCTTAAGTTATTTTCTACGTGGTGTAACATTTGGAGCTTGAAAGATGGGGATTTGATATTCAGGAGTCATGGAACTCTTGTTGAAAGGGCTTATCGTAACGGTAACTGTCAACCTTTCTGTTCACCTCACCATTTCTAATTTTTTTTTAACTGTAACCAAATTATGTACCTGTGATAACGGTGTGCCAGAAAAGGACAGACAGGAATGCGAAACGAGAATATTCGAGGTAATCATCATTTCACACAAAAAGCGTGCAATAATGGACATTCGTAACTGGCCCCTCAACAAATATCCACGTCTGTTACAGAGCACACCATTCACGATATGGGCTGTATTGATTGCTTATCCCTGACAAATATCGCAGTATTTGATTGCTATGACAGTTGTTTTGTATCTTCAGTGTATTTCTAAGATAGGGAAGGTGCACTTTAACTTGCCTTCACACTTTCCGTTCTTTGGAAGGTAGCCATTATAACAGGTGCATATCTTTTCCCCATCATCGAAACTGCATTCTCCGTCATCACCGCAATCGCATTCTGAGAAGAGAAAAGTATAACGTCAATAAATAATATAACCCATAAAATTGTGTTTTTAATATATATATTTTATATGCATCGCCAATTTTCATATTCATCCACATAGTGTCATTTCTGTTGCCAACATGTGATTGTTTTTAATATTTAAAATTAGTTGCAAACAACATCTCTATCGGCAAAATATGCAGTAAACTATACTTTTAAAACTGTAATCTTTAAAAATGAATGTGAATTTATGCAGTCACAACCAAATATCTTTTATTTATTCCGATTAAAACAATTTTATTACTTATTTACTAAAAAAAATTTTCAACAAGAGTTTCTTCAATGATCGGTCAAATGCTATTTCAGAGCGATTGGAAGATGGCAAATTTGTTTATTAGTATTGCGTAAAAGCGACTTTTAGTGACAGTGGCAGGCACCAAAATTTGATAGAATGCATTGTCATCGACATCCAATCTGTCTGCCAAATTTCAGCCCGATCGGATGACTGTAAGGAGGTTAATTAGGTCTCCGCAGATTTTTCCGCTATCGACCAACATACACACAAAATTAAAGTTAATATAAAAGATTTTAAAAAAATAGTAACTCTCTATTTAGTGAGTGTATGCTAAATACTCTTTATTTAAACTTTTTATACGTGTCCAAAATATGCATAAATTACCTGAATGGCCACGATATTTTACAATGTGTATTTTTGCAATGGAAAGACATTCATGCATTCTTCAACTTGTTTCCCTAACTTATTAGTGATTAATGAAAGTCTTGATAGGAAATATTTCTAAATAGTTCTGTGGTATATGTGATGTGTAACTCTATATGTAATTTTTTTTTTTTTTTTTTTTTTATCAATCCATAAAGACCTTTTAACGAAATCAGAATTTCTAATTTTTCTCATGCCAAAAGTGGAACAGTTGCCTACATTAGAATCAGTTGATTTGCATGCAACTGAATAAACCAAAACTTTTATTTATTTTTGGAAACATTCAATGAATTTAAGAAGTGTTAAAAAAGTGAACTTTCATCACGAAATCACTATTTTATTTAACATTTTTATTAATATTCATAAAACTTTTTCTATGATTTCCGTATTGACATCTATACGAAATGGCAAATTGTGGCTACATTGAAAGTGGCGTATTGGGCAATTTCTTGTTGGACAGTTTAACTGTTTTTTTGACCCCTTAAAGTTAATCGTCAAAGGTATAGAATATTATATTTAAAAAAAAAAGCTCCAATTTTGTTCACTGTTTTAAAAAATAATACAGGTAAATCTGAATTGAATAAAATAATAAATTGAACTCTACATGAATAACACACTTTTTGATATTGGCACTGTAACAATCCAGTAATGAGCACCATGACAGTTGTTTTTCATTCATGCTATTCCGAAACTTAAAGCATAGTTTTTTTGGTGATGAAATTTTCCTCGTTTTTTGAAGTTTAAATAAATACAACTCTAGAACTGTATAGCATAAATGGCTGAAAATCCATCCAGGTATTCTTTAAATATATTTTTTAAATTTGTCTTTTTGAATTTATAATACGTTAATTTAAAAAAAATTCCTGAATTTTTTAAAATCAAATAATATTTCGCTATTTTTTTTGAATATTGAAGTCAAACTTTAAAAAAAAAAAAAAAAAAAAATATGATATTTCAGAAAAGAAAAAGTTAGACAGACAATTTATTCTATGATTGTTTGAGTAATTTGGAATAAAATAATTGGATAATGAAATGTAAGTTTTTGACTTATATAAAAACTAGAATTGTGACTATATGGAAGTGTGAGAAATAAAGTAATGAATCATTGATAGAGTTATTCATTCATTGATATATAGAGATGTAGTCAACCAAAGAACGTGTATCACAGTATGCTTAGTTTTATTAATACACATCAATAAAGATGGATGTTTATGAGGGAGGGGGGGGGGGGAGTAGCTCGGAAACGGATGAACCATATTGACCAACTTTAATTTTTGTTTTTCAGAATTCGTTTCAATTTGAGATATGAGACGACATTCATATTATTCTAGGGGGCTTTAAAATAACGCAAAACTTTGTTTTGGGGACAATTTAAGTTTGATTTTGAATCGCATGTACTTATATCAATAAATCCTTTGTTACGACTTTATCGTACAGTACTTTCCCAGTTAGTAAATAACTTATGAAATTCACATTAGTCTTATTGACTATGGTTAAAAATAATAATCATGTTGAGATAAGTTCCCATTCCATAAATCAACCGGAAGTTCCGACCAAAGGTACCAAGATGTGGCCTCGAATGTCTAATTGTAACTTACTAATCTTGAACTATTATGGTGACAGTGACGATTAAAATAAAGTACATAAATATACTAACGGGCCAAGGCGCAGCCTGTTCGTTCAAGATGAGGAATTACCTATTTGGAAGTTTATTATTAGATTTAAATATCGTATTATATTGCTGAAAGATACACGATCCATTTGATTTCCTCAATGTTCTTAAATTGGAATCTTCCCTTTTCTATAAAGCTGCCATCTGTACACTATCATAACTTCCAAAAACGTTTGGACGTTTATACTTTTTTTATTTCGATTTTGAAACACATAACACACTGTGCAATCGTATTTAAACTATTCGTCAGAAACGGAAGAGTTAAGGCCCTTGTCATGAGTCACTCTATTAGCGAACATCTCGCCACGTTAAAAACTCCCAGGCTGTGGCTCAGTAAATGAGCTCCATATGGTTGCATGTATCACTGATTTGGCTTGTCTGAGCGTCTGAAACTGTGGCGAGCCCGTGCCACAGTAAAGACGCTCGGGCTTCATATGATAGCATGTATCACTGATTGGCTTGTCTGAGCGTCTGAAACTGTGGCGAGCCCGTGCCACAGTAAAGACGCTCGGGCTCCATATGGTTGTATGTGGCGCTCAGACTCTGAGAGCCACAAGCGACAGACGCAACCTCTAGACAGAGCTGAGGTCAAATATAATAAGCTCCATACGATTGCATGTTTCACTAAGATTGGCTTGTCTGAGTGTCTGATACTGCAGCATGCGCGTGCCACTGCAGTGGCTCTGTATAATAAGATCATTAACTTTAAAATTGGTGTTGCGTCATTTACCCATTTTGGTTTGTATAAAGGAAGAAAAGTGATTGTTAAAAGGAAAAAAAAACTTTATCTAGAAATAATAATGTTGCAGGGAGATGATAAAAACCTTTTGAGATTTGATCAAATCCCTAATGTAGATGCTCAGTTCACGGAAGATGTTAAAATGACAATTCTGTGGGGGTGATTTCCTTAAAGAAAGTTGGTGATTTGATCACATCTCGAGTTACAAAGCACGTTACTTTTTTTACAGGCTCATCTTTTTGTTTTACATTGTATTTTGGATTGTTCACCGGAACACTTCTGAAATCCTTGACCTCTAAATAAGGATAATTTTTCTGCAATTTCACGTAGACTTAGGTAAGTTTGTGGAACTGTTTTGGTAAGTGGTGTAGTATCTATTTGAAGAGCGTTTCTAGGTAACCAATCTTTTACAATTCCAACTGAGGCTCCAAAATGGTATATATATATATATATATATATATATATATATATATATATATATATATATATATATATATATATATATATATTACATCTAATACCATCCCCACAATGCTATTTCATTCCACGTGCGCCGGAGGGGAGCGGTGAGATAAAGGGGAGTGATAACAAGCAAAACATAGAGCTGTGCTAGTCCTGACTTGTTTATTTCATCTTTGCACTAAAACGGTTAAGAGATTTGATTAAATCACTTACATCTTTCAGGGAAATCACCTCCTCAGAGTTGAAGTTTTAACATCTTCCATGAATTCACCATCTACTTTAGGGATTTGATCAAATCTCCATTTTCATCATTTCCCTACGACATATATACGATATATTGTGATGAAGAACTTTACTTACCTTTACAGATTCCATTTATCAAATCAGAATAATCACTACATTCACAATTTTGCTGGTTCCCCTCGTAACTACAACCAACTCCTTCTTCACCGCAATCACATTCTGAAATATGTACAAAAGTTGAAAGAAAAAAAAATCTTGAAAATACATCAACATTCAAAGCAATTATGGTAAAGGTTGACAAATTATTTAACACTTTTGCGCTCAAACACGGAACGGTACAAAATCCCAGAACCATGCTCGTATACTTGGAAGCAATTTTAATAGCGTATTTTTTAAATGCTTCAAGCATATGGTGATAAAAATGAGTTTTAATAGCAGATCAAAACAAAGTTTCAGATAAATTATTTTAGCAAAAACATCAACGAATTTCACATTTTTCACTGTTATGTTTTATAAAAAAAAAATATTCTAATCGGCATAAATGTTCCCTTTTCGAAGACAGATAATCGAAATACTCAAATTTATAAAAAAAAATTACCTTTGGAGGTTGCCTTTAATGGTTTGTAATTTGGAACTAAAGTTTTCTGCGGGCGCGTTTAATGTACCACCAAACCTTGTTAAAGATTTGCATGAGCGTTTATACATGCTGTCAAGTAATCTAAATCCCAAACCTCTCCTACTTTAAGTGGTTAGCGTAGTAAAGAAAATATATCTATATTGTTTGAGCTTTTTTTGGATAGATGACCGACGATATTATAAAATTTTTGAAAAAAGTGCTTAACAAGCTATTAAAATTAAAAAAAAAAAAAAAAAAAATGTTTCTTTGCAAACTTGCCATAAAAATGCATGTTCTTTTGATTTTTCTCAATGTAACTGTTTTCACCTTTTATCACACTTTTATTATCGAGGAATTATCTCGAATTTTTGATATTTTGTCTGTGTGCTTCAATACATTTATTACCGTTTTCTACATTAAGACAAAAATGACAATTTTGAAGGTTTTTGTACGAAGTACTAGGGGCGGATCTACCTTGAAAAAGTTTGTATTAGCAAGCTTGAAAATTAAAAAATACAATAAACCACGAGTTATTTTCTCGTATGGACGCTTATTATCTCCTGGAAATGGACGAATTTTTGTAACTTTTGTACTACTTATCATAAAGTAAAAAGTTTCGAAAGAATGTTGTTCTTACCAACGCAGACACCATCTTTAAGTGTAGAATTATCTAAACACGTGCATTCCTTCACCCCTTCTTTCATTTTACAGCTGTGTGTTTTATCACCACAATCACATTCTGTAAGTATTGGCAAAAGTCAAATTTCAACAGGGTTTTACAAAACATTTCAAAATTCATTAAAAAAAATTATAACCAGTAACTAAAAATTAAATAAATTTTGAAATTCAATGACTGAATAAAATGTAATGGAAGGAACTAGAAAATTAAATGTTCATCATCTAATGAAACACTAATATATTTTAGTAAAAGTTTATTAATCATTTTTAACGCTTTGCGCAAATAAAAAAATATTAATAAACAATTTGTTGAACCTCAAACTCAATTTATTAACATCTATATGAGTTATATCTCAATTCCTAACAACACTAAATAAATTACAATTTAAATATGAGAAAATAAAAGTTTTTAACTTTTTTTCTCGGGTCTTATTTAATATTGTGAATTAGATTTATTAATGATAATGTAGTGTGTAGAGTGGTCAAGATTATGCTATTGTTACGAATTTTTGTATATTTGTAAATATTTCGTAGTGTTAATTTTGTAAAGAGGAAAATTTATGTACATTTCGCATAAGGCAGTGCAATAGTTTGTCTTTACTTTGCTTCCCCGCAATGTGTGTCTTAATGCTTGATAACGAGTTTTACAGAGATAACCCTGGGAAGTAAGTTTTACAAGGAGCAGGGCATTTAACATTATGGTAATGGCAATCTCACCAAATTGGCGAGATAGAGCCAAGTTGGCGACGGTTTTGGCGACTAATTTTTGTCGCCAAATTTTGGTGAGAAATCACTAAATGTCGTCAAACTTGGCGACCATTTGGTGAAATTTTTGGTCCCCATGTACATGTATAGGACTTTTCGACTACGATCTAGAAAATTCTCCAAATGTTTATCTCTGGAAGATTCACGAAATTTCGCCTCCCCAATATAAGACCGAGAGAGAGTGTGATCGAGTTAGTTGAGTCATTGAGTTAGTTGAGTCAGTTACTTGACTGGAATTGCTGAGATACTGACTGAGTGGAGTTATTGACTTGGTTGTGTGTCAGCGAGCATTCAGAGAGTTCCGAAACCGAACTGTATTGCATTGTCTTTTGCGGCAATTTAGCAGTTGTGTGTCAAGTTTAACTGCTGTTTGTGCTCTATTGTTGTGTATAGAGCTGTAATGAGTCTACTAGAACGAGAAGTTCGGGAGTTGTAAGAGAATCTGTGAAGAGTTATATTGGAATAAATTTCTGCAAGTTTTGATCTGCTTTGGCTTCAAGTCTTTCAAACCCATCCACGCAACACTATGAAACATCTCATTCAAGGATAGTTCTTTGACTTTAATATCATCGAAATATTATCAAATTTGATATTTTTTGCATTTAAAGAATTCAAAGTGATTCTGCGTTACAAGAAAATTGGTTCAAAGTTGCAATAATAGAAGAGTAAAATGTATTGATAAGTCAGGTAAGGTAGGCATGTTTATTACTTAAATTTTTCTTTCGTGATCTTTTATACAACGATTTATTTCGTATTGTCGAAAATTTTGAAACCACACTATCATGCCTCATTCATTAATTAATCGAAAATTTAATTTTATAAATAAGCCGATGCTTTTACTTATGTACATAAATTTTAGTTACTAAATAAAATTTAATTCTAAAAGGATTTTATAATAGCAGTCGAAAAATAAAATAGTTTTATAATGGTAGACATATTTATTTAATTTTTCTTTTATATAAATATTTAATTACATACTTTAAAAAATATGCTTAAAAGTGAATTCTATTCATCCAATTGAACTGTGTTGTAATGATTTTTAGATACCGTTTATTTTATCGACAAATAACGATTTTCAATGATATAGGTGATTTCAAACTTGAAGTTCACCGTTGCTTTGAATTTTTAATTTATCAAAAATCAAATCCTCTTAATATGGGATGTAGTCCAAAAACAATGGTATAAATGGTTTTGAAAGGAAAGACCATCATAATTTTCTGATTAATTTATAAAGAACACGTGTCAAATTTAAATATTCTAACCTCGTCAAAAAGTATTAAAATTAGTTAGACTGAGACATTTATAACTTTTATATAGATAGAGAGTGATTTAGTTCAAACATTTTCTAACGCGATTAGTGAGAACAAACGTGCCAAATTGTAGTGCCCTAGCTTCATAAAACGTTTGTAAATTAGTGATGATTGAGTGATTCAAGTATTAGAAATTTAAATAAGGAGAAAGATTTTAATAAGGTATATCAGCACGGAAAATATATTTCGTATTCTCAAGTTTTTTTGCATATGTCCTAAACTCCACCACGCACATTTAACGTACTAGGGCAAAACATAATTTGATTTTTTGTTTGCGACACACTATCGGGAATTCAATCCTAGTAGAATTGTACGAATAAACATCATACAACTGTACTGAATCAATATACATTATGAAATAGATAAAAAGGTATACGGATTTTTATTTTTTTTTTAAATCATACGTTGGAGCAATGTTATCTTTAAATCTTTCATATTAACTTCGTTTTTGTCTGTACCTACCGAAAACCGGACTGAGTAAACTCTCAGAGGATTGATTAATATACTTTCCGTCGAAATTAAACTTGGCCGACTCGATGTCAATGCATTCCATCAAGTTTTAGAAGCATTTAGAAAATGTTAGCGAGGGGTTAAAGTTACAGCCATTATTTCCTTGAAAGGACTTACTTTGCCACATCAGATATAATCCACTCATCTTATAAAAGTCCCTTAAGTTTTCTCATGCTACTGTATTAATTTAAACGCTTTGAGACCCATTGGGACTTTGAAGTTCACTTTTATGAAGCTCGTTTTCAATTGTTGAAAAAGCAACTCAAGCTTATTTCTCTTTATATGCAAACACATGGACGGTTTTCAATCTTCTAAGTATCTAAAGAGTAAGCAGCTTTCGTTGCGGGCAACGGGTCTCGATCGCGAGACCATTGGATCTCGAGAGAGATACTTTACCGCTGTGCAAAAGAGTACTCCAGTGCACAGAAGTTTTATGTTATTTGAGGTCGCCACATATCCATCTTGGCTTTACATCATCCTATATATTCGTCTGTAGCAAGCTTCCAAAGAGAAATAACCATTTCTGCTGCTATCCAACTATAGAAGAACGAACTTCACACAAGTGGAATTCAAAGTCCCAATGGGTCACATAGCCCTTAAATTAATACAGTATTTACTAATGGGACTTTAAAAGTCCCGTCAGTAAATAAAGGGTTAACGCAATTGCACGCAAAAGTTGGCAATGCATATAAATGATTTCGAGTAAAAACTGTTTCTATGGGATAGTGTTTTTTTTTTTTTTTTTTTTTTTTTCTTTCGGGACGAAAAATTAAATTTTTCTAAAAAGACTATGCCATGTAACTAATCTGACAGTTGCATTTTTGCATATGAAAATAAATTTCAATGATACTGAAATATAACTTCGGGGAAAAACTAGCCTTTTTGTTTGAAACCAAAAAATATATTTAGTGACAAAATCTTAAACGTAAAAGTACTGTCTGCTTACCTTCCGACTCTTCGATCAACCGCATCTCCCAGGATTGCGAGAATGCATTTGTACTTCCATTCAAATCTTTAACTCTCAAAGTTGTGAATCCAAGTCCTTTCTCAGCACACACTAGCAGACAAAACATTAGCGAACACCAACAAGCTATCTTCATTGTCACCTAGTAGAACCACTCTTCAAAGTGAGCAATTAAAAGTCCTCAAGGTAAATCTCACACCAAATCAGTTTGTGCTCTGATGGTTTCTGAATGACTTCCATAATTTTTAACTGTTAAAAATTACAAAGAAAATTAAATAGATAGCGCAATGTAATGTATAATTCGTTATTTTTTATGGAACGGACAAATACGTTGTTGGGAATTCGTTGTTTTATAGTTGATTGCTCTTATCTACCTGTAACGGCCCATTAAACGGTTATTTTTTAGAAACTTTGATTAAGGAGGATCGCAACGCACAAGATGTTCTATTTGGTGTTTTAACTTTTTTTTTTTAATTTTTGAGTATGCGTTATATACCCAAAAAAACTTTGAGTGAATTTTATGCGACTTAAGTGACATTAAGAAGTTCTTTTTGTTTTGATGTGGCAATTTAAAACATTTGTCTCATTTAAACTAACCGGTAAAGCTTTTAAGCAATGAAAAAAAGTAAATTAGTAACTATTTGTAAAAATATTTCATAATGCTACTGAAGCAAACAATTTAGTCGTATAAAAAAACACTAGTGTACTCGTGCGCATTATTGTTTAGGTAAATTACTTTTTTTGGAAGATTGGTGTTGGATATTCTTTGCTATTTCTGAGAGGTATAATGAAACTTGATTATTAAAGCTGGACTCTGTGCGGTACGACTCATATTGCTGGTTGGTATGGTGATAATGGATAAATCACGTTTCGTATAATTATCATTAAGTATGCAATGGAATTTAAGTTCGATTTATTTACAGAAAAAGAATGATATTATTTAAAAGGTGGATAACTACATCTTTAAAACAGTAATGACGATTCAACGCATCCCGTAATAGAGTCCCTCTGCTTAGTTTCCTCATGAAGAGTCCCATATCGCTCTGTCCTCTCATTGAGTCTCTTATTAAAAAGAATCCTAACATGTTCTCTTATCAGTCATATTAGTCTCCTATCAGTCTTCTATGATCAGGATCTTACTTTCCATAATAGACTGAGAGGCGACTGCAATTTTCGGACGCCATCGAACATCATTCTGATTTTCTTATAGAAATTAGAGAAAAGTGAGTAGATTACGAATCCACTGGTCTGCCGTAGCAAAAATGGCCGAAACTGGTTAAAAATCAACTTTTAATAAGTTGAACTAAATCCAATTGCCAAATGAGCCATAACTTGCCAAATAATAAGCATTTTTTTTTTTTTTGGTAACCCTCACTCTTTAATTATCGATTAAGAAGGTTGCAGACGATTCAGATATCTGGCGACGGTCTACTTGCATCTATAAAAGGAGCCAAATTGGCAATAAACATTACGTCATGGATGACGTAACTGATGTCCCCAATTTGGCTAACTTTTAAAAGATACAAATTTTCCAAGCCAGAGATTAGAAATCGTTTACCCTTTTTCTCATTGAAAATCAAAATTCAGGGTTGCCAGACGAAAATGTTTGTTCTCTTTTGGGCAAGTTATGACATATTTGGCAATCGGATTTTAGTTCAACTCATTCCAAGTCAATTTTTGATCAGTTTCGGCCATTTTTGCCACGGCAGACCAGTGGATTCCTAATTAACTCACTTTTCTCCAATCTCTATAAAAAATTCAGAATGATGTTCGATGGGGTCCAAAAATTGCAATTGCCTCTCGGACTATAAGTTCAGTAAGGCCCGTGCCTTGGGCACCCAAATTTGGGGGGCCCCCAAATTGCCTGAAAATTTCTTATGAAAAGCACTACTTCGTTTGTAATTAAAATTGCATGTAATTAAAATGGAATTGTAGTGTAACTATCAATATTCTGTTCAGTGCACTTGGTCGATGTCATGATAATATATTTTAACAATTCATTAGTTATGAAAAATCTTAATTTCTTGACATTAATTTAATCAATTTGTTAATCAAAATTTTCATTAATATTTAAATTACATAAATAATTGATTTTCTTATTATAAAGGTTCTTAACATAGTCTCCTATCATTCTTTTGTCATATAAGCCTTCCGTTTTTGAGAACCAAAATAAAAATAACTAATTTTCGTTTTTAAACAAATGGCACAATGTGCAATTGTAAAAAAAAAAAAAAGTTCATCAGAAGTGAATGTAGTCCTTTGCCAAAGCGGAAGAAGTATAATATCTCATCATACCGATTCAGAAAACATTCCGGTTATATTTATAACAATCTACAAAATTATATTTTCTTAATAAAATTCTTAAAAATTCCAATATTTGAGTCGACACGTTTCCTTCGCATTGCTATAGTTTTGTCTTTTAAAAGTTTATCACACCGTCTAGAATAAAATTAAATATTGCTTTTTCGATCCTTTATATTAGTTTCGATTGTGTTTTCTTGTGCGTCTGTAGCTGCCAAATCTTCGGAGGGCTAATTTACTATCATCAATCGAGCTGAAATTTAATAGACAGACACGTTGTCAATGACAAGGAATTCCGTCGAGTTTTGTTTTCAAAAAGGGTTGATTCATGGCACAGAATTGGTTGTTTTCTTTGCAGAAATCAAACACTGAAAAGGTTCAATGATCATTGTTTTCATGGGTTAATTTTTATTCCTATCTTTTGAATTTTGAGTCTATATCACTTAATAACAGTATATTTTAAGTAACAGTATAATTTAAATGAGTGAGAAATTTCCTCGTTTTTGTAAATACATTTTTTTTAATTTATCTTTTTCAATTACAGATGTAAAAAATTAAAAAAATTCTAGAATTTTTATATATATATATATATATATATATATATATATATATATATATATATATATATATATATATATATATATATATATATATAAATATATTTAAATAATAATAGCAAGTTTTGGAACTAAACACTTAAAAAAAAACTCTATTCCTAATAAAATTTTAAAGACGATTTATTTTCCTAATCTTTGTGAGATTAGTATAAAAAATTATCAATTAAGCAATATTTTTCATTTGACTCCAAAATTTAAAGTCAAAATATGACAAAAATTTAAAATTTAAAAGTTGAAAATACTTACCCAAGTACAATGTTAAAACTAGACCAAAATAATCAGAATGATATCTCTTAAATGAAATATTTTGTTTTGAATTGTATACTCGGAAAAGCGTATTCGTTATTTTATTTTATCATAAATACCTCAATAAATATTTCAAAGTAGGCAAATATATTTAATAAATAAAATAAATCTAATTATATTTAATGTTACAATTCCCTTTTTCATTTTTCATTTGATGGGGATGTATTGATGTTTAATTCTTATTTAGCCTTAACCACGAAGTCTGATCTATATTACAAAACCAAAACCGATTTTTGACTCGAGTATAATACTCATCATAGTCATTAAAGCTTGAAAAAAAATTTACGGGACAGACAAGTATGCAGGTGTCTCGGAACAAGGTTTACAAACCTATTGGAGGGATAGGGTAAACCAAAACGACACGGAATCAAATACAGATAGCAATATTGGGACAGAAATGCTTTCCAGACATGTTGATGACGCTGTATGTCTGCTGAATTCTCGAGCGCTTTTACAGAAATCCTGTCTTTCACACAATGACGCAGCTGTAACAGTTTTACAACTTCTCCTTTTGAGAGTTAAGTTACTTGTGTAGGACAATACCGTGGGCAGCGTCGAGGACATGGTTAAATTGCACGCATGGCAGTTGCTGCTGGGCAAGTAAGGGAAATGCACGGTGTCTTGGAGAATGTTTAGGTTTCCACTCGCCGTAAATGAGAACCCTGCATCGCAGCTCGTAGAGGGCAGTTTGACCACCTCCTTTTACCTGTATGCAGTTAACCATGATATATTTTACTTCATGTTAATTAATTAATGATAAGCCACTTGTGTCCTTTCTTGTGTTTTTCTGTGTAGCCCTGCAGTATGCACCCGTCATTTCCGACCCTGCATTACTATGTGATTCCAGGTCGTTTAAATTTTCACTATTCCTCATGGAAGTTTTTAACTTTGATTTCTAGATACCCTGTACACTTATCTGTATTGCAAGAAAAAAAAAAGAAAAAAAACTTTTAAATTTTAACGACTGCAACGAGTATTATGCATGAGTCGTCTAGGAGTTCCTTATCCCTCCTCGGAATTTGCAACATTGGTGCCTAGACACCTAGATACTTATCTGTACTGAGGAAAAGCTCTTAATCTTTAATGACTGCAACGAGTATTGTTCGTGAGTCGTCTAGATGTTCCCTACCCCTCCTTGAAGTTTGCAACCCTGGTACACCCTGTATAGCACAGAGCAGAAAAAACGTAGTTCTGTATTTTTTTTATCACTATAGGAATAATTTATTATTTTTTCTAGATTTCGCTAAATAATAAATAAATAAACAATATCCTGTTTTGAAATTGCATCTGAAAGAGAAACACCTTGTTAACTCTAATGATATTCAATCTAGTATTTTTATTTTCTTGTAACTTATTTAAACTGAAGGGAGTCAATGCTTCGTTTTTATATAGGTAAAAAGTTTATCTTCAAAATTTGTATTTGGAAAGAAGTAATACTCGGCTTGAATGATAATTAGAATATTTTTACTGGTTTACTATAAAATTATGGGACATTCAAATGTATTTTCATTTATGAAAATGTTATTTGAAAATTCTTAATTTTTCGTGTTGGGCTATTGAACTGTTTTTTGTAGAGTTATTTCTCTCCATTTCAGAAAATTGCAAAAACGTCTTGTGGTTCGGGATGTGGGGAATTTTTCTTGTTTAACTCTTGTAAAATTTATTGCACAGTGTTTTGATTCAGCATTTGGAAAATATTTCCAAAATTTTATACACTACAATTGTGTATTTTTTATTGATATTTTTGTCTAGACATCAGTAATAAATAAAAACCAAACATTTTTTTTTTTTATCTAAAACAGAGATTTATTAAATCAGAAATAGGAACTTAAATACAAGTAAAACTTAAAATACCATATCAAAATGAATGGTAAGATAATTTATCAAGAATAATGTTTAAAAAATGCAAATATTTCATACAAATTGAAGAATGACGTAAATGAATATAGTCCTGTATCGTATCTTTTTCTTTAATAATTTTTTCAAAAGTCAATTCTTCAGGAGCTTTCCATTAAGTCTAGAAAAAATAAAACAGTATGAGTAGAACATAAAATTAGTTTAAACCGATATATAATGTATGGACAGCTTACATAATTTAAGAAACTATTTAAGTTAATGTGGTTTCTACAAATTTTAATTTGAGGCAAAATATTAAATCATTTGTTCATTTATATTGGTATTTTACATTTAAATTGAGGCACCCTGCAAATTGAAATATCTTAAAACAAGACACAAAACTGACATTGTATTCATACGCCAAATGGAGTCTTAATTTTTAAGACATATATATATGATAGACATATATAAGTTATATTGAAGGCATTTTCAGACAGTTGAAGTGTCTGAATCGGTTGGGTATCCTTATTCACATTGGTAAATATTTCAAACAGATTTGAAGTCCTTACCAGTGTGATACACATTACGAAGATACTACTCTTTGGTGACCATGTTTCACTTCCTTCGCGAATTTAAGCATACTCTACAAGTACCCGTGTCTTAAAATAAGACTCCATTTAGCTTTTGAATTCAATGACACTTTTGTGTCTTATTTTAACACATTTAAATTTGGTGTGTACTCATATCGGCTATATCACATTTTTCATTTATATAAATGTTTCTAACGGACCATAATATAAATACATTTTTCTGCAACCATACTGCCGATTCAGTGTACAATTTTTGGAATTACTTATACATTGATGATAAGAAGGTTTGCTATTTTTTTAATTACAACTAAATCTATTAAATTTGCGTGTTGCCATATTCCGGTTGGTCTTCTCGATTTTTAATGATTGTAGAGAGAGTGGTAGCTGTGGTACACCAAACTTAAATGTAATTTATTTATTTTTTAAATTTTTTTATTAACGGATTTCCATCCAAGAAATTTAGGATTTTCATCTTTTCGTCAATGGATAGAACATTTAATTTTCTTTTACTCGCGTCATACTAAATGCCTTCGAAATAGATTCGTACACTGTTTAAGATAACACACACCGTCGCAAAACATCCGCCACCTAAGAAAGTCAGCGAAACTAAATAAATTTCTACTCTCAGAGTCCTGACCTACGTGTGGAATCTGACCTCTGGTGGTCACTCCCTTGATCATCAATCTACCTCTTTCTTATTGTCCTAATCATTGTGTACTGTACTCTTTTCTTGGCTGGGGAACATGTTGCGACACCGCGATTGTGAAAAGTGACATTCCAGAAATTTCAAAACCCCTCCCCCCCTCTTCACCTCCTAACCTATTCACACCTACTTCCTGAGAGGCCATAGAATTTTTCTCTGTCTGTATCTTCCGTTCTTGAAAAAGCGGCATCGATTTTTGTAAGTTACACCATCCGAATTTCGAGATACAGAGGTTTTGAAGGAATTTTTGTCGAGATAGACATCGAAAGTACATCGAATTCAGATTGCAAATGTAGGGAATTTCAAAAATTTCGAGATGTAGAGGTTTTCGAGATAAACAGGTTCAAGATGGACAGGTTCAACTATATAAACAACTATGAATGTTATATTTCAGCAACCGTATGCAAGATATACTTACCTTTTAACCCAGCAGATAGCAATGATTGCCGCAGTAGCAAAAATAACAATTCCGACCGATAATATCAAAATAAGTACACTGAGTGGGGCTGGGCCTACGGAAATAAAATATAGTTTGAGTTAACAGGAATTAAGATGTTTAATAAGTTAAATGAATATTCACTATCAATTTCACTAAATTTATTATATGGAATGAAATATTACAATTGGCTTTAGGCTCTGTATGCTTTGGATGAATGAAAAAAACGCTATTTTTATTAATTTTTTTAAGAATAATTTTATGTTTATTGATATAAAACTTGTTAGGCTTAACAAAAACGTTCATAATTTTATATATATATATATATATATATATATATATATATATATATATATATATATATATATATATATATATATATATATATATATATATATATATATATATATTATTATATATATGTATTGATTTTAACCACTTTTTTAGTGTCAAAATGCCAGGTAAACAGGAGTCCTCAAAAAGTAGGTAAGTGTGCGCTGTTAAAAAAATCTGAACAATGGCCCATCTGAAACAAAAAAATTGAATGGTTTTAGGTTTAGTGTGACAGTGGCTATATCCCGTAACTATAATATTAATTTATATGCAAAAATAACAAAATAACAACCAAAAAAAAAGAAGAAAAATTTGTGTTTTTTATGCACTTTTCAAAAAAAAAAAAAAAAAAAAAAAAAACGTAAACTTTGCAATAATTCTGGTACGGGATATATCGATAAGTGTACAGAATATGTGGTTAAAATTTCATGAGGATCAGTTCAATAGTTTCTGAGATTTTTTCAACAGCGCACGCTTACCTACTTTTTGAGGACTCCTGTTTACCTGGCATTTTCACAATAAAGAAGTGGTTAAAATCATTTTTTTGTTTTTGTAATTTACGAATGCTTTTGTTAAGCCTAACAAGTTTTATATCAATAAATATAACAGTATTCTTAAAATAAAAATGGCGTGTTTTTTTTTTTTTTTTTTATTTTTTTTTTATGCATCCAAAGTAGACTGAGCCCTTAATCTAAAACATCAGAAAGTAACTAAATTGATTTCATGAAACATATATGTAGTATGAATACAAGTCAAATATTCACACACATTCGTTCAACGAATTCTTAGAGTGGAGTGAAATTTCAACAGACTAATTGAAATTGACTAATGAATTCCATAATCAACCGAAAGTATCAGTATATTTTTAAATTTCCAATTTTAGGATTTTTCTTTAAAAAAAAAGTAGTTATTATATTTCTGTTAAATGCTATAATCGTTAGCGTTGTCTGTGTAACTAGAGATTATCACCATCGATGAGAATATGGCATATAGAGAAAAGTTAGTAGTTTACCAATCCAGTACTGGTCGGCAAAAATGGCAAAAACTAATCAAAAATCGACTTTAAATGAGTTGAACTATAAATCCGATTACCAAATATGCCATAACATAAGTGAGCCAAGTTGGCAATAAATATTACGTCATTAATGACGTAAAGAAAGAAGAAGATGATCTAAACAAAAACAGGATTGACAAATCGGTATTATTTTTATTTTTTTTAAATAAGTTTTGAGTGACTCAGTGGTTCAAACTAACGAACTAATTATAATTTAGTTTTAAAATTCTATTGAAGTAGTTTTAAAATTATATTGAAGTTGTTTTAAAAAATTTCTACTTTTATCTGGATTCTGTTTTACGGGTGATGTGTTACGTAAACTTTAAATATTTATAATTTAAGTTTTTCTATTTTAAATGGATAGATATGTGGCGACCTCAAATAACAGATAAAACTTCTGTTCAATGGAGTACTCTTTTGCACAGTGGTAAAGCATCTGTCTCAAGACACAATGGTCCCTGGATCGAGGTCCGTCACCCGTGAAAGCTAGTTTACGCTTTAGATACATGCAGTGCTGTTAAATACTTTACATAGGGTAACGATAAACATTTCACAGTGGTTAAAAATTGTGTTTCGTTTGTGAAAAAAGTTTTTATAATATTGATAAAGCTTTACAAGTAAGCTTACTCTCGTGATTGTAAATAAGACTAATTTTATAATCAAAAGTATGAAGTCTTGTGTATAATAGATGTAACTACTTGCCGGTAACTTGCGTTATTTTTATATCGCATTGTCGTCCAGTGAATCCATCGTAACATCTGAAAAAATAAATTAAATTAATTTTGTGCTAATATTTAGTAATTTGCAAACTTACTTATCTTGGAAGCATTAATTAAGTAACAAATATTTTGGAAAAATTGACACTAATCTGTATACAATCTGGGTCTATATTTATCCATATAGCTATTATTAAAAATCATTCTTTTAGTCACCGACCAAACGGTATAGTGGTTAGCGTGCTAGCTTCTATAGACCGCGAGGTTGCGGGTTCGAGTCCCGTATTAGGCATGGGTGTTTGTAATTGTATGTTGGCTTGTCTAATGACGAATGTTTCGGTGCATTATAGCCCTCGTGTTGCTGACTGCGCCAGATAATCTGAAAACAACCAACCAACCATTCTTTTAGTCAAATTTTAATGCACTTTCATTTGAAATTTTTGATTTAACTATCAATACAAGATTTTTTTTTTTTTTTTTTTTTTTTTAATTAATCGCACTTTAAAGGGTGGTACAGTCAAACCCCGTTAAAGCGAAGTCGATGAGGCCGCTGAAATTGTTTGCGTTAGCAGATTTTCGTGTCAAACGAATAAATTAAGGTTAAAATTTAACTACGGAAAACTGCTTTTATTGTACTTTAAACGGAATTTCATGCTAAGCGATTTCGCGTTAACGAGGGTTTGACTGTAGTACTCACGCCAAAACAATTTTCATTATAGAATGCATGGCCTAAAAAATAAAAAAACAAAGAAACTAGTGGGTTTGGGAACTCCTGTACGTTTGAACGTAAATCGTGCATTGAATTAAGAGGATGTTCTAGCAATAGTCCGGGAGGCGACTGCAATTTTTGGACCCCATCGAACATCATTCTGAATTTTTTATAGAAATTGGAGAAAAGTGAGTAGATTACGAATCCACTGGTCTGCCGTGGTAAAAATGGCCGAAACTGATCGAAAATCGACTTGGAATGAGTTGAACTAAAATCCGATTGCCAAATATGTCATAACTTGCCAAAAAGAGAACAAACTTTTTCGTCTGGCAACCCACCGCATTTTGATTTTCAATGAGAAAAAGCGCAAACGATTTCTGATCTCTAGCTCGGAAAACTTGTATCTTTTAAAAGTAAACCAAATTGGCGAAATCAGTTACGTCATCAGTGACGTAATGTTTACTGCCAATTTGGCTCATTTGTGAAAGATGTATGTAAGCTATAGCCACACTTTGGAATCGTCTGCCACCTTTTTAATTGAAAATTAAAGAGTGAGGGTTACCAAATAAAAAAAAATTTTTAAAAAAAATGCTCATTATTTGGCAAGTTATGGTGCATTTGCAATTAGATTAAGTTCAACTTATTAAAAGTCTATTTTTGACCAGTTTCGGCCATTTGTGCCACGGCAGACCAGTGGATTCGTAATCTACTCTCTTTTCTCCAATTTCTATAAAAAATTCAGAATGATGTTCGATGGGGTCCAAAAATTGCAGTCGCCTCTCATTCTATAAGGATAATTCGCAATACTCACTATGTCACAAGCTTCTAGCACAGTGCATTTAGAAACTACTTTGTATAACCATTTGGTGAGTAAGTACGAAAATGATCACTTAATGAAATGATATAAATTGAAAAACTCCAAAATAGCCTCAAATATATTTTATTTTAGATTTGAAATCTTTACGTCAACGCTTATGCAGTGGCTCCACCTGGTTTTGTCTTTTGCTATTTTAATTTTCATTTATAATAGATAGACATTAAATGAAAACAATTTATATCATTTCATTAAGTGATCATTTTCGTATCTACTCACCGAATGTCAAGGTTTTTTTAGAAAATATTTTCGAAATACACTGGACTAGAAGATTATAACATAACAATCATATGGAATACTTCTTAAGATAATAAGTGACCGCAACAGACTATAGATAAACCGCTGATTTAGATTTACCTTGCTTTTATTGTTTTTATACGAATTTTAAGAATTCAATGTCTTGTTTAAATGATAGAAACATTCCCTATTAGAAGTCAAAGAAATCATTTGCAGTACCAGGAATTTGTGATTGTGAAAGCTGTTATTCTTAACCCTGTTCTCTAATTTCATCGTATAAAAATCACAAGATTCACTATTTGTTTTGGCAAGTGTATTAATTAAACGTTCAACACAAAATATCAATATGAAAGAGATTTTTTATTGCGTGAATCGTAATATTATTTGTTTCCTCTTTTACATTTTAAATTATAAAACCAATTATTACACTCTTACATATTGAATATTTATCTTATTGTCAGCATCATCAGTTATATACTACATAACAATGCATTAAACTTTAAAAAAAAAAAAAAAAAATTAAAACATGATTTCCTATTCGTTTTTTAAATTTAAAAAGCTTCAGTAAAGTTACGTACTTTAATAAAAAAAATATATGTATAATTTAAACAATTAAAACTGTAAAAATTCTTAAATAATTGAATGAAACGATATAATTAATTATACATTTATTATACATACATTTATCATACATTATACATTTAGGAAACCACTTTTAGAGAAAAAAATGAACTAAAAGAAACTTTTACTTTTAAAATACAATATTTCTGTTTACATTCATGAAGGATAATAATGAAATATTTTACTTACATGCATTTGTAAATATCTTTAATAACTTTGCAATAACCATGCTTACAGTTGTCGTCGTAACCGCATATTTCTAAAATACATTGCATTAATTAGTGCCTTACAACACATAGCTCATCATTTGGTACAATAGTTTCAAATCTTCAAACCTATCCCAAAATTATCCTAACTAATATTTTTTCATAAAAGTACATTTTAAATTTCTATATTTACTTTCATAAAAAAAATACAGCCTCTACACGTGTATTGTTGTTGAGAGCTCATGAATATCAGCTGAAGTTGCAAAAATTGTATTTTGGCAACATTGGGTTTGATAAAATTTATTCAAAATTTAATTAGTATATTCTGGTGACCCAAAAAATTGCTGAAGAGTTATTAATTATGAAAAATTAAATTTACCATAATAATTAAAATTAAAATTTTCATAGTAGAGCAGAGTTTCAATTTGGTATATTTAAAAACTAAGAGAAAACATTGGTAGTTTTGTATTATCTACCCTTTTCGATTTACTCTCGATCTTCGGAAGTATTTTCCATAGGCACATAATGCCTACAGGTTGACGTCGCAATAAATCTACTGTTATAGCTATATGGCTAGTAGCACTTTAAATTTTGATTAATATTTTGTGGTGTCCTAAAACTGCATAACCGTATAATTTTAACGAAAATATCCCTATTCAATGCAAACCTTTTATTAAAAATATGCGACCAGGGCCTGATCTCCGCACAAGCCAACAAAGCCCATACTTGGGGCATAAAGACTTTAAAGATTGTTGTAGTTAAATTTAAAAAAATTATAATTTTTTTAAAGTCACAATGTTCAATTACGTTTTGAACTTATATAAACTATAACCTTAAACTGGTTTAAAGTAACAGTCGTTAACCAATTAACTTTCGAAAAAACATGAGCTAAATATTCAAGTGAATTACACTTCGGTTGATTTTTTTGTTGTGAGATTTAAACACTATCAATAAATATTGAAGCACCTATATACAGAATTTTTTTATAGAGTCACGTAAACATAATGTTTTTAGGAAACCTATGAAACGTTTGGGCCCCAAGAGATGCCAGTACGGCCTTGTATGCAACCATAAGTTAAAATAATTAGACTTATCTGCATTTTTTGTCCTCCATTCTTAACCTTTAACTAGCGTGCTAGCTTCTAGACCACGAGGTTGCGGGTTTGAGTCCCATGTTAGGCATGGGTGTTTGAAAATGTATGTTGGCTTGTCTAATTACGAATGTTACAGCGCGTTATAGCCCTCGTGTTGCTGACGGCGCCAGATAATCTGAAAACAACCAACCAACTTAACCTTTAACTGCTGAGAGCGGTCTGACATACGGCGAGTCATTTTTTGTAGAATGCTTCAATCCCCTAAAATATTGCATCTTTGACTTTTATATTAATTTTTCTGATACTATGTTTCTTAAACTTTAAACTGATGTTCACCAATTGTACGACCATGTGTAGCTCTTGCGCCAAAAACCTCAAACCATACCACCACAGCAGTTAAAAGTTAACCCTATCAATCTCTATAGTTCATTAATCATCCAATTTGCCGTCCATTGTAATCTTTTAATGAGTGATGTAGATTATTTTAATTTATCCATGATAAAATTAAAGTTGCATCTTACATTGAGATTAAAATATCTATATGACAATATGGTTCCATTAAATTTAATATAAAGCCATGTATTTGAACTCAATTCGTTAATCACTTCCATGAACACAATTTTCAATGTTTAAAAATCTTCGATTACTCAAACGTTTGATTGCTTGAGTATGATATTGATATGAATACCATTCCTTTGTTTTTCTCATCTTTTAACATAGTATCAGTTTTTAAATTTGCATTCCTCTACTATTAAAAACTCTATTAATATTGGATATTGGGAGATTTACAGTACTAATATTTAAAAAAATATGTACAATTTACTTAGTAAACTTCATTTCTGGTCACATACTTTCAAAGTGAAAGATTTGATTTCGAAAATATAATACTTTAGTTAAAAATTTAACTTTTTTGGCATCATTCTAGAACAAATACACTACAAAATTTGAAACACTATTCAAAGTAGTATTAGTTTGTTTTATACTGAACTAGCTGAATACCCGTGCTGCGCTACGAAATTTTACCATTAGCATTTTAGCGATCAAAAGAAATTCATGTATTCTACACTTTAGATTTTTGCTCCCATTTCGATCCCGACAAATTGATTTATCAAAATAGGGAACTTTCCTTTGTTGACATTTTTAACAAAATTTATAATTGTGAATAGTACATTGGAAAGAGACATTTGAATATCCCTCATTTAGAACGTATAACTCCCTTCGGACCCTTTTTAATTACGTAATCGAGATTGCAATACTTTATTGTGTTTATGTTTGCTCTTAGTTCTAAATTTCCTCGTATAGTTTCAATGTTGCGTCGACTTTTCATCCCTTAAAAATTCGTTAATCGATATTGGAATAACTTTTTTTTTTTTTTTTACATTTGCCCTTTTAACATTTGCACCAAATATCAGAATTATGACTTGGAACTGGAACATTCGGATATCTCTCGTTTGGAACATTTAACCCCTTTTCGACCACTTAAAGTTGGTTAATCTAAAACGGAATAGCTTAGTTTTTCTATGATTATCTTTTTTGACTATTTGTGCCAACTTTCAGAGTTGTGACGAAATGGGAAGTAGAACATTCGAATATCCCTCGTTTGGAACGTTTAGCCCCTTTTTCACCCCTTAAAGTGGGTTAATTGAGATCGGAATAGCTTACTTTTTCTACGTTGGTCTTCATTGATATTCGCAAGAGTTTTCAGAGTTGTGACAATATGGGAAGTAAGACATTCGAATATCCCTCGTTTGGAACGTTTAACCCCTTTTCGACCCCTTAAAGTGGGTTATTTGAGATCGGAATAGCTTACTTTTTCTATGTTTACCATTGTAGATATTTGTACCAATTTTCAAAATTGTGGACATGTGGGAAGTGGGAGAATTAGTGATGAGTGAGTGAGTCAGTGAATGAGTGAGGGCTTGGCCTTATATATAGAGAGATTTACTGCCTTTTCAGTTTGAACACTATTTCCTTAATGTATTTTTTTTTTTTTAAATTTAATTTAAGTATTTTATGTTACTTTATGGGAATGGTTGAATTTATTTGTTTTATATTTTCTTTTTCAAACAATACACCACTTAATTAGACTTCAATTGTTATAACCTTTAATTAAAATAATGCCAAGTATTAAAGGTACTGTTACACTCAACAAAGACTTATGATCTAACAATGAGCACTAATTTTTTCTTTGTAGTAAAAAAGACAAACTCAGTTGTAGACTAAAGTTATCTGTCATTTGAATCAGTGAGATTTTGTTTGCGCTTGTGTAAAAATCGTTGTTGATTTATTGAAAGTTATTGTTGAGTTACTGACGAAACTATTGAAAGTTACTGACGAAGCTATTGAAAGTTACTGACTTTACTGTTACTTGTTGAAAGCGTGAGATATGGATTGCGAGGAGATGGAGTGGGAACACAGTTGTCCCTTTTGGGAGGTAGATGTGATCCTGGAGCCAGAGGAGCCCATGGAGTGGTTGTCTAGCGCGCTAGAAGTGGAGGAGGTGGTGGAGGAGGAGAAGGAGGTGGTGGAAGAGGAGGTGGAAGAAGATAACCATCATTTGGACTTTTTTCGCCTCCTCTTGCACTGTCACCTTAAACTCCTGGGTTCCTCTGGTGAGGGGTCACAAGTAGAGTAGGCGGTGAAAGTGAAAAAAACAACATCATGTGGGTGGGTTGGGCGGCGTAAAAAGGACTGTTCAATTCGATCTCCAAAGTGCGTAGGTTAGAGTATAACACTCCAACTCCTCAATACAATCCTTTAATAGATCTCAATTAATAGCATTATGGATATACGACAAAATCATATGACCAGAAGAAATAAGTCTTCAAATACAATGAGACAGAGAATAGACTGAAATGTGGCCGGAAAAATGTCTTTTGAAATCGTTGTGACATTTTCACTTGCTCATCCGTATTGAAGAAGAATAAAGTTTAGAAAGCGATACCTAAATAAGACCACGACCCCAAGGCGCCCAACTGGATCAGTCGATGAACAACAACTGCACCCAGAAGCTTCGAATTCTTCATTGTCACGAACTCCGAAAATAGAAGAAGGTTTGACGGTGCAATATGATGATGAAAACTGTTTCTGGACAGAATGTATGGAGACATTCTTACTTAAGGGATGATGTGATGTACTATATTTCTAATAATAACGAGAATGAAGATGATATACGCTTGTTAACTCTGAAACAGACAGAAGTAAATCCTTATTGCTCAAGAACAGCTATTTGAAAGCTGTGTCTCCTTAAGAGAGTGAAATGAATCAATTGATGAACAACAACTGCAGTTAGAAGCTTCGAGATTCATTACTGCAAAATCTTAATACAAAAGAGGGTTTGACTGTAGATTACGATGATGAAAATTGTTCACAGCTAGGACGCATTCAGACGTTCTTACTCCAGACTTCAACTGGATGATGGGAGCTATGTTACTTCTGAGAGCAACGAGAATGAAGATGACATTCGTCACTTCAATTAATGGAATTTCTCTTTTCATGATTTAAAGTTAACCTTTTCAAGGAAGACTCTGAACAACAAACAAGTTGTGTGAACATCTTACGCCCTATCTGTAGAAGCTCACAGAAGTACTGCTCATGCGGAGCAATGTAAATATTGTATATAGTTTGTTGGAATATTTTATGTGTTGCTTATATTTTGCCTCAACTTCATTAACAGTTATATATTTTTTGGTCTTTCAATAAACAAGCTGAAATAATTGTATTTGTTTATGTTTTATTTCTTGATGAGTATTTTATTACTACTTGATAGGATTCTTTTAATTTAATGAAAAGTCTCAATATTGTGTCGAAGTATGTGTTCA
The DNA here is from genome assembly GCA_963978545.1 of Linyphia triangularis. Lineage (NCBI taxonomy): Eukaryota > Metazoa > Arthropoda > Arachnida > Araneae > Linyphiidae > Linyphia > Linyphia triangularis. Next base: position 79,771,905 of record OZ021731.1, read on the forward strand.
TTAAGAAGTCAAATATATTTTAAATAACTAAATCTTTAACTTTTTAAGTGGGTTGTAAGGTGTTAAATTACATAAATCAATATAAGATGAAATGTAAATGTGTTCCGGATAATATAACTTTGCATAATTACAATAACGAAAATTAAAAGTAGTTTAAAATTTATAAAGAAGATCTTCATCAAAAGAAGTGTCTCTTATGTTACACTAGCTGAATACCCGTGCTACGCTACGAAATTTTACCATTAGCATTTTAGCGATCGAAAGGCATTCATGTATTCTGCTTTTCAGACGTTTGCTCCCATTTCGATCTCGACAAATTGATTTATCAAAACAGGAACTTTCCTTTGTTGACATTTTAAACAAAATTTATAATAATGAATAGTAAATTGGAATAGTTTATTGTGCTTATGTTTGCTCTTAGTTCTAAATTTCAAAGTAGTAGCAGTATTGGAATTGAGACATTAAGTTAATCCTCGTATAGTTTCATGTTGCGTCGACTTTTCATCCCTTAAAAATTCGTTAATCGATATTGGAATGACTTATTTTTTTAACATTTGCCCTTTTAACATTTGCACCAAACATCAGAAATATGACTACATTGCAAGAGGAACATTCGGATATAACTCGTTTGGAACATTTAACCCCTTTTCGACTCCATAAAGTAGGTTAATCGAGAACGGAATAGCTTACTTTTTCTATGTTTAATCTTTTTTGACATTTGTACCAATTTTCCGAGTTGTGACCAAATGGGAAGTGGGACATTCGAATATCCCTAGTTTGGAACGTTTAACCCCTTTTCGATCTCTTAAAAGGGGTTAATCGAGATCGGAATGGCTTAATTTTTCTACTTTTATCTTTATTGACATTCCTACAAATTTTCAGAGTTGTGACTGTATGGGAAGTGGGATATTCGAGTTTGGAATGTTTAACCCTTTTCCACCTCTTAAAGTGGGTTAATCAAGCTCGGAATAGCTTAACATTTCTATGTTTGCCTTTGTTGATATTTTTACCAATTTTTAGAGTTGTGACCATATGGGAAGTGGTACATTCGAATATTCCTTGTTTGGAACGTTTAACCCCTTTCCCACCCCTTCATCCACCCGAGATCGGAATAGCTTACTTTTTCTAATTTTGTCTTTATTGATATTCACACCAGTTTTCAGAGTTGTGACAATATGAGAAGTAGGACATTCGAATATATCCCTCGTTTGGAACGTTTAACCCCTTTTCGACCCCTTAAAGTGGGTTAATCGAGATCGGAATAGCTTACTTTTTCTTCGTTTGTCTTTATTGATATTCGCACCAATTTTTAGAGTTGTGACGAAATGAGAAGTAGGACATTCGAATATTCCTCGTTTGGAACGTTTAACCCCTTTTCGAGCCCTTAAAGTGAGTTAATCGAGATCGGAATAGCTTACTTTTTCTATGTTTACTATTGTTAATATTTGTACCAATTTTTAGAGTTTTGACCAAATGGGAAGTAGGATATTCGAAAGTCCCTCGTTTGGAACGTTTAACCCCTTTTCGACCCCTTAAAGTGGGTTAATCGAGATCGGAATAGCTTACTTTTTCTATTTTTACCATTGTTGACATTTGTGCCACTTTTCAGAGTTGTGACTATGTGGGAAGTGGGAGAATTAGTGATGAGTGAGTAAGTCAGTGAATGAGTGAGTGAGGGCTTTGCCTTATATATATAGAGATTATCTTGCCAGTAACATAAAAGTGTTTTTTTTTTTTTTTTTTTTTTTTTTTTTTTTTTTTTTTTGTACAGAATTGTTTGTTGATTACGATTTTAATTTGTTTCCTAAATGTACGAGGAATTATTGAAATGATACTCAACCGAACAGACTAAAAACAAGAAATTTTAAAATTTAAAAACAAATTAATTCCGTCTCACAAAGCCCTTTTAATTAGTTTAAGATGTGCGAGTTGCTTTCTGTCTTTCGGTTGCAATTTCGTTATCTGATGCTTAAATTTTACAATCAGAATTTATTTTTTCAGAACTTATTGTAGGAATCGTAGTTTTAAATGGGAATATTGACTTAATGCAGACTTAAAGGTAAAGACTAATAGACTGAGAGGCGACTGCAATTTTTGGACACCATCGAACATCATTCTGAATTTTTTATAGAAATTAGAGAAAAGTGAGTAGATTACGAATCCACTGGTATGCCGTGGCAAAAATGGCCGAAACTGGACAAAAATCGACTTTTAATAAGTTGAACTAAATCCAATTGCCAAATGCGCCTTAACTTGCCAAATAATGAGCATTTTTTTTTTATTTGGTAACCCTCACTCTTTCATTTTCAATTAAAAAGGTTGCAGACGATTCAGATATCTGGCGACGGTCTACTTGCATCTATTAAAAGGGAGCCAAATTAGCAAAAAATATTACGTCACTTATGATGTAACTGATGTCGCCAATTTGGCTTACTTTGAAAAGATATAAGTTTTCCGAGCCAGAGATCAGAAATCGTTTGCGCTTTTTTCTCATTGAAAGTTAAAATGAAGTGGGTTGTCAGACGAATAAGTTTGTTCTATTTTTGGCAAGTTATGACATATTTGGCAATCGGATTTTAGTTCAACTCATTCCAAGTCGATTATTGATCAGTTTCGGCCATTTTTTCCACGGTAGACCAGTGGATTCCTAATCTACTCACTTTTCTCTAATTTCTATAAAAAAAAATTCAGAATGATGTTCGATGGAGTCCAAAAATTGCAGTCACCTCTCGGACTATTAGTAAGCGATTAGGCGTGCGTGTGCGTAAATAACCATTGCAATTGATTACACATATTGTTTACCAATTTTTTTTTTTTTTTTTTAAGGCGCACAACTGTGGTCCTTAAGATAACACTTCCAAAAGATAATACATTAATGAAAGGGACTAGAGGTGAATAGATTGGAACCAAAAAACTCGAGTTAGTCTCAAGCAAAGAAACTTGATCACTGACCTTCACATTTTCCAGTTGACCGTGCGAGAGCTTTTCCTTCTGGACACTGGCATACCCCAGTCTCCCCTTGGCGCTTACACACTGCTCCAGAAGCAATACACGTGTACCTTATATGCTGGCACACATCGATTTGGCACATGTCTCCGAGATACACATCCGGGCATTTGCAGAAATACCTACCGCCTTGAAATTTGCACATGCCTCCATTGAGGCAATCCCTGTTATACTGACAGGTTTCTGCAAACAATAATTTCCCAAAAAGTAATGGAGTATGCAATATAAATGTAATTTTTATTCATTTTAAATACAACAATGGATAATTCCTGAATTTTTTAAAAACGGGGTGAATTTAGTTTATATTTGCGAAGAATTTCTTTCTGATTCCAAATATTTAAACAAAAGTTCTTTAAAAATATTAGTTATTTAAACATTAAGAAAAGAAATTGCCTCAAAATCTTGCCAAAACCAGTCCGATCAAAACACTCAGAAATATCCGTGACGTCAAGGTTTTCTACCAGTTTATATGGTTATCGTGATGTTTCTGCCAAACAGTTGGCGTTGGTAGACCATTGCCACATTCTGTACAGGGTTGGCGTGATTTGCGAGAAACTTGCAAAATTGGTTTCCGCTGCTGCACTTCAAGCCACGATGTTTGCCAAGTCGTGACATCACATTCAATGCCAGCGGAATGAATCGTTTTCTCGCCAACGTCGTCTAGCAATGTAACTTCTATCGCAAATTTAAAAAAAAAAAAAAAAAAAAAAAAAAAAAAGCGCATTGAGCAGAAATTTGTGTGTTTATGGCCTTCTCGAAACATTTAGAATTAAAAAAAAAAATTGATAATTGTCCATTGTATGAACATGAATGTGATGCTAACTTATTAACATATAAGTCGTCTATTTCTGAAATTCATCCACATTATTAACTATCCATCAACTGAACAAAGACACATTTTGATAACAAAGTTAAGGTAATGGGCGTGTTCAGGAAAAAGTCCCATTTCACTTGTACCACCCGGTCCTTTCAAAATTGCAAATACATTTATTAAAAGTCAAACACAAATTACAATAAAAAAATGCAACATGGGCTTGGAATTATTCTTTTCAACAAAAATTGATGATTTATGTTCTATTTTCTTTATAATCACTGCTTTTGTAAAACAACTAAATAGTTGGAGAAACTGTGAAATCCGCAGAAAAACGATCCGTGTGTGTAATGCAAAATCGTCAATCTGAACAGAAAACTAGGGATATCGAACAACTTTCAGTTACATTATATTATAAATTCAAGACGTACGCCAATTTGTCGAGTTTGCCAATAAATATTACGTTAGATCTCCTGGGTAAGTGAAACGGAGGAGAAACAGTTGCCGACGGGCAATGCTCAAGGAAAGAGAACTCTATGATAAGGATGTTAGTTTTTCATATTTTTACGTCTTTATCGAATTTTACAGAAACTGCGGAGGTGGAAATATTTAGAACACTGTAAAAGGCATTGCCACAGCAATTTTTATTAAAATTGGTAACGTCGTTTTTGCCTATTGCTAGAAAAAAAAACGAATTTTCCAATGGCTGCTACATCATGCACATGCACTATTTTGACGAAATCCTTAAATATTAAATTGAAATAATACACTAATGAATCTATCTTATTAAATTTCATTGAATTATGGAAATCTCTGCCACTAAAAGACTGCTTTTACACAAACTTTCATTAAGGTGCATCAGGTAACAACCCCACAACACTCGTATTAGTTAAGTAGAAACGAAAAGAGTTCAATTGTATAAGCCGACCAAACGGTATAGTGGTTAGCGTGCTAGTTTCTAGACCGCGAGGTTGCGGGTTCGAGTCCCGTGTTAGGCATGGGTGTTTGTAAATGTATGTTGGCTTGTATAATGACGAATGTTTCGGCGCATTATAGCCCTCGTGTTGCTGAAGGCGCCAGATAATCTGAAAAAAAACAATCAATTGTATAAAATATATCAACATTCAAAGAAGAAATTCGTCCCCTATGAAGTTTGAAGTCATTGGTTAATGAAAATCGTCCTGATTTGGCATTTTCAAAAAGTAAACATATTATGAACTTGACAAATTTGCCGGTGGTAATTATATCTACTAATTTTTATCATCTAAAGAAATATAACACGTGACTTTTGCATGTACACGTATTGTGATGAGATGCAATAGTCGTAATTTACCTGCGCAAGTTCCGTTTCTCTGAGCGTATTTTTCTTTGCATTTGCACAGCTTCCTTCCTCGATAAACATAGCAATTTAAGGAATTTATACCACAGTCGCAGTCTGAAATGTTTGTTAAAATAGTTTAGTATTTTATCTAGTTACAGTATGAAATATCAAACATAAGTACATAGACAGACAGTACATGTGCTTCTAGTGTTTATCTTCAGAATGATGGCTCTCTCCAGCTTGTCTAGTGTTGTCTGTTACCATGGAAACAAGACTATACTAGAGGACAGGATGAAGAGAGCTCACTGAGTACGCTGCAGGAGCTGGTTTCCCTATAAGCTATAAAGCATTGAGTAAGCTCAACTAAGGTTGTCTTCTAGTACAATCCCGTTTTCCACGGGGGATATCAGGAGAAATATATCTATTTTATAGGCCTTAGATGCCAGTTTTCAGCATGGATCACCCCTATTTTAAAGCGACGTGTCTTGTTTCTATAGTGACGGTGATCAACAAAATTATCTGGAAGGAGGTATATTGTCTTAGACAGACAGTAGAATACAAATCTTGATATTTAATAATTATTCATGAAACAAGTACAAGGTTGTTTTGAAACAAGATGGATGGGGACAATCCATGTCACTAACAGCCCTCTTTCTGTTGCGATGCATCAGGCAATGATTTTTAAATTTTAAAATCCCGTTGACAAAACTACAAAAGTTGAAGATGCGTGCAATATGTCAAATGAAAGCTCTCTAGGCAGACTAGTTCTTGTACTAAACATTTCTCGATGATTTCACATAGGAATATTACACACGAATGATTTTGTTTAATAATTATCGATTGCGCAATATTACACCCTTTACATAATTCTATGTTTATTTTTTTCTTCAATCGTCATCTAAAACGTCTGTTCCAAATTCGTCCAAAAAAAAAAAAAAACATCTGCTCAATTACAAAATAAATAACAGACAAATACTCTCATCGCTATGAAAAACAGCTGCATCATTGTTTTGATAATTTCTCATCTCTACTTTCAGATTAACAGCTGATACAGTAAAACTTTCTCGCTTAAAAGAATATTAATTAATGTTAGAGTTATATAAGCAAGGATGGTTCTGAAAACTGATATTGTTCAAAAGTTTTAGACTTTGCGACATGAGCACCTGCAGAATTATTTTCAAAGTGTCAAAAACATTTTTTTTTTTTTTTAATCTTGATTCGTCAATTGAATATCTTTTTAGTTTTTTAATTAATAAATTGCAATTAAAGTTCTTATCTATTGAATACATTAAAAACATACACAATTCTTCTATATTCAGTGAATCAAACCACTTTTAACACATTTTGATTTTTCGAAATATAGGGAGGTTACAAGTGCAATCCCTTTGCACCTTCCTGGCGGTGTTCATGTGGAATAGAAATTACTTTTCTTAGGAAAAGAAATATCAGACTCATTTTATTGCGCATTGCCAGTGTAAGAAAAAGAAAAGTGTTCAACACTCTTAGACAAATATTGATGAATTTATAGTCAGTGTAGACAGCCTTAAATCGATTTGTGGATTCTTTTGACATCTAATAATGATGATACTCTTCTTGATATAATTGTGCATAATTTGAAACCCATTGTGTGCTCATTTTGTAACTAAAAATAAACCAGCAATCTTTCAACAAATCGTGAAGGGCGCTTACGACAGGAAAGCTTTCAATTTTCAAAAGAAAAAAGGCATTTTGGTACAAGTAAAAATGCTTTAGTGGAAGCGTTAATAGGGGGGGGGGGGGGAGCCAGAATATGAAAAAAATATATATATTGGCATTTTTTTTAAATAAGAGTTTATTCAGGTTTTTGTTTATTTATGCATATCTTTTTCTTGAGTGAAATGATTTTATATACTCACTACAACTATAAAATAATAGAAAAACCTCAAAATCTAATTCAACAAAACTTTACCTGTAGAATTTATCAATAGGAAATAATTAGAGTAGACACACTTTCCCCGAAATGCAATAACATTTCATTTTAATTACTGTAACACATTTTAGATTACCTAAGTACAAGGGCTTCATTTGGATGCAATTTTTTTTTTAATTTTTAAATTGGAGTTTTGAAGAAATTAATTAAAAGCGTAAGAGTGGATGCAAATGGCACTTCAACACACTGAATTCTACAGCTCCCTGTTAACGATCTACACCTCTCTGTAAATAATCCGGTGGGCGCTCATGGACTATGTAGTTGCATTGCAGAAGACAAATAATTATTAAAAACGTTTTGTTAATTATTTAATTTTTAAATACTTTGAACACATTTTCCTAAACAAAAAAGAATATAGGATTTTACATTTTCGAAAAGTATATAAATAGTAAAATTTAATTTTTTTAGCAATTAAACAAAATCACTTACTTCTTAAAAATAGTACACATTTTTACCAAAGTGCTGAATAGAATTTAATGATATATATATATATAATTTCTGGTAATATTACCGAGGCTGTGCGCGAAAAACCAAGTTTCATGCTAGATGCTCAGTCTACAAGACCATAATCCTGAATTTTTAAACGAGTTTGACGTCACAGTAGAAAGTTATGAAATTTTGTGTTGATGGTGTGTTGATGTTGTTTACACTTGTAAATGGTTAACTTTTTTTAAGGATATTAATTATTTTTTACAAAACAATTTTTTCTTACGGATATTAATTAATATTTAGAATATTTTCGGTGAGTACATTTTTTTCAAAATGTTTATATAAAAGTATAACGCACCAAATGAGATTCGGTTGCATTCTATTTCAAAAGCCATTTCTAAAAAATGGCTTTTGAAATCTTGAATGTATACTGCATTAAATATCTCTTTATTAGGCCGAAGCTATGTTCCTGTCAGATTTTATTAGGTAACAATTTATTAATGATTTTCAATATTTGAACTAAGGAATCTAACCTAGTTTTGGGGTAATTTTTTCGTTATTGTTCATGACATTCTTGATGTAAGTGTATTTTTGTAAGGATCTAAAACAGATTTGGTACAGGGCATTTGGCATTTTTTTTCTTTTGGCGTTTAGAAAATTCGCCAAAATCAAAAACACAGTAACTTAAAAAAAATTAAAATATAAATACTTAACTGAATTAAAACATAACTTAAAATAAAACCCGTCGCCAAATGCCAAATAAAATCGAAATCTGTACCAAGGATTGTTTTGAGATCTTTCTATGGATACTTACCTTCTTTACCGTTTAAGTAACGTCTGACTGAATGATTCGTTGAATGTTAAAAAAATAGTACTGTTTGTTGACATTGTTTGGCAGTGTTTGTCAAGGACCTAGAGTTAAAATTTACATTTGTCCTGATGATCACAGGTTTAAGCCTACACTCCACTTAAATGTTGGCTTGTAGAATAAGGTGGGATTCTGTACTAAAAATTTGTATTTATGTATAATGATAGTATAAGTACCGAATACTAAATAACAAAGTTTCCTATAAGAAACCAAAAGCATTGTATTCTCATATTCTAAAAGTGTTAGAAATGTTTAAGAATACTAGTTAGTTTTTATTCATATTTTTCAGAAATTTCAAAAAGTTATCGGAGTTAAACATGAAAAAGAAATTTGAAATTCAAAAATCAGAAACAACTTTTGAAAGAACTAGTTTTGAAAAAGATGGGTCTTCGTTCTGACATTCCTGATCGATAATGTGATTGTGGAACGAAGATGAAAATTTTAATAGAATCTTGTGTGTCAGTGAGCATTACTTATTTACATAATTAGGCTCTTCATGCCGTTAAGGCATCCAGCCTACCTCTCCATGCCTTCCGATCTTTTCCCAGGGATCTTGCTTCCACTAGACCATTTAAGATATCCTTTTTTAGGTCTGATTGCATTTGACTTTGCCAAGTTGTCTTAGGCCTTCCTCTTTTCCTGTTGCCATCAGGAGCACAGGAGAGAGAGAAAGATGTGTTAGATTATCGTTTGGCATTCTTAACACAAGACCAGTTTATCGTCACCTTCTCTTACTGATTTCTTTTTCTATTGAAGTAATGTCTAACCTTTCTAAAATTGCTACGTAACTAATTTTAACAGGCCAAAAGATTTTAAAGATTCTTCTAATACAATTATTTAGGAAAACTTCAAGTTTAACACTAACATGCATTTAAATCATTATGTCAAAATTCATTACAACAAAGTGAAGTCTCAAAGTATGAAAAGAAAACCAGCCACTCTTTCTGTTTGATTATAGATTTTTTTTTTTTTTTTTTAATTAATCTACTGGAAAATTGAGTCTTAGAATCGATGAGTTTGATTTCTTTTGATAGCGCTGTGCAATTTTTGATTTCCGAAACAGACACGACAGCATATCGAGACACTCTTGCGTCGATTGTCGAGCAGTCTGGTCGGAGTTTTCTGGGTTTCTTCCTAATCAAGGCATAAATGTGAGGCAGCTTCTCTTTAAAAGTCCTCCCAGAAAGCATCAGCCCTAGATTCTTGGAAATGTCTATTGTTTGGACATGATAGTTTCAATTATATTAAATATATAAATTGTGGTTTAGAATTGTTTTTTTTTTTTTTGCTTCACTGAAATGCTTTTTTGGTGTACGAGAACAAGCATCCATAGCATATCATGAGGAGGTAAGGATAAAGAGGTATACTGATTGAAGTGGCTATTTGAAACAATGTGTAAGTACAAACTTTTGTAGATGAGATATTTTTTATCATCCTAGCACTCTGTTCATGAAAAAGCAACCAATTTCTAAAAAATTAAAAAAGAATTTAATTTATTTCGAAATACTCTTAAAAAGTTTATAAAAATGTCATTGAATTATAAAAATATAACTTTTTCAACTACGCACTATATTATATAAACTATGTTTTGCTTTAAATCTAGATATCAGAAGTTTCTTAAATCCCCGAAAAAAACACTTTTGAAAAGTAGAAGAACCACCAACCACAAAAACACAAAAAACTTTCTTGCAATAAAAAAATCATAAACATGATGAACATTTTCAGCCACGAATAAAGTGATATAAAAAATGGCCAACCTCTGATTACAACTCTCGGTTGTGACTCGCTTAAGAATGTCTGCTTACTTAGTTTATTTTTTAAATTTAAGTTCCGCTCCCATAAAAATTTACGCTGCTTGAGGTTGGCGCCCGTCATAGGAATATTAACAATGCTTGCGTTTAAACTAATTTATGGCAGATTACATGAATATTCGAGTTTATGATTTCATTTGGATAGGTAGGAAATATAAATTGGTGTAAATCTTCATGTTCATGTAACTTTCAAAATAGTATAGAGAAACTGTGCTCAAACGCTTGCATTTGAATATATTTATTAAGAATTTTTTAAGTAGGAAACTGAAGTGTTTGTGGTAAGCTTTTGTTTGGTTGATACATACATTTTGGAAAGTTTTTATTGTCTGGGGGCTTTAACGGTTAGTAATTAAGACGTGCGCCAATCCAAGCAGCGTAAATTTTTATGGGAGCGGAACTTAAATTTTAAAAATAAACTAAGTAAGCAGACATTCTTAAGCGAGTCACAACCGAGAGTTGTAATCAGAGGTTGGCCATTTTTTATATCACTGTATTTGTGGCTGAAAATTTTCATCATGTTTATGATTTTTTTATTGCAAGAAAGTTTTTTGTGTTTTTGAAGTTGGTGGTTCTTCTACTTTTCAAAAGTGTTTTTTTGGGGGATATCATAACTTTTTTTTAAACACTGGCGACTTCTATTTTTTGAATTTATCCGTTTAATCGTTTTTCTATTTATCACCTATGGTACACCTGGTACCAGGAATATTCATAATTCTTCAAACTGAGTTCGACGATACCTTACATCAGCGATTCTCAACCTGTGGGGTGCGCCCCCCTAGGGGGGGGGGGCGAATTCACTAGAGGGGAGGCGCGAGAATATCCAAAAGAAAATATTATTTAAAAAAATTGATTAACTGACTGAAAGGAAAGCACACATACACTTAGAAAACAAAATACATTTCGACATATTTAACAAATAAAGTAAAACAACTTACTAAATCAAAACGTACTTAATCAAAACATTCTAAATTAAAAGCAAATTTAATAATTCTTAGTGACTTCCTTGGACTTGTCTTGTTGAGCAAAGTTTTTTGAGGGAAGGATGAATATTCGAAATGCCACTCTCAGTTCTGTTTCTATATTTAGCAGAGATCTATATTTTGTTTTCAAAGAAGCCAAGCAGAAAATCCAGTTTAACAAAGGTAGGATGTTGAAAATGGTTATAGAATCCGAAATGCCCTTGTTTTTAGTGCAGAAAAATCATCCTCTACTCCTGCCCAAAATTCAAATAGTGATTTATTACTAAATTGTCTTTTGGTTTCTCAACTTGTCGCGAAGTCTATGAATTTTTCTTCCTCATCAGTTGAGAGTCCTTCGGGAGTCATGAAATGGTTCCACAACCCACTCATAACTTGCTACCAATTTGTCGTCAGTAAGAAAATACTTTTTAAAATTCTTTGTCAGGATGGCTAAATGATTTTCAATGGTTACAAAGACAACTTTTACATGTTCTTCTTCAGCCTTGTAAGTTTTAGCAGAATCATCTACATTTGCAAACATTGTTAGGTTCTTTTGTTTTAAATTTCTGCTCCACAATTCGAATTTTCTACAAAAAGCATTAACTTTATCACTCGTATCCAACATATGTGTATTTGCTCCTTGGATTTGAAGATTCAAGTTATTTAATTTCTCGAATATATCGACCAAGTAGCTCAATTTCATCACAAATAAATTATCGCGAAAACTCTAGGCTTCCGGTCTGTTTTCTTCTTCTAGGAAAGTGGCGATTTCTTCTCTTAATTAATGAACACCTTGCAAAAATTTCCCAAATGATAACCATCTTGCCTCGCAATAAAATAGCAACGCTAAATCTACTGAACCCATGTCTTTACAAAGTGCATAAAAGATTTTCGGTTTCAGGGGTCTCATTTTATTATAATTTACTACGGTTACAACCGTAGTTAACACAATATTCAGATCAGGAATCATTTCTTTCGAAGCCAAAGCTTCTCTGTGGATCATGCAATGTGTCCAGACGCACTGAGGCGATTTTTGTTTTACAAGTGCTTGTATACCTTGGAATCTTCCAGACATTGAACGAGCACCATCGGTGTATATTCCGACGCAATTTTTCCATTCTATGTTTGCCTTGTTAATAAAATAATTTAAAATAGCAAATAATGCGAGCGCTGTTGTTTGGAGTTCTATTGGTTTGCAGAAAAGTAGTTTTATATATTATCACAAAATCGAACATAGGCAATTAAATGAGTATCTTTTTACTAACTGTTGCTTCATCAAGCTGTATTGAAAACAATCTGTCACGCAACTGGGGGAAAAACTGACACTATACATATTTAGTTATATCACCAACAGGGCTCTAGAAAAATATTTTCTTCCTGCGTACACAAATACCATATCCAAAAATTTCCTGCGAGTCTGCGGGCTTTAAATTATACTGCTGAAGAAAATGAAATATTACGCACTTTTGAAAATTAAAAGTTGTTTAATTCAAAATTTTCTTGGCATTGATTTTGGAAGCACCACTCTGCAGGATAAACATCGGTTTCCAATGGCACATTTCCAGTTGCAATATTAGGTTATTGGTACTGGGTTGGCTTACAGGTTAAGCTTGTGAAATGATAGCAAACACTGATGCTTGTCCAGCATGCCTCCTTTCATAACTACTTTCATTTTTGTGCTTTCGATTTAAATGCTGTGAATAGTTTTGCTCCAACATTTCTTGTAAATACAGCATTTTATCTTCACTGTCTTGCTTGGATAGCTCCTTGACATTTTAAAGAAAAATGTGGTTTTTTTTACATACAATGGAATATCCAAGAATTCTTTCAAATTAAAAAGAAGAATGAAGGAAATAAACTATAAGTGTAATTACATGTTTCAATAGGTTCAGATTCCAAAATCGGGAAATAAAACCCCCTTCCCCCTTATGTCAACACTTCTCCCTTCTTATATAGAAGTAACAGGTGGTGAACTATATAGAGAATAGCATCCCCCCCCCCCCCCTTAACATCTCACCTCCCGACGTTACTGGAGTCAACAACTTCCCCTTTCCCGCCCTGCCTAACACTGGAATTTCTCCATTTAAAAAAAAAAAAAAAAAAAAAAAAAAAACGACATTTGACTTTAATTTCCTGTGGTATCCGAGGATTTCCTGCGTACATCGTACGCACGTACGTCCATTTTATCCAACTCTGATCACCAATTCGACGAGCAACAGTATCATTTGAAAGAGGTATGGACTGCAATTATTTTGAAAAATTATCTCCAAATTTTCTACAATCTCAGTTGTTGCTGGCAAAATAAGCTCTTCACCGATGGTGGGAGGTTTTTTACATCTGGCTTTGTACGATGCAATTAAAACTTTTTTATTCACAGACCAAGTTTCTTTAAAAAATGATTTTTGCTTTTTATATGATTTTAATTTGAATTCGAAGAATTCTCTGCGTTTGTTGACGTACTCACTGTGAAGCGTTTCCAAATGTCGTTTATGTTTATTAGGTTTCATGCTATCTGCGGTCAATATTTTTGAGCAAAAGATACAGAGGTGCCTTTCTTCTACATTTACTTCAGTACTGGTAAACCCAAAATTTAAATATTCTTGAGAATATTTTCTTGATTTTATTTTCAGAACCACCCTCTCTGTGTACTTGTTGATGCTTGACTATCGTCTAATGCTCGCTTACTTCCACTTAAAAATTTAACCATGAGTCTGCATATATTTGCTGCCGTGAATACTTAATAAGGTGAATTGCAATTAACACGAAAACATATATAACATACACATTCACGATAGATTCGATAGCGATAGAAGGATCGACTCGAATGAGACTGGCTGGAATTGAAACTTGTGTTATCGAACATTTTCCTTCTTTCTATGAGAAAACATTTGCTCTACATATGCTCGAGACAGCATCGGTCGTGTTCACCGACCGCTTGACAAAATGCCAGATGTGGTATCTCGCCAACGTTGGCTCGCTTTTACTCTTGTTTTGGAAGTTAGTTAAAAATAATTTAAAAACGGAATCTAAAATACTGAATAAACATTATTGTTGTATACATTTTATTGTAAGCGGGGGCGCGATGAAAATTATGATTGAAAACTGGGCCGCGAATACTGAAAGGTTGAAAAACGCTGCCTTACATGCAATAATTATCTTTAAAATTGATAAACCGGAAGTGGTACCAATAGCAAACCTGGTACTTTAAACATTCATAATTCGTCAAAACAAAAGTCCAACATGCCATATTTATCTTGGAAATTGATAAACTGAAAGTGGTACTACCTATGCTATACCTGGTACCTTAAACATTCATTATTTTTTAAGACAATCCCAATGATACCCAACATGCCATATTTATCTTCAAAATTGATAAACCAGAAGTAGTACCACCCATGGTACACCTGGTACCATGAATATTCATAATTCTTCAAGTTGAGTTCAACGATATTTTACATGCCAAAATCTACTTGAAAATTTACAAATTGGTTGAATGCGGATGGCAGTAACCATCGAAATCGACCACGAACGAGTAATAGAAACTTGTGTATGGTAACTCAACCCCCAAAACTTAAAGTTATACGTTGCCATCGACAAAGAGCCTGTCTGCCAAGTTTCAGCTCAATTGGTTGGTTTGTACGCCCAACGACCTATTTTAAGGCATAATAACGACTAATCAGTCCGGGACCTACAGCTTAACGTGGATTCCGAATCACAACGAACATCCACACCTAACCCATCAGAAATCAAATCCGGCACCTTTAACATACAAGGCCAGAGCATTCATTCCATTGAAAATTTATTATAATATTTATTTGTAACAATTTATTAGAAGTTTTTTACAGTCTAAATATTGCAATATAAATTATTTTTATTATACCAAGCATTATTTTGGTTCACATATAATAACCCATTGATATCTGACAAAATTTAAAATATTTTCTTAACAACAATTTTAAAATTCACTATGAAATTATAATTTTGAGGATATATGATTCTACGATTTCATTCTACAGCAGAAAGTAAACAAAATCAACACATCTTTAAAAACGAATGACTTTTGTGCAAATTCCATTAGCCAATCGCAATGCGTGGTTCATTTAGTCCTCTGTAATGAATTGACTGTGACGTCAGCTCGTATAACCTCCACATTTATACTTTGTATTCAGCCCATAGTATCTTGCAACAAAATGTGATTGTTTTCATTTTTCAATGGAGATTTCCCGAAATTAAAATGTTTTTGAAAGTTAACTCTCTCTATATTGTCATACAGTTTAAATAACACCATGCAACTTGAAGAACAAATATTACTCTCTTTCATTTCAAATAAATAATATACCAATGAAATTTTTTACAATTTTCATTCTTTTCTTTATTTCTATTCAATAGTTTTCCGCTGGAGATATAGGTTATTTAAAAACCTACCAAACACAAACTATAGTTCTGATTGAAATCTCTTTTCAAATTAAATGGCCAATAGTGTTACCACAAAGATCTGAGGAAAACATTTTAGATATTTAATAATATGTAGAAAAAAGCAATTTAAAAATGAAATAAATCATTATTTTTCTTACCTTCACAAGTTTCTCCATTTTGGGCTTGCTTTTCTCCACATGTGCATGTTTTTATATTTCCTTCAAATGTGCAGCCAGTTGCACCATCTCCACAATTACAATCTAAACAATGTAAAATGTATTATCTTTAAATATAGTTGTGAAATTTAGAATCTTTAGACAGTTTTCTATAACTTCATTTACAGCAACAGAGCACGAAGTAGGAAATAAAAATACATGATGAGAAACACACATTCATGTATCAAAAACAAATATTTACTACCCCTTTAAACATTAACGTAAAAATTAGTAATATTTTTCCCCAATAGCAAACTATTTGTAGACTGCAATTATTTTTATTATAATTTCTTAAAAATGAAATGATAGTTTAATGTTTTTGTGATCTTTCATAAAAAGAATTTAAAATTGATATCTCTGCTGCAGCATATATATTTGAAGACACTTGTTTCTACTTGCATTTCACTAGTTTTAATATTATAATTAATTTTTTGCTTTTTCTCTTTATTAAGAAATAATATTATCAACATATCTTACTCTCCTTCATTTCAAATAAATTATATACCAATGACATTTTTTACAATTTTCCGCTAGAGATATAAGTTATTTAAAAACCTACCAAACACAAATTATAGTTTTGATTGGAATCTCTTTTCAAATGAAATGGCAAAGGGTGTTAACACAAAGACCTTATTAAAATATTTCAGATTTTTAATCATATGAAGAAAATAGCAATTCCAAAATAAATTAAATCACTATTTTTCTTACCTTCACATGTGTCTCCTTTTTGGGCTTGCTTTTCTCCGCATGTGCATGTTTTTATATTTCCTTCAAATGTGCAGCCAGTAGCCCCATCACCACAATTACAATCTAAACAATGTAAAATGTATTATATTTAAATATAAATGTGAAATTTAGAATCTTTAGACAGTTATCTATAATTTCATTTACAGAAACAGGGCACTATATCAGAAGTAACAACTGCATTTTACTGTTTTTAATATTATAATTAATTTTTGGCTTTTTGTCTTTCTTAAGAAATAATATTATCAACATATACTTACTCTCTTTCATTTCAAATAAATTATATACCGATGAGATTTTTTACAATTTTCATTCTTTTCTTTATTTCTATTCAATAGTTTTCCGCTAGAGATATAGGTTATTTAAAAACCTACCAAACACAAACTATAGTTCTGATTGAAATCTCTTTGCAAATTAAATGGAAAATGGTGTTACCACAAAGATCTTAGGAAAAAAATTTTAGATATTTAATAATATGTAGAAAAAAGCAATTTAAAAATGAAATAAATCATTATTTTTCTTACCTTCACAAGTGTCTCCTTTTTGGGCTTGCTTTTCTCCGCATGTGCATGTTTTTATATTTCCTTCAAATGTGCAGCCAGTTGCACCATCTCCACAATTACAATCTAAACAATGTAAAATGTATTATATTTAAATATAGTGGTGAAATTTAGAATCTTTAGACAATTTTCTATAACTTCATTTACAGCAACAGAGCACGAAGTAGGAAATAAAAATACATGATGAAAAACACACATTCATGTATCAAAAACAAATATTTACTACCCCCTTAAACATTAACGTAAAATTTAGTAATATTTTTCACCAATCTATTGGTAGACTGCAATTATTTTTATTATAATTTCTTAAAAATGAAATGATAGTTTAATGTTTTTGTGATCTTTCATAAAAAGAATTTAAAATTGATATCTCTACTGCAGCATATATATTTGAAGACACTTGTTTCTAACTGCATTTTACTGTTTTTAATATTATAATTAATTTTTTGCTTTTTCTCTTTCTTAAGAAATAATATTATCAACATGTCTCACTCTCTTTCATTTCAAATAAATTATATACCAATGATATTTTTCACAATTTTCGTTCTTTTCTTCATATTCAATAGTTTTCCGCTAGAGATATAGGTTATTTAAAAACCTACCAAACACAAATTATAGTTTTGATTGGAATCTCTTTTCAAATGAAATGGCAAAGGGTGTCCCTAAAGACCTTAGGAAAATATTTCAGATTTTTAATCATATGAATAAAATAGCAATTCCAAAATAAATTAAATCACTATTTTTCTTACCTTCACATATGTCTCCTTTTTGGGCTTGTTTTTCTCCGCATGTGCATGTTTTTATATTTCCTTCAAATGTGCAGCCAGTTGCCCCATCACCACAATTACAATCTAAACAATGTAAAATGTATTATATTTAAATATAAATGTGAAATTTAGAATCTTTAGACAGTTTTCTCTAATTTCATTTACAGCAACAGGGCACTATATCAGAAGTAACAACTGCATTTTACTGTTTTTAATATTATAATTGATTTTTGGCTTTTTGTCTTTCTTAAGTAATAATATTATCAACATATCCTTACTCTCTTTCATTTCAAATAAATAATATACCAATGAAATTTTTTACAATTTTCATTCTTTTCTTTATTTCTATTCAATAGTTTTCCGCTGGAGATATAGGTTATTTAAAAACCTACCAAACACAAACTATAGTTCTGATTGAAATCTCTTTTCAAATTAAATGGCCAATAGTGTTACCACAAAGATCTGAGGAAAACATTTTAGATATTTAATAATATGTAGAAAAAAGCAATTTAAAAATGAAATAAATCATTATTTTTCTTACCTTCACAAGTTTCTCCATTTTGGGCTTGCTTTTCTCCACATGTGCATGTTTTTATATTTCCTTCAAATGTGCAGCCAGTTGCACCATCTCCACAATTACAATCTAAACAATGTAAAATGTATTATCTTTAAATATAGTTGTGAAATTTAGAATCTTTAGACAGTTTTCTATAACTTCATTTACAGCAACAGAGCACGAAGTAGGAAATAAAAATACATGATGAGAAACACACATTCATGTATCAAAAACAAATATTTACTACCCCTTTAAACATTAACGTAAAAATTAGTAATATTTTTCCCCAATAGCAAACTATTTGTAGACTGCAATTATTTTTATTATAATTTCTTAAAAATGAAATGATAGTTTAATGTTTTTGTGATCTTTCATAAAAAGAATTTAAAATTGATATCTCTGCTGCAGCATATATATTTGAAGACACTTGTTTCTACTTGCATTTCACTAGTTTTAATATTATAATTAATTTTTTGCTTTTTCTCTTTATTAAGAAATAATATTATCAACATATCTTACTCTCCTTCATTTCAAATAAATTATATACCAATGACATTTTTTACAATTTTCCGCTAGAGATATAAGTTATTTAAAAACCTACCAAACACAAATTATAGTTTTGATTGGAATCTCTTTTCAAACGAAATGGCAAAGGGTGTTAACACAAAGACCTTATTAAAATATTTCAGATTTTTAATCATATGAAGAAAATAGCAATTCCAAAATAAATTAAATCACTATTTTTCTTACCTTCACATGTGTCTCCTTTTTGGGCTTGCTTTTCTCCGCATGTGCATGTTTTTATATTTCCTTCAAATGTGCAGCCAGTAGCCCCATCACCACAATTACAATCTAAACAATGTAAAATGTATTATATTTAAATATAAATGTGAAATTTAGAATCTTTAGACAGTTATCTATAATTTCATTTACAGAAACAGGGCACTATATCAGAAGTAACAACTGCATTTTACTGTTTTTAATATTATAATTAATTTTTGGCTTTTTGTCTTTCTTAAGAAATAATATTATCAACATATACTTACTCTCTTTCATTTCAAATAAATTATATACCGATGAGATTTTTTACAATTTTCATTCTTTTCTTTATTTCTATTCAATAGTTTTCCGCTAGAGATATAGGTTATTTAAAAACCTACCAAACACAAACTATAGTTCTGATTGAAATCTCTTTGCAAATTAAATGGAAAATGGTGTTACCACAAAGATCTTAGGAAAAAAATTTTAGATATTTAATAATATGTAGAAAAAAGCAATTTAAAAATGAAATAAATCATTATTTTTCTTACCTTCACAAGTGTCTCCTTTTTGGGCTTGCTTTTCTCCGCATGTGCATGTTTTTATATTTCCTTCAAATGTGCAGCCAGTTGCACCATCTCCACAATTACAATCTAAACAATGTAAAATGTATTATATTTAAATATAGTTGTGAAATTTAGAATCTTTAGACAATTTTCTATAACTTCATTTACAGCAACGGGGCACGAAGTAGGAAATAAAAATACATGATGAAAAACACACATTCATGTATCAAAAACAAATATTTACTACCCCCTTAAACATTAACGTAAAATTTAGTAATATTTTTCACCAATAGCACACTATTGGTAGACTGCAATTATTTTTATTATAATTTCTTAAAAATGAAATGATAGTTTAATGTTTTTGTGATCTTTCATACAAAGAATTTAAAATTGATAACTCTACTGCAGCATATATATTTGAAGACACTTGTTTCTAACTGCATTTTATTGTTTTTAATATTATAATTAATTTTTTGCTTTTTCTCTTTCTTAAGAAATAATATTATCAACATGTCTCACTCTCTTTCATTTCAAATAAATTATATACCAATGATATTTTTCACAATTTTCGTTCTTTTCTTCATATTTAATAGTTTTCCGCTAGAGATATAGGTTATTTAAAAACCTACCAAACACAAATTATAGTTTTGATTGGAATCTCTTTTCAAATGAAATGGCAAAGGGTGTCCCTAAGGACCTTAGGAAAATATTTCAGATTTTTAATCATATGAATAAAATAGCAATTCCAAAATAAATTAAATCACTATTTTTCTTACCTTCACATATGTCTCCTTTTTGGGCTTGTTTTTTTCCGCATGTGCATGTTTTTATATTTCCTTCAAATGTGCAGCCAGTTGCCCCATCACCACAATTACAATCTAAACAATGTAAAATGTACTATATTTAAATATAAATGTGAAATTTTGAATCTTTAGACAGTTTTCTCTAATTTCATTTACAGCAACAGGGCACTATATCAGAAGTAACAACTGCATTTTACTGTTTTTAATATTATAATTGATTTTTGGCTTTTTGTCTTTCTTAAGTAATAATATTATCAACATATCCTTACTCTCTTTCATTTCAAATAAATAATATACCAATGAAATTTTTTACAATTTTCATTCTTTTCTTTATTTCTATTCAATAGTTTTCCGCTAGAGATATAGGTTATTTAAAAACCTACCAAACACAAACTATAGTTCTGATTGAAATCTCTTTTCAAATTAAATGGCCAATAGTGTTACCACAAAGATCTGAGGAAAACATTTTAGATATTTAATAATATGTAGAAAAAAGCAATTTAAAAATGAAATAAATCATTATTTTTCTTACCTTCACAAGTTTCTCCATTTTGGGCTTGCTTTTCTCCACATGTGCATGTTTTTATATTTCCTTCAAATGTGCAGCCAGTTGCACCATCTCCACAATTACAATCTAAACAATGTAAAATGTATTATCTTTAAATATAGTTGTGAAATTTAGAATCTTTAGACAGTTTTCTATAACTTCATTTACAGCAACAGAGCACGAAGTAGGAAATAAAAATACATGATGAGAAACACACATTCATGTATCAAAAACAAATATTTACTACCCCTTTAAACATTAACGTAAAAATTAGTAATATTTTTCCCCAATAGCAAACTATTTGTAGACTGCAATTATTTTTATTATAATTTCTTAAAAATGAAATGATAGTTTAATGTTTTTGTGATCTTTCATAAAAAGAATTTAAAATTGATATCTCTGCTGCAGCATATATATTTGAAGACACTTGTTTCTACTTGCATTTCACTAGTTTTAATATTATAATTAATTTTTTGCTTTTTCTCTTTATTAAGAAATAATATTACAAAACATATCTTACTCTCCTTCATTTCAAATAAATTATATACCAATGACATTTTTTACAATTTTCCGCTAGAGATATAAGTTATTTAAAAACCTACCAAACACAAATTATAGTTTTGATTGGAATCTCTTTTCAAATGAAATGGCAAAGGGTGTTAACACAAAGACCTTATTAAAATATTTCAGATTTTTAATCATATGAAGAAAATAGCAATTCTAAAATAAATTAAATCACTATTTTTCTTACCTTCACATGTGTCTCCTTTTTGGGCTTGCTTTTCTCCGCATGTGCATGTTTTTATATTTCCTTCAAATGTGCAGCCAGTAGCCCCATCACCACAATTACAATCTAAACAATGTAAAATGTATTATATTTAAATATAAATGTGAAATTTAGAATCTTTAGACAGTTATCTATAATTTCATTTACAGAAACAGGGCACTATATCAGAAGTAACAACTGCATTTTACTGTTTTTAATATTATAATTAATTTTTGGCTTTTTGTCTTTCTTAAGAAATAATATTATCAACATATACTTACTCTCTTTCATTTCAAATAAATTATATACCGATGAGATTTTTTACAATTTTCATTCTTTTCTTTATTTCTATTCAATAGTTTTCCGCTAGAGATATAGGTTATTTAAAAACCTACCAAACACAAACTATAGTTCTGATTGAAATCTCTTTGCAAATTAAATGGAAAATGGTGTTACCACAAAGATCTTAGGAAAAAAATTTTAGATATTTAATAATATGTAGAAAAAAGCAATTTAAAAATGAAATAAATCATTATTTTTCTTACCTTCACAAGTGTCTCCTTTTTGGGCTTGCTTTTCTCCGCATGTGCATGTTTTTATATTTCCTTCAAATGTGCAGCCAGTTGCACCATCTCCACAATTACAATCTAAACAATGTAAAATGTATTATATTTAAATATAGTGGTGAAATTTAGAATCTTTAGACAATTTTCTATAACTTCATTTACAGCAACAGAGCACGAAGTAGGAAATAAAAATACATGATGAAAAACACACATTCATGTATCAAAAACAAATATTTACTACCCCCTTAAACATTAACGTAAAATTTAGTAATATTTTTCACCAATCTATTGGTAGACTGCAATTATTTTTATTATAATTTCTTAAAAATGAAATGATAGTTTAATGTTTTTGTGATCTTTCATAAAAAGAATTTAAAATTGATATCTCTACTGCAGCATATATATTTGAAGACACTTGTTTCTAACTGCATTTTACTGTTTTTAATATTATAATTAATTTTTTGCTTTTTCTCTTTCTTAAGAAATAATATTATCAACATGTCTCACTCTCTTTCATTTCAAATAAATTATATACCAATGATATTTTTCACAATTTTCGTTCTTTTCTTCATATTCAATAGTTTTCCGCTAGAGATATAGGTTATTTAAAAACCTACCAAACACAAATTATAGTTTTGATTGGAATCTCTTTTCAAATGAAATGGCAAAGGGTGTCCCTAAAGACCTTAGGAAAATATTTCAGATTTTTAATCATATGAATAAAATAGCAATTCCAAAATAAATTAAATCACTATTTTTCTTACCTTCACATATGTCTCCTTTTTGGGCTTGTTTTTCTCCGCATGTGCATGTTTTTATATTTCCTTCAAATGTGCAGCCAGTTGCCCCATCACCACAATTACAATCTAAACAATGTAAAATGTATTATATTTAAATATAAATGTGAAATTTAGAATCTTTAGACAGTTTTCTCTAATTTCATTTACAGCAACAGGGCACTATATCAGAAGTAACAACTGCATTTTACTGTTTTTAATATTATAATTGATTTTTGGCTTTTTGTCTTTCTTAAGTAATAATATTATCAACATATCCTTACTCTCTTTCATTTCAAATAAATAATATACCAATGAAATTTTTTACAATTTTCATTCTTTTCTTTATTTCTATTCAATAGTTTTCCGCTGGAGATATAGGTTATTTAAAAACCTACCAAACACAAACTATAGTTCTGATTGAAATCTCTTTTCAAATTAAATGGCCAATAGTGTTACCACAAAGATCTGAGGAAAACATTTTAGATATTTAATAATATGTAGAAAAAAGCAATTTAAAAATGAAATAAATCATTATTTTTCTTACCTTCACAAGTTTCTCCATTTTGGGCTTGCTTTTCTCCACATGTGCATGTTTTTATATTTCCTTCAAATGTGCAGCCAGTTGCACCATCTCCACAATTACAATCTAAACAATGTAAAATGTATTATCTTTAAATATAGTTGTGAAATTTAGAATCTTTAGACAGTTTTCTATAACTTCATTTACAGCAACAGAGCACGAAGTAGGAAATAAAAATACATGATGAGAAACACACATTCATGTATCAAAAACAAATATTTACTACCCCTTTAAACATTAACGTAAAAATTAGTAATATTTTTCCCCAATAGCAAACTATTTGTAGACTGCAATTATTTTTATTATAATTTCTTAAAAATGAAATGATAGTTTAATGTTTTTGTGATCTTTCATAAAAAGAATTTAAAATTGATATCTCTGCTGCAGCATATATATTTGAAGACACTTGTTTCTACTTGCATTTCACTAGTTTTAATATTATAATTAATTTTTTGCTTTTTCTCTTTATTAAGAAATAATATTATCAACATATCTTACTCTCCTTCATTTCAAATAAATTATATACCAATGACATTTTTTACAATTTTCCGCTAGAGATATAAGTTATTTAAAAACCTACCAAACACAAATTATAGTTTTGATTGGAATCTCTTTTCAAATGAAATGGCAAAGGGTGTTAACACAAAGACCTTATTAAAATATTTCAGATTTTTAATCATATGAAGAAAATAGCAATTCCAAAATAAATTAAATCACTATTTTTCTTACCTTCACATGTGTCTCCTTTTTGGGCTTGCTTTTCTCCGCATGTGCATGTTTTTATATTTCCTTCAAATGTGCAGCCAGTAGCCCCATCACCACAATTACAATCTAAACAATGTAAAATGTATTATATTTAAATATAAATGTGAAATTTAGAATCTTTAGACAGTTATCTATAATTTCATTTACAGAAACAGGGCACTATATCAGAAGTAACAACTGCATTTTACTGTTTTTAATATTATAATTAATTTTTGGCTTTTTGTCTTTCTTAAGAAATAATATTATCAACATATACTTACTCTCTTTCATTTCAAATAAATTATATACCGATGAGATTTTTTACAATTTTCATTCTTTTCTTTATTTCTATTCAATAGTTTTCCGCTAGAGATATAGGTTATTTAAAAACCTACCAAACACAAACTATAGTTCTGATTGAAATCTCTTTGCAAATTAAATGGAAAATGGTGTTACCACAAAGATCTTAGGAAAAAAATTTTAGATATTTAATAATATGTAGAAAAAAGCAATTTAAAAATGAAATAAATCATTATTTTTCTTACCTTCACAAGTGTCTCCTTTTTGGGCTTGCTTTTCTCCGCATGTGCATGTTTTTATATTTCCTTCAAATGTGCAGCCAGTTGCACCATCTCCACAATTACAATCTAAACAATGTAAAATGTATTATATTTAAATATAGTTGTGAAATTTAGAATCTTTAGACAATTTTCTATAACTTCATTTACAGCAACGGGGCACGAAGTAGGAAATAAAAATACATGATGAAAAACACACATTCATGTATCAAAAACAAATATTTACTACCCCCTTAAACATTAACGTAAAATTTAGTAATATTTTTCACCAATAGCACACTATTGGTAGACTGCAATTATTTTTATTATAATTTCTTAAAAATGAAATGATAGTTTAATGTTTTTGTGATCTTTCATACAAAGAATTTAAAATTGATATCTCTACTGCAGCATATATATTTGAAGACACTTGTTTCTAACTGCATTTTACTGTTTTTAATATTATAATTAATTTTTTGCTTTTTCTCTTTCTTAAGAAATAATATTATCAACATGTCTCACTCTCTTTCATTTCAAATAAATTATATACCAATGATATTTTTCACAATTTTCGTTCTTTTCTTCATATTTAATAGTTTTCCGCTAGAGATATAGGTTATTTAAAAACCTACCAAACACAAATTATAGTTTTGATTGGAATCTCTTTTCAAATGAAATGGCAAAGGGTGTCCCTAAAGACCTTAGGAAAATATTTCAGATTTTTAATCATATGAATAAAATAGCAATTCCAAAATAAATTAAATCACTATTCTTCTTACCTTCACATATGTCTCCTTTTTGGGCTTGTTTTTTTCCGCATGTGCATGTTTTTATATTTCCTTCAAATGTGCAGCCAGTTGCCCCATCACCACAATTACAATCTAAACAATGTAAAATGTACTATATTTAAATATAAATGTGAAATTTTGAATCTTTAGACAGTTTTCTCTAATTTCATTTACAGCAACAGGGCACTATATCAGAAGTAACAACTGCATTTTACTGTTTTTAATATTATAATTGATTTTTGGCTTTTTGTCTTTCTTAAGTAATAATATTATCAACATATCCTTACTCTCTTTCATTTCAAATAAATAATATACCAATGAAATTTTTTACAATTTTCATTCTTTTCTTTATTTCTATTCAATAGTTTTCCGCTAGAGATATAGGTTATTTAAAAACCTACCAAACACAAACTATAGTTCTGATTGAAATCTCTTTTCAAATTAAATGGCCAATAGTGTTACCACAAAGATCTGAGGAAAACATTTTAGATATTTAATAATATGTAGAAAAAAGCAATTTAAAAATGAAATAAATCATTATTTTTCTTACCTTCACAAGTTTCTCCATTTTGGGCTTGCTTTTCTCCACATGTGCATGTTTTTATATTTCCTTCAAATGTGCAGCCAGTTGCACCATCTCCACAATTACAATCTTAACAATGTAAAATGTATTATCTTTAAATATAGTTGTGAAATTTAGAATCTTTAGACAGTTTTCTATAACTTCATTTACAGCAACAGAGCACGAAGTAAGAAATAAAAATACATGATGAAAAACACACATTTATGTATCAAAAACAAATATTTACTACCCCTTTAAACATTAACGTAAAAATTAGTAATATTTTTCCCCAATAGCAAACTATTTGTAGACTGCAATTATTTTTATTATAATTTCTTAAAAATGAAATGATAGTTTAATGTTTTTGTGATCTTTCATAAAAAGAATTTAAAATTGATATATCTGCTGCAGCATATATATTTGAAGACACTTGTTTCTACTTGCATTTCACTAGTTTTAATATTATAATTAATTTTTTGCTTTTTCTCTTTATTAAGAAATAATATTATCAACATATCTTACTCTCCTTCATTTCAAATAAATTATATACCAATGAAATTTTTTACAATTTTCCGCTAGAGATATAAGTTATTTAAAAACCTACCAAACACAAATTATAGTTTTGATTGGAATCTCTTTTCAAATGAAATGGCAAAGGGTGTTAACACAAAGACCTTATTAAAATATTTCAGATTTTTAATCATATGAAGAAAATAGCAATTCCAAAATAAATTAAATCACTATTTTTCTTACCTTCACATGTGTCTCCTTTTTGGGCTTGCTTTTCTCCGCATGTGCATGTTTTTATATTTCCTTCAAATGTGCAGCCAGTAGCCCCATCACCACAATTACAATCTAAACAATGTAAAATGTATTATATTTAAATATAAATGTGAAATTTAGAATCTTTAGACAGTTATCTATAATTTCATTTACAGAAACAGGGCACTATATCAGAAGTAACAACTGCATTTTACTGTTTTTAATATTATAATTAATTTTTGGCTTTTTGTCTTTCTTAAGAAATAATATTATCAACATATACTTACTCTCTTTCATTTCAAATAAATTATATACCGATGAGATTTTTTACAATTTTCATTCTTTTCTTTATTTCTATTCAATAGTTTTCTGCTAGAGATATAGGTTATTTAAAAACCTACCAAACACAAACTATAGTTCTGATTGAAATCTCTTTGCAAATTAAATGGAAAATGGTGTTACCACAAAGATCTTAGGAAAAAAATTTTAGATATTTAATAATATGTAGAAAAAAGCAATTTAAAAATGAAATAAATCATTATTTTTCTTACCTTCACAAGTGTCTCCTTTTTGGGCTTGCTTTTCTCCGCATGTGCATGTTTTTATATTTCCTTCAAATGTGCAGCCAGTTGCACCATCTCCACAATTACAATCTAAACAATGTAAAATGTATTATATTTAAATATAGTGGTGAAATTTAGAATCTTTAGACAATTTTCTATAACTTCATTTACAGCAACAGAGCACGAAGTAGGAAATAAAAATACATGATGAAAAACACACATTCATGTATCAAAAACAAATATTTACTACCCCCTTAAACATTAACGTAAAATTTAGTAATATTTTTCACCAATAGCACACTATTGGTAGACTGCAATTATTTTTATTATAATTTCTTAAAAATGAAATGATAGTTTAATGTTTTTGTGATCTTTCATAAAAAGAATTTAAAATTGATATCTCTACTGCAGCATATATATTTGAAGACACTTGTCTCTACTTGCATATTACTAGTTTTAATATTATAATTAATTTTTTGCTTTTTCGCTTTCTTAAGAAATAATATTATCAACATGTCTCACTCTCTTTCATTTCAAATAAATTATATACCAATGATATTTTTCACAATTTTCGTTCTTTTCTTCATATTCAATAGTTTTCCGCTAGAGATATAGGTTATTTAAAAACCTACCAAACACAAATTATAGTTTTGATTGGAATCTCTTTTCAAATGAAATAGCAAAGGGTGTTAACACAAAGACCTTAGGAAAATATTTCAGATTTTTAATCATATGAAGAAAATAGCAATTCCAAAATAAATTAAATCACTATTTTTCTTACCTTCACATGTGTCTCCTTTTTGGGCTTGCTTTTCTCCGCATGCGCATGTTTTTATATTTCCTTCAAATATGCAGCCAATTGCCCCATCACCACAATTACAATCTAAACAATGTAAAATGTATTATATTTAAATATAAATGTGAAATTTAGAATCTTTAGACATTTATCTATAATTTCATTTACAGCAACAGGGCACTATATCAGAAGTAACAACTGCATTTTACTGTTTTTAATATTATAATTAATTTTTGGCTTTTTGTCTTTCTTAAGAAATAATATTATCAACATATACTTACTCTCTTTCATTTCAAATAAATTATATACCAATGAGATTTTTTACAATTTTCATTCTTTTCTTTATTTCTATTCAATAGTTTTCTGTTAGAGATATAGGTTATTTAAAAACCTACCAAACACAAACTATAGTTCTGATTGAAATCTCTTTGCAAATTAAATGGAAAATGGTGTTACCACAAAGATCTTAGGAAAACATTTTAGATATTTAATAATATGTAGAAAAAAGCAATTTAAAAATGAAATAAATCATTATTTTTCTTACCTTCACAAGTTTCTCCTTTTTGGGCTTGCTTTTCTCCGCATGTGCATGTTTTTATATTTCCTTCAAATGTGCAGCCAGTTGCACCATCTCCACAATTACAATCTAAACAATGTAAAATGTATTATATTTAAATATAGTTGTGAAATTTAGAATCTTTAGACAATTTTCTATAACTTCATTTATAGCAACAGAGCACGAAGTAGGAAATAAAAATAAATGATGAAAAACACACATTCATGTATCAAAAACAAATATTTACTACCCCTTTAAATATTAACGTAAAATTTAATAATATTTTTCCCCAATAGCACACTATTGGTAGACTGCAATTATTTTTATTATAATTTCTTAAAAATGAAATGATAGTTTAATGTTTTTGTGATCTTTCATAAAAAGAATTTAAAATTGATATCTCTCCTGCAGCATATATATTTGAAGACACTTGTTTCTAACTGCATTTTACTGTTTTTAATATTATAATTAATTTTTTGCTTTTTCGCTTTCTTAAGAAATAATATTATCAACATGTCTCACTCTCTTTCATTTCAAATAAATTATATACCAATGATATTTTTCACAATTTTCGTTCTTTTCTTCATATTGTTGCACAAATTGTCTGTATATATTGTAAATAGTGACGTATTATTTCAAAATTCTATTGTAATTTATTTTTATCCTATTTTATTTAATAATTAATAGCGATTATACAAGTTAGAAAAAGGTGGCAACACCTAAAGTAATCGAGAAGTTTCGAGATATTTCTTTTCCGATGAATTGGCTGGAAATTTCGAGAATGTCTCACGCGCTTGTATATAAAAGACTTGAGAACGGGAAAGTTTTCAGATGGACTTCGGACTTCGTTGAAAGCTGATCGCTTTGTTTACCTATTGGAGTGAGCTTGTATTATCGCTGAATTCGAAGTTATTTTTGTTGAAGCTTGTGTTGAAGCTTGAGAGTACTTAAACTGTTGCCTGTGAATAAATTTTGTGAGTTTCCTGAAGAGAGAATTAATATTTGTATACCGTGAAAACTGTGCCATCATTGCCTCAGTGGAGAAATTCGTAACAGTGGTGTCAGAAGTGGGATTTCGTAATTTTGAATGCCGACAACTAGAGGAATGATGGAAGATCAAATGAAACAATTAATGGAAATGATTGCTGGAATAAAAGCCGGACAAGAATCCACAGCCGCTGAAATAAAAGCCGGACAAGAATTAACCGCCGCTGGTCAAGCCCGTCAAGAAACGACAAATGCCGAACTCGCCGCCGTAATCGCCGCCAGCCAAGAATCCACTTTAGCTGCTATAATTGGGATTAAAGAAGAAATGCAATCCGAACTGGCTACAATGGTGGAATCTACGATAATAGAGACTACTACAAGTGTTCTACAATCGGTAAAAGAAGAGGTTCTGAGTGAAGTAAGAAAAGAAATCAGTGAGAGTTTTGAGGCGGTTAATGGGAAAGTTGACTGCTTGGGAGAAAAGGTTTCCACCATGAAAGAAGAGCAGGAAAAGTTTAATGACGTTGTTGAAGAAAGGCTACGGAAAATTGAAACTCGCGAAGCTGCGACCTTTGCAACGCCTAAATGGGATAATGTTTCAACTCCCTTCATTACGCCACGTTCCAACATCAAAGTAGCCACTTTTGATGGGAGGTCGTCTTGGCGCGTTTATCAAACGCAGTTTGAAATGATTGCTTCTGCAAATGGATGGGACGATACTTCGAAAGCATTCCATCTCGCGGCTTCTCTTCGAGGTGAAGCTGCCGAAATTTTACAGACACTACCTGAAGAGAAGCGGGGAGAATTCGTGGCGCTGGCAAGTGCGTTGGAGTTAAGGTTTGGGGAGCAGCATCTAAAGGATTACAACAGACTGCAATTGAAAGTGAGACAGCAGAAGGCCAATGAAACTCTTCAAGAATTGGCATCGGATGTAGAAAGACTGTCGCTCCTCGCCTTCCCAGACTGTCCCTCGGACGTACGAGATAATCTGTCTCTTCAATATTTCGTGGATGCCATCAAAGATGTCGACATACAGCAAGCTACCAGGATTTCAGACAGCAAAGATCTGAAGTCAACCCTCGTCTATGCCATGAGAGTAGAAGCCGCACAGCAAGCTTCTGGAAAAGATCGGCGTTTCGTACGTGGAACATTGGCAGACGATTCCTCTGAACTTTTCACGAAGAAGTTTCAAGAATTGGAAAACAAGATGGAGCGAATTATGAGAAATATTCCTGGCTCGAGGGATCGAAAAACTAGAGTGGTTTGTTGGCTCTGCAACCGGGAAGGACATTTCAGACGTGATTGCCCTGAATTGGACAGGAGAGGGGACAGACCCTCGTCCGAGCCTCAGCAGTTAAACTAAAGAGCGGCTATCTCGCGAGGCGGAGGTCGCCGTGTAGAGCAGGTGGTGCCCCACTCAGCCTCTATCACATCTCATCCCTTCAAGGAGTAAACCATGGTTTATTCGTGGAGGGCAAGATCAATGGAACTTCCTGTCGTCTAATAGTTGACTCAGGTACAAATGTAACCATCTTACGGACGGATGTAGCCCGGCGCCTGGACAGCCAACCTCTTTACACGGCGGCTTCAGTTTCACTACAGACTGTGACTGGTGACAAAATTTCTGTGCATGGGAAATTAAATGTCAACATCTCTTTTGGATTTCACACCTACACTCACACCGTTTACGTCGCTGAAATTATTGACCCATGTATTCTTGGATTGGACTTTTTAAAGAGAAATGGAATTACTTTGAATTTCGAGAAAGCCGAGCTTCAAACGGGGAAAGAAGAAGTTCCATTGTTCGGTTTGGACTCGGAAGAGCCGTGTGCATATCGAATAGTAGCTCTTGAAGACATCACCATTCCCTCCATGACAGATTTGGTTGTAAAAGGTTCAACAGAGCTCCCGAAGGCCTTCCGATTTGGAGTAACGGACTTCCCATCATCGAATAGCGTCCCGAAAGGAGTGGTAGTAGGAGCGACGCTTGTGGATATCTCTCAAGAGGTGGTGCATGTGAGAATGGCCAACATCGGTGATTCTAAGAGAGTTATCAAGAAAGGAGAAGAAATTGCCACTTGCACAAATGTTACAAGCATCGAACGAGGATCGAAGGAGCTTCCGACCGCACCACCCGCGGATTTAGTGGACCAGCTTCTCGAAGACTCTCGGTTGGAAAGAAGGCAAGAGAAGATTGTCGGAAACCTTATAAAAGAATTTCAAGACATTTTCTCCATGTCATCGAAAGATGTAGGAAGAACAGAGCTTACTCAACATCGAATCGATACTGGGACCCATTTACCTATTAAACAACATCCTCGAAGACTTCCTTTCGCAAAACAAGAGGAGGTCGGGAAACTGTTACAGGAAATGGAAGATAATAGAGTTATCGAACCCTCCTCAAGTCCATGGGCCTCTCCAATCGTACTCGTTTGAAAGAAGGATGGTTCCACCAGGTTTTGTGTGGATTACCGGAAGCTGAACGAAATTACGAAAAAGGACAGCTACCCTCTGCCAAGAATCGATGACACTTTGGACACTCTATCGGGGAACCAGTGGTTTTCGATATTGGATTCGAAGAGTGGTTACTGGGAAGTGGAGATACATCCCGACGATCGTGAGAAGACTGTCTTCACTACCGGCCAAGGATTATGGCAGTTTCAAGTTATGCCGTTTGGCTTGTGAAATGCACCGGCTACGTTCGAGCGACTAATGGAGACTGTGCTTAGAAGACTTTCCTACGAGACCTGTCTGGTATATTTGGACGATATCATTATCACCGGGCGGAGTTTTGATCAACACTTGCAAAACGTGAAGAAAGTGTTCTTGAAGCTTAGGGAAGCCCACTTGAAACTTAGCCCATCAAAATGTAAGCTCTTTAAGATGAAAGTTAGTTATCTCGAACACATCATCTCATCCGAGGGAGTGAGCACAGATCCAGCCAAGATCCATGCTGTGCAAATTTGGTCTCGACCGCAAGATGTTCATCAATTGCGAAGTTTCCTAGGCCTGTGCACGTATTACCGTAGATTCGTAAAAGGTTTGTCCAAGATTGCTAGACCCCTGCATCGACTAACAGAGAGCAAGCAGAAGTTCCTGTGGACTGCCGACTGTGACGACTTCTTCAATCAACTGAAGAGCGCTTTAACATCAGCGCCTGTTTTGGCTTTTCCCGAGGTTAACAAGGACTTTATTTTGGATACAGATGCCAGCAATGAGGGAGTGGGCGCCGTTCTTTCCCAGGAAATTGAAGGACAGGAGAAAGTCATCGCTTATTTTAGTAAGAGCCTGTCAAGATCCGAGCGGAACTACTGCGTTACAAGAAAGGAGTTACTGGCAATAGTAAAAGCTGTTGAGCACTTTCATCATTACTTGTACGGGCAAAAATTCCTTTTAAGAACTGATCATGCGTCTCTGACTTGGTTGCTGAATTTCAAGAATACCGAGGGGCAAATAGCAAGGTGAATCCAGCGCCTACAGGAGTACGACATGGATATCCGTCACAGAAAGGGAACGTCCCATGGGAATGCAGATGCTCTTTCTAGAAGACCATGTCCGGAGAATTGCCGATTTTGTTCGAATGCGGAGTCTAAGTTTGGGACAACTGCATCTGCCGTTCGTAAAATAACTTCCAAGTCAACTACTTCAGACGTGGATCCTTGGAGTGATCAGTATGTCCGCATAAGTCAGGTCGAAGATCAGGACTTGAAACCTCTAATTGAATTAATGGAAGCGGCTACCGGAAAACCCAGTTGGCAGGAAATTGCATGCTATAGCCCAACAATGAAGAGATATTGGGCTATGTGGGACTCTTTGCACTTGAAGAATGGAGTACTCTACCGCCGATGGGATTCCGATGACGGTAAAAGCTTCCGGTGGCAATTAATCCTTCCAAGTTCTAGAGTTACCAACGTTCTAGAAGAACTTCACAGCAGTTCTACTGGAGGACATTTTGGTGTCACGAAAACTCTTCAGAAAGTCAGGGAGAGATTCTTCTGGGACAAAGCAAAATCCGACGTGGAGAAGTAGTGCAAGTCCTGTGATGCATGCAATCCGAGGAAGGGACCGAAGACCAGAACTCGTGGAAAGTTGCAACGTTACAACGTAGGAGCACCATTCGAAAGAATTGCTTTGGACGTCTTAGGCCCCCTACCTCACACAACTAATGGCAACAAATACATCCTAGTTGTCATGGACTACTTTAGCAAGTGGCCAGAAGCATACGCGATTCCGGACCAGGAAGCCACAACCGTAGCAGAAGTCCTCATACGGAATTGGATCTCCCGATTTGGCGTACCCCTGCTGATACATTCCGATCAGGGAACGAACTTCAACTCTGCCGTCTTCACTGGGCTGTGTGACTTGCTCGACATGGAAAAGACTCGTACAACTCCCTTGCACCCACAATCCGATGGAATAGTTGAACGATTTAATAGAACGATTCTGAATCATCTCTCCTTGTTTGTTTCCAAGAACCAGCAAGATTGGGATCAGAAACTTCCACTGTTCCTTTTGGCCTACAGAAGTGCTACTCACGAGACCACCGGATATACACCATCCCGAATGATTTTCGGAAGAGACCATAGACTACCCTGCGACCTCCTCTTTGGACGACCACCGGACACTCCTACCTCGCCTGTCCAGTATCTAGATGATCTCCAGGCACGTTTGGAAGCCGTACATCGGTTCGCCAGAGAAAGAATCAACATCATGACGGAGCGCATGAAGGTCCGCTACGATGCCAAGGCCACGGAACGTTCATTCCAGGAAGGTGACAAGGTGTGGTTATGGAATCCTAAACGTCGGAAAGGACTCTCTCCTAAGCTCCAGACGAACTGGGAAGGGCCGTATGTGGTCCTTAAGAAGATCAACGACGTCGTGGTAAGGATTCAACGGACACCCTCCTGTAAACCTGGAGAAGTACATCACAATAGACTAGCCCCATATTATGATAGAAGGGATTGAATGACCTTTCCTCTTAAGGACTTCACTGCCCGAGACGTGCAGTCTTTAAGAAGGTGGAAATGTTGCACAAATTGTCTGTATATATTGTAAATAGTGACGTATTATTTTAAAATTCTATTGTAATTTATTTTTATCTTATTTTATTTATTAATAGCGATTATACAGGTTAGAAAAAGGTGGCAACACCTAAAGCAATCGAGAAGTTTCGAGATATTTCTTTTCCGACGAATTGGCTGGAAATTTCTCGATTATTCTCTCGCGCTAGTATTTAAAGACCGGGAGATAGGGAAAGTTTTCAGATTGACTTTGGACTTCGAGGTGAGCTGATCGCTTTGTTTACTGGAGTGAGCTTGTATAATCGCTGTATTCGAAGTTGTTTTTGCTAAAGCTTGTGTTGAAGCTTGTGAGCGACTACACTGTTGCCTGTGGATAAATTTTGTGAGTTTTTCTGAAGAGAGAATAAATATTTTTATACTGTAAAAACTGTGCCATCATTGCCTCAGCGGAAAAATTCGTAACAATATTATAATTAATTTTTTGCTTTTTCTCTTTCTTAAGAAATAATATTATCAACATGTCTTACTCTCTTTCATTTCAAATAAATTATATACCAATGAGATTTTATACAATTTTCATTCTTTTCTTTATTTCTATTCAATAGTTTTCAGCTAGAGATATAGGTTATTTAAAAACCTACCGAACACAAACTATAGATCTGATTGAAATCTCTTTTCAAATGAAATGGCAAATGGTGTTACCACAAAGATCTTAGGAAAATATTTTAGATATTTAATCTTATGTAGAAAAAAGCAATTTAAAAATAAATTAAATCACTATTTTTCTTACCTTCACATGTTTCTCCTTTTTGGGCTTGCTTTTCTCCACATGTGCATGTTTTTATATTCCCTTCAAATGTGCAGCCAGTTGCCCCATCGCCACAATTACAATCTAAACAGTGTAAAATGTTTTATTATTAAATATAGTAGTGAAATTTTGAATCTTTAGACAGTTTTCTATAATTTAATTTACAGCAACAGGGCACTATATCAGAAATAACAAACGGTAATAAAAACAAAAAAAGGCGAATGTATCGAAAAACAAATATTTACGAACCCATCAAACATTTACATAAAAATTAGTATTATTTTTCCCTAATGGAACACTATTGGTAGACTGCAGATATTGTTATTATAATTTCTAAAAAATAAAATATTTTTAATATTTTTTTTTATCTTTTATAAAAAGAGATTAAAATTAAATTCTCTCCTGCAGCATATATTTGAAGACACTTGTACCTAACTGCATTTTGCAGATTTTAATATTATAATTAATTTTTTTCTTTTTTGTCTTTCTTAAGAAATAATATTATCAACATATCCTTACTCTCTTTCATTTCAAATAAATTATATAATAATGAAATTTTTTACAATTTTCATTCTTTTCTTTATTTCTATTCAATAGTTTTCAGCTAGAGATACAGGTTATTTAAAAACCTACCAAACACAAACAATAATTCTGATTGAAATCTTTTTTCAAATGAAATGGCAAATGGTGTTACCACAAAGATCTTAGGAAAGCATTTTAGATATTTAATAATAGTGTTACGAATTTTTGTATATTTGTAAATATTTCGTAGTGTTAATTTTGTAAATAGTAAAATTTATGTTCATTTCGCATACGGCAATGCAATGGTTTGTTTCCCTGCAGTGAAGATATCAACGCTTGATAACGGGTTTTACAGAGGTAACTCTGGGAAGCGAGTTTCAAGGGACAGGGCATTTAACATTATGGTAATGGGAATCTCGCCAAACTTGGAGACCATTTGGCGACATTTTCGGTACATGTATCCCATGTATGTACATGTATAGGATTTTTCGACTACTGTCTGGAAAGTTCTCCAAATGTCCATATCTGGAAGGTTCAAGTATGTTCGCAGCCATTCCTATATAAGCGCGACCTGAGTTAGTTGATTTTGAATCACTGAGTTAGTTGTCTCTCAACGTTCATTGTGAGAGCTGTATTCCTGACTTGAGTCAGTTCTTGGATTTTGAGTCACTGAATTAGTTGACTGGTGATACTGAGCGAACTGTATTGCATTGTCTTTTGCGGCGATGTAGCAGTTGTTGTCAAGTTTTTAACTGCTGTTTTGTGCTCTATTGAGGTGAAAAGAGCTGTATTGTGTCTACTAGAACGAGAAGTTCTGGAGCTGTAAGATAACTGTGAAGCGTTATTTTGGAATTAATTTCTGCAAGTTTTGATCTGCTTTGGCGTCAAATCTTTCGAACCCGTACAACGCAACAATATGTAGAAAAAAGCAATTTAAAAATGTATTAAATCATTATTTTTCTTACCTTCACAAGTTTCTCCTTTTTGGGCTTGCTTTTCTCCGCATGTGCATGTTTTTATATTTCCTTCAAATGTGCAGCCAGTTGCCCCATCACCACAATTACAATCTAAACAATGTAAAATGTTTTATTATTAAATATAGTAGTGAAATTTTGAATCTTTAGACAATTTTCTATAATTTAATTTACAGCAACAGGGCACTATATCAGAAATAAAAAAAGCGTAATAAAAACAAAAAAAGGCGAATGTATTGAAAAACAAATATTTACTAACCCTTCAAACATTTACGTAAAAATTAGTATTATTTTTCCCCAATGGAACACTATTGGTAGGCTGCAGATATTTTTATTACAATTTCTAAAAATTGAAATATTTTTTAATATTTTTGTTATCTTTTATAAAAAGATATTAAAATTGATACCTCTCCTGCAGCATATATTTGAAGACATTTGTACCTAACTGCATTTTGCAGTTTTTAATATTATAATTAATTTTTTGCTTTTTCTCTTTCTTAAGAAATAATATTATCAACATGACTTACTGTCTTTCATTTCAAAGAAATTATATGAAAATAAGATTTTTTTTTCCAGTTGTCGCAACTTTATTTAATTCTATTCAATAGTTTTCCGCTAGAGATATAAGTTATTTAAAAACCTACCAAACACAAATTATAGTTTTGATTGGAATCTCTCTTCAAATGAAATGGCAAAGGGTGTTACCACAAAGACCTCAGGAAAATATTTCAGATTTTTAACCATATGAAGAAAATAGCAATTTCAAAATGAATTAAATCACTATTTTTCTTACCTTCACACGTATCTCCTTTTTGGGCTTGCTTTTCTCCGCATGTGCATGTTTTTATATTTCCTTCAAATGAGCAGCCAGTTGCCCCATCGCCACAATTACAATCTAAATAATGCAAAATGTAATATATTTAAATATAAGGGTGAAATTTAGAATCTTTAGACAGTTTTCTATAATTTAATTTACTGCAAAATGGCACTATATCAGAAATAACAAAGAATAAAAAAAAAAAAGGCTAATGTATTTAATAACAAATATTTACTAACCCTTTAAACATTTACTTAAAAATTAGTTTTATTTTTTCCCAATGCACATTATTGGTAGACTGCAGATATTTTTATTACAATATCTTCAAATTGAAATAATCTATTATCATTTTTGTTATATTTCATAAAAAGACATTAAAATTGATATCTCTCCTGCAGGATATATTTGAAGATACTTGTATCTAACTACATTTTGCAGTTTTTAATAACATAATTTTTCAATTTTTCACTCCCTTAAGACATGATATTATCGATATGTCTTATTGTCTTTCGCTTCAAAGAAATTATAGGAAAATATATTTTTTCCAATTGTCGTTCCTTTCTTTTATTCTATTCAATAATTTCCGCTGGAGATATAGGTTATTTTAAAAACCTACCAAACACAAAATATAGTTCTGATTGGAATCTATTTTCATATGAAATAAAAGGCAAATGGTGTTACCACAAATATCTTAGGAAAACATTTTAGATATTTAATAATATGTAGAAAAAAGCAATTTAAAAATGAAATAAATCATTATTTTTCTTACCTTCACATGTTTCACCTTTTTGGGCTTGCTTTTCTACGCATTTGCATGTTTTTATATTCCCTTCAAATGTGCAGCCAGTTGCCCCATCGCCACAATTACAATCTAAACAATGTAAAATGTTTTATAATTAAATATAGTATTGAAGTTTTGAATCTATAGACAGTTATCTATAATTTCATTTACAGCAACAGGGCACTATATCAGAAATATAAAAGCATGATAAAAAAAAAGTTCATGTATTGAAAAACAAATATTTACTAACCCTTTAAACATTTAAGTAAAAGGTGTTTTTTTCTCCCCTAAGACACACTATCGGTGGACTGCAATTATTTTTATTATAATTTCTTAATAATGAAATAATAGTTTAATATTTTTGTTATCGTTCATAAAAAGAATTTAAAATTGATATCTCTCCTGCAGCATATATTTGAAGACACTTGTACCTAACTGCATTTTGCAGTTTTTAATATTATAATTATTTTTTTATTTTTTCACTCTCTTAAGAAATGATATTATTAACATGTCTTATTCTCTTTCACTTCAAAGAAATTATATGCCAATAAGATTTTTCCAGCTGTCATTCTTTTCTTTATTTCTAATCAATAGTTTTCCTCTATACGTTATTTAAAAACCAACCAAACACAAATTTTGTTTCTAATTGGAATCACTTTTCAAAAGTTTGAAGCTCATTGTTGTCTTTCAATAATATGATGCACTAGACTTCATTGTATTAAAGATTTCGCCATTTTATTTCATAGATAATTCCTAATTTCATAACTGAATCCCCAACTCCCGAAAAGATTTTGAAACTACATTTTAAGACGATCAATTACAAGCTAAAATTAAACAATTGCTGCTATAATTTCTTCGTGACACTTGTGTATACTTTAGTTTTGAAAATTTACTGCAATCTGTTGTCGAAGACGTCACAATTAATATTTATACTTTTTTCAAACGGAACCAATTTCCATAATGAAAAATTTTTTTACATTGCACTTAGCAATACACGTTTGTGATATTTCATATACAGCGTGTCCCCGTATAACCTGGCCGACCTTTATTTTCGACACCATTGGTCCTAGATGCATAGTCCCATTTGAAGAAATATTTTCAATAGTTAAAATAGTTTTACTGAATAGTTTTTAAGTTAGCGAAGGGGTTGGTATAAAAATTATGGATTGTAAATTTTGATACGGACCCCAGTTCCCCCAACTCATATTTAGAAAAATGTTGCCCATGAAAAAACATTTCAAATAAAAAAAATTGAAATTTGTTCGACCAATTGCCACGGTGTTATTGGAGTTAAAAAGTTTTAATGCTATTTGTTTGGCCCGTACATAAATTAGAATATTAATTAGTATTTATTAGTTTATTAGTATTTATTATTATTTAATTAACATTAAAAAGTTACATATTGTACACCACATAATAAATTGTAAACATACATATAAGCAATTTTAATTAAGTAATTTTTAATAATAACGTAATCTGAAAGCAGCGCTTTTTATTAACACAAACAAAAATAAACGGTGATAGAAATGAACAAAGTGAAAAGTATAAATAACCTCTTTCTTAATTACATATGCTCGAAGTGTTTTTCTTTGACTAAAATACCTAATCGCACACGTAATTAAGATTCATCTTCAACATTTTTCAGCATTACAGGCCTAATACACTAATTCGTTAATAATAAATTAATAAAATAAATTAATAAAAATAATATAATAAAAATAAAATAATATAATAAATTAATAAAAATTAATTAATAAAATTCGTTTCTCCAAATCTATTAGACTGGTCGGTTCTTTTAATCTTTTTCATAGGCCTTGCTATTCAAAAATCCCCAAAGAAAGAAATCTAAAGGATTTAGATCTGGAGATCTAGGAGGCCATTCTACCGGACCTCCATAGCCTACAATGTTGTCTTGACACC
Source organism: Linyphia triangularis (assembly GCA_963978545.1). Lineage (NCBI taxonomy): Eukaryota > Metazoa > Arthropoda > Arachnida > Araneae > Linyphiidae > Linyphia > Linyphia triangularis. Next base: position 79,812,861 of record OZ021731.1, read on the forward strand.
CACCCCACAAGGCAGGAAGCTGCCTTGTGGGGTGATGCACCATCCTGTTGTAACCACATCTTTTTAAGGTCTGCTAATACGACATAGTTATCCAGAAAGTCAGATAAAAGTCCCTGTATCAGGTTTTACATACATCACATACTTTTTACTTGTTGATGTATGTATCAGCAAAAAGAAAAGTCCTACTAACGCTCCCTTCCATATACCACGCCAAACGTTAACGCACCATCGCACTTGATGCTTGTTTGGTCGGATTACATGGAGTTTTTGCAGGGACCAAAATTGTGTGTTTTATCTATTTACTACCCCAGTTCTTGAAAGCGTACACTCATCAGAAAATAGAATGTTATTCACAAATGATGAATCCAATTCTAGCTTGTTCATGATGAAACTGCAGAAATCAAACCGTCTATTTTTATCCCCGGGCAAAAACTCTTGCACCAATCACCGGCGATAAATATGTGCACCGTGTCGGTTTAAAACTCTCTACACATTGGTTTTTGAGTATCTACATGCTTCATTAATATCCCTGACACTAGACTGAGGGAAAGCAAGAGAACAGCCCAAAATTTCTTTGTCAGAGACAACCCCTCTTGAATTTCCGGATTGAGGACGTTTTCCTATGCTACCCGTTTCTCGCAAACGCTTTACAGCATTTAAAATCGTATTTTTAGATGAGTATATACCATTTGGAAATAATTTAATTGCATATTGGTCTAGCAGCCTCTCACCCATTTCTATTACATTGGCCGTACAGAAATAACATTTCTGCGTACTGTTCCGCAGTGTGCATTTTCACGACGAGGATTGACAATACATCTGGTATTGGTATGAGCTACTTTTATTTTGAAGTGAACATACATTTTGAGTTTTCTACCTACCATTCAATAATCTACCACTAAAATTTTTATAGGAACCTTCAAATCCCGCTGTACTACATGCTAATTTACACATAAGAATCGAGCAATTTTTTTTCCTGTCTAGAATTTTTGCACAACACAAGAGTGTGAATTTGTTCTGCCTCGATAGATTTTATTTTTACTTTAACGTAATCGAAAGATTTTGTTAGTTTCAGGGAGTACAGCACATATTATCTCTTTCAAACGAGTTCAGCATCCACAATTCACTACAGATATTGATAGATCGTATTCATGCGTTTGGTTTCAGAATAATTTTCTGAACGCAAATGCTGTTTCTCTGTATTTCATTTTGTGTACATGCCCTTAAAATATGTTAATGACCACGGGTGTAAAGTGGTATAAGTCACTAAATTCCATTTTTCATATCTTCATAAATATTGGTCGCACAAATTTTGAATTGTTTTTGTTTGAAATGTTTTTTCATAGGCAACATTTTTCTAAATATGAGTTGGGGAAACTGGGGACCATATAAAAATTTACAATCCGTAATTTTTATACCTACTCCTTTTCTAACTTAAAAAATATTCAGTAAAAATATTTTAATGATTTAAAACATTTCTTCAATTGGGATTCTGCATCTAGGACCAACGGTATCGAAGATAAAGGACGGCCAGGTTATACGGGGACACGCTGTATACTAGCTATATATAAAGTACTAATTTCTTTCTCTTCTAAATAATGAAATTAGAACATTATATAGGTTCATATTATATATTGCTAACATTAACCGCTTGCTGCAAGAAATGAAATGTAAGTTTTCCAATACAAATGGAAAATTTCTAAGTTATCAATATAACTTGCATTAAAATGCAAATCGTATATTAGAAATTAATTCAATACGAAATCATTCAAAACAAAAATCATGCGTTTATCAACTTCTTACAAATAATAATTGTCTTCTAGGAGTAACTGGATTACTGTAGTGATTAACGTCTTAGGCTAGTAAGCTCCAGCCAAAACCCTAGCCATTTCAATATTTTGAAAAAAAATTACAATTTCATAAAATAATAAAATAAAATTCAAATAAAATATATCTTCCACTATACCTCAAATAACTCGAAAATCTCACAAAATCCAATCATCACAAAATATTTCCACAGAAAAAAGCGAAGCCAACAGTAAATACCCTAATCGATGGCGCCCCAAAAGTCGTCCAATGGGGATCCCACGTGTAAAATTTACAGGTGACACGCCCTTTTTCCCTTTCTCCGTAGTTACACTCCTTCACAGGATCACAGGTGTTAATGTACGCCAAAGCTACGCAATGTAACGCATTGTACCCTAGAGCCACGATGTTTTAGCTGTACGTCAAAGCCACGTACGCCAATGTCACGACACCCATAGATGCACGGCTTGCGGCAGACCACGAATATATTCGATGGACCTGTTTTCCTACCCCTTCGACCTCCCGTTTTGCAGTAATTGGAGGGTGGGTCCAGGGCCTGATCATGACAATTTGGGTATCAAAGCCCGGACACATTCGGGGGCCTCTTTTTCAAAAGCCTGATCACAATATCTTCAGTATTATTCACAACTTCAGATTCGATATTTGTTGATCTCACAATAAATTCATCAAGATTTCCTTTCATTTTTTTTTTCTGTATCTTTCAAAGAAGCTTGTTTTTTACGTATTTAAGTAATGGTTTGGTTTATTTGAATAAATATAATCTGGGATACTAAAGATGGTTCAAGATCAATACAAAATGATTTTTATAAAAATATATTTTTATGAATAAAAAATATTCACATAGCTTTGGTGAGACAAAAGTATAAGTTTACATCCAATTTCGGGGCCCCCTAAAATCATGGGCCCAAGGCCTGGGCCTTGTGGGCCTAGGCGATGATCAGGGCCTGGGTGGGTCCAATGCCATTCTGTGCAATGGGAAGTTTTTTCTCCTGAAGGTGTTGATGTTGTCTTTTACGTGTATGTATGAGTAGAAAGTGAACGGAAGATTTTGAAGGGTCGACTCAAAAGGAACTTAGAATCGGATTGTTGTCGAATGTGAATGCTGAAATTCGAATTAAAAGAAATACGAATCTAAACTCAATAACCGAAGAAGATTATCAAATGTTATTTGTAGAAAAGTAAACTATGACTTATTCTTTGTTTGGAAGAAGACTGTACAATTCGAAATTGTTAAAGTTTTTGCTTAAAATTTATATTAGGCGCTTGACTAGTAGGTGGGATTCGGTGATATTTTCACACCTAATTATACTTTTAGTTTATTGTAACAGAGAACTCAAAATCTATTTCGTGAGTGTATTTTTATTTTGTGAATCTTTATCAATTGAGATAATATGTTATGGTAATTTGAATCACTATTTATTTGATTATCAAGTACGTGTAACCATCACTCCTCAGTTCCTATTGTGATCTTTCAATGAAGCAATCAAATTCGGTTCTTCGTTTTAAGACGCTTGATACATTTTTATATTTACACCATTCAAAATAATGCATACGTCTCCAAACTTCAACTTTATCAAGGTTCTTTGTATGAAAGTATTCTGATAGAGGAGGTGTTAATTTTAAAATCTGGAGAAATATCAAAATTGTTTCAAATATAAAAACCTGTTAAAATTGGGTGATGCTTCGTTTCATACTTTGGAATCAAAATTATTAGAATCTTAAAAATTAATTATTGAAAATTATGAATAATACGAAAATAAAATCTAAAAATAATTTATAAATGAACAACATTACAATTATCAATCCTTCCGAAGATTGTTACAGTGATGTCACTTCTGTTTTGTTATTTGTAACTTCAATAAATTCTATGTCGGAATAAATATTGAAGTAATTTCATGTTCAAGCATGAACAACTTGGTGTTATTGAATGAGTGAAACCTTTCCGTGTTAAGGTTGGCAACGCAAGGTAAAAAAAGAAAAAAGAAAAGAAAAAAAAACTACCATTTTGATGTCCTTAAAACTTTATATTAACTTCGATCATGTTTGTGGCGGGCAAAAGATTTGGTGGACTAATAAATCAACCTGTCATAATCTAATCGAACTTAAACTCGGCAAATTGACTCGCATTCTATCAATTTTAAAAATTCGATCTGAACTCGAAATTGCTTCAATAACTGCAATCACACATAAAAGTTGGCAATGCATATAGCGGTGATATAGTAAAAACGTGTTTTTCATAGTTTCATTTTTTAGAATATAGTTTGAATTTTATCATGTGCCGTTTAGTGGAGTTTATTACAATTCAAGAGTCACCCCAAAATAAAAACTGGAGATAATTTTTCATAACGAATCAATCAAGGCAGGGGCATACTGGGACATAAAATCGGTCAGGTGAATTTAAATTTATTCCGGGCCAACTTTTGTTTAGAATTAAAAGAAAATTAATAAGTAGGTTTAATAATATAACTATTCCAATAAATAATTAAATATTTAATTTTAATAATTAAAAATTTTAACATATGTTATTATTTAAATTTTTATAATCGATTTTAATAACTAAATAGTTTTATTTAATAGTTTATTTCAATAATTGAATTCTTTTAATAATTTGCTTAATTAAATCAGATTTTTTTTCTCTACTATCAGTACTAGGCTTGGGCGATGCATCGATACATCGGCAAAAACCGGTGTGAAATCAACATCGTCAAACCGGTGTCATTATTTTCTCAAAACCGATACATCACGATCTTTTTTTACGATACTTGCCTAGCACTTCAAGGACGAAGTACCGTGCCACGATTCATGCGCGCGGTGTTCCTAAGATACTATAGAAACGTATTGAAACCGTCGAAACCGTGCCGTTCGAAACGAGTTCCATTTGCTTTGGACCGGTACTTCATCAGCAAGCTCACATCTTGATAATCCTATCCACCCTGCCCTGCATATGCGTGATGTTCCCAATATTATATAGAAACATAGTGAAACCGTAGACATCGGGCCGTTTGAGACGATTTCCATTTGCTTTTGCGCATGCCCGATACTTCATCAGAAAAAACCGCATCGTGGCAATCGTATCCACCTTCCGTATGTGCGATGAGTATTGAAATTGGGAGGTGGGGCCAGTAGTCTAGTAATATTGGAGATTCAATAAAAGAAGTATTCCTTTTAATGTTTGAACATTATTTATGTTATTCTCTCAACTCTCGGAAAACGTTTTGATTTTTATTTAATAGACTAATTAATTACACTTTTGTATTTTGAAATCTTTTATATTAACTTCAAGATTTTTTTTATCTTGCTATTATTTTATTTTGCTTTATTTATTAACGCAAGGGGATGCGGTATTCTGGCTAGTTTTTACCCAGTTAAGATAATCTGGTTATTTATTACTATGAGCTGTTTGTTATATTTTCTAAAATCAATGTGAACTAGTGCATGAAATAATCAAAGTTGTTTCTCTAATTTGATTGCTTAAATACTTATAAACGATTTTTTTCCAATTTACGTTGAAAGAATTTCTCTTCGGTCTCGTAAGTAAATAAATGTTTTATATTTTTTTTCAGTTTGTACAAATTGAATAAAGTTTATTTCCATAAGATTAATTACTCAATTGTTTCTTAAAAATGCGGAAATGCAGATTTTTTTGGCACAAAATAAGTATCATTAGAATTTTAAATGTTATGCATTAATTTTATTTTTATTGTTTAATTGTTATATTGTATATTGTAAGTAATAAAATATTCATTATAAAGTATATTTTTTATTTAATAATTAAGAATATCTAATAACTAAAGTAACATGTGTGCACTTGTCCTCCCCCCCCCCCCCTTCTCCTTCCCTGAAAAATAACAAAGTAAAATTTCATTAAGATAGAGAAATTGAAAAATCCGGATTAAACCAAAAATGATAATAATAATAATAACCGGCTTATACTCCCTTGGGTACTTTGTGTATTCCCCTGAAAATAATTCGGTCGCTGCTCATGTTATTTAAAATAAACTTCCTAAAACTATAAAAAACTAAAATGAATTTAATAAAATTTTACAAGGCTAAGTAAGCATAACTTTCGGCTATATAGCGTGTTATGATAATGTTGTTTTGTAGTATTCTGTAAAAAAAAAATATACACATAGTTAACATCGCGATATATCGTGACATCGTGATGTTTGCTTCCCGATATATCACGATACAGAAATGTTAACATCGCCCAGGCCTAATCAGTACCTCCTTTGAGTGAACTTGATTTTCATATACCATTAATAGTTTTTAACAAAAACTAAAACAAAATTGCCAAAAAACTAGAAGTGTGGAACATCGCGCAACTTTCAGTTACAGTTAAATTACAATAAATGTCACTGCATTAATATTTAACATGCACTGGGGTACTTTATAATTTTTTTTTATTTTCATTAATCTAAAAATAAATACGCCACCAAAATGACAATACACTTTTCAATAACAATTACATTATGCTTTCAGGAAATTGAAACAGATGAGGAACAGTCGTTTATGGGCAATGCTGAAGTTAAAAAACCTATGTGTTCATTTTTTACTTTGTTTCACGCGTCGAATTTCAACGGGAACTTTGGAGTTGGGGATGCTTATAACATCTTAAAAGACATTACTACAGCGATTTTGATCAAAATCGTTCCAGCTTTTCTTTGGGGAGGGAGGACTATTATTGAAAAACATTATTGTTTCAATAACAGCATCCTTACGCGCAAGTCCATTTTTGACGGAATCCTAATGACAGATCCCATGGGTACTACTAACCTGAATGCAAAAGTTAAACATCATAGTTAATCCGTTCACGAGTTAGCTGAGCACAGTCAGGTGGGCGACATTTTTCTAGAACACATTTTTGAACTGAGGATGTTCCTAAATTTGTAGTAATGCAAAACACGAAAAAAAATTGTTTTTGGCCAAATGATAAACTTTCATTACCCTATGTTATTTACTGGGCAATTGAAAGGAAAAATTTCAATATAAAGACTGTACAGGTGTATAAATAGTATGTGTATTATCTAACTCTCTACGCGGGACCGGCTAGTTTTATACTGACGCTGATCGGCCCGGTGATTGCACTGAACAACCCTATGGGCAGTACGCCCCTGATTAATACATTTACATTAAAAATCACCCAACTCCTGGAGCTGACTTTTAGTGTGAAATATTATCTCCTCTGTCATCAGTGTTTACTTGACCCCGTAATCTCATATTTAACATGAGTTTCTTGATGAATTCTAGTGGCAAAATTGTCCGCCTTACCTTCTGAACGGTTTGAAAGTGATTGAAACTTCTCAATGCATTAAATCTGTACGCAATGCATATAGTAGAAGCGTCCCACACATGCTTGATGAAATTCGGAATAGAGAAATGATGTGGCTTTTTTATAGGGATTATATTCATATATTTTAATCGTTTATTTAAAGCAAAAGTATGATATAATTTGACATAAGTATCAATAAATATGATTTAGAAAATGATATTTCACAATTAAAGCCTTGCCTAGACTAAGTTTAAATAATTATTGTGAAAAAGTTGAATCAAATTCTCTTGGGGAGCTTACTAAACAAATTCAGCATATTGAACTTAAAGACCCAAACTCTTTTCGCAACAAATCGTTTTCTTGAATTGGCATTTACCATGAAATATCATTTTTATATTTACCAATATTACTTACGAGACTGAAAAAATTATTTTCTTTGCAGAATCTGATGTCAAAAAGATTTGATCTTTGTGTGCAATATGTTGAATTGGTTTAATAAGCACCCCAAGAGCTCAAAAGATAATTGAATTCCACTTTTTTACTATAATTATGTCAATTTGATCCAGACAAGTGCTTAGGTGAAATATCGGTTTCTAAATCATGTTTATAGATACTTATGGCAATAATTTTTCCACTTTTGCTTTGGATAAACGATTAAAATATATGAATATAATCCCTATAAATAAGCCACATCATTTCTCTATTCCGAATTTCATCAAGCATGTGTGGGACGCTTCTACTATATGCATTGCGTACAGATTTAATGCATTGAGAAGTTTCAATCACTTGCAAACAGTTCGAAAGGTAAGGCGAACAATTCAATCACTAGAATTCTTCAAGAAAATCATGTTAAATGGGAGATGCCAAGTAAACACTGATGACAGGGGAGGTCATAGTTCACTAAAAGTCAACTCCATGAGTTGCGTGATTTTTAATGTAAATGAATCTGCAGAACTGCACATTTACGGTACTTCATTCTTTTGCATATTCTCCATTGTACACTTTGCATTTCAATTTGAGACTGAGTTGTTTTACTTTTATATATGTTATATAAAGATGTACCTTTGATGTGAATTTCATTCATTTATGCTACTCCGCTGAGAAAATATTAGGGAAAAATCTTAATTATCCTTAATTTTTGGACATTAGTGTAAATGTCGGCAGTTTTTATAGGCTAGAATCTCCTTTGGTTGGTTGTTTTCAGATTATCTGGCGCTGTCAGCAACACGAGGGCAATAATGCGGCGAAACATTCATCATTTGACAAGCCAACATATATTTACAAACATCCTTGCCTTACAACACGGGACTCGAACCCGCATCCTAGCAGAATCTCCTTTGTCGTACGGAACAATTTCAATTTCAGGCACTAGAAAGTATCAGTATTCATTTATCAAATACCTATATTTCAGAATTTATAACCTGATTGAATACGCTTAAAAGCTATGTTGAAGCATTTCTCAGTGACAGTAAAAAACACAATCTAACTCGTTTTATAACAGAAAAAAAAACCTTAGTTGAGTATTATACACCTACCTTGGAAGAGGTTGTCGATGTTAGATAACGAGCGAAATTTTGGTTAACGAAACGACATCATTGCGCGATTGTCAATTTCGTTTGAGAAGCCAGAAAATTACATTTCATCGCTTCCAATGTTTTTCATCCATAGATGGATGGGGTCACTCATCGCCTTCAAGAGATTCGTGCCAATTTTTAAATTTTTGTAACCATTCATCTATGGAAATTCCTTTCAAGGAATCAGAATAGTAAACAGTATCGAATATTTTCAGTGTTTCCTTTGCAGATTTTTCAAGGTCACTCTAAAAACTAATAGTATGTGAGGTGATCAAAATTAAATATTCAGACATCACCAGCCTTACTTTCACAAACCACTGCCTTGCACACACTGAGCAGAACCCCAAGTCGAAATTTCCACTTACCGTCACGATTACAGTTCCTTAATATACAAACCGACTTAGGAAATAAAATAAAAAATGTTGGAACTTATTGGCCCATCTGATGGCTGTGTGGTTAGCGCTCTGGTCAAGCATGCCAAATGTGCTTGGTTCAAATCCAGTATTAAGCATGGTAATTCGTTGTGGTTCGGAATCCACGTTAAGCTATAGGTCCCGGCCTGATTAGCCATTAATGTGCATAAAAATAGATCGTTGAGCGTACCAACCAAACTGGAAATTTTTGCCGCAATTGCTTGCGAAAATTGAAATTTTGCAAGAAACTCAAAAAATCAAATTGATTTCACTATAAATTTAGTAACATTCATCAACTTGAAACTGGAGTGATATTTTTGCAATAAGTGTTAAAATTTCATCTTTGTTCCCCTCGATGCGTCAGGATTTCTTTAACACAATATAGATCTTATCTCTATTTAGACACATTTTGCAGTTGTTTAATTGATCCACAAATCTCGCGATATAAGTGTAATAGTTTTAAATATTGCAAGAAAAAGCTAAAATTATATACCAACCTTGATATCCTTCCAGATACTTAGTTTTATTACCATTCGATACGATTTTCCCGTTTGCTAATACAATGCACGAGGCAAAACACAGACTGTACCACACATTCATCCTGAATTATTCTTACGAATTTTGCGTATTAAGTCAGTGCACTAACACCTATGGTACTTTTTTCAAAACAAATTAATCACTGGGTCGAGATAAAGGATAAAACGAAACGGTTCTAGCTTATCTAAGTGTCAACGTTGACGATAATTCATCTCTTCGTTTTGTGTCCTTCAATTGCAGATTTCAGATTATCGATTCAATTTTATCTCCAAATGTGTGTTGCCATTAATCACAGTAAAATTGCAAAGACACTTTTAATCCATCTATATGATTCTCGCATGCGTACCCAAAAAGAGGCTGTATTTGTAAATGCGGATTGGCAACATCGGCCGTTAACAAATTAGAATCAACGATTTAAGTTTGGCGTCCACTATCGTTGAGCAGAGCAGAGCGGAGTGGAGTAGAGCCAATTACAAGGCTGCCAACGTCTACTGTACCTCGTGCTACAATGGACGTTGACAGCCTTGTAATTGGCTCTAATCTAATTCACTCCGCTCTGCTCTGCGCTGCTTAGCAATAGTGGAAGCCAAGCTTTACTGATCTCTGCTACAACTTCTGGATAGCGCATGCTTGGTTGCTTGGTTATTGACTTGAAGTTGAAGAAGGCTTAATATTTACCGTAGAGTTTTACACTAGCAATTTTGCCAAAAACTAGTTAAAATTTGTTTTGTAGCTGGAAGGATTTTCGTCCATAATCCGCAAGTTTATGAATTACCATTTTCTAAAATCCAAAATCACACAACAAAAAATCATTCAAAATGCAATTCACTTGAATATTTATTTGGCTCATGTTTTTTGGAGATTTTAATCAGTTTAGATTTGTAGTTTGAGTTCAAAGCGTAATTGAAAATATTAAAAGAGGACCAGGGTTCAATTTAATTACAACAACTTTGAAAAGTTTGGATCCCCCACCTCCGTCCAAAAAAAAAAAAAAAATTCAGGTTCCCAAACATGGACTTAGTTGGATAGAGCGAAAATCAGGCCTTGTTCACAAGGTGAACCAATGAGTGTTGCATCACAACATTAGGGTTTAGTTAGAGTTAACAATCAGGAATGCAACCGCCTAAATACGGACTCTTGAATTCAATAAACTTTTCAAATTCATTATCTTTATACACTTAGTGCGCACTTTATTATAACCAGATGACAGTTTTAGACAAATGAGCCACTACGTTACTGCGTTGCCTTTAAAAGGCTACTGTATTATTAGAGAAGAAAGTCGAGTTTCGCCAGTAATATTGTATATAAATGAATTGGGATTATTGGGAGGAATCATACTTAAAATTCATTAACCACCTTTCGAAATAATCTCATTTGATGTTTTTTAACTACTTTGTACCCATTACACTGAATTGAGATTAATTTTATAAAAACTCTAACCTGTCAAGAATTGATTGCCTTTGGAGATTTCTTCCATTAATCCCAATTTAGTTCATTGTCTACAAGTAACCCAAAGAAATAATTAACACGCGGCCGATTTGAGGCAAACATTGTATTTCATAACTTTTTCCGGTTGATTATTTTTCCTGGCGGTTTTTTTTTTTTTTTTTTTTTTTTTTTTTAACAATGTGTAGTTGTTTTTTGGGAGATATCAATTCATTTTGTTGCATTTGTTTTGTTCTAAGTGAGTAAGATACGGTAGATGGATACATTAGCGTGAATAATCATATTGTCGTTTCAAGCGCATAAGTGTTTAATCACCGTTAGATTCACAGCACAGTTATATTCACATACGACTATTTGCATTGAGTATGATAATAAATATCAAGAATAAATATTGTACAGAGATTTTGGTTTGTAATTAAAATCCTTTCCATTTCTATGAAGTAGAAATATTCCTTTCGTCACCAAAAAAAAAAAAAAAAAAAAAAAAAAAAATTATAATTAAAAATGTAATCCTACTAGTTATAACTTGAGTACAAAAACATGTAAATATATAACAAAAAATTAGATTGGGCGTTAAAAAAAACAAAAAAAAACACTTGTTTTATATGCGAAATAGCGGATTATCATCTTTAGATACCAGTTAATATAAATAAAAATTTAGTTCAAAGCACCTTTCGCGTCCGGGTAGTGATCTAAAGGTACGTAGTTAGTATGATTTAATGAAAAGCCATTTACTGTTAGGGTTTACAGCAGCACACTCGTTTGTATTAGAACTTTCACCATTTAATGTTAGTATATAACAATAAAATGCAACTTTTTCAAATGTTTGTATTGTTAACCTACATTTTTTTTTTTTTTTTTTTTTTTTTTTTTTGTTCGCTTCTCCCAAGTGGATATTACGAGTGGAAATTCATGCTAAAATCCATTTTGAGATTGCGTTTATTTCTGATTCATATGAGTTAGTTTTCTTTCCTTCCCACTTGTCTATAGAAATATTAAAAATGTTGCTATATTTACCAGAACACCTTACGCCATCAAACTTTTCGTGTTTTTTTTCGCATTTGCATGTCGCCTTTTTCTCTGCAGCAGGGTCGTATATGCATTCAGCTTTGATGTCTTCACATTTCTGTATCAGTTCGTTTGTACAACCATCAACAACTCCGCAGTCGTCACCTCTTGTTCCATCTGGGCATTTACATGTTTGGCCATCCTCATTGCATGTTTCTCCATTCTTACAAGGAGTCCAACCACAAACCACTGCAAAGAATAATAATTGGCGCCTGAAAATGATTTTCCTCCGATACAGAATGCTGTACGCATTTTGACAGCACTAAATGCAAAGAACGGATTTGGTGTACAAATCATGAAAAAAAGCTTTGTTGTGAATATTGGTATTGGAAATAATACTTTATAATTTAATAAACTTCGATTGTTTGTTTTTTTCACTTGTGGCATTTAAAAAAAAATTCACCAAGCAGCTTGCCAAATTTCTTCTGAAATTACAAGCATAAGTAATTTCTGATTAATTTTCAGTACCAGCTCAGATAAAAGAAGAAAATATTCAAAAATATTGTTCTATTACTTTATATCTCTAACTCAAATAAGCAAAGCAGGCTTAATTAGAAACTTTGGTTTCTCGACAACACTTTGTTTTGTTCAGTTTTAGCTTTTTACCCCTCCCCCCCCCCTTCACCCCTTCTCCCAGTTAATCATGCCAAACTGATGACTACATGGTTATACCTTTACCAAAGATGCTGGATGATTAATCAGTGCTGTATTCAAAAATAGGTCGTTAAGAGTACAAACCAACCCAATTGACTATTAGATACAATAGGAGGATGTAACTAAACTATTTTAAATGTGATTCAAGCCTACAATGATTTCAGTTCGGTTGCTTTTATGAATAAATGAGGAGGCGCAAAATTACGGTTTAGGTATAAAATAAAAAAAATTAAATTATATAAAACATATTTGCGGAGAGAATTCAAGTTTTAATGGAAGTTTTTACATCTTAGAGTATTAACATCATATTGTTTAATGAACCTGAGATTATAAGCAGAGAATATGTTAACTACTTGTGTTGACAATTTCAAAACTGTAGCCCTATTCGAAATCGTTCTATAAAGTAAGTGTTATATAAAAAAAAAAAAAAAACTAATCAAAATTTTTAAATTCTGTTTTTAAAAATCCAATTAGAAGGCTAAATCTATTTTGTCATTAGGGCAATTAGAATGCCAAAACTACTTATTAAACTTACTTACTGTGGAAAATTTCAGAACTCTATGTCTCTTTTAAGTAGCTTTCTTTAGATCCACCGACAGCTTGTTTTGTTATTATAGATTATAACCCACTAATTAACCACATATGACATCGTTAACACAAAGGTTGTTAGGGATGTGACTAAACTAATTGCATTTTAAATACAAACGTGTTTTTGTTTCAGTTGCGTACGAATGAATACTTAGACGAAACATTGCGGTTGGAGTATCAAAATAAAAAGCATGTTGTTTAGAAGTGACTAAAGACGGAGGAACTAATTCGAGATTAAGACGATGGTTTCTATGTCCCTGATAATTCCAGTGTTTAGACTATGTTAAAGTTGTATTGGGTGATAAATTGACACTCACTTTATCTCAAATGAGGAAATCTAATGATATTAAATTGTCCAATTATTAATAATTCTCATTTAAAGATAATTTTTGTAAAGTAAAAGTAAAGCAAAGTAATGTATTCTGAGGCTTAAGAGCAGCCAAAAACGTTTTATTAGAGATTTGAAGTTATATTTAATACCTTATCACAATAGAATGCAACTTTCCCAAATACCAACAATCAAATTTCTCTTTTTCATTTTTTCGTCCCATTGTAAGATATGTATGCATTCGCTTGAAATTATTTTCGAAAGTTTAGTAAATATATTTATTCAGAAAAGAAAAACTTAAGGAGTTAATTTATTCAAATAAGAAAAATAATAAGGAGTTAATTTATTCAAATAAGAAAAATAATGAGTTAATTTATTCAAATAAGAAAAATAATAAGGAGTTAGAATAACGTTTGGAATAAAAAAAAACTCTTTCATATTTTACGTTAATTATGTTCTAATTAAGTCTATGGCACCGAAGATCATATCTTTCCGAAACGCGATGCGCTGACTCAAAAATCTCAAGCTGAAGATCTCTAATTTGGCAGCAGTTGTTCTTGAAATCGGGGTACGTCTAGCAAAAGCAGCAGAAAAACAAACAGAGCTGCGCCATCTTTTATATTGAAAGCACAACTTTGCTTCCAGAATTCGACTCCGATGGCTTTGAGGCGCTTTAAAATTCGCTTGTTGAGTCGCTCCAAATAATCTTGCTCATTCTTCTTGGCTTTGATACGAGTTATGATCAAGTAAAGTCACCAATTCTACATCTTCGAAAACCTTCTTTCTTCCATCTCTATGCCAGTCTTCGACATCAAAATCACCCTTCTTGAAGGATTGAAACCACTCGCGACACATTCTTTCACTAATAGAAGCCTCACCGTAAGTAATTCGTTCTTCTTCTTGACTTTGATACAAAGCCTTATCAACTGATTTCATCAATTCTACATCTTCGAAAACCTTTCTTCCACCGCTCTGCTGGTCTTCGACGTCAAACTCATCGTTCTGGAAGAGTTGAAACCACTCGCATCAGGTTATTTCACATACAGCGGCCTCACTATAAGATTTGAGAACATTCAATGAGCCTCAGCGACAGATTTCATCATATTGAATCAGAGAATTAAAACCTCGCACAAATTACGAGAATTTTGCTCGTAAACTGACATTTTCAATTGAGGATAACTTTATGATGCAGACGCAAATCGACTAATGTTTTTATGAGGTTATGTTGCCAAATGCCTAAGTTTATTGTATGACGTGTATGAACGATTTATTTGGACCACTACTTACTGCTGAAGCCATATATAGAAAAACGGCGGCGGCATAGTTGCACATAAAGTAATGTTTATATAGATAAATTTTTAACTTTTAAACTCAAACAATTTCAAACAACCTTTGTACGTTTACGCAACCTACGTAACAACACAACTGACACCAAGATTACCAATAGAATAAAATGCTTACCTGAATCTTGCGATGTATATGCTTCTTTCACGGCATAAGCATCGAAATTGTTTCCATTCGATAATTCTATTAATCTTCCTGAATAGTCATTTTTGAATTTCTTATGAAATAAAGCATTGGCACTTGATCCAAAATATGTAATTGAGGCCAAGTACAGAATTATTTCAATTTTCCTAACATCCATAATCTCCAATTATTATATGTATATATTTTAAATATTCACCATAAAATCTATCTACAAACACAGCATTACCCTATTCGAGTTACAAATAATCATCCAATGTCTTATTTCTTAAGGGATTCTTTTATCAAAATACAGAAGTGGGACTGATATCATTCTCAAGTTCTTTTTAGTTGTTTTGGTATAACTTAGCTTAGTGCTTGAAGGCCCGCTTATCAAGAATATAACTTCAGGATAAGACGTTTTTGAATAGACAATACGACAAACTGATTTCGAACTCTTTATTTAAGAATGTGATAGTTTCTTCTATTCTTTCTTTTTTAAGAGTAGATAGGAGACTAGAAGTGAAATCCCTTCCTAAAATGTAGTTAAGATCCATACGAAGAATGATAGTATATAAAAATGAATATCGCCAAACCTTCCTAGAATTAGAGTAAATCATGTTAAGTTTTCAGCTTTGTTTTATTTTAAATTCCCGGTCGTAGCAGTATATTTACTATGAATGTAAAACATGGCACAATCTTCAATTACACAAAATTTAAGGTTACTGATTTGGAATTTGAAATGTATTAGAATTATTTTATGTTTGTATATTCATCATTTTTTTTTTACAAAATTTTCTTTAATAATGCTAATTTGAAAATATTTGGGGATATATACGTTTTTACGATTAATTTTTTCAAAAATAGGTGCCAGCTTCTTATTTTAGTCGATAAAATTCATACATAGTAAGTTTTAATTTAAATTTTTTAAGGTTGTTAGAATAAAGTAGTATGAAGATAAAGTTAATATATTCTCAACTTTCTGATATTAAAAAATAATATAGGATATTAATATATTGTCTAGTTGCTAATTCGTAATAAAAGCTAATGCAGAATTTCATTATAGTGGAAAAATCTTAATCTATTTTTTTTTTTTTTTAAATATCAATATTTTGGAACGCATAGTGTAAAAATATTTTTAGGAAAATGTTCTACGTAAAATCAGCGTAACTTTGGAAAGTAACTTTTTACGATGCTCAGTTATGAAATAAAAGTGTGCGGCTATAAGACTAACGTAGGGAATTAATGGTGGTTGTTGCACGTTAAGTAAGTAAAGACTTCAATGTCCTCTCGTTGGTGTAGCTTGCATTTGAAGAGGGGTGAAAATTCAGGTGTTGGCTTCTCGTCATCTGACCAGATTCAAAATTTGAAGGTGTAATTAACGATGTAACTTGTTTGAAATCGATAAAGACCTCATTAAATCTATGCCTTTTAAATTTTTCAACCAATAACATTTCAAAACATTGGTTCCAGAGGCTATAACTTTGACATACCCACAATTTTTAAGTTACCGAATAAGCTGTGTAAATTAACTTTTGAGGAGTCAATTTACTCTTTTGTTTAACATGGGAGTTTCAGTACGTTAATTCGTTCGAGAAAATCATCGAAACACAAACAGAAACGAATTCAATCAAATTCATACATCTGCGTTGGCTTGACAATGCGCTTCTTTTTTTCAAACAGATTATTGGCGTGCATGTTGTATTATTGCGGTATCAAAAGCGAAATAATTAGCGCTAGTACAATATGTACCAAACCAGATTCACAATTAATAATAAATCTAAAATACACACAAAGAGAAAATAAGATACTTTATTTTTTCACATCATTTTGTACAATACAGATATAAATATCAATAATTTAAATTATTTACAAAGATATAAGTTAATCAACAAGAAACTATAATTCTGGCACACTCTCATGTGCAGTTACCATGTTTTAGTCGATTCCATTTACAGTTTGGTTTAGCTGAAATAAAATGTCTCATTTTTCTTGCAGATTGTTTTTGATCTTTTATAAGACTATAGATTCGAAGGTTTCAATCTTTACGTCACAATGTCACAATATTTACGTCAGATATATAGCGTTACCATTTGCAATTGAAGTCTGCGCTTCAGGATACCTTTGTATAAATGGCAATGACGCATCTTGAACTAGAAAAAAGTTTATTACAATAAGGTTAGACAGACATTAGTAGTTTTATTGGATATACACTATTATTATTATTATTATTATTATTATTATTAGACAGACACTAGTATTATTAGGAAGATGCAAGTTAAATAGATACTTGTACATTGTTTTTCCTTTTTTGGCTTAAAGCATTTTATCGTTAAGAATTTTTTCAGAGGAAACGATAACGCAGCTTTTATAAAATAAAAGCTAAAATTTATTTTTCGTATCAAAAGACTCGCAAACAATACACTCGCTACAAAGCGTCATCAAAGGCTTCAGTGCGTATAACTTCGAATACAGCGATAAATTCAGACTCCACAGCAAGCGCTGAGCTCCTTTCAGAGCAGCACTCAAAATGCAAATGCATTGAAATTCCGCTCTTGGCAGTATTTATAGGCTTGTTGGCGAACTTTCCTGCTAACAAAACAGGTGAAACCAATTGAATATAGCTGCCATACTGTAATAAGTTGAATTCAATTACTATCAGATGCTATCCAAATTTCAGTAAGAATTACTAATATTGATATATATCAATATAAGCAATTCTCGTCCAAACTTGTTAACATTTGTTAGTCAATGAAGGCAATCTATTACATTATTATATGGTAACTGTTAAGCCTTTTTTGGTTTAGCCAAGTATTCACTATTCAGAAGTTGCAGATTAAGATCAGAATGCTCACTTCGTTTCCTTTATGTATTGGTGTAAACGAGCTAGATGGTGAACGTTAGTGATGCCAAAATTCTAATATCCATTATTTAACAATCTATTCCATAGCAACAAAAAGGAATGTTTTAAAACGCTTCCCCTCCCCTACCTTATAATTGCTACCAAATAGCAGATTTATTCTCAAAGAATGAAAAACGAAGATGTGAAGCAAGTAAACACTGTTAACACAAATTAGAACCGATATAACTTACGATAGTCATTTGCTTGGAAGTTGAGCAGGAAGCCTGGTCCGTGATTGCTGGTGTCCGATTTAAATTTCACCATCACTTCGTTGCTTCGGGAGACGTGAGTTGCGGGGGAATCCTGAAAAAATATATTCGGTAACATTCATTGGTAAAGGTTAGTGGAAGTAAGGTACATGCATAATTTAATTCAAGGTACTTTTCTAATAGACCATTGCCACGTTCTTTGGCACCTTTGAAAAAGAACCCAAACACACGGCGAAACCTGAATGAGCCATATTAGTGTTTAAAAGTCGTAAGTAAAGTCGTTCATTGTTCTTAGAGATATAAATTTTTTTTTTAGAAAATTATTCCCCAACTGAAAAATTATCGTCAATGGGAATCACAAGAATGGAAAAGAACCGAATTTTTTAGAAGCAACAGGATTCAACTTCTCTTATATTGTTAGGATACAAGTTTACCGATTTAATAACAGTTGAAAAGGTGTCTTAGCAACCTTTAGTCGGGTGGCTAGAGTAAAGAGCTCATCGGAAGATCGTGAGTTATGTCCTCGGCGGCCACATAAGATCAGTATGCACTTAATGGAGGCTGGTGCACATTAATTCTGTCGTGACCTTAATGTCTTTTTGTTGGTGTAGTGGGGTAGGAGAGAGAGGTTTGCAGTAGGATATTTCGTTCGCCTACTCTTCTATATGTTCAAAATTACGAGACGTATGTCTGTGTTTAAGCATGTTATAAGTGGCAAATATAGACAGTCGGAACTTGCAAGCCAAACGTTGTTTTGTTTGGATGCTTTGATTGCAATAACGTCAAAATAATTTCTAGATCCACAGCTGGAAAAGAAAATCCCCCTTCATACCTTCTTTTAAGTTCATTATATTCAAAATATTATTTTCACAAGCCTGAAGTAGTTTGCACTAAATCAACTCATACATAGTTTTAAATACTTTCTGCACACATAACCGAAACTTGCGTTGATCTGGAGTCAAATTTCATAGGTAGCAATTTTCTTGCATTATTCATTGTTTTAGTCAAAGTTATTTTCTTTGAAAAAAGATGTACATAATATATATTAAACTGTTTAATTTATGGTGATTTATGAAATAAAAATCAAGTAGGTTGTGTTAAACAAAATATCCAATTCCATTGAACACAAAATTTGAAGGGGAAAAAAATTAGTTTCAGGTCCAAATAATGCTGAATATTTTCTACTCTTTTAGTGGTTTCAAACCTATCACTATTCTTTAGAAAGATCCCCATTGCAGTAGAGACCTTGCTCTTCATATTGCAATCAAAAAGTAGCAATTTTTGGCCAACTCAACCTAAAGAAGCCCATTACCGAATCAGGTGACTAAATAAATGTAAATTTTCTTTCTAAAGAATTAAACGTAGTCTTAACTCTACTCTGAGTGTAACTTCTATGAGGAAGATAAAATGTCTGCCTATTTGTAACAAAATGTAATAAATTAACTACACGCTTCAAAATAATGCAAAAATATTAAGCTCTTAGTATAGTTTCTCTCTGAGATTTGAAGTGGAGTCACTAATCTAACACTAAATTGACCATCAATTTGTCACAAAGAGAGCTTTGATTCAATGGGCTTAAATCACAATTCCTGATTTTTCCTCTACAATATTTTGTTTAGTTTGTTTTTATCCTGGGCCTGCCCAATGGTATTGTTTTCAATTGATAAAATGTGTGGTCCTGTGTCCATCTTTACTGAATGCTGTGTGGGCTCTGCCGTCTCCGACTTCTTGCATAAAAAGAAATGTATGCTGATGATGTTCAGTTGTATTTAGGTATCGATGTTTTATAAAACTAAGAAGAAAAAAAATAAAAAAACTTTGTTATGGGCTTGGATTTAAGGCCCAGGGTAAACTGTACAATGGCCCTAAATTCTAAATATTTTTATTAATATTGAGATAAGTTTTTTAATACTATACTGCTCATTGATCCTATTCCAATTTCTTTCCCAAGTATTATATACAGTAAAACACACTGTCATTGCTTTTCCCTTTATTAAAATGATAACATTTTATAATTAAAGTAATCAAATCTAATAATGAGCTAACCATTTTTTTACAAAAAAACTTTGGGACTACTAATAAATCCAAATTTTTATTTTTGATGAGACCTTGACCTTTGATTAGTCATTGCTAAAATAAAATGTATTTTACTTAACATGTAATTTTCAAATTTATTTGTAATCTCGTGATATTTTGCACAGCTTTTAAAAAATAACAATGATTTACTCGAATTTTTACTAAATTAAATAACTGAACTGGTTTAAATTATATAGTTTCTATTATACACATATTAACCCTTTGCACTCGAGGCCTTTTTCGCGCGGAGGGACCAGCAACTCGAAACATTTTAGGTTCGGTTGGCGTTTATGGATATTTTTCATAGAAACTAAACACAGTCATTGGCCTTGCATCAAATTTCCGCATAAAACTTAGTGGTCCTCTCGTGTTTCGGCATCGAATCGTGTGACGTCTGAGAGGCGCCGCTCGAATGCAAAGGGTTAATATATGTAACGGTAATTAATAAAATTAATTCCATTCTGCCATGCAATTGGAAGAATATCAACTAGTCTATAAAAATGTGGTCTTTCCTAACCATTTGCTGGCCTTGCCAGAAATGTCCAACTTAATACTTCTACCTCCAGGATATCTTTCACTTACCGATCCACAATACCTGGCCACCCTATCAGCAAGGTCCCCAGAGTGTCCGTCATATATCTCGACGTAGTTGGAGTCGCATCCCGCCGTCGAGTTCATGATGAACCTCACGAACTGGACATTCATGCTGTGGTATCCTGGCACAGAGAGGTACCACACGCACTCGGCGTTCCTGTTGTAAGTCTGAGGATAGAGAGGACTCGAAAGGCTTCCCTCCTCGCCATAGATGGTACCACCACAACCGCGACCTAGAAGAAGGGTAGAACATGTGTTTATTCCTTTTTTTTATCGCTGTATTTGTATTTTGAAAGGTTGGTCACTGATGCCTGACTATATTTCTGAATAGTGCATGCTTGGTTATTAACTTGAAGCAGAAAAAGTGTTAACGATCACCATATATATCCTTGTTAACGACTCTCCCCCAAAAGAGTTAACATCTCAATATGCAGGTAATCCGGGAAAACCTATTGCAAAATATTAGATGGGGAATAGTATGGTGACACTTCCATTGTCATGCATCATACTTCTGAATAGTACATGCTTGGTTATTAAATCGCAGTTGAAGAAAGCTTAACAATCACCATAGATATCTATGTCAACGACTCTCCCCCCAAAAGAGTTAGCATCTGTCAATAATTGAGAGAAACCTATTGCTAAGTATTAGTCTCTGAACAGTATGGTGACACTTTTGGCTTATTAAATGGTGACACTTCCATTGGCATGCATCATACTTCTGAATAATACATGCTTGGTTATTGACTTGAAGCTAAGGAAGGCTTAACAATCACCATATATATATAATGTTGGCATCACTTATAATTAGATGCACGAGCTCATGTTAAAAAAGTAAAAGATATTGACAGTTAGAACAAGACAGTTTTAGTGAAGTATGCAGAGCTGAAGTTAGTGCGTAAGAAACAGGCAATACATATATCTTCAATACCTTACTTAGCATTTATTTATTGAAGTTTTAACATTTCAGAAGTGGGATTGATATCTACAATCCGCCAACGGACAACGATAAAAAAAAAAAAAAATTAATAACTCAAGTAAAGGCACTTAACGCATTACGGCAGGCAACGATTAATCCAAACGGAATACTCAATACGGAGCAACGTCGACGGACAACGATAAAGTCTATCGAAGATTTATACGATACCTCGACGAGCTAATTTGTATAAAGGACTACTATGATTATCTGAAAATTCGCATAGGCGAAAAATTGCGATTTAAGTCTTATTTGAAGATTTAGCTCTGTCGGGACTTGTTCGCAAGTGCAACGCCTTTACAAACTTTTCCAGTTAATAATAAAACCTTTTCGTTACGGACTTATAAGGTACGTGCTTCTATAATATCCAAAGTGTATTTCTAGTGAAGGTGACGGAACATTTTGAGCTCCAACGCATTGTGTAAACCTTCAAGTTAAGGAGTTGTTGGATAAATATTCATATAGCGTTTATTTGAATTTCTTTTCTTTTCTGTGCAAAATGTCTTATTTGGCGAAAGCTAAGAAAGTTGAATAACTGAAGCATGCAGAGCTGAAGTTAGTGAGTAAGAAGCAGGCAATAAAATATCTTCAATACCTTACATAGCATTTATTTATTAAAGCTTTAACAATATATCCATGTCAACGAATCTCTCCCAAAAGAGTTAGCATCTGTCAATACTACAGAGAAACTTATCGCAAAGCATTAAATGGTGATGTAGTATGGCGACACTTCAATTGGCTTCAACTGCTTGCAGAGCAGACACCGCTTATGAGCTATTCAAAAGTTACAGTTAGAGATCAGCGGTCTGTGTGTTGAGATATTATTTTGCCAGTGTTTGGAAGAAAAATAAAGTATTGAGAAATCAGCCTCCTGGAAGCAATTTTTTGAAAAAGGAATGGTTTAGACTTTAGTGGGCAATTTACCAAATTGTTCAATTTCAAGAACTAGAAAATCAGAGTTCCCACGGTCATTGAAAGTCATCAAAAGTGCTTAATATTTTCGAACTTGTTTTCAAGGCCTTGAAAGTACTTGAAAAGGCTTAGAGGTGCTTAAAAGTCCTTGAGAATGCTTAGAGCTCCTTAAAAGTCCTTAATTTTTGCAGATGTGTATCCAACTGCACAATTTTTAAAATTACAACTCAGATTTGCAATCCTCGAGAGACAGCCACTTATCCGCCCCATATCGGAATTCTCTGACGTATTTGTATTATGCATGCGCCAATTTATAACTTTTTGGTAGAATATACTTTATTAAATTTATATATAAACATGATGCCTGAAAACAAATTGTTAAAGATCCTTAAAAACATTATTTAGGACCTTAAAAGCCATTGAAAAGTCAGTGATTTTCATTCTGTGGTTTGAGTCGGGAAACCCAGAAAATGCGTTTTTCACCTAACCCAGCTAAGATACTAACTAGAATCCAATTAGTCTATAGGCTTTTTATATGTTAAATTATTTTTTAACAATGATACAATCAAATGACTTCTCAAGTAATAATAAATTGGCAATTCGTCATTAAACCTAAAATTAAGTGTATATTTGTTCAAAATGTATTTAGAAGATAAAAAGTAATATAAATTTGGATGATACATGGCATTACTGGTCTATAAAAAGCTAATTTTAGTACAATTTGGATATTTTGATCTATGTTTGTTGTATTACTGTGGTAATTCATTTGCAAACATATTTTTTCATCTAAGTGTATATAATAGTTTTAGTCATGTTAAAATTTCAACATTCCCACTGTCTTTAGTTGAACTGATACCAGTTCGGTTTTGTCTTGATTATTTTTTTTTTTTTTTTTTTTTTTTTTTTTTGAGAGAGAATAATATTTTCTTTTGCTGTCAAGGCGGCTTCAATTTTAATTCGATACAATTATTTAGCCCAAAAGCAAACCAGCTACGATTGTTTATTGAAATAGAATCGATGAGTTTATGCTACTTATTGAATTCCATTACTAAAGGATTTATTCTATTTTGGAAACACATGTATCTTATGAATACTGCATATTATTTTCATGCATAATATGATTATTTCCATACCTTGATCTGTCGTCATATAAATAAAGTAAAAGAGTCCCATGTAATGCTGCATTTGTGTTTCAAAATACAACGAATTTCCAGTTGAAAATACTGGATTTGGAGAATCGAATCCACAATAAGTGGCCAGAAGCGTCGCCTTGTTGTCAGCTCCATCGTATATCTGAAATAGTATTAGTATAATATACGTTACCAAATCAAGAAATAATATACGTCACCAAATTAAAAAATAATAAGCCATTTCATTTTAGTT
Organism: Linyphia triangularis; assembly: GCA_963978545.1. Lineage (NCBI taxonomy): Eukaryota > Metazoa > Arthropoda > Arachnida > Araneae > Linyphiidae > Linyphia > Linyphia triangularis. The sequence continues at coordinate 79,837,078 of OZ021731.1, forward strand.
CAATCAATTATTTTTATTTTAACAAATGTAACATTCATGAAGTACCAAAAAAAAATCATTGGAACCAACAACGCCCTAGAAGCACCTTATTGTCTGATTGGAACTTTTCACTTATGTCACGTTGAAGAGCTTAATATTGGTAGGCCGGCAATCCATATAGTAACACATAGTCAAACAAGCAAGCGACCTTCTTAAGATACTCCTTTATTCATAAAGTTATAAAAACACTGATCATTTTGAACAAATAGTGTATGCAATAGTATATGAACATAAACTCCATAGAATATTCTGTAATGTGGGAAAAGGCACTATGAGCAAACAAAGCTTTACTACCTCAAGCAGCCAACGGTCCGGGACTGGTATGGTAGTGCTTCTGAACAGCGAGAAAGATACAATAACCCGTAGGTCACTTTGAAGTTATAGCAGGAACCTGGAAACTTGGACTTCAGAAAATAGCGCAGGGTCAGTAAGGCACTCCACTCAAAAGACATTTGAGCTAACTATTGTTCGAGCGATCTTTGCCATAACACACGAGACTGATTGGAACTGTGAAAAGCCGCACTTGCATCATTTAAATTGCATAAAGAAGTCAATTTCTAAATTTGCATAAAGAAGCCAAGATGTCCATAATATAGTCAACCAATGCTTCACTAAGAGCAAAGCCCCGATAGCCTAAAATTCAGAAAAACCACACCAATATTAACCAGGGAGGTGTGACGTCATCACAACTTATATTACGAACGATTCCTGCAACAGTATACAACGTGCTTACGCAATCTTTACCATAACGCCCATAGATTGCAAAAATAACATCACTAAAAAATAACATTTCAGAAAAAAAATGTAATTGCCATGAAGATAAAGGCTATAAAATTATTGTAGTATAAACACTCTTCTTACTTTGAAGTTGTTCACTGAGCAGACATCTTGATTGTCGTACATCTCGAGTCGACTAAAGTAAGCCGAGATGGTTTTTCCCGGCGAAGTTGTGATGTTCATGGTGCACTTCTGAGCATTGTTTCTCCTGCCGGGATAACCCGAATTCGTTATCACTCCGCTTTCTCTGGTGTACGTCCTGTTGCAACCTAAACGACACACACACAAGGCAAAGATGAAGGTGTTAAAATTTGACAACGATATGCACAAATCAAATTCATAAATTTTCAACGAATATAACTTATAAACGCAGATATAAAAAAAAACATGTAAGACAACATAAATCTATTGCAGAAAATTCAAAACTATTGTACAAAATAGATAGATAATAAAAAGTTAGAAAGCAGAATGTCCAATACAATCCTACAAAATTATAATTGAAAAAAAATATTATAAGCCAGAACCAAATATTAAGAAGCCAGAACCAGATATTAACGAAGAAATATTAAATATGCGATAGTTAGATTTTGCGATAGTGTTTCTGTAAGGTTTATTTTCAAAAGCTATATTTTATTATATTTTTTAGTATTTTTGATTTCCTGTCTATTTTGCTAGATGCGTAGGGGTTGTGTGTGATTGATAAAATCTATCAATTGCACATTTTCGATTGAAATCTCGAAAATGTTCAAGCCGCTTGACGAAGAAACTCAATCAGGATTTCATATTTAATATTTTGTCTTTGATATCTGGCTTCTTATAATATGTTTCAATTATAATGTTTTAGGATTATTAACGCAGGGTTATATTATTTCACCTTTTGTTCTATAAAGACAACAGCATGAATGTATGATGAAACAAACAGGTCTGCATATCGCCAATAGAGCCCCTATAAAAGGAAGGCCGGATCGAACGCCATTTTGTGTCGTAAGGGTTGCCGCAATTCATGTTTCGACGTGGTATTGAGTTGGGTGAATGTGCGCTTTCCTCGTTTGGTATTTGTAAAAAGTGATCGTTTTTCTATAATATTTTTTGTAAAATGGGTTGTTGTTTGTCCTCTACTTGCTCAAGTCCGACTAAATACAAAGATTTTGAAAAGAAAAAGTTATTTCAATTTCCAACACAAGCAAACAGACACCAATGATGGATTCAAAACTGTCGCCGAGACAAATGAATCGCATCACTAATAAGTGTAGATGTGCAACGGAAGTTGTATTTTAATATTTATTACGATTAACTGTCTATGATTTTGCGTTGTCAAATAAGTTTTTTTTTATTATTATTATTATTATTTTGAAGTAATTTTGATTTCCTTATACCACTTTCCTATTCCAATGTTCTTTGCAAACTTCTGCGTGTTACTGAACTATATTTTTATATTGTAAACACGAAAGCATTCCTTTTCCTTGTTTTCCAAGTTAAACCATCATAGTTTTTCGAATGTTGCAGTTTAAATTGATTATAAAAAAGTTTTTTTAATTTTTTTTATTTTTATTAGTTTTGCATATCCAAATACTTTTGTTGCCAATTCGGAACGAGTCTGACATTTACGTTCCGAATGAAGGTTACCTTCTGTTTATTATTAAGTTTAGAAAAAAGTAATTTTTTCAAAAAGAATGGCAATTTAATATGTTAAAAAATGATAATTGTTTTTCAACTTAAATAATATATAAAATAATCCCATCCCCAATTGAAATAGAGCTTTTTTTTCTGTTTCTTTACTTTATGATTGTATTTTAATATACCTTGTAAAATGTTGTTCTCCACCACAAGGAAGTTGTTGAAACATTTCTTTGAATTAGAAGTAACACTTTTTAATGAGATTTTTTTAATTTTATTCATGGATAAAAATCATTTAATCCATTTTAAAAAGTGCATTGATATGCAATAGTTTCACTGTAATACATCAGATAAAGCTAATAGGAAAATGGAATTCATACTTTTATAAATTAAGACGCAGTAAAATTATTAAGTCATGAAGTTAGCAAATTGAATAATCATAAAAATTTTTAATGAATTATCAGTGGATTGCCTCTCTGTTAAAGATGATTTGCATTTTATTTTCAATGTAGGAATATGAATTTAAAAAACACCCTAAAACTTATTATTTTCATGTATACAACATTTTCATATAAAGGCTATATATACAGCAAAATTATAGATCAGGAATTTTCCAAATATAAACATGAAGTGCCGATTTGAAGAAAAGGTCCTTATCTGAACCATATTTACCTTTTTCATAAAGAAACTGTGCTGGTTAAATAAAGAAATAATTTTTTTTAAATATTTAAAATATGGGTTTCATGAAATATAGTTTTGAAATTATTAATATTTTTTGTTTTTCAAAAATGTATCAAATAAGATAAAAGCAAACACTATGAAGCCGTATTGGTAAATTTGATTTAAAAGAAACTGCTAAATAATTAAAAAGGTTTTCCTAATTTCTTGACAAAAAAAAATCGCGTTAATATAATTCATTTTTATGTCATATCCGGTAAAAAATAGTTTAAAAAAAAAAAAAAAACTGAATACAAGCAATAAAATTAACAAAAGAAAACGATATCGTCAACGCCGAAAACCCACTAACGATAGGGAAAATCAAAACATTTATTTGTAAGTCGCCAAGTAGCGCTAACTCTCCAAAATTGAAACCCACTTCAACAATATCTTATTTAAATACGACATAATGAGTGTAAAATACAACTTCCAAGCAAAATACAAGTATTCCAAGCAGTTTTTCTGAAAATTCTCAGCTTAATATAAAATACCGTGCTGTGGAAGTTGACGAAGTTTTATATTGCTTTCAATGGTACAGCGCCAAGCTGAGCCAACCTTTAGACACAAAATGGCGTTCGCGCCGGCTCACCTAATATAGGGGCCTTAATCGCCAACGTCAAATTTTAGTGAATACTTTACCATCTTAAGAGGATGTCCAAGTAAGGATCATTCCCTATACTCGCTATGTTATTATTATATTCTGGCCCACTGAGTTTAGAAACTACTCTGTATTATCACTTTCACATTTGATAAGTAGGTACGAAAATAAAATGATAAAACGACATAAATTAAAAATTCGAAAATAGTGTTTAATATATTTTATTTTATATTTCAAACCTTTACATCAATGTATATACAGTGGCGCTATCTGGTTTCATCTCTTTCTATTTTAGTTTTCATTTAAAATAGATGGAAATTAAATGAAAACAATTTATGTCACTTCGTTTAGTAATCTTTTTCGTACCTACTCACCAAATGTCATGGTGGTTATAGAAAGTAGTTTCTAAACTCACTGGTCTGGAAGATTATAACATAGTGAATGTAGGGAATGATCCTTACTAGGATTTCCTGTTAAACCAAACGGAAGGTTGGTAGTTAATCAAGTCCACAAAAGAGTTTTCTCTGTGTTTTTTCGTAAAATATTTTCAAAGTACAATTCAAACCTTACTTAATTCTTTGTAAGTAAAAGAAAATCCTTTTGCTCCGTTGTTGTTGGCATCGCTGTGGAACGTAATTGCCATCCCATGCTGACCCACGATGTCGTGAACTTGGGTTGGGCCACACAATCGGATAGGATTGTTTTGCTGCTGTTAAAAAAAAAATGAAATTTTAAAGTCACATTTAATTCGACGCTGTGAGTACAATTTTGTACAGATTGGTTATTATCGAATTGAAACTCTCTGTTCCTTATTTTAAATTACGGATTTTTATAGCATGCCATTTATATTATGGGGTTCAGATTATTTTTATTTAATTTCAGGAGACGCAATACCTATGAAACTATTTTATTATTTAAAGCCTTCAAAATAGATCCTGCACATATATTGAAATATTTATAGTTTAAAATTAAGTTTTGGAGAATAAATTTATATAATACTTGAAATTTTTAAAGTTTTTTTTAATTGAATTTCCGATTTTTTTTTTCTTCTAAATGTTTCACATGTTTTTCTTATTCTTTAAAAATAGACTTTGTGCATCTTAAATTTGGAGAAAAATAATTACAAAACATTAATTTCCTAACTTATTCTTCATTACAGACTTTCCAATCACTTGCATATTATAATCAGTACTTGATTAATAATCCATAAATATGAAGTTTTTGATAGATACCAATCACATCTACTACGCTCTTTTCAATGGCTACATTAATTTTTCTATACATTCGGATCTTTTGAAATTCCATTTAATAATCAATGCTAAAGCTCCAAATACTTATCAATTGACAGGATTTGTTTTTAACAAAATCATAAAAGGCTAATAGGTACAAAGAATCTCAGATAAAGAGAGGGCTACTATTTAACTATTTAACTGAAATTAGATTTCTATAAACACTTTAGTCTGCCAAGCACTGAATGCCCTTATGTCTTCCTCATAATAAACTCACTTTAATTTATCGGATGTAGAGTGCCTTAAAGATATGAAGAGTGGCAGCTAAGAGACAATCAGTTAATAACTTTTTCTGGCAGACCACATATGGCTTGTTTTTTTACAAAGTTAGTTGTGCTTTTATGAGATTTTTCTATAGTTTAATAGGATAGGCTTTTTAGATAGAAAAATAGTTATGGAAATACAAAAAAAAAGTCACTCACTCCACGAAATAACCGAGGATTATTATATGCTGAAGCTTTTATCTGAAAGAAATAAACAAAAATTTAATTCCGAAGTAAGAAACTTAATTCTTAAAATTCACTCACATCACTAAAACAAGTTGAAATATTTTGAAAGTTGATATTACATAGATTGCAGTAGTAACATATTAGGGGTACCAGAAAGTAATGTCGTTTCTGTGTGTGACGATATTCGTTAGTCATTTATCAGCTCATTGTGTACTTCAAAGTCGTGTCAAAGACATTTTAAGGTTAGAGTAACTTGTTTACTCATAAGTAATAATTTATTTATTTTTTTTGCTTTTTCAATTTATGGTGAATTTGCCAGCCAAATACCAGAAGAGGTACATATCCGGAATTGTATGCTTTTTGAGTTTCCCGAAGACAGTAACGCCACGGTTGCTACCAAACACATTTGCGATGTTTGTCCAAACGCATTAGACCTTCGTTAATGTCAAAGGCGATTTTCTAAGTTCAAATCCGGTAATTTCAATCTTTCCGACTAGTACTCACCAGGAAGGAAGACCAACAACTTTAGACAATGCCATGTTAAGGGAGGAGGTGGAAGCAAATCCATGTCAGACAACCGATGAACTGGTCAACACTCTTAACCAACCTTGGTAGACCACCCAAGAGCATTTGCAGCAAATTTCCAAAGAAAGCAGAGCAGGTGTTTAGGTCCCCCATTATCTGAATGCAGAATTCAAAAGTAACCAATCCAGAACATAAAATTTGTTGCTTCAAAGGCACAATATAGAAGCGTTTTTTGATCACTTGATCTCTGGAGATGAAAAATGGGTCCCCTATTTTAATCCAAAATGTAAAAGGCAGTGGCTCTCTCCGAATAAATTGCTATGAAGCTGGATTAAATCTCAAAAAGGCGCTTTTGTGTGTTTGGTGGATTACTCATGGGATCGTTCATTTTGAAATGCTGGAATCTGGACAAACTGTGAATGCAGACCTTTACTGTGATCAATTGTGTCGAGTAAACCGATCTTTAACTGAAAAGTGTCCAGTGATTGTTAACAGAAAATGCTTTATTCTGCAACATGATTATGCAAGATGGCACTGCGCAATACGAACCCGGAAAAAAATTAATGAATTGGGATGGGAGGTATTGCCTCACCTACCAAACTCGCCCGATATTGCTTCATCGGATTTCCATTTATTCCGATGGCTGCAACATTTTCAAAGTGGCAAAAAATTTGAAAATTCGGATGATATCCAAAATGCCATCTTCATGCGTTTTGCTAAAAAAACAATGGATTTTTACCGATCCGTTATTGAAAATTTGCACACTTGATATCAAAAGATTGTTGATAACGAGGGTGATTACATTATTGACTAAAAATAAAAACTTGGTGAAAATGTATCTGTTTGAATTTAATGTAGAAAAACCACATTGCTTTCCGATTCCCCATAACATATACACATGCATTATTATTCAAGCATATTAATATAAAAATTTAGGAAAATATTTAATAAATTAAGAGGTTACGTATTCATATTACGTCACTATTCGTATTACTGGTCACCACTTTAGTAAGTACAGGATGACCATTGTTAAACATTGCAATTGAAATAAAAAATATTAGTTTCTAATTTAGTGTATTTAAAATGTAGCATGTGAATAATATTTCAAAAGGGAGTTAGTGGAAAATATACCTATTTAGTTCGGTTCTAAATGAACTATCATTTGTAACAAACATTAATATATAATATAAATCATTTAAAAATGTATGCTTTAAAACAGATGTTTGTTTTGCTAAGCCGCTTATTTACCTGAATATCCTAAATTACTAACCACTTATTAAAAATGTGTTAAATTGGATATTTCGACGTATATTTTTTTATGTATTACCATTCAAAACGTAAAAATTAAATTTTAAAGTGGATACGAATTTCCATAACCAAAACTCATACTTATACATAAATTAAATATCTTCATTGAATAAAAATTGCACCTTTCCTTTGATTTTCTGGCATTAATTACTACTAAAAGGAAATACAGCGATGGTTTGCATACTTCTTAAACCTTCCATTGAAGTACTATACTGAATCCATGCGTAATTTCAAACTTATGTTTTGTGTTACATTATTGTATGCTTCAAAAGGGAAAAAAGATTTTTAGGAAAAATTATATTAAGTGTCAAAGTTACGATTTTAACTCAAAAGAGGGAATACGGGTATATTTTATTAAAAAAATAATAGTTATGAAAATAGTTATTAAAAAATAATAGCAATAAACAGTTATGGTTCAATGTATATGGTTCAACAGTCCCAACTTATAAATGTGGATTTCAATGATTTAATGCAATGCTTTTTGAATAATACCAATTGTGACTTCCATTTTTGGCCTGTTGACTTGGCTGTCTAATGAACATTTGAATAAAGCAAGTATATTTAATTAATTATTTCATAATGGATTCGATTCTTCAAATTGTCTGTTATTACTTCTACAATTTATGACAATGCGTAATGCGAATTCGACCAAATTCAACTGAATAATTTTATCGAATTCGGAAGCGTCGATCAGTTAATGAAAAGGCTGATTCAAAAGAGTTCTCAAGTACCTTTTGCACTTCTATGTAGTCTCCGTCGCATGGCACATCGATGTCGCTGAAGGTGACTTGCACTTGGTCGTTCCTCCACTCGCTGGCCGATCGGTTGCTGGCGATGGTCCACCTGCATCGGAGGTTGACCGGATAAGGGCTTGGGTAGTTGGGGGAAGTGATCGGACGGGTGAGGTCATCAGTGACTGTGCTTAGGGTGGAACGACCGCAAGGAGCTGCAATATGTAAGTCGGATTAATTTAGGAAAGCGATTTTCAATCTGTGGTATGCGTACCCCCATGGGTACGTGAAATGGTGTCAGAGAATATGCGGATAAAATAATGTATTGGTGGACATAGATTCAGTGCACATATAAAGTATGTTCAATGCAAGGTTCGTTTGCCAACTAAGGATAAACAGTCAAAAAGGAACAACCCAGGATGAGGGTTGGCAATCCTGGGAGGTCGGATGAAAAAAAAGGGACTTTGCAAGAAGGGACTGAGATGAGGGACTGGTATGCCTTCCTTCAGGAAGGCTAGACATTGTCGCGGGCGGAGAAATGTGTTATTTATAAAATAAAGTAATTATTTTATAAATATTAAGTTTATGTCTTAATAAAGACATAAAATTCAATGTAATTTTATGTCTTTATTAAACCTATAAAGTCAGGGGATCAAAATGTAGCATTTTCCTTGCTAATAAGTTCAATTGAAGACACAGGAACCTATACATAGAAGATACTGCATCGGACAAGGCTAGAGCAGCTAGAGGAAACTGTTGCTTTCAATCTAAAAGATTGGTTGGTTGTATTCAAATTATCTGGCGCCGTCAGCAACACGAGGGCTATAATGCGCCGAAACATTCGTCATTAGACAAGCCAACATACATTTACAAACACCCATGCCTAACACGGGACTCGAACCCGCAACCTCGCGGTTTAGAAGCTAGCACGCTAACCACTATACCCTTTGGTCGGCTTCAATCTAAGAGAAATTATAAAAAGTTGTTGCATTTTCAATGTAAATTATATTTCATTTTCGAGTATCAAAATAATTCAATTGAATCCAAAATAAATTTAAGTTAAAAAGTAATGAATATTTAAAAATTTCAATTTATGGAAATATTTTTTATCTTTGGGAACAGTACCTGTCGGTAGTGACTGGAATACAGGCCTTCACTTGACCGTGTTTGTAATTGTAAGTAATGGAGTTGAGGTATGGGTTGGTTATGTGCTGTAGTGATAATAGGTCAAAGAGTACACAAGTAAAAATAAATTGAGAAACACCGACTTAACCCTTAAATGCCCGAAGTTTATATTTTGATACCGGACTTTTAACACTTTAAATCCCACCCCACCCTAAATCGCCTTGTAGAAAAATTCCCAGCCAATCACCTTTTGGTCGGGTTCAGGGGGATACGGATATTTCAAACTGTCGTGAATCTTCCCGGCAGTAGTTGTTTGAAGCTTGACGGTCCTCAACAATAGACTATTGCGGAGCATGTAAAGGGGAGACATGGGTTTAGAGTACTCAGTGTCAAACTGCCCCACCCTTTGGACACTGACAAGGGGACCTTATGGTCTCGGAAATTCAAATCGGGATAAGACTCGGCAGATTAGTAGTATACCTTAAGGGTATCCACATAGTAAAGCGTACTAGCCAGAAGATTCCGAGAAAACAGGCTCTAAAGTGTTACGCGCAGCTTATTTACTACTAGAGATTTTTGCTCTGCAGCTCTCCGGTGGCTAAGTGGTCAGCGTTCTGGGTGGGAACCCGGTCGATCCGGGTTCGATATCTCGTGTTGTATTTTTTTTTTTTTAATTAATAAAGTCAATTTAAAAAGTGGGTTAGATAGGAGTGGAACAATTGTTCGATAAGTACGGTAAGGGTTTGGAAAATTTCTGACTTCCTGCTTATGTACAATAGGACAACATTCCTACTCTTCCATATAGAAACTGGTTCTTCATGTTTATTGCGAAAATCATTTATTTCTCAGCAGCTTATAATATTTCAAAATTTATAATCACTTGTTTGTGTGAATAGTAATGTAAAATATGTACCTTCATTAAAACACATTAAGTATTTAAAAATAAAATATTATCTTTAATTCAAATTTCAGTTAGCAGTAACAGTTACTTTATAAGTGAAAAAAATATATATATCTCACGAGGTATCGAACCCAGATCGCCAGTACGGTAACCCAGCACGCTGACCTTTTTAGCTACAGGGAGCTGCAGAGCAAAAATCTCTGCTAGTATATAAGCTGGCACTTTGGAGCCTGTTTTCTAGGAATCTTCTGGCTTGTGCATTTTATTGCTCTGCAACTCCCTGTAGCTAAAAAGGTCAGCGTGCTGGGTTACCGTACTGGCGATCTGGGTTCGATACCTCGTGAGATATATATATTTTTTTCACTTATAAAGTAACTGTTACTGCTAACTGAAATTTGAATTAAAGATAATATTTTATTTTTAAATACTTAATGTGTTTTAATGAAGGTACATATTTTACATTACTATTCACACAAACAAGTGATTATAAATTTTGAGATATTATAAGCTGTAGAGAAATAAATGATTTTCGCAATAAACATGAAGAACCAGTTTCTATATGGAAGAGTAGGAATGTTGTCCTATTGTACATAAGCAGGAAGTCAGAAATTACCCTTAAGGTATACTACCAATCTGCCGAGTCTCATCCCCATCTGAATTTCCGAGACCGTAAGGTCCCCTTGTGAGTAAGATAGTAGGGCCTTTTTCTTTTATGCGAATCTTGTCAAGTACTTAGCGGTGGCGTTTCCTTTCATTGATAAGATGCCGATTAAATGCTCCGACATATCAAGTAGATAAACTAACGCACAACCCTATTGCAAGTTATGAGACCTATAGTAATGATCTTTTAATGGTCGACAGTGATCCCCCCCCCCCCCACACACACACAGGAAACCCAAATTTTATCCGTTAACATAATTATAACAGGGTGAAACACCGCTTCACTATCATCACCATGCAAGAGCATATCTTGATGAGAAGTTTACCAACAGATGCCTCGAAAGAAGAGATCACATGGAATATATTCCCTCATTTTGCAGACCTGACGCCACTGAATTTTTCTTGTAAGAACATCTTAAAGATAAATTCTATGCCAAAAAACGACGATGCAACTAGAAGAACTAAAATCGTGAACAAGCAAAAACCGCAATACCAAATGAAACGTTTGTTGAAGTTTGTGAATTGATAGACCATCGTTATCAACAGCGTATAGACCAGAATGGTAACAGTTTTAAACACCTGTAGCAGAAGGAAATTATATACATTTTGTGTAGATTCTTTTCTTATATATGAATAAAAACTGAAGTTATAATAATTCAAACTGTGTATAAATTTTGGGGGACACCCTGAAAATAGAATTCGATAAGTTTATTCAATTAAGCTACCTTTGAAGTAGGCTTGGGTGATGTTAATATTTCTGCATCGCGATATATCGGGAAGCAAACATCGCGATGTCACGATACATCACGATGTTAAATATTTTTTTTTACAAAATACTATAAAACAATGTTTTCATAATAAGCTATGTAGCCGAGAGTTATGCTTACTTAGCTTTGTAACATTTTAATTAATTTACGTACAGAAGTTTATATTAAATAACATGGGCAGCGACAGAATTACTTTTAGGGGGATACATAAGCACCCAAGGGGGTATAAGCCGGTTATTTTTAATCCGGATTTTTTAATTTCTCTATCTTAATGAAATTTTACTTTGTTATTATACAGGGAAATCGGAGGGTGGGAGAGGGGAGGACAAGTGCACTTCCTGGCTGTGCAAATGTTACTTTAGTTATTGGATACTCTTAACTATTAAATCAAAAACATACTTTATAATGGATATTTTATTACTTACTATATACAATATAACTATTAAACAATAAAAATAAAATTAATGCATAACATTTAAAATTCTAATGATCTTTATTTTGTGCCAAAAAAATCTGCATTTCAGCATTTTTAAGAAGCAATGTTGGATTGAGTAATTAATCTTATGGAAATAAACTTTATTCAAATCGTACAAACTGAAAAAAAAAAAGTATAAAACATTTATTTACTTACGAGTCAGAAGAGAAAATCCTTCAACGTAAATGGGAAAAAAATCGTTTATAAGTATTTAAGCAATCAAACTAGAGAAACATAATTGTGATCCGTTCATGCGCTAGTTCATACTGACTTTGGCAGATATAACAAACCATCATAGTAATAAACAACCTGATTATCTTAACTGGGTAAGAATCAGACAGAAATTACCACGCAAAAATACCGCAATCCCATTGAGTTAATAAATAAAGCAAAGCTCTCAAAGAGTAAAAATGTTAGATAAAAAAAAATCCTGAAGTTAATGTAAAAGATTTAAAAATACAAAAATGTAATATTTTATTTCTTCCAAGTTAGAGAAAAAAAAAATCAAAAATGAAACACTAAAAGTTTAGGAAATACTCAATAGAATTCCTAAAATAGTATATCAAGGTCTTATATCTGATGACAAATTACATAAAAATCGAAACGTTTTTCATGAGTTTAGGAAAAAAAAAATAATAATGTTCAAACAATAAAAGGAATACTTCTTTCATCGAATCTCCAATATTTCTAGACTAACTGGCGCCTGAAAACCACCTCGTAATTTCAGTACCCAGCTGTAAAAACGAAATAGGAAATAAACGCGAGACCTAAACAAAAAAAAACAATATATATTTATATATATATATATAATACATCGTAAAATTGAATAATAATTTCATCTTGCTTTTTTTCCCTTGAAATTTGAACTTTTTTCCAACTTTATTTTAAATTCCAAAAGCCAGGGGATGCAAAAGCGAATGCAACATGTAGTAAGTGATTATGTGCACGATGCCATCTGTGGCGTTTTGTTTCTATTCAATCATGGAACATCGCACATACCGGATACGATTACCACGATGCCGATACAGCAAAAGCAAATGGAAATCGTTTCAAACGGCGCGGTTTAGCTGTTACACTACGTTTCTATATAGTCTTGGATACACCGCGATATGCAAGGAGGATTACTGCGATGTGGTGAAGTATCGTGTCTCAAACGGCGCGGTGTCGACGGTTTCAATACGTTTCTATAGTATTTCAGAAACACCGCGCATGAATCGTGGCATCATCGGTTCTTTGTCCTGGAAGTGCTCGGCAATGAGTGTATCTCGCTCTCGTCAAAAAAGATCGTGATGTATCGGTTTAGGAAAAATAGTGACACCGGTTTGACGATGCTGATTTCACACCGGTTTTAGACGATGTATCGATACATCGCCCAAGCCTACTTTGAAGCTAACTTTATTTTAATCCGAACAGCATTCTTACTGTTGGTTTGAGGCTGTGATGATTGAAAACATTGGTGACTTTTTTCCTGATGGTTAAAATATTTGTAAAATCCTTATAAATGAAACTAAATAAATGGTTCCATAAACCCGAGTCATTCTTTATGTATAGATATTCTGCAAATGTACTTACATGGCATGGACTCGAACTTGAGTCTGAATCCCGGACGGTTGTTCTTGTCATCAGAGTGGAATAAGACGCTTAGCCTGTTTCCGGCATTGATGATGGGTGGAGGCAACGATGTGCCACAGTAACGTCCGATCAAGGCACTGTCCACACTGACGTCTTCTCTTATCTGGAGACAGTTGAAATAATTAATAATTTTAGAAAATAATGCAGCGATAAACTTATAAAAAAGACTTTCAGTTAAATAGGTCTTAATTTTCTCAGCCATAACTTGAAATTGGTGAATATTTTGTGACTAGAATTGTAGCTTATCTTTCTAAGTCGGCGGTCGACTCTCAATCCCTAAACTCTCAAATTTGAGGTTTTTCAAGATACACTTTAGTTAAGGTATAATAGCGTAAACGTTAAATTATTGTAAACATTTTCAAAGCAATAGCCAGCATTATAATAAATATCGTTATCCCGAGAAATTTTATTTAAATGTCTTAATACTGTGGTGACATGCATTTCCTTAGATCCATCGAACTTGCTACAAGAACCAAACTTAAAAGTTTCAGTTCGTGAAATGCCCCCTCACCAATAGAGTCCCTGAACTGGAAGACGCGGACGGTTGAGGGCGGAGTTACAAAACACACAAACACAAACTTAAGAGAAAAAGGACACTTCTCTCCCGACTATGCCATAACCCAGAACTCATTCATTTTATCTTCTACATTTTAGTTAATATTCTAATTATTTTAAATAAACGATGTAATTTTTATAGTAAGGTGTAATTCTTTCGTAAATATCCAAATACACACTTACTAAATATGGTGACCCTGTTGAATTTCCGAGCTATTTTTTGAGTTCTGTGGAAGTAAATGGATATCCCCGAGACGATTCAAAGACTGACGCTGAGACGATTCGATGCCTGACGCTATTCCCGCTGACCGAGCCTAGCAGCCAAGGGTAAGTGAGTTAGCCACATCATTCTTCGCTCCGCTGTTTCGTTATCTCCCCTCTTTCGGATTGTATTTCTAAACCCCTCGTAAAAGATTTTCGTTTTTTTTTCTGTACCTCTTTTTCTATTTTGTTTTGAAAATGTCCCTCCCAAGCGATTCACAAAGCGTATCGCAGAATGGAGCCCAAATCAACCGAATTGCATTGCGTTTGCCTAATTTTTGGCGCAGTAATGTTAAATTATGGATACGGCAATGTGAGTGTGCGTTCGTTTTAAGCAATATAACTAGTGATGAAACTAAATACGCCGCACTAGTTTTTTCTAGCATCGACGCTGAAACTTTATCCCATGTATCTGAATTGATTTTGGCACCGCCGGCAAATGACAAATACAAGGCTTTATCCGATAGGTTAATAAACGAATTTACAGATTCTGAACATCAGAAAATAAAGAAATTATTAACTGATTTACAATTAGGTGATGATAAACCAAGTCAGCTTTTGAGAAAAATGAGAGAGCTTTCTGGCGGTCAGTTACAAGAGGAATTTTTAAAGAACTTATGGTTACAACGTCTTCCGTCCCAAATACAAACTGTTATTTCCGTATCAACCGAAACTTTAGAAAACTTGGCTGCAATTGCTGACAAAGTAGCCGAAATTGCTACTCCAGTTTCTGCTGTGTACAACACAGCGGCGGTAAGAAATGTTTCTAATTATGATTTGATTGATAAACTTTCGAAACAGGTTGAGGAGTTATCGCTAGAGGTTTCTAGACTTTCAAGATCTCGTCAGAGAGACAATACCCCTAATCGACGATTCAACCGATCGTCCTCACGTAATGGTGTAAATAATTCTGGAATATGTTACTACCATCGTAGATTTCGCGAAAAAGCGGTAAAATGTACCCACCCCTGTCAGTATGAATCACGAGATAATACTCCACAGGAAAACTAAATTCCATGGCCACAGTCGCGACTTGCGGTCATGAGAACTCCTTTTCAAATAAATGTCGCCTCTTTATTCATGACAAACATACAAACCAACGCTACTTAATAGATTCCGGAAGCGATTTGAGTTTAATCCCTAGACCTAAATTTAATTTTAATGCAAAACCTACGAAGTTGGAACTTTTTGCTGCAAATGATTCTAAAATTAAAACTTATGGTCAACAACTGCTGAAACTCGAATGTAACTTGAGTAGATCCTTTCCTTGGAATTTTGTTGTTGCCGACGTTGCTCAAGCTATAATTGGATCAGATTTTCTCAATAATTTTGGTTTAATCGTGGACATAAAAAACAAGCGTTTAATTGATCCTGTTACCAAAATTTCAACTAGAGGTGAACGTTTTGATTGTACGAATATGGAAATAAAAACGATCTCATCGTCAAGTAACGAGTTTAATGAAATTATGAAAGAATTTCCAGCACTCACACGTCCACGACCTTTTAATGAGTCCATTAAACACAACACTGTGCATTATATTGAAACTACAGGACCACCTGTGTGTGCTGGTGCACGCAAACTCAATCCAAAACAATCGGAAGTTTCAAAACAAGAATTTCAATACATGCTTGATCAGGGCATTATTGTTCCATCAAAATCGAACAGGAGTTCCCCATTACATTTGGTTCCAAAAAAAGAGGAAAATTCCTGGAGACCCTGTGGAGATTATCGTGGTCTAAACAAACATACAAAACCTGATAGATATTCCATCCCAAATTTAACGAGTTTCACCGATAATTTAAAAGGAAAAACGATATTTGGAAAACTCGACATTCAAAGAGCGTATAATCACATACCGATAAATCCTGATGATAGGCATAAAACCGCTATTATAACTAATTTTGGTTTATTCGAATTTTTTTTTATGCCGTTTGGACTTTGTAACTCAGCACAAACCTGGATGCGTTTTATTCACGAAGTTTTACGTGGTTTAGACTTCTGTTTTGTTTACTTAGATGACATTCTAATTGCATCGTCAGACGAAGCCTCGCATAAGCTCCACATTAGAGAAATTCTAAAAAGACTCGATGATTACGGCTTAACCGTTAACGCCAGTAAATGTATCTTTGGATGTGAAGAACTTGCGTTTTTGGTTTGTCTAGTTAATAAGGACGGAATACGTCCTACAACTGAAAAGGTCGAATTGATATCTAATTTTAAACGACCTGTTACAGTACAGGAGTTAAGAAATTTTTTGGGTATAATTAATTTTTACCGCAAGTTCCTACCTAACGCAGCTCAAATTCAAGCTCCTTTACACGAATTTTTGAAGAATTCAAAAAAGAATGATAAACGTGAAATTCAATTGACTGAAGAATCCATTGAAGCGTTTGAAAAATGCAAAATGCAGCTCACGAACATCACTCTACTTGCCCATCCTTCTCATAACGCTGATTTAGCATTAATGGTAGACGCAAGTGATTTCGGCCTAGGTGCTAGTTTAAATGAAGTTACTAAAAATGGTTTTAAGCCTTTAGGATTCTTTTCAAAAAAACTAAGCCCTGCCCAGAGTAAATATAGTGCTTTTGATCGTGAACTCTTAGGTGCATACTCCGCAGTTAAATACTTTAAACACATGATTGAAGGTCGAATTGTCATATTATATACTGATCATAAGCCTTTAACTTTTGCCTTTTATCAGAAACCAGATAAAGCAAGTCCTCGTCAGTTAAGACATTTAGACTTAATATCCCAGTATACCACCGATATACGGTATATTAAAGGTTCAGAAAACATACCTGCCGACACTCTGTCGCGCATATCTACTATATATGTCCCTAATGCAATGAATTACGAGGAATTAGCTAAATTGCAGCGGAATGATAATGATTTAAAAGCACTGCTCACTTCACCTGACACAGAATTAAGGTTTAAAGAGCTGACTCTGCCCGGTTCCAACGATGCTGTATACTGCCACATCTCTACGGGAAAAGTTCGACCCTATGTTCCAGAGCCGCTACGAAGAGATGTCTTCTCAGCTGTCCACAACTTGTCCCATCCTGGAATACGTGCCACATCGAAACTGGTTGCGCAGAAATTCGTCTGGCCTTCAATGCGTAAAGACTGCACCGCCTGAACCAGAACCTGCATTCCATGCCAAAAATCCAAGGTTCAACGCCACACCTTCAATGAACTTGGTACTTTCAAGCTCCCAGATGCACGCTTCTCCCACGTCCACATCGACATCGTAGGCCCTCTTCCATCATCACAAGGTTTCGCCTACTGCCTGACGGTGATCGACAGATTCAGCCGTTGGCCGGAAGCCTACCCAATCGTCGACATGACTGCAGAGACCGTTGTAGCTACCATCATCAGAGAGTGGGTGCCACGATTTGGGATCCCGGGGATGATAACAACCGACCAAGGACGCCAGTTCGAGTCCAATCTCTTCCGACAGCTGGCCACCTGCCTGGGCATCACCAAGATCCGTACCACTGCCTTCCACCCGTCTTCAAATGGCCTTATAGAGCTTGTTCACCGATCTTTGAAAGCAGCGATTATGGCCTACTCTACCCAACGCTGGACTCAAGTGCTCCCTTTTGTGCTCCTTGGACTGTGCTCAGCTGTAAAGGAAGATCTACAGGCCACAGCTGCTGAGATGGTTTACGGTACCACCCTTCGTCTTCCGTGTGACTTCTTTCAAGAACCATCAGCCAACGATGCCCACGAATTTGTTCAGAGATTACAAAAGGTCATGCATGAACTTAAACCAGTACCTACTTCACGAAACGGGAAGCACACCGTTTTTGTTCACAAAGATCTTCAAAACAGTACACATGTGTTTCTACGACATGACGGTGGCCGCAGATCTCTACAGGCACCGTACGATGGACCGTATGAAGTGATTGAAAGATTAAGTAAGCAATTTAAAATCAATCGCAACAGTAAGGAAGTCTGTGTTTCCATTGATCGTCTAAAACCCGCATTTATGCTAAAAGAAACCGGCACTCCACCAGCTGCTACATCGAGCGAACTCCCCGTGACTCAACCTGCTGCCACAACTCGCTCCGGACGCCGAGTTCGATTCCCGGATAGGTTCGCGCCTGCCTAAAGTCAGCCACTGGTAGGGGGTGATGTGGCGACATGCATTTCCTTAGATCCATCGAACTTGCTACAAGAACCAAACTTAAAAGTTTTGGTTCGCAAATCATGGATTCTAAAAGTTTCAGTTCGTGAAATGTCCCCTCACCAATAGAGTCCTTGAACTGGAAGACGCGGACGGTTGAGGGCGGAGTTACAAAACACACGAACACAAACTTAAGAGAAAAAGGACACTTCTCTCCCGACTATGCCATAACCCAGAACTCATTTATTTTATCTTCTACATTTTAGTTAATCTTCTAATTATTTTAAATAAACGATGTAATTTTTATAGTAAGGTGTAATTCTTTCGTAAATATCCAAATACACACTTACTAAAATACTAATCAAAACTGTTTTTTTGAAGAAAAAAAAACTAAATAATTGGTACTCATGAACTAGATTTCTTTCTTCTGGAATCCCCTGTTTAAAATTATGTTAGTCTCGTTTCCACGGCAACACACAACGCCAGACAACTTTGCGGGAGCTATTCTTGAACTAGATAGTAGACTAGCCCTCACCAAGTCAAATAGAACAGCAACTGATGTCACACGAATAATACTCTACTCTAATTTACAACCCCTGTCGTCTTTGAAACTCTCTTCACTCTACTCACCTCTACGTAGTCGTAGATGCATGTGTCGTTGGGAGAGGGTTCCAGGTCGAAGCTGAGGAAGGTTACCTTGAATACCTGGTCTGGCGAGTTGCCCAGGATAAGCCAATTGCAATCGAGGTTCGGCTCGTAGAGTCCATCAGAATTCGCATCCAGGGATCTTATCTCACCACTGCTCACGTTAAGGGTTCCACCACATCCTTGACTCGGACCTGAAAACAGGAAGAAAGATCAGGAGACAAAAACCTTGTTAAACTTCTATTTTGGTCATGGTATTTTATACTGTTTTTTTTTTTTTAATTTTATTATTATTATTATTATTATTCTGCATTTCAATTGTTAAAGCAATAATATGTATTACAGTTACGTCTACTAGTGCTTCAACTAAATTCATTGCAGCTTTCTTTAGCTACTATTTTTCCACAATTTGTACTACAGTGTTTAATGCAAATATAATTCACTTTACTCTATAACAAAATTAAACTTTGATTGGTTGGATGTTTTCAGATTATCTGGCGCCGTCAGCAACACGAGGGCTATAATGCGCCGAATCATTCGTCATTAGATAAGCCAACATACATTTGCAAACACCCATGCCTAACAAGGGACTCGAACCCGTAACCTCGCTGTCTATTAAAATTAAACTCTGAATTATCTATCTCTGCCGAATTTGTTATGAAATATTTGTCTATGTATAAAAGTTTGTGGCTTGACATGTACTGAACACATTTCAATTGGGTGATTTTTCTAGTGTTTTATCATATAGAACTCTCAATACGGCTATGGCACCATAAAAAGCCCTTTCTTTTTCTGTAGTGAAAACTGCTCTGGAAATGCAATAATTTCCAGTCGATACGGTCTTCATACAGGCCATCTGTAAGGTTTTAACCAAGTGTAAAGAGAATTAAGCAATATCAGTGCAGTAAATTTAAAAAAAGAAAGCGTAATTCTTTCCAATGTTCAAACTTCTGCTAAACTTCCCCAAAAGTTTATTTTCGTTATGATTTAATATTAAATGAATGTCTCCCCAATAAAATGAATTTAACTTATTTTTTAAGCATCTTCAAATGCCATTTAAATATGAAATAAGTTTTATTGCCTCCAATAAGGGCTATGGCTGGATTTTCGCAGGACATTTCAGGTACTATTGATATATTGTTATCACTTATCTCTTGATTTTTCAGTATAATATTTTCAGTATAATCAGTGCTGTTCTTGGATCTTGTTATTTGGTTAATTTATTGTCTGCAGACTACTTCTCACTATTGCATTATTACTGAAACTGGAAAATTTTTAAACTATAAGTTAATTTACACTTTCTAAAGCCTAATCCTAGTTTAATAGTTCAAGGTATACGTATAGGTTTCAACATTTTTTTTTTTTTAATTTTCAATTTAAAAATTAGACTTTGCACCTTGAAAAGTACATTACTTGTTAAACTGTTTCCAATAAAAAAATGTTTTAAATGTCTTCAATTTTAATAATTAATTAACATTTAATCAAATAATTAGGTTAATTTCGAACGGTAATGACAAAAATTCTAATTAACCCACAGATACAATTTTCATGTTCAATAATGCGGAATACCCTGCTCTAATATGTTTTGACCCTATTAACAGATATTTACAGTGTTATATTTTGTGATATCTTGCTTTAACTGAATCTATTAGAAAAATCCAAGTTTTTTATACAGAATCTTATCTTTAAAATTCAATTAAAAACATTTTTTATTCACAAATAACTTAGTATTTAGGGTCAAAACATTCAACAATGTATGCAAATTATATAGCAAAAAAACAAATTTCAAAAAATATTATTTAAACTGGAGTTATTAGTGTTTGAATGAAATGCAAAATAGAAAAAAATATAATCTGAGAATAACTTTTAAAAAAGTATTTTTTATATAAAAAACTGTTATTATTATACTAATTATAATATATTTCCTTTTTAGTATGCTCCTCCATCATAAGGTTTCCTTCTTTTGTGTTGTTTTTATTTTGCTTTTGTTTACAAAATTTTGCCTTACAAATCTTACCCGACTTTTGCGAGTTTTACGATTTGAAGCCTATACGTATGTATACCTTAAGAAAGTTTTTATTGAATAGAAACATTAATTCTAATATTATTCAGAATTAAACTATTTACTATACTATTCATTTAAATTTTTTAGCAAGATGTCAATGATAAGGTAATTAGAAATATTTCAGAACACTGGATATTTTAAATACACAAATCTGAATGTTATTGAAATCAAATTGAATGGGCATCGATGAATGTTATCAAAATTAAGAAATTTGGATTGTAACAGAAACTGTCACAGTTTTTATACACATTTCCATTGAAAAACAACAAAGAATCTAACATTTAATTTTTGAAGTTTTCCCACTGTGTAGGGTAACGACATATGATAACAAAAACCTGCATTTTAGTTTGTACGTTCAACGAGCTATTTTTATGCTCAATCACGGCTAATCAGGCCGGCCCCTACAGCTTAACGTTGTTTCCGAACCACAACGAACATTCATGCCTAAACCGGGATTCAAACCCGGCCCCTTTGGCTTGGAATTTAGAGTTTTTATAAACGAAAATACCACGGTTAGCAACAAATTTGGCAAGAATTTTTTTTAGCAATTATCAATAACTTCTGTTCTGATATCTGTATTTCCAGCCAATAACGTCCAATATAGACTGAGAGGCGACTGCAATTTTTGAACCCCATCGAACATCATTCTGAATTTTTTATAGAAATTAGAGAAAAGTGAGTAGATTACGAATCCACTGGTCTGCCGTGGCAAAAATGGCCGAAACTGGTCAAAAATCGACTTTTAATAAGTTCAACTAAATCCAATTGCCAAATGCGCCATAACTTGCCAAATAATGAGCATTTTTTTTATTTGGTAACTATCACTTTCATTTTCAATTAAGAAGGTTGCAGACGATTCAGATATCTGGCGACGGTCTACTTGCATCTATTAAAAGGGAGCCAAATTGGCAAAAAATATTACTTCACTTATGACGTAACTGATGTCGCCAATTTGGCTTACTTTGAAAAGATATAAGTTTTCCGAGCCAGAGATCAGAAATCGTTTGCGCTTTTTCTCATTGAAAATCAAAATGCAGTGGGTTGCCAGACGAATAAGTTTGTTCTATTTTTGGCAAGTTATGACATATTTGGCAATTGGATTTTAGTTCAACTCATTCCAAGTCGATTATTGATCAGTTTCGGCCATTTTTGCCACGGCAGACCAGTGGATGCCTAATCTAATCACTTTTCTCTAATTTCTATAAAAAATTCAGAATGATGTTCGATGGGGTCCAAAAATTGCAGTCACCTCTCGGACTAATAGAATTACTATTAAGGTAATAGTCTGGTAACTTGCACGTTTTTTTACGTCTTTATCATGAATTTATTTTTATGGGAAAATAAAATTATATGATCTTGTTTTTCTAGTGTGTTATTTTTGACATCTAATTGATATAATTTTTTTTTAATTAATTTTACAAAGTTTTATTATTATTATTCAGCAAAGTAGACGCCTCAAGAAATGGTACTTGGCTGATCGGGTACTTCGGCCCTTAAGACATCTAAAATAAAAAAAAATCGAATTGATTGTTAATCTATAGAATTTTCATTCTCGTTGGAACTAGGATTATTAAATTTTATCAGAAAATAACAAAATGGCGGAATTCGAAAATAAAAGTTTTTCAGGCACAAATCAGGCTGTAAAATAGAAGGTTAAGGATGGAAAACGAAGATCCTAGTCCCAACGAGAACTACTGATGCGTAGAATAATGTATAAAAAAAATTAAAAGTCAGATAAAAAAAAAAAATTCACCTGGGCCGACCGAAAAAACGTTGTTTTGACAAAAACACTTTTGAAGCTCAACAACAACGAGACGCTCTCAAATATTCATTATAACTTCATTAATATTTTGAATTTCGGTATAAAATGTTTACAATGTGCTTTCAATATATTTTACTTTCGAGAAAAGTAAGAAAAAATTCGATTTTTTTTTAACCCAAGTTACCAGACTGTACCTTTAAACATAAGGCATTTCCGGTTGTAACTTCTAGTTGAATTTTATGTAATTCTACCAATTTTATAGAGACCTTACAAGTGATATTGTGCCTTTGAGAGAAAAGGTGCCAACCCTATTTAGTCTTAAAACACTTTTTAGCAAATTTAGAAACAGTCGTAGTTTTAACCATCGATATAAATGAACAACTGGATAGACTGCTTAACGCTGGGAAAATGAAGCCGTTGCCAGATGCTGTTGGTGGGATAAAAAATACGGATTGCCGAGGATTGAAAATAAAATTTTGGGTTGTACACAGCAGATATGTCAATAGTAGACCTTAATTAGTAATAATGTGCAAAAAAAATATATACTCTAACACTTTACAAGGTTTTTCGCATTCCCGTTCAACTATAAAAGTGAACTGTGATTGGTTAATCTTCCCACCAGCTTCTCAAAGCTTCGCAATCCCCGGCGCGTTTTTCTCTTTGCATTGACAATGGAGCAGTCTATCCAGTTGTTTATCAATATCAATGGTTTTAACTTGATCACAAAAATACAGTTCTTATTGTGAGTGATACTAAAAAGTACGAAGTATATCTTTAATGAGTTCTTTACTTTTCATTTACGCTTTTGTTTTCGGCCTATTTTCCTTAGTTTTAACGGATTTTAACTTCATTTAGCGGTTTACACAGGGCCCAATACACTTATACTACAATGAATGAATACGAGATACGATAGCGTCTATTACTTACATCAGCGCAAACAACGTAAATCTAGGCAATAGAGAACGTATTGTTTAGTAAATTTCAAGAGAATTGAAAAAAGATTGAGAAAAGATATTTCGCGTAGCCCTTTTCGATATGTTCCAAGTTTAAAAACATAAAAATCCGTAGAAACTACTGAAAACAATTAGAAACTTCGGAAAATTAGTAGAAAGTTGGCATCTCTGCTTATGCTAATCTTATTTGGAGATAGTTTTATGTTAAAGACGACTGGAAGGCAAATTTTTTTCTCGGAATCCATTTTGAGGTTTTTAGCGCATCATAATATGTGAAATGTTAACTACAAATGGTTTAACTTGGTGGGCAATGGGCTCATCCAAAGTATTTTTTAAATATTTTTCGAAAAAATAACATCAAGGAAAAAAACGAAAAAAAACCCGTTTTCTTTGTACTTTAAACGCTGCTTTCTCAAAATGCTGTTTTTTCATACAAATGTACCTTTTTCTCCAGATCTACTATATATTTTGATTTGAATTTTTTTCCTTGTACGTTTTGTACAGGAATACTGTGTACTACACAAAATTTTAAACCAATGTTATGAGAAGTTTCTGTAAAAAAAAGTACATAAAATAGGCCTTTTTACCATGGTCTAGACAGAGCCTCCTAGTAAAGATAATTCCCTGTACTGGCTATGATACAAGCTTCTATATCAGTTCATTTAGAAACTACTTAATATGAAACCTTGAAAGTTGGCGAGTAGGGACGAAAATGATCACTGAATGAAATGACATAAGTTATAAACTTGAAAACCGCGAATATAATATTTTATTTTATAAATGAAAATTTAAAAAAAGGCAAAATACTATTGCAGGTGGCGCCACTGCACTGCATTGACGTTAAGGTTTCAATTATAAAATAAAATATATTCGGCGTTATTTTCCGAGTTTTTAATTTATGGCATTTCATGAAGTGTTCATTTTCTATTCACTGAATTTCAAGGATTTACACAAAGTAGTTTCTAAATGAACTGGGTTGGAAGAATGTAACATAGCGAGTATAGGGAATGATCCTTAAGAGGAGTTCTTCTTAAAAAATGTCCAATGTCCTCACCGTATGTGACGTGATAGAAAGCCGAGAAATGGCTCGGGGACCTTCCTCCCTCGTGATACATCCTCATGGTCAACCTGTTCCCTGTGGACTTGACCACAGGCGTGGAATTTCCGCAAAGTTTCCCGATGAGGGTGCCATTTGCATCACCGTCTCGGATTTCCAGGTAGTTGTGATAGCATTTGTATGCGATTTTGAAATTGAATTGGCTGAATCTGAAATTTTAATATGTTAGACACAGGTTTCAACTATGAGAAAAAATAGCTCTGCTTATTGTGCTTTAAGAAAAACTGTTTTGAAGGAAAGTGGCACTCAAAATTCAAATATGTATTTTTGAAAGAAAAAAGTTACATATTGTTTGGCATTATTTCTACATATCGTTTGACATTGTTTCGACATCTTGTTTGACACTGTTTCTACGCATTGTTTGACGTTGTTTCTACATGTTGTTTGATATTGTTTCTACATATTGTTTTACATTGTTTCTACATGTTATTGACATTGTTTCTGCATATTGATTGACATTGTTTCTATATGTTGTTACCCGTTTGTTATATTTTAATTAAATACTGTGGCCGGTAACTAGCAAAATAAGCAGATGTAAACGCATTATTAATTAAGAAACCTTACACCTCCCCCCCAGAGTTATATTAAATCATAATTTAAAATAACCAAACCATATACACCCTGAATATCCATAGTATATTAATAAGAGAAAATTATGTAAAAGAAACTTAAACAAATTGAATTGCAACATCAAATGAAACAGCGCAATTAGTTCCCCTTGAAAGTCATTACATGAGATATTATCTCTATCTCACAGTCTTGATAGAGCATCAGTATTGCTCAACTTCATTCATTCATTTTCATCACTCTTGTTCTGATGGACAAGCGCAAAGGCGTCAAATCCAAGCCTGCATCTGCTAAGGCAGTTTGCTCTGTTCCTGTTGACGTTCCCATTAATTTGGAAGAG
The DNA here is from genome assembly GCA_963978545.1 of Linyphia triangularis. Taxonomy (NCBI): domain Eukaryota; kingdom Metazoa; phylum Arthropoda; class Arachnida; order Araneae; family Linyphiidae; genus Linyphia; species Linyphia triangularis. The sequence goes on from OZ021731.1 coordinate 79,863,080, forward strand.
TGGTTAGATGTCATCTCTAAATCCTGAAATTCCAGTGTTAAACGCTCCTGATGTCGTTAACACTGTTGCAAATTCCGATGAGATTGAATCCCCTAGGATCATTCTCGATCTCCCTAATGCTGTCATTCAGTTTGACGAGGCAAATCTTGCCAGCATATCTGGTGCCGATTCAACTGATATTCCTTCTATCCCAGTAGTACCACCTCGCTCCTTCAAAGTTGTTGTACGAGGTTTGAGTATTAACTTCTCTATTCTAGACATTGCAGACTGGCTGGCCTGGAAAAAGCCAGAATGCTCCCCCATTCAAATTTTTCAAATGAAACGCCGTTCTGGACATAAGATGCCCCTTTTTATTTTGGAGTTCTTGATCACTGAAAATCGAGCTGATATTCTATTTTGGCGTACCATGCTTTACACCAAAATCAAAATTGAATCTCTCATTGGCAGGAAGGCGAGCGGACCCCAACAATGCTACAAGTGTCAGCATTGGGGTGCCCACCTTGCTGCTGAATGCATTTCTCCCCCAGATGCCTCCACTGCGCTCAAGAACATTGCAGTAGAGCATGCCCAGTTAAAAATGGCCCAAAGCTTTGCTGTAACTGTGGCCAAAATCATGCGAGCTCATCTCTCTCCTGCCCGACTCGTAGATCTTTATTTACAAACAATCAGATGGTCAACAAGAAGACCAAAACTCCCCCTCCTATTTCTGACAGTACCAGATTTATTCCTCGTCCACTGACTATTAAACGTATTACTAAGACTTATGCAAATTCTGTCTGTCAGACAATAGAACCCTCAGTCTACAAGGCGACTGACTGTTGTTTTGACCCCCACTCCGACTATCTCAAGAGATTCTCAAACAGGTTGTGATATGGAAAAATTCCATCTCTATGAGAAATGCTACATTGCATATTTGTTCACTCATGACTTGATTATGGATGAGTTTTCCAACCTTGATGATTGCTATGACTGGACTATGGATAATGCATCTTTCTTTATGCCTTTTATGGAACTTATCAAGAATTTCCCACCACTTTTCACACCATTGCCGTGTGAATAGTTTGGCTCCTCTCACCTGCCTTTTCCTCGCTTTCTATTGGAAGGTGATCCAAGCCAGCTCCTGATGTTCCTGTTTACATTTTTACACAACTGACTGACTTTTCCTGTACCAAGTGTGGTAGCGATGTTTTCTGCTTTTATTTACGTGCCCATTTCGATATTTTTCCTTCAGTTTGTTTACCACACATGTAGCGAGTATAGCATCTTCGGATCAGCACTCCGTTTTTATGTAATATTTAAGCTATTGCTCAACTTCTGACCTTTGACATAAATTGAAAAGCTAAAGCCTAACGTTGGAGTCTAGGGCTTTGAGGAACCGAGTCTGACAGGAATGCAAGTGGATTATGGTCCGTCATTAGGAATATCTCCGCTCCGAAATATATTGTTTCAAATCTCTTTAGAGCCCAGATGATGGCAAAAGCCTTTCGTTCAATGCTGAACAATTTCTTTTGAGCTTCATTAAACTTTTGACTACCAAACTGATAGGATGAAGATTATCTTCTGCATCTGACTGGCTTAAACAGCTTCCTACAGCATATTGCGAGGCATCAGTGTATAAATAGAAAGGCTTGCAAATTTCCAGCATTTTCAGTTGAGATGCTGCACACAATAACTCCTTTAACTGCTGAAAAGCAGTATCTGCATCTTTATTCCAAGGTAGCTCATTAGGAACCCGTTTTTTAGTAAGTTCTGTTAACGGCAGTGCAATGGCTGCAAAATCGGGTATATATTCCCAATAGTAGTTGCAAAGTCCTAACGCACTTTGTAACTGTTTCTTGGTCTTGGGTGTTTGCATACTGCTTACCCCTTGGATCCTTTCAGGATCTGGTCCATGATTTCCAGACCCTACTTTAGCCCTCCGAATCTCTCCAGAAAACAAATCTTCATTTTCCATGATTAATCTAATCAATGCACTTAGTTGCTCTTCTACCTAATAATTCAGCTCCACTTCCTTTAGATAATAGTTTTTGTTGGTTTTCTTAAATATGGGGGTTACGTACAGTTCTCCAAACTCTTCATTATCTTCGAACACAATTCCCACTGTCTGCGCTCTAACTACATATTCCCTAAATTTATTGGCATGCAGAAGTCACAAGTTATTCTCTGGCATTCTCACGTAATACGAATCTGGATATGGATGGATTTCCTCTTCACAATTTCAATTGGACCAGTCCATCTAGCGTATAATTTGTTGGTGGAATCAGGGATCAAAGCCACTACAAGATCTCCGTCTTTGAATTCCTTGTATCGTCTTTGAAGATGGTAGTGATGCACACAGCTCACCTGTTGCCGCTTTGTAATCAGTTCCGCCTGTTGTGTTGATATTTTAAGTCTTGTCTTTAGCTTCTGAAGGTATGTGGTGCTAGATTTACTTAGATTATTAGGTAAAGACACTTTTCCTGCCCACGTAGAATTTAGAATAGCTAGAGGTCCTCTTAGCTCCCTTCCATACCTCAAAAGAAACGGCAGTACAACGGTGGTAGAATTCGAAACTTCTCTATATGCCCATAATAGAAAAGGAATATGACGATCCCAGTCTCGCTTATCTTCTCGAATTACATGCTGTAGCATATTCTTGAATGTTTGATCCCATCTTTCTACTACCCCGTTACTTTCCGGATGCCCTGGAGTGTAAAAACGTGGACAAGCTCCCATCTTTTCCAGAAATTCTTTGGTCAATTTTTATGTAAAGTTTATAGCATTATCTAAGACAATTGCCTCTGGCACGCACGTCCTGCAAAATATTTGTAAAAGGGCTGAATAAGTCGTCTTTGCCGTCAGCGATGTTAATGGCACTGCCTCCGGCCACCTCGAATGTTGATCTACAAGGCAGAGCACATATATGTGTCCTCTTGATGATTCTGGATCAATTGGATCGATTAAATCGACATTCACTACTTGAAATGGAAGTTCCGAATGAGTTACCGAAACTATAGGTATTCTATCGGTAGAACGAATCACTTTCCGCATCTGGAAACTATGACAAGAGCTACAATGTTCCTTTATCTATTTACACATGTTTGGCCAGTAAAATGAAAACTTAATTCTATGTGCCATTTTTTTTTTTTTTTTTTTTTTTTGCTCCTAAATGTGCGCCAAACGCTGATTCATGGGATATACCTAGATCCATTTTACTTCTAGATAGAGGCAACGCCAACTGTTCTACCTGATGCCCCATAATCTTTTCGTTATGGTACAACAAACCTCCAATAACTAAAAATCTACCTTTTCTTTGTCTTGCAAACCTCCATTCGTTCATCAGTATTGCACACGATAACTGTTCTTTTCTGAAGTTCTCAGCTTCACTTTTAAAATAATTCCCTTTTTACTTTCAGCCGTGCCATTCTTAAATTCTTGTCCATACTCATCAGTTATATCCTATTTATTAAATTCCGTCTTATATACTGGGCACACTGTCATATAATTTTTTTGGCTTGATTCATTAACGCTTTATAAGTTTCCATATTTAGCTAAACGTCGGTAATCAAATCTTTACACGTCGCCATTAAAGTTTTAATAGTTGGAGTGATCCATCCTACACCTTCTTCTACTAAACTAATTTTGATTTCTGCTAGATTTGCATTTTTTGTTTCTTTAAATACAGGTTGCAACCGAACTTTTTCTTTGACTCCATCATTTTGTCACTGCAACAAGTCTTCTCTAAAAACTGTAATTTTTGTTCCTGAATTCAATACTGCGTCCAATACCTTTTGCCTATATTTAATCTTCACTATATTCACCGGTGCCATCTTTAGTCTTCTGATTGTTTGCTTTGAATTTATTGACACTAATTCCCCACTGACTTGCTGTGACTACTTCTGTATTGGCTTGTTTGTTTTCTTCTGTATCGCTTCTTTTACCCTTATATTGTGGTTCCTTGTCCTTGTAGCCAAATTTCTGGAAACAATCCCTGGCTAGGTGGAATATTTGTCTACATATAGATCATGCTTGTGGTCTTATTTCTCTGAAATCTTCATTTCTATAACTACTCCGATGATGCGATGGTGGGCTGTTTCTTACATTACTACTCTCAAAACTCCCCTTATTACGATTTCTGTTCATGTGATATTGATTTCCATCACCCATTAGCGACTTCCCACCTGACTCAAAGAAGATGTCACACTCCTTACATAACCTTTGAAGGTTTAAACCAATTCTCTAACTTGTTGAATCCTGATGAACATTGCCGTTTCTGGGTCTAAAGTTTTGAAAAGTTGATCTGAAACGATTAAGTCATTCACAGTCTGCCAATCTTGTGTCTTTTCCCGTTCACAATAGTATAGCCACAAAGCGTTTAACCTTGATTCAAATTGCAAGGAAGTTTCATTAGAATATCGCCTAGCCTCTGTAAATTCTGCAAACACGCTTGAGGAGACGGCTCGTATTCTCGCAACACCATTTCCTTCACAGTATCACAAATCCTTAATATCTTCTCCTTTGAGATAAGTCAGTACATTCAACGCCTTCTCACTTAATAATTAAATTAAAAGTTCTGAGCGAAATTTAGGTGGTACTATTTTGGTTCCAAATGCACATTCTAAAGACTGAAAAAATAATACCCAATTTTCCGATTTTGCAGGAACCGGCATTGTGAGTAAACAAATATTTTTGACAAAACTTTCAATCGAACTTCTCTCTGATTCATTGCTAATTCTATTAGTACAATCACTCACCCCACCGTTAATGCTTGTTCCTTGTCCTTGCTGCAATCGTGCCATCTGCAGTTCATGTTCTCTTTCGATTTCTTCCTTTTTTCTCTGTTTTTCTTCCCTGTCCTCAATGTCAGCAGCTTTTCGCTCTTCTATCGTTGTAATTAAAAAGTCTTCCCAAAATTCCGGATCTTTTATATAGCTTTGGTTGCTCTCAATTCGTTTCCGCAAGTTCACTACTTAAGCTGTCGCACTTGACGTTTCACCCATTTCTTCCAACACCAGCCTCAAATCCTCGTTCTTGCTTCCTTTAATCGCAAACATTTCTCCCTTTCTTTCAAAATCGGTTTCACCGCACAAATGTCAGTCGCTGTCTTTTAGAAAAAATATCAAAAACACATCCGGTTACCAACCCGCCATTTCCCTTTATTTTCCGAAAACTAACTAGATACAATCAACAACATTTCCTAATTATTTTAAAAATACTATCTCGTGAAACAATGTTTAAAAAATTGTAAAACCCGTTTGTTATATTTTAAATACTGTGGGTGGTATATAGCAAAATAAACAGATGTAAACGCATTATGAATTCAGAAACCTTACAGACATTGTTTCTACATAGTGTTTGACATTGTTTCTACATGTTGTTTGATATTGTTTCTACATATCTGTGGCGACATCAAATAACAGATAAAGCTTCTGTGCACTTGAGTACTCTTTTGCACAGCGGCAAAGTATCTGCCTTGAGATCCAATGGTCTCGGGATCGAGGCCCGTCGCCCACAGCGAAAGCTGCATACGCTTTAATATCGTTTGATTTCTTGATACAGGATCACTCAGAAAGAACTGCCTAACTTTGAAATGACATAACTTCGAAGTAGGGAGAGACAGAAAGAAGAGACAAATTTGAATACATCCGAGTTAGTTTATCATTTCTTGATCTCTATAAAGTGAAATGGGTAATTAGCGATATTACGCAGCTACTATTGTAATTATTTGACGCATTTCCTATCTCATAAACAACAAGTGATTGGTTTACTCTGAAAATTTATTGCCTGATGTCATTTCGTGAAATTTAAAGCATACGCTTTTTCTAAAATATGCCGACGTTAATTCGTCCTGAGCACGTGAGTGGAATGAACGTTAGGGTTTATCATTAATTTAAATTTTAAAAAGTGTATTTTGTTAAAAAAAAAATAGGGTTGTGGAATGTTTTACAACTTTCAATTTCACTATTATACTGATGTGGATTGGTGTTACTTACCGCTTTTGTATTTTCATCATTCATGTACAAAAAATTGCTACTTTCGCGATATTTCTGGCGATAATTCGTACAAGGACCAGTAAAAAAACGTCAAGGTGACGCTTTTGGTAATGAACTTTTCGATAATTCCTACATTATCATTTCTTGTAAGTGAAACAGAAGCGGGAAGAAAATCGGTGGCTGATGAGAGATGCTTAAGAAAAAAGAACTCTGTGTTGAAGGCATTCGTTTCTCAACTTATTAAGTATTTATAACCTTTTTGCAGAGATTTCGAAAGTGAGGTTGCTTAGAACATCTTAAGAAGCATTACCATAGAGATTTTCATCAAAATTGTTAGAACCATTTTTAGAAATTGCTGAAAACATTACTTTCTCGTTGACAGCTACCTGCTTATGCGCATGCGCAATTTTGACGAAAACCTTAATGATAAGTCCCATGGCCACCACTAACACATACACCAAATTTGAACCATCGATATAGATAAACAACTGGATAGACTGCTCCATTGTCAATGCAAAGAGAAAAACGCGCCGGGGATTGCGAAGCTGGTGGGAAGATTAACCAATCACAGTTCACTTTTATAGTTGGATGGAAATGCGAAAAACCATGTAAAATGCTAGAGTATATATTTTTTTGCACATTATTACTAATTATGGTCTACTATTGACATTTCTGCTGTGTACAACCCACAATTTTATTTTCAATCCTCGGCAATCCGTATTTTTTATCCCACCAACGGCATCTGGCAACGGCTTCATTTTCCCAGCGTTAAGCAGTCTATCCAGTTGTTTATTTATATCGATGATTTGAACATCGTATGTCAATCCGTTCGTGAGTTATGCTGACCACAGGCACTCAGACATACATTTTTTCTTGACCGCTTTTTTGAAGTCAGGATGTTCCAAAACGTGGAGAAATGCAATATATATAATACTATGCAATTAACACTTTTCCTACAGAGTAACAGTTGCAGAAGGCTCACCTGAGTGAAATGACTTTGTCAGAGGGCGCCACAATCTGCCAGGTACATTCCATTTCATTCAGGGAACTTACCGCCTCCTTTGGAATCGCGATGATCCCTGAGGGCTCAGTCATAATACTACCACAGTCTGAAATATAACACATAATAATGGGTGAAATCAACTGATAAATTACTATCCTAATTTCAAACTAATACGATGTTGTGGTGCAGTTTTGCCCTACTGTATTGCCTGCTGCATAAGTCTGACTAGGATCCAATAGTCCCGAAAGGCGACTGCAAATTTAAGTACCTCTTCGAACATCATTCTGAATTTCTATAGGATGTAGATAAATGTCAGTAGATGATGAATCCACTTGTCTGCTTACATAAAAATGGCCGAAAATATTCAAAAATCGACTTGAATGATTTGAACTAAATCCGATTGCCAAATATGTCATAACTTGCCAAATAAAAAGCATTCTTTTTTGTATGGTAACCCACAGCGCTTTAATTTTCAATGTGGAAAAGTGCAGACGATTTTTATTCTCTAGCGAAATAGACTTCCATCTTTTAAAAGTGAGCCAAATTGGCGATAAGTATCACGTCACTGAAAACTTAAAATTTATTGCCAACTTAGATGACTTTTAAAAGATGAGAAATCTTGGCGCCGAGAAAGACAAATTGTTTACAACCTTCTTAATTGACTTGGGTTACCATACAAAAAAGGACGTGCAATGTTCGGCAAGTTATGAAATATTTGGCAATCGGATTTAGTTCTCATTCACAGACGATTTTTTTTTTAAAGTTCCGGTCATTTCTGCTCCAGTAGATGAGTGGAATCATGATCTACTAACATTTCTCTACATTTACAAAAATCAGAATGATGCTTGATGAAGCATCTAAACTTGAAATCGCTTTTCATTCTACAACCATTGCAAAGAAAAAGTAACTAGGGAAAGCAATCATAATGAGTATACATGAAGTTTGAAAGCTATCTTCTTAACTTTTTAACTGCTGGAACAATCAAGTGAAAAATACATTATTTTCTCAATTATTTAGAATCTTGCATTATGCGTAACACACTTGGACGCAATGGTATAGATGGACTGCATTCTCACTGATTTTGAAATAACAGACCTGCCGTTGCTACTTTTACTACGCGACTTGAGATAAAGTGTTACTTTCGTCATGATCTTTGCTTCAAAAAAGTTTAACATTTTGTCCGTTGTTATAAAAAAATATTTTATGGCAAAAAAGAGTAATTAGAGTGATTTGAAACTCTAGTTGTGAGTTTTTGTACAATCTTCTTTTATTCGAGAAAAGTTTTAAAAAAACATAGTCGCATCCAATCTATTAGAGACAATTCAATGTCCATACAAAAATTAAAGAACACACTTAAGCAAGCCCCTAGTTGCGTTAGATATTTTTCTCAAACAACCGTGCCATTGAAACCATTTTAGAAGTTACATTTTTGTACACACCATATTTTTACAGTTTCAGCATTGACAGATTCTAGGATTAAAAAGACTAATAGGAGACAATTTTAAGTATTTTAATTCCATAAGTAATGAGCTTACCTAATATCTCGTATTTCAGCTTGAATCCATGGGCTTTGTAAGTTTGATCTGTAATGAATTTGACAGTCACTGGACCCTGTAAAGTCCTGGGGTAGGGCACTTCCGTTCCACAGTAGGGGCCTTGCTCATTAGTTAGGTTACCGGCCAATCTAGAGCCTATCGTAATATTGTCGTACCTGCAGTCATCGTTTCCTAGGTATAAAGAAAAGCATGCTGAATACCATAAAAGATGCAAGAAAAAAAACGTTCGGTTCAAAATTTAAATGATCACTTACTAAGTGTTTTTTTTTTTATTTACGTTTGTCTTAAGTCATGACATGTGTTCAGACCAATTGAGCTCACAATGACATATGTGAGACCAATTGAACACAAAATAAGCAAATTTTGAATTGTTATGTTGTTGTTGTTTCTTATTCCACTTGATCTAGAACAAGTCTAGACCAAATCCAAGAGACCGTACGCCATGAATTGTTATACACGATCTATTTGTATTTGCTATTTTTATTGATGTATAAAGAAAAGCATGCTGAATACCATAAAAGTTGCAAGAAAAAAAGTTATGTTCAAAATTTAAATGATCACTTACTAGGTTTTTTTGTATTTACGTTTGTCTTAAGTCATAACATGCGTTCAGACCAATTGAGCACACAATGACGTGTGTAAGACCAATTGAACACACAATAAGCACATTTTGATTTATTATAAACAATCTATTTGTATTTGCTATTGTTATTGATATTGGCTCAGACTCAATAAACACTTATTGGATTCGAAGATTCACAATCAATCGGAGCATTTAGTGAACTTGTTTTCGTAATCAAATGATAGTCAATTGCAGTTGTCGCGAGAATAGTGCAGTTTCACCTTGTTCCAACATGCTTTTAAACTCTTATCTGGCAATAACCTTTGTAGACATATTCCTTAAGGGGGTCCAGTACCGAAATTTCTTCAAAAATCCCAAATTTTTTTTCTGATTTTAAAAAATAGTTCATCCATTCCTGAAGAGAATGATGTTTTTATCTTATTCCTCCGGTGATTAGAACGCCACAAAATTACCTGTGATTTAAACATCACTAATGGGCGTAACACATTGAAGCGTCTGCTTGAAGTGCGTTTTTCGAGTACTAGTGTTTTTCACAGATGTTGCATATTCAAATCGATATATCTCCAGAACCATTAACAATTGGCTATTCAAATTTTTGGAGCATTTAATTTATATAGTTTTAAATATTTTGTCTTCACAGAATTTTATTTTTTTAATTCTGTTTTAAAATATAAAATTTTTCATAAAAGATAACGTAAAAAAAGCAAAAATTTCAATATTTTAACTTTGAGAATTTTTTTAATTTTTTTTTAATTCACCTATCAAAATTTTGTGAAGACAAAATTTTCTTTATATAATTATGTATTACAGAAAGCTTTCACTTTGAAAAAAAAATTATTTTTTCTTGACTTATATCAAAATGCGCAAACATCAATTATTATGGATTTTTCTTGGTTTTTAAATTTTTTTTAAATAACTAAACACAATATTTAAAAAAAGCATTTTCTCAAAGATATATAAATAGTATCTCATACATAAAATACATTTTTGACATAAAAAATGTACATAAATAAAGTTTTTTTTATTTTCGGTACCGGACCCCCTTAAATAAACGAAGGATTTTTCCCCAGGAAGAGCAGAAAGTTGTTGTCAAACCACATGGTTACAATAATTCTATGGATTTTTTCCCCCCCAAGCACCATGCAATATCAGATTTCATAACCAACACTGAATTATGAACATAATATAATGTGGATACTCACCTTCTATGCTGAAGTAATCGTCGAAAGTTAAAGAAACGTAGTGGCCCTCTTTTCCAATGGTGTACACACAATTCAAGTTGTCACCGTAGAAACTGGGGTAGTTCGGAGAAAGTACTTCACCGAGACGTTCTGTAAAATTGCCACCGCACGCTGACAAGAGAAGACTAGATTTAATTTATTGAAAGGATTGCTTAAGTAAGCAGTTGTTAAACAAAATCTATATCTAAAACATCCATTTGCAAAGTTATATTTCTTCAAACGATTGCCACTGAAACAGTTCAAAACAAACCCAGATGGTAATGACGTTAGACATTTGAAAAACTGGGAAATCATCATGCTTATACTAGGTCCAGTCATTTTATATGAAAAGATTAATATGAAAAAGATTTTATATGAAAGACAAATTGCAACAAAAGATTTTTAAGGTCTTTTAGACTCAGAAAAATGTCCTGAACAACTATATCATAAGTCTAGAAAAATCTAAGAGGCGGAATGGCTGCCATATTGACCGCCATCTTGAATTTCTGTCGTGATAGTAAAATGCCCATAATTAATGCTACAAGGCTCCGATTTACTTCAAATATGTACCAAACGAAAGGATATTTAATGCTTAACCTTATCAATTAAAAACTATCCTATTTAAATGACTTTTTGATAGTAATACTATTAAAATATTTTTATTTGCTTGTTTTGATTGTAGTCCAGCCATTTTACAGCTAAAAAAGGTAAAACATCAAATAAATTTTAGATTCAGAAAAATGCCCTGAACAACGTATCAAAAGTCTAGAAAAATCAAAGTAATGGAAGCCCTCCATGTTGGCCATTGGAAGCCATCTTACATTTCTCTCGTAACAGTAAAATACCTATAATTAATGTAACTGAGCTCCGATTTCTTTCAAATATGTACCAAATGACAGGGTTTTCAATGCTGAACCATATAAACTAGAAAAACATACTATTTAAACAATTTTTATAGTAATAGTATTAAAAATACTTTTATTTGCTAGTATTGATTGCTTATTAAATCATAAATTAAAAGTTTTCTTTTTCTGTTATTTATCATAGATATAAAATTTCTTTAAAAAAAAATTGAATAAAAACACAAAATATATTACATTTTATAAAAATTTTAAACATGGAAGCCAAAACTACTCATACCACCAACTTTGATATTTAAAAATAGCAGTCTGATGTAATTTAGAACAAAAATATGTACCATCGACACAAAGAAAATCTATTTTCATTCAACAATTATTTCACAATTATTTCTTTCAATTGACAATTGTTTTCACAGTTATTTCAATTGAACCTTAAAGTAATGCAGTTAATCTTGTATTTGCCTCCAGTAACATCCAAGAGCTAGAGACCAAACGGTATAGTGGTTAGCGTGCTGGCTTCTAGACCGCGAGGTTGCGGGTTCCGAGTCCCGTGTTGGCATGGATGTTTGTAAATGTATGTTGGTTTGTTAAATGACGAAATATTTCGGCGCATTATAGCCCTCGTGTTGCTGACGGCGCCAGATAATCTGAATACAACCAACCAAGAGCTAGAATGGTGCTGATTGGATGTCAGTCATTATAGGTATAAGTTGATCGCTTTGTAATATATAAACCAGTCATGAGATACAAGTGGATTTTAGGCTTGAAACGAGTCATAAAAAAGTGGGTGGTGTGTGTGTATATATATATTTAACAGTAGCTGATGTTAGAGGAAGTGACTATGTTTCAGTTACAGCAAAAATACATGTAATTTTGCTAGTTGACTTTTCATTAATTAGTCTGTGTCGTAGATTATCCAATTATGCAATTGTTATTCAACCATACGTAAACCAATCATAGGCAACCAACATAAAGTCTTATACCGTTAAGAAGTTTCTTCTTTTCCATAGTAAATAGCCTGTGAAATGTTTTTCGATGAATAGAGCGACCAAATATTTTGACCCTTTATAAATATAAGAACTAGTTCACCGATTTTTACTCTATAAATATTATCATGTAATCCTTATGTCTAACTACACAAAGGGGGATCATGAGTGAAGGGGTTTCTTTAATTTAAAAAGTCACTTTCCTTTGTATCTTTTAAGTTTTTACTTTACCTGGTGTACGAAACATCTTTGTATTTGATAACGAGTGTGACACATGGCACTAGTAAATACATATATGGCGTTATTAACCTCTTTGGATGGAATTATAGATTTAACCCCAAATCGTTACCATAGTTCTGGTATCTCTGTTCTTTTAGTTAATCGTTCAGTTCTTGCGATGGTTCTTAATGACGTTTCAGTATAATTGTTCAATTCATTAGCTTCAATATAACAAAGCTAATGACAAGAATTTTCCAATTCTCATTACTCGGACGAAAAACAAGTAGACTTTTTGAAAGAAATTGTACACGATTGGATGTGAGAATTATCGACGTATTTCAGATGTGCATACGAATTTGTTTATGAATTGTATCCTGTTTGAAAATATGGCGGCATTTGTCAGTTAGCAACATTAGAGTTAGTTATTGCAAATTCCATTTCATAGATCATTTTGCTCGGAGTTACTTCGTTAAACGTCAAATATTCTTACGTACTTAAAGCAGAATGAAATAGTTCAACTCATTCACAAAAAGTCTATTTTACTACTTACATCAAGTAATAAAAAAAATCTTTATACCAATTCAAGATATTATTTTCTCATACATATGTATTCTCTAGAAGTAATCATATCTAAGAAGGAAACATAAGGTACATCACAACTAAGGAATTCTATTGTATTTGGTAGTAACTCATTACCTGTCTGCTTGTTTTAAATTAGTGAAAACAATCTACTGAAGAGGCAATGATACTTCCAAAGCCTCTGTAGTTGCTAATGTATTCAAAGCAGTATACATAAAATTATATGTCCTCTTCTAATTTATGTTACTTGCCATTTTACTAAGCATATAGACCACTGTATGGCTACAAAACTTTTGTTCAAAAATTCATTTTAATACAAATTGTCTCAAAAAGATGACCAATGCATCACAAATATTTCCCTCGTTATGTAAATCACCAAGTATTGTGACTAACTCATTTAAACTATTTCCCTGATGTTCAAATGAAATCATTGAGAAAAAATAGAATGAAAACTACTTTTCTTTAGTGCCATATCATTACCTTTTTTTTTTATATATATAAATTGCATCAAACTGGTTCTATTTTCAAATATAAAAATTGGAATGGATAGGTTTTTTACTTCCATGTTACAAAAAATTATAAAATGCAATAAATTTTGTGATTTCAGTCAAATTGTTTGTAAAAGTAATATATTTGTGATTTAATAAGCAATCAAAACAAGCAAATAAAAGTATTTTGAATGCTATTACTATACAAAATTTTTTTTAAATATAATGTTTTTTAGTTTATAAAGTTAAGCATTGAAAACCCTTACATTTTGTACATACTTGAAGAAAATCGCAGCCCTGTAGCATTTATTATCGACATTTTATAATTGCGAGAGAAATGCGAGATGGCGTCCAATGCCCAAAAATGGCGGGCTTCCATTACTTTGATTTTTCTAGACTTTTGATATGTTGTTCAGTGCATTTTTCTGAATCTAAAAATCCTGTTGTTACAATTTATTTGATGTTTGGTCTTTTTTAGTTCTAAAATGACGACTACAATCAAAATAAAAGTATTTTTAATGCTATTACTATCAAAAAGTTATTTAAATAAAATGTTTTCTAGTTGATAAGGTTAAGTATTACAAATCCTTTCATTTGGGACATATTTGGTGGAAATCAGAGCCCTGTAGCATTAATTATGGGCATTTTACTACTACGATAGAGATTCAAGATGGCGGAAAATATGGTCACTTTCCACCACTTAGATTTTTCTAGACTTTTTATATATTGTTTACGACATTTTCATGAGTCTAAAAATCATTAAAAACCTTTTGTTGCAATTTGTTCGATGCTTGGGCATTTTTAGCCCTAAAATGACTGGACTATACTTTGAAATTTCATAAACAAGTAATTCGTGATTAGCTAATAGTGGAAGAGAACCGGAAAACTATTTAAAATCAGATTGGAAGGATGGAAATTTAAAATCTAGCCCAAATCTATCCCAGCTTGTCACATTGTTAAGAGTTACCTTTCCAGTTTTGCTTTAATGATAGAGCATCATGTTAAACTCCATACGAAATTTCTAAGTTAAAGTGCCAATTTGGTGGACATTTTTCTTTCCATCAATGATATAGCATCAGCAAAATTACTTCAATAAAGTTTGCATTTTGGCGACGAAACTGAATGCAATTTAGAATTAGATTAAACGTTCTTGAGAGTAAAACCTTAACGGGAAGGTTTGATTCTTTCCTATGATATGGTATGGTGAGTTAACCCATAGAAGCCTGCTTTTCCAAATTAAATTTTAAAAAAATATTAATGTATTTATTGCAGTAATCTGTATTTATTGCCTATATTATTGCGGCAATGAATTTATTGCAGTAATTTTATCTAATGGCAACATACATACAGCCAAATATTAAAAACGTACAAATTGTAAAGTATAATTTGATTTAGATTGGTTGTTTGTATTCAGATTATCTGGCGCCGTCAGCAACACGAGGGCTATAATGCGCCGAAAAATTTGTCATTAGACAAGCCAACATACATTTACAAACAACCATGCCTAACGGCGACCAAACGGTATAGTAGTTAGCGAGCTAGCTTCTAGACCGCGCGGTTGTGGGTTCGAGTCCCGTGTTAGGCATGGGTGTTTGTAAATGTACATTGGCTTGTTTAATGACGAATGTTTCGGCGCATTATAGCCCTCGTGTTGCTGACGCCGCAAGATAATCTGAAAACAACCAACCCATGCCTAACATGGGACTCGAAACCGCAACCTCGCGGTCTAGAAGCTAGCACGCTAACCACTATACCGTTTGGTCGGCCAATTTGATTTAGAAGTCCCGTATCAAATTTGAAACTTTGGGCATTTAAGGGTTAAGTATTTGGCTCCTATGCTTCTAATTTTCGTTCTGATTTTAGACCTCTATTCAGACTAATCTGCGTGTGTGTCGGACTAATCTTCTATAAATTGATGTCGTGGTATGAAGCAAATATTTTAATCCTTTGGATTTTTCAACATGTTATAGGTCGTAAGAAAGAGAATTCTGAAAAACCCCTGTTTTTGGAGGTATTAAATATTTAAGAAAATATTCTAGTAATTTAGAGTATTTATCATAGTATGCATCATTGTAAAAGCAAAAAATTACAGAAAAACACATTTAGAAAATTAATCTATAAAAATAAAAAATAAAAATTATGTAAATCCTTTATAAGCATTGCCAACTTGTATGTGCAATTGTTACTTATTTAACCATTAGACTAAACATATTTTTTTTTCTATTTTGGAAATCTTTTTAAATCTGAGAATATTTTTCAACAGAAATGTGTTTGATGGTCGGTGTTGAGTTTATACTTGAACATAATCATATTATGAGGTGGTGGGGGACTATGAGGGGTGCTATAATGTGTTCCACTAGTATTCTAGTTAAGAGAAAAACAATAAATATCTTTAGTACTAAATGCTCTGAACTATTCGGACATTATTAACCAAGGTTTAGAATTAGAAAAATACCATTAGTGTTTATATTCTATTATCTGGGACTATACTAAACTTCAACTTAACTAGACATCACTTAGACGGTAGATCGTCACAGTGCTCATAGGTATTTAATCCATTTTGGTTGCGTGAAAGCATAATGTTCGCCAAACCAAAACCCTATAGAGAACAAAAGGCTCTAAGGTTTGGCGAGAATTATGTCTTCACTCCGCCAAAATGGATTAAATACCTATGAGCACTGTGACGATCTATCGTCTAAGTGATGTCTAGTTAAGTTGAAGTTTAGTATAGTGTATCCCATTGGTATTTTAAGGGTTAAGCGGTATTGGGAAGTAAAAGTGGCATAAAAAGGGGGCGGGTTGAGAGGTATTTTCATCATGTTGATAACTACGAAGAAAACTGTCGATTCCATGGCACTGTCTAACTTTTCTTTTGTCCCTAAAACTTGATATAGACTGTGAGGTAACTGCAATTTTTGGACCCCATCGAACATCATTCTGAATTTTTTATAGAAAGTGGATAAAAGTTAGTAGATTACGAATCCACTGGTCTGCCGTGGCACAAATAGCCGAAACTGGTCAAAAATCGACTTTGAAAAAGTTGAACTTAATCCAATTGCCAAATGCGCCATAACTTGCCAAATAATGAGCATTTTTTTTTTATTTGGTAACCCTCACTCTTTAATTTTCAATTAAGAAGGTTGCAGACGATTCGGATGTGTGGCTATGGCTTACTTGCATCTTTTTACAAATGAGCCAAATTAGCAATAAACATTAGGTCACTGATGACGTAACTGATATCGCCAATTTGGCTTACTTTTAAAAGATACAAATTTTCCAAGCCAGAGATCAGAAATCGTTTGCGCTTTTTCTCGTTGAAAATCCAAATGCAGGGTTGCCAGACGAAAAAGTTTGTTCTCTTTTTGGCAAGTTATGACATATTTGGCAATAGAATTTTAGTTCAACTCATTCCAAGTCGATTTTTGATCAATTTCGGCCATTTTAGCCACGGCAGACCAGTGGATTCGTAATCTACTCACTTTTCTCTAATTTCTATAAAAAATTCAGAATGATTTTCGCTGCGGTCCAAAAATTACAGTCGCCTCTCGGACTAATAGAGTGCATTGTCATCGACTACGAGTTTATTTGCCTGTATTCAACTCCATCGGACGACAGCAAGTGGGACAATCAGCCTTCCATGGATTTTCCTGCCACAAGCAAACACACAAAAAATCGAAGTTAATATAAATAGTTTAAAAATAAAAAACCAGATATCCTGATTATCACAATATTTGATTCCCTGGTTTGGTCCGTTGACACTTGAAGCACATTACCAATAATGGCCGAATGTCACTGTTATGTAAAGTTTTGTACCTGCTGAATAGTTGAAATAGAATCCGTCGCCAACGATTCTCTCGTTGGAGTGGAAAGTGATTCGCATCTTGTTGGTGCTGCTGACTAGGGGCTGGGGAGTGACGGAGCCGCATTTTTTAGCAATCTGGGACCAGTGGCCGTCGTTCCATTCTTCGAACTAGAAAGAAAAGCATTAATGCTGGATATTTTCTGGCACAAGATATACACGAGGGCTATGCTACATCTGGCTGGTATCTGGCCAGTATCTGGCTGGTTGTGATAAATATTTTTTTAGCTCAAGAAGTGCTACACAATGGGCACTAGTATAAATTTGACGCGTTCAGGTACTATATAGATTTAAAAAATATATATTCTTTAATTTAGAAACAATTTTTTCTCACTTAACAAGTATTGAAAAATTAACATATCCGTATGAAATGTCTTCATTTGAATTTGAATTGGTTAATTAAAATTTAGTTACCTAATTACTGTCGAATTGCATGAGTCATAACTAAATTTATAATTTAGAATTTTAATTTTGATTACGCATTTTACACAATTATTTGCTATCAGGAATCTACTAGTGTTGTAAATATAACTTAGCTTTTTTTCATAGATTTTTAATTTCAATGTTTTTAAAATTACCCGCTTTTTTTAAAAACCTCAAGGTGCAAAATTAAGTTAAAAATTAATTACTACATTGATGTATTGAATCTTAATGGGTTCTCTTTCTGATATTATACATGT
Source organism: Linyphia triangularis (assembly GCA_963978545.1). Taxonomy (NCBI): domain Eukaryota; kingdom Metazoa; phylum Arthropoda; class Arachnida; order Araneae; family Linyphiidae; genus Linyphia; species Linyphia triangularis. The sequence continues at coordinate 79,881,085 of OZ021731.1, forward strand.
TAAGTCATATTAATCTTTTGAATTGGCTGATTCAAACTGAAATTATTTCGAGTGAAAAAAAAAAATCTTACAATTGCAAAAAACTTGTTCCTTATAAATCATACACACCCCTAGAAAGTTAAATCGGTTTATAAATATTCTAAATGAATATGATGTTTTCGCTAACAAGATTAATTCTATTTTCTTTAAATGTCAATTATTCCTTTTTTAAAAGAGCATGGTTATTAATTATAATACAAGTCACATCTAAATGAGATATTATTATATTTGAGATTGAAATCATAAGAATAGATTTATTCTAAAATATATATCTTGAGCAAAAATGTAGCCAATCTATTGACAAAAATAATGTTAAAACAAAGAATGTTTAAAGTCATTCTTTTTATCCTTTGTAATATTATAAATAGGACATTGTGAAAATTGTATGAAAATATTATGCCAATCTGTATTCACAGCTTTGGCAAGTAACCACACAGATAATCAGATGTCTTTGAATTCCATTGGTTGCTTTTGTTTCAAATGTATAAGATGATTGAGTTTGATCAGAATATTTTGTTATCAGGACATTTTTTAAAGACATTTTAGAAACACTTTGCATTTGTCAAAGGATTGATGTACTTACCAACAAGTAATCCTTATTGCAATCGGTTCCCATTTCGATGTCAAACCTTCCTATGAAGTCCAGCCTGACGACGTATCCAGGAGCGTACTCTATCACCCAGGTGCACTCCACGTTGTTCTCATAATGTTGAGTGGTCAAACGATTGTTGTTGCCAGGAGTTTTTAAATAGCCCTTGTTGCTGTGTATCAACCCACCACAGCCTACATACGGAAAAATAAAATACTTAATGGACAATTCCAGCATTTTATTTTTTATTTTTTTATTCAGTTCTAAATGCTTCGAAAAGGCCATAAACACAAAAATGTCTGCTCTCTGCGCCTTTTCATTTTTTAATTTACAACCTAAGTGCGCCAGTTATTGTCCATTGTATAAACTTGTGGTATATCTGTGAGGCACGGCATAGCATTGCCATGTAACATTGCACGGCAATTGATGGCAAATGATGTTAGCGTCTTACATGACAAATAAAGTGATTTTTGACTTTCGAATGCCCCTCCCTCCACTGTCCAAAAGTTGCAGTTTGATAACTCGTCAAATAGAATAATTGATATCAAAGGCTTTTAAAACACATATTGATTAAAAATGTGTTTTATTCCACTAAAATTATTAAAAGAACTTGAATTATATTGCGTAATTTAAAGGACAGAACAGGACAGATAACCTAGTAGGGTGTAACACATTCTATGCAATAATTGAATGTTAACTAAATTTCGAATCTTGACGATCTTATAAAAAGTGGCTAACATTAAAATACTTTCAAAACAAAATTATATGAAAAAAATATATATATTAGTGACATATAAAATTCTAGAAGTTTCGCTGTACCAAATCATTGAGTATCATTTGCAGTTAAATTTAGAATTTTGAATAAATTGCAGTTTGAGTAATGTTCTTGTATTCATTTTTGAAAATCGTCGATCCATTTTGGGACATCCTTTAGTTAAAATGGTAACTATTCACCAAATGAAGCTCACCTCTCTGCTGTTCTGTGGTGGATGCTTTGAACCCTGGCGCCGATCCGTAGGCGTCCGTATGGAATATGATGGTGAGCACGCTACTGCTCGATGTAATGGCGCTTGGAACGTGGTTGCCGCAGAACTTTCCTACTGTAGGCGAGTGGTAGTGGTGCCCGTTGCGAACCAACACGTAGTCCTTGTCGCAGTTGTCTTCCATTCGGAGATCAATGAAGGTAAGCTGAAAAGAAAATTATTGTTTATGTCTGAGAGACCTCTGATACAATTTTCTTTACTTACGTATTATCCCGTCACCTGATGGCGAGACAAAAAAAAAGTTCGTTAAAAGGGATTATCTTTATCCAGCGAAACGGTCGGTCAGAACAGATGACTATTCTGCCGAAAAGTTGGAGGCACTCCACGGGAAGACCCCGCCGTTTGTCCAAACTGAATCAGACCTCTGGGAAATTCAGGTGATTCGAAGTTTTTGTCACTAACAAAACGTTCACCAACGGTCAACGGGAACATAAGTTCCAATTTTTCCTCGATTAGACGTCTAAAGTGCACAGGAACATTAACAAAATGTATCTTTTTGATTCTATTTTGTTGATATTTGGTTATTTAATAGTTGTTCTATTATTTCCATAGTTTCTTTATTAGCAAAAGGGTTCTTTCAATGCAACAGTCAAATTATTATTATTATTTTATTTTTTATTTCAAAATCCAAAAGAACAATTTTATTTTACTCTTTTTTTTTTTTTTTCTTTAATTATTCAATTAATGAGAACTTCAAAAAGAAATATGTACATTATTTACAATTATGTACATAAAAATTGAGCAAGAATATATTCACGATGCACGCTCGCTTTATTTTAAACTAAACCTAAAAAAGAAAAAAAATTCTAAATTCTGACTAATTTTTTCCATGAATAATTTTCAGTTATATTTTAACTATAAAATTTGAATAACGATGTGAAAAGAAAAATATTGAACTGTCTGAACTGGAACAGTTGAAAATCCACTTTTTGAACTTTTCGTCTCATAGTTAACGTCGATTTCGTAAAACTTCTGTTCCCCCCCCCCCCCCCTTGTAAATTTTCCCCAGTTATGGCACTTTTGATCACCTAATGGCCGACACTTCCCCCTTAGGTTGAGACCACGGAGTGGACAGCAAATGTAATTGTTTAAGTAGTGAAACTTGCTACTAACCGTTATCGTTTCGCCAGCCGGTGCATTGATGATCCAGTGGCAGTCTGTGTTTGGAGGATATCCTGAAGGATATCCAGGAGAAGAGATATCCGACCCTGCATCTATAACTCCTCCGCAATCTAAAATAGAAAAAAATATTCATTCAGTCATTATCATTAATGGGGATAAGGGGGATGAATACAAAATGGATTAGGATTTTTTTATTTCTCACACAAATGGATACTTTTCCGTTATAGCACTGCCACCTGGTGATTATTTGATAGTTGACGAATAATTTATTTTAATAAGCAAATCATATATTTTACTAGGGCTACACCCCCTGTTAGCTGAGGTTCGCCAATCCTCGTTTCACTCCATTAAACTTTTGAAATCCGATACTGATACCAGATAACTGATTTGAATACCAGATAAGAAAGATCAAAATTGCATCAATCTTCCAATCTTTTATAGAAACCCAATAAAACCGTGGTAATTGTATTTAAGTAACCGAATTAAATTAAATAATAATATAACATATAAAAACAGAGGTTTTTTTTTTTTTTTTTTTTTTTTTTTTTTTTTGTATTCATTGTCAATTTTTCTATTCATTAACACAGCGCCGATATCAAAAACATTTCTATCAGAAAAAATTTGTGGTAAACTATGTTTCAACATTTATTTATTAAAAATTAACGTCAATTTATGCTCTGACATCCAAACATCATTTATTTATTCTGATAAAGTAATTTTATTTTATTTATTTATTGAAAAAAATTTGGCAACAGGAAAGAGTTTCAACAATAATTCGTTCAATGCTATTTTAATGCGATTAGATGATGGAAAGTTGGTTTATTAGTATTCCTTAAAAGCGATCTTTTAGTGACAGTAAAGCCTCAAAATTTGATAGAATGCATTGGCATCGACATCGAACCTATCTGCCAAGTTTCAGCCCGATTGTGTGACGGCAAGGGGGTTAATTACACCTGCGCAGATTCCGCTCCCATCCACAAAAATGGACACAAAATCGAAGTTATTATAAAAGATTAAAAAAGAAAAAGTCTACGAGATTAAAATATTGTTTTTGCATAAGCATTTCAGCTTGACGATAACTGCGCCAAATTTCAAGCTTGTCGGTTTTTGGTATCCTGTCTAACGAAACAGTACCTAATGAAATGCTGATAAATTTGCGCCTATAAATTAGGTGGTATAAAATCATGAAAATTTTTCAAAATATGTGGTTAGTTACCATTAATAAAGAATTATTTAAGTGGTGTGATGTTGTGTAGATACAGTGTTTTCTTTATTTCGCCATTTAACCGAACCCTTTAGTACCACTTGACAAAATTTGTTGTTAGACGAAAATGGATAGAAAAATACGTAAGCATCATAATATCATTTAAAATCATTAAATTCTCACTCAATAGATAGTGGAATAGCCAAGTGTAACTAATATATAAGTTTCAGCTCCTTCAGTACATAGTTCTGAATGTGCAGCTGAATTCAATGAACAATTTCAAAGACACTCACTCACCTAGCGAGAATAATAATTAATTTAAATCAGTCGAATGAGCAGTTAATAACATCTAAAGGGTCCATTCCTATAGTGTGTGTTAATATCGCTAAGCGAATTTGGCGCCTTCTAGTTGGCGATTAAGTTTCACATTTGACAACTATTTTTAGCTGGGCATGCGCAACAGCGATTTTATGGTGACCTGAATTTTCCTCCTCAAACATGTACCTTTATCAACTGTATTTTCGGTGAATAATTTGGATATTTTGTCGTACTTTTAGGAGTATTTTGAATCACCTGCCATCTTGTTTACTTTGAATCAGTCTCAGCTTGTGGTTTTGAAATCATCCACCATATTGCATTGATGACGTTTTGGCCTTATCAACAACTTATCAAAAACGCGCCAACTACACTATGCACGTAGACTAGGAATTTACCCATTGAAAAGAGGGGAGGGGGGAGGAGTAGGTCTGAAAATTGAAAACAACCCAAATAGTTTTATATTTTTTGGAAAAAAAAAATTATGATTTTTAGAAAACCCTAAGTGGAACCACAATCGCAATTTATTAACAAAGAAAAGAACTAAAATTTCGATAGGTAAGTTTTCTTTCCAACCATCATTAACAGTTTAAGGATGTTTGTAAAAATTGGTGAAACCTAGTGGGGGAAAATAAATTTACGTCTAGCATTGAGATGTTTAAGCATTAAAGAGTTAACATGATTGAAATGCAAATTTAATTGCTCATATATGGATAGTTTGTAGGTGGCCGCAGATGAAACTTGCAATTTAACCACTCATTTTATATTCTATAATAAGCAAAAGAAAAACCATGAAAATACATAATTTTCGAAAATATACAAAATGTATAAACAAAATTACTAGATGTCATGTCCTGTTTTTTCTTTAAATAGCACAAGTAGGTATTACTACTTTTCGGACTATGACAAGTTACATCTGAAAGAAACTATTTCACTCTTGATATTTAGAATCAAGAGCCTATGCACTTTGAGCAGTTTGGGATGCTTTTTTTTTATTTAAGAAATCAAACTCAAAATATCCAACAACAATGTTCATCTAGTTCGCTGTCAATGATGGGTGGGCCACACGTGCAAATATCCTACTTACATTCAGGGCCTGATTTTGCACAGGACAATTGGGACACGTGACCAGGACTTCCTAATTTTGGGGCCCCCAAATAATTCTGGTCCAGAAACCGAAATATTTGGAAATAGAAGTTTATTTAAAGCTTTTTCTTTTTTTTTTGTAAAGGAAACACTCGTTGTACTTATCGTCCTCAAGTATATACAACTATACGTTTTATTGGAATGCATTTGACTATTTTTTTAACCTAAGTATGTTGATAGGATTGTAGTGAGAGTTTCCCATTAAACTCAATTGTGTATAACAAATTTTACTATTTACTATTTGGCAGCTTTTAAAATTGTATAATTGTATGCATGATCGGTGTTTTTTTTTTTTTTTTTTTTTTTTGAATATTTGTTTTATTGTAATAAGTGTCATTTTCTGTGCAATTCATTTGATGCAATTTTTAGCTTGTCTAAATTATTATTGAAACAGCCTTTATTTTATTAAAATTGGTATAAAAGGCTTCTTTTATTCGTAAAATGTTTTTTCGAAAGTCGTTTACCACGAAAAGGGGCCCCCCATTAGAGTTTTGCCTTGAGCCTCTGCATTTATATGCAGGAATTTGCTTGCAATTTTATGTTTTAAATTATTTTTTGTTAATTTTTTTAAATACGGTATATAACAGAGTATTCTAAGCAATAAACAAATTCGCAATCTCAGTAGCTATATGAAATAATATTTTTGCTACTTGTGTCCAAAATCATGCTCTTAATTTTCATCCAGCGTGTTGAAACTACCTTATTTATCAGTTTTATACAGCATCAAACTTATTGAAACGTATTGTACTTACTGGAGACGTTGTAGGTTCCATGAATACCTCGCATTGGTTTTGACTGCAGAGCAAACATCCTAATGTTGCTGGAACTGAAAGGAGAGGTAAAAACAACTTCTTCCGAGTAATTTCCACAAAACCGTCCCAAAAATCTCTTTCCTGCAAAATTAAAGGATCACCAGTTAGCGTTTACAAGAGAATCATTGATTTGAAGGAAAACAATGCTAATTTTAGAGAATAAATGAGATGGAAAAGTAAAATGGTCTGGTGGATTCATCGATATAGATAAACTGGATAGACTGCTCCATTCTCAATGCAAAGAGAAAAACGCACCGGGGATTACGAAGCTGGTGGGAAGATTAACCAATCACAGTTCACTTTTATAGTTGGATGGAAATGTGAAAAACCTTGTAAAATGATAGAGTATATATTTTTTTGCACATTATTACTAATTAAGGTTTACTATTGACATTTTTGCTGTGTACAACCCAAAATTTTATTTTCAATCCCTCGGCAATCCGTATTTTTTATCCCACCAACAGCATCTGGCAACGGCTTCATTTTTCCAGCGTTAAGCAGTCTATCCAGTTGTTTATTTATAACGATGGGTGGAATATCACTAAAATTTACTTCTATATAACGATATAATCTTTACGAACTGTATTTTTCAATGTAACACAAATTTTAAAGATAGTTTCTAAATACACATTTAAGGATGCATAATGTATGTGTAGATGGCTCTCTAATTCCCTCAATAGCTTTCTAGTTTACTAATGGCTCTCAAATTCACTGATGTGAATGCTCTTTTTTAAGTAACACCGGCTAATGTAGTTTTTATTTAATCAACCATATCCTGAACAGATTGAATTCAATCAAATGTGTGTCTATAAACACCAGCTAATGTAATTTTTATTAGGCAACCCTGTTCTAAATAGATTGAATTCAATCAAATGTGCGACTGTAAGCAAAACATCTTAACCAACATTAACTACAATAATTTCTAGAGGCTTCTAGAAATTGAGTATACTTCGTGAACAGAAAGGTACTTGGAAATTGATAATTTACGTGACACTTGCTGGGAAACCAAGGAATATGCTATTAATCATGTCTTGATATACAAGACGCTCAAAATCAGTTGCTCTATTCACATTCCTTAGTTGAAAAAACAATACTGTATATCGTATTGGGAATCGGAAATGACAATTAGAAGCTTTAATTTTAATTTGTGACTATTTTGCATGTCACAGATATGGAAAAGAATCAAATTGACGGTTGCTATAACCATCAATAGTAGCCTTTTGCGTTATTGATGATTTATGGATTAATGCCCGACCTCTTATTATGCCTTTTTTGCTACCCTGGTCCTTAAGCCCAAGGACATTGTTTTCATTTGGTTAAAGTGTGGTCAGGGGTCCGTCTTCACTTAATGTTTGGGCATGCGGAGATAAGGCATGTGTGGTCATGCGCCTGCACCACCTACTTCTATAAAAAGATATGTATGTTGATGTTGCTTAGTTGCATTGATGTATAGATGTTTTATAAAACTCAAAAAAAAAATTGGAAGGGGCTTAGACTTAAGGTCCAGAGTAAACTGTGCATCGGCGATAGGCGGATTATGTTCTTTTGTGCTCAGAATTGAGGACTTCGGAAGAAAAAGGGTCCAAGTGATATTTTGTAATGAATGGAGATAAGTAATGCATTTGTTACTTTTTGTTCGAATTCATCAAAGGCACATGTAAAAACAGCTTGTGATACTTTAATCCCAGATGTTAGTTTTTGACCAACAAATAATTTTCATAGAATTTAATATAAATAAGAAACTTTAACGTGTATTTTCTCAAAAGTTACGAAAAGTGGCTCAGCTCCCTTTGTTTCTCAGTCCCTCAATCTAAATTTTGAGCAATCTCCAATCTGTTAAAATTCCAGAACTGTTTGCATCCAATACATAATGGGGTGGAGTGAAAAAATGAAAAGTAAGAAATATATAACGCCTATATGTGGAAAAGTTGTCTCTTACAAAGTCTATTTATCATACAAAATTTCAGCTAAATCAAATAATATCTTTGGCTTCCTAAATAACTGAATTTTAGGTTTTTAGCCCAATTTCTTACCAAACTGGCCAAAATGGAATGATAAAATATAATATCTCACATTTGAAACTACGAATGGTTGAAATTAAACTTCAGAAGAAATAAATAATCAATCAATATTTGGATGACCATGGAAATCGTAGGATGGCCTTCAAATGTGCATTGCTAACGCGCATGCTCTTCTGACTATGGCTTATGGTTTCTCTGCGTCACTACCATCAATTGCGTTCTTTGTTCGAGTTGGTTGTCTTTGTAGAGCGTTCCATTTAGTTTGTGTTACATGAATGCCATATTTTTTTTTTCATATTTGCTGATATGTGTTCCCATTTAATAAAGATGTTACAAGTTATGAGAAAAGTTCTCTTTCTGTTGTATCGGATCAACAAATAAAACATAAGATAAGAAAAGAGAAGGTGTATTAAAAAATTTCGGAAAATGTGTGTCATTTAAAAAATTCGCTGAGGAAAATCTGACACATCATTAGCTAAATGAAAGGACTTTCTAATCTGTAATTACAAAATTAAATTATCTGTAACTGAAAGAGCATTTTACGGATCAAAGAACATTTCATAGAATGGTAATTGGAAATGTTGATACAAAAGCAAGAAAAATTATTGAAAAGAAATTTAAACGGGGAAGAAAAAGCAGCAGAATTAAGTAAAAATGCTCAAATGCAAGATATTGTGGAAAATACAGGTAATAGACTACTTAGTTCTGATATGAGAAAGATTTTGGAATCTTCAAATGAGAATGAAAATTTTGTCTTTAAATATAAGCAACTTAAAATGAAAAAGACGATTATAAGTCAAAATGCCCCTTCAACTTCGTAAATGAGAACTAAACTACCACACGTAGCACAGGCTTCTGACAGAACTGGTGTGTCCGATAAATCAGCGTCAATTCTTATAAATACTGCTTTTAACGATATGGAAATAATTACCAAAGAAGATTCTCCTAAAGTAGTCAATCGCAGTAAAACCAGAAAGGAAAGAATGAAAAACCGCATTGATTTGGGGGGGTAGCACTCTCAACATATTTTGATCCATGTTCTGAAAGTAAAACAACATGATCTTCTGTTATCTTTCTAGCTGTCCTTTTCCTTCCTTAATTTGAATCTAAGTCATGTATTTTCGACTGTCAAAGTATACCTCAAATTCCAATGAAGAGTGTTTTTCCTCCCCCGTCCGCCCAAGTCAATGCGGTGTTTTATTCTTTCCTTTCTGGTTTTGCTACGATCGACTGCTTTAGAAGAAGCTTTTTAGGTAATTATTTCCATATCATTTCAGGCAGCATTTATCAGAATTGACGCTGATCTATCGGATACATCAGTTCTGTCACAAGCCTGTGCTACATTTGGAAGTTTAGTTCTCATTTGCGAAGTTGAAAGGTAATCTTGACTTATAATTGTCTTTTTCCTTTCAAGTTGCTTACATTCAAAAACAGTATTTTCATTCTTATTTGAAGAATTTGCTTATTCCAAAATCTGTTTCGTATCAGAACTAGAAAGTCTATTACCTGTATTTTTGACAATATCTTGCATTTGAGCATTTTTAATTGATTCTGCTGGGGTTTTTTTCCCGTTTCAATCTCCTTTCAATCATTTTGCTTGCTTTTATATCAAAATTTCCAATTACCATTCTACGAAATGTTCTTTGATCCGTAAAACAAGTTCTTTCAGCTACAGATACAATTTTGCAATTACAGATTAGAATATCCTTTCATTTTCTTAATGAAGTATCAAACAGATTTTTCTGAGCTGATTGTTTAAAAGACACAACATTTTTCGAAAAAAATTTAATATGCATTCTCTTTTTAAAGGTTTCTTAATATTACGATATTTTTTATGATATTTTCTTACCTTATGAAGTGAATTTTTTTCCCATAAGTATTTAACATCTATATTAAATTTGAACACATATCAGCAAACATGAAAAAAAAAATGGCATTCACGTCACACAAACTAAATAGAATGCTCTAGAAAGACAACCAACTCGAACAAAGAACGCAGTTGATAGTAGTGACGCAGAGAAACCATTATCCAGAGTCAGAAGAGCATGCGCGTTAGCAATACACATTTGAAGGCCATCCCGCGATTTCCCAGGTCATTAAAATATTGATTGATTATTTAGTTCTTCTAAAGTTTAATTTCAACTATACGTAGTTTCAAATGAGATAAATTATATTTTATCATTCCGTTTTGGCCAGTTTGGTGAGAAATTGGGCTAAAAACTTAAAATTCAAAGTTATTTGGGCAGCCAAAGATATAATTTGATTTAGCTGAAATTTTGCATGATAAATAGGTTTTGTAACAGACAACTTTTCCACATATAAGCATTATATATTTCTTACGTTTCATTTTTTCACTCCGCCCTAATATATAACCCTCCCATAAAATTACTACTAAAACACTTCTGGATCAATTTTATGTAATGTTAATATTATCGAAACCTTCAAACTAATGAAATGGCAGTAGCGTTTTTTGTATAGACTGAAGGAATTGCAAATTTATTTCCGGTCACCAATTCCGATACTTCTGCTCGTAACTTCTAGTTGACCTTCTATAGCGAAACCTTTCATTTGACATATTACACCTATATGCAGCATTTTTGGTTTATATGTTAACCCTTGGTTAATCACACGATCTTTCAATTCGCGGTCGGTAAAAAGATTGTAAGAAGACATTGATCATGGATCTTTTTTTTTTTTTTTTTTTTTTTTTTAAATTGATTGTGGTTGGTTTTTGTCAACCGCGCGACTAACCTAGCATTGTTCAATAGCATTTGTTCAATCCTCAAACACAAGTTAGCTATAATCTGCTAAAAGTAAACTAAACATTTCAAAAGTTTTCCAATAGAAAAAAAAAGTTACTTATTACCCAAAGTTTTGAAACATTTTCGAAAAGAGATATTCATAATAGTTATAAAAAGCGTTAAAACCTCTACAGTTTGTTCCAAATAATGATCTAAGTTCTTAACTTAATAAAACGTGTTTTAGAGGTTTTGATCAAAATTTATTTACGCGATATTTCAAAACTGATTAAATGCAATGTACTTCTAGTTTCAATAGAAAATTAGGTTGCACATAGGAAATATACATTTGGTGATTGGGTTCTAAAAACAGCAAAGAAAAATCAATTAAATGACAATGATTCTATATGAAGATTATTCAAAATATATTTCACATTTATTGCCAATCCTATTTATATGACTTTTCTCTAAAAAAGAACTTAAAATTAGTAATTACGTAAAAATGTTAAATAATTTCAATTATAAAATTTATTTGGTGTTTAGAAACAAACCCTTAATTCAATGAAATAACTTGAGTTGAAGAAATAATTTAATTTACTTAATACTTTATTTTAAAGAAATAATTTAATTGAGAGAAATAATTTAATTGAGAGAAATAATTTAATTAATTAAAACAATTTAATTGAGAGAACTAATTTAATTTATTAAAACAATTTAATTTGGAAAAAATTACATTTAGAGGCGTAATTTAATTTAGAGGAGCAATTAATTCAATGAAATAACTTGAATTGAAGAAATAGTTTAATTTACTCAATACTTTATTTTAAAGAAATAATTTAATTAATTAAAACTATTTAATTGAGAGAAATAATTTAATTTATTAAAACTATTTAACTTGGGAAAAATTACATTTAGAGGCGTAATTTAATTTAGAGGAACAATTAAATTTAGAGGAATAATTTAATTTAGAAGAGTAGTTTAATTTAGAGGAGAAATTGAATTCAGATAAATATAATTTAGTTTAAAGAAAAAAAATTAATACAGAGCTTTCCAACCATGTAGTTAACTCACATTAAAAATTCATTTAGTCACTACTTCTTCTCGTTTTAAGACACAGAAATAATGCTTTTAATCCTCTCACCTCCTAAGACGTAGAGCACCCCGTTCCTGCAGTAGTTGGCCATGACCCCTGGCAGGTCCAAGACATCGAACCGGAAAACCAGCGTCCGGTTGTCGGGGCTGTCCAGCGAGATGCGCCACCTGCAGTCCAGCGTCGTGTCATTCTGGATGGTGATGTTCGGAGGAGAGGCGATCACACCACTGGGAGAAGTCAGCATGCCTCCGCAAACTGGAATGCGAAATATGTGAACAATAGTTTTCAGTATCCTACTACTGTAAGGAAGCAGGTTGGATTCTGCAAGTTATTGTTACTGAAAAGTCGTAAAAATGTACGTTTATATTGTTACGAATTTTTGTATATTTGTAAATATTTCGTAGTGTTAATTTTGTAAATAGGAAAATTTATGTACATTTTGCATAGGGCAGTGCAATAGTTCATCTTTAGTTTGCTTTCCCGCAATGTGTGTCTTAATGCTTGATAACGAGTTTTACAGAGGTAAGGCTGGGAAGAGAGTTTTACAAGGAGCAGGGCATTTAACATTATGATAATGGCAATCTCGCCAAATTGGCGATATAGAGCCAAGTTGGCGACGGTTTTGGCGACTAATTTTTGTCGCCAAACTTGGCGATCATTTGGTGATATTTTCGGTCTCCATGTACATGTATAGGACTTTTCGACTACGATCTGGAAAGTTCTCCAAATGTCCATCTCTGGAAGATTCACGAAGGTTCGCCTCTCCTATATAAGACAGGCCGTGAGTGGAGTTGGTTAGTTAGTCCGTGAGTTGAATTAGTGTGTTGAGTCCGTTAGTTGACTGAGTTGACTGGATCTAGTTAGTTGAGTCATTTAGTTGACTGAAATTACTTAGTTGAGATACTGAGTCTCAGTGAGCATTCAGTTGGTTGGTTGGTTGTTTTCAGATTATCTGGCGCCGTCAGCAACACGAGGGCTATAATGCGTCGAAACATTCGTCATTAGACAAGCCAACATACATTTACAAACACCCATGCCATACACGGGACTCGAACCCGCAACCTCCCGGTCTACAGTGAGCATTCAGAGTAGTTCTAAAGCGAACTGTATTGCATTGTCTTTTGCGGCGATTTAGCAGTTGTGTGTCAAATTTAACTGCTGTTTGTGTTCTATTGTGTATAGAGCTGTTTTGAGTCTACTAGAAAGAGAAGTTCTGGAGTTGTAAACAAATCTGTGAAGAATAAAATTGGAATAAATTTCTACAAGTCTTGATCTGCTTTGGCTTCAAATCTTTCGAACCCAATCACGCAACAATATTAAGGTAAGAGAGCTCAGAAGTAGGGCTTGCGATGTTCAGATGAGAGGGCTCAGTTCTCTGATATTTTAAGTGGTACTGTATGCTTTTAAGCAAAAAAGCTTTCGCCAGAAAGTCTAAATAGTGGCGGTTGCTATAGAAACAAGCCTCGATTTAAAATAGGGGTGATGCATACAAAATTTTGGCGGCCTAAAAGGTTACATTGTGACATTCGTATTGGAGATTCAAAATCTTTTAGTTGAATCAATCTATTTTGGTCATTTATGAAATATTGCCAATGCTCCATTCGAATGTTCAGCAAACCAATATCGACATCTTTCTGCCTTTCTCTAGGAATCACCTGAAGAAAATTAGACTAATCTTGTTGCTACGTCAACATACACTGCGGGAAAAAAGTAGAAGGACAGTCATATTTTGTAATGTATGCTTTGTATTTCGATCCTCCTAATCTAAATTTCTATTTTTATGTAGTTTGGCTATTTTTTCTTTTTTATAAATAAGTAAATTTTATCTACCACTAGTAAAAATTAAAGAAAACAGTACTTAACGATTTTTGGTGTGTGAAAAAAGTAGAAGGACACGTGCTAAAATAATTTGTTTTGGAATATTGTAAACCTCAAAGGTAGGTGTTTCATTCTTTTTAACTGTTTTTGTTAAGAAAAACATACTATTTTATTGAAAATCCGTCGTTTTCATCTTTTTAGAATGCCTAGAGGAAAACCTTTAAGTGAATTTGAAAAAGGCCAAATTTATGCCTACAAAAACGATGGCAAAGGTATGAGAGAGATTGCACGCCAGCTACATATTATTCCAAATACTGTTTCAAACTATATAAGAAATCCTAGTAGTCAGGGAACCAAAAAGAAGACTGGCAGACCTAAGAAACTGACGCAACTCGATCAAAGAAAAATCATTCGGGAACTAGAAAAAACGGATGGAAGTATTGCCAAAGCTCAAAATAATGCAGGCATCACACACGTTTCAAGAAGAGCTGTCTACAACTACATAAAAAGGTCCGAAAATTTCGTATTCCGAAAAAGGAAGCACCATCCCAAATGGAATGAAAGGCACATTGAACACCGACTGCACTGGGCTAAAACCACATGTCCTGGACGTCAGAATGGACCTCCGTTATATTTTCTGATGAGAAAAGATTTAATTTAGACGCTCCAGATGGCTACAAATACTATTGGCACTGTCTCGGTACTGAAGAAAAGTTATTCTACCCGACAGATGGGAGGAGGGAGTTTAATGGTTTGGTTGGCAGTCGGGTAAGGAGGAAGAACAAGCCTAGTGTTCCTGAGTGGCAGGCAGAAACACACAGATCACATCCAAGTCTTGAATTCAGATCTCCTTCCCTACGGCGTTGAGCTAGACGGAAACGACTGGATTTTTCAACAGGACGGAGGATCAATTCACACAGCTAATGGGGTTAAAAATTGGTTTGCAGCAAATAATGTTCGGGTTTTGCCATAGCCTGCTAAAAGCTCGGACCTCAACATTGTGGAGAACATATTGGCAATGATTGTTCGTCGCGTTTACGCGGAAGGCAAGCCGTTTGAATCTATAGTTGAGCTTCGGAGAACTTTGATTTATGTATGGGACAATTTCTGCCAAACAGAAATTCAAACTTTATATGATTCGATGCCAAATCGAATTTTTGAAGTAATCAAAGCCAATGGTGGAAGAATTCCCTATTAATAAGACTTTTATTTGCATTATTTAGAAGTGTCCTTCTACTTTTTTCACAGAGTATGATGAAGCCAAAACTGATTTATTTTTTGTACTTGACCTGTATTTTTTTGTTTCAATTTTCAGATACAGTTATCTGTTTGTAATTAGTAATTCAAAGTGTTACTCATTAAATTGTTATAGAAAAAAATCAGTGTTTTTTATTTATAAAAAAAAATCATGTGTCCTTCTACTTTTTTCACGCAGTGTATAACGCTAGACTATTTGATAGGGTATATTCTTGTGAGAGACAGACAGTAGTTCTTCAGTTGCATACCCAGGCGTGGCACGATTTTGTTTTCTGGATGGACACCTCAGAGGAAAAGTGTGTTTTTCGACGAACAATGCAGTATTTTCGTCATACGTTTTAATCTTTGCCTATTTCAGTTTATGAAAACTAACTTTCAGTTGATACATGTCTATATAATGTACAGTTTTGTTCAAGTATTAGAGAAACGCATAGGCGTAACTAAAGTTGTTGAATGGAGGGGGGTTTCGAAAAATACTGACTCGCTACACCGATGAAAAAAAAGAAGGGAGAAGGGGGGGGGGGGAGTAAAAAAATATCATCTTACTGAAAAAGTTTTCAAATCATTACCCAAATCTACGGATAAAAGAAATTTCTTAAGAATTCTATTAACAAAAAAAAAAAAGTAACAGGAAAATTTTCTTAAACACATGGAAATTGAAAGAGTCTGATATAATTGTAAAATATATGGATGCAATATTTTCGGAGAAACTTTATGAATGTAGCAAACAAGATAGGATCAAATTTCAGTGGCGGTATCCCCTCGAAATATTTCAAACATACAATAGTAATGAAAAACATACATATATACAATAGTAAATAACATGGAAATAGTAATAACACTATTCCACGTCAAATTTAAATGTGCTGACCATTATTATAGTGTAATTGAAAGTTGTGCGATGTTCCACTCCCCTTGTTTACATTCAGTTATTGTATAGTGTTTGGATTTTTCTATACAGCGCAATGTCCACTCAGAACTTATGTTTCCCGCGATGGAAAATTCTTCAGCCTCGGATGGGTGTAGTTATCATCAAATGGTACATTAAATGGCAAGTTTGCTCTTCTGGTGAAAAATCCATGCATAATCTTACAGTTTGGTATAGCTTTTGATTACCTTAGTAAAATACTGATCACTGAATAATCTCAATAATGAAATTTAATGGATAATTTAAGTAATAGTCAACAAAGAGTTAATTGGGGAAAAATGCAGCATATTTAATTCTTTCTCAACTTAATGGGTTGGGGGTTGAGCAATTCAAACCTCCCACGTTACGCCTATAGTCTTTACATCAACGGTCGATGTTTAAAGTCAAGTCTGTAGCACTTATGTTTCCGCTATAAAGACTCCATTTCTCCAGCCTGTGTAGCGACATACCGTTTGTAGACGTTCAATATGGTACATTAGTTGTATGAATGTCTTTCACTTTGGTGTAGCTTTTGATTACCCTAGCAAAACACTGAATAATTACTAGTAAGGAAATTTAATGGATACTTTGAGTAATAACCAACAAAGAGTTGGTTGGGAAAAAAACCTAGTAAATTTGCTTAATTTTTCTCAATCCAATGGGGGGAAACCCCTCCCTCGTTACGCCTATGGAGAAACGGACAGGATTTACGTCGAAACGTGCGTTCTGTCCGGTCCGGAAGAGTATGTTCCGCACGAATTGTGGCATATTAGCTTTCTAAATATATGTGGCTTGATTTATTTAGAAAACTTCTGTTTAGAGGTGACATTAAATTTTGAATGTCATAAAAATCCTCCTGAACTTCGCAATGAATAAATGAAAATATCCATGGAGATACAGTGGCGTACCAGACTTCATTTTACTTAGGTATGTGGATGGCAAAGATATTTTTAAAACTACTGGAATCGCTTTGTTAACGCCTGTATTATTGCGCAGCCGCATTATTATTATTAAAAGACTGCCGCTAAGGGCAGTCTTTTAAAAAAACCATTTGAACTTGAATAACGGAGGAATTGGCCAAGATTAAAAGTATCCGAGCATCATGCCGGACGAATGTAACAAAATTGATCTCGAAAATATACGCATTACTTGCGCAAACTTAGAAGGACGTGGAAGAGATTTTGGAGTTTACAGAATTTCCTCGTAAAATGAGAAGTAGCTAAAGGAAATAAATCTAGAGGTGTTGAATTTTATTAAAATAATTTGAAAAAGAAGTTGTTAGTAATGAGAGTTACGAAGATAAAATTATCATTGCACGTTTTCAACTTAAACGTTGCTTACGAGAATTATATATAAAAAAAAAATCCGTCTGTGCAATCACAGGATAATGAAAATTTGATAAACAATAGTTCTCAAAATGCTATTGGTCTAGAGAATGCGTCAACGGTTAAGTTACCAGGAATTCCCTCCCACATTTCAGTGGTAAATATGATGAGTGGCATCAATTTAAACTTCAATTTAATAATATTATTGGATTTAATGACAATTTGTCAACCAAAACGAAATTACATTACCTTAGTGCTTCGTTAAAAGATGAAGCGAGAAATCTATTTACAACAGAGGATACATATTTATTGCTTTTCAAAGCTCTGGAAGATCGGTTTGATAACCAAAGGCTTTATAGTTGAAACACACGTTAAAGCTATTTTAGAGCAGGATAAAATCACTCGAGAGTGCACGAGAGATATTTGGCATTTATTAGATAATGCTAAATTATTCGAGCTTTAAAAGTTCTTAAATTCGATACTAATAATCTGTCAGAAATACAAATTTTAAATTTATTGCTTCCGAAATTAGATCTTGAGACTCACAAAAATTACGAGTTAGCAATTAGTTCCAAAGATGTGCCACGTTTGAATAATTTAATGATATTCTTAGAAAAACGCGCTCAAATATTGGATAACGTCCATCAAAATGTTGTTATTAAAAACAGATATCAGAATAGGAACTCTCCCAAGCCGCGAGCATTTTTAGTCAAAACAGATAACTCTAATTTAACTTGTATATAATGTAAAGGCAAACACCCGTTTTATAAGTGCAGCGCCTTCGGTGAATTAAAAATCGCTCAGAGAAAGGAAGTCGTTATTGGTACTAAAATATGTTTACGATGTTTTGAAAAAAAAAAATCTTTTTTCTTTTTGCACTTCCAAAGACAGATGTAAGCGATGTTAAGCATAACATTCCCTTTTGTTACGTGTTGTTTATGAAATAAAACTCTTGTTTGAAGAATTATTAACTGTTGTAACCCAGATTGAAGGTGTTCTGAATTTGAGACCCATATCTCCTATGTCATCGGATGTTTCCGATTTGGAACCCCTTACTCCTGGACATTTTCTTGTAGGGCGCCCCTTAACAAGTACAGTTAACCCCTTGGGTACGGATTTATTTGGGAAAATTCTTACGTTTTGAACGGTTGGTTCAAAACAATAAGGGAACTTTAAAGGAATACAGCCAAACAAATATTTTTTTTTAAAGTATAGATAAACCAACCGATGTTTGACTTAACCAATCATGGCTCTTGTGACATTAAAATCTATCCAATCAAACTAGTTTGAATGACGAATTAGGTTCGTCATTATTAACAGACAAAACAAGTGAATGACGAATCTCAGCCGTCAAATGTACCCAAAGGACGTCTTAGACATGTCATCCGCTCCTAGGGGAAAAAAGTGAATGACTTGTCTCAGACGTCAAATGCACCCAAGGGGTTAAACCTCAACTGATTATTAAATTGATAATAAACTTTCTCGGTGGCAATTGACCCCTAAATTTCTGCAGCAAATATGGCGCCGATGGCAATCACATTACCTAAATCAGCTCCAGCAAATAAGAACAATGTAAAACCTAACACTATGATCTTAATTAAAGAAGATTATTTACCTCCTTTAAAATGGTTGCTATGCAGAATAGGGGAATTTATTAAGGATAAAGATGGAAAGGTTAGAGTTTTTGTTGTAAACACTAAGTCAAATTATTTCAAAAGACCAATCACAAATTTATGCATTCTTCCATTTGAAGAAAACCCAACTTGAACTATTTACTTATTCATTGAATTGAATTTATCACTGCTTAAAATATTAATTGTGTTTTAAAATTGTTGAAAAGTGCCTGTGTCAAGTTGATTCTTTATCTTGCATATTTTGTGTTTTTACTACATTGAATTTCAATCTATGAATATTTCCCGTAGTAGTTGTATGATTGCATAACTAATGTTTCGTATTTTTTTAAATTGCATGTGTTTGAGTGTGTGTATTGTGTGTGTGTGCTTATTGTTATTCATTTATTCAATCGTTGTGCATTTTTTAACTTGCATTTGATTATATTTTGTATTTTTAAATTTCCTATATCTTTATTATTATTGAAATTTTATTTCAACGTGGGCCGGGGTGTTATTGCTCAACCCTATCGCGCATTTTCCATCCTATCCCACCCTTTTTTTTCTCGTCTATTATTCATTATGACCGCGCTTGGCGGATGTGTGAGAGCTTACTCTCCTTTCTCCTGATAACTCCTTGGAAAGTTATCATTTTCATATACAGTCCTTCTATGCAATTAATAATGAAAACTGTGAAAAACTGCCAACACACGTTGTGAACATTTGTTCCTTAAGTTTATAAAAACTGAGCTATCGCAGAGCACGCTCTACATTCAATGTGAATTTCGAAATGATATTCAAAAGGCATTCCAAAATCTTCCATATCCTGGAAGAGAAGTTGGATCTCCTCTCCACCAACTAAGTGTATTGTAAATGGTTTTACATCGCATGTGAACATATCACAACGATGTTCAATTTCATGCTAGAATCTGAATTTGCTTCGCTATGCAAAGATACGGTGCTACTCACTGCCTTCTTCCTCCGAGTCATAAGAGACAGAAAATCCCTGTCCAGCCGTCAGTCCGTGAGTGAAGAAGACGAAGTTGATGTATCCAGACGACGAGTATATCGGGTCAGGTAATGTACTACCACAAATTTCCGGCGCAGACACATCCTGTCGCCAGGACACATTGGCCACCTAAAAACAGGAAAAATCAGGGATTTTATTAAATGGATCGTGTCAGTCACTGACCTGTTTAACAGGATACTGAGCAGCAAGCCTTATACTTAAAGCCTGTTTATTGTGTCATGAAGGCCTCTGAAATAAATAAAATTTAATATCTGCATTGAATATTAGCATCTTAATTGTTTTCGCAGCCGAAAAACCTGAAACTTCGTATCGTGGATTAACGTATCGATAACACCAATTAAATTGCCAATCCTAAATTGCCGAAATTTAGAATAAAAAAAATAAAGTCAAAGGAATAACAGCAATCTGTATAAAGTTTAAATAACTCATTTAATTACACGCAAAAACAGACTTACGCCAGATCGAGCTTGTGGTATAGGTACTCGACCCATTTCAGTCGGGATCAGAAATTAGTGTTCAAAATAATCACAGGACTCTGGCCTGCAACGATCTCAAGGGAGAGTCCCGTGACGAAAGTGAAGTGGCAGCAATACAAAAGTAAGAAAGTGTTCTCTAAGAGTTCTCGTGTCTTGACTTTTCTAATCTCTTAAAGACCTCACTTATCAGTTGTATGAGAAAGAGGTGTGTTCAGTGCTTTCAATTGAACACCTCTAATGAAGAGGAGGCTGTGGCTATAATGCCCTTGCTTGCTCTGGTTGGTAAAGCGCTAACCTTTGTAGTAGCGGTACGTGGGTGTCCTAAATATTTCCTTAACTGTCTAAAAAATGTCACCATGTCTCTCATCCCCACTGAGCTAAAGAACTAAGAACAGTGCTCATCCCTGACAATTGGATTTACGATGTATTCTTTTCTGGAGTGAGTTTTTCATTTGTTGCTCAGACACCGCTTGTCTACAGGAAGAGACTGGGGAGGAGGGGGGGGGGGGAGTGATGTAATCTTTCTGTTGGAGTCCTTGAATTTCCAGTGTGATGAACATAGCTTCATCACAAGTGGTATTACTAACTATGCCCTATTTCATTAAGATGCAACTAATCAAAACCTTTGGGTGAAATATGATATTTTATGTTACAATACTACATAGATAGGTGATTTTAAAAACACTGTGGGTTACTTACTTTATTTTTGCCGGTTACTTTTTTTGCATCTGAATTTACCGTAATCAGATACAAAATGGCCAGCCGTCATAAGTTAAAAAGCCATAAGTCCACAAAAATGCAAATGCATATTTTGTCGCTTTTGTGTTCGTTCTTTGAAATTACGTATTTTTATATTGTTATATAGGTTTGTATGACTTAATAGCTTGAGCCATTCAATGAAATAAAAATATTATTTAATAAGGACTATGTCCAAATATGCATTTGAATTTTCTTGGACTTCTTTTAACTAATGACAGTAGAGGTAACATTGGAGAAAATGTGCTTAGTAGATTTGCAACCAATTACCAATATTTAGTAAGAAAAATATCACTAAATTTCTGATTTTTCAAAGAGATGGATTCAATACAAAGAATGTCCTTCCTATTGAACATCACCGGCCTCTTTTCTTGGGCTGCTGTCTTTAAAGTTTTTAGTTGTTGAGAATACTTCTCCGAATTGAGTTTTTCGTTCGGTTTTAAAAGCTCAGAATGTATTGGTCCTCAAATGTCCCATCATATACGCAACATTTGCTTGTTCAGAGTCAAATTTTGTTTAGAGGTGGGAAGGCTAGATTTTCCAGGTTTACAATATGCCCTTCTCCTTACAATGTTTTCGTAAGTAATCCAATTTTCCTCCCCAATTATCATCCGGTTCAAGAAGGGCTCAATTTTGTTCCAAGCATGCAGGGATGTGCATGCGACGACTCGATCATCCAAATTCTTCCGACTTGATTCATGTGGCACCCATCTTGAATATTTCCACACCAATCCTATCTTCCGAATATGATCCGAAATAGTTTGCTGAGCTGAATTAAGCCTTTCTGCGATCTCCGATGTATAAGCTTGATACATAAGCGGAATTACTCTCGTTTGAGGATTATAACTCAATTATTCAAAGATTTTATTTGGATTATTGAATCATAATGATCTGTCAACGAGACTTGAGCTGGTTTAGGAAGAGAATGGCAAGCTACCGCTGTAAGTGTCTCAAAGGAGAGAAATCGGATCACCAGAGCGAGGAGATTGCCTATACGTCCTCATGCTCGATCTTCATTCTTGGAGGATGAAGCGTAGATTCCGAAGATTTAGAACCGTCACAACTCTTCTTCACGCAAATGAATCCACGCGATTAAGTCACTTCGTGGCTGATCTACAATGACCTCAACTATTTCCGCTGCTACCTCATGGGACTCCATCATTCAGTTTAACTGTGACTACTGAACAACACGGATTTGGAATGTAACATTATATAACTCGTTGACTATGGATGAACAATCACTCCTGAACTCTGACTACCGAATTATGACTCCTACTTTGACTCCTGATTATGACTCTCAATATCCTCTGTGACTCCCAACGTGCTTTCTTAAAAATAATCATTCAAGTTAATTTGCCGATGATGACGGATTACTATCGGAGCCCTGGGGTGCGAAGCAGATAAACCTTCACGTGGTGCACCCTGTTTTTTACTAAGAGATCTGCTGTGGATTTTTCATTAAAGGGATCCATTGATTACTGAAATTATCAATCAATCCTGTTGAACGGGTTTAGAAGCACGTAATTTATAACTTCCTTATTAATCCATAAATTACAAGTACAGTACCCCCAAAAAAATCAGAACGATGGCTATATCTTGTGCTCTAATTCTTGAAATAACAAACAAAAGCTACCGTTGTAAATCGTGGAAGGTTTTTAATAATTGCATGTAGTTTATTTGGTCATGAGGGGTCATCTACTTATTAAAACAGAACCAAACTTTAAAAATTTCAATAGCAACCTCATAATATTATCCCATATTTGGATTCAGCATCCAAAAAATGTCGAAATACAAAAATTCGTAATTTTCTAATGAATGGTTTGTAATTTAAATGATAAAAAGAAAGTGATAAATTAATGTTAAATAAAAAAATTGGTTTTTTGGCCATAAATACTTAAATAATTAATATATTTCAGTATTTTTTTATTTATTTTTTCAAAAGATAGTTTGTAAATGACCAAACATAAATAGCAAGCAACTTTTGCATCCATTTCTTTTTTAATAATTAATTATTAATTAATAAAACAATTTAAAAAAAAAATTTAATAGAAACATATATATTTTTTTTTTTGCTTTTATTAGATTCACCATGGTCTGAAACCCCACCACAATTTTTTTTCTTTTCATTTTGACTTTTAGTTCTCGATTTTTTAGCGAAAATGTAAAAAACGCTCACTTTAAAGGACCGTATAGTAGACGACTTTTGAAAACTATCAAAGATTAATTCAAGGTAAACTGGAGGTGTGGAAAATCGCACAACGTTAAATTATCGTAAAATGATGTGAATCGGAACAGAATTTCTTGAGATTAAAAAATATATATATATTATTTTATACAAACAAAGCAGTTTTATTTTTTGTATGTATATTTTTAATCTGTCTAACGCGTTTGGAATCGTGGAACATATGTTTTGTGTGGTTTTCAACAGTGTTTTTTTTTTTTTTTTTTAATTTACTTCCTTAAATTACATTTATTTAAAACAACATTTTTTAAGCAATTTCAATAAGTTATCCTTTAAAAATTTTACTGAATCATGTGATTTTTTCATTTTATAAATAATTTCAACGATCAAGTTACATTTGTGTTTACAGTGAAATGTTTCTGTAAAATAATCACACTTTGCTGAATACCGTTTACTAATGCCTACATTTTATATTTATTAATTTTCTAATTATCAGTAGTATACGTTATACTTCTGCAACTACAGTTTCCGATATTTTATTTATTTCGAGTGAAGAATGCATATCTTTAACGTTGTAAATAAATTATGTTACTTTTGAGTTTACTTGCTATTTTTGTATTAATCTTAAACATGTCACTATAAATCCAAGTAGTTTCTATGCAATTTTAGACTAATATTTGTATTTTATAACGTCGTGAAACGCCGCACTGACCGTTCGATTTCTCCCGCTGTGAAGTAGAACATTAAAAATACCTTTCGTTTTATGAAAATTATCCCTGAAGATCGGTCAAAAAATGGTCGAAACCTTTTAGCTCCTAAGTGAGGTGTTTTTCAACATAATGCATTAAAATTTGGTGTATAGAGTAAATGATGTATTCTGAATCGAATGAAATGATAAAAAATAAGGGTTCGTATTGAAATTTTCGAAGATAGCGTTACTTTTACTTAATAAACGGTCCCTCAAGAAAAAGAAATTGCATCAGATATATAGAAAGTCGTAAGCCAAACATTTTGGTGCAAACCGTAAGATTCTAAGAACCGATAATTAGAACCGAAGATATAGCCATCGTTCTGATTTTTTTGGGGGGTACTGTACAACTAGTTGCAGCCTTTCAAATTCAGATTCGCTTTTGGTGATTAACATTTTCCTCTCTACACTTAACTTTTGGCAATTAGTGTAGTATGTGTATACTAATTAATCTTCATAAGCCTTTAAATTAAATTATAGCTCAGCAGTTACCAGTCTTTATAGTCGTGCGGACCCCCAATTTTATTAAGAAAAAAAAAATTAGACCCATTTACTAATAGAATATGTGTGTGTACATATGTATCAGTGATTGAGGGCTAGGAATGAAACACAACATAAGTAAATTTTTCCGTAAAAAGACATTCTTTTTTTACGGAAAAATGTCCAAAGACCAAGATAAACAAAGTGGAGAATGCCCAAAGTGCGAACTCCAGTAACAATAGTTCAAATTCAATCTGTTACTTAGTCATAGCCTTAAGAACCAGATGCAAATGTTTTTCATTTTTGTACAAGATATTCAGATTGCACAAAAAGGATTAAAAAAAAATATAAAAAAAGAAACTTTCACTTTGCTGTCACAACTATAAAAAAACAAACATAAAAGTTAAAAAGAAAGAGTCAAAAGGATTTTTGACATAGTTTGTTCCCCACGAGGGAGTCAATATCTAGATTAAACTGGATAGTTTTAGCCATACTGTAGAATTCACTCATTATTCACTCGTTAAAACTTTAAAATATTCAATCGGATAATTAGAGTGTTACTAACAATCAAGTGACTTGTCATAGTCTATGGCCCAGTACCACGCTACTCGCGGCCCATTGGTTGGAAACCGCTGTTCTAGCATCTATAGCATTTGTGGTTTTTCAATACTTAAAGCAAACATGGTTACAATTTCACCTTGTCAGGAACGCATTGATCTAATGTACTTATCAATCATCAAAAATTGCGGTAATTTTGTTATTAAAATCGAATGCCCACCTTGATGTAGCTGAGACATATGCCCGATGTTTTGTCTCTTGGCAAGTTGAATTCGCTGAACGTGAGCTTCAGTTTCCTTCCCTCTGGCGCCATCATTCTCCAGTGGCAGTTTCTAGCAGCTGGAAGAGCGTTGGGGAAGTTGGGAGATGTTATCACACCCTCTGAACCTTCAAGCCATCCGCCGCAACCTGTATTGAGTACACGAATTGGTTACGCAAACTGGTTCATAAAATAATATAACTCTTAAAACAAAGTTTTTGACATAAATCCTTGTCGCACTTGGTATCAGCAACCATTCAATTACTTCAGTCCACTCAATCATTTGTCTGTGCGAGGCACGTTTAAACATAAATGCGCTTGCGTAACTGGCGATTTCGAAAGGGGGGGATCCTTATATTGGATTCCGTTAGAAAATAAACGAAAATGTTTGCATTTTTTTTTCAGAAAAGGACGCTACTTTAAAAAAAAAGGCAGGGAGGTAACATCACCTTTCGAAAAACGACTAGTACGATCACTGATTTTTTAAAATGGAGGATTATTTTAAAAATTTAACCATGATGATGTGCCAGAGCGGGAATTCACACATGAGGTTAATTCGATAGGGTGAAATTGATTTTCAATGCGTTTTCACGATTTCACGCATTTTGGCGAATTCTGGGAGTGCGGAAAAGTGACTTTTTCGCACCAGTGTGAAAAACTACTTTCTCGCAGATCTCGTACTGAAATATTACATTGCTTGACAATTGCTAACGAACAGTTAAATTTTTCATGAATAATTAATAATAGACATTGATTAAAGAAATGAAACTAAGTACATACACTAAATGCACACTGTCTCTATTATTTAAGTAAAACAATTCAGTCGCAAATTGAAATGCAACGTGTACAGTAGGAGCATATGCAAAAGAATGGAGTACCATTAGTGTGCAGTTGTACAGATATATATACATTAAAAATCACGCAACTCATGAAGTTGACTTTTAGTGTGAGGTATTATCTCGCCTGTCATCCGTGTTTACTTATGACAGGGGAGAATTATTGTATTATCCTTATTCTCATACTTAATATGATTTTCTTGATGAATTCTAGAGTCTAAATTGCTCGTCCCACATTTTGAACTGTTTGCAAGTGATGGATAGTTCCCAATACCTTAAATCTTTACTCAATACACATCGCAGAAGCGTTCCACATATGCTTGATGAAATTTGGATTAGAGGAGTGATATGGCTTACTTATAGGCGCAATATTCAAATTTTTTAATCGTTTATCCAAAGCCAAAAGTGGGGATCAAATTGGTCATAAGTATCAATAAACAGGATTTAGAAACTGATATTTCACAATTAAACACTTGTCTAGAAGAAGTTAACGTAATTACTGTAAAAAAGTGGAATTTAATTATCTTTTGCTCTCTTGGGGAGCTTATTAAACAAATTCAACATATTGAACCTAAAGACCCAAACTCATTTCCCACCAAATAGTTTTATTGAATTGGCCTTTACCATGAAATATAATGTTCCCGCCTTTCTAAAGATCCTCTGATGTCCAATGTTAGTCATGAGACTGAAAAAAAATCATATTCAATAAACAGTATGTGATGTTAAAAATATTTGATCTTTGGGTGCAGTATATTGAGTTGGTTTAACAAGCTCCCCAAGAGCGCAAAAGTTAATAAATTCCACTTTTTCACTGAAATTATGTTAACTTGATCTACACAAGTCTTTAATGCCGAAATATCAGTTTCGAAATCATGTTTATTGATACTTATGGCTAATTTTATTAAACTTTTGCCTTGGATAAACAATTAAAAAATATTTATATCGCCCCTATAAGTATGCCAGATTACTCCTCTAATCCAAATTTCATCCAACATGTGTGGTGGGACGCTCCTACGATATGCATTGTGAAAAGATTTAATGTATTGGGAATTTTTCATCACTTGAAAACAATTCAAAATGTGGGACGAGCAATTTAGCCACTATAACTCATCAAGAAAATCATGTTAAGTATGAGAATACAATGCCAAGTAAACAGCAATGACAGGAGAGATCATGACTCACACTAAAAGTCGACTTCGTGAGTTGCGTGATTTTTAATGTAAATACATCTGTACAACTGCACACTAATGGTACTCCATTCTTTTGCACATGCCCCCACTGTACACTTTGAATTTCAATTTGTGACTGAATTGTTTTACTTACACTAAATGTACACCGTCTCTACTGCATATGTACTTAGTTTCATTTCTTCAATCAATGTCTATTAATAATTACTCCAGAAAATTTAACTGTTCCTTAGCAATTGTCAGACAGTGTATAAAGTCTTGGTATTGAAATGACAAATTTTCAAAAGAAATTCATTCACTAGAGTTGCCAACATTTTTAAATCTACATATTAAAATTATTTTTTGAACGTGATTATAAAAAATGTTTTATACAACACGTGGGATAGTACTTTTCCAAACTCGGTAAATTACTTGACTTGTACTAACGCACTCGTCAAATAAGCATTTTACCTTCTGCTAAAAAGTATACTTTCCCAACTATACTAAACTTCAACTTAACTTGATATCACTAGACGGTAGATCGTCACAGTGCTCATAGGCATTTAATCCATTTTGGCGGCGTGAAAGCATAATGCTCGCCAAACCATCAACCCTGTAGAGAACAAAAGGCTATAAGGTTTGGCGAGCATTATATTTCTTCACTCCGCTAAAATGAATTAATTGCCTATGAGCACGGTGAAGATCTATCGTCTATACTAAACTCCAACTTAACTTGACATCACTAGACGATAGATCTTCACAGTGCTCATAGGCAGTTAATCCATTTTAGCGGAGTGAAGCCATAATTCTCGCCAAACCTTATATCCTTTTGTTCTCTACAGAGTTGTGGTTTGGCGAACATTATGTCTTCACTCCGCCAAAATGGATTAAATACCTATGAGCACTGTGACGATCTACCGTCTAGTGATGTCAAGTTAAGTGGAAGTTTAGTATAGTGATGTCAAATTAAGTTGGAGTTTAGTATAGTTGCATAAATAACTATTTTATAATGACGTGCAAAAAGTTAAACATTTAATCATTTTGAATCTAAAATTGTGGCGAAAGTAGCACTTTTTCGCGAGGAGTGCGGGAAAGTAACTGTTCCGCACTAGTGTGAAAAATTACTTTCTCGCATGCCTCGTGCTCAAATATTGTGTAGTCTTGGTATTGAAATGTCATAGTTTCAAAAGAAATTCATTCACTGGAGTTGGCAACAGCGTTTTACCTCGTTTGAAAAAGTATTACTTTCCCCGCGAGATGCATAAATGACTCTTCTTTCACTGTATAAAAAAAATATATGCCCACACCCAATGCACTATCGCTAAGCAGAGCAGAGCAGATCAGATCAGAGCGAAGTGGATTAGAGCCAATTACAAAGCTGTCAACGTCCATTGTAGCTCGAGGCTCGTGCTATAGTGGATATTGGCAGCCTTGTAATTGGCACTAATCCACTCCGCTCTGATCTTCTCTGCTTAGCGATAGTGGACGCCAAGCTTGACATTTGTACTTTCAAAGAAATTCTACACTTTTTAACGATTATCATTACACTTTATTTTAAACGGGAACTTATGTCATCCCCCTTAAAATTCAATTTTGGCAAAAAAGTATTTTGTAAACACTATATTCAATGCTTAAAGCACTTGACATTTTTACCTTCATCTAAGATTCCTTGCATCCACAGAGAAAATCCTTTTCCTGTTACTCCTGAATTGGACTTAAATTTTACATAAGCTTGTGAACTTGGTACGCTAATTTGTCGACTTGCATTTCCAGTATTGCCACAGAATATTCTAAGTACTTCACCTGAAAAAAATATAAGTATTTTGCTAATCTTATTTCGAGAACAATTTTCTTTCCCTCCCTTTGTATAAAGTCAAAACTAATAAATGATATACGAATTCAAAGTCTTAAACCTCCGCTTGAGTGAATATTTTAATAAATTTGGCACATTGTGTTATTTGTTTGAAATTGGAAATTAAAAAAGTATAAGTAGTTTTAAAATGTTGTGCATTTATAATAGTATACTACAGATAGAAGCACAATGGAAAAGAAAACTACGTTGAAGCTCATTGAGTATTAACTTAAAGAATCTTATATTTCTCAGCAAAAAAATACAATATATAACTCTGATAAGCTTGCAACAAGCATATCCTCTGAGCCATCTTAAAAGCACAGGTTGCACACTGACTTACCAATAAAAATTATTTTATTGATCCACATAATAAAAGTTTCATTTTATTTGTTTTTAAATTTAATTTTGAACTATCTTTTTCAAATTTTAATTTGTTAACACCTCTACTTTTAAAACAAAATTTTTTAAGAGAAATAAAGACACATACGAAAAATATCGAAGATAATATTTTTTTTAATTATGCAACTGAGATATGAAATGTGTCACAACTATATTCAAAACAACTTTGTTAACTTCGTTTTACATAACGTATTAACTTTTCAGTTTGCTTAAATATATAAGTTTTTGGGAAAACTTCGATAAAAGTATATTACTTGACGATTAAAATTGCGTCAGTCAACAATTGAGGACTGAAAATGAAAAATGACCCAAGTACCAAAATTTTTTATTTTTTTTTACGGAAAAATGTCTTTAATAGCAAGCTAAACAAAGTGGAGAACCCCGAAAGTGAGAACTCCAATAGCAAAATCAATCTAAAGTATGTACTTAGCAGTGCCCTAAGTACAAGATGCGATCATTTTTCGGTTCTCCTGAAAAATTTTCTTTTTTGGACTTAGGTCGTTTTCCATTTCTAGTCCTCAATTCTTGAATGTAGTTGTACAAGATTTAGTATTCTGATAAATCACATTACTGTTGATCAGAAATCTTAGATAATAAATATTCATTTTTTTTTTAATCTTACGCAGTCTCACATGTCATAAAATAATAAAACACGAACTAAGTTAAATGCTACAAGAATTATTTTGCACAGTTTTTCATAATTATCGATTTCAATAATTATTTGCTAAAAATTTAAAAATTATCGATTTTTGCATATATTCAACCTATTCTTCTTTTAACATATAATTTTGGCCTGCACACCTTTTTATAATAAAGCAAAATCAATTAAAAAGAATGTCAACACAGGTATGCATTGCCACAAGTTCATATGAAAAATGCATTTATCTCAAAATTTCGTTTTCCAAACTTCGATGTACCTTTCTGAAAAAATGGCCACTAGTTTTTTCATGAGATTTCTACCATGTATTTGTCTAACCAAGATTGATCTGAAGTTAAGTTTTTATAAAATTATGATTATTATTTTTTTTTTATTCAACAAAATACGATATTCAGAGATTTGTGGTATTTTCGTTTGAGATTTAAAAGAAAATACAAGCTAAAATATTACAAACGTTAACCTTAGATTAATAAAAAAGTTCAAAATAATTTGTGCTTTGACTACTTAAAAAAAGTACGTCGAAAACCCTTTTAATACTAACAGTATAAGACCTACTGAATACCCTTCAATTTTTTCCTAAAATAAAAAACAAAGTTGTGTTCAGCCAGTTTTGTACAAAAAGCAGCCTCATCATCCAATTTTCCAAAATTATGAAAAGAACAAGATTTGTAGTATTAACCTCAACGAAATATAATATGAAATACCATCATTCCATTATTATTTTCTAACCTTTATATATTTTTTTTATTCTGGACTGTATGTGGTATAATTATGTTAACTTTCCAAATTCAAGTATGTATACTTTGTCAAGTATGTATTTTACAATTTCGGTATTTTCTTTTTCGTATTCTGCAAATTCGGTGTGTGTGTGTGTGTGTGTGTGTGTGTGTGTGTGTGTGTGTGTGTGTGTGTGTGTGTGTGTGTGTGTGTGTGTGTGTGTGTGTGTGTGTGTGTGTGTGTGTGTGTGTGTGTGTGTGTGTGTGTGTGTGTGTGTGTGTGTGTGTGTAAAATCAACTCTTCCGAGCCTTGAGTCTGCTTCTGTACTTCAAATTTGTATTAAGTAAATGAGTTTGACGTCTCACCCTGTTGGTCGTAGTCCCTGATCTCCAGGTAGTCGGTAGTGGAACAGTTCAAACCGGGTGATGGCGAAGGCGTGTAGAAGTCGGTGAGGTTGAGAAGTATCCTGTAACCCATGGGCATCTTCAACAGCCATTCACACTCTTGACTGTTGCCGTAGTTGTTCGGGTAGTTGGGACTGTTAATGATGCCGTTGAAGCCAGAAATGGTGCCACCACAAACAGCTGAAAGCCGAACGCAAAAATTCGAGTTAGATCATTATAATGTATGCAAGTTTCGGATAGAGCTTGTTAAGACGAATATTTTGGCTCATTATTAGACGGGTCTCAGAATATGAACGATTCCGTAATCATGTGATGTACTTGAATCTAAAATAAGTGTCATCCATTGAAGAAAACTGCTGAAAATTAAAAGTACTTTTATATACACTTGTCATGGATATATTTCCTTTAAGTTATGAATAACATACCATTATATTTTTTCAACAAAACTACTTAATTTAGAGCCTACAACAAAATATTGCTAGACCTCAACAGTTTTTCTAAAAAGCTTCTGGTCCATTTTGAACAAATGACACTAGTGTAATGTATCCTGTTAAAATTTAAGAAATCCTCCTTTAATAATTTGTAATATTATATTGAAAAATTAAATACGTATATAGTATATTCAATTTGTACATAACATATGTAGTTTTAATCTTCTAATTAAACTTTTGAAAAACAGAATGTTACAAATTTTTTAATTAGTTATCTCAATTAATTAATACTTTTTTTTTCTCAAAACGACTTATAATAGGGCTACATCTCTGAAATGCAAAACGTAAGTAGTTTTAGCCTTTAAATTGACGTTTTATGAAATGTAAAGTTACATTTTTTATTATATTTTTTTAATTAATTTTTTAGTTAATTAATAAATATTTTACAAAACTATTTCTAATAGGGCTATGGCTCTGAAATTTTCAACATAAGCAGTCTTAGTCTATTAATTGTACATTTAAAAAACTGAATTTTAAAATTTTGATTAGTTTTGTTTAATTTTTTAATTAATAAATATTTTACAAAACGATTTATAATAGCGCTACAGCTCTAACATTTTCAACATCATAGTTTTGGCCTTCCATTGGAATTTTGACAAAAAGAATGTTAAAATTTTAATTTGTTTTTAATTAAATTTTGTATTTAATATTTTCACGAAAAGCGACTTCTAATAGGTCTAAAGCTCAGAAAATTTCAACTTAAGTAGTTTTGGCCTTCTAATTTTGCTTTTCTCAAAAGCGTGTTAAAATATTCTCGAAGGTGTGTTATATTATTGTGTATTGTATTTCGTAGCGAAGAACGGATATTCAAGTAGAATATCATAAAATTTCGAAACATTGCATTATCCATTCTCTAATTTTTGTTAAATTTTTTATGGCGCACACATGTTTTTCACAAATATAACGAATGCAAGATCCAAGTGTTGCATCGTAAACCATCAAAACTTCTGAGGAGCGTCGGCCTACAGTTGATGATGTAGTAGCACGTGACGTGTGACTTTCTTCTATAGGAGGCGCTGATCAAACTGTACATTTTAAGTGCAACGCCCTATCAGTTATAAGTACAGTTTGAAAAATTTCTTTTATCACTTGATATATCAGCGTAAGAATAAATTAGAGCAGAATGATGAAAATAGAACATTAAAAGAAAAAGAAAACTTACTCAAAAATTTAAATTTCGTTATCCTGATTTCCTTATAAGACATCTTTACAATGACACAAAAAGAGCTAATGTTCAAACAGAAATTAAAAAAAATAATAATAATAATATTTACTACGATACTTAAACACATACACAAATACGAAAAAAATCTCAAAATTGCCTTTTATTTTTAGAAATATAGAAGTAGTGTTTCCAAACTCAAGTAGTCACAGAGAATGTATTTTTTGAAATGGCTTAGAGGTAACTCTAAAAATTAATGGTTGGTTGGTTGTTTTCAGATTATCTGGCGCCGTCAGCAACACGAGGGCTATAATGCGCCGAAACATTCGTCATTAGACAAGCCAACATACATTTACAAACACCCATGCCAACACGGGACTCGAACCCGCAACCTCGCGGTTCTAAAAATTAATGGAGCCCTTTCCTTGATAGATTTGGAAATTACTGAACAATTCCTAGTTGCGTATCTAATATCCTATCTAATTACCGAAAATTTGCTTTTAAACGTGATACTAATACACATATCTGAAAAAATGTAAGATTTATTTCAACATAAAAATGTTGCAAGTGATAAATATATTCAATTATGGTGGAAAATAAAAATTGTCTTTAATAGATCCCCAATTCAAATATTCCAGTTGCGTATTGGACGATATTAAATAACTTAACTGTGTGCATGTAAGCTACACTACTATACATGTCTGAAGATATTTGAATATTCTTTAAAAATAATTCCCACCCTAAAACACTAATTTTAGGACAAAGCATTCGCATAAACATATCAACGGGTGTATTTTCTTGGCCGGGCCAAAAAATTACATAACAACTGTCAGTTGCTTATTAGTCTTCCGTTAGACGGGTACCATATAAATATCGCCAAAATGTAGCTAACTAATAACTTTCAAATCATTCATAATTCCTGTAACAAACCGTAAAATTGTAGGTTTGGCAATACATTTACGCATCATTTAAGCATGTAAACATTTAGGTTTGGCACCAACGGCGCCAGCCGTCTAACTGAAAACTACCGAAAAAAGACGTAACAAATGCCAGTTGCGTATTGGGCATTATCCTGGGGCGTAGTGGAGCGGGAACGCGTGGGAACGACGATCCTTTACCTTTTTAGAAGGTGGAACGGCGTTCCCTCACCTATTTATTTATTTAATTTATTTATTTATTTTTTTAATTTTTCATTACGAGACATTAAACGCAAAATCAAGAAAGAAAACGAAAATGTTCTTTCCTGAGAAATATGCTGTCGTTTTCTATCTGCAACTATAGAGCTGAGCAAGCAAGTTCAAGTATCAAGCAAACACCTAAAAGAGGCGCGTGACCCACGCATTTGGTCATTCCATCAACAATCCGACCCATGCTTTCTACTCTCCCCTCCCCCACCTTTCCTATATGGTGTTGAAATGTGTTAAGTAGTCTTTCAATGTTTCAATGCTTCTTCATTAGAACTATGATTCATCCAATGCAGATTATCTTCTTCATCATCTGTATTTGTGGGTGAATTCCAGACGTCAAAGTTGCATGGTTCTTCATACACAAATTAACGCCAACAACCTGGAAGTTCTTTGCGCCCTTTCCTTGAAGAATGTTTCTCTTCTAATTTTAACGGGAATGCTAATCGATTTCTTAATAAAAGTGATGTAACTTTTTATTTTTTTTATTTTTTTATATCACCCACGTGTTTTGAAATCATGGAATTATGCATTTATTATTAGCTTGCCTGATAGTAGGAAAATCAAACTGATACGTTGTTTGAACATGACAAAATATATTTAAAGCAGTATTTATTTTGTAACTCCTGCTTACTTTAAATCAATAGATAAAAATAATGGAAATGGGTGGCATCAGGAAGGTGCATGGGAGGATGCTTTCACTCCCTTCCCTAATAGTTACTTAAATTTTTATAAAAGTGGAGAAAAGGGGAATCATCACCGGAAAAAAATAAACTGTGTGCCATTTAATAGTAGATTTTATATTTATCATTGTGTGAAGGGAAATAGTTTTGAAAAATCAAAGTTAGGACACCAAAATTTTTTTCCTTGCAACCTACAAATAATGCTGCCGAAACTAATGAATCTATTCTTATCCAAAAAGTGAAGGTATTCATATTTGTTTTGAGGTTATGTATTTCACTTTCCTTAATATAAAATTGCTAATGGTTTTGCAAATGGGTAATAATGCAACGAAATCGGGCTGTGAAATGTTAAGAAAGCAATTGAAATGTATTTTAAAATTCAAAAGTCAATTGCTTTTCGGTTTGAGAATGGGAAAGCTTACATTTACAGTTATTTCAGAGTTTATTCCAAAAATGTAGCAAAAGTTCTTTAAAAAAATCTTTTTCCCCCAAGTTGAAAAAAATCAACATTAAATACAGTGGTGGCGTAAAGGGGAGGAAATTGCCCCCAATATTTTTTAAATTACAATGATATTGATGACAATATCAAATAAAGAAACCAAGAATGTTACAAGCAAATCTATATGTCTAGCAAGTGATGAGTCTACATTTGGTTGGTTGTTTGTACGCTCAACGGCCTACTTTTATGTACAATGACGACTAATTGGGCCGGGACCTACAGCTTAACGTGGATACCGAATCCTAATGAACATTAATGCCTAGCACGAGATTCGTACGCGGCACCTTTGGCATGCAAGGATAGAGCTCTAACCACACAGCCATCAGGTCTGAATCGGAAACTCGATCTCTTATGGAAATTTTTCTGAATGAAAATTGTTTAAGAAATCATTTAAATAATCTGTTTAAAATGAAATGTAGATATATTATCTGTTTAAAAATCGTTTTAAAAAATCTATTAAAAAATTTGTGTTAATAATATGTTTGAAAATATCTTCCAATCCATTTATGAAGTTTCAAACAATCCGTTAAAATGGGTTGTGCAAAGCAAATTGTTAAAAAATCCAGATAACTTAATTGTTTTAAAAATATATTTAAATAAAAAAAAGTCTAAGCACACATGTTTTTCTTTTCAATTTTGATGAGATCATTATCTGTTTTGAGAATATTAAAGAAAAATTAAGAAAGTTATTTATTCTTAGTTGTAATTTTCACTCCCCAGTCCCGCCCTCACCTCCCCCACACAGAAAACAACAAAAGTATACGTTTGTAACGACGCGACATAGCGTTCCCATATCATTTTATTTTACACTACACTACTGGGAATATCCAACGACTAAAATGCTCATACAGTCAGGGGTATATATATCCCGCCAGTGTCTGTATAGTAGTGGTCGCTAAAAAAACAAGACTCATCAATTTAGAATAAGGTTCTAATCCAGACAATTGGCTTACAAAGAGGTTACAATACGGCTAATGTAAATGTCTATCGTAGAAAATGGGGCTAGTATTGTTTCCATGGCAACAGATAGTTGGCATAAGGTTACAATAAGGCTAATGAAAATGTCTTTCACCGGGAATACACGTAGAAAAGGGGATTATTAGTAGTGTTCCATTGGCAACAGATAGTTGGCATACAAATAAGTTCAATACGGGTAATGCAAATGTTTGTCACCGAGAGTATCAATAGAAAATAGGGTTAGTATTGTTATCATGGGAACAGATGCTAGATGACGTGAAGGTGTGGCAGTCTCGTGTTTAAATAACAGATAAAGCTTCTGTACAGCGAGTCGCTTTCTTTACCTCTTTTGCACAGAGGTAAAGAAAGCGACTCGAGAACCAAAGGTCCTCCGATCGAGACCCGGTTCCCGCAGAAAGTCAACTACGCTTCATTGGTGACATCGGACAATTGAATCATGCTGTGATCTATGAACACCTTCTGAAATACTGCACTACTTCCACACGATTACCTTCGCATCTTGGGCGACTCACTACCCCACGCACTCAACTCACGCGCAGGCAACTCAATCGTCAGTCTCTTCGCGACTCACTGGGAAGGGGCTATGTGGCAGTCTCGTGTCTAAATAACAGATAAAGCCTCTGTGCAGCGGAGTACTCTTTTGCACAGAGGTAAAAGTAAGCGGCTTGAGAACCAAAGGTCCTCCGATCGAAACCCGGTTCCAGCAGAAAGTCAACGCACGCTTTAAAGGTAGCTATTGCGAGACAGACATATTTAAACAGCACAATATACGCTTCAAACATTTAGTGTAGCAGAATATATATCCAAGCAGTTTGGTTATTGGATATTGCCCAATAAACGACTGGAAAGTCCTAAAATATCTGAAAAGTGTGCCAGCTCACCAATGCTGATCTTGGCTTTGAAACCCGCTTGAGGCGAGTCCACTGCCGTCACGTATCTCGCGTAGAAAGCGTTCCCTGAACTCGAGACGGAGGATGGCTGGTCGTGACCACAGTAACGGATCAGCAGCGGGGACATCTCGGTGCCGCCATCGTGGATCTCCAGGAACTCAGGATTGTCACCCGTGACGCAGCTGGAAAGGGAAGCGCATATTAGGGTGTGGGCAAGGGGGAAAAAACGAATTTCGGAAATCCAAAAAAGTAATAGTGCTGAAAAGTTGTTTTTGTGACATCAATAGTAAGTAAGAAAATCTTACCAAAATCATAAAATATCTTCCGGTGCCACAACGGAAAAAAAAGAGTCAAAATCGGTATTTGATAGGTTAATTTTAAGGATTTAAACATTTTTGAAAATGAAAACGTTATAGTTCGAAAAAGGTTGCTCTAAGGTACAGTAATAAGTACATATATTTTCAGTTCAATAAAGTAATAGCTTCCATTGCCACAAGAGCTGTGAATTTACTAAAAATATTGATAAAATGAGCATATTTTCATGCTGGTGTGAATTCAATAAACTAATAGCCTCCAATTGCCATAAGAGCTGTGAATTTACTGAAAATATCGATAAAATGAGCATATTTTCATGCTGGTGTGAATTCAATAAAGTAATAGCCTCCAATTGCCACAAGAGCTGTGAATTTACTGAAAATATCGATAAAACGAGCATATTTTCATTCTGGTGTGAATTCTCAGCCTATAGTTGCGAGAAATCACTGCGGATACCTGCACATGAATAGACTTTTCTTACTGACCAGGGAGGTATTCACAAGCAAAGCCTTTATTCCTCTAGGACATACAAGACCCGGCTTAAATCCCCGAATTTTGAAGTTAATCAAATGCCTGAAAAATTCTAAATTATTGTGTGACTATCAATATTCTGTCCAGTGCACTTGATCAATGCCATAAAATAAGTTAATATATTTTGATAACTCATTAATCATTAAAATATTAATATTGTTGCGTGGATGGGTTCGAAAGATTTGAAGCCAAAGCAGATCAAAACTTGCCGAAAGTTATTCCAATATAACTCTTCGCAGATTTTTTACAACTCCAGAACTTTCTCTTCTAATAGACTCAATACAGCTCTTTACACAACAACCAAGCAAACAGCAGTTAAAAACTAGATAAACAACTGCTAAAATCAACGCAAAAGACATTGCAATGCAGTTCACTTTCGCAATACAGCTCTCTGAATGCTCGCTGAGAGACAACTAACTCAGTAACTCAACTCACGACCTACCTTATATAGGAAAGTCAATCCTTCGTGAATCTTCTATAGTTAGAAATTTGGAGGATTTTCCAGATCGTAGTCGAAAAGCCCTATACATGTACATGGGGACCAAAAATGTCGCCAAATGGTCACAGAGTTTGGCGATCTCTCGCCAACTTGGCGAGATTGCCATTAACCATAATGTTAAATAGCCTGCCCCTTGTAAAACTCGTTTTCCAGCATGATTCCTGTAGAACTCGTTTTCAAGCATTAAGAGACGCATTGCAGGAAAGCGTAGACAAACGAACTCTTGCACTGCCTTATGCGAAATGTACATAAATTTCCCTTTTTACATAATTAATACTACGAAATATTTACAAATATACAGAGATTCGTAACAATATCTTAACAATAATTGCATCAATACAGTATTTAAAATTGTCATTAATATTTAAATATCACCAACAATCGTCAACGAGGGTGCCCCATCTACTATGCTATGGCTATAGTAATCACTTCAGAATAAATGCCCTGTTTGCATGATGGTTATTGGATTCAGAGATGTTTTGGAAGCAAAAATACTAAAATAGAAAAGGACTAGAGAACCAAATGAAACTGAATGTCCGTAAAAAACATGTTTGGCATTATCAAGAATAGAAAAACCAAAGACATTAAATCTGTTGAATTCTAACTCTATGGACATTGCAC
The DNA here is from genome assembly GCA_963978545.1 of Linyphia triangularis. Lineage (NCBI taxonomy): Eukaryota > Metazoa > Arthropoda > Arachnida > Araneae > Linyphiidae > Linyphia > Linyphia triangularis. The sequence goes on from OZ021731.1 coordinate 79,920,498, forward strand.
ATTAGTTTAAATATTTAGACTGAAGTTAAATTGAATGTTGCTAAGAAATTGAACTGCAACAAAGAGAAAAGTTCCAAGAAATGTCCGAATAAATTTGATACATTTTTCCAATATTTTCGGCATTTTCAAAACCTTTGTGGCAATGGAAGTTATTTCTTTATCGAATTGATTTTTTTTACTTATTACAGTAGCTTAGACCAACCTTTTACGCACTATGACCTTTCAACTTTCAATCTTTAAAATTAACCAATTGATTACGGAATTTGACTCGTTTTTCGAAACTTCATGTCCGTTGTGGATATTTTTAAATTTTGGTAAGATTTTGCATACTTACTATAGATGTCAAGAGACAACTTTTCCGCACTATTACTTTTTCGATTTCCAAAATTCGTTTTTTTTCGGTCCACTCTATTGCATATTCATGACAGCAAAAGATTACCTACATTCCTATGTGAGTTGTAGAATGGTAACACTTTCATTACTGGAACCGTTATAAAGTGTTTGGTACAAAATTTCACTTGACACACAATTGTTGTACAAGTTGAGTGTAACATGTTTTTAATATCTTCGAAATTAAACATTTTATACAGTTTTATTTTCATCAAAAATGACAATTTTTGAAAATTCTATAGAATAGCAGACCTTTTAATTTTTTTTTTTTTTTTTTTTTTTTTTTTTTTTGAGAAACAAAATAACATATTTAAAAATGCTACACTCAAATTGTGTAATACATTGGTAAGAATATATCTAAAAAAATGTTTAGACATATATCTTCAATAGTTTTTGAATAAATGTTCTTTACGCTTTCAAAATTGCGTTTGGTGATATGGGTCGTTAAAGTAAAAAACGATAATACAAATTGATGCACAGCATTTTTTTTTTTTTTTTTTTAGCAATATTAATTTTAAAATTGATTTTTTGACGTTCTTAAACTCCAACTCCCCTTAGACGGTGAAAGAAGAAAAAGCTAGATTTTGTGCAGCTAAATTAGCATGCATTTAATTTTGTGTTATTTAGTGTACTATATTTAATTATTTAATGATATAAAGGGTATTTATTTTTAAGTATTGTTGGATTCTATAAACTTTATCAGCTTGAATTACATACTGAATTTTTGCAGTATGATTTTTAAACGCTACGTTAACTTTGTATATCATGATTGTATTATCCGTATGATATCGCAACTTGTTGTGTTCTTATTGTAAGTGGTATAATTATGATAAGTTTGTAAAATTAATTATCTTACTCTAATATGTAATCCGCATTTTTGGTGTTTTCCATTTTGTATTCTGTAAATCCGCAGATTTGCCTCCGATCGACAAACATAATCGATTGGTTGGTTGGTTGTTTTCAGATTATCTGGCGCCGTCAGCAACACGAGAGCTATAATGCGCCGAAACATTCGTCATTAGACAAGCCAACATACATTTACAAACACGCCTAACACGGGACTCGGAACCCCCAACCTCGTGGTCTAGAAGCTAGCACGCTAACCACTATACCGTTTAGTCGGCCAAACATAATCTAAGTTAATATAAAGGATTTAAAAAATATATTAGTGAAAACGATGTGAAAATGATAGGAGTTTCACCCTCCATGCTACTACTCACTCAGGGCTCATGTGGAACTCGGAGTCGAAATCCATCCTCATTCGAGTTCCGGCGGGCGAGATGACTACCCATTCGCATTCCGTGTCGTGCACGGGCGGGTTGGGATAGTTGGGTGACGAGATCTCCACGTAACGGTTGTCTTCCGTCAAGAACAGTTGGCCACCGCAACCCACAGACAACTCGTCGTAACGCAGCACAAAGTCCTTGTTTTAGAATGAAAGAAATAGAAATCACTTTCCGAAAGAAACTTGGGGGTGTGGAACGTCGCGCAACTTTAAATTACACTTAACACTGAATGTTGCATTTATATCTGTCATGGATTGGTGCAATTTATCATTTATGTTTACATATTACCATTACTTATTAGAATAAATGGCCAGTTTAACTATAATTGTTACACTGACAATAATAATAATAATAAAAAGAAAGAAAAAAAAAAGAAAAAAAACGCCTCAATTGACGATACGTATATCAATAAATATTAAACTATACTTTTTTTAAAGAGGAATAGAGGAGAAAAAGTAGTTGCTGGGTGATGCTCAAGGGAAAGGAACTCTGTGTTAGAAAAATATAATCGTTTTTAAACTTTTTACGCCTTTATTGCTTTCCAACAGATGCTTAGAGCTCCTAAAAGGGATTTACCACAGCAATTTTAATCAAAATCGTTAGAGCAATTCTTTGGAAATTGCTGAAAAACAAATTATTCAACGGCAGCTGTCTTAAGAGTATTCGTAATTTTGTACAAACCTTAATGACGCCATGGCCACAACTAACTTATACAAAATGTACACAACAGGAATATACAAAAGTTGAACTTCCTTTGGCTAATCAATTCAGGATTTATGCTGACCACATGTACACAAACGCTCACATTTTTTCTAGAGAACGTTTTTAAGCTCAGCACATTCTAAAACGTATAGAAATGAAAAAGAAATAAACCACTTTTTGTTTGATCGAAAGTAAAACTTTCATCCCAATGTTAACTTATGGATAATGGTAATTAAAAAAAAAAAGTACCAATTGAATTAGAGCTCATTTTATTTTTTAGCCAATAGAAAATAGACGATTTTTAATGTATTTATTTGGAAAAAAAATTTAATTTAAGTGGATTTTCAAACAGAAACTAAAAGTACATTTTTAGTATGTGAAAATCCTAAAAAGAACTATATATATATATATATATATATATATATATATATATATATATATATATATATATATATATATATATATATATATATATATATATATAAAGAAAATTATGCGTTGAGTTTATTGACTTTTCAAGTAAAAATTATAGTATAAATTATTAATTTATAAATGTATTTTCGGTAGCTATATTTCTTTAGTTAAAACCAGATGTTACTCGATACCTCTATATCTTTCTCAAAGTTACTTACACTTTCTAAAGTAACAAATCCTCTTTCAAAATAATAATTTATAGTGTTTATTGACTTGATTGTGTTACATTTTAAGACTTTTATGAATCCCAACAAATATTTTACAGAAGAAAAAAAAAATAATAATAATATTTATTCAACATTCAGAAAAACATATTGTACGAACTGGGAATACTCAAAACTATGACTTATAATGGACAATTCCCGCATTTTTTTTGTATTTTTTTATTCATTTCTAAATGCTTCAGAAAAGCTATAAACAAAAACATTTCTGCTCACTGCGCTCTTTTTTCTTTTCTTTTCTTTAATTTGCAACCCAAGTTTGCTTGTTAGTTTTGGCGGGAAAAACGGCACATTCGGCTCGAAGCGAATGTGACGTCACTTGATATGAAACAACTTGGCTTGAAAAGCAGCGGCGGAAACCAGTTTTGCAAGTTTCTCAAAAATCGCTCTAATCTGTACAAGATATATCAATTTTCTACAAACACACACCAAAAATTTGGCAGAAAACACACGATAACCATAGAAACGGAAGGATCTTTTGTTGTCACAGCTGAAGCGGATCATTTTTGATCACATTGCAATTGGACGGGGATTCGGCGCAATTTCTTTTCTTAATATTTAAATAACTAATTTTTTTAAAGAACTTTTGTTTGAATATTCGGAATGAGGAAGAAATTCTTCATAAATATAAACTAATTGCGATTGTTTTTAAAAAATGCGGGAATAGTCCATTGCATCACGTATCAGAAAGATAAAAAATCTAGCCGCATTTAACAACTTGAGTAAAAAGTACTTTTTATTACCTCAAATAACACAAAGGCGATTTTATTTTCCTATGTCTTAATAGCTAAGATAAATTTGTTCCCTTATCAGTGCTCATTTTGTCGGAAAATTTAACTTTTTACTTTTAACGTTCACAGTAAAAAGTTGCTGATAAATTTCTAAATAACCCCGATTACTTTTTTCCGTATCATAATATCAAATTTTTCCTTAATTTCTGTTCTTATGTTTTCCTATTTAAGGCACGTGACCAGAGTTCGCCAAAATGTGTGAGATCTGCTTGAAAATGCATTGAAAATCAACTTCACCCCCATAAAATTAACCTCATGAATGAATTCACGCATCGGCAAATTTTCAAAAATAATCCTCCGTTTTATAAAATTAGAGATGTTAGCCATTTTTCGTAGAGCGAATCCTTGCCCTTTTGCTTTCAAAATAGCTCCTTTTCTGTCCTTTTCTGAAAAAATACAAAAAATTTGTATATTTTCCAACGTAATGCAATATGCGGAACACCCCCTCCAAAATCCCCTGTCACGCATGCTCGTTCACGTACAAACGTGTCTTGCGTCATTTGCCCCGATAGTATTCGAGGTGTCGCCGGCATTTACCCGATAGTTTTCGCGCTATTACTGGCATTTTCCAGATAGTTTTCGCAAGGTTCCAACGTGGTGTCGACGGCATTTGTCCGATAGATCGTTTTTGAGGTGTTCTCGGCGTTTGCCCAATAGTTTTCGTGGCACACTAACTTGGTGTCACCGGATGGCCTAGTGTTCATAGTTGGTTTAAGGCTTATAACCATCAAGTGTTTTTAGTATGCATTTAAAAAGCATATTTCCGCTCTGTTGTGCAAAATCGCGATCGCGCATCGCTGTTACATTGTTGTAGTAATTAATTTTACCAAAAAAAAAAAAACTGTATTTTAAAATGTACCCTTTGGTTTTTAAAAATATCCCCTAAAATTTAGAAGGAGAAGGGGGGGGGGTACACTCTTAGGAAATATTTAACTAACAAACACTGCAAGTGACTACTCATACTGGTGCTCCTTCTATCAGGAAATTTCCCTTTTTACGTTGAACGTCTTCAATAAAAAGTTAAATATGAAATTTCTCAAATATAACGAATATCATTATTACTATATTATAATACGTAATATGCTTCCTAATTTCAATTGCTATGTTTCCCTAATAATTGACAATATTGTTTCCTAATTTTAATTTGCCATGTGTCCCTATTCAAACCAAATTTGTGCTGTTATCTATGATCCTTCTGTCATTAAATTTCATATTTTATCTTTTACATCCTCAGTAATAACTCAAAAAACACGAATCGTATCATACTGGATTTTTTTTTTTTTTCATGATTTCGGTTGCTATGTTTTCCTTACTAAGGCAAGTGATTACTCATGCTGATGTTCCTTCTGACAGAAAATGATAGATTCTACGTTTTCAATAAAAAGTTAAGTACGAAATTTCTCAAATATAACAAATATTATGTAGTACTATATCATAACATATAATTTGCTTCCTAATTTCGGTTGCTACGTTTCCCTTACCGAGACAAGTTTCAACTCTTACCGGTGCTCCTTCTGTCAGGGACGTGACAACAACTTGAACATAAACTTCGTTGGAGCTTGTTTCTAGATTTGGAGGTACGGTAGAACCGCAGTACTTTCCCAGCACTGGAGATGAGCTAGAAGCACCGTTCCTCAACTAAACAGGAGAACAAAAATAAAAGTCATTATCATCATTCAAGATTGCGAAACAAAATAAAACATGATTCGCCATCGAAATAATTCGTGAAATTTTTTATTTATTTGATGAAAAGGACGAAAGTTTCTTCTTCATTAGCACGACAGTCCCGGTTGGGCCTTCCTAAAAGTCCTTCTCGTGCTGTCTATTTTTGGCGATCAACTTCCAGTTTTTCCACCTTTAAAATTTTGAAGCCCTTTTCAAGGCAATCAACCCACCTGAGCTTGGGTCTGCCTCTAATGCGAATAGCTATTGGTTTAACAAGGGGAAAAAAATTGATTTTTTTTCTTTTTTTCCCCCTATTGTTTTTACCATTTGGATTACATGACCTCCCCTCTTAATTCATTGGATTGCTATGAATTTGATTACATCAGGTTTTTTAAAGCATTTATAAATTTCTGTATTTGTACTTTTTCTCCGAATATGCTTCTTAGAATTCTCCTTTCAAAAATTGCTAGTGTTGACTTATCTTTATCAGTCAGTGCCCATGTTTTGGCATAATATGTGAGGATGGGTCTGCTCAGGTATTTGTAGATAAGTACTGGTGTTTCTCTTTTGATGAAACTCTATTAAGGTCCTTTTAAAGACCAAAAAAACAGCTCTTAGCTCTTTTTATGGTTAATTTAAACTTTTTTTTCCCCCCAACTATGTTGTATGAACTAATAATTTAAGTGTTGATAAAGCATAGAATTTAATTGTTATATTTTTTTATAAATTACTTGTATGGAATATTTAGAAAAGAAATCAATACATTTTGTATTCATTTTATTTTCAGAGAAAATTTCCCAGTTATCTCAGTAATACGTAAGTGAAAATTGAGAGGAAATTAGGGAGCTGCTATCCCAGAGCGATAGCATTCGCCAACCCTCTATGATTGCTTAACAAATGCACATGGGTTAAGCGGAAGTCCTAGTAAGGATCCTTCCTTACACTCGCTATGTTATAGTCCGAGAGGCGACTGCAATTTTTGGACCCCATCGAACATCATACTGAATTTTTTATAGAAATTGGAGATAGTGAGTAGATTAGGAATCCACTGGTCTGCCGTGACAAAAATGGCCGAAACTGATCAATAATCGACTTGGAATGAGTTGAACTAAAATCCGATTGCCAAATATGTCATAACTTGCCAAAAATAGAACAAACTTATTCGTCTGGCAACCTACTTCATTTTGATTTTCAATGAGAAAAAGCACAAACGATTTCTGATCTCTGGCTCGGAAAATTTGTATCTTTTCAAAGTAAGCCAAATTGGCTACATCAGTTAAGTCATAAATGACGTAATATTTTTTGTCAACTTGGCTCCCTTTTAATAGATGCAAATAGACCGTCGCCAGATATCTGAATCGTCTGCAACCTTCTTAATTGAAAATTAAAGAGTCTGGGTTACCAAATAAAAAAAAATGCTCATTATTTGGCAAGTTATGGTGCATTTGACAATTGGATTTAGTTCAGCTTATTAAAAGTCAATTTTTGACCAGTTTCGGTCGTTTTTGCCACGGCAGACCAGTGGATTCGTAATCTACTCACTTTTCTCTAATTTCTATAAAAAATTCAGAATGATGTTCGATGGGATCCAAAAATTGCAGTCGCCTCTCGGTCTATTACAATTCCCAGAGAATTTAGAAAGTACTTTGTATAAAACCTTGAAATTTTATGAGTAGTTACGAAAATGATCCCTTTATGAAGAGACGTAAATTAAAAACTCTAAAATAGCGTCAAATACATTGTATTTTATATTTGAAATCCTTACGTCGATGCAAATGTATTGGATCCACTTGGTTTCGTCTTTTGCTATTTTAATTTTCATTTGTAGATAGACATTAATCAGAGAAGACAATGCAAACAATTTATATCATTTCATTAAGTGATCTTTTTCATGCCTATTCACCAAATTTGTTTCTAAAAGCACAGGGCTAGAAGATTGTAATAGGGATTATAGGGAATAATCCATACTAGAACTTCCTCTTCAAAACTTCCAGGTATCCAGTAGAAAATTTGATTCTTCATTTGGAGAAAAAGTTAAAAGGGCCAAAAAAAAAAAAATGTTTTTCTAAATAACTTTAATTAGTCGTATTCATATCGCTATTTTGATAATCTAAATTCTGATTATTTAAATCGCCACCTTGATAATATGAGCTAAGTCGTAGTATAACTTAATAGAATTTGTTTCTCAACACTCTTCTGATATATATATATATATTTTTAGAGAAAACATCCATCAAGGTTAATTTTTAAAAAGCATCGTTAATGGTAATATATATATATATATATATATATATATATATATATATATATATATATATATATATATATCCATGTCCGAAAGAAATTTGATTTTTACAGTACTTAGTTTCCCATGAAGATGATGGCAGATGTATAGTAATAATTTATTCATTTGTCACATAACTAAAAAACAAAAGTTTGCATCTCACTCTATTCTTCCATTAGATGGGTGCTCGCACTAAATTGCAGCGATAATTCATTCAAGCTGATAACCTTCAAATCCTTTACCATTCCTATAACAAACCGTAACGTTTATGTTTATACGTTCACGCCTCTTTTAAACGTGTAAAAAATTAGGCTTAGCGACAAGAGTGCCAACTGACACCCATCAGTCTATACATTGAGACAAACTCAATGGGCTCATTGAGCTGGCTACAGCAGCGATGAGTGAACCGGCTTTACTACTCCCTTATTGGTTGATTGGAACGTTGTGTGGCCGATTCGTCATAACTCTTATGGTATCCGTGGCTTGATAAATAAAATATTGTTACGAATTTCTGTATATATTTGTAAATATTCCATAGTATTGATTATGTAAATAGGAAAATGTATGTACATTTTGCATGAGGCAGTGCATGAGCTCGTTTGTCTTCTCTTTCCTGCAACGTGTCAGCTAATGCTTGAAAACGAGTTTTACAGAGATCATGCTGGGAAGCGAGTTTTACAAGGAGCAGGCCATTTAACATTATGGTTAATGGCAATCTCGCCAAATTGGCGAGATAGAGCCAAGTTGGCGACGGTTTTGCCGACTAATTTTTGTCGCCAAACTTGGCCACCATTTGGTGGTATTTTCGGTCCCCATGTACATGTATAGGACTTTTCAACTACGATCTGGAAAGTCCTCCAAATTTCTATCTCTAGAAGATTCACGAAGTATTGACTTCCTATATAAGACCGACTGTGATGGAGTTGGTTAGTTGAGTCAGTTCGTTGACGGGAATTACTGAGATGTGATACTGAGTTAGCTGTCTCTCAGTGAGCATTCAGAGTAGTTCTAAAGTGAACTGCATTGCATTGTCTTTTGCGGCGATTTGTAGCAGTTGTGAAGTTGTTTTTTAACTGCTGTTTGAGCTCTATTGTTGTGTAAAGAGCTGTATTGAGTCTTCTAGAACGAGAAGTTCAGGTTTTGTAAAAGAATCTGTGAAGAGTATATCGGAATAAATTTCTGCAAGTGTTAATCAGCTTTGGCTTCAAATCTTTCGAACCCATCCACGCAACAATATTTATTAAAATTTAAATTTAAAAGCTCTTTTTTTTTTCTTTTTTTTTCATCACCTTATATTTAAGTTTAAAACAAAACTATGTACGCAAGTTATCAATATTACAAAAAAAAGTTGTGATTTGCCCAGAACTATATCTTTAACGCGGAAGGTTCCATCCTACAGTGTATTTCCATGGGGTCTAGTAGGCCTGTCCGCTAGTACAACGGAAGCGTACCAACAATCTGTCGTAATAATACCAAGCAAATCTCACCAATATATAGTTCATGCCGCATATACCGTCCGATGGCACGTTGAATTTCTCCCAACTGATCTGTATCGTCCTCCTCGGTCTGACAGTGACGAAGAACTCGCACTGAAAAGTAGTCTGGCGACTCGTTTGACTCAGGTCACTATAGATGAAGTCACTCTTCACGACTCCGTTCCTTTTGTAGAAATGAGCACCACAGTCTAGTCACAAAGCAGAAATAAAAAAATTAAAAAAAAAAAAGGTAAGCATTGTATAATAACTACAGGTAGTATCAGAGTCACCTGAGTGCTTTTGAGTAGGTATTTCAGGTATATTATCCACTTTCGTTAGCTAGTTCATTATAATGAACCGAAAAAGAAATCGAAATGTGGCTATACTAAACTTCTACTTAACTTGACATCACTAGACGGTAGATCGTAACAGTGCTCATAGGCAAATTATTCATTTTGGCGGCGTGAAAGGATAATGTTCGCCAAACCACAACCCTGTAGAGAACAAAAGGCTATAAGGTTTGGCGAGAATTATGTCTTCACTCCTTTAAAATGGATTAATTGCCTATGAGCACGGTGAAGATCTATCGTCTAGTGATGTCAAGTTAAGTTGGAGTTTAGTATAACGGTTATTACTCTGCAAAAGTCCGACAAATTCAGAAACACTATTTCTCTACGTTGCGCCTTAGATGGTGTTTTTGTGCTAGTGTTTCCTAAATTTTCGTCATTCATGACGTCTTGACTTACGTCAAAGTGAAATCTTGGCGACAAAACTCACTGTTTTTGATATTCAACTTTACCGTGACGGTAAATTCCATTTGTTAAATGGTTAATCTATTTTCAAAAATTTAAAGGTGTTAGGGAATCGCAGACTGCTTTTATTTCTAAACTTTCTGTCTGCATTTCCAGATCACTCGGGCCTAAGAAACGCCAACCAATAGCGCCGTAATCTATGTGTTATTAGTTTATATTTCTAGACTTTCGATCTTGACTTCCAGATTATTCTGGTATAATAATTGCAAACCAATGGCTCGGTACTTAGTTTGTTATTGAGTCGATAAAGATGTGAAATTTCATTTAATACATAAGTAACTAAAACGTGGTCACACGCTTTTAAGCGAAAGACAACTATTAAATAATAAAAACCATTTATTCCTCGACCAAAAATCCAACTCAACAAATAAACAAAATACGTATGAATCAGTTAATAACATTGATTACGTTATACCATACCAATACATCGGTAAGTCAACAATTTAGACAGTTATAAAATATCTGGTTTGATTTATATATTTATTTCAACCAATTTAGGCTGATCTCCCAGACTGTTACAGCCGTAGTCATTTTGGAAGACAAATATGTTATTAATATATGCGTATTGCTTTAGATTATATGTGAAGTTCCAGAATTATGTTCAATAACATTCACACTTTGCAGTCAACGGTAGACCAATGTGTATTATTAGAGTTTCCTTATTCTTGGGGGCCGACCAAACGGTATAGTGGTTAGCGTGCTAGCTTCTAGACCGCGAGGTTGCGGGTTCCGAGTCCCGTGTTAGGCATGGGTGTTTGTAAATGTATGTTGGCTTGTCTAATGACGAAATTTTCGGCGCATTATAGCCCTCGTGTTGCTGACGGCGCCAGATAATCTGAAAACAACCAACCTTATTCTTGGGGAAAATAATATCTTCTTTTGTACGGAGCAATACCGATGCAACAAAGATTTTCTGTTTGGGTTAACAGTTCTAAAATAAATATTAGATTTGCCTAAATAAAATAATAAGGCATGATGTAACGGATAAAAATATTTATTTTTCATAAAGTTTTGTTGGAAGTTTTTTTCTCGTTCGAACCCAACATTGCAGATAAAAATTGTGCTAGTTACAGTAGGGAAAAAAACTTAATGGTGTGCTGGCTAGATCTCGTGTTCTAATTTGCGAGATAGAGATAACATCATGTAAATTCATGAAATATTTTTATGAACCTATTTCGTTAAATATTTTTTGGTCTTATAGAGTCATTTACATACTTAAACTGGATGAAACTTTCTATGACCGTAGAGATTCATATAAAATATTTTAATAACTACTTTAAAAAAGAGAATATAAATTGAAAGTGCTTTCCATGAAAATCCCGGAATGGAGGAGTTGGGTATTTTTTAAAAATGGTCAAAAGCAATTAATTTTAATGAAGAAAGCAAAGCTGATTCCGAATATGTAAGTTATATAGCGATTAAAAATTTATTGAATTAAATATCGAAAGAAGAAAAATGATAAAAACAGTGGAATCGTGACATAACCACAAAACGTTCCATTATTGGCTGGTTAGATTTGACGTCACAATCCGATGAAAGTTCTTCATTTGTTTATTTGTCATTCATTTCGATTATTTGTCTGCGATCACCGCCTTCGTAGTACGTTATTCTTTTTCAGTATTAGCATTATACCCAAACCGTTTGCGTAATTTGTTCTTACAGAAATCAATGTCTATTTTACCTTGATTTGTAAAAGAGCAGTCCAATAACTTGCCGAAAATAGATTTGCTAGCGATGTTTCACTTTTTTTAGAACGAATCACCATGTCATAGGAGCTGAAATTCGAGGTGTAAAATCTGAAAGGTATGTACTCATTTTACCAACAGTCAGTGCCGGAACTAGGGGGGGGGGCAGGCGGGGCAGCTGCCCCGGGCGCTAACCAGAGGGGGCGCCGAAAAGCCAACAAAGCACTATTTGTTGTATAAATTTTAATATTTGGACAAAAGGATAATTTTTCATTAATAAATTTTCATTTTTTCTTAAAATTCTGGATGATCTTTAAGATATCCAACAGAAGAAAAAATCCACTAGAAAAAAAAAATAATACATTTCTGTACAAAGAAAGTAATAATCCATCCTTTTACAAAAGAATGACATCGAATTCTCCCTACCCCCTGGTGAAGAATAGGTTTGTGCTACATGGCAGGCTGCCAGAAATGCTAATTTAAAATCGCATTGGTAATATAGTCGCAATGTAGTTAGATAAAATTTAGCGTTACAACAATTTAATGCTGTTGAATTTTTCGTAAATTGAAATATGTCGAAGAAATTACTGGGGCGCAGAATCGCAGAAAAGCAAAAGAAACTGCAAGAATATCCCAACATTCTTCGCTACTTTTATCATCTTGGTTAGTTCACGAGACTGAAACCAATGAAGGAAATAATTTTTTTTAATTTGTAACCTAATAAACTTTGGAAGATGTGTATTAAGGACAAGGGTTACGTTTGGGATATATCGCTTGCCAAATATATTTATTGTTCTCTAGGCGTCAGCAGGAATTTTTACAGGGGGCTGCAAGATGTTGAATTGTTTAGAAATCGTTTACTTTTGTTTTTGAGGTTGATTATCGTTAATTTTAAAGGTTCATTGCGATTCCTAATGAAAATTAATTAGCAAAAAGTTAATTAACAATTGAAATAATTAACGATTGAAACGTTTTCTCTAAGAGAATAATTTAGTATTTCTTCAGCTAAAAACAGATTTTTTTTCATTTTTACACATTTTGAATCGTGTTGAGTTTAAAAAAACTGGGGGTGTTGAACTTTGAACAACTTTCAATTCCCACTGTTTCCTTCATTTAATTTAGCAATTATTTTGGCTGTAAAAAATGACAACTACCCTTTGCGCAAGCACGATTTTGACAAAAACCGTAACGCCAGGTGTAATGGCCAAAGTAGGTCAATCCGTTTGAAAGTAATGCTGACCACAGACAACACACGGACCCACAAACTTTTTTTCTAGAACACTTTTTTGATTCAGAATGTTCTGAAACGTGAAGAAATGCAAAAAAATTATGCGATAAAAAGTTGAAAGATGAATGCCTGCAGCATAAGAATTCCTATTTATCGCAACATATAGATTTTTTAAAAATAAAAACGAAAACAGTAAATTACATCCTATCCAAATCTCAATTTAAATGCACTGACTAAATATGTGACTATATATTTTTAACAATATATTTTACTATATATTTTTAAATCCCTTATATTAACTTCACTTTTGTTTGAGTATGCGTTTGAGCATGGCGTACAAATCTGCGGATGCTTAATTAACCACCTTCCCATCATCCTGAAACTTGGCCAATTAGCTTAAAGCCCATGACAATACATTGTATTACATTTTTAGGGATGTAACTGTCACCAAAAGGTCGATTTTACCATCTAATGTCATCACAACACTAGCAAATAAAATCCCATTGTTGGTTAAGACTTTTACCTGATGCCAAACGAAAATATTATAAAAATAAATAAAAAAATAAATTGGCTTGCGTGATAACACGCATTTACGGCACGTTCCAGAATAAATTAAATCAGTTATAATTTGATTACTGTATGAAGTCTTGTTGCCAGTATTTTTTCAATTAAGATAAATAATTGTTCGGGCATAAATCCCATATTAAGTTTTTTTTTTTTTTTTTTTTTTTTTTTTTTAATCGACGCGGCGTTTCGAAAGCATTTTAATAAATCATTTAAAAAAAAATACTTTTATTGTTAATAAATTGATAATTCTTATAAGGGATTTGATTAAAAAATTTGTTTTTTATATGTTAAATTATTAACACTCCTACTTTTCTTTTTTGATCATATACAAGCATTCAAACATGTTTCGTAAAAAGAGGAAACGGAAGCATAAAAGTGCATAAAGCTTGGCGTCCACTATAGTTGAGCAGTGCAGAGCAGAGCAGAGCGGAGTGGATTAGAGCCAAATTACAAGTCTGTCAACGTTCATTGTAGCACGAGCCTCGTGCTACAGTAGACGTGGGCAGCCTTGTAATTGGCTGTAGTCCACTCCGCTCTGCACTGCTCAACTATAGTGGACGCCAAGCTTGTAACATTTTATCTATTCCTAACTAATGAAAAAATAATAAAACATCAAGGCATGAATTCTAAAAATAGATCTCAAGGCCTTATTTTTCATAAAAAAAATAACGAAAAAGAAAGTATTTTCCAGGAAGTGATAAATAAAATAAAAAGAATCCAGTCTCCATGCTACGAGAAAAAGGCGCAACTTTTGAAATGTCAAAGAACTTATGGCTATAAGAAGGCAAGCTTCGCCAAACCGTAAGTAAAGATATCACGCGGATTTTCCCAGTTGAGACCACAAAACCCGCCAAATTGTAAGGATTTCTAGGCGTGTGCCATTGCATTTGCACAGAGTTATAGTGTCATTTTGACGACATTATTTTTCACCAAACAGATGTCATGTTCGTCAAATTTTGTCCATTGCATTGGTTGAGAATTTTAAATTCTCCAAGAAAATGGAGAACTCACACATAGCACCAGTAAGTAATATATTATTCATTCTATTATTAAAATGATTTTGAATAAGTTTAAATTAATTGTTCTAAAATTAACATTTATGTGTTTACCAACTATTCAATGATTTTTGTAGACAAGTCATTAAATTAATTTGCTTTTGTGTTCAATGAGTTTTGGTAATATTCGGAAGCTTTTTAAATTTTTGTATTAGTATTTTACAGAAGAAAATATTTTTGAAATGTAAAACAGCTTAATTGTTTATGATCTAAGACGCTTTGAAACCAGGTTAACCAGATTTTGTGTTAAAAAGTGTTACATATCATTCAACTAAGTTCTTTTATTTCATTGTAACTGACATTATTTGTATTGATTCATTAGTTTTTTTTTTTTTTTTTTTTTTTTTTTATGCAAGCAGAATGAACCCTGGTCATTAATAAGGGCTTGTCAAATATATTTATTTAAAATTTCAATTAATTCTTTTATTGTTTGTTTCAAAACAGAATTTTACAAAGGAAAAACCTTTGTTAATTTTCAATGTATATATAGTTAGCTTCAAATCTAAAAAATTATTGTGTGGGGGCGCCAAAATGAATTCTTGCCCCGGGTAAAAAGTGACCTAGTTCCGTCCCTGCCAACAGTTTTTCATTCGCCTTTAACTTGATTGAATGTGACTTATTTTTATTGTGTGATTTTATTTTCAATTATCATTCCATCCATTTGCCGACCAAACGGTATAGTGGTTAGCGTGCTGGCTTCTAGACCGCGAGGTTGCGGGTTCCGAGTCCCGTGTTAGGCATGGGTGTTTGTAAATGTATGTTGGTTTGTTAAATGACGAAATGTTTCGGCGCATTATAGCCCTCGTGTTGCTGACGGTGCCAGATAATCTGAGTACAACCAACCATTCCATCCATTTAAACTGGAGAACTTTGAAGTGGCAACTCGACAATTTTTTTACAATATTTTCGGAGCTCAAAATTTACATACTTAACGAACTTTTCGCAACGAATCCGTATTGCCCTAAAAACTGCCTATTCTATTAAAATTCAAGTTCAAGAATCTTCATTCCATTCTTGTACAAGTCATTCCTGTATAAGTTCATTTGATTTTTTTTACAAGAACCAAGTGACTTTTCCTTGTCCATCAATCTTTGATGCTATTTTGAAAACTTTAAGTACGTTTTTCAATATCTCTTCATCTTGAGGATATAATTGTATGGCGATTTAAGGAATACAAGATTTTAAAAAAATCGAAACGCGCTATAGCAATCCAAATAAATTCATGATAGTTTCATAGACGGCGCGAAACAAAAATCGGAATATGACGTAGGGTGACGTCACAGCTAAGCTAGTCTCGTTTTTGCCACAGTTTTAAAAGTTGGAAATTGAAACATATATAACTCGAAAAATATTGAACGGATTTCAAAAAATTTCTTGTTTTAGCTGTCTTTCGTTACTTTTAATAAAATAAAAAAAAAAAAAAAAAAATGCTCAACTTGTCCATTGTACAGGACACCCATATTAAACGATTTAACATCACTTAAAAACAGCACTATTTCCCATAACAAATACTCATTTCTTTGAGGGAGAAAGTTACAGTTCTTACTTGATTTTGCCCTGGCGCTGAACCCTTTGAAGTTCACATACTTGTCTGTGATAAACATCAGTTTCATCAGATTATTTGGACTGGAGAAATAAGAACTGTTCTGTCTGATACCACACAACGAGTCATTCAATTGCCAGCTATCCACGTAAGGATTGGACACTACAATAGCAAAATATACAATTTCACTCGTCATTTTAGTAATAAAGTCAAGTGTTAGGACCTTATTATACAGAGCCACGTGTGGCGAAGGCAGTAAAGCTTGGCATCCACTATCGCTGAGCAGAGCAGAGCGGAGTGGACTAGAGCCAATTACAAAACTGCCAACGTCTTCTGTAGCACGAGCCTCGTGCTACAGTGGACGTTGACAGTCTTGTAAATTGGCTCTAATCTAATCTAATCCACTCCACTCTGCTCAGCCATAGTGGACGGCCAAGCTTTAAGACGCCCGAACTGGCCACTGCTGTGAATCAGTATAATAAATAGTAGGATTGCGTGTTTTCGTTTAGGGTCTGAAGGCCAAAAGCTACAGACGCAACCTCTAGCCACAACAGGTGGGCCTAGTATAATAAGCTCCATAGGCACTTGGTTAAATTTGAAATTGTATTGCATCTTTCTTAAGGTTGTATAAAAAATAATGAATCGTCAACAACACTTAACTGTAATGCACTTCGAGTCTGTCAAAACTGCAAGTGGGCGGTGATCCTTCGGTCTCCAAGTCCGTGATGTTGAGTTCAACGTGTTGGAAATACGGAGTCCGTATGATGTACGTGCAGTTCAGGTCTCCCGGGTACATTTCAGGGTAGTTGAGAGAGTTGAAAGTTATACTCTCTGATGTGTTCAAAAATATTTCTTCCCAGCATAAGTTCTCTAGAAAATACCAATAATTGAAAAGTAATCGAATGGTGTAAGTTCCTTTCTGGATACATAAAAAATACTTACCCCCGGGCCCGAGAACACGTTTCTTAATTTCAGAGCGGCCCCTTTTTGAAGTGACGAATAGCACATATTTTCTAAAATGAATATCTCCACCAATTTTACAGATAATACCATGAAATTTTTTTCCGCGGTTTCATCATATGATCGCGACCATTTTTCTAAAAGATTGGACTTTTTTTGTCTATATCCTTGAGTGAGTTTTTAACTTATTTTTGTAATTTCCATAAATTGCCACTAGGGGCACTGTAAGCTGTCTAAAAATATTTAGCATAGTCACTCTGCTATAGGTATACGTTACTTCCCTGGCTATACGAGATTCCGTTTCATATTTAACAAGTTCACGCCGGTGCGCACCACCGGTGGCCCGCACTAGACTGTCTCATCGGGAGGCGCGTACCACCGGTGGTACGATGAGACAGTCTAGTGCGGGCCACTGGTGGTACGCGCCGGCGTGAACGTGTTAGGCTTTAAAAGGATATTAGAAGACATATATGCCCATACATATCTGAAAGAGGGTCGTTAATTTTAACATACTGGGCCATCATAGGATGGAATATACATTTGAGGAATACTGGTGAGTTAGCTTCTTACCAACTGCTGGTTCTGGGTCCTTTATGATTATACCACTCTCTGTTACTGCGCTCCACTGTAGAAGAAAAGAACCTGGATGGTACTCAGTTGTTATGTACTGGATAAAGACAACATTCCCTGTAGAAATCACTGGTTGGTTGGCAGACTGCATTTCACAATATTGTCCAAGAAGCGGAGCATCTTCGTTGCTTCCGTCTCGTATCTGAAAGAAGTTATTTGCATGTCAAAATAATTATAATTTATATTAATTTGATACGATCTGGTTTAGAAGTAAATTTTAACACTTGAAACAGGGATCCGATTGGCAAAAAAGCAAAAAGCATACGCGACAGTAAATTTTTACCATAATTTATACGTGAAAGAGGTCATTAGAAATAAAACATCAAAACAAGCAACATGAAAAAATATATATATTATGCAATAGTAACTCATAACTTAATTATTTATTATTCAGTAAGAATAAATTAGATGAGAGATAAGATTTATTCAATTCAAGGTGAGACAAGATAAAACAGAACGATTTACCCTCAAAACCCTGAAGAAGTTACGGGATTTCAATAATCAATCACAGCACGAAATATAACCAGGTCACCAAGCACTTGTAAATTAATATGCGAGGAAAGGGAAGCGATATGGAAAACCTCTAACCCAGACATGGCGAACAGTGCACTTTCCGCAGGAAAATCGGGTTCAGATCAGAAAAAAGGCGGATTCTCGAAACAGGGGGACAATAAGGTAGAAAATTTTGCATTATAAACAAAAAAGAAAAGCGGAAATCCACCAAAAGGTAGTAAAATCTCATCCTTGTTAAAAAGAACTGAAGCTAAACTATTTTTTTGATTGGATGGAAGAACGTTCCAGTTAGTAATAGAAGTAATATTCTGTTTTTCAAAAAATACCATCAAAATGTGAGAGAAACTAAACAAATTACACAGATATAAAGCAATGATTTCTTTTCTTTTTTTTTTTAGTTTCTATTTACACATCTTTAGAATTTTAGAGACGCTAGTAATGATTCGTGAGTATTTGCGTTGACAAGCCACGACAAGAATTTCCTAATTAGGCTCTGCAGTTTTTCCTTTCGTTTTAGAAATCACTTATCCTGTAACGTCATTTATTCTATGATGCACTTATTGAGTCATGTACTTAATGAGTCGAGAAACATCACACCATAGTTCTACAACACATTTCGCCGTAAAACTAAGTTTTCCTTCAAGACTCTCACTTCGCAAATAAACAACATACCCAGAAGAAATAAATAATCTTGATGTAAAACGATGATTTCCTTCTATGTTCTCATTGAATTGAGAATCACAGTCAGTTCACCCTAAAACACCATCTTCCTTGTACGCTTTCACTTAAACACCATTACACCGAAATCAGTTCACTGTAAAATAATCTTTCCTTTTAAGGACTCACTCAGCAGAGAAACAGCACAAGATGGAGCAGAAATACAATATTCTGTAAGAAATTCTTTCCTGTTAATGCTCTGATTAACCAGAAAAATAATGCACTTCGGCACTTGTAAAGTGATGTTTTCCTTTTATGGACTCACTCAGCAGAGAAACAGCATACCACGAAGTAGAAAGACAGTATTCTGTAAAGCGTTCTTTCTTGTTAATGCTCTGACTAGCCAGAAAAAACATTCACTTTCAGCGTTTGTAAATCAGTTCACGTTAAAACAATTCTTTCCTTTTATGGACTCACTCAGCAGAGAGAAAAATAGACAATTTTCTGTAAAACTATCTTTTACTAGAGTGCTCTCAGTTTACGGAAAAACAACACACCATGAATCAGAAAGACATCCTGTAAAGCGTTCCAATTATGATATCACTGAGAAGAAAAACAACTCACAGTAACAAAGCCATTTAGTTTACTATGAAACAAAATTTTCCTTGTATGAACTCAGAGTAGAGCAGATTGCTATTAACCCTTAAATGTATGAATTTTATTTTTAATAAATAAAATTTGAAATCAACCGGGAAGTGGGTGTAGCTAATGAGAAAAATACAAAAATGTAAAATGTTTGGATATTGATGTATTTTTACATCACAAAAAAAAGCTAGATTTTTCTTTCATAAATTTTTCTATAAATGCATAAATATAAATACTATTCGTTACTCTTTCCATGTTTCTATCCGAAAACTGTTTTTCCTGTATGTTTATTACTTTTTAAATAAATTATCGTAATTCGTAACAACTGAGGAAATAAAATTGTACTCAGCCAACAGCGCCCCCAACAATAAAAATTGTCACAGATCAAGAAACAACCTGTCACAGAACTATGCAAAGGTTACTACATAAAAAGATAGGAGGTTTTAAGGAATGTAGAATATTGGCAACAATTTGCCTTTAAGGATTAAATTATATTTCTTTATAATAACCTTAACGAGCATGAAAACAACACACTTCCAAAGCATAGTAAACCAGTTTACTGTAATCAGTTCACTGCATGTGATTAGACTTTTGAACAGAGACAGCGCGATCTATATCTAAAATGATTTTACTGAGTAGAAAATATATCGCGTGTTACACAATATATCAGGTTACTGTAAGAATATTTTTTCTTCTTATGGAGTTTCTTCCTTTCATTACCAGATGAATATATGCCCCTTAAAGATATGACTGGCATATGAACTTAACTTCGATAGGAAGATTGTCGATACAGATAGTGTTCGAAAAAAAAAACAATCAAACAAATTTGTGAGTATATCTGGTCATATAAGTCTGTACCTCAAACTTAGATACATTACGTACATTTTTTTAATTCCTTTATCTTATTTAAATTCTGTGGCGCACAAATCTGTGGAGGTCTAAAGACCCAATTGACGTCCTCCAAGCATGATGAAACTTGGCAGGTAGATTCATTATAGATAGAATGCATTCTATCAAGTTCGAGACGGCATCAATAGTTTCCTTCTTAGTGGTTAAACACTATGAAAAGCCAATCCGAGCTCAAAATTGCTTCAAAAAGTTGCAATTGCCCATAAAACATGGCAATGTACACTGTTAAAAATTTGGTTCCACCCTGCACCAAAATTTGGTGCCCATTTAGCTGCCACCAACATTTGGTGCTTAGTTTCACGAAATAATGGTGCTACCTCGGACACCATATTATGGTGATAGGTTGCACCAAAATTCGCGTTTTCGCTACACCACTTTATGGTGCATGGTTGCACCAAGATTCCCGTTTTCGCTACCCCATTTTATGGTGCATGGTTGCACCAAAATTAGTGTTTTCGCTACTCCATTTTATGGTGCATGGTTGCACCAAGATTCCCGTTTTCGCTACCCCATTTTATGGTGCATGGTTGCACCAAAATTAGTGTTTTCGCTACTCCATTTTATGGTGAAACGTTGAACCAATATTTGCGTTTTTGTTATACCATTTTATGGTGATAGTTTAAACCCCCTTTTATATTTTTTGTACCGCATTTTGAAGTTAAGGATGAATCAATATTTATGATTTCTGTCCTCAACTTAAAGGTGCATTAAATGTTGAATAATGCGTTCCCCCCCCCCCCCTGCTTGTTATAGCTGTGGATAGAATATATATTTTTAAATTAAATATTGTTTGTATTAAATATTTTTTTTTTGTTTTAAATTATTACTTTTTCATATATTATATAGTTTTATAAATAATATTTTGTATATAAATTATTTTAATGTATTATAAATAAAAAATAGTTATCATTTCAACATTCAATGAGGATATAATTGCATGGGTTCTTCAGCTAGGACAATGAAGTAGTATAATCATGCATTAATTAAAAATATATCCATTTGGAAACAACCAATATTAAAGTTATTTTTTTTTTCAACAAATAAAATATCCACATATTAAGTAGAAAATATAATTAAAAAAAATTCTATTTCTAATAAGCATTACTATTTATTTAAAAACTGAATACCTTTATTTATTGTTACCAACAATAACCCTTTTAAATAATTAAAATTATGATCAGATCAACAATTCTCATATTTTAGCAAACTATTTTTATAGCCGTGTATATTTCACACAGAATACTTGAACAGGAAAACATTGTTTACTTATTTAATCAGATCTTAAATGCAATAAAAATGAGTTACATGACACCCTCAATTTCATATATATATTCAAATTTAAATAGCAGCTTCACATTATAAATGAAAATACAAAATCAAAATATTTTATTAATTGCACATTACAAAAAAGCAAACTGAACAGATGTAATTACAAAACATTTTATGAATAACAATACGGTTGGTAAAATTAGCATCCCACTTTCTACACCACAACTTGTGTTAAGGAAACCACAGCTTCAGAATACCATTATATTTTGCCCTGTTGGACATGTGTATCTAAATTATACTATCAAACAAATTCTGTTTAAATATATTTGTAAAAAAGTAATATATTATAAACATACATTTTTAATACAGAAGAGACAGTACTTTTCCCTTAAAGGGTGCTATTGGTAAAAAATATCAAGTACAGTACGGATTCTCCGTTAAGAACTGTTTACGTAAAACCAAGCCAAATCATGGCAACCATAGGCAGTTAACTTATTAAAAAATGGCAGCTGCTGCCATTTATTGGCAAAAATTATCTTGGCGCAGAATCCGTACCACACTTGGATTTTGCCAATGGCCTCCTTTAACGGAAAAGTACTGAAGAGGCTTTTTAAAACATTTAGTTGATTAAAAGTCTGTAACTGAGCACTAAAACAACTTATTACTTTGCAGATTATATTTTTTATCATATTACAGCAACCTTTCATTATGCAATGGTATCATGTAGCTTAAAATAGAATATATTTTTAAAAAAATTATTTAAAGTCACCTTCAGAGGAAGTCATTTTACTGTTATTTGTACTAAATGCAAGTTTTTCATGTTGAAATAGGAGAGTTCTTAATAAAGAATAATTAAAAAAAGCTGAGGGACAACCAATAATACCACAAACATACCGAAAAAGATAGCTCATGTTTATGTTTATTACGAGCAGGGTAGAAATGAAACTTTTGAAAGTCTACTTTATTTAGCACACAAAAACATTGTTTTTAATCAGGGTTCCCACACTTTTCATATAATAAGAAACTACTAAACACCTTTAATATTTTTCATAAGAACTAACCTTAACTTGCATACATGAATTAAAAATCAAACCTGAACAAGATTTTGTATGATAATTAGCATAAACTATCATATTTAAAAATAAACAACACATTTGAAACCATTAATACCACAAAATATCGAAAATGAGTCAAATCTAGTTAGCTGTAATAAATAAGCTGGAATTTTAAATTACTATTAGAGAAAAATAAGAATTATTAAAGGTTTTTATAAATGAAAACTAAAAGTAAGGATTTCTTAAAGAGCAAGACTTAGTAGAAACATTGTTTATACATAAATTAAATATAAAACATGTACTAGATTATTTAAGGTTTTCTTAGAATAAAACTTGTAATAAGTTCTAGTCTTCTTGAACGGAGCATCAGGTTACTTATCCAGATCATATACGAACCACGTTCTGGTGCAGCATAGTCTTCAATTGTGTACTCATTTGACTTAGATCCATTCCTGCTGCTACAATGATAGGTTATCAAAATTTAATGGACTTTGAACGTGGCATTATAGTCAGCGCTTGAAAGATGGACATAGTATCTCCGAGGTAGTAAATAAACCGTGTATCTATTACCCGGTAAAACATCAAATCTCAGAGAAATCGATGCGGTTAGGAAAATACCTTGAAAGACAGGGACCATCAACAACTAAGGAGAATCCTTAAACAAGATGGAAATGCACCACTTCTACAAATTGCCACAAATTTCAATGCTGGGGCATCAACAAGTGTCAATGTGCAAACAGTTCAAAGAACCATCAATGATGTGAGGCGAAATCCCACACATGACGTTGTTGACTACATGACACAAGGATTTTCGATTCGCCTGGGCCCACCAATATCGCTATTGAACTGTTGATGACAAGAAACTGTTGCCTGGTCTGATGAGTCTCCTTTACAATTGTATTGGGCAGATGGACAAGCAGGGTTTGGAGACAACCTTATGAATCCAAGGATCCTACATGTCTACAGGAAACTGTTTAACTTAGTGGAGCCTCTGCGATGATATGTGGCATATGCTGTTGGAGCGATATGTGACACCTGATAAGTCTAGAGACGACTCTGACAGGTATGTAAGCATCTTCTCCCATCACCTGCACTTATTCAAGTCCATGGCGCATTCGGCTGGACTTGGGCAATTCTAGCAGGACAATGGGACACTCCACATGCCACGAGTAGCTACAAACTGGCTCCAGGGACACTCTTTTGACTTTGGACATCTTCGTTGACCACCTAAATCCCCAGACAGGAATATTAGTATATCTGGGATGCCTTGCAACGTGATGATCAGAAGAGATCTCCACCACCTCGCACTCCTATGGATTTGTAAGCTGAGCTGAGCATCATCATCGGGAAACTGAAATATACAAAAGAGCATGATTAAGTCCCGAGTTTATTATTATTTTTATTATGCATAAAATTGTGTTTACTTTACTGCAATTTCATTGAAATATCACTGGTCGCTCTACACAGAATAATTTTTGTTATTATTTAATCGATAACTATCCGAGACGATTTATTATTTATGCAATTTATTTCTCAATTAAACTCTTATAGTCCGAAGGAGGGCTGCATGTTAAGGTACTCCATCGGACATCATTATAATTTTTTTTACAGAATGTGGAGAAAAGTTAGATTATGAGTCCACTGGTCTGCCGTGGCAAAAATGGCCGAAACTGGTCAAAAATCGATATGGAATGAGTTGAACTAAATCCGATTGCCAAATAATGAGCATTCTTTTTTTATTTTATAACCCTTAGTTCTTTAATTTTCAATTAAAGGCTGCAGACGGTTCAGATATCAGGCGACGGCTTACTTGTATCTTTTAAAAATGAATCAAGTACACAATATATATTATGTCCCTAATGACGTAACTGATGTTGCCAATTAAGCACACTTTTGAAATATGCTAGTTTTCTGACCCAGAAATCAGAAATCATTTGCCTCCTTCTTCATTGAAAAACAAAGTGCGTTGGCTGACCAGAAGAAAAAGTGAGTTAATATACTAGCAAGTTACGACATATTTGGCAGTCGGATTTAGTTCAAGTCATTAAATGTAAATTTTCGAGCAGTTTTGGCCATTTTTGCCACAGCAGACGAGGGGATTTACATTCTTCGCATTCTATAAAAAATACAGAATGATGTTCGATGATGTACCTCAACATGCAGTCGTCTCTTAGTCTATTAGTGATACAGGTAGAATTGAAATAAAGGATATATAAAAAGACAATAAACTACGCGTGAAAAAAATACATTTAAAATAGCATTAATTGAAAACGTATAATTTGAACGAAAGGAGCCTTAAACATTCTTTTTCAGAAAACATGTTTAGATGAAAATGCATTGAATTGTTCGAGAAATTGATTAAATTGAACTTTTGAATATTTTGTATGATTAAACTTTCAACTGCAGTGGCATAAACTGTTACATAATTCATATGAGCGGCCTCTCAAACCATTCTTCCATAAGCGTGATTAAAAGTTGACGGAAAATTAATAAAATATTATTTAAGTACTATTATTTATTTGAAAAGAGGAGGGACCATTGTTCACTTTCAAGGGTGGAAACATTTCATGAAAAATGACTCGGGTCTGAAACTGCATACAACAGTTAAAGCTTATAAACTTTAGGATAATGCTAATAATTATTGAATAAAATAATTTTTTATTCATACATATGTCATTTTTGTAGAAAGGGTGCAATATAAGTCAAAATTTATCATTTTGAGTAAAAAATCCGAGACTGCATGTACTTGAAGCTAGTTGAATGGCACAAGATTGTTTTCATATTAAATTCAAGCTGAAACAGACTTAAGCGTCCTTCCAGCCCATATAATCTATGATTATGTATACACTTTAACTTAAAAAAAAAAGAATTTGGGGTTGTGTCACTTTTGTAGCAAGAGTGCGATAAAACATCGCGAAATCAGAAATTTTAATGTAATTTCACTGGTAATGCATTGCTGCGAATTTGTCAACATCACTTAAGCCTAACTGAACACAGAGCAAATCAGTTTCTGCATCGATAAATAATTTACAGTAAGCAAAAAACATTTACCATATATGTAGAATAAAGCATTTTACTTACCTTGATATTCGATTAATGATTTAAATACTCTGTGCTAGACATTGGCTTTCGGTCTTGATGCGGTTGTTGTCGATTTCAATCGGTTACGGTTGCGGTGATCCGAGGTTGCACCATATTTTCGTGCAACCTCCTCATCAGTATTTTTCGTTGATGGAAGTTGCACCACTTTTTGGTGCAACTGCCTGCCGGCCATGAAATTGCACCAAAATTTGGTTCAACGTTGAACTGAATTTTTTAACAGTGTATGTAAAGAACTTATATTAAAAGCTTTGTATTTATAGGCTAATTCTTTCGATTTCTATATTGTCCGTCACTTATAAAGTTATTTTTATGAATTTTGAACTTTGATTTACTTCCCTTTTCTTTTTCAAGATATTCCCCACAATATCTACAGTATTTAGGTTGGTTTGTATTCTCAAAAGGCCTATTTTTTATGCACACTAACAGCAAATCAGGCCGGGATCTACAGCTTAACTTGGATTCTGAACCACAACGAACATCCATTCCTAACAAAGGATTCAAACCCTGCACCTTTGGTATGTGAGCCCAGAGCGCTAACCACACAGCCATATCAGGTGAGCTATAGTCTTTATTACCAAATCTAATGAAGATTATAACATTCTACCTGAATTGATAACTACAGAAGTATATCAGCTTGTCTTCTCCACGTCTTATTCAATAGCTACCATGTAATGAAGCTGACCTACCTGAACACTCGCAACACCACATTCCTGGCCTTCATCACGATAGAAGAGGTTGATCTCCAAGAACTGTATGCTGATGAACTTTCCAGAAGGCACGATCACAATCCACTTGAAAGTGGTTTCGTCTATCGGGGAATAGCTGCGCGGGTAGCCTGGAGAGGCAATGCGACCTCCAGTTCCATTCAGCACGATTCCATGCTCTAAAATAGTGCAATCATAATTAAAAATGAATGCAACTGTGTAGATAATACTGATCTCTAACTACATCTTCTGCATAGATTATAAGCAGTTTCTGCTATGTAAGCAGATCGAGCCAACTGAGCACATCCCTACATCTATGCTACACAATAGGTTGTGGCAGTAGCTGATCAGACTTGACTTAAGGGATTAGTAGAACCTCGATTAGCCGTCCCTCTTTTATCCGGAACTCTGTTAACCGACCATCCTTTAGTCGACATCAAAAATCTTCCAAATAAGTAATAAATCATTTGCCTTTTCTAAAACCGGAATATTTTCCGTTACTCTAAAGTTATATAAGTAATGATGAGGCTTTGGACTGTTTTTTAAAAGAACTGACATGGTTAGAGCAACAATCATATGCAGATCAAACTGAACTATTGCTTTTGAAAAGAATTCTGGATAGAACCGCGAAACAACGATTATTAAGATTACGACAACAAAAACTAATTTTCAACAATTATGTCATAAAAAAAACATTAAAAGTCCGGTATTTAATAAATGAAAATCATTTACTCTTTATTATTTTTTACAACTCTCTATTATCCGAAATTATAGCTTATCCGACCTATCTTCGGTTCGAATTAGGTCGGTTAATCGAGGTTTTACTGTACTGGGAAAACTTCCCACAGAAGAAATTCCGCAACGTTAAATTTTATCTTTTGTTTTTATGAAAATTTCTACCTATCAACCTGATTCCTTTTGTAAATTGAGGACCTGAGAAGCAAAGGGGTCCACCAAGTGACTTTTCATAACTTTTGAGAAAATACATTTTAAAGTTTCTAATTTATATTAAATTTGTATGAAAATTTTTTGTTGTTCAAATGCTAACCTCTGGAAGGAAGATATCACTAGTTTTCATAGAATTTAACATAAATAAGAAACTTTAAAATGTATTTTCTCAAAAGTTAAGAAAAGTTACTTAGATCCATTTGCTTCTTATGCCCTCAATTTAAGTTACTGGATTTGGTATACAAACAAGCGCACAAATGAAAATTAAAATAAGCAAAAGATTACTGCAGGTGGAGTCATTGTATAGACATAGTCGTTAAGATTTCAAATATATATTAAAATATAGTAGCCGCTATCTTTGAGATTTTAATGCATGTCATTCCATTAAGTAATCATATTCGTACTTACTCGCCAAATGTCAATAGACTGAGAGGCGACTGCAATTTTTGGACCCCATCGAACATCATTCTGAATTTTTTATGGAAATTAGAGAAAAGTGAGTAGATTTCGAATCCACTGGTCTGCCGCGGCAAAAATGGCCGAAACTGGTAAAAAATCGACTTTTAATAAGTTGAACTAAATCCAATTGCCAAATGCGCCATAACTTGCCAAATAATGAACATTTTTTTTTAATTTGGTAACCCTCACTCTTTAATTTTCCATTAATAAAGTTGCAGATGATTCAGATATCTGGAGACGGTCTACTTGCATCTATTAAAAGGGAGCCAAGTTGGCAAAAAATATTACGTTACTTATGACGTAACTGATGTTGCCAATTTGGCTTACTTTTAAAAGATATAAGCTTTCCGAGCCAAAGATCAGAAATCATTTGCGCTTTTTCTCATTGAAAATCAAAATGAAGTGGGTTGCCAGACGAATAGGTTTGTTCTACTTTTGGCAAGTTATGACATATTTGGCAATCGGATTTTAGTTCAAATCATTCCAAGTCAATTTTTGATCAGTTTCGGCAATTTTTGCCACGGCAGACCAGTGGATTCCTAATCTACTCACTTTTCTCTAATTTCTATAAAAAAATTCAGAATGATGTTCGATGGGGTCTAAAAATTGCAGTCGCCTCTCGGGCTACAAGGTTTTGTACACAGCAGTTTCCAAATGAACTGGACTAGAAGATTGTAAAATAGCGAGTATTGGGTATTATTCTTACAAGGAGTTCCTCTTAATAAGTAACAATATTCAATTAATTAGTAGTAGGAGATGAAATATTAATTTAACTAAAGAGGATTAATCAAATGAGTTCCATTATGAGACAGTGTTACTTACTCAGTTCGTAGTGCGCCAGAAATCCTGCCTGCGTATCTATTTCGTCCGATCTGAACTTGATCCAGAGCTTTCGTACAGCCGTTAAATTACTCGGTATATGGTTACCGCAGTAACGACCAATGAGAGGACCCGTTACATCGTTCTCGTGAATCTCCACATAGTCCTTGTTGCAATGGTCGCTCTCTTCCAGGTTGAAGAACCTGATCAAAGATTTTTAAGGTGTTCAAATACAGAAGTTATAATTACGAACCCTTGCCACGTTAAATAAAAAGATACCTTCTACTTTAAATTATTTTTTTAATATTTATGGATTGATTTAAGGAGTTCCAAAAAGGACTGACATACTTGAAATAGTTATTATAAAAATGGAACTCTATAAAAGTGTACCATTTGCTGCATTCTACAGAAGAAACTAAAGAATTTTATTCTATCAATTTGTAAAAAAATATTTACGAAGTTCTCCCAACAGGTGGCGCTGTTGATTGAAAAAACTAAAAAAAAAAAAAATCTGAAGTTGTGGCACAATTTACAAAACGATGTTTCCTAAACTAAACAGCCGACCAAACGGTATAGTGGTTAGCGTGCTGGCTTCTAGACCGCGAGGTTGCGGGTTCGAGTCCCGTGTTGGCATGGGTGTTTGTAAATGTATGTTGGTTTGTTAAATGACGAAATGTTTCGGCGCATTATAGCCCTCGTGTTGCTGACGGCGCCAAATAATCTGAATACAACCAACCAACCAACCTAAACTAAACAACCATCCTTTCCAGCAACAGCATGGCCCAATCGAAACATCTTTTCGTAGTTTATGAAACATATGTTCAGACTGTTTTTTTCCTTATTCATCAACGCCATCTGTTGTTGACCTTTGTAACTACTTTTGAAAATTGATGCATACAATTCCGTAGTTGCAATTTTCTTCCCGTTTTGGGTCACCCTTTATCATACTATCTTTACCAAAAAAAAAAAGGGGGGGGGGGGCCAGATTAAGGAACATTTAAAAGCTTGCAATTGCAGAAATTATAAAGTTTTTCTTTTTCTTTCTTTTTTTTTCTAAATGAAGGGGTACCCGATTCCCTTTAAATTCAGACAAGCGAACTAAAAATCAATTGCAGAAAAATCCACCGAATACCCATTTTACTTACTCGAAGGACAAGTGAAGCCTGTTTCCTTCAGACGCTTCCAATGTCCAAACGCATTCGGTGTCTATGTCGTAGTTGCCAGGGTAACTAGGAGAGCCGAATGTACCCTCCACAGAATTGAAGTCACCACCGCAATCTAATAAAGAACAATATAGTTAAGATAAAACAATATTATAACAAAGGGAATTTGTAAAAAACATTTACAAAAATTAAGAAACATTTTAAAAGCATATTAAATATCAATGGTAAATATCGAAGAAGCATCCAGACTCATAATTTAGGATTATTCTTTCCGTAAAAACAGTCTCGATGCTTGAGAGAAATATTTTCTCAAATGAATGAATAAATAGTGTTACTTTTCTCCTTTCGTTTACATTTTGGTTAGTGCGTCGTTAACTACACTATAGACTGAGAAGCGCTTGCAATTTTTGAACCCCATCGAACATCGTTCTGAATTTTTTATAGTTAATAGATTACGAATCCACTGGTCTGCCGTGGCAAAAATGGACGAAACTGGTTAAAAATCGACTTTTAATAAGTTGAACTAAATCCAGTTGCCAAATGCGCCATAATTTGCCAAATAATGAGCTCTTTTTTATTTATTTTTATCTGGTAACCCTCACTCTTTAATTTTCAAATAAGAAGGTTGCAGACGATTCGGATGTGTGGCTATGGCTTACTTGCATCTTTCACAAATGAGCCAAATTGGCGATATACATTACGTCACTGATGACGTAACTGATGTCGCCAATTTGGCTGACTTTTAAGAGGTACAAGTTTTCCGAGCCATAGATCAGAAATCGTTTGCGCTTTTTCTCATTGAAAATCAAAATGCCGTGGGTTGCCAGACGAAAAAGTTTGCTATCTTTTTGGCAAGTTATGACATATTTGGCAATCGGATTTCAGTTCAACTCATTCCAAGTTGATTTTTGATCAGTTTTGGCCATTTTTGCCACGACAGACTAGTGGATTCGTAATCCACTCACTTTTCTCCAATTTCTATAAAAAATTCAGAATGATGTTCGATGGGGTCCAAAATTTGCAGTCGCCTCTCGGACTACTACCAAACAAAAATATTTCCTCAAACTGGAGGCCTAAGAAAACCAAGTCATTTTTATTTCTTATCGATAATTTAAGAAACAGATTAACCACCTTCTCAGAGATATAAAACATGAAATAAATTAATATTTTTACCTAATTACAAAAGAAGAAACCACATAGAGAAGATTTATCTCTATGAATGTAAGACTCGATACTTCTATGTTACTTTCTGGAAATACGAACTTGGTGCTCATTGCTCTTTTCGATATGAAACCCCCTGTAGTGAAAGCAAAATTGTGATTTCAATGGGTATCCACTCAGAGCATAATGCCCACTTACTATCCTAAGTCAGTGGGTTAATGATTGTCCTTCGCAATTTTTTTTTTTTTTTTTTTTTTCAAAATAACATGTATTTTTTAGGATAAACTTTTTTTTAAAGATTTATGACCCCATTTTGTTTAAAGAGCATTTGTCCTTCTATAGAATACCTATGTACTATATGCAATGCCTAGGAAAAGTATACTTTATGCAATGCAGTAAAAATGCCGAGCATTATATAAAATTTCCAGGTATTCTATAGGATGCCGGCTTTTCATACATTGCCGGTAACATCTATATTAAAACAATGTTACAGTATCTTATATCCTCAATCTCTCAACAATAGAAAGTAATATCCTGATGAAGTAATTCATATAAGAAATCTCAAATACTCACGAGTAACACTACTAACTTTATACAGCAGTTAATCTGAATCAAATGTTTTTATAGAAGCTGAATGTCATTTAATCGCAAGTCTCTTCAATAAAAGTGCTTAAAATTTTAACATGTGACGTTTTACTGATAGTGTACTCACGTGTTGATGCCAGTCCATACGTGGCCCTGAAAATCCCAAAGTTCATCAAGAACACGTGCAATGTGCTGCCTCTAGATAAGATCGTGGGTGGAGATCGCTGACCACAGAACTCCGAGATGACCGGAGAGTCCGGCATGTCTCCGTCCAGGAACTTCAAAGAACTATAAGAGCAGTTCTCGTAGGTAGGTAGGTGCATGTTCGTCACAATCAAACTCACTTTTTCACCTGAAACGAAATAAAATGCATCGCAAGATACAATTTACACCTCAAGGAAATCTTCTCATTATTCTAAAAAGTAGCAAGACTTTATATGTTTGTATTGTTGATGTAAATCTATTTGCTTCGATGGATTCACTGATCTCTTATTACAATTTTCGGATAGCTTATAAGAGATTTCTGCTCTGAAAGTAGAGGTCGGCGATATATCGATACGACGATATTTTTATCGATATTTCTAAAAAATTATCGATATTAAAAATATCGGTTAAAGTCACTGATATTTCTATATATTTAAATATTTCTAGTTTTTTTTTTATGACCGTTTTGTAGTTCCATGTGTTTTTTCGATTTTCTTTATTCCCTTTTCAAAAACTTCAAAAATAAAGTTTGAACTTGGCTGAGAGACAGTTAAAATGGTACCAATATTCAATACTTTCCTTACTCTTAAAAGCTATTGAAAATTATATAAATTTTTCTTAAAATCACTGCACCAATTAAGCGAAAATATAATATATATATATATATATATATATATATATATTTTTTTTTTTTTTTTTTTTTTTTTTTTTTGTAATAGATCCATTTCAGTTTAAAAAGTAGTCACCTTACAAAAAAGCAATCATGAAAAGTAGAAATTTGCCCCAAAAAACTTTGTTGCCGGCAAAATTGAAAATAAAAAAAAAAAACATGTATCGATATATCGATATTTTTTTCTATGCAACGATATAGTATCGATATTTATTTTGATCGATATTTCAGACCTCTATCAGAAAGTCAATGTAGCCAATTGAATAATCCTCCCCTTCTCCCATAATGCTATGTAATAGGTTACCCATGGTTACAAAAAGATTTTAACTCATTTGCGTAAATTTCTAAGATGGATCTGTTTGATGACTGTTAAGTCTTCTTCAGCTTCAAGACAATAACCAAACATGCTTTATCCAGAAGAGAATAGTTGGAATTGATTATGAATTATCTCCCGTTTGCCTATTACCGAAATTTTGATAAATTTTCAATGTAGCCTAAAGAAGGTCACACGAAGCGACGTCACAGTAAATTTCTTCGTGCGGGAATGAATAAAATAAGCATTGTGATTGGATAAAGGAATGTAATTTTGAAAAGATGTATTGTAATTGGTCACCTTATAGTTACTTTATCTTAACTGATATAGGCTAATAGACATCATGCTTATTTTGCATTAATTTCTTACTGATCGTAATTTTTGTTTGAGTGAGTTCCATCCAAGTTTCCAAAAATCACAATCCATTGTCAAAAATAAATTCAAATTCTCATATTCCATTTGCACAGTGCACATGTCTTTTGCCCGTGAACAAAACAGTTGACTTTGACGTAGCCATACATAATAAGATTCATAATTTTGAACTTGTTCAGGTGAAAAAAAATTTATATCTTCAATATCAATAACATTTATTTATCAGTGAACAGTTACTACTTATACTATAGCCACAAGGAATATCGGTATTAACACTAGATTGCCCAAGGATGTCATTCTGACTGCTTTTTAATTTCAATTAGAAAAACAATTATGTATATAATGACACAATTTCTTAGATTTTTGTGACTTTTTTTACAACATATAAATGCGTTTATTAATAATTGTATTTACCTCCCCCTCCTTCATTTCCGGTATATATATATACTAGCTGAATACCCGTGCTGCGCAACGAAATTTTACCATTAGCATTTTAGCAATCAAAAAATATTCCTGTATTCTACACTTCAGACGTTTGCTCCCATTTCGATCCCGACAAACTTATTTATCAAAATAGGAACTTTCCTTTGTTGACATTTTTAACAAAATTTATAATTGTGAATAGTATATTAGAGGCATTTGAATATCCCTCGTATAGAACGTTTAACTCTCTTCTGACCCTTTTTAGTTACGTAATAGAGATTGCAATAGTTTATTGTGTTTTTTGCTCTTAGTTCTAAATTTCAAAGTAGTAGCTGTATTGGAATTGAGACATTAAGATAATCCTCGTATAGTTTCAATGTTGGGTCGACTTTTCATCCCTTTAAAATTCGTTAATCGATATTGGAATAACTTATTTCTTTTACATTTTCCCTTTTAACATTTGCACCAAATATCAGAATTATGACTACACTGGAAGAGGAACATTCGGATGTCCCTCGTTTGGAACATTTAACTCCTTTTAGACCCTTAAAGTTGGTTAATCGAGAACGGAAAAGCTTACATTTTCTATGTTTATCTTTTTTGACATTCATACCAATTTTCAGAGTTGTGACGAAATGGGAAGTAGAACATTCGAATATCCCTCGTTTGGAACATTTAACCCCTTTTCGACCCCTAAAAGTGGGTTAATCGAGATCGGAATAGCATGCTTTTACTATGTTTATCGTTTTTGACATTTGTACCAATTTTCAAAATTGTGACCATGTCGTAAGTGGTACATTCGAATATTCCTCGTTTGGAACGTTTAACTCTTTTTCCACCCCTTAAAGTGGGTTAATAGCGATCGGAATAGCTTACTTTTTATACGTTTGTCTTTGTTGATACTTGCACCAGTTTTCAGAGTTGTGACGAAATTGGAAGTAGGACATTCGAATATCCCCCGTTTGGAACGTTTAATAACTTTTCGACCCCTTAAAGTGGGTTAATTGAGATCGGAATAACTTGCTTTTTCTATGTTTAATATTGTTGGTACTTATACCAATTTTAAAAATTGTGGCCATGTCGGAAGTGGGACATTCGAATATTCCTCGTTTGGAACGTTTAACTGATTTTCGACCCCTTAAAGCGGGTTAATCAAGATCGGAATAGTTTACTTTTTCTACGTTTGTCTTTATTGATATTCTCACCAATTTTTAGAATTGTGACGAAATGGGAAGTAGGACATTCGAATATCCCTCGTTTGGGACGGTCAACACCTTTTCAACCCCTTAAAGTGGGTTAATCGAGATCTGAATAGCTTACTTTTTCTATGTTTACTATTGTTAATATTTGTACCAATTTTTGGAGTTGTGACCAAATGGGAAGTAGGATATTCGAATGTCCCTCGTTTGGAACGTTTAACCCCTTTTCGACCCCTTAAAGTGGGTTAATCGAGATCGGAATAGATTACTTTTTCCATTTTTAGCATTGCTGATATTTGTGCTGATTTTCAGAGTTGTGACTATGCGGGAAGTGGGAGAATTAGTGATGAGTGAGTGAGTGAGGGCTTTGCCTCATATATAGAGAGATATATATGTGTGTTATACAATTTTCTTACATATTAGTTATTCTTTCACAATGCAGTCATTTTGACTGCTTTTGGGCAATATAGGTATATACTAAGTTTCAGTCTTTCTAGTGTGAAACACCGAATTCATAGTCACTATTGCAAAGGAGACGTTTCCGCCCAGAATGAAAATCAACCGATAGATCAGTGAGAGGTATACAGATTGCTTGGTTTTTCAAAACTAATTATAGAAGTCATTATAGCCACTAAAAGAATGATTTAAGCATATACAGGGGGATTATAATTATAAACTTTTAAAAAACTATAAAAAGAAGCACTGGTCAATGACCTGAATTTACGCTAAGAAAAGAAACAGGGTATTTAACAAGGGAAAAAACTATTTCCCATTATTTTTTCTTATGCCTTATCATTTCTCCCTTCTTCGCATATAATCAGGTCAAATATCAGGTCACTTTTAAGAGTGGTTCTTCTTTTTCATAACTTTTTAAAATTTGAATTTAAAATCCTGCCAACAATTATAATGGTACTCGGCTTAATTTTGTTAATTATATAGCTCGGTGATACATTTACAATTCATTTAAACGTGTAAACATTTAGATTTGTTGATAACTGCTTCAACTGGTACCAGTCTAACGGAAAAGTATCATTATAATGCTTTATTTCTTTTAGGTAATACAAATATGAGGGAGAGTAAGTGTGGTAGTTTCTGATAACTAGTCCAGGGAATAGAGACATTTTGCCTTGCAAAAGGTTATGTAGTTCTGATTTTTTAATATGTTATAAAGGTTGGTCTCGTGGTTTATAAACCAAGTTTTCGACCTCCTAACCCTTGTGCGTTCTCCGTGGTGCACCAAAAACTGAGCCGTTTTTCAGTTTATACGTCATAGCTCTTCGCCAATGCATCTTAGAAACAAACATTATGTTCAAAAGTTGTAGAATATTAAATTATCTACAACTTTTGTATAATAAGTTTTTTTGTAAACATATTATGTAAATAGTTATGTCCCATCAAAGTCAAAACTTTTTCGTAAAAATGCTACTTTTTTAAGATTTGTGTCAAGTTTTTTGATTGTATCTCCATAATGGTACGTCTTAGAGAAAAAGTTTGTGAATAAAAGTTGTTGTAGAACAATAAATTTCCTACAAGTTTTTTATATAAACTTATTTTCTAGGACTGATAACAAAGGAGTTACTCTGCTTTGTGTATTTTCCGTGGTGCACCACAAAAAAGTACGTTTTTCAGTTTATATATCATAACTCTTTCGCAATGCATTTTAAAAACAAACATTAAGTTTAAAAGTTGTAGAAAATTAAATTTCCTATAACTTTTGTAAATAATTTGCTTTTGTAAAGCTATTATGTAAAGAGTTACGTAGTATCAAAGTAAAAACTTTTTCGTAAAAATGCTGCTTTTTTAAGTTTTTTGCCGAGTTGTTCAATTATATCTGCATAACAATAAGTCGTAGGGAAAAATATATGAACAAAAAATGTAGATCTATAAATTTGCTCTAAGTTTTATACAAAAAGTTACTATCTAGGACTAATAACTAAGGAGCTACTTTGAAGGTTTACGAGATGATAACCTATAATATATTATGTATAGGTAGGGGGTTTAAAAATATCTTCTTACTGCATAGTCTGACAATTTTAATAAAAAAAATAAAACGATATTTACATAATGCTAATGATTATGTAAAATAAAAAGTGGAAATATATTAAATAATGTATATATCTATATACAATAACGGTAATATCAATTTACCATTTTCGCCATGGTGCACCAAAAACCTTCTGAATTCTGAAATTTTGAATTTTTTTCAGTATACCGATCATATCCTTTTTCCACTGCATTTTATAGGGGGAAAAAATTATATTTTAGGTTGTAGAGTATTAAATTTTCTACCACTAATGCATGTGCAAAATTTGTTTTGTAAAACTATTGTATGAAAAACAAATTGTATGAAAAGCATCAAAGCAAAAACTCTTTCGTGAAAATATCCTTTTAAGATTCTTGTCGAGTTTTTAGATGATATCCATAAAAGTATATCATAAAAATTGTAGAACCCTAAATTTGCTACGTTTTATATACAAAGTTATTTTATAGGACTAATGACAAAAGAGCTACATGGTAAGATCTAATATTAAAAACAATTTCTTACTGCAAAGCCTGACAAGTTTAATAAAAAATAAAATAATTTAGTTATTAAAATAATAGTATTATAAAGCAAAAAATATAAATATTATAAAAATGTATCTATATATAATAATAGTAATATCAATAAAACTTACAATTTAGAAAACTTATAAATTCTTAAATTTAGTTTCGTTTAGCCACAAAGGCTCGGCTAGTTCCTCCGCTACTTCTTAAATTAAGAGTTCTGTTGGGTCGTCTTCATCGTTGTCATCAATTATGATGTTCGCTGTATTGTCACAGGTTTGTCCATGACAGTTTTTACATATTATGGAGCACTCTACAACCGCAGGCCTTAGTGCATCCTAGGTTGCGCTGGCAGAAAATGTAGGTCAGAATTGATTGAGGAGCTGAATCCCTAGTGGTTGTAATAGGAAGAAGTCCTTTACTGTCCATCTTCTACCCACAGACCAGAGGATTTTTCAATTGGCCCATCCATGTCTTTACTTGATGGTATGTGCGAAAGACATGGTGAGTAGCAACTTCTTGGGTCGGAGGTAGCTTTGACAGATTTAACTTGCTCCCAATTGTTGATTTGGAAAATTGCTTATAACGCAAAGCATTTCAAGTTGTTGCCCTGTGACCACCAAAGAGAGCAACAAGAATGCTTGATACTGCTTCGGTGATGCTTGAAACACTGGCATTACACTGTTAAAAATTTTGTTCCACCTTGCACCAAAAATTGGTTCCCATTTAGCTGCCACCAACATTTGGTGCTTAGTTTCACGATTTAATGGTGCAACCTCGGACCGTAAGCACCACTAAATCGCGAAACTAAGCACCAAATGTTGGTGGCAGCTAAATGGGAACCAAATTTTGGTGCATGGTGGACAAATTTTTTTAACAGTGTAGGATCTAGGAAGATCTTTGCAAATTCCTGTAATATTGGATATGATGAAGCAGCCAACATTAC
This sequence comes from Linyphia triangularis, assembly GCA_963978545.1. Lineage (NCBI taxonomy): Eukaryota > Metazoa > Arthropoda > Arachnida > Araneae > Linyphiidae > Linyphia > Linyphia triangularis. The sequence continues at coordinate 79,958,926 of OZ021731.1, forward strand.
AACGCATGTATTCCAATATTAAGTAACTACTCTGAGTGGTTGATATTCTGTCGGGATGGTTAGTGGTGGGGAGGGTTGAGAATGGTTTTTCGGTTCTTCTAATCTTCTACCCTGAATTCGGCAGTGGCAAATCTCAATCAACCGTATATGGTGTTTTCGTGGAAACTGAGTCCTTAAAAGAATTCCTTTACATATCACTAATACCAGCCGACTTGTGATTTTTCTATTTTATCTCAAAAGATCTGTATCCCACGTAGTTTAGAATCAGCCACTTGAATGCAGTCTATTTCTCATTTTTATTTCCGAATGCAGAAATTTTTGGTGCATCACGGCAAAATGGTAAACTTTATATTACTATTATTATCTATAGATATATACATTATTTAATATAATTCCACTTTTTATTTTACATTATCATTAGTATTATATATATATTGTTTTTTTTTTTTATTAAAATTGTCAGACTATGCAGTAAGAAGCTATTTTTAAACCCCTACCTATACATAATATATTATAGGTTATCATCTCGTAAACCTTCAAAGAAGAGTAGCTCCTTAGTTATTAGTCCTAGATAGTAACTTTTTTGTATAAAACTTATAGCAAATTTATAGATCTACAACTGTTGTAAAATATATTTTTCCCTACGACTTATTGTTATGAAGATATAATTGAACAACTCGGCAAAAAACTTAAAAAAGCAGCATTTTTACGAAAAAGTTTTTACTTTGATGCTACGTAACTCTTTACATAATAGCTTTATAAAAGCAAATTATTCACAAAAGTTGTAGAAAATTTAATTTTCTACAACTTTTAAACTTAATGTTTGTTTTTAAAATGCATTGCGAAAGCGTTATGATCTATAAACTGAAAAACGTTTTTGTTTGTGGTGCACCACGAAAAATACACAAAGCAGAGTAACTCCTTTGTTATCAGTCCTAGAAAATAAGTTTATGTAAAAAACTTGTAGGAAATTTATTGCTCTACAACTTTTATTCACAAACTTTTTCTTTAAAACTTACCATTATGAAGATATAATCAAAAAACTTGACACAAATCTTAAAAAAGTAGCATTTTTACGAAAAAGTTTTGACTTTGATGCAACATAACTATTTACATAATAGGTCTACAAAAAAACTTAGTATACAAAAGTTGTAGATAATTTAATATTCTACAACTTTTGAATATAATGTTTGTTTTTAAGAGGCATTGGCAAAGAGTTATAACGCATAAACTGAAAAACGGCTCAGTTTTTGGTGCACCACGGAGAACGCACAAGGGTTAGGAGGTCGAAAACTTGGTTTATAAACCATGGGACCGACCTTTATAACATATTAAAAAATCAGAACTACATAACCTTTTGCAAGGTAAGACCCCTTTTTCAGTCTCTATTCCCCGGACTAAACCTTGTATATCAGGGTAGTCACACACTCTTGTTCCGTTTGTTTTCTAAGAAAAAAAATATAGCACTAGGGGGCTCCAGCCTCTCTAACGCTCGTCAACACTTTTTTTAAAAATCTCCAAAAGGCACCCGTACGGTAAATCATAACCTGAATGAATATATTATCATAAAAAGTTATTTTTTAAAAAATTGTGGTTTATCTGGAATGCTTAAATTCTCATTCAATCTACTGTGAATTTTCAGCACAGTAACCTTAATATTCTTAATGGAAATTCTGTGCTCAATTTTTATCGGTATATACATTCGGAAAACGTGCAAGTGTAAATATGGATAAAATTTTAAAGTACGGTTCGGATTCTGCACCAAGAATTGTTTACATAAAACCGCACCAAATTATGGCAACCATTGGCAATTTACTTGTTATTAAAAAAAATGGCGTAGGCTGACATTTGTTCGTGTAATTTTTGGCACAGAATCCGTACCCGACTCGGAATTTTAACCGACAATTCTTTGGAAAAACATGGTTTATACAGAATTTTAATCCAAAAGAAATGTACACATCTATTGATTCCTGCATCAACGTAAATATTAAATCAATACTGTTTAAATTGGAAGCAATTTGTATCAGTAATTGGAAACTCGTGCATAAAGCACATTTAGATGATTTGCGATTGGTTGTTTGAAGTCGTTGCCACTCTGCTTACAGAAATACAGCCGAATTTGGGCAGCACGCAGAGAATTATATATATAGATAGATACTTACCAGGTTCGGATGTGTATATGATCCAACTACAATTCATTCTGTCTAATGGTGGGTTAGGGTAGTTCAAAGATGTTATAACACCACCAGAATCAGCAAGTAGCCTTTGACCACATCCTGAAAAGAAAACATTATTTAAATGATTTAACTAAAAACTTTGAGCATGAAATGTCACATCTTTGGCAAATGTATTGTATGTCACAACACTGAGACTTTGACTATTATAATTCTTTTGAAGTAAATTTTTTGCCAATAACTGCAGTACATATTATTGCTTCACACTTTTAATCATTCTTCAGATTTAATCTTATATTAATAAGTCGATTAAGTCCATTATGCCTTTGCTCAAATTGATCCCTGTACTGCTTAACAGAATGATGGGCTTAATATTAAGAAAACAAGCATGTTTCATCTTTGAGGGGTAGCATAAACCGAGTTTGTATTGAAAAACTTACCTACTCAAACAAAGTATATGTTATATCTATTCTAAACTTCAACTTAACTTGACATCACTAGACGGTAGATCGTCACAGTGCTCATAGGTATTGAATCCATTTTGGCGGTGTGAAAGCATAATGTTCGCCAAACAAACAACCCTGTAGAGAACAAAAGGCTATAAGGTTTGGCAAGAATTATGTCTTTACTCCGCTAAAATTGATTAATTGCCTATGAGCACGGTGAAAATCTATCGTCTAGTGATGTCAAGTTAAGTTGGAGTTTAGTATACCAATTCTCTATGCAAGTTTCCATTAGCATTTTATAATTAAGTTATATGTCACCATATAATGGTACCCCAACATTGTTTACTCCCTACAATAACAGCTATGTCAATACTTATACCCTTTTTAAATCCTTTTTATTAACTTCGATTTTGCTTGTTGGCTGTCTGGCAAATCTGGGGAAGCCTAATTAACCCACTTGCCGTCGTCTTATCGAGTAGAAACTTCGGGGATAGATTCTATGCTGATGACACTGCAGTCTATAAAGTTTTGGGGTATGTCACTGTCACTAAAAGATCTGTTTTACATATGTTTCTATAATCACTTTGCAATACTAATAAATCAAATTTAACCGATCATTGTAAATTTTTTTCGTGTTGAGAAAATCTTTTTAATCGGAATAAATGGAATTTTAATGCATTACCTGTTGTGTAGTGTGCTCTAAATCCTTTTCCAGCATTACTGCCATCTGCGACGAGTCGCACCAGCATTTGGTTCCCGGTGGAAGAGATTGTATTTTCTGGTTTTCCTCCACAATGCTTCAGCAGAAGCGGTGAATTCGAACTATTGCCATCGTGAATCTATTCAAAAACATAACACGATTCAAGAGACGTACGATGAAATTGGTCATTTTATCGTACGTTTTCGCAAAAAAATACCTAATTAATATCTAAATTACGTTGCAGAGCAATTTCTAAACGGACTCTTTCATTTCCCCACAATAGAGACTCAATGAAAAAATGCCAAAACAAGAGGTATCTGCTTAAAGAATATGTATCTTCCTGAAGAAGAGGTATCTGCTTAAAAATGAAGTATTGCTTAAAAATGAAGTATCTGCTTAAAAATGAGGTATCTGCTTAAAGAAGAGGTATCATCCTAAAGAAGAGGTATCTGCTTAAAAATGAGGTATCTGCTAAAAATGAGATATCTGACTAAAAATGAGGTATCTGCTTAAAAAAGAGGTCTCTGCTTAAAAAAGAGGTATCTTTCATTCGATTCCAAGAGATAATAATAAATATGTGCTTAGATTTTTGGTATCACTTGGCATAAACATCCCAGCTTCATATTATGCTAACTGATATATTTTGCGATAGTATAAGAATATAATCTAAACTGGTTGGGAATTTATTTGCAACCTAACATAACCATTAATGAGATAGCTGCAACACAGACCTCTATATAAGTTTAGGCCTTGTTTCATTACAGGCGAATACTTTCTAGTCATAAGTTAATATTTTAAACATTTTTATTAAAAGAATAGAGATTTAATGATATTCAATTTCAATAAAAATCCTTTCATTTGAATTATTTTAACTTTTCAACTTTGATTACCCTTAAGTAATAATTTTATTATTCGAATAAAAAAATCTTTAAAAAGTATTTATTGCATTTTATGTACAGATTCGGAACTAAGACAATGGCCAGTTCCCGCACTTTTTAAAAACGAGTGAAATTGGTTTATATGAAGAATTTCTTTCTGATTCCAAATATTCAAACAAAAGTTCTTTAAAAAAATTAGTTATTTAAATATTAAGAAAAGAAAATGCCCCAAAACCGAGCCAAAGCATGTCCGATAAAAAAAAAAAAAACTCAACTATAGCTGTAACGTTAAAACTTCCATCCGTTTCTATGGTTACCGTGAGGATTCTGTCAAATAGTTGGTGTGTGTTTGGCATCGGTGTTTATTGGACAATTGAAATATCCCATACCGATTAGCGCGATTTACGAGAAACTTGCAAAACTGGTTTCCATTGCTGCATTTCAAGCCAAGCTGACGTCACATTCGATTCGAGTCGATTGAATCGTTTTCTCGCCAAAGTCAGACAGGGGAACTTTGATAGCAAATTTTAAAAAAAAAGAAGAAGAAAAAAGCGCACTGATCAGAAATTTCTATGTTTATGGCCTTTTCGAAACATTTAGAATTAAATAAAAAAAAATTTAAAAAATACGGGAATTGTACATTGTGTTAGTATGATGGTATATTTTTAAAGAAAATAATTTTTATAACTAATCAATTACTGAGAGTTAAGTTAATTAAAAATTAATTACTCTGATATCAAAAACAATGTACGGAGCAGAAATGTTTTCTGATTGATCCTTTCCAAAAAAAAAACACATTTTTCTGAATACCTTTCTATTAATATTATGATGAAATGCCCATAATATCCATCTGAATATTAGATACTTGCAAATAGTGTTCTGAGATAACTGTCTATCAAAGTGTTGGTTTTTAAAACTAATATTTTTCACTTAACTTCAAGTACTTAAGGGTTGTTGTTTTTTCAGTTTCTTAGCACCTTCATACAACAGTGAGTAGTACGTTTTGGAAACAGAAAAATGCCATAAACTTGATATAGATACGTTAAGCGGTTATGTTACTATCACTCCAGAACCCAATATTTTAGATTTTGTCACTATCATTCTATAAAGGTGATATGTCCGTCACGTAAATCCAAACATATTTGTTTAAATCCCTATCATTCTCAACGCGAGGTGTCAACAAAAAAAAAATTAAGTTACGTCAATGTGGTTCTCAACAACAGATATAACGTCACTACGAAGATATTATAAGGAACCCGAAAACTTTATATCATGTCACTATTGTTTTGAAACAATGATATGTATGCCACGACAAACATTTTTGGTTACTTCACTGTCATTTTGTAACGGTGATATGTACGCGATGACAAATATTTTTTGATTTTGTCACTATCATTCTCTAGAAGCGTTTTTTACGTCAAGTGAAAGCGAAAACTTTAGGTCACGTCACTATCATTTTGTAACGGTGATATGTACGCGATGACAAATTTTTTTGCTTAAGTCACTATCATTCTCTAGACGCGTTTTTTACGTCAAGTGAACACGAAAACTGTAGATCACGGCACTATCATTTTGTAACGGTGATATGTACGCGATGACAAATTTTTTTGGTTATGTCGCTATCATTCTCTAGAAGCGATTTTCACGTCAAGTGAACACGAAAACTTTAAGAAACGTCCTTATCATCCTGAAACGTTGATTAGGCGATGACAACAATTTCTGGTTACGTCACTGTCGCTCTACTCAGACGATTTTTATGTCAAGTGAGCACGGAAAACTCTAGGTCACGTCACTATCGTTTTCATCAGGCGATGTGTACAGATAATTTTAAGTTACATCACTATTTTCCTTCAACAGGCGTGATGTGCGTCAAGCAATTAGTAACCTTCCACAATATTTACCGCAACGTATCCCTTGGTACAATTCACGGCCGAGGGCAGGTCAAAGTCGTAAAATTCCAGGTCGACCAAAAAATTTTTCTCCACCTGTATTAACCAATTACAGTTGTCAAGCACATCATAGGGGTTGGGTGCGTTGGGTGACAGGATGGTACTCGAAGCCGCCTTGAACACACCACCACAACCTACAAAAGAATGCAACTATAGAATACAGTAAGAATACTTTATCAATTAATTGAATTTTTAGTTCTGTGAGAAACTTATACAACAACTTTGTTTGAGGGTTAAGTCCTAGCAAACACTAAAAATGCAACAGGTGCGACAAGTTAATTGAAAGATCTCTCGTCAATATCAGTGTCAAACGACAGTCTGTTTACATAGCATTCCAGCTTAAATTACGAATACCACTAACACATGTACATATGTCATATAAATGTATAGTTTCTATGATATTGGTAAGAGATGAGGTAGAGAGATTGGGAACATTTCGTAAACTACAGAAATTTTACTTTTTCAATAAGATTGGTTGGTTAATTTGTGCCTTCAAAAACTATTTGTAAGCACAATGACGGCTAATCAGCTTGGGACCGATTCCTAACCACAACATCCAAACCTAAACCCGGTATTCAAAGCCGGCACCATTGGCATGCAAGACCAGAGCTATAACCACGCAGCCATCAAGTGGGCTCTATTTCAGAAAGGAAACGGGAACAAATACAAATATGATTTCTAATTTATCACTTTATTCCAGTGTGGCACCGATGAATACACTATTGCATAAAAAATAGACACAATTTTTGTTATACGAATTCCCAAATTTACTATCCCTGTTACTTTGAATTTATTACAGCGCATTGCCAATTTACAATTTTCCAATTAAACCATGACTCCACATTTCCAATTTTTAACTCATCCCAAATAGGTTGCGACTACCTTATTAAAATTATGACTCCTCATTTTCCCATTTTCCAAATAAACCCCGACAAAATTTCTAAAACATTACTAATAGGATAGGACTATTTTTTTAGTTAACGGCCCCTCATTATTTTCAATTTGTGATTTCCCGATTAATCCACGAATATCTTTTTAATTTGCAACTGTTCATTTCCAATTCACATCTTCCCATTTTCAATTAACAGGTTTTCAGACTTAACTCCAAAAATCAATTTACAACTACCTATTTTCAAGGTTCACAGTGTAACCAAGTAGGTACTCTTCCGTTAAAAGGATTGGCGCCATGCCTAATAGTTTACACATTTAAACGACACGTAAATGTATTGCCAAACCTAAATGCTTTAGGGTTACTCTTGCAATCTTATAACGGTTTTTTATACAAATTATAAATGATTTGAGGGTTGTTAGTTAGGATGAGTTATCACTGCAATTTGGAAGTTTTTATCTAGTAGCCGTCTAACGGAAGAGTACCACACAGAATGCCAAATTTCATTTCGCAACTGTCCATTTTCAATGGGCAGGTTTTCAGAGTAAACGCCAAGATTCAATTTACAACTGCCAATTTTCAATCGACAGGTTTTCAAACTAACCCCGAATGCCAAGTTTCAATCCGCAAACCCAACCACCCATTTTCAATGGGCAAGTTTTCATACTAACCACGAATTCCAAGATTGCATTCACAACCGCCTATTTTCGAAGAACAGGTTTTCAGACTAAATCCGATTGCCAATGTGGCGACCTCAAATAACAAATAAAGCTTCTGTGCACTGGAGTACTCTTTTGCACAGCAATAAAGTATCTGTCTCGAGATCCAATGGTCTCGCGATGGAGACCCGTCGCCCGCAACGAAAGCTGCATACACTTTAATGATGACCCGGACTAAAACGAATCATGCTGCCATCTATCGGCGCTTCTGGAAGGAGACACCACATCGCGACAAGCGATCACATATGCAACTCGCGTGCAACACCTCAACAAGCGGACACAACGATGCAACTAGCATCCCAAACCTCCAACTCCAACCAGACGTTGATCAGAACAACAGAATCGCTCCTTCGTTGCTGGGAGGAGGCTGTGTTGCGACCTCAAAACACAGATAAAGCTTCTGTGCACTGGAGTACTCTTTTGCACAGCGGTAAAGTATCTGTCTCGAGATCCAATGGTCTCGTGATCGAGGCCCGTCGCCCGCAACGAAAGCTGCATACGCTTTAGCCAAGTTTCTAGTATTTGTAATCACCCATTTTCGAAGAACAGGTTTTCGGACTAATCACGATTGTCAAGTTTCTATTCGCAACCTCCCGTGTGAGACTAACCACGAACGCCAACTTGCAATTTGCGTCTGTCCAATTTATCTCCGACTGATCATCATAATCGACTTCGGTTTCAGGATATAGTTCATTGCACAAATTCAACAACTCACTTCCTTCTCCTTTCTTGAATGTCGCCTGGAATCCCCTCCTGTCCATGTTCGTATCGCTGTTGAACTTCACTACCATGTGGTTCCCGTGACTGGTAACAACGCGAGGCTCGCTGACGATGCTGCACAAGTTGAGCAGGAGAGGAGCCTCTTCGTCCTCGCCCCCGTACACCTGACAAAATTAAAGCAAGCATTTGAGGAATGACACTGCCATAGGCCTCTTCAGTGATAGTCTGAGGCGCGGGTGCAAGTTTAAGTACCCCATCGAACGTCAATTTTTGATAGAAAGTGGACAAAAGTTATTAGATTGTGAATGCACTGGTCTGAGACTGACCGGAACTGGTAAATAAATTCACTTTGAATGAGTTAAACTAAATCCGATCGCTAAATATGTTATAACTTGCCAAATAATGAGCATTATTTTTCATTTGGTAACCCGATGCTTTTAATATCCAACTAGAGAAGTGCAGACGATTTCACCTTGCTGGTGAAAAGTAGTATTTTTTTTTTTTTTTTTTTTTAATGGGAGTCAAGTTGTCGATAACTATTACGTAACTGATGGTGTAATATTTAGCGCCAACTTGGCTCACTTTAAAAAAAAAAAAGACTTTTAAAAGTGAATATTTTTCGTTAGTGACGAGAAACCGTCTGCACTCTTCCTCATTGAAAATTAAAGTGATGGGTTACGACAAAGACAAAAAAAAAAATGCTCGTTATTTGACAAATTATGACATATTTGGCGATCAGATTTAGTTTAACTCATTCAAAGTAAATTTTTGACCAATGTCGGCCATTTTTCTCCGGCAGACCAGTACATGCATAAACTACTAACTTTTCTGTACGTTCTATCAAAAATTCAGGTTGTTGCTCGATGTAGTAACTAAACTTGTAGTCGCATTTCAATCTATAAAGGCAACCAGACTTTAAAAAAAAAACAGTGAACTAATAGTCCGAGAGGCGACTGCAATTTTTGGACCTCATCGAACATCATTCTGAATTTTTTACAGAGATTGAAGAAAAGTGAGTAGATTAGGAATCTACTGGTCTGCCGTGGCAAAAATGGCCGAAACTGATCAAAAATCGACTTGGAATGAGTTGAACTAAAATCCGATTGCCAAATATGTCATAACTTGCCAAAAAGAGAACATACTTTTTCGTCTGGCAACCCGGCATTTTGATTTTCAATGAGAAAAAGCTCAAATGATTTTTGATATCTGGCTTGGAAAATGTGTATCTTTTAAAAGTAAGCCAAATTGGCGACATCAGTTACGTCATCCGTGACGTAATGTTTATTGCCAACTTGGCTCCCTTTTAATAGATGCAAGTAGACCGTCGCCAGATATCTGAATCGTCTGCAACCTTCTTAATTGATAATTAAAGAATGAGGGTTACCAAATAAAAAAAAATGCTCATTATTTGGCAAGTTATGGCTCATTTGGTAATTGGATTTAGTTCAACTTATTAAAAGTCGATTTTTTTACCAGTTTCGGCCATTTTTGCCACGGCAGACCAGTGGATTCGTAATCTATTCATTTTTCTCTAATTTCTATAAAAAAATCAGAATGATGTTCGATGGGGTCCAAAAATTGCAGTCGCCTCTCAGTCTATAAAAGATCGATTGCTCAGAATCAATTTTGCCAAGTTATTATGCATAGATTTGCATTGTAAATACATTTTAAAAGGTACAGACAAAATTTAAAAATGGATGTAAAAAAAACAAAGGGACACGACAGAAATGCATGGTTTGCTTACATTCTATTTAGCATCTATAGAATTTTATCCGTCAATTTTCAAAAATAGATGCCCCTCTTGAATTAAAAAAGACAAAAAAACTATTGGAAAAAAAAAAAAATTTGAAAAGCACAAAACGAGGCTTTAATTGTAACACGTTATTGCTGGAAATGATTATTTTTAAAACACTCTTTTGTAGTTCGTGCAACACATTCAGGCAAGTTTTATTTAATTATTTACTTCGAAAGCACCATCTGTAGCTAAACTATACTAAACTTCAACTTAACTTGACATCACTTAGACGGTAGGTCGTCACAGTGCTTATAGGTATTTAATCCATTTTGGCGGCATGAAAGCATAATGTTCGCCAAACCACAACCCTGTAGATAACAAAAGGCTATAAGGTTTGGCGAGAATTATGTCTTCACTCCGCTAAAATGGATTAATTGCCTATGAGCACTTTGATGATCTATCGTCTAGTGATGTCAAGTTAAGTTGGAGTTTAATATAGATAGATACCACAAAATTAAACTACCATTCAGGGAAAATGCTGCATAATTTGCAAGTCTAAAATTTCAATTGACTAAAATTCTCAATAATTCTTAATATAGTTGATACAATTTTTGGAAAAAGCGCCTTAATAAGTTTTTCACGTAGCATTAGATATGCTATTTTTCTTTGAATGTTAGTGCTACTTCTTTCAAATTAATTTTTGCTGTATGCTAATGAACAATGTATGATGCCATTGGGTGATTTTAATTGGAACTCGTATATTCAAATTGTTGCAATTAGATGCTGGTAAGTATGGCAAGGGAAGATTATCCACGTACATTTTGTACTTTACAAGCAATATGTAGCATCTTATGCTACGACAAGCAGTATTTTTACACCTTTTTCGAACACAAGGACACATTTAATTAACTTGATCAACTACTGAAAAAAAATCAAATTCAAATAAAATGTTTGCCCAATTTCGTTTTTTTTCTCTTTTTTTTTTTTTTTTTTTTTCTCTAAGCAGGTTTCTTTAATCCTCCAGATGGAACAAACATTTAGAACTATGCAAATTGTAGAATATTAATTTTTAAGCTTAAAGTAAAGGAGCTATGATACAAATTCAACAAAAACTGTCAGTTTCACTCTATCATTAAAATATTTAATTAACTATTAAAAAATTGCATTTTTTTTTATAGTACACTACTTTTTAAACAGTGTTCATACGAGTACTATGAAAACATGTTGCGGCCTTTTATTTAACAAAATTTAGTGGCGAACACTTATCTAAACTATTTAGTGGGAGCTAATCTCCTGATGACACGATATTGTACCCTGTGGAATTTTGTTTGAATGTTTCAGCAAATTTGTTTAAGGGAAGTTGGTACCTTTATAATAGTAATATTAATTTGCCATACTTCATGTACCTTTTTCTCAGATAATAATTAACATAGAAACCTAATTTTTTCAGTACGTTTAGTAGACCCTTGTTATTTTACTGAACTGAGGTTTTAATCGTAATTCATTTGCTTTTTTTTTTTTTTTTTTCTAAATGTATTATCGTGAAAGTCATTCAAATTTGTTAAAAATTACAAGTTTTTTTTTGACGAAATTAGTCAGAAGAAAAATATTTTTAAATTAACAAAAAAATCTTATTTTAGTTTATACAGACACATAAAAGGGATGAGTGGTAAACATTTTTGGTACATACTGTGTACGGTTTCTGAGAAAAAGGTACATGAGTAATGAAAAATATATTGATAAAAAAGCCTTTTAAATAAAACTTTATGCATACTAATAGTTCCCAATTTTGTCTTCAAAAAATTATTAATAATATAGCCCATAAAAATAGAGTTATTGAAAAAATTCCTTTCTATGCATTTTTATATTCATTAACACAGCACCGATATCAAACACATTCCTATCAGCAAAATGTGCGGCAAACTACGTTTAAAAATGTATTTATTAAAAATGAACGTGAATTTATGTACGATAACATCCAAACATCATTTATTTATTCTGATTAAAGTAATGTAGTTATTTATCTAATAAAAAAATTTGGCAACAAGAAAGGGTTTCAATGCCATTTTAAGGCGATTGGATGACGGCAAGTTGGTTTATTAGTATTCCGTAAAAGCGATCTTTTAGTGACAGTAACAACCCAAAAATATGATAGAATGCATTGTCATCGACATTGAATCTATCTGCCAAGTTTCAGCCCAAATGGATGACGGCAAGGGGGTTAATTAGGCCTTCTCAGATTCCGCTTCCATCCACACACAAAATCGAAGTTAATATAAAGGATTTAAAAATACTTCCGATTGAGGTATTATTACGAATGAAGTATAATTCAAAAATAAAAAATATAATTTTAATAAACAATTATAAATTCAAAATTCATTTTTTATGAGTACCAACTTTTCTTAAATGGCTTTGTTGCCATACTTTAAACAAATGTGCTTCATGACAAACTGTACAATTGCACTTATGTAATTTTAAACATTTACATACGTATTGGATTAAGTGTATCAAATTCATAAGAGCTAGAAAAGATTTGCTTGAAAAACAAGTTATTTTTACATTGAGTCAATGATATGATTAAACCAGTGGCCTGATACAATGACTTTATTACAGTAGAACCTCGATTAACCGACTTAATTCGGGGCCGAAGATAGGTCGGATAAGCGAAAATGCCGGATAATAGAGATTTTCATTTATTGAATGCAGGGCTTTTACATAATTGTTGACAATTGTTGGAAATAAGTTTTTGTTGTCGTATTCTTGATAATCGTTGTTTCGTGGTTCTATCCCGAAGTCTTTTTAAAAGCAATAGTTCAGTTTGATCTGCATATGCTTATTGCTCTAACCATGTCAGTCCTTTTGAAAAACGGTCAAAAGCCCCACCATTACTTATGCAAATTTAGTGTAAAGGAAATTATTCCGGTTTTAAAAAGGGCAAATGATTTATTACTCATTTGGGAGATTTTGGATGTCGACTAAAGGATGGTCGATTAACAGAGAGTTCCGGATGAAAGAGGGACGGTTAATCGAGGTTCTACTGAATTTGCCAATGTGGTTGGAATGGATTTGCTTATCAGCCTTTCTGACGGCCTGTAAAAAGCAGAGATTCGTGTTCGGATTGACACTTCATATTTTACCTGTTTAGAAGACACTACGTTGCTCTCTCTCTCTGTCTTATAAATTCTTGTGTTGTCATGACGACGATTTATGATCCTGACACATTTGCTACTTAAGGAGAGGACACCCTATATCAGTAATGTTAATTTGGCATATTTAAAACACCTTTTCCCCAGAAGTTAATTAACATAGAAACCTAAATTTTTTTTTCAGTAGACACCTGTTATTCTACTGAAGTGGAATTTTAATCGTAATTCATTTATTTTATTTTTTAAATGAATTATTGAAAAAGTCACTCAAATTTGTCAAAATTCAAATTTTTTTTTTTTTTTTTTTTTTTTTTTTTGAGGAAAAAAAAAATATTTTTAAATTAACAACAAAATCTCACTTCAGTATATACAGATATATAAAAGGAATGGGTTGTTACAATTTCAGGCGCATATAATGCACAGTTTTGAGAAAAAGTTATATGAGTAAAGAAACATTTTATTTTGAGAAAAACGTATCTTAAAGAAAACTTTACTTAAATTAATAGTTCTAACTTCTGTCTTTAAAAAAATTATTAAAAAATACTTCTAATTGAGGAATTATTACAAATAACGTATCATTCTAAAGGGAAAATTTTAAATTTTAACAAAAAATAAAAATCGATTTCTTTTAATTAAATTTTAGGGTACCAACTATCCTTAGGATGGCGTAGGTAACCTACACTTACGCCTTTTTATACAAGTGCTATATTTTCTTGTATTCAACTCAAAACTCACCCTGAGATAATCGTAGCGACAATCTCGTGCAGCTTCGAGGTCCAAGTCGGTGATTGTGAGTTCCACTTGAGTTCCAGGTGGATATGAGATGTGCCAGTAACAAGTGGTCTTGTGCGGATACCCGTTGGGATAGTTAGGGGACTCGATGGTACCGGTTGGTTTGTCGAAAAATTCGCCCCCGCAACCTGTGTTGGAAAAATAGAAAAAAAAAATAAGGGGTGTGGAACATCGCACAACTTTCAATTACAGGCCAGTATGGCGATATTATTTTTTGCGATAATTATTGTATAAATCTTTTTAAAAAAAAAAAAAAAAAAAAAAAAAAACGTAATATATATATATATATATATATATATATATATATATATTTGCTGTTATTTAATAATAGCAGCATTTTTGTATACCTTATCTGTTTCCGCTATGGGCCATTTTGCTGAGATAATAAAAAAATTAAAAAAATGTAACTAGAAATTAAATAGATAAGTAAATACACATTTTAGGTATTATAGTGCACAGGATACATTGTATAATAGGTAATAAAATATAATTTTTTTTTATTTTTTTTTTAATTTAAAGGTTAGATTATTGTTGCATACATTTTATTGTAAGCAGGGGTGCGATGAAAATTATGATTGAAAACTGGGCCGCGAATACTGAAAGGATGATATATATACATAATAAAATAAAGAAAGAAAATGAAGTTTTTGCGTAGAGCAGCGTTTCTCAACCTTTCAGTAATCGCGGCCCAGTTTTCAATCATAATTTTTATCGCGCCCCTGCTTACCATAAAATGTATGCAACAATAATGTATATTGAGTATTTTAGATTATGTTTTTAAATTATTTTTAACTAACTGCCAAAACAAGAGTAAAAGCGAGCCAACGTTAGCGAGAAACCTCATCTAGCATTTTGCCAAGCGGGCGGTGAACACGACCAATGCCGTCTCGAGTATACGCAATGCTTTCTCATAGGAAGAAGGAAAATGTTCGATAACACAAGTTTCAATTTCAGCCAGTCTCTTTCGAGTCGATCCCCTTCTATCGATATCGAATATATCGTGAATGTATGTATTATATATGTTTTCGTGTTAATTGCAATTCACCATATTAAATATTCACGGCAGCATATTTATGCAGACTCATGGATAAATTTTTAAGCGGAAGTAATCGAGCATTAGACGGCAGTCAAGCATCAACAAGTACACTGACGCGCGTGGTTGCGAAATAAAATCAAGAAAATATTCTCAAGAATATTTATATTTTGGATTTACCAGTACTGAAGTAAATGAAGAAGAAAGGCCCCTATGTATCATTTGCTCAAAAATATTGGCCGCAGACAGCATGAAACCTAATAAACTTAAACGACATTTGGAAACGCTTCATAGTGAGTACGTCAACAAACCCAGAGAATTCTTCGAATTAAAATTAAAAACACATAAAAAGCAAAAATCATTTTTTAAAGAAACTTTGTCTGTGGATAAAAAAGCTTTATTTTCATCTTACAAAGTTTCATATAAAATAGACATATGTAAAAAACCTCACACCATTCGTGAAGAGCTTATTTTGCCAGCAGCAATTGAGATTGTAAAAACTATGTTTGGAGATAATTTTTCAAAACAATTGCAGTCCATACCACTTTCAAATGATACTGTTGCTCGTCGAATTGGTAATATAGCTGAAGATATACAGTGTCAGCTTTTTTCGAAGTTGCGTGACAAATTGCTTTCAATACAGCTTGATGAAGCAACAGATAGTAATATAGATGCTCATTTAATTGCCTAAGTTCGATTTTGTGATATGTCAGTAGTTAAAGAACCACTTTTCTGAAAACCAATCGAACTCCAAACAACATCGTTCACATTATTTGCTATTTTAAATGATTTTATGAACGAGGCAAACATAGAATGGAAAAATTGCGTCGAAATATGCACCGATGGTGCTTTTTCAATGACCAGAAGATTCCAAGGAATACAAGCACTTGTAAAACAAAAATTGCCTCAGTGCGTCTTAGACATATTGCATGATCCACAGAGATCTCTTTGGCTTCGAAAGAAATGAGTCCTGGTCTGAATATTGTGTTAACTACGGTATATAAAAATGAGACACCTGAAATCGAGAATCTTTTCCGCACTTTGCAAAGACATGGGTTCGGTACATTCAGCGTTACTATTTTATTGCGGGGCAAGATAGTTATCACGTGGGACATTTTTTACAGAGTGTTTATGAATTAAGAGAAGAAATCGACATTTTCTTAGAAGAAAACACACCGGAAGCCGAGAGTTTTCGCGAAGGTTTATTTGTTATGAAATTGAGCTACTTGGTCGATATATTTGAGAATTTAAACAACTTGAATCTTTAACTCCAAGGAGCAAATACACATATGTTGGATACGAGTGATAAAGTTAATGTTTTTTGTAGAAAATTGGAATTGTGGAGCAGAAATTTAAAGCAAAAAAAACCTAACAATGTTTGAAAATGTGGATGATTGTACTAAAACTTACAAGGCTGAAGAAGAACCTGTAAAAGTTGTTTTTGTAACCATTGAAAATCATTTAGCCATGCTGGCAAAGAATTTTAAAAAGTATTTTCATGCTGATGACAAACTGATAGCAAGTTACGAGTGGGTTAGGGATCCATTTCATAAGACTCCCGAAGAACTCACAGTTGATGAGGAAGAAAAATTCATAGACTTCACGACAAGTGACGAAACCAAAAGACAATTTAGTAATAAATCCCTATTTGAATTTTGGGCAGGAGTAGAGGATGATTTGTCTGCTCTAAAAACAAGGGCATTTCGAGTTCTATTACATTTTCAACATTCTACCTTTGTGAAACTGGATTTTCTGCTGTGGCTTCTTTAAAGACAAAATATAGATCTCGGCTAAATATAGAAACAGAA
Source organism: Linyphia triangularis (assembly GCA_963978545.1). Taxonomy (NCBI): domain Eukaryota; kingdom Metazoa; phylum Arthropoda; class Arachnida; order Araneae; family Linyphiidae; genus Linyphia; species Linyphia triangularis. Next base: position 79,975,915 of record OZ021731.1, read on the forward strand.
CTGAGAGTGGCTATTTCTTATATTAAGTCTTCCTCCGAAAAACTTTGCACTGCAAGATAGACCCAAGGAAGTCGCTAACAATTATTAAATTTGTTTTTAATTTAGTATGTTTTTATTAAGTTTTGATTTAGTAAGTTGTTTTACTTTATTTGTTAAATATGTCGAAATGTATTTTGTTTTCTATGTGTATGTGTGCTTTCCTTTCAGTCAGTTAATCAATTTTTTTTTAATAATATTTTCTCTTGGATATTCTCGCGCCTCCCCTTTAGTGTGCTCGCGCCCCCCTAGGGGAACGCGTCCCACATGTTGAAAATCGCTGTTATAAAGGTCTATCATTAGAACACTATGATTTGTATCACAAACAATTAAATTTAAGGAAGTGGAATTTTTTTAAAGGATTATATTTAGTATTATGTAAATAAAGCTTGGAATTGTGTCCGAAATGGGAATTGTGAATTTTTAAATAAATTAGGAGTTCATAGTAAGAAGCATACAAGTTAGTTTAATTAGAATCCACATATTAACTATCATATGCTACTATGAAAAAATTAAACTTTTTGAAGTAGACATTTTCTTTGCCGAAGGAATTTGTATCGATAATTAATTTGAAATTAACGACGTGAAAACTCATTTTTACCATAGTTGCTCCTTTTTCCTATAAACGTACATTTTCGACAAAACCCAACAATAGTTTATGAGTATGTTGAATTGTTAAAACATTGTTTTAAAAAAATGTCTGTTACAACTCTTACAAAGCCACCAAATAATGCATTATATAACAATACAAACAATGTAACCTAAGAAAGGTATTATTATTATCTTCAGAGAAGTTTGATTCAGTTCTGTCACAAGTTTAGTGAGAATCAAGCGAACTTGCTATTACGATTGATATTGTGAAAAGCGTGATATTTGGCTTTTGAGTTGATATATATATACATAGAATGGAGTGTCGTACTCTGAGACGCAAATATAGTCCATCCCTTAAAACCATCCAAGAGGAGACACAGTTCGACTTAGCCCTTCTATCGGAGCAAGACTACTCCTCCATGACCTACTCAAGGATGCTGGCCGAAAGACCAGATGAAGTTTCTCAGTTCATAGACTGGTGGATCGCCACACACCGCCACCAGCCCAACTCCGAAGCTGCAGTTCTGCCTGCACCAACTACAGAATCCAACGTTACTGAGGATTCCACTCAAGAACGAAAGGACAATTTCAACTTTGTTGGGAAGTGGAAGAGGAAGGACAACGGAAAGTGGAAAAGATTCAAACGCTTTATTTCACAGCTCATTTTCCGCAAATAGTCTTATAAAGATGGCATAATACTTACGGAATTGTGTCTTCCTGACATATGACAAACTGAATTGTGACTCCCAACTTATGACTTCCTGACATATGACGTACTGAATTGTGACTTCAAAACAATGACTTTATGTTTGTGACTTACTGATTTGTGACTAGAAAGCTGGTGTTTTTACGTCCGGCAGTAGGCAAGGGGACCTGCCAAAAATAAAACTCCCCATATGAGAAACGATGCATGGTCACCTCCTCGTGGTGTTTCTCGGGTAACGCTAAGAACCATGCCACAAAACTAATCCAGAATGTCACCATTTTAATCAAATTATAATTAATAGCAAAATATCCCGTGCAAAGAATCGTCGCACAATATTAAGAATGACGTGTTTTCGTGGATATGTACATAAAACTCGGAAAAAACATCAGAACTACTTGAAATTTGGTAACCTTATATTTTTAAGGTTGTAAAACACGAATATGATATCGGAATAACAGAATTTTCATACAAAAAGGGGAGCGGATGGGCTTACTTAAATTAATTTCTAAATTTAAGAATTTTTTTTTATTAAAAAATTAAATAAACAAGAATAAAATACTTAATCGGAAAAAAATATTTGAAAAATAAAACGAAATTTGACAATCCATGTTAGCGTTTGGGACATTTAGAAAGCAAATTCTATGAGTATTACTACAGTTTGTAATAGTACTTTAATTTTAATAGCACTTCAGTTGATATTAATTAAATAAATATCTCTCTTATGACCTTATAAAGAAACTAAAGATTTTAAGATATCGCAGTATTTTTAATTGTATTTTCTAATTTCGTTACGTGTGTGTCTCACAAAAATACATAAGAATTCCGTTTTAGTTTAATGCCATGTTTCTGTGATTGCTGCAGTAGGATGTTAAAAATATGGGATGAATAAACTTATTCTCACCGATCATCCTCCACTCTACTCTAAAGCCTTCCCTTGCAACGGAACGATCTGTGACAAGTCGGACGAACGCGATGTTACTGGAACTCTGCAGAGTTCCTGGAGGTCTGTCCACGGTGCCGCAGTACTTTCCAAGCTGCGTCTGGCCACTGGAACGCTGATCGACCTCCACAACCTAGAAAATCATATTTAATGTGCGTTTTATGTGAAGCTTTATCACTAGACCTATACCAGAACGGACATGAATCAAAATTGTTAAATTTCAAGTTTCCATGTTTCTTCCTAAAGCCCCAAAAAATTTATTATTTTTTAATTATTATATGATAATTATTTTGTATTTTATTTGCCTATGCTAAATTCTGTATTATTTAACTAGAATTTATAACTGGAAAAGAATATAATATTTATTTGAAAAGCGGTCATTTGACCGCCATCGGTAGAAATAGGTATCTATAAAATGACGGTAGGTTTTGTGTTAAAAGCCTTTGACAAGGCCTAGGAAAGTTTATAATACTTCTCATATTTCATACTTTTAACACTATAGATTGGCATCCTATAGAATGCTTAGGCACTAAGTACAATACCTAAGTTATAATTCTCAATATAATAATTATCATATTTCATACTTTGCCTGAAAGCTCCGGGCCGAAATCGGATGTATTTCATACTTTACCGTGAGTCATTCTATAGAATGCCAAGGCAATGTTTGAAATGTTTAATCATTTCATACTTTGCAGACCAGTTTTCTGCATTATATAAAATGCCTAGATATTCTACAGAATTTGGACTTTAATACATTGTCTGTAATATATACAAGGTATACGTACACATTTGTCAAATTTCGCGATTCCCAATGTCTATGCATACCTAAACTTTAAATTCACCGCAACTACACAACTCTGAAAAGCTTCCCTCTGAGTAGAACTCAATTTGACCATCGTGACTTTCGCCAACGTTTATCACACCTTTCTGGCTGATGAGAAGACAAAAATTCTCCGTTCGATTGTTATTATTCTATGGGTGCTCCCCTCTACGCAGTCGTGATCTCCCCCACACTCACAATGATTATGTATATCTAACTTTAAATTCACTACAGCTATACAACTCTGAGAAGCTTCCCTCCAAATGGCGTTGTGGTTCGAAATCCACGTTAAGCTGTAGGTCCCTGCCTGATTAGCCGTTATTGTGCACAAAAATAAGTCGTTGAGCGCACAAACAAAACAATCCCTCCAAATGGATCAAAATTTGACTATCATTACTCTGGCCAATTTTAATACCACGTTTCAGGCTAAAGAGAGAACATGAGAAGCTCTCCGTTTGATTGTTATTATTCTACGGTTGCTCACCTCCACGTAGTCGTATGTCGATTCTCCTTCTCCCTCCATGAAGAGATGGGAAAAGGAGAAGCTCTATGTTTGATAGTTAATATTCTACGGTTGCTCACCTCCACGTAATCGTTGTAGCATGTCGATTCTCCTTCTCCCTCCATGAAGAGATGGGAAAAGGAGAACGAGATGTTTGATAGTTAATATTCTACGGTTGCTCACCTCCACGTAGTCGTTGTCGCATGTCGATTCTCCTTCTCCCTCCATGAAGAGATGGGAAAAGGAGAAGCTCTATGTTTGATAGTTAATATTCTACGGTTGCTCACCTCCACGTAGTCGTTGTCGCATGTCGATTCTCCTTCTCCCTCCATGAAGAGATGGGAAAAGGAGAAGCTCTATGTTTGATAGTTAATATTCTACGGTTGCTCACCTCCACGTAGTCGTTGTCGCATGTCGATTCTCCTTCTCCCTCCATGAAGAGATGGGAAAAGGAGAAGCTCTATGTTTGATAGTTAATATTCTACGGTTGCTCACCTCCACGTAGTCGTTGTCGCATGTCGATTCTCCTTCTCCCTCCATGAAGAGATGGGAAAAGGAGAAGCTCTATGTTTGATAGTTAATATTCTACGGTTGCTCACCTCCACGTAGTCGTTGTCGCATGTCGATTCTCCTTCTCCCTCCATGAAGAGATGGGAAAAGGAGAACGAGATGTTGCTGCCGTTCGGCACCTCGATGGTCCAAGTGCAGTTGTGGTTGTGGGGGTAGGGATTGGGGAAGTTGGGACTCTCGATCACTCCACTTCTCTTGCCCGTCAGTCTGTTGTTGCACACTGAGAGAGAAAAGAACATAGTTGTTCAACGGTGTCACTGACTATTTACGTGGTATTCTTTACATTATACAAACCCAATAATTATCGCCATCGAATTTTTAAAATCAAATACAAAAGTAATCTGAAAGTGATGAAATTGTACTTAAAAAAAATTGCGGCATTTAACGTATTTGCGATTCTAATACTTTCTGGGAAATAATTTCCATCCACAATCAATAACAGTTAAAAGAAGCCTGGCTACCTCCCTTATTTTTATTTCTTCATTAAAAGCTCGAATCATTGATTTTATTTCCCTCTATTCACCAATAATTATTTAAAAAAAAAAAAAGGTACATAATCAGTGTACATGTAAACTGATGACGTAATAAACCGTTCAAGTTAACAGCATCACAGTTCACAATAGAATTGACTCCCAAAAAAAAAACCAACGATTTAAGCTTTTATAAAAAAAAATTGTGAATGGAGGGTGCACTTAGTAAATACAGAATGGAGGGTGCACTTAGTAAATGGTGGATGGAGGTTGCAAAAATAGTGAATAAAGGTTGCAATTAATTCATAGTTAACGGAAGTTACAAAAATAGAGGAACATAGTTCATTGAGGTTGCAATTAATACATTGTTAATTGAGGTTGCAAAGACAGTGAATGGAGGATCTACTTAGTAAATAATGAATGGAAGCTGCAAAAATATTGAATGGAGGATGTACTTAGTAAATATAGAATGGAGGATGTACTTAGTAAATAATGAATGGAGGTTGCAAAAATAGTGAAAAATAGTGAATAGAGGTTGCAATTAATTCATAGTTAACGGAAGTTACAAAAATAGAGGAAAATAGTTCATTTAGGTTGTAATTAATACATAGTTAATGGAGGTTGAAAAGATAGTGAATGGAGGATGTACTTAGTAAATAATGAATGAAGGTTACAAAATTAGTGAATAGAAGTTGAGTTGGTTACATAGTGAATGGAGGTTGCAAAAATTGTGAATGGAAATTGCATTTTATAAATAGTGAATGAAGGTTGTAAAAATATTGAAAAATAGAAAATGGGGGTTGAATCAAAACAACATTTGTTTATTAATTAGATAATATTTAAAGATTTGGCGAGAGGTTTGTATTTAAACTCTTTCTGACTAATCAATCGGAAACTTTCGCTCGACATTGTTTCGGAAGCCCAATATATTTTTTAGAATTATTTCTCAACAATTCATAGAACATTCATAATGATTCTTTTACAGTTAATTCTAATGTCTTCAGTACTCACCAGTCTGGTATGAGAGCTGAAAACCTCCTGCAGTTTCGCTGAAGTCCGATCGGAATCGGACGAGCATGGAATTTCCGGAAGACACAATTGCCCCAGGAATTTGTTGGTTATTGCAGATACGAAGGAGGGACTTGGAGTTTTCGCTACTGCCGTCGAATATCTGTCGGAAGTAATAAAGTGAATGAAATGTTCCTGCTTAAGAGAATGGCAAAGTATTCCTTATCTTAATAGTATATATGGAAAAATTAGAAAATTGATAATTAACCTATTACATATTGTAAGATAAATCGGTTTTCACTGAAAAAAAATTGAATTTGGTCCTGGATTCCCAAATAACGTCATATTGGTCATAGGTGGCACTGTACGTTGTTAAATAAAGTTGTGCCTTCTACTAACTGGAAAAGTCAAGAAGATATTTCGTGGTTTTTATTTTCTTGCCAAGTTCTAAAGTTATGTAAACTTAAGCCGTATTTAAAACAGCAACTTATATTCTTATGAGCTGGCAAGCTATAATATTGATTATGCAAAACTAAAGTTAGCCACTTCAATTGGTTGTGGGTTAATATTTTTCATATATCCGTGATAGCAATTTAGGAGCTTTCTTAGGTGTGTTGCTTTCCGATACATACTATACCATCTTTAAAACAAAAAGTCGGATGTTTTCGCAATTCTTGGTAAAAAAAGCGATTTTTATTCACTATTTCCTTAAACCACATAATAATACTGTAAAAAATTCATTAATTATCAATTTTTTTAAACTCTTAATTACTTCCCAATACACCCTTAATACATCCCAATACAAATGCATATGCATCACAGTCTACAGGAACAAAATCTAATAATTTATACTTAATAAAAAATTATATGACAAAAATTATTATACTTAATAAAAAATTAATAGATATCCATGATAGCAATTTCTTAACGACATTTATGAGCTTTCTTATGTGTGTTGCTTTCTGATATTTACTGTACCATCTTTTAAACCAAAAAGTCGGCTGTTTTTGCAATTCTTGGAGGAAAAAGCGATTTTTATTCACTATTTCCTTAAACCACATTAGTATACTGTAAAAATTCATTAATTATCAATTTATATTGATATTACCTGACCCTGATTTATATTACCTGAACGTAGTCGAATCGACACTCCCTATGTTCTTCTATGTCAATATCCGTGACGGTGAGAGAGATGACGGATCCGGCGGATACTTGGATAAGCCACTCACAGTCGGCATTGTAAGGATATGCCTGAGGATAGTTAGGAGAGACAATAGTACCACGAGGGGAAGTCAGCTTACCACCGCAGCCTGTTAAAACAACATAGACGATTTGAATGCAAGTGTCTTTCTATTCATAGTTCTACAGTAGGGTGTCTGAATCAAATGTCCTTAATTTCAAGTCGATTAAAAGAGATCTTTTAACGAAACGCTTGGTGGTATTAGGCAAATTTGGCTGCTGAATTCTTGGATTTTGGCAACAATTTTTATAATCCAGCTCACCGTTCCGAATGCGCACCGCCTTTGCGATTTTTAACTTTCTGTTAGTTATAGCGGTGTCACTAAATTAGGATTATTATTACCAAATTTCACTTACCGGTAGAAGTGGAGTCGAAGTAAATTTCGAAACCGGGAGCCGACATGGACGCGTCCGTTTTGAACTCTAGTCGGATGGTGTTGCTGTGGGACTTGATGGGATTCAAAATCTGTCCGCCGCAGTATTTTCCAATTAAAGGAGAGGTTTCGTAACCTCCGTTTCTGAAAGAATCAAGGTTAAAGAGGTGTCTGACTGCAAAAAAACATTTTGCAGTCAGACACCTCTTTAAAAACTAAAGAGTGAATTAGAGGTAAAATTTGATATTTCACGAACACTTTTATGAGAGTAGGAAAATGACTCGGAAGGAAATAGACGTCTTTAATAAAAAAAAATGTAAAAAATATATAAAATATTTGTTATTTTACTAACAGAACGTAAATATTTTCATTACACATCAAAATCTTAATGTTTAATCTTACCTACTTAAATAAAACTTATTTTAATTTATGGGAGGTAGAAACAAGCTTCTGATATCCTTGTTTCTGATATATCTAGAAACAGAATCGTTCTTCCTCTAAAATGTTCATAAAATACCTATTTTCAAATGCCCTACCACTCTTGGATCATTGGGTATATAGTATTTATTCTGAAGTTCTTAGAAATTTGGAAATGTTAAAATATTCAGGAATCATTAAAGATTCCTTTTATAATGGTAGTTCATATAAAATCACACTGATTGTTCAACAGATTATGAATAACTAAACACTTTTTATATTTCTGAGAAATCATTTTATTCCTTGACTTAATATTAAATATTACATTACAATTATTTGCTATTACACTACATTTATTACCCGTTCTTGAACGTGATTGATAATATTTTACTGGTATATTGAAAAAAAAAAAAGTCCCTTAGGAAACTAGCTTATTTATTTTACTAATAAGTGCATAATGAGATGGCAGTTTTTATAACATTATTAACATTATTCTCTGAAAACACACGCCAAGGGTTTCTAACCGAAAAGAAAGTCGATATCCCAAAATCGGACTCTGTACAAAAAGAGTTCAACCTTGAAATGTTTAAAGTATTCACTAAAAAAATAATAATTTCATTACCTAATCTCCAGGTAGTCATATTTGCAGCTGGAGTGAACCTCCAGGTTGAAAGATGTGGTGTTGAGCCTGATCTGTTTATTGTTTCCACCTTTCAGTACCCAAATGCAATGCGCGCTATGGGGGTACCGATTCGGGTATCCTGGAGAGCGAATTACACCCGATTCTTGGTAGAAGGTACCTCCGCATGCTGGAAAGATCGATAAAAAAGACCTTGTATTTAGAAATTAAATTAATTTTTTAATCAGGCGTGTAACTGATTGTATGCCTACTTACTTGAATTGCAAAGCTACAGAACAGAAAAGTGAAGTTTAATATTGGTAGAATATTTAAGGGTTTGAAATCCGCAGGATGAAAATTTCAACTTTCGGAAATCTGAACACATTTCGAAAAAAGGACAATTAATTCGGGTTCATTATATTCAATTATTCTACATAAACTTTGTTGAAAGGGTTACCACAAATGTTCTGATAGGGAGAGGAATAGCAGGATTTGGTTTATAGTCTGGATTTCAACACATTCTATTTTTACTTAACATATACAATGTGTTCCAGATTAAATGGGAGAAAAGAAAGCATACCTATGAACACTAATTGATTTATTTTCATAAAACTGATTCCCTGTGAGACTACTCTTATCCAATATGTGTGTGCCTCCAGTGACGAGGCAAATGTTTATGTGGTATTTCAGTTCCTACCACACTCATCATAGAATAGTTGGACTTCGTCTTTAACAAACTCTCCCAGGAACGTTCACTCAGGTATCCATCTAACCCTTTGAGAATTTTTTAGTGTGAGTTTTCGTTAAAAACAAAGTTTTCGTGCCTCCCCTTCTCCAGGACTTAACAGCAATTGAAGTAGCGGATAACTGACGTGTTGGACTCGTTAACAATTGATATTCTATGATGAGTGTGGCAGGAACTTGAATACCGCATTGACATTTGCCGTGTTACCGGATTAGTACATAAGGAATATCCATGAAGAGAAATTTTGATAATTGTACTTTCGGAGTAAATTTTATTCTACGAAATAAATTAATTACAGCTTTCACTGGTATGCTTTATTTTTGTTCCAATCAATATGAAACACCTAGTACAGTTTTCATGACTCAACCAGTACAAATTGCCACTACCCATCAGTCACGTCTTCCATTTGTCATTCAGTTGATATTGTTAAGAATTTGTGTATATTTGTAAATATTTCGTAGTGTTAATTTTGTAAATAGGAAAATTTATGTACATCTCGCATAAGGCAGTGCAATAGTTCGTCTTAGCTTGTCTTCCCTGCAATATGGGTCTTGATGCTTGATAACGAGTTTTACAGAGGTAACTCTGGGAAGCGAGTTTTACCGGGACCGCCGCGAAATTAAGTGACTAATGGTTATATCGGGCCCGGTACAACCAGATGGCTCTCTGGCCTCAAGCGTCGCTAAGCGATAGATGAAAATGCAAACAAACTATTCTAGGAACTGGATTGTATACACGGAATTCAAGTTTGTCAATAGCTAAAATGTTTTCCTTTTTATCCTTTTTTTATTTAATTAACAAGCTGAAATGTGGAAAGGATAATTCTATAAAGGAGTGACTTTCAAATTTGTAAACTTTACAGGTAAGTTGTATCATGTTATAAATGTATTGCTTTCAAACTTTTATAGTGTTCTAAGTTAGGCTTAATTCTATCATAACTCAGACAATCTCTCATAGAAATTAAAAAAGTTTTATTTCATAATTCTATTTTAAATATTCTTTTGAAAATATAATTTTGTAAAATTAAAAAAGTGAAATTTTAAGATGTTTGTTTCCTACTGATACAGCTATCATATAAACATTTGTTGATTTTTTAACATCATTAAGAATAAATAGAAAGTAATCTTTCTATTTATCAAGTTGAAATTATCTTTTTTATGGCTATACTCATAAACAAACCCTGATAATGTTTCATTTCTTAGAACCAAGGAAAGCTACAAGAATATATGATACCGATGGAAGAATAGACCAGTTAAAAGAATATATGATAAAATCTAAAAGAAATGTAAACAAAACAAAAACACACACACAAAAAAAAGACTGGCTGCTGTGTGTTCAAGAATACCGCAATATTTTTTATTACATGAACATTAAAAAAGTGCCAATAAGTGTTCGACAGAGTATTTCCATAGAGAGAAACCCGTCTCTAAATGTTTTTTTGGAGAAGAAAAAAAAATTCCCGAAATAAAATGGCTCTTTAAATGCAATGCTAATAAAGATGGTTCATAGTTCAAAAAGAAAATATAATGTTCTCAAGTCGAGCTCATCCGAAAAATAAAAGAGGTAGTTCACTATTTTTTATTTCAGTAGTTAGTTACATTTATTAATGCTGTTGTTTTTTTTTTTTTTTTTTTTTTTTTTTTTAATTATCAATTTTATGAACACTAAAAAGTTATTTATATAATTTTTTTACCGACATTTATTTGTAAGTATATATAAAATATATTCTTAGGGTAAAATTTTTAAGATTTCATTTTAACACTTATTTTCATATCAAGGAAGTCATATCTGTTTGTCCATCTGATGACTGTGTGGTTAGTTCTCTGGCCACGCATGCCAAAGGTGCCGGGTTCGAATCACGGATAAGGCATGAATGTTCATTGTGGTTCGGAATCCGCTTTAAGCTGAATGTTCCGGTCTGATTAGCCGTCATTGTACATAAAAAGAGGTCGTTGAGCACATAAACCAACCAACTTATTTGTTTAAAAATGAAAATGTGTATTTGAAATAATTTGTCATCTTGAGGAAATACATTTGCTTAAAAATGAAATTTTAGTCAAAATATTAGGTACCAGCGTTTTACAATTTTTAAATTCCTATTATTCAACGTTGAAATAAAGTTTTCGTGTTATAATTTAGAGTTTGTATATTTATAATGTTTATTCTTAAATACATACTGTTTTAATGTATTGCTTGTTATGGCATTGAAATTATTTCAGATATGTTAGTATATGAATATATTTCAGAGAATTTTCAACCTGAATAATCTATTATAAAAGGTTTGAATAATATTAGTATTAAAAAAAAATCCAGTCATAATTTCAAGAATATGCCGCAATTTTAATTTAAATCCCACTCTCGGTGCTTTTACTTTATGAAATTAAATGTTGTACCTGAATATTCTGCAATTAAACAACTTAACATATTAAAACTTTCAATAACTAACTACATAATATTTTATTGCAATTACTAAAGTTGTTTCATTACATCTGAAGATTACGGACTATGGTAGACAGCCTTCGTGTTTTCATCCATCGCTTAGCGTGACGTCATCAAACTTAGGACCGGGCCCTATACAGAGTAGAGAGTCTGTTGGATTCGTGGCAGTCCCGGTTTTACAAGGAGCAGGGCATTTAACATGATGGTAATGGCAATTTTGCCAAATTGGCGAGATATAGCCAAGTTGGCGACTAATTTTTGTCGCCAAATGTAGCCTAACTTGGCGACCATTTGGTGACATTTTCGGTCCCCATGTACATGTATAGGACTTTTCGACTACGATCTGGAAAGTTCTCCAAATGTCTATCTCTGGAAGATTCACGAAAGTTCGCCTCCCCTATATAAGCCCGAGAGAGAGTGTGATCGAGTTAGTTGTTGACTGGAGTTAGTTGAGTCAGTTAGTTGACTGGAATTACTGAGTTGAGATACTGAGTCTCAGCGAGCGTTCAGAGAGTTCCGAAAGCGAACTGTATTGCATTGTCTTTTGCGGGGATTTAGCAGTTCTGCGTCAAGTTTAACTGCTGTTTTGTGCTCTATTGTTGTGAAAAGAGCTGTATTGAGTCTACAAGAACGAGAAGTTCTGGAGTTGTAAAGGAATCTGTGAAGAGTTATATTGGAATAAATTTCTGCAAGTGTTGATCTGCTTTGGCTTCAAATCTTTCGAACCCATCCACGCAACAATACGTATCAAATACCCTTTCTAAATACATCATGGTTTCTCGCATGTGTGTATAGATATCCTTCTTATTTACATTCAACAATACGAAACCAGGATCGCAACTCTTAATGTAAGGTTACATTCCTCTCAAAAATAGAGCTCCAAGCTACTAAAAAAAACATTGTAGATGTCCTAACAAATATACAAATCGACAGTTTTAACATATTTCTCTAAAACTACAGATATTACCTTCCTCTGGGTTCAAATATTCATAATTAGCTGTGAATCCTTCTCGGGCAACGCTTGAGTCAGCAACGAACTTTACAAGCAATGAGCTGTCCATAGATGTGAGAATGGGGGGTTTTTGGTTGCCACAGTACCTGCAAGATACGAATATATGTGTGTGAAGTAAATAATCATAGAAAATTACTAATTATTAGTTTATTAGTTGAAGAACTTTACACTTTTTTAAGAAGAAAGGCATTAATACTTTTCAGCAAATATTGATTGCGTTTGGAAGAGGCTTAACAGACTCCTGCCGGCAACCATAATACTCACTAAAATTTCCCCTGTTATAGTTACACTGGAATATAGTCCGTTGAAAAATCCTTAACATAAACTCAAGACGTGACTAATAAACAATAATACAAAAGATACCTTGCTGTAAAAAAAAATATCCTTCTCTTTCATTTGGTCCGTTGAAAAATCAGTAACATCAATATTCAATAAACGTACGAAATTTACGGATGCTAAATATTAATTTTCACTGACATTTAATCTTTAACGTAAGAGATGGATAACAGTTAAAGATCAAACAAGAAGTGGCGGACTTTAAAACATCAACTTTCAATTTTATAGATCCGTTAAAGTATCAACATATTGGGTCACATGAAAAACCCTCAATGAATTGATGATCTTTTGTGTAACATGGCAATAAAATGAAATTTAATGTTAAGCACTCAGCTATCCCTTGTGGAAATGTTTAACATTGTCCATCTTTCGTCTTGTTGATTTCCACTTCACTTTTCAATGTATTAAACACCAATTGAAAAAAAAAACATTCATATCATTATTCATATATTTATTCATTAGATTCTACTATTTGATAGCCATGTTAGTCTGAAAGGTTTTAAATCTGCTTTAATAATTTTGTTTAAATTTCTATCAGAAAAAAAGTATTATTTTGGAAACCACAGACTTGTAATCGTTTACTCTGCTTGTTAAAGCACGAAGTTTACCATTTTTTAAAAGTATCACGGTCTGGTCACAGTTTCCATACCTTCCCACCAGTTGCCCGTCTGCATCCTGCACTGTGACGTAGTCGAAACTGCACTGCGAATCTCCTTCTAAGTTGAAGGATGTGAAGGTGAGACGAACCACGAACCCTTCTGGAGCTCGTAGTAACCAGGAACAGACGATCGAGTTGGGGTAACGATCGGGGTGGAGGGGAGTGGAGATCTGACCACGGACATCTGTCAAAACGCCACCGCAACCTGCACAGAAACAGAAACTTAGTTACCAAAAAAATCTTTGAACATGCAAATGCTAAAGTGTGTTACTAAGTCATAGTAAGACGATTAATCGGATTTTAATTAAACTTTCCGCATGTATCCAAAGAATTCACAAGTTTAATCCTTTATTTACAGATGGGATTTATATATGTCCAGTCAACTTTGTGATGATACTGAATAAATTTTAACGCTTTGAGATCCATTGGGACTTTGGTTGGTTGTATTCAGATTATCTGGCGCCGTCAGCAACACGAGGGCTATAATGCGCCGAAACATTCGTCATTAGACAAGCCAACATACATTTACAAACACCCATGTCTAGCACGGGACTCGAACTCGCAACCTCGCGGTCTAGAAGCTAGCACGCTAACCACTATACCGTTTGGTCAAGCAATCTGTCAGAAGTGGGATGATGGATGCCTAGAAGATTGAAAATCGTCCATGTGTTTGTATATACAGAAATATAACTTCTTGCTGTCATTCAACAATTAAAGAAAAAAAAGCTTCATAGAATTGGATTTCAAAGTCCTACTGTGTCTCAAAGTGTTTAAATTAATGCAGTATCATGAGAAAACTGAAGGGACTTAATAATCCAGTCAGCAAATAAAAGTTCAAGTTTGAACTTATCTTGTTTTAATATAAATCAGCCAATGAGCATCACATTACAGCCGTGATTATTTAAAGACTGAGAGGCGACTGCAATTTTTGGACCCCATCGAACATCATTCTGAATTAATTATACAAATTGGAGAAAAGAAAGTAAATTACGAATCCACTTGTCTATTGTGGCAAAAATGGCCGAAACTGGTCAAAAATCGACTTTTAATAAGTTGAACTAAATCCAATTACGCTACAACTTGCCAAATAATGAGCATTTTTTTTTTTTTTTTTTTTTTGGTAACCCTCACTCTTTAATTTTCAATTAAGAAGGTTGCAGACGATTCGGATGTGTGGCTATGGCTTACTTGCATCTTTCACAATTTAGCCAAATTGGCAATTAACATTACGTCACTGATGACGTAACTGATGTCGCCGATTTGGCTTACTTTTAAAATATGCAAGATTTCCGAGCCAGATATCAGAATTCGTTTTCGCTTTTTCTCATTGAAAATCAAAATTCAGTGGGTTGCCAGACGAAAAAGTTTGTTCTCTTTTTGGCAAGTTATGACACATTTAGCAATCGGATTTTAGTTCAACTCATTCCAAGTCGATTCTTGATCAGTTTCAGCCATTTTTGCCACGGCAGACCAGTGGATTCACAATTTATTCACTTTTCTCCAATTTTTATAAAAAATTCAGAATGATGTTCGATGGGGTCCAAAAATTGCAATCGCCTCTCGGACTATCACGTTAAAAGGTATACGTTGTTTAAAACTGAATATAGTTAGTCGATATTAATTAACTTCGAAAAGTGCATGCAAGTTGTATATAATTGCATCGTAACGACGTTTCAAGAATGTGGAAAGTAATCAGTAATAGAGATTTTCGTTTCTTTTAACATTGTATCAATGAAGCCTATTTTAAATGTTAATGGTTGTGGTG
Source organism: Linyphia triangularis (assembly GCA_963978545.1). Lineage (NCBI taxonomy): Eukaryota > Metazoa > Arthropoda > Arachnida > Araneae > Linyphiidae > Linyphia > Linyphia triangularis. The sequence goes on from OZ021731.1 coordinate 79,991,162, forward strand.
AAAACAATTTCAGAACAAGCTTTCAATTACACTTATTACTGGTCACCTCATTCAAATTTGATATGGATTGGTTCAATTTCTCATCTTCGTTGCCGAATCTTCATTATTTAAACAAAATTGTCAGTTCGGAGATATTTTTGGCAATAATTGTTACATTGACAAAGTAAATAAAACACCAGAACGGCGAAATTAGCGATTCGTTTTTCGATAAATATTACACTCTCTATTGTTGTAAGTGAAAGAGAGGAGTAAACGGTCGTTGATGCGCGATGATCAAGGAAAAAATTGTCTGAAATGCCAAAAAAAAAAATGTGTTTTAAAGACTTTCGTTTTTCAATTTTTTACCCCTTTATCATATTTCTACGGAAATTTCGTTTTATTTTGATGTTTAAAAAACCATTAAAGGCATTACCACAGCGATTTTTATACAACTCGTTTGAGCCGGGGTTTTTTGGCAATTGTTAATAAAACAAATTTTTCAATGGCAGCTACCTTAGGCGCATGCGTAATTTTGATTTTTTTTTTTTTTTTTAAAACCTTAATATCGGATTTTATGGCCACCACTAACTCGTATTTCAAAGTTAAAAATCCTAGGTGAATCCTTTCGGGAGTTATGCTGACATGGAGAATGGAGACATTTTTTTTGCCAGACCACTTTTTAGAACACAGCATGTTTCAAAACGTGTACAAATGCAACAAAAATCAAATTATTTTTACTGAATGTATACTTTTATTACCCTATGGTAGTGTATGGGTGTCATAATGTATATGACATTTATTTCATAAACTCTAAGGGGTTTTGCATTAGGCAAACTCTACACATCCCCTTCAATTATTTCTGTATGTTACACATTTTTCCAAATCAGGGAGGCGGGTTTTTCTCACGCTTTAAGTTAACCAATATCTGTTTGTTGGGGAAATTCACCAATGTAGGACTCGCACGTCGCTGGACTCACAGCAAATGAGAGGGCTTTTGTCGGGGGGAGCTGCCCTTGTTGGGGGGGGGGGTGAAAAGCACGGGTCAGGAGAGGAGAGAGAGGAGAGATGGAAGTGAGCAGGATGGTGGCTGGATGTTAAGGTGGACCAACGGTGACAAACCAAAAAGACGAAGGAGACCGGAGAAAGGATCGGAGGTAACGCTGATACAGTCCGCTGACAAGCCGATATACGCCCCTGACGATGTGCGCCCCTGACAGAGGTATCCCTATCCCAGACAGCAAACTGTGAGTCCTTTACACTTTCCTTACTTACCCTCGGCCAGATATTTACTTTTATTAGGATTTCAACCGGCTTTGTGCTTGGTTTTGAGGAAGTTAAATAACTATTTAATTGTATTCTTAAATTGCTTGTTTGTTTCTTAATGTTTTGTGTTGTATTAATAAATGGTTGCGTTACCTATCGAGCACATCTCTGTGGTTCTTTGCTATTTGCATGCATTTCCATTGTACTTCCCTATACGATCTAATAGGCCCTTGGGCCTTACTGCAATGGGTAATTGAAATTTTAAAAAAAAGTTTACATCTTTGCATGTTGTTATAAGAACTTTTTTTTTTTTAATTTTGGTTACGAAATAAAAAAAAAGTTTAAATCTTTGCATGTTGTAATAAGAACTTAATTTTTTTTTTTTTTTTAATTTTTTTTTTTAATTTTGGTTACTGCAATAATGCAACGATAAATTTGTACAAAGACAATACACATTTATCTGTTATGTGCAAAAAAACCCTTTTGGCCTAAAATAAAAAGTTACAATTATTTGTAAACTGAATTATTGAAAATTGTAAGCAAAACAAATTGGCTCAAATAACTTTAATAATACTTTTTTAAGCAAAAATATAGCAATCGTTTGCATAGTTTTTCTTTGCATTACCTTTAGAAGCCTGATTTTTCTAATTAAATTTAAAAAATATTAATATATTTATTGAAGTTGCCCGTATTTATTTCCTGTAGTTATTGCACCAACGTACTTACTGCAGTAACATTATGTAATGGTAACATACATACAGCCACATATTAAAAACAAACCAATTGCAATTCGATTCAAAAGTCCGGTATCAAATTTGATACTTAGGGGATTTAAAATGAACTCTCTCTCTCTCTCTCTCTCGCAGTAAGACAAATGCCAAGTATATAAAACTGTTCAAAAAGTTCAAAATCTTACCAACTTCAATAGCATTGTATTCGGCGTAAAAGCCGCGGTTCTGTACACTGCCATCCGATTCGAACTTCATCCAAAGGAAATTGTAAGTAGAGATGATATTTTCTGGTACTCCGATCCCGCACAGACGTCCCAGTGAGGGGCTCTCCTCCGAATCTCCATCGCGAACCTGAGGGAATTATAAACTGCAGTAAAGAGTTGAAACATACCAAGACAATTGGGTAATTAAAAAAAAATAATACTTCTCTTGACAAATTAGTATTCTGATCTTTATGAATGCTACAGGCAATGTATGAAAAGCCGGAATTCTACAGAAAATCAAGGCATTTTATGTAATACAAGGCATTTTTAAGCCAAGTATGAGAATAGACATCTATAATAATAAAACAAGCTGTGTGTCTGTCTGTCTGTCTGTGGCTCTGTGGATTAATAGAAACCTATTTAAAATTGGAGTAGAGTTCTGAAATTTTCAGCATAAGTAGTTTTTGGCGTTCTAATTTGAAGCATCACAAACAGAATGTTAAAATTTTAATTAGTTCTTTTTAATTAATTATTTTAATTAATAAATATGTTACAAAACGATATCTAATCGGGCTACAGCTCTGAAATTTTCAACATAAGTAGTTTTGGCCTTCTAATTGTATACATCACAAACAGAATGTCAACATTTTAATTAGTTCTTTTTTAATTATTTTTTTTAATTAATAAATATATGTTACAAAACGATGTCTAAAAGGGCTACAGCTCTGAAATTTTCAACGTAAGTAGTTTTGGCCTTTTAATTGGACTTTTAAAAAACAGAATTTAAAATTTTTATTTTGTTCTTTTTTAATTAATTTTTTTAATTAATATATATATTACAAAACGATTTCAAATAGGGCTACAGCTTTGAAATTTTCGACATAAATTTTTGTGGCCTTCTAATTGGATTTTTGAAAAACAGAATTTAAAAATAAAAAAAATTTTTAATTAATTAACAAATATTTTACAAAACGATTTGTAATTGGGCTACATTTCTGAGATTTCACAAGAAGTTTTGGCCATCTAATTGGACTTTTGACAAAAAGAATGTTACAATTTTAATTTATTTTTTAATTTATTTTTTTATTAATATTTTCACAAAAAGCGACTTCTGATTTGCCTAGAGCTCTGAAAGTTTCAACATAGGCCGTTTTTGCCTTCTAATTTTGCTTTCCACTAACACGTGTTAAAATAATCTTAAAGGGATGCTGAATTATTGTATTAAAGGGGAATTTTTTTCCTTGACAAGGGAGAGGCTTCTAATATTAAGGTTTTACGTAGCAATTAGATTTTAGTGAGTGAAGCGAGCTTATGCTTACGCAGCAATGAACCTTTCAGAGAGATAAGCGAGCCTATGCTTGCATAGCAATGAACCTTTTAACGAGTGAAATAAGCCTGTGTTTATGTGTCCAGGAACTTTTCAGTGAACGAAGCGAGCGTAGCGATGAACTTTCCTGCGAGCGAAGCGCCAAAGACTGGGTCCTGTACACGAATGACAGATTTCCGCAACTCGAGGCCTCACAGCTAGCTAAAATATTGCACATGTTAAAAGCGAAGCACGGGTATTTAGCTAGTTGTATATAATACAAGCCATTTTTAAGCAAAGTATGAGGTATGAGAATTATTATATACTTTACTAAGACATTGTATATAATGTCTAGGCATTCTACAGAATAACAAATGCTCTTTTAGCAAACTTTGAAAAAAGAGTCACGATAAAGTATTCTATATGATCTCTAAGTATTATAATATGTTACTGTGAAAGATCGAAATCTGGAGAATGTCGACTTTCTCCGGTGAATGTCAACATTCACATAGTCGCTTGGTGTATGTCCGAAATATTTGCTAAATACCCTTATTTCTCACTTACACCAGCAGATGTCGACATTCCTCACGCACTGATGTGAATGTTGAATAAAAATATTTTTTGTTGCACTTTTAAATCATACTTTATTATTTAAACATATTGTGATATATATGTCAAAATAGAAGAAAGCTATAGTAATAGCGTATGTAACTGTTGAACTAAAAACGAACAGTACATTCTCACTGAAAACAGAAAATAATACCATTAATAAACTTACTTAATTATGTGATTGACGTTAGACTATCTAATTTATTGCAACAATTTAAACTGTTATGGCACTTGAGGAAGATTTGGCGATAAACTGTCGCCTCTCCGTGGACATCGGCTTCTCGTTTCAACCTTCACCAGAACGTGTCTGTGATTGTCGACATACACCGGTGATGGTCTGAATATATAAGAATATAATAAAATATTCAGTCTTTCACCGAGGTATTTGGTACATATTGAAATTCACCGGAAAAAGTACACATTCTCCAATTTCGGACATTCACAGTAGCATATCTAATACCTAGGTCAAATATATGATTCCCCTATTTCATACTAAGTATATAAGAGTTTCTTAATAGGTTAGAATTGGTTTACTTACAGCTTTACAGAGGGAGTGAGGCAGTGTGGGTGTGAGAAGCAGTGATCAAGATAACATTTGCAGTAATAAAAACATACATTTGTACTAAAACTGAACTCAAGTTACCTGCACGTAATCGAACAGACAGTCATCGTGCGGCTCTATCTGCATGTTATGGAAACTCACATTGACGAGGTATCCTTGCTCCAAGCGAATATCGTAGATGCACTGGGCTTTGGCCGGATAGTTGTCAGGATAGTAGGGACTGCTCAGAATACCGGTTCGCTCGGTGAACACACCACCACAGACTTGGTGCAAGAATATAAGAGTTATAAATGGACATTCACAGTCAAAATATGTAAGAATCCAACAATCACACAGTACCCAATCAAAAACACAAAATTCCACAAGAAACACTTTAATTTTTAAAGATTCTAGTGTCTTCTACTGTCTGTTTACCACAAGAACATCTGAAGCCAAGTTGTATGCTGTAATGGATACAAGACAAGCAACATTTTTAAAGCAGGATTCCAAGGGGGAGACGCTTCTACATTTGTTGTATTGCAAACTTTTTGGACCCTTACTTCCTGCTTACATCGCCCCTATTCTAAATCGTTGAATATCGTTTCTATGGAAGACCACAGCCATTCAGACAATTTGACGAGATTTTTCTCCTGATAGATGATAGTACTCACAGTACAGTGATAAGCTTATTCCTATGTCCTAGGTCAACAAAAATGACAGTGATTTACCCTGACTAAGTTAAGCTTGTTTTATTTAGAATATTGTTGTGAAAATGATATATTTGTAAATATTGTGAAATCGTTAGTTTTACATTTGGAATAATAAAAAGCCTATATTTTTCCTGGTTTTTCGAGAATTCCTGGCATTTTTTTTTTCCTTCTAATTTCCAGTATTACAAATGCCCATAAGAATTGCCTTATTTACAGGTATTTAGTCCTAGTATTTTGAAACAGAACCTGTGCCTGTGAATCGATACCGGGAACAAGAGTAAGACCCTTTTTAAAAAGAGCCACTCCAGAGACGAACGCACGCCTAAGTAAAGACGCCCCTGGCATCAGCCGTGGCCTAATATAATAAGCTCCATACGATTGTATGCAGCGTTTACATTCTGAAGGTCGAAAGCGCAACTTCTAACCACAGATGCGTCCCAGTATATAATCTCCACAGATTGTTTAGTCGCAGCTGTGGTCCAGTATAATAAGCTCCATACGATTGTATGTATCGCTTAGAGTGTCTCAAGTGAAGGACAACCTCTAGCCACGGCTGTGGTCCAGTATAACAAGCTCCATAGGATTGCATCGCTTAGAGTGGCTTGACTGAGCCACTGGAGTGTCTCTGTATAAAAAGAGCCTTAGAATACCATAAATTTAAAAGAGATTGTGTAATGCCAGTTGAGGCTCAACTTACTTGTCTTGTACTCAGCTTTGAATCCGCTGTGTACTAACGAATTATCCGATCTGAATCTGACGAAGATCTGGTTGGTGTCGGAAAATATCTCCGGCGGTAAACTGGTTCCACAATATCGGCCCAACAAGGGAGCTGCATCAGTGTCACCCGCGTAAATCTGAAACATCCGAATTTTTACATCATCAAGTCCATGGTAACAAAATTTTGCCCCACCTCATAGACCTCATGTAATATTTTTCATAACACTTTTGTCCAGCGAAATATTGCTTTAAGTCTAACGACATTTTTGTTAATTTTCAGGTATACATATACATTAGGAATCGTAAAATTTGACTAAAGTATGCATTTTTTTGCTGCCAAAAAATATTCTTCAATTCATTGCCTATAAAAAATATCTGTAAAATTGGCGGAGATATTCGTGGTTGAAATTATGATTTATTAAAAATGGCTCGTTCTGAAGTTATCATAAAGCTCTATGATAACATCGATATTACTTCCCTGGCTATACAAAACGCCGTTTCAAATTTAAAGGGTTTAAAAGGATATTATAGATAATCCTGTATAGTACACAACATTAGATATCGGAAATATAATCGACTTCATCTGACGTAGCCCCTTTTGAGCTGCCAAGAAGGTACAGTTTGAGGTCAGAGTCTCAACTATGACCTTTTCTTACCTCCAAGTGGTCGAAGGCACAGTTGGGGTGACTTTCCAAAGTGAATTCCTTGAACGTGAGTAGGATCCTGTTATCCGGATGGATTCGGATCAACCACTCACAGTTGAGGTTGTTCTCGTAAACGTCCGGGAAATTCGGGGAGTTGATTCTGCCTGTAGGGTTAGTCAGTAATCCACCGCAACCCTGAACGGCTGAAATAGAGAATTGTTATGAATTTTCGTGGAGAAAATAGCGACACTGCTTTTACAAATTAAAAACTATAATCATTCTTATTCAGAGACTCACAAAATTTCTTAAAACAACAAAGGGTTACTTTTTATAGCGAAAGTTTCTGATAAGGTGGCGGAGGACACAAATCAGATTTAAATGGCAATCCCGACTTCATTTTGAATTATTATTATTATTATTATTTTTTTTTTTTTAATGAACCTAGCAATATGATATTTTCTACAATAGGACTATTTATTAGGGTGGATTGAATTTTTTTTTTTTTTTTTACAATTTTAAATCCTACCTATGGCGAAAACGTGTTCTATGGTTATAGATACATGGAATAATAATAAATTTTATGTTCAACACTACCACAAGGAGGATGAAATTTGACTTTTTGCTATAAAAATGCTCAAATATCTAAAGCCAATTGAATTTTTTTTTCCTGCGGAATTTCAAAACCTACCTTTATGAAAAAGTTGTTCCAATTTACATTGATTAAGGAAAAAATAAAATATATATATATATATATATATATATATATATATATATATATATATATATATATATATATATATTAAGCTCTGCGCAAAGGGGGGTGAAATTTTGGTATTTAAGATTTTTTTATGGTAAAAAGTCAAAGTGATTTTTGTTTAAGTGAAACAGGCCTTTAGTACTTTTAAATGTTTATTGGAATGAGAGGACATATACTAAATGGTTACAAGAAAAAAAAAACTTTAGGTACATATAGCAGCTTCTTAAGTATTAAATCAAGAAAATCTAAAAAATCTTCGAAATTACAGTGAACGGTAATCAAGTTTGGTGTTGAAAACTGGCTTGAGGTTTCGTGATTCCAGGCAATTTCTTATTAACCCGTCTCTTATGTATGATCAGCATACAGCAGCAAATGCTTATGTGCCTATTCGTTTTGTAGCTTGAGTATGACAGGAAACACCTTAATAGTAGGTAGTATTGCTATAGAAATGATTGCTGGGTTTACTATTGCTCCTGCAATCATGTCATCTGTCACATACTAGCACTTAATCAAATCCGCATAATCTGTCGCACAAGGGGCAAAAGTTGGTATGTTTAAGATATGGATAGCTAAAAGAGTTTGGGTTGCAGCACACCGTTTGACTTTGCGCAAATTCAAAATTCTTTGGAGGACCGATTCCCTTATGTTATTTCTGTCGTCAGCTAGCATTGATATCAGGATATTTTCAGGAAAGCCAAAACCCCCGTTTCAAAAATTACTGGATCAATGACTTTTTTCAAATCAGTTGACAAATAGCGCGATAGAAAGATTGAATGATGCAAATGCCGTGTACCACAGATTACCGATTGTTTAGTTTTGATCTTGAACCACAGAGTTGCCCAGACTTTTACGATGAACGTAATTAATGTCCCTAAAGCTTTGGTTGAACTTCTTCTGAGTCAAATAGAACATGAGAATTCTGTTGGAGGTTGTGAAGCACCTTGAGTGGCAAATCTTTCCAGAGTTTCTCTTTAACAGCCCTTCGCTTCATTGTCCGCAGTGATGGCTTCACAAATTTCCGTTAAGCACAGTTGATCAGTACTTAGGTCTTTCTTGTTAATAAGTTCACATAGGTTAGGTTTCCGTGAATGAAACTACAGGGAGTATCTCGCATAAAGGTCAATCGTTGGCGTGTAACTGGCACACAAACCATTGTAGTTGACGCTTCAGAATCAGTTCCATGTTTCGTAAAACACCTTCTTTGATACCTGTGTTGACAGAGTACCTATTATCTCAACCAACTTTGTTATGTCATTGTCGACGCATGACTAAAACTTACGATGTACTTTCCAAGTATTTGTGCTCTCCCGGAATTTACAGACACATGACCGATGAATTCTGAGAATGGTTATCTTATTAAGCTTACGTCTTACGTGTTCTTATATTATTACTTTTTTCCTATTGTCTTCCAGTGATTTGCGTCCATCGAAGTATAAACCAAACTGGTCAAGGTCATAATCTTCTACAACTGATTGAGAGGATATATTGGTTCTTGCCTTTGTTCTCTCATGCCTAATTTTATTTTTGTGAACAACGCTCGATACATTGCTTTGTAAGATAAAGCCTGCATCTTTAAACGCAGCTGACCCGATGGCAGCTGCTGCTCGGTCGGAAATGCCAAAGCGGTCCAATGTTATAACAACGGTTGGGAATTTTATCTCAACATGAATGACGTCGCAAACGTTTTGGGCTCCGTTTTCAATGATAGATGGTGGTGTAGGAAAGTCAGTATGATAGTACATTCTCCAATTCCGTTCACTTCCATTATTTAAATCCATTGAACTGAAAAAATCAGTCAGTGATGTTTTGTTTCTCTCCCCATTTCGCTCTAGCTTCAATTTTCATATCGCGGTATTAGTATTGTGAAGAGTGACTTACCGATTCAGTGACCTGATTAACATTTTTTTTCCCCCCTTTTTTTTTTTTTTTTTTCCAGTTCGTTTGATTTAGTAGACATTCTCGCTTAAGCATTGGCACACTCCGTTCTTTCTTGCAGTTGCAACTTTCAAAGTATTTACAAGTACATGTAGATATATCAAACGCTTGCCTTTTTTCGGAAAGTATCAATTAGCTTGAAATAGCTTTCAGTTTATTTTCTTGCTTTGAAAGCGCGATATTTGTCGCGGTATGAACTTATTTTTCTCAAAGTGTTGTAGTGGTCATTTATTGGTATTAAAGCTCATTTCCATGTCTCTTCTAACTTACTTGCAATTTATTTACACGCGGAAAAAAGTGTATTTAAAAACACTGTTCTTTACTTCTCTTTTTGAATGTCAATATACACACCTTATTACGTTATGGTATGAAGGAATCATAATCGTTGGTATATCACAGCCTGTTACAAATATAAGACAAATCATGTCTTTTCTTAACAACGCCACAGTATAGTATTAATCCAAGTACACAAACAAACAAATAGCACAAAATTTAATTGTAATTTAATTTACTTTACAAGAACAGCCCTCACCGATTAGGCGTTCAATTTCGTAAGCCGCTGACAACTACATGCAGGGTTGTAAGGCTGATTCAACGGTGAAGTGGGGGGGGGGGAGTTGGGTCAAAAAAGATTGCAATGTACATTGCACTACTAATTATTCAGTAATCATCACTTTTTTAGAATTTTTATTGTAAAAAACAATTATTTTTAGTGTAAAATCGTCTTACCAAAATTATGACTTTTTGCATTTTTTTTTTTTTTTTTTTTTTTCGAAAATTCAACCCTCTTGTGGCAGTGTTAAATTCTGCAATCAATTTTTTTTTTATTATTATTATTTTCCTCCCAATCTATATCATATAACATATTTTCCCATAGGTAGATAGGTTCTGATTAATGATATTTTTTTTCCTCCATAGAAGAACGATCCACCCTAACTATTTATATTTTGTAAATACTGACTGGGTTGTGAAGAATACGTGATGTGGAATCCCGTGTCCTGTACGCTATGGTCGGAGTGGAATAGCAGCAGTGCTGAATGCCCGGATGTGGTGATGGGTGGAGGAGTGATGGTGGTGCAATAGGTCCCAATCTCAGGATCACTCTCAGTCGCACCATCAAAAACCTACAAGCAAAAAAAAAAGTGACAGAACACACAATTAATACACTATTCCAATAAAATATATGCACCAAGAAAGCAAAAGGTTTCTATTTAGTCCGAGAGGCGAATGCAAGTTTAGATACCTTATCGAACATCATTCTCAATTTTTTTTATAGATTATGGAAGAATGTGAGCAGATCATGAATCCATTGGTTTGCCATGGCAAATATGGCCGGAACTATTTAAAAATTGACTTAGAATGAGTTGAATTAAATACAATTGTCAAAATATGTCATAAATAGACAGACAATGAGCATTTTTCTTTTGTCCAGTAAACTTCCACTCTTTAATTTTAAATGAGGGAGCGATTTTTAAAGATTAAAAACCTTGGCGTCGGGAAAGTAAAATCGTCCGTGTTCTTCCTCATCGAAAGTTAAAGAGTAGTTGGTTACCAGACAAAAATTTGGTTGGGTTAGATTGGTTGGTTGGTTGGCTGGTTTCAGATTATTGCACTACTAATTATCTGGCGCCGTCAGCAACACGGGGGCTATAATGCGCCGAAAAATTCGTCATTTGACAAGCCAACATACATTTACAAACACCTATGCCTTACACGGGACTCGAATCCGCAACCTTGTGGTCTAAAAGTAGCACGCTAACCACTCTACCGTTTGGTGGGCTTAATAGTATTGTCATGTAAAACTTTATCTCTTAAGAGGAACTCCTAGTAAGAATCATTCACTATGCTTGCTGTGTTACAACGTTCTAGCCTAGACCGATTGGAAACTATTTTGTATAAAACCATGAAATTTGTTGAGTAAATACAAAAATGATCACTTAATGACATAAATTAAAACCTTGAAAACAGCGTAAATATATTTTATTTTATATTTGAAATCCTTACGTCAATGCATATGCTGTGGCTCAATCTGCAATAGTCCTTTGCTTTTATTAATTTTCATTGATAATATACATTAAATGAAAACAATTTATGTCATTTAATTAAGTAATCATTTTTTGCACCAACTCATCAAATGTCAAGGTTTTATAGAAAGTAGTTTCTAAATGAACTAGACTGAAAGATTCTAACATAGCGAGTATAGGGTATGGATCCTTACTTGGATCTCCTCTTAAACAGTTTTATGAAGCATTTCTTTTCCTGGTGCCCCGTTTGGAAGATATCTAAAAACAATACTTTGTTACTTTTTTTTTATCTAAAAACTCTTATCGTTAAATTATTATCAAAATTAGATACACAGCTATTGCCAAAAGTTGCAAAAACGTCTTGCTATTTCAGACAAACCTTCTGTGGTTATTAATTTTGATACATAATTAGATGTTATAGACGATATGTGAAAATACAGTGATTTTCCCCCTTCAATTCTTACCTTGAGGTAGTCGAATGAGCAGTTGGGATGACTTTCCATCCTGAGGGTGGCAAAGTGGAATTGTATCCTCTTACCCAAGGGTACCCTCACTAGCCACTCGCATGTCCTATTGAGAGGGTAGACACCGGGATATCCAGGGGAATTGACAGCACCGTAATCAGACACTTCCTGAACGCCACCGCAATCTGGCAACAGAAATACGCTGATTGAGGGAGTGTTTATTAAAATCAGTTTAGTATGACAAACAAGGCGATTATAAACTAACAGAAACTTATTGGAGCCGTTTAGGGCCAGTAGAGATTTACTGATCGTCACATTAGGTTATAAATGCTATTGAGAGTGAAAAGATCTGAAGAAAAAATCAGTTTCAATTTTCGCTGTAACATGAAAATGTACAGGATGTCCATATCAAATGTCCCTAATTTGGCCACCAAGATCTAAAAACTTCTCACCATTGCGATTTTCTTTTTTTTTTGGGGGGGGGGACTACTTCAAAGAGAACAAAACTCAAGAAACAACCGTGATGATGAAGATTAGGTTATAAATGCTGTTGAGTTCAGAGAGTGAAAAGATCCGAGGAAAAAATCAGTTCAAATTCAAGCCGCCACCTGGAAATGTACAGGGTATCCATTAGGGTGGGCTGAAAATGGCCCCCAAATTTTTTTATATCGTAATCGTTTTGGGAATAGCACGGAAAAGTTGAGCAATGTGTCAGTTAGAACACACCAATAATTTCGTTCATTTTACTCAATATCAGCGTGGAAAAGTTGCCTAATAGGTTATTTAAAACACACATAATTACGTCAATTTCGTTGAATATCTCGCCCCTCTGGCATTGAAAATGTCCAAAACAGACAAAATATGCACTTTTAAGCCATTCATTTATCAATTATTTAAAACTTTTTAATAACCAGCATTGGCATAGTAAGGAATGGTTGCATAATGATTCAATTAGGACAAACAGAAAGTTTCATCCATTTTGATCAGTATCTGGCGGCACTCCTGAGTAAAAATGTTAAAATAAGGACGAAAAGCAGCGTACTTTGAATGGGTGAGTTAGAAACCACATAAAAATGTCATCAATCTTGTTCATTATCCAGCTACTATTCCTGCCATTTCAAAGATCACAAAAATAATATGCATATTAAAAATCAAAAGTATATTTACTAGCAGAGTTCGCTAAAATGCGTGAAATCTGCGTGAACACCCATTGAAAATCAATTTCACCCCATATTATTAATCTCATTCGGGATTTCACACTTTAGCATATCATGGTTTAATTTTAAAAAATAATCCTCCATTTTATGAAATCAGCGATCATTCTAGCCGTTTTTTTTTTTTATTTACGGTGCTACCTCCCTGGCCTTTTTCTTTGAAAATAGCGTCCTTTTCTAAAAAAATGCACACATTTTCGTTTATTTTCCAACGGAATCCAATGTACAGATCATCCTCTTCAAAATCGACAGTTACGACAGTCATGTTCAAACTTGCCTTGCACAGACCACAGTGACTGACTGAAGTCATTGAATGGCTGATGACACCACGTGCGTCATTTGTAGGTAGAACGTAGAGAGGGCGTCCCACAATATCCAAGTGTGATTTCGTACGTCCTTCAATTAAGTATATTTTGCCGGCTTTTTAACATTCCTTCTTGCACAAAATAGAGAAAAAAGGTAACCTCATGCGTGAAATCATGTAAATCGTAGATTAACCTCCTGAGACCCCACGTACATTTAAATGCACATCGGATTTTGGGCACATGATTTTTCTTTGCATGCTTTTTGAACTCTGAAGATGCAGCTGATGATAGTTCCACATATTGTGACTAATTAGAGCCTCTAAAGAAACGGTAAAAAACAGCTCGTCTGCCAGTAGAAGCGTCACGAAAAGTTGGTGCAAAGTACATGTCAGCAATGGGCACTAAGACTTTTTCCTCAAGTTGTCGGATGTCTGGATGTACAACGCGAACAAAATTTTTTCTGCACTAACTGTAAAGTAATTTTATGTATCACGTCCTCACGAAATTCTTTTGCAGCCTTTCATGATTAAATTTCACATGTGCACTAGAATGTGCTCTAAAATGCACATACACTTAAGTGTACTTAAAGTGCATGGATCAGTTCTGAACTTTTAAAGTACGGTACATAAACCCAAAAGAATAATACATATACAAATTAGCTTTAAATCATGTTTCAAATAGTTGGAGGTTAACTAATATGTCATCCGCACGTTTAAAGGTTGTTGTGGTTTTTTGGTGGTGGCGATAGGAATGGTTCAGAAGTTCAGATCATTTCGCTTATGTCTATCTTCGGCGTCTCTCGAGATATTTGGGATATCGTAATTCATCAAGTTTAAATTAATCGTCATTGGTGCGATAGTTTTCGTAGAGCTACCAGCATTTGCCCAATCGTTTACGAGGTGTCACCAGCATTTGTCCAATCGTTTCACAGGACACCAACGTGGTGTCACCGAACGCCATATAAGTGTTAAGAGTTAGTTTAAGGTTTATAACCATCATGTGTTTTAGTAAGGAATTTAAAAAGCTTATTTCCGCTCTGATACCTAAAATACCAATCGTGCATCACTGTTATTGTTGCAGTTATTAGTTTTGTCAGAAAACTTATTTTGCTTCAATTTAAACAAATTTTAATTTGAAAAATACCCTATGGATTTTAAAATACCCCTTAAAATTTAGAGAGGGTGTGAAAATACTCTTTGAAAATATTTACCTAGTGAACACTGTTAACTAGTATAATATTTATTCATAATTAGAAATAGAGAAATTAGATTATTTTAAAGCAAAAAAAGAATAATGCGTCTAAAGTTTAATCTTCAGAATAGTACTATCCCTTATTATCAAATGTTGGAAGTTCTCTTTATACTTGAATCTTAGCCCGTATATAACCATCTCTTGCAGTATCACCATGAGCATTCGTTAAAGCTTCAGATATAAGTTTAACACATCCCTCAACTACTTGCGTGTGACATGGACGCTTTTCAATTGGTATTATAGAAGCCTGTTCTTTCCACATATCTTCCAATTCTTCATCTTTTATATAAATTGTAATTGGTGGCTCTATTGTGGTGTAGTTTCACCAGTCGATGCCAATGCAATCAACGGCATTGAAGTTGAGTTCGGGAGGCTATGAAAAAGAGTACCGATGTATAATATACATCGGTAATATACATCGGTACTGAAAATCCAACCGATGAGTTTCGTATTATCTTAAAGTTTGTGACTATGTTTATCCCGATGTGGTTCTAGATACAAATAAACCACATTTAACGGTGGGGCCCGACATATCTGGAAGATGATTGCTCTCTCTCGAGACTAATTTTCTTGACATGGTTCCCCCCCCCCCCCCCAGGTTACAGACACAATTTCAAACAATGCATATTTTGCCCATTTGGGAAACATACTAGTGGCAATGCTAACGGATTCTCGAAATCATTTCCAGGAATTAGAAATGAGGTGAATCCTGAACATGAGGAATAAGAAAACAAACCTCCTAAACCTAAAGTTGAGTTCAGGAGGTTTGAAAAACCTCCTGAACAAAACTTTAATGCCGTTGATTACAATGATTTCATCGACTGGTCAAAGTACGCCATCACAGAAGCACCGCTTACAATGTATATAAAAGATGAAGAATTGGAAGCTATGTGGCAAGAACAGATTCCTATAATACCATTTGAGAAGTTTACATGTCACACGCAAACAGTAGAGAAATGTGTTAAACTCATATCTGAAGCTTCAACGAAAATTTGTGGTGATACTGTAAGAGAGTGGAATACGGGCTAAGATTCAAGCAAGGCGAGAACTTCCAATATTTGATTATAAGAGACAGTACTATTCTAAAGACTAAACTTTATAAGCACTAGGCCTACTCTTTTTTGCATTATAATAATTTAATTTCTCGATTTCTAAATATGAATAAGTATTATATTAGTAAATATACTTTTGATTTTTAATATGCATATTACTTATTTTTGTGATTTTTTTAAATGCCAGGAGAATTAGCCATATATTGAGCAATATTGACAACATTTTTATGTGGTTTCTAAGTGACCCATTCAAAGTAAGCTGCTTTTCGTCCTTATTTTAACTCTTTTACCCAGAGGAGCGGCGCTGGATACTGATCAAAATGGATGAAACTTTTTGTGTGTCTTAACTGGCCCGTTATGCAACCATTCCGTGCTATGCCAATGAAAGTTTTTTAAAAAAAAATTTACTAATTGCTCAAACAATGGCTTAAAAGTGCATATTTTGTCGATTTTAAACATTTTCAATGCTAAAGGGGCCCAGCTAGATATTGAAAAAAATTGACGAAATTTTGCCTGTGTTTTAACTGATTCATTAGACAACTTTTCCACGCTATACCAAGACCGATTAAAAAAAAAAAATTGGACCATTCTAACTTTCAATCTGTAACAATTTTACGACATTTAGGCACATTTTTGTTCATAGAAACAGGGACGCGGATAAATATTGAGCAAAATGAAAGAAATTTTGTGTATGTTCTAATTGACACATTAGACAACTATTCCATGCTATGCCAATGACGGTTTTTAAAAATAATTTCCAACATTTTCCTAAAAAATGCTTACAAGTGAGCTTTTTTTTTCTCTCTTTTTACATTTTCAATGCCAGAGGGGAATGGCTAGATATTGAGCAACATTGAAAAAATTTTGTCTGTGCTCTAATTGACCCATTTAGGAAATTTTTCCGCGCTATTCCAAAACCGATTTAAAAAAAAAAAAAAAAAAATGTCGACCCACCCTAGCGGCTGTATCAAATGTCCCTAAATTGTTCACCAAAATCTCCAGACGCCTCACCACTGGATTCTTTTTTCTTTTGGGGTTATTTCAAAATCTACTCAAGGGACATCAGTGATGAAGACCTTCGTGTTCCAATAACCGCTGCAATTGCGACTACAGCAATGCTACAGTAAACATTGCTGGAACTAGACTAAGAAGTAAATACTCAAAAAACTGTGTGTGTCCTTCAGTCTAATTTTACATTTTTCTTATGATTTTTAACTCTCTGTTAAGTATAGCGGCCTCCCTAATGTGGGACACTTGATTCGGACATTCTGTAGTGCTTCAATGACTATAATTACACGAAAGACTAGCTAATGTGCCTCGTGTTGGCCGGGTTTCTAAAAACTGTGACCTTGTATAATCCGAAACAAGTTGGTTCAGTCAAACGAAAGTTAAAAGAAAGCACTCTTTCCACCCTCTATCCTCAATTTCCACGCCTTGACCAACATAAAAATCGTAATTAAATTATCTTCCTGAAAATTCAACAAAATACTTGTAGAAAAAAAAATCCGGTTCAAATTGATTTATTAAATGTGAAAGTCAATTTTCTTTGTTTTGATGGTCAAGTGAGCAAATTGATAAAAAAGTCGAAATAAAATGGTAGGTTTCTAAAAAAACTAGCACAAACAAAAACAAAAGTAGCACAGACATTTTTTTACATGTATATATAGATGGTCAGGACTTTATCGAAAGGTTAGAGTGAGAATGAAGTTTTGAAACTTATTAAATAAACTTTGATAGATTTTAGACCTTTTGAGGTAAAATTTGTGTCCTTGAATATCCATATCCCTATCCGATGAAGGAAATTTAAATGACATTTAACGATAAGTATCAAATCTGCTAACTTAAACAAGTGCAAATATTTATACGCTGAGCGTTTCGTATTTAATCCTTGTGTGTATGAGCACTAAGCTTGGGCGATGTATCGATACATCGTCCAAAACCGGTGTGAAATCAACATCGTCAAACCGGTGTCACTATTTTCGCATAACCGATACATCACGATCGTTTTTGACGAGTTCTTGCTTAGCACTTCAAGGACGAAGAAACGTGATGACACAATTCATGCGCGGGGTTTCTAAGATACTATAGAAACGTATTGAAACTGTCGACACCGCGCCGTTTGAAACACGATCCACATCGCAGTAATCCACCCTGAGTATGCGCGGTGTCTCCAAGACTGTATAGAAACGTACTGTAACAGCTAACATCGCGCCGTTTGAGACGATTTCCATTTGCTTTTGCTGGGGCGATACTTCGAATCATCGGCATCGTGGAAACCGTATCCACCTTCGGTATGTGCGATGTTTACAAGATTAAATAGAAACAAAGCGCCACCATACGGCATCTCGCACTTATTCACTCATACATGTTGCATTCTCTTTTGCATCCCCTGGCTTTTGAAATTTCAAATAAGTTGGAAAAAAGTGCACATTTCAAGGGGAAAAAAGCACGTATGACATTTTGAAATAATAATTCAATTTTACAATGTGTTTTTTTAGGTCTCGCGTTTATTTCCTATTTCGTTTTTACAGCTGAGTATTGAAATTTCGAGGTCGTTTTCAGGCTCCAGTAGTCTAGTAATATTGGAGATTCGATGAAAGAAGTATTCCTTTTATTGTTTGAACATTATTTATGTTGTTCTCTCAACTCTTGGAAAACGCATTGATTTTTATTTAATTTCTCATCAGATATAAGACCTTGATATTCTATTTTTGGAATTCAATTGAGTATTTCCTAAACTTTTTGTTTCATTTTTTTTTTTCTTTTTTTTTTTTTTTTTTCTGTAACTTGGAAGAAATAAAATATAGCATTTTTGTATTTTTAAATCTTTTACATCAGAATTACTTCAAGATTTTTTATATCTAACATTCTTACCCTTTGAGAGCTTTGCTCTATTTATTAACTCAAGGGGATTGCGGTACTCTAGAGCGGTAATTTCTGTCTAATTTTTACCCAGTTAAGATAATCAGGTTAATTATTACTATGATGGTTTGTTATATCTGCCAAAGTCCATATGAATTAGCGCATGGACTGATCACAGTTGTTTCCCTAGTTTGATTGCTTAAATACTTATAAACGATTTTTTTCCCATTTACGTTGAAGGATTTTTTCTTCCGACTAGTAAGTAAATAAATGTTTTATAATTTTTGTTTCAGTTTGTACAATTTGAACTTGCTTCTTAAAAGTGTGGTAATGCCGATTTTTTTGGCACAAAATAAAGATTATATAATTTTAAATGTTATGCATTAATTTTATTTTTTTTCTTTAATAGTTATATTGTACATAGTAAGTAATACAATATTCATTATAAAGTATGTTTTTGATTTAATAATTAAGAATGTCCAATAACTAAAGTAACATCTGCACTGCCATGTAGTGCACTTGTCCTCTCCACCCCCCCCCCCCTCCCTTCTCTTTTCCTGACAATAACAAAATAAAATTTCATTAAGATAGAGAAATTGAAAAAATTGAAAAATCTACATTAAACCAAAAAAAAAAAAAATTAATTATACCCCTTTGGGTGCTTTGTGTATCCCCCTGAAAATAATTCGGTCGCTGCTCATGTTATTTAAAAAAAACTTCCATACATGAATTCTATAAAATATTACAAAGCTAAGTAAGCATAACTTTCGGCTATATAGCGTGTTATGAAAACGTTGTTTTATAGTATTTTGTAAAAAAAAAAAAAAAGAGTTCACATCGCGATGTATCGTGACATCGTGATGTTTGCTTCCCGATACATCACGATGCAGAAATGTTAACATCGCCCAGGCCTAATGAGCACTCGCATGAAACCATTGTTTATCTAATCATACTTTAGCTTTTTTAATTAACAAATTTGTTGGTGTCTACAAAATACCGTCAAATAACAATTCTGATACTTCCTGGTCTTAACATGTTTCTCAATATGGATTTTAAAATGTGTTTTAGCATCAATTGTCTCGAAAAGGATAAACAGAAAGTCCTTCATATTCGACACCCGCTTTGTTATTTTAAGTTAACTAAGGAGTTTACCCTGTGTGCAAAATGCATATTACAAACTTCCAAATAAATATATATTTTCAGTTCTGAAGCAGTATCGTTATTAGGATTTGTACAGAAAAGTAAAGAATAAACAACTGAAAAAGAAAACCATAGGACGCAACGACAAGATTTCCGAAATTCGGTACTTTTAAAGTCGAATAATAATTAAATTTATGATTAAAAATTCCCGGAATTTAATTAGAGTCTTTTTACTGAGAAAATCTATGTATACTTATACATTCTATATCAAATTATGTCCACTGAACCAATGTATTTAAAGACTATATAGTTTTGCCAATCTTAATTTATAATTATCAATTCTTATTTATGGCCATTATTTTTTATAAAGAATATGAAATCATTGAGGTACTGTCTTTTTCTCTTAATATTTACCTGGTGTGCTGTTTCGAACAACGCTGACCTATATCACTAGACATTGGCCCATACTGTTGTTACAGACATTGGCCCAATTCTGGATAAAATGTGCAAGAAGTTTTGAAATGTTGATGCACAGTTCTAATATTGGAATATTTTAATTATAAAACAGGAAGTAATCAAAAATATGTGTTTTGCGATGTTTTGTTCCGTTTATTTAAAAAAAAAAAATCGGGTTGTAGGCTCGAGTTTCGTCTAAAATTTACCCGAGTTCCTACATTAGCTAATACTCCTGTGGCAAAATTTATTCATTTTGAATATAGGGTGTTCATAAAGAAACTTCCCCGATATATTAATCCCTAGTGGCCGCTCAAGCAATCGAAAGAAAATTTCCCATATTATTATTTGAAGATATGCGTAATAATGACTTTAAACACGAGAGCTCTCACGGTTATGGTTACAGTGACAACATTTAGAAACTTTCGAACAGGCCATTTTTTTTTTCATGCCCAAAGTGATCAGCGCAATGAAAAACCACAAATGTTGTTGGAACGATACACGTACGAGAAAATTAGCGGCAACGAACGAATTTGCAACGAAGAGCATTGTTCAGGATCACACGGCGTCAAAGCACCTTCCCTTTGTGTTGTCATTGGCCTTTTACAAAGCTCCTCTTTGCAAATATTTTATACTGGTGATTTTCGTTATACGTATATCATTCCAACTCAAATGTATGGTTTTTCAATTCGAGCATAAAGGAAATGGGCGCTATCATTCGAAAATTTCAAAGTTTTGTCACCCTCACCGTGAGAGCTCTAGTGTTTGAAATCATCACAATCTCGAGCGCATACCTTTCAATAACAATATGGGAAACTTCCCTTCGATTCGTTAAGTGAATAGGAATTTCATATATCGGGGGAATTTCATTATGACCATCCTGTATGTAGTGCGATTATTCATCTACCTGGATCCACGGCTTGCCAATCCAGCGCAAACCCAGATGACGCTATCGACTTATCCGACGAAAACCACAGATAGAGCTGGTTGTGCGTGGAGACGTAGCTCCTGCCGTCTAAGTGCTCACTGCAGAACCGTCCGATGACTCGAGAGCCGGCGTTCGGCCCGTCGTTCGCCTGCAAAAAG
Source organism: Linyphia triangularis (assembly GCA_963978545.1). Lineage (NCBI taxonomy): Eukaryota > Metazoa > Arthropoda > Arachnida > Araneae > Linyphiidae > Linyphia > Linyphia triangularis. The sequence goes on from OZ021731.1 coordinate 80,012,408, forward strand.
TCAAATTCGCAATCGGACCCGCCCTCCAGGGAAAAGTGGTTGAACTTCACCTTCACAACCTGCACGGGAAGAAAGGTCGCATTATTTGTTTAGCAAGAAATTGTTATAAAATGTGTCCTCGAACGTCCAGTTATATGGCTTAAAGTTTTTGACGCGTTTGTTCACACATAGGTCGAAACACATAGAGCCGAAAGGGAGTAATTATTCAACCCTTTCGGCCCTAATGGACTTATAGGTCCCGGAGATTAGACTTTTAATTATTGTGTAAATAAATCCTTCTTACCTTATTGAGTCTTAATTGGAAACTATATGGTTATTATTACAATATCCTAGACAATTGTGACAAATAATTCCAGTCTACTAAACGGTTGGGATATATTGTCAAAAGAGATTTCTAGGAAACGATTAAAGTGAACATTTTAAACTTATAGTAGTATACTTAGCTCAGATTTACCGTACGAGACGCCTTGCGCATTTTTCACATTTGGCGATAACAATTCTAAAATGTCAACCCGTCGCCAAGGTTTTCCGATTACCCTAGTGACCATTTGTGTTTAGCAACACGGCGTGTTTTGACGCCATTTGGGATTTGGCGATACAGCAACGTATTTTTCAATTTGGCGACTTTTTGAAAAGTCGTCAAGGGATCTCGTTAAGTAAATCTTGACCGTATACTTCTTTTATTACGTCAACATTAAAATAATTTTCATAGTTAAGTTTTAATCGTGCAAAAATTGGGCAGAAAGAGTTAAGTTCCAAAAACATGTGCTTAACATTCCGACAGGAAGAGTGCTTTCAAAATCTGAACGGGAAATTCACTGCTCCAAAAAAATACTATTATTTGGTACACTAGAATTTAACTTTATGAAACTATAGTAATAATATTTATGTAGTTGTATATTATACATGTAAAATATATATGTGTATGTAAAATAATAAATATGTAAAACGCAGAAACTTCGTTTCAGCTTCTCTCGGTTTTTCATCGTCCAAAATGGAGGGCCTACCGGCTCTTCCCTTGATAGCCGGTTGTCCTGATTTCCACCGGTTGTCCAATGACCTAATCGTGTCAACACTGAATTATTGGGTACTGCTGCATAAAACTAGTTTTTTTCGAAACTCTTCAATGGCGTGAAATATGATTTTCGTGCAAAATAATACTCCAACATGAGTATTCTCTGTTCCTATCAAAACACCATGCCGCCGCCCTGAGCAACAAACGCTTCACACATGAAGTCTCTGAGCACAAGATCACTGATATTGTTTGCGTGTGATTAAAATATATTCCAAACAATCTACACCGATATCTACCAGGTGGAAATCGAAACTCAATGTACTATATTTCTGCATCCACTAAACAGTATACATTTTAGTTCTGAAAATTAGTTTAGTTTGAATGCTCAAAACAAGGCACCATATAAAAACTGTGGAATCAGCAATTCTTTGAGAAGCTGTGTAATGCCACTGAAAATTAAAGAAAATAAATAGAATATTCTGTCCTTATATATACTTTTCCAGGATCTACTGTGATGACCCACGCACAACTTAGCAAATGCTCGTATGTCCTGCCATTTTCCGGGAAAGTGAGTGTTCCATTACTGCCGGAAAGATAAGCTCCGCAACCTAAAAAAACCACAAAAAACAATGAATACCGCAAAGTTGATGGTCATGACGATAAAACAGTTTTTTTAATGAGTGTTTCTTTTGAAGTATATTTATGGTTTTAGAGAATACTTGAGTTTGAGGGAGTGTAATATGGATCGGACAAAATGCAATAGAAACATGGAAAGTACACTAAGAATTAAGTCTGAGAAGTGACTGCGAAGATCAGTATGAATTTTGTATAGAATATAGAGAAATACGCTGGAAGATCAGGAATTTACAGGTCTTCCGGAGCAAAAAAGGCAGAAACTGTTAAAAAATTAACTATAAATTAGAAAGCCATTTAAAAAACTGTCATTGAACAGTGCTCATAATTTTTTTGTAACTAAACAAACTAAACTTTAAGAACTGAAATAGTGTTCCATAAAAACAAATCAAAAAGTAATTGATGTATGCGAAGAAGTTTTAAAATTTAGGAATATCTAACATCTTACTACTGGTGCTTCTTCTTTCAGTACATGTGGGTCCGTCGTACGTCTCTGGACAGACGCAACTGAATGTACTCCCTTGCCTGACACATGTGCCACCATTCTGGCACGGATTGCTGGCACAGACGTGTATCTCCTCGCGGTCGCATAGTGTTCCGTGGTATCCAGCCGTACATACGCATCGGAAGGACTCGCCGACAACCTGCAGCAGAATAAGCCGCCATTAAAATTAAGACTAAAAAGTCACTTTTAGACTTTGACAATCTAATGCAATATTTCCCAGAACACTAGATTGGATAAAATACTGATTTAAAACACATTTTTTCGACAAACGGCAGCAGCAATAAATGTAAGTAAGTATTCGATGTCAATTCAAAGCTCTGACCTCTACTACAACTTCTGGATTGTTTAACTCTTGGTTAGTCGTACTGTTGACAAATGTCCCCCACAATCAATTTCTCTACAGATGGCAGCCCATGATCAAAGCCTTCTTACCGTTCTCACCCCCCCTCCCAAGTTATTTTTTAAATATGTTTTAATTTTTGCTTCATTCTGTTCAATAATGTTGGGCTTTTAATTAAAATTGTATTTTGTCATTTGATATTTTGTCACTAACTCAATGGTATGCATTAAAATTTGAATTTGGAGGACATGCGTCTAACCAAAGGTTCAAAGCGGTTTCTGCTCTACTAGCAGATGATGTCATTTGAATACTTCTCCCCGCTCCCCATAATGCCTTAAAATAGGTTTCCCATAGCTACAAACAAATTTTAACTAGTTTTGGAGGAAGTTGTTGACAAATGTCCCCCACAATCAATTTCTCTACAGATGGCAGCCCATGGTCAAAGCCTTCTTACAGCCTTTTCTCCCCCCCCCCCCCCAAGTTATTTTTTAAATATTTTTTAATTTTTGCTTCATTCTGTTCAATAATGTTGGGCTTTTAATTAAAATTGTATTTTGTCATTTGATATTTTGTCACTAACTCAATGGTATGCATTAAAATTTGAATTTGGAGGACATGCGTCTAACCAAAGGTTCAAAGCGGTTTCTGCTCTACTAGCAGATGATGTCATTTGAATACTCCCCTCCCCCCATCCCATAATGCTTTGAAATAGGTAGCCCATAGCTATAAACAAATTTTAACTAGTTTTGGAGGAAGTTGCTAGTTTAGATCTTTATAGAGATTGTTAAGCCTTCTGCAACTTCAAATCAATTATCAAGAATGCGCTATCCAGAAGTTGTAGTAGAGATCAGTGATTCAACGTTTAACATTTAAGATTTTGCAGTTTTCTCCATTAGGTGGTGTCACAATTTCGCGTAAGAAATATAAATCGTAAATAGGTAGAAAGCAATATTTAATTAGGTGAGATAGTTGGATTGTCGTTCAACAAAAGATTGCATTTCTTTTGGGGCAATATTTTGAGCGATAGTGGGTTGTAATAAACACATATTTCACCCTGTATTTAAAACGGGGATTTAAGATATTTCATCATGTATTTGGTACGGGAATTTAAGATCACGTGGAAAGGATTTAACAAAGAAAATACTAGAGTTCTTTTGAAAATAGAAGTTTAAAAAATCAGCAAACGTTATGATATTATACGTTCATTTTATCAAACCATAAGCATCTGGGGTTTTTTTTATTATTATTATTATTATTATTATTATTATTATTACTTTAGTTCAATGCATATTTTACTCTGATACTGTTTTTATAACTTTTAGATATTTTATTTAATCAATCTAACCTTTTGTTTCGGCGCAGCATGGCCTTAGTGTGGCCTTTGAACCAGTAAACACAAAATACTAAAACTATGATTTATACAATCATAGTTTTGGTAGATAGATAGAAGCACAATAGATATAAGAAAGCATCAATTTAAGCATGTTGAAGAAACCTAAGGAATCTTATAGCTCTCAGTACTAGGAAGTAATATGTAACTCCGACGAATTTACCAAAAAGTAATTGCTTGGAGCAATCCGAAGTGAAAGGCGCAAGCTTGCAAACCTATTTCACTAATTTTACTCCAATAGATGAAAGGAAAACCTTTATAATTCATGGAATTATTTTAATAAACTAACCTATTTATTTTTTATATTATATTTCTTTATATTATATTTATATTATATTTATATTATATTTATATTATATTTATATTATATTTATATTATATTTATATTATATTTATATTATATTTATATTATATTTATATTATATTTATATTATATTTATATTATATTTATATTATATTTATATTATATTTATATTATATTTATATTATATTTATATTATATTTATATTTATATTATATTTATATTATATTTATATTATATTTATATTATATTTATATTATATTTATATTATATTTATATTATATTTATATTTATATTATATTTATATTATATTTATATTATTATATTTATTTTATATTATTATATTTATTTTATATTATATTATATTTTATATTATATTATATTTTATATTATTATATTTATTTTATATTTTTTTATATCATATTTATTTTACATATTTATTTTTTATCATAAAATATCATATTACACTTTAAAACCTTGAAAAAAATGCATGCAGGAATTTATATTTTCAGCCAATTACAAACGCGTATCTGAGGGGTTTTTTCCCCGCGAATAGTTGTTGGCTGCGACGTCGACATGCATAAACCTAACTTAAATGAGAAACACGTGACATACCTGGCATTCTCCGTGTTGGCATGGGTTGCTGGCGCAAGTCATGCCAGCCGCCGCTATGCAACCGGTAAGACCTTCACCGTTCCCCACGTAGCCACTCGGACAGCGACATTCTCGGTATGTGCCAGTGATAGCTGAGGAGAAATTGTCAATCGTTAGGAATGTCCAAGAGGATCAAACAGAAAAAAAAACGTAATGTAATGCCTCAATGAAAATGTATTCTCCAAAATGTGAGACGGTTTAAAAAGTGTGTAACGGTTTATAGGATACATATCGAATAGACTAGATAGACTAGTAGGCGATGATGTTTTTACAGAAACAGGTTTAAATAATTAGTTTTTTCGTCAATAGATGGCGCTGTAGGTATATGTGAGCAATTACTCAATACTATTTTAGTATGTTGGAAACTGTTGATTGTAAAGATTTTAATCATCGATTGATACAAAAAAAAAAATTAGTTGTGGAGAAAATAACACTATTTTTTTTCTGGGCACTATAATGAAAACTGCAACACCCAGCTCAAACTTATTTGGGGATTTTTCAATGATTAAAATGTCTTGTTGCTTTTGAATCTTTAAGTATATATATGTGCAGAAGTTTATAATAAAGAGTGGAACGTTTTCATATTTTTATGTTTCAATGAATATTAGAACTAGCAAATAAAAGTACTTGATTACATTATTTAAATATAATTTTTGCAAGCAATTTCATACTTCTAGCTGTTATAACAATATGAGAGAAAACTTTTTGTGAAACTCTCAAACTGATCCGACACAAATATGGAGTTGAACATGAGGACACTAATAGTGAAGGGATATTTAAGCATTATAAAATCATTTCTTAAATTTGTTCAAGATATATGTTATGAATAATAATGGTGGGTGAGTAAGACTTTGCACAAAGTCTTCCAAGTAAAGAAGCACCTCAAAATTATTCCCAGCATCGCAGACTAAAACTTAAGAAATTATCATTTGATTGAAACTTAAAAATTTAATATTGCAAGTTTATGAAAAATGAAATTAAAGGCATATATTCTATTGGTATAGATACACTATACACAACTTAGTATCATAACTTTATACAGATAAACTGTACAGTAGGTGATATAACAACACTTGAAGTGTACATAAGTTGGTATAGTTACCTGAGTTTTCTATACATGAAGCAAGTGGATGACAACCTCCTCTGTTGATGCTGCAAACTCCCAAAAATGTACACTGTACACCATTCCCGACGTAACCTAAAAACAAATCCATGATAAAGTAGTTCAGAAGTTGAATATTTTTGGTACGAAATTCTATTATTTAACATGGGTGAACAAATGAGACATTTTCTCTCACGCTCATATATGTTTCGCATTCATTTCAAAGCCTATGTATTAATATCATATAAGCCAAAATGAATTCACTTGCAATTTTTTTTTTTTTTTTTTTTTGTACGTTATGTTAGATAGTACTACCGTGTAAAGGGTATTCAGTACTAAAATTTTCGAAATATCAATTGCATGATTTTTGTGTATATTTGAAATTTTCTGGTCTGAACACTTCTTGTTCCGGAGAAAAATCATGTTGAATATATATATATATATATATATATATATATATATATATATATATATATATATATATATACTAGCTGAATACCCGTGCTGCGCTACGAAATTTTACCATTAGCATTTTAGCGATCAAAAGACATTCATGTATTCTACACTTCAGACGTTTGCTCCCTTTTCGATCCCGACAAATTGATTTATCAAAATAGGAACTTTCCTTTGTTGACATTTTAAACGAAATTTATAATTGTGAATAGTAAACTGGAATAGTTTATTGTGTTTATGTTTGCTCTTAGTTCTAAATTTCAAAGTAGTAGCTGTATTGGAATTAAGTTAGACATTAAGTTAATCCTCGTATAGTTTCAATGTTGCGTCGTCTTTTCATCCCTTAAAAATTCGTTAATCGATATTGGAATGACTTATTTTTTTAACATTTGGAAAAAAATATCAGAAAAATGACTACATTGGAAGAGGAACATTCGAATATCCCTCGTTTGGGACATTTAACCCCTTAAAGTTGGTTAATCGAGAACAGAATAGCTTACTTTTTCTATGTTTAATCTTTTTTGACATTTGTACCAAATTTCCGAGTTGTGACCATATGGGAAGTGGTACATTCGAATATTCCTCGTTTGGAACGTTTAACCCCTTTTCCACCCCTTGATCCACCGGAGATCGGAATAGTTTACTTTTTCTGCGTTTGTCTTTATTGATATTCACACCAGTTTTCAGAATTGTGAAAATATGAGAAGTAGGACATTCGAATATATCGCTCGTTTGGAACGTTTAACCCCTTTTCGACCCCTTAAAGTGGGTTAATCGAGATCGGAATAGTTTACTTTTTCTATTTTTACCATTGTTGATATTTGTGCCGATTTTCAGAGTTGTGACTATGTGGGAAGTAGGATTTTCGAATGTCCCCCGTTTGGAACGTTTAACCCCTTTTCGACCCCTTAAAGTGTGTTAATCGAAATAGTTTACTTTTTCTATTTTTACCATTGTTGATATTTGTGCCGATTTTCAGAGTTGTGACTATGTGGGAAGTAGGATTTTCGAATGTCCCCCGTTTGGAACGTTTAACCCCTTTTCAACCCCTTAAAGTGGGTTAATCGAGATCGGAATAGTTTACTTTTTCTATTTTTACCATTGTTGATATTTGTGCCGATTTTCAGAGTTGTGACTATGTGGGAAGTAGGATTTTCGAATGTCCCCCGTTTGGAACGTTTAACCCCTTTTCGACCCCTTAAAGTGGGTTAATCGAGATCGGAATAGTTTACTTTTTCTATTTTTACCATTGTTGATATTTGTGCCGATTTTCAGAGTTGTGACTATGTGGGAAGTGGGAGAATTAGTGATGAGTGAGTCAGTGAGTCAGTCAGTGAGTGAGGGCTTTGCCTTATATATATACAGAAAGAGAGAGATTTGCAATACCACAATTTCGCATAAAGATGGTTTTTTCTTTAAATGTTTGTCAAATTTGGATGTACCTCTTTAAAAAAATGGCTTCTAGCTAGTTAATTAAATGTTATCACATATTTGCCTAATAGTACATATCATAGATTAATCGGAGATCAACGTTTTAGCAAACATTTTGGGAATTGTTTTTTAAAAATATTTTTTGTAAAGGAATGATAAAATAATGTTTAAATATTAAAATCAGATTTCTAAAAAAGATTTACATAATATCAAAAAATCAAAATGGTCTGTCACACAGAGCCACTCGAGTGGCTTCAGTCGCTCAGAAAAGCCACTCGAAGCGAAACATGCAATCCTATTGAACTTATTATACTGAGCCACACAGGAGTGGCCAGCCCGGGCGTCTTTACTGCGGCGAATGCGCAGGATGGCTCCGTATAATAAGGGGTGACTCTGTAAAACAGAAGTGGCTCTGTATAATAAGGGGTATTATAGTCTTACCTGCGGGACATGGGCCGCATGTTCTGGAGCCCAAAGTGTTGGAGCACTGTACGTAGGGCTGCATGGAGCATCCGCCATTCTGGACCTCACATTCATTGATGTCCGTGCATGTGTGGCCGTTACCAGTATAACCTGCATTTAAAGTAAAAACGTTAGAAGGTTAGTGGGTTAGGTTGGTGGAATTTTCCTGGCGCAAGGGCAACACTAGGGCCAAACTGCGCCGAAAAATATTTAGAAGGTTAGTAGGTAAATGTGCCTAATGCCACAAGTAATATGTGGCATTAGGCACATTGGAATATGAAATATATTATAGAAACAATGCGCTTAATGTTTTCAAGTTAATTGCATTTCTATAAATCATCAATAAAAAAAGAAAAATTGGCTTAGGGCTGAGGTGCAGTGGGGCCTATGTCCAAGACCATTACGAAGTTTTTTTCTTATTTGAGTTTTATAAAGCAGCAATGCATCAATAAAACTAAATGACATCAGCATACATCTCTTTTTGCACAAGCAGAAGGATCAGGCACATGCTTACACAATACCTTTTCTGCGCAAGCCGAAACATTAAGCGAAGACGGACACCGGATCACACTTCTGACCAATTGGAAACAATTTCCTAGGACTTAAGACCCAGGGTATAAGCTCTGTAGTGCTTACCTGGGGGCATTACTACGTTATCTCAGATAGTTCTTCAATGGGGAATAAGAAAGTAAAATTGAATAAAGAGCTGATCGCTTTTGCCAGAACAAAGAACAAATAGAGGGTTGGGAAGAGGGGGGGGGGGGGGATTAAGCAGGTGCTATTACTAAAGTAGAGAACAAGGAAGCACACAAAAGGATAGAACACATTAACTATAAATACACTTAAAGAACAATGTAAATGTATATTGTTACGAATTTCTGTATATTTGTAAATATTTCGTAGTATTAATTATGTAAAAAGATAAATTTATGTACATTTTGCACAAGGCAGTGCAATAGTTTGTCTTACTTTGCTTTCCTCCAATGTGTCTCTTAATGCTTGAAAACGAGTTTTACATTGATAATGTTGGGAAGCGAGTTTTACAAAGAGCAGGCCATTTAACATTATGATAAAGGCAATCTCGCCAAATTGGCGAGATAGAGCCAAGTTGGCGACGGTTTTGGCTACTAATTTTTGTCGCCAAATTTGGCGACCATTTGGCGACATTTTCGGTCCCCATGTATAGGTATAGGACTTTTCGACTACTATCTGGAAAGTTCTCCAAATTTCTATCTCTGGAAGTTTCGCGAAGATTCGCCTTTCCTATATAAGGCTGGACAAGTGAGCGAGTGAGTTAGTTGACTGGAGTTACTGAGTTAGCTGCCGCTCAGCGAGCATTCAGAGAGTTCCGAAAGTGAACTGTATTGCATTGTCTTTTGCGGTGATTTTAGCAGTTGTGTTGTCAAGTTTTTAACTCCTGTTTTGTGCCCTATTGTTGTGTAAAGAGCTGTATTGAGAACGAGAAGTTCTGGAGTTGTAAGAGAATCTGCGAAGAGTTATATCGGAATAAATTTCTGCAACTTTTGATCTGCTTTGGCTTCAAATCTTTCGAACCCATCCACCCAACAATATGGCTAATTTTGGACACGGGTTATATTTCACCCAGATAAAAAAATCCTATATTACACGTTCCACTTTAGCTCTTCGGATTTTAATCTAATAATATTCCGACTCATTTTGACTCTTACGGCTAATTTGATAAATCTGCTATTATGTAAAATTACCGGTTATTTTATAAAATAACGAAAAAAATGGTTAATAGGTCAAACTAAAAAAAAAAATATTATTTTTGCTGATTATTTTATAAAATACTCAATGTAAATATTTAATAATATATTTAATCGGATTTGATAAATTAACTGGTGATTTTATATGGTAACCAAATAGATGAAGCTATTATAAATAATTTTCGTATTAATGATAATAATAAACATGCATAATTTTAGCAAAACAGTTACGTCTATTGTAAATGTGACTGTCCTTTATTTTCAGGCCAGGTACTATAGCATTGTGTGCATGTGGATTATAAATAGAAAATTGCGATTGATTGCAATAACAACCTGCAGGACAATGTCCACAGTGGAAAGATCCGGGCAGGTTAATGCAGGATACAGGCGGGTTCCGTGAGCATCGCGGGTTCGGTCCACTGCACTCATCGATGTCTTCAGTGCAAGCAGGGCTGCTGCCAGACTTCTGCCAACCGGGTTCACAAATGCAGCGGTACTTGGGCTGTAAACGTAGTTGTAGAATTTTATGTAACTGGATTTTTTCAACGCAATAAACATAGTAGTATTTCATCTTACAATGGGACCTTACGGTCTCTGAAATTCAGATCGGAATGAGACTCGGCAGATTAGTGGTATACCTTAAGGGTATCCACACAATAAAGCAATAAAGCGCACTAGCCAGGAGAATACGAGAAAACAGGCTCTAAAGTGTTACGTGCAGCTTATATACTAGTAGAGATTTCTGTTCTGCAACTCCCGGTGGCTAAGTGGTCAGCGTGATGAGTCATACGGGCGATCTGAGTTCGATACCTCGTGAGGTATTTTTTTTTTTTTTGTCAATTTATAAAGTTACTGTTACAGCTAACTGAAATTTGAATTAAAGATAATACTTTATTTCTAAATACGTAATGTGTTTTAATGAAGGTACATTAAAACTCTATTTACTATTCTCACAAACAAGTGGTTATAAATTTGGAGATATTATAAGCTATAGAGAAATAAATGATTTTCGCAATAAATATGAAGAACCAGTTTCTATATGGAAGAGTAGGAATGTTGTCCTATTGTTTATAAGCAGAAAGTCAGAAATTTTCCAAAACCCTAACCGTACTTATCGAACAATGGTTCTACCCCTACCCAACCCACTTTATAAATTGACATTATAAATTTAAAAAAAAAAGATATAACACAAGGTATCGAACCCGGATCGACCTTACGGGAACCCAGCACGCTGACCACTTAGCCACTGGGGAGCTGCAGAGCAAAATTCTCTACTAGTATATAAGCTTCGCATTACACTTTAGAGCTTGTTTTCTCGGAATCTTCTGGCTAGTACGCTTTATTGTTTTACTGTGTGGATACCCTTAAGGTATACTACTAATCTGCCGAGTCTCATCCCGATCTGAATTTCCGAGACCGTAAGGTCCCCTTGTTAGACAGAAGCGACAATGTTTTCACAAAGAAAATGCCTTGAACTTAATTCACTATTCTGACAGTATAGAGTAATGGAACCAATTATTGAAATGCTACCTGTTATTGACGCTTCTAACTTAAATTTGATATAATAACAGTTATGGGTCAACTACGATTTCAAGCTTGGTGCCATTTCAAAGTTCAATTTATTAGCCACCAAGTTTGGAATCCTAATTGACCTCAAATGCATATTATATCAAATTTTAGTTAGAAGAATCAATAGTCTTTTTACAGTCGTTTTCCATTTGATAGAAATTTTGTAAACTTGAAAAAAAAGCCCAATTACACGAGATTGAATTACTTTCTTTAAATAAATTATTATTTAATTCAGTTTATTCCTTGAAATTAGTCTATTATTGTAATTATCACAGTTTCAATATAATGAATTAATTTTAAATCATCTAAACGCTATGTTCTTTAAAAACTTCCAATACCTTCCCTCAGGGCGGTGTAATGTTTATTTTGCCAGTCACAATATTAATTTTGTTGGAGCGTCCTTTTACAAAAAACATATTTTCTTCTAAGATTTTCAAAAGTATCTTCTTCTAAGGTACTTAGAGAAAACTATGATAAGTTAATACATTAATCAGTAAAACAATTATAACCTGTCCTGGTACTGCACGCTTTTCGTCAATGCACGTCCCGTGCCCACAAAGTTCTTGATGCGATGCCGTACTGCAGTCATCGTACTTTTCTGTACAGTGGATGCCATGCCAGTTCGTTAGACAATTGCAACTGTAAAACAAATATATAAACGTATTTTTTTTTATTTGTTAGATGCTATTTTATATTTGAAATGCACAAGCTGTAGTATGGACAGCGACTCTTAGCAACACTTCTGCAGACGTAAATCCACCTGTTAAAGCTTAAAACAAAAGTTTTCGAAGAAGTTATCAAGAATGATGATTTTGATATACTATTAAATACATGGATATGGACGAACGTTGCATTGGATGTTTACAAATTGGCAAATAAAGTATTTCGAAAATCTAAAAGGCCTCGATAGAAAACTGATATAAATCCGAAGTAATATTTAAGCTGATATAAATAGGAATTAAAACTAAACTAATAAGTTTAGTAAGTATTTTAAAGTTTTAAACAAAAAGTATTTTCAAACTATTGAAATAATCGATATGGATATTTGAACGAGTAAAATCATTAAAAAAATATAAATAGATTGTTAATGTTGGCGAGATGTGGAAATCAAATAATTCCTCAAGTTGGTATAAAAATCCTAAGTTATTGGGACAAAATTAGCTGTCGAAGCCATTTTAAAATCTAACCAGCCGGAGAACAATGATGAATGGGTTTCTTAATCCTGTTGAGTTATGACGGATCACAATTTCAGTAACTATGAACGAACGACAGTTCAGATTTTTAATGAAGAGCGGCTTCGAGCCATTAGAAACAAATTAAACAGTTCAGTGTTGTACTCGTTCAGACCAATTTTTAAATTTGAAAAAAAAGCGTATAAAATTCATAGGGATTTAAAAGAAAATTGTGTGTGCCGCTCAAAAAATTGATAAAACGCATTGTTATCGAGAACAAGTCAATCTGCCGAGTTTCAGGTCCACTGGATGACGGCAAGTAAATTAATTAGGCCTCTCAATTTTTTTTTCATCCACAAATGAAGTAGAAGTTAACCCTCTGATGCATAGTGTAGCATGTATGCTACATAACTGGGGAGTAAAATTTGGAATATAAAATATTTTATTGCAATTTAAAATTGCAGTTAAATATAGATAAAAAAAGTATAGGTACTTTTCCGTTAAAGGGGGCCATTGGCAATAGATAAAATATGGGTGAAACTTCCAAGTACGGTACGGATTCTGCACCAAGGTGATTTTCACCAAAAAATAGCAGCAGCTGCTAACAAGTGAGCTGCATATGGTTGTCATAATATGTCGCGATTTTATGTAAACAATTATTGGTTGGTTGTTTTCAGATTATCTGGCGCCGTCAGATACACGAGGGCTATAATGCGCCGAAATATTCGTCATTAGACAAGCCAACATACATTTACAAACACCCATGTCTAACACGGGACTCGAACCCGCAACCTCCCGGTCTAGAGGCTAGCACGCTAACCACTATACCGTTTGGTTGGCTTAAACAATTATTGGCGCAGAATTTATACCGTACTTGAAAGTACCAACGGTCCCCTTTAACAGAAAATTGCCAAAGTATTTTTATTAACCCTTTGCACTCCAGGCCTTTTTCGCGAGGAGGAATCAGCAACTCGAGACATTTTAGGTTCGGCTGGTGTTTATGGATTTGCTTCATAGAAACTAAACACAGTCATTGGCCTTGCATCGAATTTCCGCATCACACCTAATGGTCCTCTCGTGGTTTGGCATCCAATCGTGTGGCGCCTGAGAGGCGCCACTGGAGTGCAAAGGGTTAATATACTTTTCGTAAAAAAACATTTGTGTTACATTGACCGCTAGTTACATCATAAAGGAAACAAAAATCATGCACTAGAGGGTTAATATAAAAGATTTGAAAAGACAATATGCCTTTCAACCACATAGCGTAGCAGCTCAAAAAAAAAAAAAAAATTGCTTTTTGACAACATAGTGTAGCAGCTAAAAAAAGACAATATTATAATAAAAAGTTTTACAACAAGTATATCCAACAAGAAAAATAATATAAAATATATTTTACTACAGAATAACTTGGATGATCAGAGATTATTTTTTAAAGGATAACAGATTACTTTTAAAAGATAAAAGTATACAAGCGAAAAAATACGCATTGCAAGTACCTGTATCCGCCGTGTGTGTTGATGCAAGTCGCGCCATTTTGACATCCGAAGCTGGTCCCGGCGAAGCGAGCGCACTCGTTCACGTCAGTGTCGCAGGTGGTTCCCTGTAAAAGATCAGTTGCCTCTGAGATTCAATTACAGTGTAAAGTGTGACAACTAAAATAAAGGAGAATGTTTTGGAAACCAATGTACAGTACAATCTGCTAGGTCGAACTCAACAAATGTTTGTGTTCCTCGTTTTCAAGTCTTGTTATGTGTTCATATTTTCACGACGGTAATTCTCTATTGTATAGTACCCCGGGTTGTGTGGACGACTAGGTCTTGCATGCGAAAAATGCCGCGTTCGAATCCTGGAGTTAGGCATGGATGTTTGTTGTGATTCAGAATCGACGTTGAACTGTAGGTCCGGCCTGATTAGCCGCTATTGTGCACGAAATAGGTCGTTGAGCGTACAAAGAAACCAAATACGGGGCACTTTTTCATTTTCTGACAGACCTGAAAACGTTTTTTAGTCATGACCAATTGCACTATTTCAGAAAAGTACGCCATCTGATGTAGCTACTTGATGGTCGTAGGGTTAGAGCTCTGGTCTCGCGTGCCAAAACGTGTCGAATTCTGAGTAAGGCATGGATATTCGTTGCGGTACGGAATACGCGTTAAGCTGTTGGACACGGTCTGATTAGCCGTTATTGAGCAAAAAATAGATCGTTGAGCGTAAAAACCAACCAAATAGTGGGCATTTTTTTTATTGACTGACAGCCCTGAAGACTTTTCTTAGACATGGCTAATTACACTCTTTCAAAACAGTTACGCCTTAATGTAATTTTTTTTTTTTTTTACACTGGCAAATATCCAGTACCCCCCCCCCCCCCAATCAAGTACAAAAGTCTCTAACTACACCAGTTAGCTACTCCAAACCCAAACACTGTAGTGAATGCTAACTCTATGTTTAGTATCGGAAAGAATATTACTTTGCAAGGTCATTTTCTAAGGTAGATTTTATAAAGTAATATTCTTTTTTGGGTTTGGTGTAGCTAAAGCATCAAATATGCACGCCCGAAACTCAAAACTAATTTCGTTGTTTAAATGATCCAAAGACAAGTTATAATCGTGTTACTTACTTCCCAATTGGAGGGGCAGTTGCATAAGTAGCCATTGTAGGTGTCCACGCACGTTCCTCCGTTTTTACAGGGATTGCTGTTGCATTCATTCTCAGTGAGCAACTGCAAGGAATTGTAATAATATTACATGTAATATATATTCACATGGTAATAACTTTTCGCAATCTAGATCACAGATCACTTTTGAAAATTTGTAAAAATGTAGTCGTAGTTGGAGGATTAAGTGGAGGAAGGGATTATGAGAAATATATTTACAATTCGAGGATTTTTTTTTTACCGTGGTAAGTGTCTGATTAACTTATGATAACAAGTGTCTGATTAACTTAGTACACTTGGCTCTCTAAAATGGTTATGTACATAGTTTGATAGATTAGTGAGGCATGTTAAAAACAAAGCAGTTAAAAAGGTAAACTCTTCAAGGGCTACTATCTCAAAGTTAGTTTTAGATATCTTCAACTTAACCTTCAAGTTATGTTAGCATAAAAAAACAATTGAAAAGTATGTTAACATAACTAAAATTTAATCTTACCTGTGTCAGTTTATTCACTTTTTCAGTTAGTGCTTGTACCTGAAATAAACAAATGCAAGTAATACAGCATGCTGTCAGTAATTATCATATGAAGTTTTATTCCTTATTTTATATAAATATCATTCATTTGGAAAAAGTGTCAGTATAAGTTGTTTTTTTGCGACAAAAACTATATAAATCATGCCTAATTAATTTTAGTGTTGTTTCATAATTTAAGAGCCGACCATAGTGGTTAGCGTGCTAGCCTCTAGACCGTGAGGTTGCGGGTTCGAGTCCCGTGTTTGGCATGGGTGTTTGTAAATGTATATTGGCTTGTCTAATGACGAATGTTTCGGCGCATTATAGCCCTCGTGTTGCTGACGGCGCCAGATAATCTGAAAACAACCCAAACAACCATAATTTAAGATTCAGTTGAAGTTCTACTCAAATACAAACGATTTGTTGGCTCACATGCAGTTTTCTGTAGCAAGTACTAGGACACCGAAGCATTGTAACGCCAACAACACCGATATTTACGGATCATAGTATTGGCCTTGATCAGATGACAAGATGTCAACACATAAATTAACACCTTTCTCTCCGCAGCAACGAGAGGTCATTGAGACCTCAAAAGATTTAAATCACCATGGGTCATCATTCTATAATTCAATGTCTCGATCCCAAGACTTTCGTTAACCGAATCAACTCGCAAATTTAAGGAGAGTTTGACATAGAAATCAAAGCAATGCAACAAAAACTTTTATCAATCGTCTTTGTTTCAAACTGAAATTGTTTTTAATGTAACTATCTTTTTCAGAAACGAAAAATAAATACATACTATATTAAAATGACCAGATATGTCACGTGGACGTCATACCTTAGAGAGGGCTCGTCGAAGACCTCTGTTAGATATCTTGTCTCTTCCACTTCCAAAAAACTGATTTACCTGAAAGAACACATAAAGTTTAGTCCTAAAGTGTCGGAAAAAGCGTTAACGTCTTCAAGGAATTCATTATTTATGCAAGTCTTTGATTTCCAAGTGTTTCTATGAAAATAACTTACAAAATGCTACATTATTTGAAAGTTTATTTCTGTTTTGTACATGAAAGCTGGAAGAAATATTATGGCCATTGATTTCAAATTGGATAATATTGACAAAATTACTATTAATTCAAAATCTTTTCATTCTTTTCTATTTATTTAATTATTTTCAGTGTCATAGAATACGAAAAAAAAATTTCAGTGTCCTTAGAGATGTTTTTCCAGCTGTTTTGAATGACTATTTTAAGCTTACCTTAGGTGTGGTAAGTTTTACAATTTCCGTAAATTTCACCCATCGGAATGTCTCATGCATTTTTCATTAGGTTAGGTCAAAGATTCTTGATGGCCAAATTAGATATTGGGCATCATTAGCTTGGATCTAAGATTTTGCGGAGATTGAATTGCGTATGGACGCATTGTCCTTGTGACACATATTAATTTTCCAAATGTAACAAAAGCCGCTTCCGACAATTTATATTCTACAAGATAGTTAGGCTTATAAAGCAGTCTTCTTTTTTTTTTTTTTTTTTTTTTTTTTTCTGTGGTTCACTCCAAAGATCATTCTTGAAAACAGTCCGTCCGTTCCTTAGAGGTGAACTCTTTTTTCGTCTGAAAAACTCAAATGTTGCCATTTATCTCCCAAAAGCAACATGTTTCTTTACGATTTGTAGACGCTCCATTTCCTGAATTTTAGTTAGAAGTGGTTGGCATATCTTTTTCTGAATTGTACAATTGGATGTTTCAATGAAATATTCTCCTCAGTTCGTCTTGTGCAAAAAACAATTAAATCATTCATAATTTGCGAAGAATAAAGCTTTTTATGCGTTTCACACCTAAAAAAAAAACTTTCATTTTTTGGAAAAGTCAGTACAGAACTATTGTATTAACCTTGCCACAAAGCATAATTATCGCGATTTTTTAAAATATATATATATGCTGCAATATCAGATGTGCTTAATCGTTTAGCGGTTTCCCGATAATTTAAATCACATTCTTTAAAATTAAGGGTATTGCCGTGTTAAATCGCGTTAAATTTTTACTCCACTCAATTTCCCCAACAATAAAAAGAAATGTCTCCCTGACACGCACCTGATTTATTACAACACCACTGCGACATCACAATAAAGTATCGCAAAAACTATATAAAATGAAAACCCTTTAAAATTGAGATTAACTCTATTACTTATTCTAGGTTGTCCCAAGTGCAGAAAATGCGTCGTAAACTTTTTTTTTTTTTTTTTTTGTATAGTTGAAACTTACAGTGTTTTCATTCTATATAAATTTATCAAACACAAAAATACTCAATTGAGAATATAAAGTTTTTCGCTTCATCATAACGTTCTTTAACGAAGCTACACCTAAGTCTTGAACATCAATTTGGTCTAGATTCTCCGTCTCAGGTCTGAACAATACTATTCTCTATGAATTGCTTACCTTATTGGAGATGGCCGTTATGTTTTCTTCCAGCTGGCTCACTTGTTCAGTTAACTCGTTTACTCTGTTGGTCTGTGTTCGTAACTTCTGGACCTGCGTGAAATGGTGCTTGAAACAATGGTAAAATAAGCTTAAAAGTACAAGAACAAAATCTTCCAAAATCAATATAAATCCAAATTCAGTCTATATTTTTAGATCAGTGCATTTCGGGAGGGGGGGGGGTTTGGTAGGTCCTATACCACTAATGTTAAAATAACCATGTTCTATGTACCTTTTCTATAAAACTAAAGCACGGATAGTTTTTCTGAACCTTATACAAACCTCTTTTAATAATCTGAAGTTAACAATTATACAATATGTTGGCTTGATTTAAAAATATCCTCAAATGAAAAAATATAAAAAATCTCGGAAAATCATATTTTTTTTTAAGATAAAATAATTTTAAAAAAAATATTAACTGAAAATTTAATAAAAGTCAACATCAGATTAATCTAAGATATACGGCAAATATAAGGCAAAAATTTTATAAAGAAGCTAGTAACCGTTATCTCAAAAAGATGCATCGAAATTTGTGAACGACATTTTGAGATAATTGCGTTTTTAGGTGCAATTGTTGAACAACTAACTTGTGTTTAAATTGTTTTTTAGTTACTTTTCTCTGGAACACTAGAAGGAGAACATGCAAAATTTATATGTTAAAAGGAGCAAAATTGTTCGAAATTTATATATGTATATATGCCACGAAATGCGAATGAATGCGAATTTCGTGATGCCACGAATGCCATCACGAAATCAATAATTTTAAAATTTTCAGCCTTAGCAAATTTATTGGGTTTCATACAAGGTTGAATGAATAAATAAGTAGATTTTTGCTTAAGCTATCAATTGGCTAAAAAAAATCATAATATAATTTGTCGACTCTTCAACGGCAAACGGTGAAAGGTTAAAGTTTGTATATTTAGCCACACTATTGAACCTGTGCGCAGCCTGTGCTTTTAAAATTACGTAGAGGAATTAATTTTATGAAAGTTCATCATAGTTTGATATTGTATTATATTGCTGATATATATACGATTCCTTTGATTTACTCAACGTGATATAAATTACAATTTTTCTTTTCTATGGAACTGCCATCTAGTAAATACTTTCACAGATTCACAATGCGTTTAAACAATTTCTATTTTGTTTTTGTTTTTTAATTTCAATTTTCAAACAGTGAATAGTGGTAAGAAATATTTTTCAGAAGTGGAAGTCTTAGTCTTTAAATTGATGTATCGTTTATTAATTTTGATTTTGCTTAAAAGGAGAAAAAGGGACCATTATAAAAATTTCTGGAAAAAAATATAGATATAAATATAAAATTCTAAACAATTATTCATTAAAATCAATTCTATGCTTAAAATATATTTAACTCGGAAAAATACGGTAATTGAATAAGAAGCTAAAAATGTTTCTACTCCAACACTGCCTATGAAATATCAGACCCCAGATATTTATTTCTTCTTTTTTTTTTTTTTTTTTTTTTTTTTTTTTCCTTTTTTTTTTTTTTTCCCCAATATATATTTATGATATTTTAGGTGTCCCGTGTTCTTCCAATAGGTATTTAACGCTTCCTCATACAAAATGTTATTGAGAGACATTTATTTTTAAGCAATATATATCAATGTCATTAATAGAATAATAGTTTCTAAACTTTGATTTATAATAAAGGGAAAAAAGGGAAAAACCTCTTAAATATTAATTCAAGGATATTAAAAAAATATGTAATAATTGATTATTGTTATAAAATATTAAGGCGTCTTCTCACTTTAGGCACCTCGAAAATAGGCTATTTTCGCGATTTTTTTTTTCGAGGATTTTTGCAAACAATTATGGGATAAAATGGATCCTATATTATAAACACATCTTTCAAGTACAAGAAAAATTTTATTTTTTATTTTTTTGAACAATTATTATAATAAAACAGTAGCATCGAAAAACCCGTGTAGAAATGTAATGTTCGTGGCTTGTTGATGAAATTTCGGAAACTATCCGGCCGATTGTCATGAAATTTGAATGACATATTCTTCATAGTTATGGCTATAGCGCATATCATCAGATTTTTGAAATTTTGATTTGAAGTATTTTTTTTTTTTTTTTACAAAAAAATGCAAAAAAACGCGTTTTTTTTTTTTTTACTTTTTCGAAAAACGTGCGAAATTTTGTTATTTTCGTGAATATCAAAAATCTGATGATATGCGCTATAGCCATAACTATGAAGAATATGTCATTCAAATTTCATGACAATCGGCTGGATAGTTTCCGAAATTTCATCAAAAAGCCACGAACATTACATTTCTACACGGGTTTTTCGATGCTACTGTTTTATTATAATAATTGTTCAAAAAAATAAAAAAATAAAAATTTCTTGTACTTGAAAGATGTGTTTATTATATAGGAACCATTTTATCCCATAATTGTTTGCAAAAATTCTCGCAAAAAAATCGAGAAAATAGCCTATTTTCGAGGTGCCTAAAGTGAGAAGACGCCTTAATTACTAGATGAAGAGAAAAACTTACCACAGTCGCTATCAAACCTCCACCAACTTGAGCCTACAAAACACACAAAAAATATAGTTTAAAAAATTAATTTTTTCCTACCACTAAGTTATTAACCAGAATTTGTTTTCCGATAAATAATAATAAATAGTAGAGTGGGCCGAAAAAAATAAAGTTTTTTAGATCAAAATCTAATAGTGCGGAAAAGTTGCTATAGGTCAATAGAAACCAAAAGAAGCAAAAAAATTTGAAATAAAAAAAATATTTGACCCTTGCGCATCCAGGTCAAAGTTTCGAAAATGTTACCATTTTTACTCATTTTTCCATTTTTCTAAAACATTGCTCCTCAGATTTATATTTTTTGTGGTCTATCAATATATGATATATGAGCACTAAAGAAATCATTAGTCATAATTATGATATTCTAAGTCGAAGGGGGGAAGGAGGTGGGAGGGAGTATTTCCCTCAAAATTACACTTCGACTATTATAGCAGTTAGGTTCAACTGACTATCAAGTGGGACATCGCGATTAACCCCTCACACATACATTACGAAGTGTGCAGCTCTTAGTTCATTAAAATGATTCAGAACTCACCATGTGAAGGTGGCTGCAAGTCAAGTTCCACCCTCACCCTTACCAACCAACCAACCATCGGCAAGGTAGTTTTTTGCCCAGAAATATTTATTTGTGCTCCTTTATTTCTATAAGATTGAATTCTTTTTTTATGGTTAAATTTAGGCATAATATTCCTGGATAGAAGTGTGGATCGAATCAAACCATCCTGGGTTTCTGAACCACAAAACTTCTTTGCTGCCTCTGTGACAAGCTTAAAGCACCGCTCTACCGCTTGTGTGTGACAAGGGAAATGGTGCACGTTCCAATTTGGCACAGTATCTGATTTGATAAGTGCGTCGAGGAAATCCGAGCTGATATTGAGCAAGATAGGTGGGGGAGTCAGCTTACAAGAGTTCCAGTCGATCAACTGAGAATAATCTGTGGCAGAAAAATTAATAGTAGGAGGCAAAAAAGTGCGCACTATTTTCTTCATGGAAAGACTTTGTCGTGCTTTCAGAATGCGCCTCAAACCAAGTTCCCTTATATTCTTCCTTTCGTCAAACACCATTGCTATGAGCACGTTTTCAGGATGGGCCAAAAATCCATTGCGCTGTATCACTGGATCTATTAATTGTGCAAGATTTTCATGTAAGTACCTTGATAATTGTATCGCTTTTGTAAACATGTTTTGGTCCATCTATGAAAGAACTCTCCTTCTTAATAGCAAACCAAACTGGAATACAGCACTTCAGAAGGAATGTAACTATCTGTTTCAGTTCATGTGAGGATTCTTTTGATGATATGTACAACCTTAGAACATTATTAGCAGCCGTCAACCATCTAGAATTAGATAGATTCCCAGGATCAGAAACAGCAAGATCTGGTGGACAAAATCCCTTTTGTATAGCTCGAGACATATTGATAAGATATTTTTGATCTTTACTTAGAGCTGCTTCATTTAGAAGAGGAACTTCACACTCAATGCTTTCAAACTTAACAATTGGTAAATTTTTGCAGTCACGAAGTGCCTTGCCAATGGGTCCGGAAAATGTGTTCGGTCCTGTAGTTTTCCCATCCAAATACTCAAACAAATGTCGGAATGGCAATTCATTAAAATGGAAAAGACAAACAGACCATTGTAGGGGTCTGCGAAGATGCAGTTCTAATTTCCGTATTATTCCGTTCCTGCAACCAGTGTTTGTTGCTCTTCCGTCACATCCGACAACATCCAATTCACCTAAGGATATGTTTTGCTGAGATAAGTATGAAATAATACTAGAACTGATTTCTGAGGCCGTTCCTTACTGGAGAGATACATGGCCGATATAATTAGATCGTGGCTCCTGAATCAGAGAAATGTGCTTCTCTTTCACGACTCTACGAAAATACTTTTTATGGATCGGTTCCATGACCAGTGTATCATCTTTACGGCCGTCAAAGTATAAGCCTTGAACCATTGTATTAAGGTCACACTGCAATGATCTTCTTGTCTGAGACTTTTGCCTCCTTATTTTATTTTTGTCTATCACCATTGACATATCTGACTCGGTTATTATGCCTATATCCCGAAGAACACTAGTCGCAACTGCAGCAGCTGCTCTGTCAGACACATTATACCTGTCACAAACCAATGCAGTAGATTCCAGTTTTTTTCTCATCTGCGAAATGGAAGGTAAATTAGGTGTTGATGAAAGAAACATTTTATCTGTACTATCTGATTCTGTAGTATCCTCCTCGAAAGCGAAATCAGTTAAATCAGTGTGTGTCTGGGATTTACTCTCAGACTCCGAAATGCCAGAAGCATTGAGTTCACGTTGTCGTTCCTTCCTGAATAGCCTATAAGTAAGTTTTTCTGTTCCTTGGATATCTATGTCACCAATTCTACCAATTCTGTCATTTCTTTGGTCATGAAGAAATCTTAGCTCCATTACAGGTACTTTTCTCGATTTATCACAGCCACAAGTGATAGAAATTTGGCACTTGCAACTATAGGTTCTTTTTCTACAGTCACAAATGAAAGTCATTGGGCATTTGCAAGCTGCAACGCCGAAAAGTTTAGTAGCTTCCTGTTTGAATTTCCTCAGCTTATTCTTGTAATTTTGTTTATCCTTATCTCTATTGTAGGACTTTCTCAGATTTTGGTATACGTCATGGTATCTACTAACCATTTGTATGATTCTTGTTTGACTTACTGTGGGAATAGAGGCCATATCGAACAAGCTTTTGACTTTTCTTGCCACTGAATCAGCAACAACGGAAAAGTTGACAGTCGTGTAATTAGCTTCCAACGCCAAATCAATCTTTCTTCAAAACAACAACGTAAAATGTCCTCGTATGTGGAGAGCTTCGATGAAGGTAAATCTTCTGGATTGCCAAGTATGGGGCAATTAAAAGCCTTCCTTGTGATATGCTTTCTTGTTCCTTTCGTTTCCTCCATCGTGAATCTTCTTGAAGAAATGCTCACACAAAAAATTGATTAACAGAAGCGCACGAGCTCGCTGCAAACCAAATCACTAATAAAATGTGAACTGGACGAGGCACATTCTTCATTGCATAGACAATGAAAGGGGAATTCCCCTCAATGAAAGCAAAGACAAAAACGGAAGACATAAGTGAGTGGAAGGGGGTGGAAAAAAAGCTAAAGTGATTATTTATCGGGATTGTGATTTACCGTACACTGTAAAAAAAAACCGTCACTTATACGGAAATTCCCAATATTATCAACGGTTTAAATCCGTAAACCTGAATTTACGGTTTAAAGCAGTTTTCGTAGGCAAGGTTACAGTTAATAACCGTCATTCACCAAGAATCGCTCTCTGCGCATGCGCGTTACGCCTTCCTTCGAAAACGACGCCGAGCATGTTTGTTTTGAAAGAAAGTGGCTTCTTTGGTAAGTTTCTTTTCATTATAATGATCAATTAAGCATTCATATCAATCATTCATCATAATCATTTATCAATTAATTTGTTCATTGCTATGAAATTCATGTATGTACATAAAATTACATCAGAATCAGAAAATGTTTATTTTATTGAATGTAAGCAAAAACAGCGATGTTGTTCTATTGTTTTTCTGAAACATATGCGTGTGATATAGAATATTGTACGTAATATTTCACGAGTTTGTAAGAGTTGTAAAACTAAATGAAGTTTAATTAACTGCATTGGCTATCATTTAGAAATGTGCTCTTTAGTTTTGTAATAACTTTTGAATGTTTTGGCACAAATTTTGCAAATGAAACTTCGGAAGATCAGATTTGATATCTGAGAATTAAAATTTTATTTAAAAATTACTTACTACAGATGTAGTTTAGGACATTTTTTGGGGGCGATTTTATTTGTTATTTTTTTCTTCTGGGTAATTGTAGTTTTTGTCAAAGAGTTTTATTTTAAGTTATATTTTATACTTTATTTGTTTTGTTTTTTTCAGGAAAAATGCAGTTTGTAACAATGGGTTTTTATTTTAAGTTAGCATACTTTAATTTTATTACTTAAATTTTAATTTGATTTTATTATTGTTTATGTTTTAACTTATTCAGTTACCATGTTTTTGATTTTTTTTATCGCCAAATGCCCCACTACATCTGTTCCATTGTGTGAAGTTTCAGTCAAACGACACTGCAGTTTCATTGCGATTGTTTCAAATCAAAGTCTGCTGGGATTGCCTTAGAAATCACTTGGGAACATTTTCAGTCTCTTACATGGCACCTACCGCCTTTGACTGAAGAAAATCATGTTCCTCAACATTAGATAGCTTATTTGTCAAGACAAGATCATCTGTCATAAATGTTATCGTACTTGGTCACTGGCAAAAGTAAGGGAAGGGCTGGTGATCTTTGGGATTGAATTAATTGCAAAACAGATTTTTAAAATGTTGCTGTTTTCAAGTACTATAGCATTGGTGTGATGATATAGCCTTTCAATGCAGGGGTTAAAAGACCTCTTCATTTTATGAAATGTGTTAGTTGAATTAATGTAAAATTCTTTAAAAACGTAGCTAAAAAATGAACCTACGTTTGTGAGCAAAGAAAAAAGATTTTCTTTCAATAAATTTCTTTTTTTTAGCGTTAACGGATAGTAGTAATTGAGAATTTCTAATCCATTCCTTCCGCAAATTATCGTTTTATCGCTTATAACATTAAATGCCATGAACCTAATGATATAATAAGAAATAGTGTTGTGTGAAATATTGAGTCTTTATTTTAAGGAGATAAACTTAAATTTTATTTTTGAAGGAAATTAATCCATTTATCCCATCCCTAGACTACCCAATTGATGTGCAGATCCATATTTCAAAATAAGGTTTTTAAAAGATGATTTCATGCTAGCTAGTTCATTTGACTCTTTTCACGAGTGTAAATATATGTACATAAGGATGACAAATTTTACAATATTTTTCATATTTTGTACAGTTTATTGGAATTTTTCAAAAAGAAACTACCAGTTGTGCTGAATGCCTTGCTGTACAGCAGTTTTATCGCTGGCTCCTAACAACTCCTTAGACTTTAAAAGTTCTCTGCACTTTTCAGGTAAACTATCGAGATTCTTTTATTTTAGATAGGATTTAGGGACAAATACAACTCTATTTATTTGAAGTGAGAATACTGTTGGAATAAATTTTAGTGCTTTTAGAATAAATTTACTTAGTGTATTATAATTAGAATTAAACATTTTTATTTCTTGCAACGTTCAGTGGTAAGCTAAGTTTTATAAGAACTTGCTTGTTTCACCTTTGTTAGAGGTGCTGTACTTAAATAACACTAATATAGAGTGGCCACAGAACCAGGAAAACTTGGAAATCGGGAAAATGTCAGGGAACTATCTCATTCTGGAAAAAAATCAGGGATTTTTTTTAAATTTCACAGAAATCAGGGAAATTTTCTTTGTTCTGAAGACACGTTTTCCTGATCATCCACATTTTGGCGCCATTTACCCAGAGAATTGTGGCGGTAATCGTTGAAAATGTAATGTTTCGGAATAATTTGAACTTTTCATTACCGCCAAAACTATTTTTAAAAAATTGGCATGTTATCTCTTTAGCTAACATGTTCTATTTGATCAGGATGTCTACACTTCTGGATAAGTTGGGGAAATTGGATAAAAAGTTTGCCATAAAATCGGGGAATATTTTCAGAAATCCATCATGGAAATCAGGGAACTTTTTTTCGTAAATTTTGTGGCCACCCGGTAATAGTAGTTTTGATAATCTGCTATCATTTACATACAAGTGTTTATTTCATTTACTATTTGAGGTTTGTTTTAAAAATAGTTTTGCTTTTGTGAATGCTAATTATGACATTAGTATTGTTACAGAGCTATGTTAGTGGCATTTAAAAAGCTTAAACACTGGTTGTAATTGCACATAAAAGTTACCAATGCATATAAAGGATTTATATTAAAAACTTTATTTTGATCTGTATCACAGGTGCTTCTGGGTATGAATCCAGACAAAGGCTCAGTCACCGCAATGATGTTCCGATACCTGCTCTACCACAACCACGGGTCCCAGAGACGCCCAAGAGAACGTCCCCCAAAGCATAATACCGCCACCACCGGCCTGAGGGAGCACTGTACATGACCTACTGTACATTGAGGGAGCAACTGTTCGCCTGAAAGACTATCCTGACTCTGCCATCTGACCAGGCAACTCGATCAGGCCGATATCCTTGCTAAGGAGAATTGCAGGATTTCAACATCTCCCTCTTCCACACTTACTTTTTTGGAATTGTACTCTCTGGAAAAATCAAAGATCTCGGAGGAGTGGAAAACACCCCAACCCATAATTGGTACAAGGGCTCGAAACCGGGTTTGTCCCTTGACCTCCCGTGTGACAGACATACCCGGACTGTTCTATCAAGGCTTGCTAGCGGTCACATCAAGTGCCTAACTTTCAACGAGGGCACGAAAACCTTTGCCACCTGCACCAAGTGCCAAAATCATCAGACCTCTCCTGAGCACCTCTTGGATTGCATTGGACTCTCTAAGGAGGATCTCTTTGTCACGCACTCTGGTCACCAAGAAAGAACAGAGGTGAGTTCAAAGATTGCATTGGGTTTATTGTTTACACTGCAAGCATAAGCAACGGGCCGCCACACCGAGGGGGAAGTAGTGAACTTCTTACGCTTACCAGGGCTGGTTGCGGCAGCGATTCCAAGGCGGTGACAGCTTTTCCGGTACACTTTACGTCAGGTCCACCGACCAGCGGTAACCTAAACACCAACTCGGTGTATCCTACAGGCTAACTGAGCCTAAACATAAAACTAAAAAAACCCAGCAAGCAGCCCCGAAGACCTTAACTAGCTGCTTTTATTTACCAGGCCGCTTGGACATGCGCTCTCGCCGATGTTGTGGCTGACCAATCAAGGTGAAGATGTGCAGAAGAGGTGCGCATGCCAGGTTGAACCGTCACATCTTTAGCAATCCTCTCCTAGTCTTCGACTTCCTTTTAGTCAACGAACTTGTAGATCTTGTCTGACTCCGTCAGACAGTGAGGATTAGCAACAACAACAACAGGCAACTCACTCCCACACACAGAAGTAAGTGAAAGAATGATTCTTCAGACTCTCCAGCAGCAGTTAAATACCACTTCCACCTGATCACGTGCCTTCCACGTCATCCAGGCGAGTTCATTGCAAAATGTAGGGGTGGTCATCTTTCAATTTTAACTTAATTTTCTTATGTGAATACATTGAATTATTAGCCTTTAAAAAATTTTTAAGTATGTTTACTGTGGTAATTTGGACATTTTATAAGATGGTGATTTTGTAGAGTCATAATTATTCAGATATAACTTGCATTGGTCAATTTTGAAAATTTATTAGATGTGTTCAATAATTTGTACATTCCGCAATCTAAATTTTTCCTTTTCGTATATTTTGCATATTTTTCTAAACTGAAAAATTAATAATGATTTTCATATGGCCTTAAAAGTTGCTGCAGCTTGTATTAATTGATATGATTAATTATTCCTAGAAATTTTTTAATATTTTGTTTATTAAATAAAGTAATCTGAACCACTTTTCATTCGTGTGTATTGAAATTTTATAATTATGTATACTTTTATACTGTCAATTTTGAAAATTTATTAAATATGTTTAATAATTATTAGATGTGTTTCAATAATATTTTGTTTATTAAATAAAGTAATCTGAACCACTTTTCATTCGTGTGTATTGAAATTTTATAATTATGTATACTTTTATTATGTGTATTGAAATAAAATTATATTTTTATCAAATTTAATTTGTTTTACTTAATACTTATATATATACACAGTGTCATAAAATACATTTAAATCCTGTCGCGTTAAAAAATATTTTGAAAGTTAGTAAATTATTGCATTTTTTTAATGTTTTAATCAAATTGAAAGTCTAGGTAATCATAGTATAGATAACCAAATAAATTTATTATTATAGTTTGATATAAGAAAAGACTGATAGCTATTAATAAATTATTTTGTGTTACATGCTCATTTTGTGATATATTTTTTACCTTTCTATTTATGTTGAAGGATTACCTTATTGCTTCGGAATTTTTTTTTTTGTTTTAATTTATAATGGGACATAGAATATTTTGCTGTGATACAGAATTGTACTTTAATTTTTATGATTTTCATCCATTGAATATGGTCATTATTACTAACAAAACCTTTAGCAGAACACAAATGCCTTCTTGATATTGTAAACTGTGTTTAATACTAAAATTAATCATATATTTTGTGGCAGAAGCTTTTCCATCTACAATTGTTTCTTAATATTTTGCAAAAGCAAACCGTTCACTTACATTTGTAAACCTTTTTTGTCACTGCAAGTTTTTGTGTAAAATAGAGAAAAACTTCGCTTATAGGGGTAAACTGTTTCTTATACAGAA
This sequence comes from Linyphia triangularis, assembly GCA_963978545.1. Taxonomy (NCBI): domain Eukaryota; kingdom Metazoa; phylum Arthropoda; class Arachnida; order Araneae; family Linyphiidae; genus Linyphia; species Linyphia triangularis. The sequence goes on from OZ021731.1 coordinate 80,041,723, forward strand.
AAATTTCTGTGTATTTTATATGAAATTTATTGCAGAAAGTTTCCGTGTACTTTACGGGGGAAATTGTATTTTATATGGAATTGACCTTATTCAACACAGAAATTCTGTTTATTTTACAGGTGGAAATTGCATTTTGTATGGAATCAACGTACTTAATACAGGAAATTTTAATTTATTTTACGGGAGTAAATTATTTTGTATGAAATTACCGTATTTAATACGGAAAGTTTATGTTTATTTTACGGGGGATCAATGTTAGTAACCAGTCAATAACCGTTTTTAATACGAAAAGTTTCCGTTTATTTTACGGGAGAAAACTGTATTTTGTACGGAATGACCGTAATTATTACTGAAAGTTTCCGTTCATTTTACGGGAAAAAACCGTTGCAATCAGTCAAAAACCGTATTTAATACGGAATGTTTCCGTATTTTTTACGGTTTTAAACTGGCGACCCAGCTGCCAGTTTAAAACCGTAAATTTGACGGGATTTTTTTTGCAGTGTAGAGAAAGTATTTCTTTGATGCCTCAACGTTTTAATAATTTCGTTTTGTTCGTTTTCATTCGTTGAAATTAGTCCCTTCCTCCTTCAACTTAGAATATCATAATTTTAGCAAATGATTTCTTTAGTGCTTATGTATCATATATTAATAGACTACAATAAAATATAAATCTCAGAAGCAATGTTTTAGAAAAATGGAAAAATACGTAAAAATGGTAACATTTTCGAAACTTTGACCTTGATGCGCAAGGGTCAAACATTTTTTTATTTTAAATTTTTTTGCTTCTTTCGGTTTCTATTGACCTATAGCAACTTTTCCGCACTATTAGATTTTGATCTAAAAAACTTTATTTTTTTCGGCCCACTCTAATAAATAGGCGGCTTTTGATTGAACTTGTACAGTTTCACCCAGCTATAGTGGAGGACTGACTCCATGCTATAATAGAGGACTCCAGCTATAGTAAGAGGTCTGGCACTCAATGGTGACTATCTACCGAGAGTCACCTTTGATTGCCATTAACGCTTTGCACTCGAGGCCTTTTTCGCTCGGAGAGACCAGCAACTCGAGACGTTTCAGTTTCGGTTGGCGTTTTGGATTTGCTTCATAGAAACTAAACACAGTCATCGGCCTTGCATCAAATTTCCGCATCAAACCTAGAGGTCCTCTCGTGTTCCGGCATCCAATCCTGTGGCGCCGGAGAGGCACCGCTCGAGTGCAAAGCGTTAATCAGCACTATGCGGAAGGGATAAACCTCGAATGGTACAAGCATTCTGAATAAAAAAGATTAGAATCCACATTAGGGTGGATCGTTCTTCTATGGAGAAAAAAAAATATTATTAATCAAAAGCTACCTATGGGGAAAATATGTTCTATGATATAGAGATTAGGGAAAAAATAATAAAAAAAATTTATTTAAAAATTTTGCACTGCCACAAAGGGGTTGAATTTTCGAAAAAAATGCAAAAAGTCCTAATTTTCGTTAAATGATTTTACACTAAAAATAATTGTTTTTTACAATATAAATCCTAAAAAAGTGATGATTTCTGAATAATTAGTAGTAGTACAATGTACATTTCAACCTTTTTTGACCCAACTCCCTCCCCCTCCCCCCCCACCCCTATTCACCGTTGAATCAGCCCTACAACCCTATAGTGAGTGCATTTGTCAGCGGCTTTGTAAAGTAAATTAAATTACAATTTTATTATGTGACATTTGTTTGTGTACTTGGACTAATACTGTACTGCGGCGTTGTTAAGAAAAGACATGATTTGTCCTATATTTGGGTTAGGCTGTAATATGCCCACGATTAGTCTTCCTACGTACGAAAAACGTAATAAGGTGAGTATATTGGCATTCAAAAAGAGAAGCAAAGAACAGTGTATTTAAATACACTTTTCTCCGAGTGTCAATAAGTTGCAAGTTAGGAGAGACCTGGAAACGAGCTTTAATACCAATAAATGACCACTACAGCATTTTGAGAAAAATAAGTTCATACTACGACAAATATCGCACTTTCAAAGCTAGAAAATTAACGGAAAGCTATCTCTAAGAAAGCACATCGTAAGTTTTGTTCATGCGTCGACTTGGTTGTTTTCAGATTATCTGGCGCCGTCAGCAACACGTGGGCTATAATGCGCCGAAACATTCGTCATTTGACAAGCTAACATCCATTTACAAACACCGATGCCTTACACGGGACTCGTACCCGCAACTTCGCGGTCTAGAAGCTAGCACACTAACCACTATACAGTTTGGTCGGCTAGGTCATGCGTCGACAATGACATAGATACAACAATGTTGGTTGCGATAATAGGTAGTCTGTCAACACAGGTATCAAAGAAGGTGTTATACGAAATATGGAACTGATTCTGAAGCGTTCACTACAATGGTTTGTGTGCCAGTTACAAGCCAAAGAGTGACCGTATGCGAAATACTACCTGTAGTTTCATTCACGTAAACCCAACCTATGCGAACTGACTAACAAAAAAGACTTAAGTACTGATCAACTGTGCTTAATGGAAATTTGTGAAGCCATCACTGCGGACAAAGCAGCGAAGGGCTGTTGAAGAGAAACTCTGGAAAGATTCGTCACTCAAGGTGGTTTACAACCCCCAACAGAATTCTCATGTTCTATTTGGCTTAGAAGAAGTCCAACCAAAGCTTTATTGACATTAATTACGTTCATCGTAAAAATCTAGGCACCTATGTAATTCAAGATCAAAACCAAACATTCGGTAATCTATGGTGCAGAGCATTTGCATTAATCAATCTTTCTATCGCGTTATTTCTCAATTGATTTGAAGAAAGTCATTGATCCAGTAATTTTTGAAACGGGGGTTTGGGCTTTCCTGAAAATATCCTGATATCAATGTTAGCTGACGACAAAAATAACACAAAGAAATCGGTCCTCCAAAGAATTTTGAATTTGCGCAAAGTCAAACGGTCTGCTGCAACCCAAACCCTTTTAGCGACTAATATCCGTATCTTAAACATACCAACTTTTGACCTTTGTGTGACAGATTATGTAAACTTTATTACGTGGGAGAATGTGACAGAATGATTTAGTCATGACATGATTTCAGGAGCAATAGTAAACCCAGCAATCATTTCTACGGCAATACTATAGCATTACTATCAAGTACTAGCACTACTATCAAGGGGTATCCTTGTCGTACTCAAGCTACAGAACGAATAGTCACAGAAGCATTTTCTGCTGTAAGCGGATCATACAGAAGAGATGGGTTAAAAAGAAATAGCCTGGAATCACGAAACCTCAAGCCAGTTTTCAACACCAAACGTGATTACCGTTCACTGTAATTCCGAAGATTTTTTGATTCTTCTTGATTTAATTCTTAAGAAGTTGTAATATGTTCCTAAAGCTTTTTTTTCTCTGCAACCATTTAGTATATGTCCTCTCATTCCAATAAACATTTAAAAGTACTAAAGGCCTGTTTCACTTAAACAAAAATCACTTTGATATTTTACCATTGAAAAGCTTAAATACCAAAACTTCATCCCCCTTGCAAAGAGCTTAACATAAAATTTATTATTTTTATTTTATTTTTCCCTTAATTAATGTACCTCAGAACATCTTTTCCGTGCAGGTAGGTTTTGAAATTCTTCAGAAAAAAAATTCAACTGAATTTGACTTTTTGCTATAAAAAAGCTCAAATACCTAAACTTCATCCCCCTTGTGGCAGTACTGAACTTAAAATTTAATTTTTTTAATTATTTTTCCCCATGTATCTATATACCATAGAACATCTTTTCCCCATAGGTCGGATTTGAAATTCTGAATTTTTTTTTTTTTTTCGATCCACCCTAATCCACATGCTTTTACCAATAAGTTTAAAAAAAAATATTGTAAACTGCAATTAATTGATTAGTTATGCATTTTTATTCATAAAAAAAGATTATAGTAAGATCATTATATATAACAAAAGTCAAAATTAGTTACTTTTTACCTACTGCCTCTAAAAGAGAATTTGCACGTTACCAGTCCAGCGTACCACTTGAGATCACCAGTCTGTGACGTCACCTGGCTACTGACTCTTGTCTGTCAAACATTTTCTATATACTGGCACCGGCGAGTCCCATCACTTGCTCTCTCCACAGACCACCTACAGGCTGCGCAACAATCACTTAGTTGACGTCACAGAACTGGCAATCTAACCTTCGAAACCCGACTGGTAGCGTGTAAATAAGGCTTAACCGCATATACCTTTCCAGTTTCAATAAAATCGATTTAGTATTTTCAGATTAAGAGGTTATTTTTAAGTTTTTCTATTATGACGTATGAATGGACTGGCGGACAGATACCATCATCAAAATTTTTAAATTTTTGGAATCAGAATGTAAACGAAAAACACTCACTTCCAATAGCTAAGCAAGAAGCGGTAAAATAAAAAATTGACAAATACTGCTCTGATTAACTCGAAATGCTGCAAGTAAATAGCTCTATGTTTATTCATGAAACAAAACAAAGAATTACCATTAGAGATAAAAACAATTATTGAATTTTCATAAATTATAAGATGGCATCATATTTGAGTCATTAGCAAAATGAGGTTTAAATTCAAAACAAACAACAAAAACGACATTAATAGGGTATATGAGCACCCGTCACATGCATAAAAAGTGTACAGTGCGTGATCATGTTTGTTACATGTTTACACCGCACAGTTCAGTAATCCCCATTCTTCCTGTAGGGCAGTTTTTAAATCTCTGAGATTGACTGGAGGTGTGAAACGTCTACATACAGCACGGTCCAGAACATCCCAAAGATTTTCAATTGGATTAAGGTCCGGCGAGTGAACCGGTCACTCCATATGCGCAATCCCCTCACTCTCCAGAGAGTCGTCAACGATGGCAGCTCTATGGGGACGCAAATTATCGCTCATTAAAACGAAAGAAGGACCAACTGCTGCAGCTTACAGTTTCACAATGGGGTCTAAGAATTCATCTCAATACCGAACAGCTGTCATAGAACCTCGCTTGAAGATGTGCAGGTCGTTGCGATATCCCAATGAAATCCTTGCCCAGACCATGATGCTTCCACCTCGGCCAACGTCAAATACTTCAACGCCAACTATTTGACAGAAACCTCACGATAACCATAGAAATTGAAGGAAGCTTTGACGTCACATATTTTGTTGAGTGCTTTGATTGGACTGGTTTCGACTCTGTTTTAGGCTTTTTTTTTTTTTTTTTTTCTTAATATTTAAATAGCTATTTTTTTAAAGAACTTTTGTTTAAATATTTAGAACCAGAAAAAAATTCTTCATAAATATAAACTAATTTCAGTCGTTTTTAAATAATGCGGGAATTGTCCATGGCAATTCTGGACTCGTATGTGACTCCGACCGTACGGACCACTCATTGGTAGCCTTTGACAAAGAGTAAGTGACAGATATCGTCTTACCAATGACCGCTTTAACCACAGATGTCACACGTGTGGAGGGCGATCTTCAATTCCGCTTGGCTACAACAGCAACATATCGATCTTCCGCTGGGGTCGTAACTCTTGGACGACTGGCTACAGGTCGTCGGATAACTGTTTGACTCTTTGGAATTGTTTCCATAATTATGAAATGACGGAATGATGAACGCCGAAGAAAAGAGCAACATCTGTGATAAACTGTGCTGCTTCAATGCTTCCGACAGCCGGCCAGCGCTCAGAATCTTTTATTCATCTTCTGGAAACCATAGAAACAAGTCTAGTTTGAAAACAAATCGATCGAATGTTCTAAACACCTTTCATCATCACTTACACGCAACTCCTGTAACCCTTCACAATGCCGGCTTATACAAGTGCCTGTTTTGCATATTTCTCGACTCCGAAACCGTGATTGGCTGTTAAATAACATATTTGCATACTTCTTTCCACTTTTGCAGCAAAAATTTAAGCTACTTTAATTTTGATTGGCTTACGGAAATTAACATTTTCCTCTCCGTGCTTAACTTTTGGAAGTGAGTGTATGCCAAAAAATCGCAGTCTATTATTTAGACAGTTAGCATTCTTTCTACTAATGATGTATGTTGATCGTAGTGTCTGTTTATCGGAAGAATAACTTTTACCAGATAATGTAGATATTAGAATGCGCTATAAAATCAAGACTGATAGATTTCGAAAAGGGGTGATGCACTGTGGATTGGTTGTATTCAGATTATCTGGCGCCGTCAGCAACACGAGGGCTATAATGCGCCGAAACATTTCGTCATTTAACAAACCAACATACATTTACAAACACCCATGCCAACACGGGACTCGAACCCGCAACCTCGCGGTTTAGAAGCCAGCACGCTAACCACTATACCGTTTGGTCGGCAATGATGCACTGTGGAAATTGGCTTCCAATGGATATTAAGTAGATGCCTTTTTTCTTGGAATTTTCCATGGAAAGTTGTCAGTTGTTTTTTTTCCATGGCAATAAACAACATGGTGTGAACTAGACAGATAGACAGTGTGATTGACAGACATTGTTATGAAATTACATAAAGACTGAGCTTACACTTGATATGGCATTCCTCCCCACGTCCACTCCATTGACCACTATGGTTTTGGAGGAGAGGCTGATATTTCCATTGAGGGCGCTCTGCAGGACAAGGTTCCCATTCTGGATGACGATGCGAGCTCTGAAGAATAAAACATAAGGTTGTTGGAATTAGATATCTTAGAGTGCTGAAATTCTAAATTGCCACAATTTTATACAGAGAGTAAAAAACCTTCTAAAGTGCCAATTCATCATGCAGGTTATCACTCTGGCAAATCATTCATTTCCCATACATTTATTTTAGTGTTCAGTTTGCACTAATCGATTAGTCTTTTCGTCCTGTTTCCAGATGTATTCCTGCCGACCAAACGGTGTAGTGGTTAGCGTTCTAGATTCTAGACCGCGAGGTTGCGGGTTCGAGTCCCGTGTTAGGCATGGGTGTTTGTAAACGTATGTTAGCTTGTCTAATGACGAATGTTTCGGAGCATTACAGTCCTCGTGTTGATGACGGTGGCAGATAATCTGAAAACAACCAGCCAACCAACCAGATATATACCAAAAAGTGATTTGAGATTAAAAAATGGAGTGAGCATTTTTTCACTTTTACGCCATAAAATAATGGATTGGGTACCTTTTCACCATTTAATGCCATAATAGGAATTTGCTACTGTTGCACAAATTGTCTGTATATAGTGTAAATAGTGACGTATCATTTAAAAATTCTATTGTAATTTATTTTTATCTTATTTTAATTTATTAACAGCAATTATACAGGTTAGAAAAAGGTGGCAACACCTAAAGCAATCGAGAAGTTTCGAGATGTTTCTTTTCCGATGAATTGGCTGGAAATTTCTCGATTGTTCTCACGTGCCTGCTATAAAAAGACCGGCGATCGGGAAAGTTTTCAGATTGACTTCGGACTTCGTTGAAAGCTGATCGCTTTGTTTACCTATTGGAGTGAGCTTGTATAATCGCTGAATTCGAAATTGTTTTTGCTGCAGCTTGTGTTGAAGCTTGAGAGTGACCGTTGCCTCTGAATAAATTTTGTGAGTTTTCTGAAGTGAGAATAAATATTTTTATACCGTAAAAACTGTGCCATCATTGCCTCAGTGGAAAAATTTATAACACTACGATAACTGATCTCTAACTAAATCTTCTGGATAGCGCATGCTTGTTTACCGACTTGAATCCGAAGAAGGCTTAACATTCACCATAGAGATATATAATTGCAACTTCCTCCAAAACTAGATATAACCGGTTGGTAACCATGGGCAACTTATTACGTAACCATAGATCAGAGAAAGTATTAAATTGGCTTCGTCTGTTTGCAGAGAAGAAACCGCTTACAAGCTATCCAGAAGTTAGAGTTTGAGACCAGTGACTGCGATAGATCATCACTAGAATAAGAGTGATAATATTGAACGATATCTCTATGTTATGGGGTCACTTTATATCATCATGGGGTTATAGTTTAAGGGGACACACTCCCCTCCCCCCTCCCCTCACAAAAACAAAACCTAAGCAAGCCAACTATCAACAGGAGACTATTTGTATCAATCATAGACTTATAATACTAACTAGACGGCATGTTTAAGGTTACCTCGTGTAACGAAAATGAAAACCACGTGACGGGTGGCCGTTTCGAACGAAGGAGGGGGGCGGACCATTCATTTCAATGGAAAAGCTTTGGGGTGTCCTACCGAAAATCATTGAATCCAGTAAAAATGGTTCGATACTGATCTGCTTTTGATTGTAATGAGAAATCTCAGAAAGGGGGTTCAATAAGGTTGGTTGTTCTCAGATTATCTGGCGCCGTCAGAGACTCGAGGGTTATAAAGCGCCGAAACATTTGTCAAGCCAACATTCATTTACAAACACCCATGCCTTACACGGGACTCGGAACCCGCAACCTCGCGGTCTAGAAGCTAACACGCTAACCACTATACCGTTTGGTCGGCGGGGTTCAATAAGCTTTCAAAAGTGCTATTTTTTAAATTTTCTGTATAATTAAGGTTTTTATAGTGCACTCATAAATATGTTCTTGTTTCGCATTCTCAGAAAGCTAGCTTTAATTGGTTTATTATGGATTTTGTTTTGTAGCTAATTTCTTTGTTTGCTGTAGCTAATTTCTGCAAATTGCAGTTAATATTGAAATAGAAAAACAGACCAATGTTGTAGCTGCTTTTTGAAGAAATTAGTGGCTATTTAAGGATTTTAATTTCACTTGTAAGTATCAACAGCAAATTCCGCGTAGTAGCCAGATTGGCGAAGTTTGGCGCTATTATCAAGGTCGTGATCGCTATGCTTATTCTTTCTTTCTTTTTTTACCCATTAATAAATAATCTGAATCTTTAAAACTGATGATTAAGAAAGTTTTTAATATTGTTTTGATACTTTCGTATCGGTTTACCTTGTGATTTTTTTAAAATGAACCTTACGGATTTTTTGGCTTTAACATATCAAGAATATTGGGTGGATAGAGAATATTTCGTGTAATAAAACACTAATATTTAAGTTTCTTTTTCTGTTTGAGTTATAAATACGATTTTTTCTTTAAAATTATCAGAGAAGTCAATTTTTCTTCAAAGAAAAAGACACATGAAAGTACACATGAAGTATAAGTTATTTATATATGATGAAAATATTTGTTTTATTAACTTCAATTTTTTTGTGTGTGTTTGTTTGTGGCGGGCAAATCTACGGAAGGCTAATTAACCTATTTGCCGTTATCCAATAGAACTGAAACTTGGCAGATAGAATGTCTTGTCTTCGACAAAGTCTATCAAATTTTGGAGGATGTCACTAAAAGCCTTCTTTCACACAAGCTACTGTATTACCGCTTCGAAAGAATAATTAACCCACTTGCCTTCATCCAATCGATCTGAAAATTGGCAAATAGACTCATTTTAGGACTACAAGAATTAGAATTTATAGAAGTTAAAAGTAATTTATTATACAATAATTAAATTTGTTTCACAATAATTAAAAAAACCACAGCACTAAATTCCAAGTAATATAGCTGACAAACTCGCTCAAATAGCGAAAACTCAAAATTTTTATTTTTAATTGTGTATAACATTTGTAAAAAAAAAAAAAAAAAAAAAAAAACACACACCTTAAATGGAAAAATTACTTAAATTATTTTTTCTTCTAAACGGTTGGTGGATTTACATTTTGGGGTGATATTTTTCTTATTCTAAAGATTATACGTTTCATGAGATAATTTTAGAAATTGAATTATCCTGGTCCTTCAGTGACGTAAGGTTGACAAACACTTTTTGCGTCTGGTAACCTACCGCACTTTGATTTTCAATGAGGAAAGGCTCAACGATTTTTGATTTCTGCCTCGAAAAACTTGTGTATTTTAGAAGGAAGCCAAGTTGGCGACATCAGTTAAGTCATTAGTGATGTAACATTCATTCAAAACTTAGCTCACTTTTAAACGATACCAGCAAGCTTTCGCCGGATACTTAAATCGTATGCAACTTTTTTAGCTAAAAATTAAAGAAAGAAGGATTACCAAATAAAAAAGAATTGTCATTATTTGGCAAGTTATGTCATATTTGGCAAACAGATACAGTTCAACTCATTAAAGGTTGATTTTCGACCAGTTTCGGTCATTTTTGCCACGGCAGACGAGTGGATTCGTAATCTACTAAATTTTCGTTACATTGTATAAAATATTCAGATAGATGTTTAATGTAGTACCTAAACTTTCAATCGCCTCTCGGACCTCTACGCACTTTTCAAAGCAGTGAATGTCGAGCACCATGCAAGGCTCGATTCCAAGACCTATTGCATAGTCCAACTCGTGGTTGGAAAAGACTGCGAAAGAAACTAGACAAGCAACAGCCCCATCGAGCAAAAAATTTGCAAATGATGTTTCATCGCAAATGACTTCAGGAGGTCCGACATCTCCTAAAGAAACCCATGCTAAATTCAACAACTTTGGGAGAAACCAATTCATCTATCATTCAAAAAATTTCACAGTACATTATTTTAACCTTTAGCACTCCGCTGTTCCCTCTCAGGGGACATTGCAATTCTAGCATATCACTCGGATGTCCCCTAACAGTAAAGTTTATTAGTGATTACGGGGAATTAACTAATTCCAGCACAATTTTTTGATAAATTCATGTTTCCCTGGATTTTTTTTCTTGAAATAGCACAATAAATCAAATCAAAATATGGTAAAATTACTAAGATATATGTAAAAAAAAATTGTCAGCGGGTTTTGTGTCAGACGAGAACGCGAGAAGTGAGCTCAAGACGCCGACGGTCTGAGCTCTTCTCTGTTACATTTTAAAGTAACTATAAGGAGGGTTTGTAGATGGTTTGGTTTTTGGAAATTGAAATTGATTGGCGCAAGAGCAACACTAGGGCCAAGCTGCGCCCAGAGAAGAGAGAGATTATGTAGAAGAAAGGTTGGTCTGGGAGCATGCTTCACACTGTATGGTGATATTTCTAAATATAAATAAACAAGAAAAAAACAATCCAACACCAATGATGCATTACAAGTTAGCCAAAACACTTATAGATCAGTTGAGAGGTGATTTTCTGGAACCGAGAACGCGTTCATCCACATCTTCGGTGGACAACTGACTAAATAATAAGCTAGGTACATATTCTCTGTGTGGGAGAAAGAAAACGGGATAGTATTGTTTATTCTCACAGGAAAACATCTGGTGGAAAACCGTCAAACTACTTATTATTATCAAACGTGCACAAATCAGCCTGCAATGCATATTGGGGAGTGTTTCAAAGTTTAACGTACTGCACAAAATTAGAAAAAATTAAAATATTGATTTTTTTGCAAATATATATTCTATATGCCAACCAATTCATAAAAATCCAATATCATTATAATATGTTACTTGGTTCCAAAACTATTCTAAATAGTATGAGGATTCATAAATGCCACAAAGTCTCGCTGAGTAGCTGGTAGCTAACGTCCAAAATGGTTCAGTTGGTTGTTTTCAGATTATCTGGCGCCGTCAGCAACACGAGGGCTATAATGCGCCGAAACATTCATCATTAGACAAGCCAACATACATTTACAAACACCCATGCCTAACACGGGACTCGGAACCCGCAACCTCGCGGTCTAGAAGCTAGCACACTAACCACTATACCGTTTGGTCGGCCCAAAATGGTACGGAGCGCAAAGGATTAATAGTTTTTAAAAAATATGCATCACTATATTTTTAAATAAGGTATAACTACAGAAAAAGTACCATTTTAAAGAGACAAATTTACATTTTTCGCATCCTACAGACTTGGACGAGACAAACTCAACAACACCAGAAACTCAATTTTTTTTTAAAATTATGCATATATTTCGTTTTGATTATAACAATTCAGTTCAATTTACGTAAAAAAAAAAAAAAGAATAACTTACTGATTTGCATACGGATCTCCGGTACCGGCATCAGACACAAAAATCCCTAAAAATACCAGCACTAGCTCCAGCAGCCACATATTGGCCATAGTCCAGCTTCCAAGCTTACTGATACGAGCTACAGCAGAGCTCGCGTTGAAGTCGATTCCTTGTAACAGTATAGCTGTGCAGCTGGGGCTTTTTATTGCGTGGTACGCCCCTCCGAGTGGTACTGTTACGGGAGATTGTTAACGGATACTAAGTGGCACTGTTTAGTACCCTAATAGGAAGAATGTCGCTAGTGAGAATGAGTGATTTTGTTACTTTTTTTTAGAGTAGCTGTATATTAGGGTGGTACTTATTTTTCAACTTTCAATTATTTTTATTTTCTTTAGGGGTTTTTATTTTACGTTTTTGAAATACTGCAGTCAAAAATATTACAAAAAAAAAATTTAAATATGATGAGCATAACAGTTTTGGAAATTTAAAATGAACATAATGAGTTTTGAAACATGTTCAAGAGCTCACAGAATGTTCAGTTTTGAAACATTCAGTAAACTCAACTTTTAATTTACATTTTTCTTCTTATAATTAATTTTTTTTTTCGTTGAAAAAATCTTGATTATGATAAAAAAAAAATTATATGCAATTAATAAAGGCCTTCCACAATTTACAACGGTAATTGTCTTTTGTTATTTCATCAATTAGAATACAAGATATAGCTATCGTTCGGATTTTTTTTTTTTTTTTTTTTTTGCTTACTGTACCTATTATACATAATATATGCTACTAATATGTATAAATATATACTGCGATATATATGCAAATGCTATTTAAGTGTATAACACAATAGTAACAAGCAAATGCGGTTTATTCACCTTACACCAACATCAACTAGTAAAATATATTTCTTTTTAACAATATGTTTATTTTGCAATCGTTTTATAGACAGCTTTTATTTATGAAAAATTGTAGATGACAGTGTAAATACATACTTCAAAGTGGTAGCAACATTTATGATATTTAGAGTCTTTTTTTCACACTAGAATTAAAATATGCCGGATTTTTTTTAAATGTGCTTTCTACTAATTAAAGCTACATAAATAATGTTTGGAATAATTAATCGAGTTTAATGATTCACCAATCGAAAGCTACACAATGTTTATATAAAAAAAATTATGTTAATGAAGCTGGAATGGTAAAAGAATTCTTAAAATTGTATATCACAATCAAACTTTGTTTCTGTAGTTTTGTAAGATTTATTTAACACGTTGACTAACACGGAATTTTGCACGATTTCAGTCTAAAAAGAAAATTTGATTAAACCTTTAACTGCTGTATGCGGTCTGACAGGCCAAGAGTCATTTTTTGTGTAATGCTTCCACCTACTAAAATACTTTAACTTTGACTTTTATATTAATTTTTCCGATACTTTGTTTCTTACATTTTAAATAAGTGTTCACTAATTTTTTTATGGCGCAGTATGAACCACGTGTTGACATTGCGCCAAAATTATCAAACCACCCAAACACAGCACTCGTCGACGTGTTGATTGAAGAAGAGATTGAACCAGTGGTGTGAGTTGAATGCAACTCGTATGGCAGTCAACGTGTTAAGTATATATAAAAAAAATAAACATTGTCTTTTTATCATTATTTGTTTCACTTTCATAAATCAAGCTGATATGCAGCTATTATTTTCTAATCAACTTTTTAACACTGTAAAATATTATTCCTTTGACAAAGTCAATGACAAATCTTTGTTTCAATGATAATGTAAATACTTTCACAAGCCTATTCTTTTCTTACTTGTTTGTTTTGCTGTTTTATGGCGCAAAGGCAACACAAGGGCCATGCTGCGCCAAACAAACGATAAAAGGAACTAGAATGGATGATGAGTTATAAATAGATGAAGGTAAGATATTATATTTTATTTCTTTTATTATGTCATAAAAACTCCTTTTTAAAAAAGCTTAAAACTAGCCATGATTATAAAAACTAGATGTGATTTAAAAACCCGATTGCTCTTAAAAATGCAAAAAGATTTGGATGGGGGTTTTCCCCAACCAAATCCTGTAGATTTAAAACTGTGCTTTTAAAAAATTGAAGACGATAAGGATGAAACTTTGGACATGAAATTAAAATATGAAGCCCAGTCATGCTGCATTGACACGTATTACAAATGGGTGGATCTTCTCCCAGTAACAAATGGCGGTGAGTAAATCAGGTATGACCAATGCGCAGACGAGTCAGCTTGACATCTGTCCGACGCATTGGATTTACTGGCCACATATGAAGATGATTTTTAATGCTGTGAAGTTTGTTGTTGATTTGCAAATCCCATGCTTCTTGACGTAAAGAAAATATAAACTTATGAATATGTGATTTTATGTCTTGGTAAGGGACTGGCTGCTGAAAGGGGATTGAAGCCGCTTTAGCAGCAGAGTCAGCCAATTCATTTCCTGAAATCCCTACGTGACTAGGTACCCAGCAAAATAAAATAACAAAACCTTTCCTATCAAGTTTGTGTAACAGAGATAATATGTCAGGAGCTATTGGATGACACATGTTGTTAAAGTGCTCCAGACTTGTTAAAGCACTTAAACTATCGCTGTATACACAAAACTTGCGATGGGAGCAGAAAGAAATGTGCAGCAGAGCACAAAAAATTGCCACCATCTCAGAAGTAAAAACCGAGCAAGATTTATGAAGCGTGAAGCTGACTGTGGATGTGTCAGACACAACACCAAAGCCAACACGTTCACCTGTTTTGGATCCATCAGTATAGACTGCATGAAAATCACTATACCGAGATCGGTGTAAACAAAAGATCTTCTGCAAAATTTCTGGGGCAGTGTCTGCTTTGTAATGCATCGCAAATGGGTTTAAAAACTGAAATGATGGAATATCCCATGGAGGAAAGATTTGAGAATTAGCCAGCTGGATATCTAGGTCACTTAGAGCTGCATCCGACAGAACAGATTGAGCTCTTTCAGAAAATGGGCGAATGCTAGATGGACGTGCATTATATAGCCTACCAAGATATGCGTCAAGACTCAAATTCCGTAAAGGATGAGAAGGATCAGATTTTATTCTACAGTAGTAGTTAGCTCTTAACTTTTTGCGCCTAAGGTCAAGCGGGAGTTGACAACACTCTTTCAACAGACTTTCAATGGGTGAGGTGCGATATATTCTTTTCTTACATCATAGTGTTTATGTCCTTATCTTAGATTTTTCCACATGGAATAACAATGATCACTTTAAGGCAGTATTAAGAATTATTACTTTTATAAATTGCTACTGCCTATTTTACTGATTTGTGAAAAAGTCAGAATTTAAAGTTCTCATTTTGACCCAAGTAAACATTTATTTATAGAGAATATCCAAAAAATTAAGATATTTTGAATGTTTAATTTTATCACTAATTATGCACATGAGTGCTAAAATAATACTTTAGACGAACATTTTTCAAATAGTGGTCGAAATGATTCAAGGGAATGAAAATAACCACTTTTATTTGAACTTTTAACACAGGATTGAAAAGAAAAAAAATAGATTCTTTGTATTTTAATATATAGAAGAATTTTCCAATGTAAATTGGAAAAATAACAATACAGAAAAAATATTCATATTTCATATGATTGTCACTTAGGTAATATGGAGAGAAAAGTTTTTTAATTGAGATAATTGTTTTATAAGGGCAACAAAGAATATGTGTATGATAAAATGAAAATTGGTAAAACGTTTTCGGGAGCTACATATAAAAACTGGAGAAAAAAAAAGTATAAACAAAATTAAAATCCACACATCCAATTCCATAAAAATGAACTTTTTTTTTATCTTCTTACTTTTGTAAATAGTTTCAAGAAAGGAATTTTAATCTCACCAGAACACTTAAAAATTATTTTTAAAAACTGGCAAAATTATATTAAAAAAAAAAAATACATGACCTGCATAATTTCCACAGGTCATCATAAAAAGGGCCTATTATACAAAATAAAGATTAATAATATACAGTATCTTTTCTTAGCTCAGCCAATGCATATCACCAACACCTCTATCTGAAGTGTAACCGTCTGAAGTGTAAACGACAAAAACCCCATCGAACTTATTATAACCCATAGAAATCTAGATTTAAAAATGAAATATCCGAGATTAAAGCCTGAAAACTACTTGTCGCAAAGTATAGTAAAAATAAATATGGTTTCCAACAAAAATCCAATAGCGGCTATGTGCTCTTTACCCCCCAAATACTACCTCGAAATCTGTAAAAGATACCCCATACTCGCAGTTTGACAAAAGTAGTTGAGAACCACTAATTCTTATTCGATAAAACATTGGAAATCGTAGTTTCAGCCGTTACAATGAAAATCGAAATTGAAAAATTGAAGTGAAATCAGTCAATGAAGGATTCAACGAATGTCGGAAGAAAAAAAAACCTCTTATCAACGACACAAATATCAGATGTTACAGTTTTGTGTGCGAATCCTGTCCATCTCCTCGCAGTGATCCAGAAAATGAGCGGACCCATCAAACTAATCAATAAGTGGACATTTCGTGCTGGCCACAACTATACTAAACTTCAACTTAACTAGACATCACTTAGACAGTAGATCGTCACAGTGCTCATAGGTATTTAATCCATTTTGGCGGCGTGAAAGCATAATGTTCGCCGAACCACAACCCTGTAGAGAAGAAAAGGCTATAAGGTTTGGCGAGAATTGTCTTCATTTCGCCAAAATGGATTAAATACCTATGAGCACTGTGACGATCTATCGTCTAAGTGATGTCTAGTTAAGTTGAAGTTTAGTATAGCGGACGGCAAATGAACGATCACTGCTTATTTTAGCTTTCAGTTCCATGTATTTCCCATCATCTCACCCAGTGCTAGAAGTGTGGGTTGACGCGTCCCCTCACTTTTCAAGAAAACACCCATGCGTCATCCCACATCTAAAACCACTGAAATACATTCCTCCAATTTTATAAAAACACTCAATCCGTCTAAAACTACTAAACAAAAATAACATTAACCTTTAAGTGTAGTGACACTTAGAAAAGTGATTTAAAGTTTTCAAATGGTAAAATAAACTATAGTATACATCATACTATCATAAAAATACACCTTTATACAAAGTATTATACGAGTATTTTTATTAACAAATACTGTTATGCCCGATAAACTTTTAACACTCTGGAGTAAATTTCTTTTAAATTAAATATCTCTTTTTATTTTAGTAAAGACAATCTACTTTCAAATGCTTTTCTAAGCTCTATTAATTTAATTTCAGGCTTGAGATTTAAACGCACTATTTAAATCTTATAATAAACAGTTATGCATATAATGTTGAATTATTACTTCATTTTATCTCTTGTTCCAAGTAAAAAAAAAAAATCGCAAAATATTACTTAAAATAACAATATGTTTTGGACCCTTGTTGAATGTTTAATGTTATGAAGTATATATTATTTCCTTCCTAGTTACGATTTCCTATTTTATGAAAAGAATATCAAAATTTATCAATGGGGGTGAGGAGAAACTTGTCACTAACTTTTAGGCATCGCCCCACTTTTTTACCCAAAATTCTACCACTGCTCTCAACCATTCAATATTTGAGACTTATGTATACCATAAGTGCTTCCAGGAAGAGGCCGTGGAATGGACATGCCCCTCTCCAACAACTTACGATTTATTTATTTTTTCAAAAAAAAAGTGAAGAAAAGTGTAAAACCACAGTAAAAAGAACACGTTTCGTGCAATATATATTTCTAAATTTAAAGCAAAAACTAAAGCTTCGCTAATTATTTAAATTTTTTTAGGAAACAGAATTTACGTTTTCTTAAAGCCAGCATTTTACATTTTTAAAAAATCTGCGTTTGAAGAACAATTTCCCCGAATATATTTATTTTAACGATACTCATATTTGAGTTTAAAGAAAACCTTAAAACCAGACAAATTATTTTTTCCTCTTTAGCTATTTAGATTGGTCAAAAACGCCTCATGTGTAGGTAAATTATAAATCGTACTAAGCAACTCCATCACTGCTGTGAAATTCGGTACGTCAAACTTTTTCCGTGGCAACCATGAGTTTGTTACGGTTGACCATAAAGTCGCCGAATTTCTTTCTTTAAATCTTTGAATTTCGATTTTGTTTGTGTGCATATGTGGAGGGAAAAAAATCTTCGGAACGATACCGAATAAAAATGCCATCATCCAATCGAACTGAAACTTGATAAAATGCATTGTTATCGACAACTATAACCTACCACTATTTGGAGACATAGTCAGAGGCATGGAATCGATTGTTTTCTACATAGGGATTAAACACTGATAACCTGATCACATGTCAAAATCGCTTACATAAGAGTTGAAGTATAAATGATTTGTATTTAAAATTCAGTTTTTTTATGGGTTTTTTTTTTTTTAAATTTCTATTCTCCAAGGCAGTTTTTCAGAAAGGATCTCAAATGTGAAATAGCTGGGAAAACTCTTGCGCGACTTTCTTGCAAAACATGGCCATGGGCAGATATGGGCATTTACTGAATCAATGAGCTGGATGTATTGCTACAAACTATCATATTGTTCACGACTTCCCCCTTTCCCCTTCTCGGCATGAGAGCACCTAACTTTAATGGACCTCTCTTTAAAGCCCTAGCTTGCTTCAAATCTGTCTCGACTGACTACTTTGACAGCGTTAACGCATCACCAGCTTGGTGGTTAACAATGAAATAAAGACCTCATGAAAACATTGTCTTTGATCACAATTTATCATTTTGTGAGGAGTCGAAATAAAATATTTATAAAGGGGGCCACGATGAGCTCAACTTACGATGATTTGTACAAAACCTATCTCTTGTCCGCATCAACTCACTATGAAATTCATATGGTAATTAAAAAAGCCCAATATATCTTCTCGCAGACAAGATGGTTATATACAAGACAATTCATTTGAGCTTTAGCAGACAATGCAGGAAGTCAAAAAAATATATGGTTAAATATTTCTTTATCTTCCAGAAAAATTCCGCACAGATGAAAATGATCCCGAATCCATAATAATTCCAATAAAATAAAGCAAGAGGATATATTTCCATCCTATCGACTGATTAGTTAAATGTGGAAATTTTGAAAGAATGTTTAAAGATTTCTTAATATCCTTGTCAATAACAATTTCCTGAAGCATAGGATTTCTTGCATTCCGAGAGTGCCATGTGGATTCTGCAATTCAAACAGATAATATAAAATCAGCTAATTTAAATATGTCAAACAAGGTACATTTAACGTTATTTTATTTTATATACTATTGAGTCGATGGAGATGGAATTTCGACCACTACTTTGCATTAAAAAAAAATTGAGGAGAAATAGAAGAAAAGAATTTAAAACAAATATAAATGTTAGTGACTATGGAAGAATGGACGGCTGAAAATATATTTTGCTATTGTCATCCTTACCCAATGGAGAAAATTTAAAATTATGCATGCATCTACAATTAAATCCATCCCAGAACGACCATACATCTACTCTACCATTCATGGCCGTTGTACATTATAAATAAGTTGATAGAAAACCTATTAACTTAGAGAAATTAATTAGCAGAACAACGACTATTTAAAATTAAATCCATTTGAAGTATTTTTAAGCTGAAAAAACATTTCTAACATTAAACATTCTTCCATTTCTAAAGGAATAAAATTGATAGTTAAATGTTTGAAATTAATACCTCATTTAATTAGTTTTTCGGCAGTTACGAATACTCCTCGTGCGAAATTTTGGGCAAGTAAATTTTTTTGTTCTTTTCGTCTACACAGAGATGGGAGTAGTTGAAGTTTAGTACTTCCTAATCTTGAAAGGACAATTCAATATTATTCACTTCCTAGAACTGTTTAAACTTAAATTCAAACATGACCATAAAAAAAATAAGTTATAAACTACGTGTAGATTATTAAATGCAACAAATTGTATATTTTAAATATAAAACAAGGCATAAAAAAGTAATAATTTTTATTTAAACTCATATGTACAACATTAATACAAGCTTGAAATATGAATTAGTCTTAGGAAGTTAGTCAATGAATGTTCCATCAAAATGTACAAGGCAATGGTATAAAACACATATGAACACAACAAATATGCACTTATTTCCTCTTGGAAACTCGAAATTAAAAAGTATAATTAATGTAACCATTAAAAAATGAAAAAAATGGCAGCTAAATAAGACACTTTAATTTATCAAACCGCTTACTTTCAGTTGGTAAGCATTCAATTTAATTTCGTAGTGTTTTGTTTAAGTAGTCTAGTAATCGATGCTCTCGACATTATAATAAACAATTACCCTACGATCACATGAGAAAAATCCACTTTTATTATTTCCTTAACATAGAAAGCTTTCAATTAAAGGGACGCAACTGCAGCATGGATAATCAAGGTTTTCTCATGATACTATCCTATTAATGTTGGGACAATGATTTTCGATAGTTTTTAATAAGGCACTTATTAAGATGAAGACAAAATAGTTTTTCATGAGAGCTCTGATTATGATTAGTTTCTCATAGGAGAAATTTGACTTGATAATTTCTTTATTTTGTGTAATTATATTACTTTAGAACATTCATGGATGAAACATTTTGTCCCTATAAACTCGAGGTCAATTCAAGTATTCCTTCTGCATTTTGATTTTTTCCGCTATATTTTTTTTTCCCCTTATGAAAAAATATATTAGAGGGTGTTGCTGTTGGTAATTTCATAGGCTCTATTAGGATGGGGCAATCAAGTGTCCTTAAATCTAACGACTTTAAAAAATAAATGATCAAGTAGATAATTTACAATTTATTTGAATTAGAAAATGTAACATGGATTTCCATTATTCAATATCAGAAAAATGTTTTGTATGGTTATCAATATTTAATTTGATTAAAAATTAACATTTTTAAACCATAATGGTTTTAACAAGAACTTTTGCTGCAATGCAACTCTTCGTAACCGGTTTGTACCCCTTTTAAATAATCTTGCTAGTACTCGTACTCTTTTTTCGGTGCTAATTTTATTCTAACGAATTTATATTTATTTGTATTGAAACACTTAAAAACTTTTGGGAATAGTTTCTTCAAACTTAACTTGTGAAGAAGTGCGTAATAATTATATTTACAATTTTTCAAGAAGCTACACTGCCAAAGCTGTGCATGAACTAAAGATAAGTAGTACAGCTTTTACGATTTTCAAGATTATTTCTAATTTTTAGAAATCCTTCATCAAACTTTGTATCTCTTAACCAAAGTTTGGGCCAGGACTAAGATTCAAATGAAGGTATGGCCTGTACCAAGACAATTTTAAGTTACTTTTTACACAATCTCAACGATAACAGAAATTGCGAATAATTTTTTTAAACTAATTTCTTTCGACTAGGTTATTCAGAAGAAATGCGTTAGTATATTTGAAAATATTTATTTAAGTATATTAACAGTGATACCTTAAAAATAATCTTACATTTTAAAAAGAATTTAACTTTCCGCCCGTAATTAAGTTTGACAGTTATTTATATCTAAAAGTGTACACAACTAATGAAGAAACGAACATTCAGTACTTTTTTGAGAAAATTACGGAATTTCAGTAACGAAATTTAATTAATGTATTTCGAATATCCGAAATGCGTTCAGGTAATTGTATACTTGTTCGATATTCTGTAGTTGGAAATGACTGCGGCAGTACGCTGTTTAGTGAAGCAAGGCAACATGCAGATCGAGCAGGGAAGAATGAGAAAATAGATTCAATTAAAAACTTACTCCGGTCTTATTAGCATATTAGATTGATAAGATTGTCCTTGCTTCAAATTCCTTTCTTTCATCACTAAAATTAACATTCTCGAAAATCCGACGTTTAAGGAGATTTGAAGATGCCATATTCCGCCTTTGACAATTCACAATCACACCTCTTTCTAAACTGTAAAATGCTGTTTTTATTCGTGACAAACGTTAACTAGCATCCTATTGTAAAATGCAAAAAGTCGCTGTTGTCGGAGGAATAATGTACTATAAAGAAGTAATTAAAGCACATGTGTGCAGTAATTTTAGTGTATCTTTGTACAGAATAGCTTTTATAAGAATAAGCATGCAAGTTCCTTGATTTCTAAAATCTTCCAAAAATTGTGATTATGTAAGACACTTAATATCCTCGTTATTTCGGGGTTTTCATTTTGCTTGGCACCTTAGTAATTTGAAGTGAAATTGTAAAACACTTCAAAAGCAATAACTATTGTAAAATGATAATAGAAGACCTATCACAATCCGAAGCTGTCAAAATGAGAGCATTGCTTTCGGCATCTCCTTATCGAGAATTTTCTCACCAGAAAATCTCAGACACTAAAAGAGAAGCGCATGCAGTAAAGCGAGAGGTAAATCAGTGTACAGTCCTGTAGACGGATATGGAAAATGAAATTATTGAAAGCACCATTGACCAATACCTACATATCATGAATTGATAAAGTAACTGCAATTTTTGGATTCCCAGTGCACGGGATAATACCGATCTCTTTTGATGAAAGGTTACACAACTTTACCATCACTAACATATACAATACATAACATAACAATTGCGAAGAATCTGAGTGCACTATTGTGTCATAACTTTTGTCAAAAAAAAATTCATATTCTGCACGTTCCCGAATAGAAAGCACATACGAGCACATTTGTTTTAAACCATAAAAGAATTGCTTTGAGCGTTCTGCAACAACAAAAAATCGCGAAATTCATAGATTACAATTGCGAGGGAATTCGTAGTTCAAAAAATTGAGTTTAAACACGATTTGTTCCATAACCTCAACAATAATTTCGCTTAAGAGATCTTTACATAGATTTCCTTCATAACGCACATGGCAATCATAGCATATAAAGCATATACATTTTGTAGTGGTTAAATAACCAATATCATTCCGCCCGCATAAACATTGCCTAGTTGCCAAGTTTCATTGATGATTGGTCAGAGCTCAATTTCTTCGAGATACGTAATAGCTGGACGTTTTAGAATTTTCACCAATTCCTGCCACTCAATAAAAAAAATGTAATTAAAACTTGCAAATAAATGGGAGGAACGTGACGACATGAAAACATGCAATAGAATAAAATTATTTATTGTAAAAAGGTCATTGATCAAGCTTTACTTTAAAAGAACCTTTACAGAAAGATTTTGTAAGGATTCTTTTAAATTAAGTTATTTTGATTAGATCAGCTAAAGTAGCCAAATATCTTTCAAATGGAAATTTCCGAATCCTATGCTACAGTCATTACCCAAAAAGAGACTAAAATATTGGACATTTAAAGCTCTCAAAGTATTCATTCAAATCTTTAATCAAAAGTTTGACCTTTACGAGTAAATTTGGGTTTGTTACTCAATTAAATTTAGCAAAATCTTCTACAACATGGGAGTGTGAAAATAAAATTCTACACCTCCAATAGAAGCGGAAAATCAAGAGACCTAACAGAGCTTAGTTTAGACATAGGCAAGGAATACATCTTCTCAGAGCTTTCTTTTGGAAACGCTTTTAAACAATTATTTATGGCATAACCACTTAGTGTAAAGATAGATATTCTGTTTTTTATGTGCAAACTTAGTCTTCATAGACGGAGTTTGAAATGGATTCTTCAAATTGCAAAATATATTTTATTTTGCAACGACATATTATAAATTAGGCAAGAGAAAGTTACTCAATTTGATGCCTCTTTAAACCTAGATTACAACATATTCATTTGATAGATTACTGATCCCTGCCAGTTTTGTTAATTCAAGATGTTCCCGTTGCAGAGTTAATATCTGTCAAGAGTAAAACACTGCTTACCACATTTCTATTTATGAATTGAAACGTACTTCTATATAACGTACACTACGTTGTTTAAAATTAAAGTAAAATATATACTTTTTTTAATTGCTAGTCTACAAGTCGAATGGTTAGTTAGAATAAGACTAATTTAAATTTAGATATCTATGGTTGAATTAGAGTTGGAAACTTGTCATTTGCTGAAGAGTGGTTTATTTTACAAAAATTCGCCTTACGGTAGATGGAAGTGAAATTAAGACATTTTACATTAGATATTTTTCAAAAAATTCAATATTACAGAGTAAGCCTTTCTATATTTGGGGTGAATGACTAATTGCATAATAAAAACTTCCGACATGTTTATAGCAAGAAACTTTACAAACACTTCTATAAAATTGAATTTTTATCTCATTTGTTAATAACTTAAGGTCCAGACAGAATAAAATTGCTCTACATCAAACTTTAATCGTTGGTCTAAATAGAGTACTAAGTAAAACATAATGCCAAGTCACTAAACACAAGCAATTTAAACAAGTACCTAAACATACACATTACGCAACGAATACCTACACACACACGAGCAATACAGAGCAAGTACCTACACACATTACGCAACGAGTATCTAAACATTCACACATTACGCAACAAGTACCTAAACATTCACACATTACGCAACGAGTACCTAAACATTCACACATTACTCAACGAGTATCTAAACATTCACACATTACGCAACAAGTACCTAAACAATCACATTACCCAACAAGTACCTAAACAATCACATTACCCAACAAGTACCTAAACAATCACATTACCCAACAAGTACCTAAACAATCACATTACCCAACAAGTACCTAAACAGTCACACACTACGCAACAAGTACCTAATCAGTCGCACATTTTTCAGACGAATACCTAAAAACAGACAAATTCACTGCCCAAAAAGTGCTTAAGCACACACATTGCGCAACAAGTACATAAAAACACACATATTACGAACGAATACCTAAACATTCACTCATTACGAACGAATACCTAAACATTCACTCATTACGGAACAAATACCTAAACATTCACTCATTACGGAACAAATACCTAAACATTCACTCATTACGCAACAAATACCTAAACATTCACTCATTACGCAACAAATACCTAAGCAATCACATTACCCAACAAGTACCTAAACAGTCACACACACTACGCAACAAGTACTAAACAGTCACACACTACGCAACAAGTACCTAAACAGTCACACACTACGCAACAAGTACCTAAACAGTCACACACACTACGCAACAAGTACCTAAACAGTCACACACACTACGCAACAAGTACCTAAACAGTCACACACACTACGCAACAAGTACCTAAACAGTCACACACACTACGCAACAAGTACCTAAACAGTCACACACACTACGCAACAAGTACCTAAACAGTCACACACACTACGCAACAAGTACCTAAACATTCACGCACTACGCAACAAGAACCTAAACAGTCACACACACTACGCAACAAGAACCTAAACAGTCACACACACTACGCAACAAGTACCTAAACAGACACACACTACGCAACAAGTACCTAAACAGTCACACACTACGCAACAAGTACCTAAACAGTCACACACTACGCAACAAGTACCTAAACAGTCACACACTACGCAACAAGTACCTAAACAGTCACACACTACGCAACAAGTACCTAAACAGTCACATTTTTCAGACGAATACCTAAAAAGAGACAAATTCACTGCCCAACAAGTGCTTAAGCACACATATTACGAACGAATACCTAAACAGTCACGCACACAGCAAGTACCTAAACATTCACTCATTACGGAACAAATACCTAAACATTCACTCATTACGCAACAAATACCTAAACATTCACTCATTACGCAACAAATACCTAAACATTCACTCATTACGCAACAAATACCTAAGCAATCACATTACCCAACTAGAACCTAAACAGTCTCACACACTACGCAACAAGTACCTAAACAGTCACACACACTACGCAACAAGTACCTGAACAGTCACACACACTACGCAAC
This sequence comes from Linyphia triangularis, assembly GCA_963978545.1. Lineage (NCBI taxonomy): Eukaryota > Metazoa > Arthropoda > Arachnida > Araneae > Linyphiidae > Linyphia > Linyphia triangularis. The sequence continues at coordinate 80,067,461 of OZ021731.1, forward strand.
AAGTACCTAAACAGTCGCACACACTACGCAACAAGTACCTAAACAGTCGCACACACTACGCAACAAGTACCTAAACAGTCACATACACTACGCAACAAGTACCTAAACAGTCACACACACTACGCAACAAGTACCTAAACAGACACACACTACGCAACAAGTACCTAAACAGTCACACACTACGCAACAAGTACCTAAACAGTCACACACTACGCAACAAGTACCTAAACAGTCACATTTTTCAGACGAATACCTAAAAAGAGACAAATTCACTGCCCAACAAGTGCTTAAGCACACATATTACGAACGAATACCTAAACAGTCACGCACACAGCAAGTACCTAAACATTCACTCATTACGGAACAAATACCTAAACATTCACTCATTACGCAACAAATACCTAAACATTCACTCATTACGCAACAAATACCTAAACATTCACTCATTACGCAACAAATACCTAAACATTCACTCATTACGCAACAAATACCTAAGCAATCACATTACCCAACTAGAACCTAAACAGTCACACACACTACGCAACAAGTACCTAAACAGTCTCACACACTACGCAACAAGTACCTAAACAGTCACACACACTACGCAACAAGTACCTGAACAGTCACACACACTACGCAACAAGTACCTAAACAGTCGCACACACTACGCAACAAGTACCTAAACAGTCGCACACACTACGCAACAAGTACCTAAACAGTCGCACACACTACGCAACAAGTACCTAAACAGTCACACACACTACGCAACAAGTACCTAAACAGTCGCACACACTACGCAACAAGTACCTAAACAGTCACACACTACGCAACAAGTACCTAAACAGTCGCACACACTACGCAACAAGTACCTAAACAGTCACACACTACGCAACAAGTACCTAAACAGTCACACACTACGCAACAAGTACCTAAACAGTCACACACTACGCAACAAGTACCTAATCAGTCACATTTTTCAGACGAATACCTAAAAATAGACAAATTCACTGCCCAACAAGTGCTTAAGCACACACATTGCGCAACAAGTACATAAAAACACACATATTACGAACGAATACCTAAACAATCGCACACACTACGCAACAAGTACCTAAACAGTCAAACACACTACGCAACAAGTACCTAAACAGTCACACACACTACGCAACAAGTACCTAAACAGTCACACACTACGCAACAAGTACCTAAACAGTCACACACTACGCAACAAGTACCTAAACAGTCACACACTACGCAACAAGTACCTAAACAGTCACACACACTACGCAACAAGTACCTAAACAGTCACACACTACGCAACAAGTACCTAAACAATCACATTTTTCAGACGAATACCTAAAAAGAGACAAATTCACTGCCCAACAAGTGCTTAAGCACACATATTACGAACGAATACCTAAACAGTCACGCACACAGCAAGTACCTAAACATTCACTCATTACGGAACAAATACCTAAACATTCACTCATTACGCAACAAATACCTAAACATTCACTCATTACGCAACAAATACCTAAACATTCACTCATTACGCAACAAATACCTAAACATTCACTCATTACGCAACAAATACCTAAACATTCACTCATTACGCAACAAATACCTAAACATTCACTCATTACGCAACAAATACCTAAGCAATCACATTACCCAACTAGAACCTAAACAGTCACACACACTACGCAACAAGTACCTAAACAGTCACACACACTACGCAACAAGTACCTAAACAGTCACACACACTACGCAACAAGTACCTAAACAGTCACACACACTACGCAACAAGTACCTAAACAGTCACACACACTACGCAACAAGTACCTAAACAGTCACACACACTACGCAACAAGTACCTAAACAGTCACACACACTACGCAACAAGTACCTAAACAGTCACACACTACGCAACAAGTACCTAATCAGTCACACACTACGCAACAAGTACCTAAACAGTCACACACTACGCAACAAGTACCTAAACAGTCACATTTTTCAGACGAATACCTAAAAAGAGACAAATTCACTGCCCAACAAGTGCTTAAGCACACATATTACGAACGAATACCTAAACAGTCACGCACACAGCAAGTACCTAAACATTCACTCATTACGGAACAAATACCTAAACATTCACTCATTACGCAACAAATACCTAAACATTCACTCATTACGCAACAAATACCTAAACATTCACTCATTACGCAACAAATACCTAAGCAATCACATTACCCAACTAGAACCTAAACAGTCACACACACTACGCAACAAGTACCTAAACAGTCTCACACACTACGCAACAAGTACCTAAACAGTCACACACACTACGCAACAAGTACCTGAACAGTCACACACACTACGCAACAAGTACCTAAACAGTCGCACACACTACGCAACAAGTACCTAAACAGTCGCACACACTACGCAACAAGTACCTAAACAGTCACATACACTACGCAACAAGTACCTAAACAGTCACACACACTACGCAACAAGTACCTAAACAGACACACACTACGCAACAAGTACCTAAACAGTCACACACTACGCAACAAGTACCTAAACAGTCACACACTACGCAACAAGTACCTAATCAGTCACATTTTTCAGACGAATACCTAAAAATAGACAAATTCACTGCCCAACAAGTGCTTAAGCACACACATTGCGCAACAAGTACATAAAAACACACATATTACGAACGAATACCTAAACAATCGCACACACTACGCAACAAGTACCTAAACAGTCACACACACTACGCAACAAGTACCTAAACAGTCACACACACTACGCAACAAGTACCTAAACAGTCACACACTACGCAACAAGTACCTAAACAGTCACACACTACGCAACAAGTACCTAAACAGTCACACACTACGCAACAAGTACCTAAACAGTCACACACACTACGCAACAAGTACCTAAACAGTCACACACTACGCAACAAGTACCTAAACAATCACATTTTTCAGACGAATACCTAAAAAGAGACAAATTCACTGCCCAACAAGTGCTTAAGCACACATATTACGAACGAATACCTAAACAGTCACGCACACAGCAAGTACCTAAACATTCACTCATTACGGAACAAATACCTAAACATTCACTCATTACGCAACAAATACCTAAACATTCACTCATTACGCAACAAATACCTAAACATTCACTCATTACGCAACAAATACCTAAACATTCACTCATTACGCAACAAATACCTAAACATTCACTCATTACGCAACAAATACCTAAACATTCACTCATTACCCAACTAGAACCTAAACAGTCACACACACTACGCAACAAGTACCTAAACAGTCACACACACTACGCAACAAGTACCTAAACAGTCACACACACTACGCAACAAGTACCTAAACAGTCACACACACTACGCAACAAGTACCTAAACAGTCACACACACTACGCAACAAGTACCTAAACAGTCACACACACTACGCAACAAGTACCTAAACAGTCACACACACTACGCAACAAGTACCTAAACAGTCACACACTACGCAACAAGTACCTAATCAGTCACACACTACGCAACAAGTACCTAATCAGTCACACACTACGCAACAAGTACCTAATCAGTCACACACTACGCAACAAGTACCTAATCAGTCACATTTTTCAGACGAATACCTAAAAAGAGACAAATTCACTGCCCAACAAGTGCTTAAGCACACACATTACGCAACAAGTACATAAAAACACACATATTACGAACGAATACCTAAACAGTCGCACATTACGCAACAAATACTTACACATTAAGCAACAAATACCTAAGCATTCACTCATTACGCAACAAATACCTAAGCATTCACTCATTACGCAACAAATACCTAAACATTCACTCATTACGCAACAAATACCTAAACATTCACTCATTACGCAACAAATACCTAAACATTCACTCATTACGCAACAAATACCTAAACATTCACTCATTACGCAACAAATACCTAAACATTCACTCATTACGCAACAAATACCTAAACATTCACACGTTTTTCACCGAATACCTAAAAACAGACGCATTCATTACCCAACGAGTACCTAAACACACACCCACTTTACGCAACGAGTACCTAAACATGCACACATTACTCAACGAGTACCTAAACATACACACTGTCTGCAAAAGGTCCCTGAGCACACGCACTTTCTGCAACAAGTCCTTAAACACACATAATACCAACATGCCCCAAACACACACAATACCAACAATTATTTATTAATACAATTATTAATTATATTAATTTGTAATATACCTACACCCATAAACACACAACCCGTTCGTCCAAACTGAATACAAATTTTAACTGTCTGGGGACTTTTACAAGCTACGTTAGTAAAATATTCCAAAATTTAACAAATACAATTATACTAAAATTATTGTGTAATGTAGTTGAATTAAAATGGAAGAATACTTTTGCTATAATCAATTAGAGAAGTAATTTTGAATTTTCCAAAATATCGATTTAAAAACGCAAATAAATCGCCTGCAACCTAAAAAGAATAGAATCTGGCGCAGAGCGTTCCTGACAACACGTTGCAACAGATTGGGTGTCCAAATCGAGCACAGACTTTTTAAGTAAAACACTCCAGGCAAAAGGTAGCAAATCTGCCAATAGTGGCCAACACTTTAAAAACTTTCTGCCGTTAAATAAACTTTTGACTGGTCTTACGATAACTTCCTACTGGCAAAAACGCGTTATTCCTCCCATTAACTTTCTATTGTTTTGAATCGGATCAAGTGGATTTTAATACATAGGTTACTGGTAACTTGATTATTTTAGTCTTGGTGATATATTCTTACTCACGCTTTATCATCGTGAATTTCGCAAGCCATGTAAATAAAAGGGTTGGTGAGCAGTTTAAACGATGGAAGAAATTGCAGGAAAAATTTATAATTCTAGCAGCATATTTCTTGATTTTAAAGTACAATGGTTTTCTCTATGTCTATGCGTGTTATTATGTTGGAAAAGACAATCGTCTAACTTAAGGGAAAGCTAACACAGATACTAATAAAAGATTACACCGAAGATCTGGGTTTGTCATTAACATAGGAGTCTGTTTTATGCGATGTTATACTGAAAGAACTTTGAAGTTTATAAAACTATCATCCCATGATTTTGATATTAAGGTTCTTTTTACATTAGAATATCTGCAAGTGAAGTTATAAAATATGAATAAATTTGAAATAATAATTCAAATAATGTATCAAAAAATTAAACTATTTCAAACGCTTTACACAAGTCTCTTTTTTTCCATTATGGATGCAAATTGAATATATATTTTCACTAATTCCAACTCACTAGTATGATTCAGCACTAATAAAGTCTGATTTTTTCCAACAATGATAAAAAAAATCACCTACTCATAGTCCGATCAGCTCAAACAATATAATAGAGTGGAAGGGATTTCAATAAATCTAGAAATGTCCGATAACGCCCTTTCTTTCCATTTGTCTCCCTATTTACTAAACAATTTTGGCACTCAAATGGGTAACAAAAAGCAGTTTCAACTAGTCTATGATATTGAATTAGGGAACGTGCAAATAAGGTTTAAGAAAAAAAATTTATCTAGTCAACTTAAACTGGCCAACTATGCCTCTAATACAATTTAAAAGTTGACATTTATTTGGTAATCCCAAAATTAAGTTATCAAATAAAATACCTTCATTGGAAAATTATAAATTAACTGAAAAAGATAATAAAAACATAGTGAGTAAATATTATGTATTATCTTCGAGTTAAGTTTATGTATTCTATCTTTTTACAGCATTTCTAAATTTTCCCGATTATTTCACAATTAAAAAGTCTGCAAAAAATTAATGAATTTAATTTGTCGAATAAAAGCTGCAGTAGACACGAGAAGCTGAAAAACTTTGTTGCTATCAAAGTTTTTATCGATAGAAAGAAAATATGATAAGTTATTAAATCGTTTATAGAGGATGGTGAAAAAATTTTACAGATTGAATCACAATTGAATGGAAGATACACAGTGCCATGCAAGAGGATTAAAACACATGCTTCATAGAAAATACAGCATCAAATTGAAACAAAAACGAGTCAGGGTTTTCAAAGATACGTAACATGCATAGTTTATGAAAAAAACTGAAAACACGAAGTGAATATCCCCTTAATCCCTACGTTAATTCCAAAACTCAAAAATTTAGAAAAAGCTAATCTAATAGCCAAGAAAAATTATTTTGATTCACCGGAAGGTATCGGATTTTTATAAATATCTTTTGGCCCTAACCATTAATAGCTAAACTTCCAGCTACAATACACAACTTCAAATTTTATATTATTTTTAAAGCTTTTCAAATGCCAAATAAAATGTTGGTTCCAATAACTACCATCTGCCGTTTCATTGCAAGAGAAGGCTACTGGCTTTTTCATATACATACTAATCTGGTACAGATCATTCGAAGTGTGCTTTTTTTTTTATTATTTTCACGACAAGAATTTAAAGGCCTCTACTAGAGGTATTTAATCTTCAGGCGCAAGTACTACTCTAATTTAATAACATGTTATCTCAAGATATTGATTTTAAAAAGGATTTTCATTAGTTGTGAACACGGCTTTTTAGTACATATTTGTCATGTCTATAAAGGTAAGCTTTAGTACATGAGATTATTTCAGGAAAATGATTTCTTAGAGAATTTTTATTGCAATGGTCACTTAAAAATCACTTTTTTCAATATTTTTTCTTTTTACCCCATAGATTTAACATACTATTATAAAAAGATTTTATAAGCTTTAAATTTTAAATTTAGTTTTAGGAGCGTACAAGAATGATTTTTATGCTAAACACTATTCATTAAGACTGATAATACATTGCACACTATTTGAAAGACGAACAAGAAGTCTATTTTCAGGCCCTAGACGTTTGGTTCTAAAGTGGCAATATTTGTATAGCATATGCAGAACCCAGTTGCGTTTTCCTTGATACCTTTTCATTTAAATATTTGTCATGCGGTATATTTATCCACAGACATTTTGCAATTTCATTAGGGGATATGTTTAAACTGCAACAAGTGCATAAACCCCAAGTTTCAGTCCGAATCTTTTAGTGGGAATATTTAAACAGATGCCATACTTGCTAGGGCCTCCCACTAAATTAACGTTAAGCATGAAGAATTTCATGTTCTCTTTCTCATTTACTTGATTACATAAGGGATTATGTAACCATTTTTTGATTTCCCAACGCGCGCGTGTTTAACCTTTTATTTTATTGATTTAATACTTTGCTTATCCCACATTTTGTTTATGTCCGTTTTATCCCGTCCGTCCTAGTTTTATGCTTCACTGTTTTTTATGTGCCCTTTCAGATATTTTCCATTTAATGCCGCCTTCTGGCTTCACTCATGCAAGAAGCAGGGTGCCCCAGGTCTTCTGCTTCTATAACACTATCTAAGTCTAGGTTTGTCAAATAAGAGTAGTCGATTTCAAAAAGGAATAGAGCCGCTCTAATAATAGCGAGGGCGAAGAGGAGATGTAGTACTGGGGGAGGGGGAGTTGTAATACGAGGGAGAAGAGGATTCTGGATATAGCGAGGTTGTCGAACGGTTGTGTCCTAAAAAGATGAATTTATCGGACGCAATGATGCGGCACGTAAGATCGTCTATTTCCCTTACCCCGTAGACTTTCCCGTGCCCCTGCAATTCGAATACAAGATATAGCTATCGTTCGGATTTTTTTTTTTTTTTTTTTTTTTTTGTTGCTTACTGTACCTATTATACATAATATATGCTACTAATATGTATAAATATATACTGCGATATATATTCAAATGCTATTTAAGTGTATAACACAATAGTAACAAGCAAATGCGGTTTATTCACCTTACACCAACATCAACTAGTAAAATATATTTCTTTTTAACAATATTTTTATTTTGCAATCGTTTTATAGACAGCTTTTATTTATGAAAAATTGTAGATGACAGTGTAAATACATACTTCAAAGTAGTAGCAACATTTATGATATTTAGAGTCTTTTTTTTCACACTAGAATTAAAATATGCTGGATTTTTTTTTAAATGTGCTTTCCACTAATTAAAGCTACATAAATAATGTCTGGAATAATTAATCGAGTTTAATGATTAGGCAATCGAAAGCTACACAATGTTTAAAAAAAAGTTATGTTAATGAAGCTGGAATGGTAAAAGAATTCTTAAAATTGTATATCACAATCAAACTTTGTTTCTGTAGTTTTGTAAGATTTATTTAACACGTTGACTGCCACGGAATTTTGCCCGATTCCGGTCTAAAAAGCCAATTTGATTAAACCTTTAACTGCTGTATGCGGTCTGACAGGCCAAGAGTCATTTTATGTGTAATGCTTCCACCTACTAAAATACTTTAACTTTGACTTTTATATTAATTTTTCCGATACTTTGTTTCTTACATTTTAAATAAGTGTTCACTAATTTTTTATGGCGCAGTATGAACCACGTGTCGACCTTGCTCCAAAATTATCAAACCACCCAAACACAGCACTCGTCGACGTGTTGATTAGAGAAGAGATTGAACCAGTGGTGTGAGTTGAATGCAACTCATATGGCAGTCAACGTGTTAAGTATATATAAAAAAAATAAACATTGTCTTTTCATCATTATTTGGTTTCACTTTCATAAATCACTCTGATATATGCAGCTATTATTTTCTAATCAACTTTTTAACACTGTAAAATATTATTCCTTTGACAAAGTCAATGACAAATCTTTGTTTCAATGATAATGTAAATACTTTCACAAGCCTATTCTTTTCTTACTTGTTTGTTTTGCTGTTTTATGGCGCAAAAGCAACACAAGGGCCATGCTGCGCCAAACAAACGATAAAAGGAACTAGAATGGATGATGAGTTATAAATAGATGAAGGTAAGATATGACATAATAAAAGAAATAAAATATAATAAAAACTCCTTTTTAAAAAAGCTTAAAACTAGCCATGATTATAAAAATTAGATGTGATTTAAAAACCCGATTGCTCTTAAAAATGCAAAAAGATTTGGATGGGGGTTTTCCCCAACCAAATCCTGTAGATTTAAAACTGTGCTTTTAAAAAATTGAAGACGATAAGGATGAAACTTTGGACATGAAATTAAAATATGAAGCACAGTCATGCTGCATTGACACGTATTACAAATGGGCGGATCTTCTCCCAGTAACAAATGGCGGTGAGTAAATCAGGCATGACCAATGCGCAGACGAGTCAGCTTGACATCTGTCCGACGCATTGGATTTACTGGCCACATATGAAGATGATTTTTAATGCTGTGAAGTTTGTTGTTGATTTGCAAATCCCATGCTTCTTGACGTAAAGAAAATATAAACTTATGAATATGTGATTTTATGTCTTGGTAAGGGACTGGCTGCTGAAAGGGGATTGAAGCCGCTTTAACAGCAGAGTCCGCCAATTCATTTCCTGAAATCCCTACGTGACTAGGTACCCAGCAAAATAAAATAACAAAACCTTTCCTCTCAAGTTTGTGTAACAGAGATAATATGTCAGGAGCTATTGGATGACACATGTTGTTAAAGTGCTCCAGACTTGTTAAAGCACTTAAACTATCGCTGTATACACAAAACTTGCGATGGGAGCAGAAAGAAATGTGCAGCAGAGCACAAAAAATTGCCACCATCTCAGAAGTAAAAACCGAGCAAGATTTATGAAGCGTGAAGCTGACTGTGGATGTGTCAGACACAACACCACAGCCAACACGTTCACCTGTTTTGGATCCATCAGTATAGACTGCATGAAAATCACTATACCGAGATCGGTGTAAACAAAAGATCTTCTGCAAAATTTCTGGGGCAGTGTCTGCTTTGTAATGCATCGCAAATGGGTTTAAAAACTGAAATGATGGAATATCCCATGGAGGAAAGATTTGAGAATTAGCCAGCTGGATATCTAGGTCACTTAGAGCTGCATCCGACAGAACAGATTGAGCTCTTTCAGAAAATGGGCGAATGCTAGATGGACGTGCATTATATAGCCTACCAAGATATGCGTCAAGACTTAATTTCCGTAAAGGATGAGAAGGATCAGATTTTAATCTACAGTAGTAGTTAGCTCTTAACTTTTTGCGCCTAAGGTCAAGCGGGAGTTGACAAAACTCTGTCAACAGACTTTCAATGGGTGAGGTGCGATATATTCTTTTCTTACATCATAGTGTTTATGTCCTTATCTTAGATTTTTCCACATGGAATAACAATGATCACTTTAAGGCAGTATTAAGAATTATTACTTTTATAAATTGCTACTGCCTATTTTACTGATTTGTGAAAAAGTCAGAATTTAAAGTTCTCATTTTGACCCAAGTAAACATTTATTTATAGAGAATATCCAAAAAATTAAGATATTTTGAATGTTTAATTTTATCACTAATTATGCACATGAGTGCTAAAATAATACTTTAGACGAACATTTTTCAAATAGTGGTCGAAATGATTCAAGGGAATGAAAATAACCACTTTTATTTGAACTTTTAACACAGGATTGAAAAGAAAAAAAATAGATTCTTTGTATTTTAATATATAGAAGAATTTTCCAATGTAAATTGGAAAAATAACAATACAGAAAAAATAGTCATATTTCATATGATTATTGTCACTTAGGTAATATGGAGAGAAAAGTTTTTTAATTGAGTTAATTGTTTTATAAGAGCAACAAAGAATATGTGTATGATAAAATGAAAATTGGTAAAACGTTTTCGGGAGCTACATATAAAAACTGGGAAAAAAAAAGTCTAAACAAAATTAAAATCCACACATCCAATTCCATAAAAATGAACCTTTTTTTTATCTTCTTACTTTTGTAAATAGTTTCAAGAAAGGAATTTTAATCTCACCAGAACACTTAAAAATTATTTTTAAAAACTGGCAAAATTATATTAAAAAAAAAAAATACATGACCTGCATAATTTCCACAGGTCATCATAAAAAGGGCCTATTATACAAAATAAAGATTAATAATATACAGTATCTTTTCTTAGCTCAGCCAATGCATATCACCAACACCTCTATCTGAAGTGTAACCGTCTGAAGTGTAAACGACAAAAACCCCATCGAACTTATTATAACCCATAGAAATCTAGATTTAAAAATGAAATATCCGAGATTAAAGCCTGAAAACTACTTGTCGCAAAGTATAGTAAAAATAAATATGGTTTCCAACAAAAGCCCAATAGCGGCTGTGTGCTCTTTACCCCCAAATACTACCTCGAAATCTGTAAAAGATACCCCATACTCGCAGTTTGACAAAAGTAGTTGAGAACCACTAATTCTTATTCAATAAAACATTGGAAATCATAGTTTCAGCCGTTACAATGAAATTCGAAATTGAAAAATTGAAGTGAAATCAGTCAATGAAGGATTCAACGAATGTCGGAAGAAAAAAAACCTCTTATCAACGACACAAATATCAGATGTTACAGTTTTGTGTGCGAATCCTGTCCATCTCCTCGCAGTGATCCAGAAAATGAGCGGACCCATCAAACTAATCAATAAGTGGACATTTCGTGCTGGCCACAACTAGCGGATGGCAAATGAACGATCACTGCTTATTTTAGCTTTCAGTTCCATGTATTTCCCATCATCTCAACCAGTGCTAGAAGTGTGGGTTGACGCGTCCCTTCACTTTTCAAGAAAACACCCATGCGTCCTCCCACATCTAAAACCACTGAAATCCATCCCTCCAATTTTATAAAAACACTCAATCCGTCTAAAACTACTAAACAAAAATAACATTAACCTTTAAATGTAGTGACACTTAGAAAAGTGATTTAAAGTTTTCAAATGTGAAAGAAACTACATCATACTATCATAAAAATACATCTTTATACAAAGTATTATACGAGTATTTTTATTAACAAATACTGTTATGCCCGATAAACTTTTAACACTCTGGAGTAAATTTCTTTTAAATTAAATATCTCTTTTTATTTTAGTAAAGACAATCTACTTTCAAATGCTTTTCTAAGCTCTATTAATTTAATTTCAGGCTTGAGATTTAAACGCACTATTTAAATCTTATAATAAACAGTTATGCATATAATGTTGAATTATTACTTCCTTTTATCTCTTGTTCCAAGTAAAAAAAATAAATCGCAAAATATTACTTAAAATAACAATATGTTTTGGACCCTTGTTGAATGTTTAATGTTATGAAGTATACATTATTTCCTTCCTAGTTACGATTTCCTATTTTATAAAAAATAGGAAAATTTATCAATGGGGGTGAGGAGAAACTTGTCACTAACTTTTAGGCATCGCCCCACTTTTTACCCAAAATTCTACCACTGTTCTCACCCATTCAATATTTGAGACTTATGTATACCATGAGTGCTTCCAGGAAGAGGCCGTGGAATGGACATGCCCCTCTCCAACAACTTACGATTTATTTATTTTTTTTCAAAAAAAAAAGTGAAGAAAAGTTTAAAACCACATTAAAAAGAACACGTTTCGTGCAATATTTATTTCTAAATTTAAAGCAAAAACTAAAGCTTCGCTAATTATTTAAATTTTTTTAGGAAACAGAATTTACGTTTTCTTAAAGCCAGCATTTTACATTTTTAAAAAATCTGCGTTTGAAGAACAATTTCCCCGAATATATTTATTTTAACGATACTCATATTTGAGTTTAAAGGAAACCTTAAAACCAGACAAATTATTTTTTCCCCTTTAGCTATTTAGATTGGTCAAAATAGCCTCATGTGTAGGTAAATTATAAATCGTACTAAACAACTCCATCACTGCTGTGAAATTCGGTACGTCAAACTTTTTCCGTGGCAACCATGAGTTTGTTACGGTTGACCATAAAGTCGCCAAATTTCTTTCTTTAAATCTTTGAATTTCGATTTTGTTTGTGTGCATATGTGGAGGGAAAAAATCTTCGGAACGATACCGAACAAAAATGCCATCATCCAATCGAACTGAAACTTGATAAAATGCATTGTTATCTACAACTATAACCTACCACTATTTGGAGACATAGTCAGAGGCATGGAATCGATTGTTTTCTTCATAGGGATTAAACACTGATAACCTGATCACATGTCAAAATCGCTTACATAAGAGTTGGAAGTATAAATGATTTGTATTTAAAATTCAGTTTTTTTTATGGGTTTTTTTTTTAATTTCTATTCTCCAAGGCAGTTTTTCAGAAAGGATCTCAAATGTGAAATAGCTGGAAAACTCTTGCGCGACTTTCTTGCAAAACATGGCCATGGGCAGATATGGGCATTTACTGAATCAATGAGCTGGATGGATTGCTACAAACTATCATATTGTTCACGACTTTCCCCTTCTCGGCATGAGAACACCTAACTTTAATGGACCTCTCTTTAAAGCCCTAGCTTGCTTCAAATCTGTCTCGACTGACTACTTTGACAGCGTTAACGCATCACCAGCTTGGTGGTTAACAATGAAATAAAGACCTCATGAAAACATAGTCTTTGATCACAATTTATCATTTTGTGAGGAGTCGAAATAAAATATTTATAAAGGGGACCACGATGAGGAAACTCAACTTACGATGATTTGTACAAAACCTATCTCTTGTCCGCATCAACTCACTATGAAATTCATATGGTAATTAAAAAAGCCCAATATACCTTCTCGCAGGCAAGATGGTTATATACAAGATAATTCATTTGAGCTATAGCAGACAATGCAGGAAGTCAAAGAAATATTTAACCATATATTTTTTTATCTTCCAGAAAAATTCCGCACAGATGAAAATGATCCCGAATCCATAATAATTCCAATAAAATAAAGCAAGAGGATATATTTCCATCGTATCGACTGATTAGTTGAATGTGGAAATTTTGAAAGAATGTTTAAAGATTTCTTAATATCCTTGTCAATAACAATTTCCTGAAGCATAGGATTTCTTGCATTCCGAGAGTGCCATGTGGATTCTGCAATTCAAATAGATAATATAAAATCAGCTAATTTAAATATGTCAAACAAGGTACATTTAACGTTATTTTATTTTATATACTATTGAGTCGATGGAGATGGAATTTCGACCACTACTTTGCATTAAAAAAAAATTGAGGAGAAATAGAAGAAAAGAATTTAAAACAAATATAAATGTTAGTGACTATGGAAGAATGGACGGCTGAAAATATATTTTACTATTGTCATCCTTACCCAATGGAGAAAAATTAAAATTATGCATGCATCTACAAGAAAATCCATCCCAGAACGACCATCCATCTACTCTACCATTCATGGCCGTTGTACGTTATAAATAAGTTGATAGAAAACCTATTAACTTAGAAAAATTAATTAGCAGAACAACGACTATTTAAAATTAAATCCATTTGAAGTATTTTTAAGCTGAAAAAACATTTCTAACATTAAACATTCTTCCATTTCTAAAGGAATAAAATTGATAGTTAAATGTTTGAAATTAATACCTCATTTAATTAGTTTTTCGGCAGTTACGAATACTCCTCGTGCGAAATTTTGGGCAAGTAAATTTTTTTGTTCTTTTCGTCTACACAGAGATGGGAGTAGTTGAAGTTTAGTACTTCCTAATCTTGAAAGGACAATTCAATATTATTCACTTCCTAGAACTGTTTAAACTTAAATTCAAACATGACCATAAAAAAAATAAGTTATAAACTACGTGTAGATTATTAAATGCAATAAATTGTATATTTTAAATATAAAACAAGGCATAAAAAAGTAATAATTTTTATTTAAACTCATATACAACATTAATACAAGCTTGAAATATGAATTAGTCTTAGGAAGTTAGTCAATGAATGTTCCATCAAAATGTACAAGGCAATGGTATAAAACACATATGATGAACACAACAAATATGCACTTATTTCCTCTTGGAAACTCAAAACTAAAAAGTACAATTAATGTAACCAATACAAAATGAAAAAAATGTCAGCTAAATAAGACACTTAGTTTATCAAACCGCTTACTTTCAGTTGGTGGGCATTCAATTTAATTTCGCAGTGTTTTGTTTAAGTAGTCTAGTAATCGATGCTCTCCACATTATAATAAACAATTACCCTACGATCACATGAGAAAAATCCACTTTTATTATTTCCTTAACATAGAAAGCTTTCAATTAAAGGAACACAACTGCAGCATGGATAATCAAGGTTTTCTCATGATACTATGCTATTAATGTTGGGACAATGATTTTCGATAGTTTTTAATAAGGCACTTATTAAGATGAAGACAAACTAGTTTTTCATGAGAGCTCTGATTATGATTAGTTTCTCATAGAAGAAATTTGATTTGATAATTTCTTTATTTTGTGTAATTATATTACTTTAGAACATTCATGGATGGAACATTTTGTCCCTATAAACTCGAGGTCAATTCAAGTATTCCTTCTGCATTTTGATGCTTTCCGCTATTTATATTTTTTTCCTTATAAAAAAATATATTAGAGTGTGTTGCTGTTGGTAATTTCATAGGCTCTATTAGGATGGGGCAATCAAGTGTCCTTGCATCTATCGACTTTAAAAAATAAATGATCAAGTAGATAATTTACAATTTATTTGAATTAGAAAATGTAACATGGATTTCCATTATTCAAAATCAGAAAAATGTTTTGTATGATTATCAATATATATTTAATTTGATTCAAAATTAACATTTTTAAACCATAATGGTTTTAACAAGAACTTTTGCTGCAAAGCAACTCTTTGAAACCGGTTTATACCTCTTTTAAATAATCTTGCTAGTACTCGTACACTTTTTCCGGTGCTACTTTTATTCTAACGAGTTTATATTTATTTGTATTGAAACATTAAAAACTTTTGGGAATAGATTCTTCAAACTTAACTTGTGAAGAAGTGCGTAATAATTATATTTACAATTTTTCAAGAAGCTACACTGCCAAAGTTGTGCATGAACTAAAGATAAGTAGTACAGCTTTTACGATTTTCGAGATTATTTCTAATTTTTAGAAATCCTTCATTAAACTTTGTATCTCTTAACCAAAGTTTGGGTCAGGACTAAGATTCAAATGAAGGCATGGCCTGTACCAAGATATTTTTAAGTTACTTTTTACACAATCTCAACGATAACAGAAATTGCAAATAATTTTTTTAAACTAATTTCTTTCGACTAGATTCAGATGAAATGCGGTAATATATTTGAAAATATTTAAGTATATTAACAGTGATACCTTAAAAATAATCTTACATTTTAAAAAGAAATTCACTTTCCAGTTATTTAGATCTAAAAGTGTACACAACTAATGAAGAAACGAACATTCACTCTTTTTTTACGAAAATTACGGAATTTCAGTAACGAAAGGTAATTAATGTACTTTGAATATCCAAATTGCATTTTCCGCCCGTAGTTATGTTTGAGAATTATTTATATCTAATACTGTACACAACTAATAAAGAAACGAACATTCACTCTCTTATAGCGAAAATTACGGAATTTCAGTAACGAATTGTGCGTTCCAGTAATTAAATACTTGTTCGATATTCTGTAGTTGGAAATGACTGCGGCAGTACGCTGTTTAGTGAAGCAAGGCAACATGCAGATCGAGCAGGGAAGAATGAGAAAATAGATTCAATTAAGAAATTACTCCTGTCTTATTAGCATATTAGATTGATAAGATTGTCCTTGCTTCAAATTCCTTTCTTTCAGCACTAAAATTAACATTCTTGAAAACCCGACGTTTAAGGAGATTTGAAGATACCATATTCCGCCTTCGACAATTCACAATCACACCTCTTTCTAAACTGCGTAAAATTACTGTCAAATGCTGTATTTATTCGTGACAAACGTTAACTAGCATCCTATTGTAAAATGCAAAAAGTCGCTGTTGTCGGAGGAATAATGTACTATAAAGAAGTAATTAAAGCACATGTGTGCAGTAATTTTAGTGTTTCTTTGTACAGAATAGCTTTTATAAGAATAAGCATGCAAGTTCCTTGATTTCTAAAATCTTCCAAAAATTGTGATTATGTAAGACACTTAATATCCTTGTTATTTCGGAGTTTTCATGTTGCTTGGCACCTTAGTAACTTGAAGTGAAATTGTAGTAAAACACTTCAAAAGCAATAACTATTGGAAAATGATAATAGAAGACCTATCGCAATCCGAAGCTGTCAAAATGAGAGCATTGCTTTCGGCATCTCCTTATCGAGAATTTTCCCACCAGAAAATCGCAGACACTAAAAGAGAAGCGCATACAGTAAAGCGAGAGGTAAATCAGTGTACAGTCCTGTAGACGGATATGGAAAATGAAATTATTGAAAGCACCATTGACCAATACCTACATATCATGAATTGATAAAGTAACTGCAATTTTTGGATTCCCAGTGCACGGGATAATACCGATTTCTTTTGATGAAAGCTTACACAACTTTACCATCACTAACATATACAATACATAACATAACAATTGCGAAGAATCTGAGTGCACTATTGTGTCATTTTTTGTCAAAAAAAATTCTTATTCTGCACGTTCCCGAATAGAAAGCACATATGAGCACATTTTTTTTTAAACCATAAAAGAATTGCTTTGAGCGTTCTGCAACAACAAAAAATCGCGAAATTCATAGATTACAATTGCGAGGGAATTCGCAGATAAAAAAATTGAGTTTAAACATGATTTGTTCCATAACCTCAACAATAATTTCGCAAAAGAGATCTTTACATAGATTTCCTTCATAACGCACATGGCAATCATAGCATATAAAGCATATACATTTTGTAGTGGTTAAATAACCAATATCATTCCGCCCGCATAAACATTGCCTAGTTGCCAAGTTTCATTGATGATTGGTCAGAGCTCAATTTCTTTGAGATACGTAATAGCTGGACGTTTTAGAATTTTCACCAATTCCTGCCACTCAATAAAAAAAATGTAATTAAAACTTGCAAATAAATGGGAGGCACGTGACGACATGAAAACATGCAATAGAATAAAATTATTTATTGTAAAAAGGTCATTGATCAAGCTTTACTTTAAAAGAACCTTTACAAAAAGATTTTGTAAGGATTCTTTTAAATTAAGTTATTTTGATTAGATCAGCTAAAGTAGCCAAATATCTTTCAAATGGAAATTTCCGAATCCTATGCTACAGTCATTACCCAAAAAGAGACTAAAATATTGGACATTTAAAGCTCTCAAAGTATTCATTCAATTCTTTAATCGAAAATTTGACCTTTACGAATAAATTTGGGTTTGTTTCTCAATTGAATTTCGCAAAATCTTGTACAATAAGGGAGTGGAAAAATAAAATTCTGCACCTTCAATGGAATCAGAAAATCAAGGGACCTAACAGAGCTTAGTTTGGGCAAGGATTATATCTTCTCAGGGCTTTCTTTTGGAACCGCTTTTAAGTTACTATTTCCAAACAATTATTTATGGCATAACTACTTAGTGTAAACATAGTTTGTGCATAAAAAACAGAATATCTTACAGTCTTCAAAGACGGAGTTAGAAATGGATTTTACAAATTGCAAAATATATTTTATTTTGCCACGACATATTATAAATTAGGCAGGAGAAAATTACTCAATTTGATTCCTCTTTAAACCTAGATTACGAAACATTCATTTAATAGATGACCCTTCACTGCCAGTTTTGTTAATTCAAGATGTTCCTCTTGCAGAGTTAATACTGTCAAGAGTAGAACACTGCTTAACACATTTCTATTTTTGAATTGAAACATACTTCTATATAAAGGTACACTACGGTGTTTAAAATTAAAGGAAGTACAATATATACTTTTTTTTTTTAATTGCTAGTCTACAAGTAGAATTATTAGTTAGAATAAGACTTATTTAAGTTTAGATCTCTATGGTTGAATTAGAGTTGGAAACTTGTCATTTGCTGAAGAGTGGTTTATTTTACAAAAATTCGCCTTACGGTAGATGGAAAATAGTGAAATTAAGACATTTTACATTAGATATTTTTCAAAAAATTCAATATTACAGAGTAAGCCTTTCTATATTTGGGGTGAATGACTAATTGCATAATAAAAACTTCCGACATGTTTATAGCAAGAAACTTTACAAACACTTCTATAAAATTGAATTTTTATCTCATTTGTTAATAACTTAAGGTCCAGACAGAATAAAATTGCTCTACATCAAACTTTAATCGTTGCTCTAAATAGAGTACTAAGTAAAACATAATGCCAAGTCACTAAACACAAGCAATTTAAACAAGTACCTAAACATACACATTACGCAACGAATACCTAAACAGACACGCTTTACTCAGCAAGTACCTACACACACACGAGCAATACAGAGCAAGTACCTACACACATTACACAACGAGTATCTAAACATTCACACATTACGCAACAAGTATCTAAACATTCACACATTACGCAACAAGTACCTAAACATTCACACATTACGCAACAAGTACCTAAACATTCACACATTACGCAACAAGTACCTAAACATTCACACATTACGCAACAAGTACCTAAACATTCACACATTACGCAACAAGTACCTAAACAATCACATTACCCAACAAATACCTAAACAGTCACACACACTACGCAACAAGTACCTAATCAGTCGCACATTTTTCAGACGAATACCTAAAAACAGAGAAATTCACTGCCCAAAAAGTGCTTAAGCACACACATTGCGCAACAAGTACATAAAAACACACATATTACGAACGAATACCTAAACATTCACTCATTACGGAACAAATACCTAAACATTCACTCATTACGGAACAAATACCTAAACATTCACTCATTACTGAACAAATACCTAAACATTCACTCATTACGCAACAAATACCTAAACATTCACTCATTAAGCAAAAAATGCCTAAGCAATCGCATTACCCAACAAGTACCTAAACAGTCACACACACTACGCAACAAGTACCTAAACAGTCACACACACTACGCAACAAGTACCTAAACAGTCACACACACTACGCAACAAGTACCTAAACAGTCACACACACTACGCAACAAGTACCTAAACAGTCACACACACTACGCAACAAGTACCTAAACAGTCACACACACTACGCAACAAGTACCTAAACAGTCACACACACTACGCAACAAGTACCTAATCAGTCACATTTTTCAGACGAATACCTAAAAAGAGACAAATTCACTGCCCAACAAGTGCTTAAGCACACACATTGCGCAACAAGTACATAAAAACACATATTACGAACGAATACCTAAACAGTCACGCACACAGCAAGTACCTAAACATTCACTCATTACGGAACAAATACCTAAACATTCACTCATTACGCAACAAATACCTAAACATTCACTCATTACGCAACAAATACCTAAGCAATCACATTACCCAATAAGAACCTAAACAGTCACACACACTACGCAACAAGTACCTAAACAGTCACACACACTACGCAACAAGTACCTAAACAGTCACACACACTACGCAACAAGTACCTAAACAGTCACACACACTACGCAACAAGTACCTAAACAGTCACACACACTACGCAACAAGTACCTAAACAGTCACACACACTACGCAACAAGTACCTAATCAGTCACACACACTACGCAACAAGTACCTAATCAGTCACACACACTACGCAACAAGTACCTAATCAGTCACACACACTACGCAACAAGTACCTAATCAGTCACACACTACGCAACAAGTACCTAATCAGTCACACACTACGCAACAAGTACCTAATCAGTCACACACTACGCAACAAGTACCTAATCAGTCACACACTACGCAACAAGTACCTAATCAGTCACACACTACGCAACAAGTACCTAATCAGTCACACATTTTTCAGACGAATACCTAAAAAGAGACAAATTCACTGCCCAACAAGTGCTTAAGCACACACATTGCGCAACAAGTACATAAAAACACACATATTACGAACGAATACCTAAACAGTCGCACATTACGCAACAAATACTTACACATTAAGCAACAAATACCTAAGCATTCACTCATTACGCAACAAATACCTAAACATTCACTCATTACGCAACAAATACCTAAACATTCACTCATTACGCAACAAATACCTAAACATTCACTCATTACGCAACAAATACCTAAACATTCACTCATTACGCAACAAATACCTAAACATTCACTCATTACGCAACAAATACCTAAACATTCACTCATTACGCAACAAATACCTAAACATTCACACGTTTTTCACCGAATACCTAAAAACAGACGCATTCATTACCCAACGAGTACCTAATAACAAACTTTACGCAACGAGTACCTAATAACAAACTTTACGCAACGAGTACCTAAACACGCACCCACTTTACGCAACGAGTACCTAAACATGCACACTGTCTGCAAAAGGTCCCTGAGCACACGCACTTTCTGCAACAAGTCCTTAAACACACATAATACCAACATGCCCCAAACACACACAATACCAACAATTATTTATTAATACAATTATTAATTATATTAATTTGTAATATACCTACACCCATAAACACACAACCCGTTCGTCCAAACTGAATACAAATTTTAACTGTCTGGGGACTTTTACAAGCTACGTTAGTAAAATATTCCAAAATTTAACAAATACAATTATACTAAAATTATTGTGTAATGTAGTTGAATTAAAATGGAAGAATACTTTTGCTATAATCAATTAGAGAAGTAATTTTGAATTTTCCAAAATATCGATTTAAAAACGCAAATAAATCGCCTGCAACCTAAAAAGAATAGAATCTGGCGCAGAGCGTTCCTGACAACACGTTGCAACAGATTGGGTGTCCAAATCGAGCACAGACTTTTTAAGTAAAACACTCTCCAGGCAAAAGGTAGCAAATCTGCCAATAGTGGCCAACACTTTAAAAACTTTCTGCCGTTAAATAAACTTTTGACTGGTCTTACGATAACTACCTACTGGCAAAAACGCGTTATTCCTCCCATTAACTTTCTATTGTTTTGAATCGGATCAAGTGGATTTTAATACATAGGTTACTGGTAACTTGATTATTTTAGTCTTGGTGATATATTCCTACTCACGCTTTATCATCGTGAATTTCGCAAGTCATGTAAATAAAAGGGTTGGTGAGCAGTTTAAACGATGGAAGAAATTGCAGGGAAAATTTATAATTCTAGCAGCATATTTCTTGATTTTAAAGTACAATGGTTTTCTCTATGTCTATGCGTGTTATTATGTTGGAAAAGACAATCGTCTAACTTAAGGGAAAGCTAACACAGATACTAATGAAAGATTACACCGAAGATCTGGGTTTGTCATTAACATAGGAGTCTGTTTTATGCGATGATATACTGAAAGAACTTTGAAGTTTATAAAACTATTATCCCATGGTTTTGATATTAAGGTTCTTTTTACATTAGAATATCTGCAAGTGAAGTTATAAAATATGAATAAATTTGAAATAATAATTCAAATAATGTATCAAAAAATTAAACTATTTCAAACGCTTTACACAAGTCTTTTTTTTCCCATTATGGATGCAAATTGAATATATATTTTCACTAATTCCAACTCACTAGTATGATTCAGCACTAATAAAGTCTGATTTTTTCCAACAATGATAAAAAAAATCACCTACTCATAGTCCGATCAGCTCAAACAATATAATAGAGTGGAAGGGATTTCAATAAATCTAGAAATGTCCGATAACGCCCTTTCTTTCCATTTGTCTCCCTATTTACTAAACAATTTTGGCACTCAAATGGGTAACAAAAAGCAGTTTCAACTAGTCTATGATATTGAATTAGGGAACGTGCAAATAAGGTTTTAGAAAAAAAATTTATCCAGTCAACTTAAACTGACCAACTATGTCTCTAATACAATTTAAAAGTTGACATTTATTTGGTAATCCCAAAATTAAGTTATCAAATAAAATACCTTCATTGGAAAATTATAAATTAACTGAAAAAGATAATAAAAACATAGTGAGTAAATATTATGTATTATCTTCGAGTCAAGTTTATGTATTCTATCTTTTTACAGCATTTCTAAATTTTCCTGATTATTCCACAATTAAAAAGTCTGCAAAAAATTAAATTGAATTTAATTTGTCGAATAAAAGCTGCAGTAGACACGAGAAGCTGAAAAACTTTGTTGCTATCAAAGTTTTTATCGATAGAAAGAAAATATGATCAGTTATTAAATTGTTTATAGAAGACGGTGAAAAAATTTTATAGATTGAATCAATTGAATTTAAGATACACAGTGCCATGCAAAAGGATTAAAACACATGCTTCATAGAAAATACAGCTTCAAATTGAAACAAAAACGAGTCAGGGTTTTCAAAGATACGTAACATGCATAGTTTATGAAAAAAACTGAAAACACGAAGTGAATATCCCCTTAATCCCTACGTTAATTCCAAAACTCAAAAAATTTAGAAAAAGCTAATCTAATAGCCAAGAAAAATTATTTTGATTCACCGGAAGGTATCGGATTTTTATAAATATCTTTTGGCCCTAACCATTAATAGCTAAACTTCCAGCTACAATACACAACTTCAAATTTTTTTTTTTTTTTAAAGCTTTTCAAATGTCAAATAAAATGTTGGTTCCAATAACTACCATCTGCCGTTTCATTGCAAGAGAAGGCTACTGGATTTTTCATATACATACTAATCTGGTACAGATCATTCGACGTGTGCTTTTTTTTTTTATTATTTTCACGACAAGAATTTAAAGGCCTCTGCTAGAGGTATTTAATCTTCAGGCGCAAGTACTACTCTAATTTAATAACATGTTATCAAGATATTGATTTTAAAAAGGATTTTCATTAGTTGTGAACACTGCTTTTTAGTACATATTTGTCATGTCTATAAAGGTAAGCTTTAGTACATGAGATTATTTCAGGAAAATGATTTCTTAGAGAATTTTTATTGCAATGGTCACTTAAATAATATTGAAAAAAAGTGATTTTTCTTTTTACCCCATAGATATAAAATCTTTTTATAATAGTATATTATAAGCTTTAAATTTTAAATTTAGCTTTAGGAGCGTACAAGAATGATTTTTATGCTAAACACTATTCATTAAGACTGATAATACATTGCACACTATTTGAAAGACGAACAATAAGTCTATTTTCAAGCACTAGACGTTTGGTTCTAAAGTGGCAATATTTGTATAGCATATGCAGAACCCAGTTGCGTTTTCCTTGATACATTTTCATTTAAATGTTTGTCATGCGGTATATTTATCCACAGACATTTTGCAATTTCATTAGGGGATATGTTTAAACTGCAACAAGTGCATAGCCCCTAAGTTTCAGTCCGAAGCTTTTAGTGGGAATATTTAAACAGATGCCATACTTGCTAGGGCCTCCCACTAAATTAACGTTAAGCATGAAGCCCTTCGTCTTCTCTTTCTCATTTACTTGATTACATAAGTGATATGTAGCCATTTTTCTTTTGATTTCCCACCGCGCGTATTTAATCTTTTATTTTATTTATTTATTTGCTTATCCCGGATTTTGTTTATGTCCGTTTTATCCCGTTCGTCCTAGTTTTAAGCTTCACTGTTTTTTCTGTGGCCTTTCAGATATTTTCCATTTAATGCTGCCTTCTGGCTTCATTCATACAAGAAGCAAGGTGCCCCAGGTCTGGTGCTTCTATTACAACACTATTTAAGTCTAAGTAAGTCTAAGTTTGTCAAATAAGAGTAGTCGATTTCAAAAGGGATTAGAGCCTCTCCAATGGTAGCGAGGGCGAAGAGGAGATGTAGTTCTGGGGGGGGGGGGTAGTAATACGAGGGAGAAGAGGATTCTGGATATAGTGAGGTTGTTGAACGGTTGTGTCCTAAAAAAGATGGATTTATCGGAAGCAATTATGCGGCACGTAAGATCGGCTACTTCCATGACTCCGTAGACACATCGCTAAGCAGTAAGTGAAATTTCTTGATTCCAATCCTCAGCCAGTTTTTATACTGTATTAGTTATCCAAAAATGTCAATATGATTTATTATATTTTGCTCTTGATAATGGATGTCACCACTGACTTTAACAAAGCGTGTTTTGAGGAAATGTGTTTGTTTAATACCCATTGTTCATTGAATAATTATCTTTTCAAGCTATGAATTTGAGTTATTGCGGACGATTTGTCACGTGCACGAAATTAGGTTTATTCAGATTATTTCTGGCATTTATTTACTAACCAATTTGCTCACAGCAATGTTCCACCCAAAAATGTTTTCAGAATATTAGATACAATATCCAATAAATAAAAAATAAATCGTAAGAACTCTTCTAAACGTTCACATTTAACACTTTTTTAAGAAAAGCTCATTGGCAGTTAAAAAGTTATAAATTTACAATTTTATTTTTTTATTTTAAATTGGAGTTTAAGTTACATTTGAAACAAATTTTGTATAAAGGATAATCGTTTCTCTATAATAAATTTATACTAACGTACTAAAATGATTCTAACTCTAATATATCAATAAATACTTGGTAAAGATGTTCTACACAAGAATATTCAAACAAAACGAGGACGATGAAAGTTAATTTACATTTAAAAACGTTTTGGAAACAAAGCACCAACCCTCGTTACGTTGCTTGATCTCTACATCAGCAGCAGCAAACTGACAGCTACTCAATCGTATGGCAATTAGCAGGAATCGAAGATGACTTTCCAGACGATTCTACCTATAACACAGAAAATAACACAATTTTAGATTTTTCATCGTACGAAATTTATTTAGGAATTAAGTCTTATTAAATGTTTGTGTATTTTAATGTAAAGTATACAGTAGTGTTACCTTGCAATAACAGAAGAATTCAATCATTTAACTGTAAATTATGTTACTCTATAATTTTAAATTAAATAATAATCCATACTTGAAATAACGCAAGTTTGGAGCAAAAGTTGGCGAAACATTCCGTTTTATTAAAATTCGATTAAATACATCACTCTTAAGTTACAATTTATCATTCAAATCTGGGATGGATAAAAATTGAGAAAATAGATTAAATGCGTATTTCAAGATGTAAAATTTCTATTGGTGTCATTTTACATAATTATTTTCGCTATAGTATTAAAAGCGGTTTACTTTGAACACAAGCACTGCAATGTATTTCCACTTACAAATGCATAAAAAGTAAAAAATAATTAGAAAATTATCCATTTACAAATAGCAATACGTATTACAAAAATAAATGCATTATTGAAGTAAAAGAGAACATAATACTGCGAAAAACTTACTATTTAGTGTGAAGCCAACAGGTAAGGAATTTGATGCAAACTTTGGTAACATCTTATTTGATCAGGTGAATTGTAATAAATTTCTCAGAAAATAGACTGCAGAAATTTTCTATTTAGAAACGCACGAAACTGCTTTTTAGAACTATAAAAAAGTTTGTTTTTTTCTTCAAAAGAAATATTTTAACCCTCGTAAAACTAGAAATTAACTGGATTCGAGGAATATGCAAGAGGTTTGAGCCAACAGGTGACACGTGAACGGTAAAATTAAAACAAAGTTCTCTTTTTAATTATTTGATTAAAGGGCGATAAAACTTTATTTTATTACTAAGGCTTGCCGAAATTAAAAATTCTTCTTTCAACCCATCATCGAGAAGAGCACAGTGGTCAAGCAATGTAATGAACAACGTACCTACAATCAGAGGCTAGCACTCCGATTGTACTCGAATCCGGTTTGAGAAGGAGATGGTTTTAATGACGGACATAGAACAAAGTAAAAATCAAGTTTTATTGCGAAATTTTCTTAAAAATTTCAAATCTTTCTCTAATACAAATATCACAGATAAAGTAACAACTCGATTTTACAAGTCTTATTTTTATCTTATGTTATGTTATTACTAATCAATACATACTCATGTAGATACTCAT
Source organism: Linyphia triangularis (assembly GCA_963978545.1). Lineage (NCBI taxonomy): Eukaryota > Metazoa > Arthropoda > Arachnida > Araneae > Linyphiidae > Linyphia > Linyphia triangularis. The sequence goes on from OZ021731.1 coordinate 80,094,328, forward strand.
TTTAATAACATTAAACTTGTTGCTCATTCAGTACTGTGAGTAGGAATTAAGACTACCACGCTAGTGGGTCTCCTTTCGAATCCGGGGTATGACATGGATGCAAGAAGGATTGTTCCAAGTTAAGGGAAGCGATGGCTCTCCCACTGGGAGCCCATTTACATGTGGCCATTGCTACCTGCCTTGTAGGGGCCAAATGACTGCGAACATTAACAAGCGACTAAGTGCTTGGGCCCACCATTAGGAAAAAAAGCATTACTCATTAAGGGCAAAGTAAATTATTCTATTCTAATTATGTTCAATACCTTTGTCAGATGGACTCCCGTTTTAAAGGTTCGGTGACAAAAGCTTTTTTTGTCCTAAATTCTAAACCAGATCAAACAAGATGAAACCAACGTATACTTTATGCTCAAAAAAATTGTTCTCTTTTTTCCTGAATGATTGATTTACCTAGAAGAAAATCAGCGCATCAGAAAGTAAGTCATACTACCACAGTAACATACGAGAAAAAAAATTAGTACATTTTGCTCTCAAAGTACGTACTTAAGAAGTTTACACTTACATCGTTCTTTGAATAAAAGTAGGGTTGGTGTGTTTTTCTATACCTGTTACAGAAGAAATAAATTTCAAAACATGCATATACATTAAAGAAAAGAATTGGTACACTTCATACAATAGCTGAATGTTAAATTATGTTTCATTAGCAAATCGCGTAGATTTTATTATCAAAATTATGATGAACCAAAATCAATTTTTTAATTTAATAAAATAGTTACTTGAAAAAGGGTGCTTGAGTCAACTCGGAATAACAACAGAATGCTTTGGTCCATCTCTCCAAAGTCCACACTGTACTTCTCACCCTCGCAGTAGACACCATAGCTCCGACACAGCAGACATCAGAGAGCTTCGATCCAACGCAGCAGACACCAGAGAGCTCTTCGGCCCACATCGCCAAAGACAACAGAATGCTTTGAACCAACTCGGTCCCCCACAGCAGACACCAATGAGACTTTTGCTTCAACAAAGCAGACACCAATGAGACTTTCGCTCCAACGCAGCAGACAACATAGAATGATTCTTTCCAATGCAGCACACAGCAGAGACGCATTCGTACCAACACAGCAGAGACTCTTTCGCCCCAGCACAGTAGAAACCAAAGAATGATTATCGCTCAAACACAGCAGACACCAGAGAATGATTCGCTCAAACACAGCTGACACCAGATAGTTCTTCGGCCCACATCGCCAAAGACAACAGAATGCTTTGAACCAACTCTGTCCCCCATAGCAGACGCCAGAGAGTCTTTTGCTCCAACAAAGCAGACACCAATGAGACTTTCGCTCCAACGCAGAAGATACCAAAGGTTGCTTCGCTCTAACGCAGCAGACATCAGAAAATTATTCTTCCCAACGCAGCACAAAGCAAAGACTCTTTCGCTCCAACACAGCTGACACCAGATATGTTTCGTTTTACGAACGAGGCCTCAATATAAAAATAAGAGGCGAAATTTACAGATTAACTATGTAAATAAAACTTAAAATCTTAGTTACAAGCAAACAACCATCTTTGTTTTTATTTTTAGGAACAGTCGAACATATATTCAAAACGATTACGATTAAAAGTAACACTCCCACCTTTTGTATTGATTTTAATCAAGACAAAACTTAATGAACTTATGAAAGTAGACCAAAGGGGGGGTAGTTGCGAGAGCCAGTGATGTTACAATAACTGGTATGAGAAACTAATTACAAAATATTGGTTTTGTAATACTTAAACTGAAATATTTAATACCACTTAAAAAAGAATTACTCTAACTTAAAGTCTCTAAACTAAAGCATATAAAGTTTATTTCTAATCAAAGGTCTAGTATCTGTGGCATCTTCACTTGACGACCACTTCGTGTATACTTTACTTCAGGAGTCTCTAGGATGGTGTCTCTAGAAACATCAGAAATCTGTGGCTCCATGATGGGAGGGGTGGGTGTTACGTCCTCGGATCGGATCTCTAAAGGATAGAGTCGTTGAATAGGCCGAATAAGAGTAGTATGAGCCAGCTTCAATCGAGCGACTCTTCGTTTGCCATCTTTGCCCGAGATCAACTAGTCGATCCGTTCTAAGGGCCACTCGATTCTTTTAGAATTATCAGATCCCACAAGAACGATATCACCCTCCTGTAAATTGGAACGTTGTTTATCTTCAGGATTTTTCACCAACGCAGCTAGATATTCTGTCTGGAACCTCTTGCGGAAGCTCTCACGAACTCTTTGAAGGTAGCACAGTCTCTTTCGTAAATGGTTGCTGTCAATCAGACCTAGATCAACTGTGTCACAATGTAATGGTGGAGAAACTTCACGCAAAAAATGAGCGGGGCTCAAAGGCTTTGGCTCTTCAGATGTATAGGTTAGGGGTCTTTGATTGATGGTACTTTCGCAGTCCGTCAACACAGAAAGCAATTCTTCATAGCTGAGACTAGCTTTACCGATGTTTCTCTTCAAAAGATCTTTGAGAACTCTAACGAGACGCTCCCATCATCCACCGTACCATGGCACTTGGAGGATTAAAATTCCACTTTATTTGTCGCGTTGCAGAGTCTGCTTGAATAGCTTCCCAATCCAAATTTTGAAGTGCTCTTGCGGTACCGATAAAATTTGTTCTTTGGTCTGTATAAATAACATTGCATCTCCCTCTACGAGCGATGAACCTTCGCAAGGCTTGAATAAAGGCATCAGTTGACAAGGACGTTACCAACTCAAGGTGTACGGCACGATACACAGCACAGGTAAACAATACAATCCAAGCTTTGATACCTCCTCGCAGAAAGACTGAACCAGCTAAATCTGCACCGGTAACTTGGAAGGCAGCAACTCTCTGAATACGATCGGCTGGTAATGGAGAACACTGTTGTCGCATGTTTCATGGAATGCCTTTTACAGGGATTAGAGATCACTTCCCTGATAATCCTCAGTCAATCCAAAATCTTTCTCACAAATGTCCCAGTATAGTCTGTACACCAGCATGATTTAGGGTCTTATGCGTATACTCAATTAAACGTCGAGTTATTGGATGATCAGGTAAAACAATTTGGCATTGAAAGTCCTCGTCATCTTCACCAAATACAAGGCGAGTTCTAACCCTCAGTACACCTTCGTCTTCCTAAAATTTCATTGAAGTTTCATACTTCTTTCTGATATCTTCTGACCACTCATTCTGAATCATCTTTATTAGATGTAGTTCAGCACTTTGAAATTCTTCACTGGTTACTGGTCCTTCAACCTTTTCTTGAACTTTACGAGAGTTGACACAGAAACGGAAAACCCACGCAACCATCCGTACTGTCGTTGAGTATTTAGAGAAGTATAAGGATCTTTGACTAACAACTTCTTTCTCTACACTTGCTGCGCTCGTCACTATCTTCCTGCTTTCTTTCAGGGCTTCCTCCGGACACGACAAATTCGTTACCGTCCATGGTGCTTCATCTTCTCGCAACCACAAAGGGCCTTCCCACCATTTCTGTTTGAAAAGGTCGTACCAATTGCAGGAACGAGATGGTAAATCTGCAGGGTTCAATTCCCCGGGTATATATCTCCATGCGTTGATATCCATCAGCGCTCTTATTTCTTTTACTCTATTACCGACAAAGGTATTCCAGGGTTCTTGTTTCTTAATCCCTGCTAACACAACCATTGAGTCACTCCAACAAAATGTTCCAAGAGGCAACTTCAGAGATTCTAGAATAGACTTATATAACAGAGCAGCGATGGAAGCTCCTAATAATTCAGCTCTGGGAATCGTTGGACGGTTCATTGGCATCACTCTGGATTATGCAGCCACTAAATTTACGAAAACTTCTTATTCTTCACATCGCAAGAATGCACAACAAGCATAAGCAAACCCCGATGCATCTGAAAAAATGTGCAAAGTTGCATCATACAGTTTTCCCTCTAAACATTCTTCTTGGAATAGAGCATTGTTCAATCAGACCAAAATGTCTTGCCCAACTACGAAATCTCACTTTAAGATCCTCAGGAAGTTCTTTGTCCCAACTCAATTTCCTCCTCCAAGCTTCTGGCAGAATCAATTTTGGAACCAGCATTGCAGGGCAGGAAAATCCTATTGGGTCGTATACACTGTTTACTATTGAAAGTACGATTCTTTTAGTTGGTGATAGAGTTAGATCAACAGTTTTGGGGGAAACACATGACCATTTCATCTGTCTCACAATTCCATTTAAGTCCTAATACTGACTGAATTGAGTCTTCTGAACAACCTGTAGCAAACCAGCAATGTAAATCAAAGCATTCATCAGCCATTATCTCAATTGCCTGGCTCTTCAGAATTTGAAACTTATCTTCATCTTTGACACTGGTAACCAAGTTATCCACGTAAAACCCTTCGTCCAATTTCCTTCTAGTAAAGCCATATCTCTACCTTTAAATTTTTCCTGTGCAAGGTGATGCAGTATCGTTGCATTCAGCAAGAAAGGAGATGCAGTTATCCCAAAAACGACGCGGCAATGTCTATATTCGACGAAAGTTGAGCATTGAGGATCCTTACACCACAAGAATCGTAGTACATCTGTCTACTGGATTTACGCTTATTTGCAAGAATGCTTGTTTAATGTCAGCAGTTACTCCCTTGGCACCCCATCTGAATCTGTTTAGTAACGGAGGAATTTGCTGTGTTAAACTTGGTCCTGTACTCAGACAATCATTTAATGAAGCACCACCCTTAGTCTTGAATGACCCATCAAACACGGGCCGTATTTTCGTTGTTGCGCTTGATAATTTAATTACCGGTCTGTTCCGGCAAGTAGTAGGCTGAATACTTCACCTCTGATATTTCAGTCTCTTCAATAATTCTTTCCTTTTGCCAATTCAAGAAAACTTCGTTATAGGCTTTGAATGCGCCTTCTTTTACTATACGCTTCGTAACAGAACGAAGTCTGGCTACGGCTGCTTCACGATTGTTATACAAGGGAGGGTGTCCAACCAACCAATGCAGTGTAACTTCATAACGTTGTTCTTCGCTAACCTTCAGGGTTTCTTCAAAATGGATTAATGCGTCTTCTTCCAGCAGCCTCTTCTCATGTACTTCTGTTGGATCAGTTATGCCCAAAACTTCTAAATCCCAAATGTTATGCAATTCAAAGTTCTTCAAAGCCAACGATACCATACTACAAACTTCTTTTTTCCTTCTAAGACCCAAGATGGTCCAACCAAGGTTTCTACAGCTGAAATCTCCGACTTGAAAATCTCTACTCTTCCTGTTAAAATACTACCAAGGACATCAGCTCCAAGTAGGGCTCTTATAGGAGGCGTATTTCTACCTACGTCAGATAGGACTATTCCCCGAGAAGAGAGTTCGGAAATAAGATTTTCATCTTGTATTCTAGGCAATGAAGTACAAATCTTTGGCTGATCTAGGAATGAAACTGGTATCGAACATTTTCCGTCTAAACTCTCTATATTCAAATTATATATTCCATGTTTAGTAGCAGGTGTTGTTCCTCCGCCAAATAATCCCCGAGATAGAATTTCCGTGCCTGAAGATTGAAGATTTAACTCTTTAACTAAATCAGTTTCAATATATGAACAATGAGATCCATCATCCAATAAAGATCTTACTCGAACCTGTTGACCAATATTACGAAGTCTTAATATAACAGTCTTAAGATAAACTTCTCGTTGGGAAGACTGAAGAAAGCATTGCTGTAGCCTTCTCTTCTTCATTTTCAAGTTCTTTGGAAGGAGATTTTACAGATCCTTTGCTGATATTTGGACACATTATCACATAATGTCGCTGACATTATGTGAGCAAACACCTTACTTTGCTTACACAATCTCGGAAAAAATGTCCCGTTTTGAAACACAATAAACAGCATTTTGCTTGCTTAACCGCATTTTTCCTTTCTTCCAAACTCATTGCAGAAGCTTTTCGACAATCTTGGCTATTGTGAGGCTTTTTGCAAAACACACAATCGGGCCTTCCAAATGATTTATCGGGAAGCGACGATATTAAAGCAGCTGCTGTTGGTTCGTCTTGTTGAAAAGGCTTATTTATTTCTCGTTTGAATTTTTGTCTTCTAAAACCATTTTCCGCCAAAATCCTATGTTCTTCGCCTTCTACTTCATGAGATAAAAATGCCATCAACGATTCCAACAAATTTTCTTTTGTTACGTTTATCATATCTTCGTCACCAATTTTAGTGTTTAATCTGTATCTGTCCCACGCCTTCAAAACCTCAACGGGTAAACACGATTCAACCACCGGGTACAACATCGCTGAATAATTTTTCGTAGTTACACCCAATGTTTCGAGAGATCTCAGATTTGAACCCAACTTGTCATAAAGCTCAGCAAGCCTTACATTTTGGCGATTCAGCACTAAAGCTAAAAGATATGGAACCATATACTTCAATTAATAAATCTGTTCTTCCAAAACGAGATTTCAAATGGTCTATTGCTTTCAAATAGTTTTCTTTGGAAGGTGGATAGCTCTCAACGATGTCTCTCGCTTTTGTATTTGACTTAACAGACTCCAACAAATATTGAAATTTGTCTTCCTCTTTCAAGCCATCATCCTTGTGTATGCGTGAAAACTGTCCCCAAAATGCTACCCAAGTTTTAGGACAAACCTCATTGTTTCAAAATTATCTTAGGCAGCTTTAAATTCGCGCCAACTTGTGACTGAAAATTGCATGACTCGGCGACTAATTCTTTCTGAACACAAGAATCGTAAAATACTTTCACTTCAATGAATTTATCTCTATAAGATTCAGTTAAATTCTTCATCAGAAATATCAGTTAGCAGACTTATTTGAGAGTCCAAGTCAAACAACCTAGTCGCTTTATCATCTATATTATAAATAGTATGAATTTCCTTACTTTCGATTCTATCGGATTCTTCTAACTTCGCAAATTGATTGCAAGCTATAGTAAAAGCACGACGTAGCTGTGTTCTTGCTTTTTTCAGATCTTCCAAGGTACTTGCATCACTTTCTTCATCCGCCATTTTCCAAATGAAATTAAAAAGTAGACTTTCCACGAATCGTTGTATGCACAGTACGTTATTTCCAATCTAAGTCGCAGATATTCTTTTAAATCACGGACACCATGTTTCGTTTTACGAACGAGGCCTCAATATAAATATAAGAGGCGAAATTTACAGATTAACTACGTAAATAAAACTTAAAATCTTAGTTACAAGCAACCAGCCATCTTTGTTTTAATTTTAGGAACAGTCGAACAGATATTCAAAACGATTAAGATTAAAAGGATCGTATCGATTCGCAACAAGATAGTTCTTCGGCCCACATCGCCAAAGACAACAAAGTGCTGTGAACCAACTCGCTCCAACGCAGCAGACACCAATGAGACTTTCGCTCCAACGCAGCAGACACCAAAGATTGCACCGCTCCAACGCAGCAGACACCAGAGAATGATTCTTTCCAACGCAGCACACAGTAGACTCTCGCTCCAACACAGCAGACACCAGATAGTTCTTCGGCCCACATCGCCAAAGACAACAGAATGCTTTGAACCAACTCGGTCCCCCACAGCAGACGCCAACGAGTCTTTTGCTCCAACGCAGCAGACGCCAAAGTTTGCCTCGCTCCAACGCAGCAGACGCCAAAGTTTGCCTCGCTCCAACGCAGCAGACGCCAAAGTTTGCCTCGCTCCAACGCAGCAGACGCCAAAGTTTGCCTCGCTCCAACGCAGCAGACGCCAAAGTTTGCCTCGCTCCAACGCAGCAGACGCCAAAGTTTGCCTCGCTCCAACGCAGCAGACACCAGAGAATGATTCGCTCAAACACAGCAGACACCAGATAGTTCTTCGGCCCACATCGCCAACGACAACAGTGCTTTGAACCAACTCGGTCCCCCACATCAGACGCCATAGAGTCCTTTGCTCCAAAAAATCAGACACCAAGGAGTCTTTCTTCTGGCAAAATACTGATTCGATGAGATGAAAGTATTTATTACTGAAAACACGTATTAGTAGAAACAATGACAGATATTTAGATATAACTATGAAAACATGATAACATCTCCTGCACACCCCGTTGTACCACCACACCACCGAGCCATGCTTCACGTCAGCAACGCCCTCTCTTCGCGATTCACTCATTTGCGCATCCGGCTGCGCGAAGGCCTGAAAGAGTAGAGGTAGGTTCGGGCCTCGCCGTTGACAGTGACTACGTTACATTGCTCCCTTTTTAGGACACAGCGTCTCGCTGAACTATTTTCTACTTCTAGTCACAGGGCCACTAGTCGCATCATTTTTGGCTTCAATAGGGATCGGCCTATTCACTTTAATACAGTTCCCTTCAGGATGATCTAAAGCAGTCCTTTTCTTGACTTATGAATTGGTACTGTGGGTCATGGTATGGTTTCATCCTCAGAACGTGTACCATATCTCTGGTTTTCTGTCTTCGGGAAAGGACTTCACAAATTTCCACTTCATAAGTGACTTCTGATAATGACCTTACAAATCGATACGGTCCGAAATAGCGAATCAGCAGTTTATCTGACTTTCCCACTTTGCGAATGGGATTATACACCCAAACCAAATCTTCAGGTCTATAATGCAGATTGATGGTGCTGGTCGTAAAGTTTCTTATCTTTGACTTGCGACTTAAGTATGTTCATCCTTGCCACCTGCCTTGCTTCTTCCGCCCTTGTTACCATTTTCCCAACATAGTCGTCCGCTGTGGGTTCTTCCTGGTGTGGAAGGATCACATCAAGAGGGGTATCCAGATCTCGCCCATGAACTAAAAAGAGACTGAAATCGGTCGTATCCTGTTTCGCTTACTTATACGCAAACGTAACAAATGGCAAGATTGTGTCTCAATTTTTCTGTTCAACATTTACGTACATTGAAATCATATCGGCCAACGTCTTATTAAATCTTTCCGTTAACCCGTTTGTTTGAGGATGATAGGTGGTAGTACACAGATGTTGAGTTTAGCATAAGTAATTGACCTCACCCATCAAATGTGACAAGGATTGTCCACGATCGCTGATCAAATACCTAGGAGACCCGTGCTTCAAAATAACGTCTTCCACAAGGAACTTGGCTATTTCCCATGCTTCGCCATTTGGAAGAGCTCTAGTTATTGCAAATCTCGTCAAATAAACTGTGCACTCCACTATCTACTTGTTACAATTTCTAGAAAGAGGAAATCGCCCGAGCAAATCAATGCCCATTTTGGAAAAGGGGACTGTTGGGGGTTCGATTGGTTGAAGCTGTCCGGCTGGTAGCTCGGGGGTGACTTCCTTCTTTGACACTCTCGGCAATGGGAGACATAATGACGAACACTCCTATACAGTCCACGCCAGTAAAACTTTTCTTCACTCTGTCGTATGACTTCGCGAAACCCAGATGTCCAGCTGTAGGATCATCTCGTAAACTTTTTAGTATTTCCTTCTGGCAGCTTTTCGGAACGATCAGGAGCCACGTTTTTCCAAATGGATCCTAATTTCTAGGGTAGGGGATTCCATCCTCAATTCAAAAGGTGTTTTCCTTAGGATCCTTAGAGATTCTATGTCTTAGAGCCTAAGTCTGGCGGTCCATTTGCTGTTGCTCCTTAAGCGATGTCAACGGTATTAAACAAGGAATATCGTCCAGGCCTGCTTCTTCAGAGTAAGACAAAGGGTTTCGAGAGGGACAATCGGCATCCCGGTGTTTCTTTCCACTTTTATATTCGATGGCGAAATTACATTCTTGAAGACGCAGAGCCCATCTGACCAGACTTCCTGACGGATCCTTGAGGTTAGTCAACCAACAGAGAGAATGATGGTCGGTCACCACTACAAACTATTGTCGAAAGAGATCTGGTCGAAATTTATTGATGGCCCAAACCACAGCAAGGCATTCCCTCTCGGTGGTCGAGTAATTCTTCTCAGCTGGCGTCAATGAATGAGATGCATATGCGATTGGTCGCTCGTCTCCGTTCTGTATCTGGACGATAACTGCACCGATTCCATGACCACTGGCGTCAGTATGGATTCTTGTGTTCATTTCCGCACTAAAATGACCAAGAACGGTGGGTTTTGTGAGAGCCGACTTTAAATTCGAAAAGGACAATTCTTGTTCCTTCGTACAAGTGAACTTCATATCTTTTTTTAGCAGATCATTCAATGGCTTAGAGATTTCAGAAAAATTCCTTATGAACCTGCAATAATAGGAACATAGTCCCAAGAAACTCCTGACGAAAACTGTATTTTTTGGAACAGGGAAATTCACCATAGCTTTGACCTTCTCAGGGTCCGGGTGGAGTCCATCTTCAACTAAGCTCCCCAATATTTTTAATTTTGTTTTCCCAAATCGACTTTTATCAAGATTTAGGTAAAGTCCCGCTTTTCGAAAGCACACCAAGACTTGTCGTAATCGCCGAATATATTCTTGGAATGTAGATGCATATACGACAACATCATCCAAATAACATAGACAGGTGTAACATTTCAATCCTTTTAACAAATTATCCATCATACGTTCAAAAGTTGCTGGAGTATTGCACAGCCCAAAAGGCGTTACGCTAAATTGGTATAATCCATCAGGCGTCACGAAGGCAGTTTTCTGGCGATCTTTTTCATCCACCTCTATATGCCAGTATCCAGACTTCATGTCCATGGATGAGTAAAATTTCGACCCTACTAGACTGTCTAGTGCGTCATCTATACGGGGAAGGGGATATACATCCTTTTTTGTGACTTTGTTCAATTTACGATAGTCCACACAAAACCGCCAGGTTCCATTTTTCTTTTTAACGAGGACGACCGGGAAAGACCAATGACACTCGGAGGGGCTCACAATCTCAAGATTGACCATTCTATCGACTTCGTCTTGTATGATACGTCGCTCTGTGAGTGACACACTATAAGGGCTTTGTTTTAGGGGCGGGTTACTGCCCGTATCGATTCTATGTTTTACAACTCTTGTGGTCATGTGTGATTTGCATCCGAAGTCAAAAATGCCACTAAATTCCTGTAGGAGTTTCAGCAGTACTTCCCTTTGTTCAACATTATGGTCAGAGTCGATTAGACGATTTAAACATTCCGTATCATCTTCTACAAACATTGACTTCATCTCCCGTTTGATCTAGCTGTATAGCACCTAAACTCTCGAAATGAGTTTCTTCAATCTCAGCTACGTACATACCCAAGGTAATCAGCTTTGTTATCCGAGAACAATTGGTGTGTATAACACAGCAGACACCCGAGAGTGCTTCGCTCTACTTCGCCAAAGACTCCGAAGATTTTCAGTCCACCTTGCCCAAAACAAGAGTTTCTCTGTCCACCACAGAAAATACTATATAATGCTTCGATCTAAATCGCTAAAGACAAGAGTGTCAGTTCACCACAGAAAAGACTACAGACTGCTTCGGTCCATCTCGGCAAAGACCGCACAGTGCTTTGCTCCCCCGAAGCAGACACCAACGAGTTCTTCTCAGTGTCTGCTCACCATAGAAGATACTATATAGTTTTTCGGTCCAAAAAAAAGACAAAACTGTCCCTGTCCTCCCCGGGAAATACAGAGACCTTCGGTCCACCTAGCCAAAGACAAGAGTGTCTCTGTGCACCATTGAAAAGAATACAGAGTGCTTCATCAAGCCACTTCGCAAAGTGCTTCTGACAACCTTGCAACAGACTGCAGAGTGCTTTGTTCTCATGCTTACAAAGAAAAGATGGTGCTTCGCCCCATAACGAAAGATTTTCATGGAGCCGGTTGTTTCTTCTTTTTCGGGACCCCTTTTAATGCGTAGATAGGTTCGAATCCCCGCTTTCTCCTACTTTTCCGGCCGCCCGGTACTGGAAGGAAATCATCCGGTTCCGCTTCTTTATCTCGCTCCATATTTAACTTTTTCATTTGACGTAGTACTGCGGGTGGATCTACTGGGGCTGCAGGTGGAGCGCTTCCTGACGTTGACGTCGTGGGTGGAGCACCTCTCGAAGCAGACGTCGTGGGTGGAGCACCTCTCGAAGCAGACGTCGTGGGTGGAGCACCTCTCGAAGCAGACGTCTCGGTGGGAGCAGCGTCTCTTAACCAAGAAGCGGTGGGTGGAACGCCTCTTGGCGCAGAGGCGAAGGATGGAGACCCAATTGGCGCAGAGGCGAAGGATGGAGACCCAATTGGCGCAGAGGCGAAGGATGGAGACCCAATTGGCGCAGAGGCGAAGGATGGAGACCCAATTGGCGCAGAGGCGAAGGATGGAGACCCAATTGGCGCAGAGGCGAAGGATGGAGACCCCACTGAAGCAGAGGCCGAAGGTGGAGATCCTATTGACGCCGGAAAAGATGATGGATCAAGGTGGACCACTCGTATTGATTGAGGAGCTTGATCACTTATCGGAGATTCTCCACCCACTACACTTGGTCTCCACTTCAGCTTTTTATTCGTTTTGAGGTTTTTCTTCCCTCTTTTCTTTTTCAGGATGGATTTAGGGGAAGGGCGTTGAAGGGACGAAGGGGGAATCTGGACCGTTGATTTTTCTCCATCCGATATATCCATTTCAGCCTCATGAAGCTCTTGCCTCTTTTTCTTCAGGTCGAGGCATATTCTGCAAGAAAATTCTAATTTGAAACCAAAGCAATGTTTTGAACGATGTAATACGTAAAAAGCCATTCCAAACTGATGAACTTGAAACACGTATATAAGTTGAATAATAATGTAATTTACTCTCCGGAAATAGACGAGCATGCTCGTAGCCATGTTAGTTTATGCAAAGGTTAATTTTTTACCTCCAAGGTAAACATTTCTCTAGAAAACTATACATGCAACAAACATGCAATGACAAATTAAATGTCATTAAGGAATTGAATTAAATTACCAAGACGTTTACCAAGATCCTTGCCATAAACAATGTCGTCTAGCATGTCATTTTCCAAATTTTTTCATGTCAAATTTAAACTAAAAGTTTTAGAAATTGTAACTGTTAGTCCATTCTCTAACAGTATAGTCTGAACTACAAGTACCTTAAGACCTGCCTTTTTTTTATGGTTGTGGCGTTAGCCCTCGCATATCAAAGATGCCGGTTTCGTGTCACGGGTTAGGCATGGATGTTCGTTTCGTTCCGAATCCAAGATCAACTGTAATTCCCTGCATCAACAGCCGTAATCGTGCATAAAATGGGTCGTTAAGGGTACAAACCAACTCGAGATCTGCTGTATTTCAGTTTGACAGTATGCAAAACAAGGATTTTTATAAACCACAATTCGAAATAGGTCTTGAAATGCCACTAACCTTTACAGGAAACATCAGTTTTAAAGGCACTTAAATTGCACATACTTTGAAACTATATTTCTGATTATGACCTTCACTTTCAGCTTAATTGAAATGCATTTGAAAAATTATCAATTCATGTAGATCCTGGAGGTGAATCCCTAAATTAATGTGTCGAATCATTAATGTACAGTACGCGAAAAAAATCCGAACGATGGCTATATCTTGTATTTTTTTTTTACTTCATCAATTAGAAAACAAGTAGTACCTTGAAAATTATGGGAAGTCTTTAATAATTGCATACATATTTTTATCATGAGGGGTCATCTATATATTAAAGTCGCCATAATGTCATATTTAGGTTTAATAGCAAAAAAAACCTTGCGAATTACAGAATTTCCCAAGGAGTGGTTAATAACTTAAATGATATAAAGATAATATACAAATCCTCAAAGAAAAGATGCATTTTTTGTCTTGAATTTTTAAATACATATTAGTAATATTCGATTCAAATGATAGTTAGCTAAGAGCAAAACATAAATAACATGCAACTTTATTGAACAATTTAATTATTAATGAAGTGTATTTAAATTTTGTTTTTAAATAGAAACACTTTGTTTCACTTTAATTGGATTTATCATAGTGGATTATAAATTACCGAGTAGTTTTAGACTGCTACCTGTAACGTCCCGAAACACGAATCTGCTGCTGTTTGTTTTTCCACGCTTTAATTCCCCCGATGACCTTCTCAATATTGAGATTCGTCCTTAGCTTATAAGTGGCAAGTTTTTCAACATAATGAACTGTAATTTTATTTTTAGGGTAATCAAAGTATTCTAGATGGAATGATAAGGTAAGAAAATGGAGTTTCGTGTTGAAATTTCAGAATTAAGAGTTAAATTTACTTAGTAAACAGCCCTCTAAGAAAAATTTTATACCAGACGTACAGAAAATCGTAAACAAAAAAATTTAGTGAAAACCGCAATATTCTTAAGACTATTAAAAGCGAAAATATATCCCTCCTTCGTATAAGAGTTCATAAAACAAGCTTTTTAGTAGAAGTAACAATCAACTGTTTCTTAAAAGAGCGATTGCCCTCCCCCCAAAAACTGCAATTTTCACTTTTTAAACTTTTATTTACAACTATTTTTATAAAAATGACAGGAATGTCTTTAAACATGGGTTCTAACTCACTAGACTTGATGAAAATTGATATTTACTTTTTAATTTTTTCAAAAACTTTGCGATAACTAATAAGGAGACCTTCCATTTAACGGGCTTTATCAAAAGAAAGTTACATAGGATATTGTACAGAAATAGATATTTAATGAAATAAATTAAATGAATTCTTCCATCACAATTTTATGGCCTTGATAGATTGCAGGACTTGAATACAGTGCAATCAATGAAAGAGTATGCAAGATACGTTTGAAAGGGAGGTTTAGATCATTATTTCAGCACATGCACCAACTGAAGAAAAGGATGAGACTAAAAAAGAGGATTATGAAATATTAGAAGAGGCATTTAATAAATCGCATTGAATTATATGCAAATAATTCAATGATATGAAAACAATTACGAGAGATTTCCAATGTAAAAATAAGAAAAATATTTTATGAGAGTTTACTTCTCATGAAGAGACAAACGAAAACGGAAATATGCTGGGCCAATTTGCAAGTAAAAATAAATTACATATTAAAAGCACTTTGTTTTCTCATAAGAATATACATCTAGGTACGTGGAGAATACCAGGAACTGAAAAACAAACCAAATTTGTTTTATATTAAAAAAAGGCGATAAATTTGACTGTAAAAACTGTCGAGGAATCACGCTACTAAATTCGACATATAAGGTTTCATCAAGTTTATTGACAAACAAAATATAATAAACTGCTGAAGACTAAGACTATCAATGTGGGTTTAGATCTAACAAACGAACAGTTGATAAGCTTTTCGTTGTTCGGCAAATTATGGAAAAAATTTAGGAGTTTGACACTGATTTACGCATGCTTTTCGTTGATTTTAAAAAAGCGTTTGATAATATTGAAAGAGGGAAATTACTCGAGGCAATGCACAAATTTTGGTATACCGAAGAAATTAACAAGACTTACAAAATAACCATGAAATGCACTAAAGCCAGTATAAATATTGGGGAAAAAACTGGTGAAACATTTGAACTTAATAAAGGAGTAAAGCAAGGCGATTCATTATCAGCTGCGATGTTTAATATTGCCTTGCACCAAGCAGTTGCATCTGTTGTTCAGAGAGGATCTGTCTTTACAAAAATTACACATATATGTGCATATGCAGACGATATTGTAATAATTCCTAGAACAAAAAATAGTTTAATACAAATTGATTCAGATTTAAGGGCTGTCTACTTTGGATGCATGAAAAAAAACTATTTTTATTATTAATTTTTTTTTTAAGAATACTGTAATATTTATTGATATAAAACTTGTAAGGCTTAACAAAAACATTCGTAAATTACAAAAAAAATGATTTTAACCATTTTTTTTAGTGTGAAAATGACAGGTAAACAGGAGTCCTCAAAAGGTTGCGCTGTTGGAAAAAATCTCAGAAACTACTGAACTGATCCTTATGAAATTTTAAACACAGATTCTGTACACTTATCGCTATATCCCGTACCAGAATTATTGCAAGTTTTAATTTTTACTTTTTTTTGCAAAAGAAAAAGCAAAAAAAAACCGCGTTTTTAATATTTTTTTTGTCCGCCATTTCTTTATTTTTGCATATAAATTAATATTAGAGGTACGGGATATAGACACTGTCACACTAAACCTAAAACCATTATTTATTTATTTTAGATGGTCCGTTGTTCAGATTTTTTTTTAACAGCGCACAACTACCTTTAATTTTACAAAGCAAGAAAACGAGGTTGACCAAAATTGAGATGGTCCGAACAAGTCAAAGAAGATCTAAAAATTGTATAGATAAAAACATTGGACAAATAAATCTTGTGAGAGATTGATTTGGAAATCAATTGTAGAGAAAGCTAAGCCTCACCTTGGGCTGTAGAGCTGGATAAGAATGCATGACTTTGAAATTAATTTCTATTTGCAATAGAATTGTCATTAACAACGATAATATGAAATATAACAATTGCCAGTTACACAATTTGTAATATTAAGAAATAAGCCAATACAAATTATGAAAAATTTCTAATTGCACAAATGATGAAACATCCACGGTCCTGCATGACAAAATATTGTTTCTGGTTTGGAGCAAGTGCTATAAATTTAACCCCTCCCTTCTCCATAAGTAAAGTTTCCAGATTCGCCATCCCTGGTAGCAATTCAACAAATCGCAACCCGTTATTACATGGTTTCTAGTAGTTGTGCTAAGAAAAGTGGTACTTTTTAGCAACAATTTTTCAATTGTTTTTAAACTCCTTTAGATTCACATATTTCAGGTAAATCGTAGAATTCTAAAAATAAATACTGAAAAAAATTTAGCCTTTTTTAATTTTTAAATAGTTCAGTAAAATAAACTTACCCAAGAATCGCCTGCTGATCATTTGTTATCTGCTCCAGGGACGATTTTATTCCCTCCACAAGATTCATGATTTCTTCTGAATCCTGAAAACAAATGATAGATTTAGTATCCTAAAAAGATCTCCGGTAAATTTATCAGAAATAATATATTCGCAACATTAAGAATTCACATGTTAGATGGTTGAAAACATATTTTCAACACCATCACCGAGCAATCAGTTCTACTACAAAACTCAGATTTAATTTCGTTTTAACGAGTCGTCTCTAAACCATATACCAAGTAACTTTTCTATCGAATCTTTGCCCCACCACGAAATTAGTAAATAAACAATGTGTGTAAGCATTGTGTTGTAACATTACGTTAATAAATAAAGCTTGTGTTGTATCAAATGAATTGGTATAAAAAGCCAATCAAAAATTTTTATGATAATCAGTTATTCAACTTCCAACTGCTTTCTGACAATCCGGAACAAACATAATACAACTTGTGTTTCAAATTAACTTTTTTCCTTTAAAAATCGTGTTACTTAATTCGAGTAAGATTCAGACACGTTAGTAACTAGATACATGGTATTTCTTCAAAATAAACTCTGTTATCTCTGTTTTAAAAGCTTAAGTATTCAAGTTCGTGACATTAACTTAACCGATTACATCCAAGTTAGCAAACAACTTTTGTTTGCAAAGATTAAGGATATAGAAGCCCAGGCTATTTAATTGCTTACTTAAAACAAGTGGAATGCATAGGAGTTCTTTTGGTAGTGTAATTTAAGGGATTAAGGGATCAAAAAAGACGAAACTAAATATTTTTTTGCTAGAATGATTTTGTGTAGCGACTAAAAATTCAATATTGGAGTATTAATGAATGAAATTGAAAAGGAGCTTCTTACATGAATCTCTAGATCATTTGCAAGACCTTCCAGAAGTTCTTGCTGGATGTTCCTGAAATTAAATAGAAACTATTAGGGGGAAATATCAAGAAGAGTTTTCAAACTGCTACAGTTTTAAACAAGAAAGGTTTAATTAAAAAATAGATTTACAAAAGATGAGAAGTATATATTAGAGAGAAGATTCTTGAACTAATCATCAATCAATATTAAGAACACACGAGAACTGGCAAAAGCAGAGCTCTTGTCTGATGGGATATCCATAGTTATTTTCATACATTCCCTTCCCCCCTCACTAACGTTGGCATCCGATGCCCATCTACCTCGTACAATACCGTTGGTTGGCTGTCTGTATTTTTTGGCGCAACTGTCAAGATTGCGCCAAACATACTTGGTCATTAAGAAATGAGAACAAATTTGAATGCGCTTCAATGAAAGGCAAGTCCCTTTGATATATAAAAATTAGAACATGCAAGTAGAATATGGTTAACAGATAAAAGGCCTCTTTACCACGGAAAAAGTCGGTAGTAGCTCGCATACAAAAAAAAAATAACGAAGCTACAACACCATTGGAAATAAAGACAGCGTTTCCTAAGAATAACCAGGGGGAGCATTGCAGAACTTTCAATTACACTATAATATCGATCATTGCATACAATTCATGGTGTTATTTACCGATTTCATGTATTCATTTATATAAATAAAAATAGCCAGTTTGGCGATATCTTTTGCAATAATTTCACTTTAAAAGTAAACCTCAAAATACGCCAAGTTGACGACATTGGCGATGTTATTCGATCGACATTATATTGCCCTTTCTTGTGCGTGAAGAAGAAAAGATCAATCGTTGATGGACGATGCTCAAGGAAAAAAAAAACTGTTAAAGGCCCGCGTTTTCAGCTTTTTACGCTTTTATCGCATTTCTATGGGAATTTTGAAGGTGGGGAAAATTAGAACACCTTAAGGGCCAATGTACGTAAAAATCGGACAAAAACAAAATTGCGGTCATCCTCGACTCAAAATTTCATGTTATTCTTATGTTATGTTTTCTTACCCTAGGGATGAATAAATCTGAAATATTTTGGTTAGATCTTTTTATATTTGAAGTAATGGGGGGGGGGGGGGAATCAAAATGGAAAATAGGCGTGTCATAGAAAAAAATTGCTGTCATTTTTGCTGTTTTGTAATTGAATTTTAGACTAGGTTTGAAAAGCTTCAGAATTTTTTTTTTTATGCCAAACTGCTTATATTACTTGTACAATAACATCTCAAAGTGACAATTTACTTAAAGATAGTAGGAATCACAGATGAGGACACCCGCCAAAAACGACACTTTTTCGTTCAAAATCCAATTTTAAAAATGCAAAATCTTGACTTAGATATGATTCAATGGAATTTGTTTGTGTGGAGTCACTAAACACCTCCTTATAAAGAGAATGTAAGGTTAATATTTATTGATGGAACTAGGAAGGAACTCTACATTATTTCTGTTGGCTCTGACCTCTAACACATACACTGCTTTACTGGTATTGTTGTCTCAACACAGTACTTTCACAATATGGAAGAACTATATTTGAAGGTTCAAAAATTTAAGTAAATCCAAATTAATTTGTAGCTACTTTCGACATGAGCGCGATTCTTTCAAAGGATTGTTCCAGCCGGATCCAAGCTCCTAAATGAATACTTTTTGCTCCGGATTGTCTCAAAATAGTTTCACAATATATATATCATTTTATTGCAGGGTAAAATAATAGCTGTGGTACTTTAATTTTTGGTGGAATTCTTCGTTTTGGAATTTGTCATGATGGCAACTAGCCAATTTTGAAAGAGAAATTCACCCTCAACAGTGATATTATTGAAAAAGATCCATATGTTATGGATTGGAAACATTAAAAATATCAACAAAAAGTAATCTCAATAGTATTCAATATTATCAAAATAATATGATTTGTTTGGAGAAACTATGGGCTTGATAAAAAAGGGAATGTGAAGTATGAGTCCCCGGCATTCCAATCAGGTCTTGTGATAATTTCCGACTTTTAAAAAAATCCTCAAACCCGGAAGAAAAAATAGGGGGAAAAAATCCCTTTTCTCTGGCCCAAAGAGAACTGTACAGATAAACAGGATTTACAAAATCATCTTGTTAGTGGGATGAGCATAGCAATCGTATATCTTTCTTGAACGTCCAATTGAATTTGCATTAGTTACTTGAATTACTATTAACAAAATAAAATACATATAAAAAGTTCCCAGTAAACTAAACAATTGTCTGTACAATAAAGCTGCATAAATAACATTACTAAATAATCTTTTTTTCTCCTGGTTAATTATTTTGTTTTTGTTTTGGTTATTTCTACCTTTTGCTTAATATTTTTCAAAATGTTTCCTTATTTATTTTATTCAATGTCAAAAAAATTCCAACCATAAAAAGAAACTATGTTGTCGATTTAAAGGATGTAAATATATTTTGCATGGAAACGATGCAGCTTTGTGTAAACTGTGTAGTTGAAAATGCTATACGTAAAGTGACATATTTTTACAACAAAGAACAATGGAATGAGAAACAGAAATTGATTATTGGTGGTTACTAAAATTATATTGTTCTTAAATGGTGGTTTCTTCAAAAAGCGTTTTCATATTTTGAAATTATTATGCTAAGACAAAAACTCCGGGCAAGAACTATTCTTTTGGGTCCCTTAGGAGCCTAGATCCACCTAAAACCATAATATCACGTTCACGTCGAAAGTATTTACAAACTAAATTGGATTTTCTTGATAGTTTTTGAACCTTCCAAATATGTTCGTTCATAACAGGAAACTACTATGTTGAGACAACATTTCCGTGCAAGAAATATTAGTTTAGGAACTTGGAGGCAGCTGTAAAACACCTTTGAAAACCCATAAAAACTCGTTCGTTTCGAAAGTAGATGCATATTAAGTGGGATTTTCTTGAAAACTTTTGAACCTTCAAAAAATGTTCTCTATTTTGAAAGTACTATGTTGAGAAAACAATTCCATGTAAGCAGTATATATGTTGGAGCAGTATATATGATGGTACAGCAGAAATAATTATCTGAAATAACACAAAAACGCACCAGGGTTCATGTTTAGGTCCTCTTACCTTGATACTCCGAGCTCCTTTAATGAGAAATAACCTTAGATTTTCTTTATATGAAGGTGTTTAGTGACTAGGCACAAAAAACTCCTTTGAATCGTATTAAAGTAAAAATGTATTGCATTTTTAACATTAGATTTTTTTACAAAAAAGAGCCGATTTAGGGGTGTCCTCATCTGTGGCTCCGACTATCCAAAAGTCAATTTTCACTATTAAATGCTAATATACAAGTTATATAAGCTGTTAGGCAAAAAAAAAATTAACTGAAGCCCTTCAAACACAGTAAAATTTCAGTTTCAAAACAGCAAGGCCGATCAAACGGTATAGTGGTTAGCGTGCTAGCTTCTAGACCTCGAGGTTGCGGGTTCGAGTCCCGTGTAAGGCATGGATGTTTGTAAATGTATGTTGGCTTGTCTAATGACGAATGTTTCGGCGCATTATAGCCCTCGTGTTGCTGACGGCGTCAGATAATCTGAAAGCAACCAACCAATCAAAACAGCAAGAAATTTAACAAATTTTTTCTCATACACTCGTATTTCGCACTTTGACATCCATAACTCCAAAAGTAAAATATATATAGCCAAAATATTTTAGATTTATACTTTCCTAGGGTAAGGTAACATAAGAAAAAAAATCAAGAAATTCCGAATCGGTGATGGCCAGCCGTTGACCGATTTTTACGCGCAGTGCCTCTTGTGAGGCATTAGCAAAGAGATTTTAATCAAAATCGTTGGAGCCATTTAGCAATTGCAAAAAAACATGATTTTTCATGTTTTCGTGATTGCGGAAATTTTAATTTTAGGTTCCTTGGCAACCAATTATCCATGCACAAAAGTTTCACATCCAAGGTCAGTTTGTTCGGGAGTTGTGCTGACCAGGTACAGATTTTTTTTCTAGATCACTTTTTAAAGCAGTGTGTTCCAAAACGAGGAGAAATACAAAAAAAGAATTATTTGACTGAATTCTATGCTTTCATTAGCCTATGTAAACAATGGTTGATTGAAAATAAAAACCATACTTACAAAGAGTTGTCTATTGTCGTCTGTGCCAAACGTTTGACGTCCAATATAACTCTGTAGGGTCCCTGTATATGAGATACAAGAGACATTTGTAAAGTCATTTGAATGCATTATAAAACTTTATACAGCATTTACACTATCCAATAAAACCAGTTAAAAAAAAATATTTAAAAAAGTCAATTTACAACAAAAAATAAATAAAGGAATCTCAAAATCTTTGTATTTAAATTACGTCATAAATCATTTCTAGAGCGATCTTCAATTATGTTCCAATATATTAACCGAAACCACAGCCAGATACCAGTTTAAAATATTATTAATTAAAGACACACAAATTGAAAAAGTATGTTCCATAAAAGTAATAGAAAACCTATAAAAATATATTCGACCTAGTTTATACAAGCGTTATTACCAAGCAGTAGTTACATGCTTAATCAACTACCCTGGACATACATAAATCACAGCCATGTTTTGAAAGGTATATAATGGAACAAATAAACATGCGCAATAAATTGCGCAGTGTCATCTTGTATAATCGTGTTGCAGAATAAAGCCTTTTCAGTTGACAAACACTGGACACTTTTCAGTTAAAGATTGGTTTACTCGATACAATTGGTTACAGTAAAGGTCTGCATTCACAGTTTGTCCAGGTTCCCAGCACTTCGAAATAAACAATTTCTCCGATACTTTTAACACACAAAAGTGCTTCTGAGATTTACACCCCGATTCGTTGAAATTTATTTGGAGAGAGCCACTGCCTTTTACATTTTGGATTATAATAGGGGACCCATTTTTCCTCTCCAGAGATCACGTGATCAAAAAAAAGCTTCCATATTATTCCGTTGAATTAATACATTGCAAGTGGTGGATCTGTTACCTTTGTTTTCTTCAAATAGATTATCAGGTACCCAAACACCTGTTCTGCTTACTTTAGGAATCTGCTACAAATGTTCTTAGATGGTCGACCAAAATTGGTTGAGTGTTATGCAGTTCCACGGTTGTCTGACACGGATTTGCTTCCACCTCCGCCTTTAACATGTCATTGTTTAAATTTGTTGGCCTGCCAGGTCGGTACGAGTCGGAAAAATCGAACGTACAGGATTTAAACTTACAAAACCACCTTTGTAACTTACGAACGTCTGATGCGTTTGGATAAAGATCGCAAATGTTTTTGATAACAACCGTTGCGTTACTACCCTTGTGAAATTCAAAAAAGCATACAATGACGGATATGTAACCTCTTCTGCTATTTGCCTGCCATTTCACCATAAATTGCCAACAAAAAATTAAGATTTTATTGCTTACGAGCAAACAAGTCATTCGAACCATAAAATGACAAACGAATAACCAGAAACGATATCACTTTTCGTTCCCCCTAATATTTCGGAATAATCTCATTTCATATGCTTGAGCTACTTTATACCCATTGCACTGACTAAAAACTAATTTTATAAAATCTATCCTGCCAAGTACTGATTGACTCTAGCCGCGAAATAAGTAGTGAAATATTATATATATCAATGGAAAATGAAGTGTGATAAATATTTCAGCAATTTTTGTTTTTCTAATCACCACAAATAGATCATAAACAATATCTCAAGTTTAAGATCACATTAAAAAACTAAATTAACCCTTTACGGACAAGGTTCTTGCTCACCACGACGAGTGAGACTCGACGGTCTGTTTTTGTTAGATTTCGTTACCTCCAACCTATAGAAACGCACTATATTGTGTTTCAGCAGAGTTCGTGTGTAATGAATCTAATAAGTTGGTTGGTTTTTCAAGCTCCATGATCTACTTTCATGCACAATAACGGCTAATCGGGCCGGAACCTAAAGCTTAACGTGCGATTCTGAACCACAACATACGTCCATGCCTATCCCGTGATTTTGACTCGGCACTTTTGGCATGTGAGGCCAGAGCGCTAACCTCACAGCCATCAGGTGGGCATGGATCTAATACGAAACATGCGAGTAGAAAAATATAACATTCATTGAAAACTACTCAACTACCAAGCTACAACATTAACAGAAGTACAAACGCAAATGTAAATTTTATGTTACATATAAAATATATAAATCCTTTTACAAAATGGCTCCGTTTCCTTAAAGCATTAAAATAAAATTAGCCTCACCAAACCCTTTTTCTATCTAACCTTGCCGTTTCCCTACGTATATTCATTTATTTCCATGCAAGTACTCAGGCGACACGGAAACTATTTTGTTGACGTATGTCCCCCACGCGACAAGCCATGGATTCTAATTTTTGTAGGTAATCTAAAAGTTTTTAATTTTTTATTTTTTTATTATATTTTTGTGAGGGGGTCATGTAATTTTTTATTATATGATTTGACTGACATTATTTCCCAGTAATAAAAAAATTATGCACATTTTTTTTACAGGAATTCACTTTCTTATTTTTCATTGTTTGAGATTTTAAGAAATACTGAAAATGGAAAACTGACAAATGGGTCCTCAAGGACTATTTCATTCAAATCGAAATATGTATTTGTGCTGATGAGAAAAACGAATGGCTTTTTATGATAAAATCTATTTCTCTGCCTTATATAATTGTTTTTATGCCAGTTTTGATAGAAATTTATGTTTTCACAATAATTTTATCAACAATATTTAATATGATTATGCTCATTGTATTTTAACAATATTTTAAAAATAAATTTGAATCTTTAAAAAGTTCATTTCAATATATTTTTTTTTTAAATTAAAATACCCACTTTGACATTAGGTCACAAATTTAATGGTATGCATATAAATTTGAATATAGGGGACACTTTACCCCCACGCGACTAACCAAGGGTTAATATAAATAAGAAACTTTTAAAGTGTATTTTTTCAAAAGTTAAGAAAAGTTATTTAGACCCCTTTGCTTCTCGATCCCTCAATTTATGCTCTCACACCCAAATACTTTGTTTATTCTAATTATAACAATTTAATTATATATTTATTTACTAAACAATTTTGGCAACATGGAAGAGTTTCTTCAAGTATCGTTTAAATGCTATTTTATCGTTATTTGATGACGGAAAGTTGGTTTATTAGTATTCCATAAAAGCGACCTTTTCGCGACAGTTACAGCCCCTAAATTTTATAGAATGCATTATCACTGACATAGAATCTATCTACCAAGTTTCATTCCGATTGGATGAAGGCAAGGGGTTAAATAGACATCCACAGATTTCCCGCCAATGACATGCGCAGCCAACTACCCACAACACACAAAATCAAAATTAATATAAAGGATTTATCACCAACAACAACAAAAATTCGACCGGAAACAATACTTTCATTAACCCTGTGTAAACATATGGGTTAATTGAAAGTAAGCCATAGAAAACCCTAATGGTACAAAACTGACTAATACTAGCAATATCTTGATTATGTTTTTCAACTGTGTGGAATATTTTCCCATTCCAGGATCAACAGATCGCATTGCATTCTAATCGGAAAAAGGGCGTTGCCCAGACAAACCCTCTCAACACTATTCAAAATTTCAAGAGAAACATGCTGTCAGTCTGACAAAAATATTGTTGCGTGGACGGGTTCGGAAGATTTGAAGCCAAAGCAGATCAACACTTGCAGAAATTTATTCCAATATAACTCTTCGCAGATTCCTTTACAACTCCAGAACTTCTCGTTCTAGTAGACTCAATACAGCTCTTTTCACAGCAATAGAGCACAAAACAGCAGTTAAAAACTTGACAACACAACTGCTAAATCGACACAAAAGACAATGCAATACAGTTCGCTTTAGAACTACTCGGAATGTTCACCGAGACTCAGTAATTCCAGTCAACTCACCAGTCAACTAATTCAGTGACTCAAAATCACGGACTCAACTCACGGCCGGCCTTATACAGGAGTCAAACCTTCTTGAAATTTCTAGAGGTAGATATTTGGGGAACTTTCCATATCGTAGTCGAAAAGTCCTATACATGTACATGGGGACCGAAAATGTCGCCAAATGGTCGCCAACTTGGCTCTATCTAGCCAATTTGGCGAGATTGCCATTACCATAATGTTAAATGTCCTGCTCCTTGTAAAACTCGCTTCCCAGCGTTATCTCTGCAAAACTCGTTATCAAGCATTAAGACACATTGCGGGGAAGCAAACTAAAGACGAACTATTGCACTGCCTTATGCGAAATGTACAAGTTTTCCTATTTACAAAATTAGCACTACGAAATATTTACAAATATACAAAAATTCGTAACAATATTTTAAGTTGATGACTATTGTTTCACTCATCTGGGAGAACTCACGAGTGTATCTTTTATGAGTGAACGCATGAGAGTTTAATTTATATTGCTTATGTGAAATTGTTGGTTTATTTCTTTACTTAAAGTTCTATTATTATACACAATGACTTTTCAGCCCGGGACCTACAGCTTAAATTGAATTCCGAACCACAACGAACATCCGTGACTAACCCGCGATTCGAACTCGGCACCCGTAACATGCGCGGTCAGAGCACTAATCTCACAGACATCAGGTGGGCCTATATGAAGTGAAATTGAAAAATAATTTTGTTTTTTTTTCATACCTCTCAGTCAATTATCAAATATTTAAATTTTTGCACGAGTAGGTCTAAAGAAAAGTACAATTCTATTTATCTTGCTTAAGACTTTAAAGCTGAAATTCAATTATGAAGAAAGTAACAATGGCGAATTATACACAATTTCACATAAAGTATTTTAGTAATACAAGTCGGGTTATTAGTTCCAAATACGAACAAAACTAGTACCCAAGAAAAAAAAACTAGTGGAACCAAAAGTTTGCTCTCGGAATATTTCAGATCTTCAATCTCTTTCATGCGTATCGCAAGTTCTCCAAGGTTAAATCACAATAAGAATAGAAACATCCTCGTGTTAATGTAAAGCAAATAGCAGATATTAATTGACAAAACAAAATAAAAAGATTTAAAACGGGTTTAAATACATTTCGATTGCATAATACATGGAACCCATTTAACAATGCTTAAACATTTTTCGCAATATATTCATTGATATTCAGTTCGTTTGAAAACGGTTTTCTGCTTGCAGCTCGGAATTACCATTTACTTAACTTCAGCATTACATAAACACTAAAACATTGTTATCAAAAAAATATTACTTTTATCATCTTCCCTAACATTTGAAAGTACATTTTTGTCAATTTCTTAATTGTACGTGCGAACCTAAACAATCGCCAGGTGATGAATTATATTGCAGCCGTGGTAACTTTCCATTTAATAAAAGATACGTCATACAGAAACAAATATAAAATGCATAGAAGTGAAATTTGACTCACGATTATAATCTCTGCCATCTTTAAGGTGTTTCAAAATCACAATCCAATTTAAAGCTGCTAAACAAATCTTCAATCAAACCTGGTAACAAAGCTGCTAAACAAATCTTAATGAAACTTCACGCTAATATATTATCAGTAAAGCACTGAGACACTCTGAAGCTAAATTGATAGCAAAGGAAATTCTGAACTATTTCGACTTATATAAACTTCCCTTACAAACGAGGATCTGGCACCTTCACGAAAACAATTTCATTGGATGAAACGGTTTGTTCCAGATTTCCAACTTCAATATCTAATAACCACTCAAATGTTCAATAAGCAATTTATCACTAATACGAAATTGCGCTAAACTCTTACAAACCACGTTTTTAGGTATCCTTTCGTAATTTTGAAGAACCATTGAATAGATTTAACACGTTAAAGCCCAATCAAGCGATATAGCGTGATTTACATTAGCTTCCGATCATGTGTCGTGTTACTTCCCAGTAGTCCCTGTCCTGATCAGACTGTACCTGATCGGAGATGCAGTTCTCTATCGGAATTACCTGAAACTATGTTTTAAAAACACAAGCTTCCCCCTAACCTTATGGAGGAAGACAAGATGTATCTTAATTTAAGTTAAATGATAAATAATATTTTGTTCCTTTAGTTAATTACAGCATGAATGGAAAATACAATCGGGAGCGGTCTGATCAGGACAGGCTACTTGGGAACAACCCGACATTCCACGCTGGCGCGTGATCGGCAACGAACGTGGTAAATGTAAGTGAGAGATGAACGATATGCTGACCGTGTTTTACTCACAAGGTGCAACCAGCGTAAGCTCCGAGGATCCTGGTCCCCAGATCCTATAAGATAAGGGGTCTTTTTTTTGGTTCTTTGTATGTTTTCTTCCACGATTGGTATTTACAGCATTTGGTCGAAAGTCGATCTGACTTTTAGGAGATTTT
This sequence comes from Linyphia triangularis, assembly GCA_963978545.1. Classification (NCBI taxonomy): domain Eukaryota; kingdom Metazoa; phylum Arthropoda; class Arachnida; order Araneae; family Linyphiidae; genus Linyphia; species Linyphia triangularis. The sequence goes on from OZ021731.1 coordinate 80,122,330, forward strand.
CAGGTTTTCTCTCATTCAAGAAGCAATTTCCCTTTGAAAGATCTCCCAGAAGGCATCGCTTCCTCTGAAATAGAATACGTCTGCGGAGTGATGACGTAACATCTTAGCGACTAGGATCAACTAAGATGGGGACGTCAATTGGAATTTACATTGTGCTCTTTTTATTCCATGAATTATTATTAAATTAGTTTTGCAAAAACAAATCAAAACCAGCACACGTCCTCACACGGAGAAAGCACTGAAACGGCTACATCACAAAATTTCTTCTGCACCGAAATGATTTGACAATCCCCTTTTATTTTTTTTTTTAGTTCTTTTTTTTTTTTTTTTACCTCAACCTGTTCCAGAGAGGTGGTTCTCTCACATATGTACGCGGAGGCAGGTGCTAGTTCACAAAGTCATTCCTTTCCACTCCCAGCCGGGAGTTCAACCAACCAACCATTGATAAATTATTACTAAGTTGTTGTTTTTTTTTTCAACAATTGAAAACTGTTGAGTACACTTTCCGATAACTGGTCCAATTGGTGAGTTACCCGAGTACGCACTAGTTTATTTTGTATTTTGAGTCGAAATAGGTGTGCTCTTGTCAGTCATAAATCCATCAATCGCTTTCCTACGATCTGTACAATGAGACAAATAATGGGGATGATGTACATTAAAATTTTCATTTCAATAATCTCACCTTAATGGGAAGTGCAAGGTTCTCGTTTAGGTTGTAACCTCATTATCTGGACACATTATAATCCTAAATTGCAAGGCTAGTTCATAGAGATTTTTTGTGCAGCATGACCTTAATGTCAGAGAAGTCCAATGCAACTATCCAACCTAGTGTAAATAGTATAGCTTTTTTAATATTTATAGTTAGGAACACATGTTTAAAATTTCGGGGAAGAATGAAGATATTTTAGCTACATTAAAAATGAATTTCATATTCCAATTTAATCTTCATTCTAATTAGCTTTATAGCCATGAATTGTGTATGCATTTATACCTTAGGACAAAATTTGCTAAAATTCGCCAGGTATTATGCATAAATTTAAATTAATATCTTATCAATGACAATAAACTTTTTTTTTTTCAAATTAGATTTATTAGATCGTGACCTATATATAGTTGCAAATTGAAGGACCTTTCTTGTGTGCACTGCTGCATACATTAAATTATCTTGACTACCTTTTTTGAGATAATGAAGTTTTTTGGTACCAATGATCGATTGGTTAAAAGGGATGAAAGTGCCTTGAAATCAAACAGGGTCCAAAGTTTCTAGTATGATCCTGAAAGCAAAATGTTTCGTGGAAGAATATCTGCGTCAACGTAGAAGACTCAGTATCTAGTAGAGGTATATTAAGGTTATAAAAGTACTTATTATATTGTTGACTTACAAGTAAAACACAGTTGGTTAATTACTTATCAAAACTAGAATCCCCCCCCCCCCCTTCACAGAAAAGTTAGATATTCGCTGAAAGATAAAATGAAGTTTTTTGGTACCAATGATCAATTGGTTAAAAGGGGTGAAAATGCCGTGAAATCAAACAATGGTCCCAAGTTTCTGATATGGTCCTGTTTCTAGTCATGCAGCATTGAAGAAAAGTTTTTGTAAATTATAAAATTTGAATTTGTTCTCTGCATTTTTGAAAAGTTAGGTTTTTTGACTTAGTGTGTTTTGCTTGTAAGCCGACGATATAATTATAAAATAACAAACTGTTTTTTATTTTTTCAATATACTGGCTTAACCTAATTGAACAACTTTTAAAAAAATTTCTAGTTATTTTGTTGATAATTGTAATACATATATCTTGTTGGGCACATCTTCGAATACCCAATTAGAAAACATATCCGAAATGAGTCAAGTATTGGGTGACGAATTTTGTTCTTTGACAAAAGAATATTGCCACTGGCTATGCTATGACACATATAACGCATTTAAAGACAAAGTTAAGCCGCTCTATGCAATCAAATCCAGCATATACGAGGACATTTCAATAACTAGATTTTTCGTGGGATTTAACAACCAGTTTGATTCTAAGTCTCAAAACATTTGCATTTGAACTAAGATGATACCGATTTAATGAATGTCAATGGTCTTCAATTTTCAATTCGAAAATTTTATATAAAAGTTTATGCAGCATTGCCACCAAATTTTGATTTCATATCAAGCGGGGCTACTATCCATCATCATGCATGCCCCTTCTCCTGATAATGGATAGCTTCTTGATGAGAAACAAATTAAAATAACTTGGAACACCATGTCCAGTGTTTCAAAATATTTAATTAAGCAAGTTTCATGTTCACGCATGAAAACAGCTTGTACAATAAAACAATGCTCATGTAAAGCGAGCAATGTAACATGCACCGATGCTTGCTCCTGCATTAATTGCCCCATGACGATAAAATAGATGTTAGGGATGCAGACAGTGATGATGCTATAGTCAACCAGTGATGAGGAAACAAGTCATTGATGATTAACTTTGCCTAATGCCTAGCCTTCCTTATGTTCATATATATATGTGTGGCGACGTCAAATAACAAATAAAACTTCTGTACAAAAGAGTACTCCAATGCACAGAAGTTTTATCTGTTATTTGACGTCGCCACACGCTTTATATGTATTCATAGAAGATACTATTTTTTTAAATAGATATTCGCAGAAGAAATTAATATTTTAACTTTTTTCAAGGAGCATTTTTCTCTATAGAAAAAGTTTCTTCGATTCCCATGTATTGAGTCTCATGTAACATATTTTGTAACTTCTTATGATCCCATAGTATAAACAGCTTATAATTGTAATAATAAGCAAATAGAATTTTAAAAATTATTAAAATATAACTATTTTGTATTTCTTGCTATGTATATATTATTTTAATTGTATATATGTGTACCATGCATTTTTAAATTGGAAGCTGGTTTTAAAAAAAAATCAAACTCCTTTGGTTTCTGGAATCTTGGACTACTCTTAATTGCAAAAAAAATTTATAAATATATATCTGTACACCCTAGTTATTGTTAATAGAAAAAAGTTTGCTTAAAACAGATATTAATGATGTTTGCATTCGTTTTGCGGTTTAAAAAGAAACTACTTTTAAAGTTTATAAAACAATAATGTTTGTAATATTTTACGAGTGGAACAGTAAGGGACTATTTTATGTTTCATAAAATAGTCCCTTAACCCCCAGAAATGGCAAACGAAAATATATACATATTTTTTATTTTTTTTCCAACTCATTTTGATACTTTTCCTATAGGTTCGGAATCCACATTAAACTGAAAGTTTCCGGTCTGATTAGCTGTTATTTTACACAAAAATAGCGTACAAACCAACAAAGTGCATGGTCAATAAATTTAAAAGTTGAGGTTTTGAGTGGTACCTCAATTTCGCAGCTTTGTATCTGCGATTTTAGAACCGAAATACAGCTATTTTTCAGATTAGTTTTAGTTCCAATAATAGTTACCACACGTCGTCACCTGACTGGCAAATAATAAATCGGGCAATCTAATCACTTCTAAATGTGCTGTATAGGCGTAATAATTGCAACGTTTCTAGCATTATTCAATGGTGTATCTTCATAACCGAACACTTTAAAATTATCTTTTTAATCTCTCTATTTATAAGGCTAAACCCTCACTCACTCACTCATCACTAATTCTCCCACTTCCCACAACTATGAAAATTGGTACAAATATCAACAAAGACAAACTGAAAAGTTAAGCTATTCCGAGCTTGATTAACACACTTTAAGGGGTGGAAAAGGGTTAAAAATTCCAAACTCGAATATCGCACTTACGATATAGTAACAACTCTGAAAATTAGTAGGAATGTCAATAAAGATAAACGTAGAAAAAGTAAGCCATTCCGATCTCGATTAACCCACTTAAGAATTGCAAAAGGCGTTAAACGTTCCAAACGAGGGATATTCGAATGTCCCACTTCCCATTTGGTCACAACTCGGAAAATTGGTACAAATGTCAAAAAAGATTAAACATAGAAAAAGTAAGCTATTCCGTTTTCGATTAACCAACTTTAAGAGCACCCTTAAAGTTGGTTAATCGGGAACGGAATAAATGAAAAGGGATTAAATGTTCCAAACGAGGGATATCCGAATGTTCCTCTTCCAATGTAGTCATATTTCTGATATTTGGTGCAAATGTTAAAAGGGCAAATGTTAAAAAATAAGTCACTCCAATATCGATTAACGAATTTTTAAGGGATGAAAAGTCGACGCAACATTGAAACTATACGAGGATTATTTTAATATCTCAATTCCAATACAGCTACTACTTCGAAATGTAGAACTAAGAGCAAACATAAACACAATAAACTATTACAATCTCGATTACGTAATTAAAAAGGGTCCGAAGGGAGTTAAGCGTTCTAAACGAGGGATATTCAAATGTCTCTTTTCAATATACTATTCACAATTATAAATTTTGTTAAAATTGTCAACAAAGGGAAGTTCCTATTTGATAAATCAATTTGTCGGGATCGAAATGGGTGCAAACGTCTGAAGTGTAGAATACATGAATGACTTTTGATCGTTAAAATTTCGTAGCGCAGCACGGGCATTCAGCTAGTCAATTATATACAGTCAATACCCGCAAACGCGAAATCGCTTAACGTGAAATCTCATTTAACGCGAAGTAAAAAGCAGTTCTCCGTATTAAACGAATCAAAGAGCATTAAGTTTCAACACTGCATTCGGTTAATGTTAAGAAACGGCGTATACACTTTTACTTTACCCACACAATATCCAGGCTCAGCCTGACCAACCGGGATATATCCCAGTGCGTCCTCATATGACAAAAAAATTAAAAACATCGCCAAATGGAAATTAAAATTTTCAAATCGTTACTTAAGTGAAGAATTAAACGTTTTCCTCAATACAACTGAAGTAAAAAAAAAAAAAAAAAAAATGCGGCTAAAATATATCAAAATAAGATCGTCTCTGGATTTTAACAAAGGTCTTTAATGAGCACACTCACAAAATTTGCATATTGTAACGCTCCCATTATATACATTAATAAAAAATACATTAAATTACTCGAATATATATTTCACCCTTCTTAATAAAAAAAATGGGAATCGACTGGTTGGTTTTTAAAAAAATTTCTGCAGAAAGGTAAAAATATTTTTAATCTCCCTTCCCCTACGAAATGAAAGTCTAGGTACGGTATTGGGATGATTATCCTTTTAATTTCGTTTTATAATCCACTGACGGTCCAAGGAATGGGCGAAATTCTAGTTTTTTTACCCTGTAATAATTTCTAAATTAAATATCAAATTCATATATAGTTTTTTTAAATTATTTTTTTTTAAATGTAACGCTGGAGAACTGGGTATCAAATGAGGCATATATCAATACATGACAGTCAGTGGGTTAATACTCTCATTTTCTATTATCACAGAATAGGCAAAACGTATGTGCCATCTTAATTGCTTCGTTATGGAAAATGTTCTTCCAGTTTTTGCCTGAGGGGTGACATTTGAGCAGTAACCATTATAACTCCACTAAACAGAATATGACATAAACTTAAAACCATATTCTAAAAAAAAAAATTAAAAATTTACTGAAACATTTTTATATTCCTTACTAAATTTATATGCAATTGTAATCATTGAAGCGATTTTGCTTTCTGATCCAATATTCAGAATGTGACCACTACGAAAATAACATCGACTGAGATGTAGTTCATTTATAAAACTACCTAATGATGTACATTTTTATTTTATTTTAGCGTTATTCATAATTTTAAATTCTGAAGACTTTAATTTCGAAGGCTGATTGAAGTGCCACCCATTTGAGACAATTTTTTTTAATTTGAAACAATTTTGGTTAGCACGATAATTCTCCAGATCTTCTAAGTAATATAAGAATACTTATCGACAAAGAACCTTGACAAGGTTCAAGCTTGGAAGCTAATACAATACTTATTAAAGTTGAAATGTTTTCGCTTTATACACTAGTACTTTGAATGCTGGAAATATATTTGTTAAAATACGTCAAGTGTTCTAGAACGAATAGACTAATTCGATAGCTGTCTTGAAAGATCACAAGTGAAACTGAACTAAGCAGAAATAAGTGCTTACTTTTTAAAAACTTTTCAGAAGACGCAAAACATGAAATGTTCTCCAACTTCTGAAGATTTCGAACTGCAACGATCATCTTAACCCGGTATTCGAACGAGGCACCTTCGGCATGCAAGATTACAGCGCTAAACTACACAGCCATGGGAAGGTGTGCAATACTTACATTTGAGGGATTTCTTTTACAATAGTTATAGAATAACATACGTATACTCATATATCTGAACTATTGAAAGTTCTTACTATTTCTCTTACTAGTCTTTTATTAGATATTGTTTTCGAAGCCGAACATATTTAAAAACTTATCTTCGGACCCGATTAATTAATTAACGTTCAAGAGTTTTGAAATGCCCTCCGAGAAATGTTTTTAAACTCATTATCAATCTCAATATCATTAATAGAACATGTGAAAGCAGATCCGAAATGTGGAGGTTTCTTGCTTTTCAAATTATGATCACAATATTCTATCGGAATAATTCAATTTTTGTGTTTTTTAATCATTGTTGTCTAAAACTTACTTTTGGTACCTTCAAATTATATACATAGGTTTCAGTAAATTTTGTTCATTTGTATCCGTCTAAGAGAATTGTAACCAACTGCCTGAAGGTAACACAGTGTGGTTTATTCCAATAGGAAAAGTTTGATGGGTGCAAGAAAGGCCTGGCGTCCTCTAGAAGGTTGACCCAGGCCATGTCATACCTTTCAACTTTAGGCAATAATTGAGGACTAGAAATGGAAAACGACCCAAGTACCAAAACAATTAAAAATCTTTTTTTTTTTTTTTTTAAGGAAATATGAGCATTGCCTTAAGTACAAGATGCGATCCTATTTTGCCTCTCCTGAAAAATATTCTTTTTTGGATTTCGGTCGTTTCTAGTAATCAAAAACGACCCAGGTATATAAAAAAAAAAAAATTTTTTTTTTTTACAGAATAGTTTCCTCAAGGCCAAGCTAAACAAAGTGCAGAAGTAGCAATATTTCCAATTGAAACTAGCGATTTTCATTTTTCGACTCTCCTGATAAATGTTTATATATATATATATACTAGGGGGCTTCGCCCCCTGCTCGCTGACGCTCGCCAACCCCCTGGATTGCTATGCAATCCCCTTGGTTCGCGACGCGAACCAGGCTCGCTCCAAAGTGAGGCATTTAAAATATGCCCTAGATAAAGCTATTTCAGCTGCATAATCAATGAAATCCTTGCAAAGTTATATTGTCCCATGAAACTGAAAACGTTGGATTATTTATGATGAGCTACGATACTTTGGATGTCATTTTCTTACTGCTTATGGAAAGCAGGAACAGTTTGGCAACGTAGCAGAACGTTTTTGGAACAATAAAAATAAAGTCTGGTGTATATATATTTAAAAAAGATAAGTTATTTAAGAAACAAATTCTTGTCATCGACTTTTTGAGGGTCAACAATTTGTTGGAGACAGGAGGAGGATCAGAAACAACAACAGAAAGCAATTTAAATTTATATACTGGTTTTGTATGAAGCGGAAAATAATTAAAGTTGCACATCGAAATATCTTAGCGAAGCAATATTAGCAATCATACGATTTGCATAATCCTTTCAGAGATACTTAAAAAATAAGTCAAATTGTTTATCCGCAATGATGAAGTATTTATTCAATCGGTGTGAATGTGAGCATGGAAACCTAAATATTTTTATCCGGGCTCAGTTTTTATAGCCATGTATCCGGAAAACGTTCACAATAAAAATGCGGGTTTTTTCCGAATCCAAACAAATCTGGCCCGGAATTCTAATCCAAAAGAAATGTACACGTCTTGCATCATTGTAAATATTAAATCAATACGTTTTAAATAGGCAATAATTTGATTCTTGTTTTTGGAACTACCGACTGTCTTCCTTAACTATTTTTGCTAGATTTGACGAATTTAGTACTATTGATATAGTCAATAGTTTTTAAAAATTATACTCCCGAGTAAATTAGATTTATAGCTCTTGCATAACTAGAACGATTGGCAAAATTTTAGTAACAACTTTTTAATCCTTATACACAATTTTTTTTTATTTTCCAAAATACTCAAATATTAATACTATTAAATGTGGAATCAATAAAAGTTTGACAATTGTTTTTACCATTAAACTTTCCTATTGGAATAATTATTTACTCCGACCCATTATTTTGTCCTCTAAATAGTTATTCATGCTGAATATTTATGGAAAAAATTTCTAACAAGTTTCGTATCCAATCATTAAAATATTAAGTCACTAGTACAGGGCTGCCACTGACTATAGACCTTGAAAATAGTTGCTTTAGTAGCCTCAAATGTTAAAAATAGTAGCCAAAATAGTAGTCTCAAACACTAAGTCGGTAAAGACCTTCCTCTTGTTTGAAAGGTTTTAAGTTATCATCAAGATCGGAAAAAAACTGTTGATTTACATAAACACGAAAACCCAGAGGCACTTTTCTTTCAATTCAAAATAGTGTCTAATACATAACATCCCATACGGTAAAAGGCATGTGTCTTGAGGGAGGCGCTATCGTATTTGCATAATGCGATGGAAGTTGATAACTCAACCGTACTCCCAGACAGCACCCAAGCAAAACTTCACGCAAAAGCGACAGTAAAAATCGATTGGCCAAAACAAGATATATATATATTTTTTGATTTTCAAAGTAAAACAACTTTTTGGCAGAAAAACAAGTTTTATGTTTAAACAATTATACTATATATTGACAATGACAGGCGAATTTAATTAAGAGCAGTTTTTAAATTTTTAACAGGATAGCTACAGAATTTGAGAAACAAAATTCCTCAACATTTTCCTAATTTCCAGAAACTTCCCTGATGTGCATCTCTGTCGACGTCATCATTAAAAAAACAAAGAAAATATGACCAGTTTAAAAATATATAAATTTGACTATTTACAATTACATTTACTTATCAAAGTATAATTGCACCCAAATGTAAATTTCTGCTAAAAATCAAAACAAGCATCTTTAGAGCATGGGGGGAAAAAAAATCACATAAACCAATTTACAAGCTACACACATACTTGCTAACTTCAAGGAAAAGAAACAAGCACAATACTTTTCTTTTGATTTAAAAAATAACACAAATAAAACATGTTTTCTTTAATATATGTCATAGGCTGTATCGTGTTCATAACATAAATTTTAAACAGTATCCTACATATTTACTAAACTTGGGCATGCATGAGCATGAAACTTAAATAATCAGCATTTTGCTATTCGGTCACAAATTTCACTAGGTATAATATTTCATAAAAAAATTATGTTTTTTGGATTTTGACGTTGAAGAAGAAAAGCTTGAAATTAACAGTTTCTTATAAAAATTAATTACTCATAAATATATGAAAATAAAAGCAACAAAAATATTATCTTAAATCACTATAATACCGCCGGGATAGATGTCCGCACCCGCACGGGGAATACGAGAAGGAAAACTCAAAAATTTCAAAATTCCTTGACTAAAGAGTAATTTTACGAAATACCTTGACATTTGCCTGAATTCCCGATTCTGTCGCCACCTTGTTTAAGCTACATTTAAAGTATTAAATTGCCTCAAAATTTAAATTATTTTATTATTTATAAATTTAGCTACAACATTGAAATTCTAAGCATCGATTGACCTACACGGCGAAATCGTCACTAATCTCGGACATAACGTCTATATAACATCAATTATGTCCATAATGATAGCGTTTTCTTCCGGGCGCTCACCACATATTCATTTTTGTTAAGTAGAGTAAATAAAGCGAAATAATTTGGTATTTCAGAATATAACAGTGTATGCTCTTACGCCTTGCACGGCGAAAGATAAAACATTGGAACAACAGGCAGGCGAAAATGACCGCGGCTGCCGTCAAAAACAACAAATCTCGCGTGAGCGGTAACTACCGTCGAACTAGCAAAATTACCACTGTACCCGCGAATATGAACAACTATTTCGGTAGTTTTTGCTCTCTCCTACTTTAAAAAAAAAATCACCATTTTGAGAAAATTTTTAGTACCTTAGTGCCGATTTTTTTTCGTGTTACCATCGGACAGTATAAAATTTCTTAAAAAATAGTTGCCTCAGTCTAAAAATAGTTGAAGGTTTTGTTAAAAATAGTCGTTTTAGGCCCTTTTTTCATTGAAATAGTCGCCATAGTCGCCTGGCCACTAAAATAGTCGCTTTAGTAGCCTTTTTAGTCACCTGTGGCAGCCCTGCTAGTATTGGTACTACGGGGATGGCGAACAAGCATTTTCTCTTCCATTCTTTTTTCAGGATTTATATATTACAATACAATTTTAAAAAGGAAAGAAAAAATTTCAGGAATATATTTTGGCCTCAACCAGAATGCAGAAGCATTTTAATTTTTTGCCGCAACACCAGAATTTAAATCAGAGTTAAAATATTTGAATTTCTTACAATTTTATGTTCCACGTTCAGTTTCATAAAAAAAAAAATTCTTCCCAAATTACAATCGGGTAATTCTTGGTTAGTTGTGTCACTAATTTCCTCCACTATCTCAATAGATGGCAGCACATGATTAAAGCCCGACATATTTCCCCATATTACCTTTAAAATTTAACCAATTATTTTTAACTTTAATCAAGAACAAGACTTAACTTTGAACTATATAGGCTCTTTGTTCAACAACAGATAGTGCGTGTCATCCGGAGCAATAGCTTAAAGCCACGTTTTAAAGAAGCCCAGAGAAAAATGTAGTCAAAATCGTTATATTAAAAAAACCCATGGAATCAAGGGCCAGATGACACTGTGAATAACCTAAGCGTTATAAAAATTAACAAATTTAGAACTGTTCCCATGGGAACGACAGATTTGAGGCAACCAGGGCCTGTCATGCTCACAATGTTATATTGTTCATAAAATTAAACTATGTTTTTTAATTAAAATACTCACTCTAATATTTGGTCACGAATTTAATGATATGCACGGACATTTGTCCCCAACGCGACTAACCAAGGGTTAAGTGGAGAAGTCTCAGTAACCTTTTTTTTATTTTTTTCCACTTGAGAAGAGTTTAGAAGGACAATCCTGGAAATATTATCATACATTAAAAATTCCTAGAGAAATACTCTCATGCGAGTTGTTCCATTTTAAATGTTTACCTATTTTTTTTTTTTTTTTTTTTTGTAGTTGAAAAGCGTTAGTGCAAAAAGGTTTTTGTAAAAATTGCACACCTCCTAGCATCCCCCTATATGGCTTCCACTGACACCACATTTTTCAAAAATCATGTAGCTTTGAAAATTGTGAATAATGACAAACACCCCCGCCATGTTTATTTCTTATACAAAATCAAAAACTGAATGTTCAAGTGTCAACGATTCATTAACAAAACATGGCTGGCAGAAGAACCATTTCATCACAGGAAGGACTCCAGCACCTTCACTTCATGTCGCATAGGTCCCGATACCGATATTCTCCATTAAATACTCATTCCAGAGAGGAATGGCTTGCAGTTAGCTAACTAGAAAAACAAAACATCAAGTTAGAATTTGACCCTAGACAGTAAAAATAAAAAAAGTTATTTTCACGTTTTTTTTTCTTTGTCACATTCAAATTGTTAAAAGGTCGCCATCTTATAACAATACAAAATTCTTCAAAGGAAATTTCAGTATTGGTGTGATTATTTTTCTTAAGGTTTTAAACTAATGTATTATTTGATAGTCAAACCTAAGTGATTTTAGACAATCGGTAATTATTTAATTTTTCAAAAGAGGATCATGTCAAAGAAATAATGGATAATTAATAAAAAATGCCATTTTTTTCTTTTTCCAAGTTAAAATGGCCAATTTTCCACAAAATATGCCTGATGATTAAACAATTGTAGAGATAACATCATGAAATTAAACTTAAAAAAATTCAAATTGCAAAACTTGACATTTTCTTTTAAAATATGCATTTGGTAAATTAAAGTCGCATGTGCAGGGAGGCTACAGAATTAAAGAAATAAAATTCCGACATTTCCCCGATTTCCAGGAAATTTGTTCAAAAATTCCCTGATGCGAGCTATATAATTCAAAAAACAAAATAATGGAGAATTAAAAAAAAAAAAAAATAATAATAATTAAATAAATAAATAAATTTAATCTATAAAAATAAAACAAGCTGTGTGTGTGTCTGTCTGTGGATCTACAGAAACCTACTTAAAATTGGAGTAGAGCTTAGAAATTTTCACCATAGGAAGTTTTAGCTTTCTAATTTTATGTATGTCAAACAGAATGTTCAAATTTGAATTAGTTCTTTTTTAATTAATTATTTTTTACAAAGTTACTTTAAATAGAGATACAGCTACGAAATTTTCAACACAAGTAGTTTCGACATTCTAATTGGACTTTTGAAAAACAGAATTTTAAATTTATATTTAGTTCTTTTTTTAATTTTATTAATCAATTAATAAATATTTTATAAAGCGATTTCTAATAGGGCCACAGCTCTAAAACTTTCAACATAAGTAGTTTTAGCCTTCTAATTGGACTTCTGGAAAACAGAATTTTGAAATTTTATTTGTTTTTTAATTAATTCATTAACAAATATTTTACAAAACGATTTCTAATTAGGATACATGTTTGAAATTTTTAACACAAATAGTTTTAGCCTTCTAATTGGACTTTTGACAAAAGGAACCTTAAAATTTTAATTTGTTTTTTAATGAATTTTAATATTTCCACAACAAGCGACTTCTAATAGGCTTAGAGCGCTGAAAGTTTCAACATAAGTAATCTTTGACCTTCTAATTTTGCTTTTTACAAACATCATGTGTTGAAATACTTTTAAAGTGGTGTTGTATTATAGTTATTAACGGGAATTTTTTTTTATTGTTTCTCGACAAGGGAGGGGATTTTAATATCAAGGCTTTACGTAGTAATTATTTTTTAGTATGTGAGGTGGGCGACCTTACGCTTTCGCAGCAATGAACCTTTCATCGAGCAATGCGAGCTCATGTTTGCATAGCAATGAACCTTTCAACGAGTTAAGTAAGCCTGTGCTTATGTGTCAATGACTTTTTCAGCGCGCGAAGCGAGCTCGATTTGGCGTTGCGATGGACCTTCCTGCGAGCGAAGCACCAAAAATTGGGGTCTATACACCAATGACAGATTTCTGCAACGAGGGGCCTCACAGCTGGCTAAAATAATGCACAAGGAAAAATTTCGTGGCGACGCACGGGTATTTAACTAGTTCTAAATAGTCAAAGTATAATTGCGCCATAATAAATTTATGGTAAAAAGGAAAGAAAAAAAACATCTTTAGATGAAAAATACAAAATTCTCCAACTTCAGCCATACTTGCTAACTTCAAGGTAAAGCAAAACCAGTACAATACTTTTCTTTTTAATTTCAAAAATAACACAAATTTTCATATATAAAATATTTTCTGTAATATATGTCACATGCTGTTTTCTGTTCATAGCATAATAGATAGCCGAGTTGCTAAGTTATAGGATCATCAGAAATCTAATAGAAATAATTGTTCCAAGCATAATAATGATCCCAGATAATAATAATAATAAAAAAAATAAAAAAGCGGAACATCAACAGGCGGTTGTGGGCGGGATAGCGATGGTTTGAATTAGTTGCCGAGAGTAGAAAAAGTTCGGAATCGTTATTCTCTCAAATCGGCCAAGTAGGCAGATATTGAGGGCTTTTTAGACGGACTTATAGAAGTACATGAAGGGGAAAAGAAGAAAAAAAAAAAAGGGAAAAAAAACTGTATTCAATGCGGTGACATCACAGCATCCACTTCACGTGACGCGAGTCGAGGTATATATCCGCACGGGGCAAGCGAGAAGGGAAACTCAAAAATTTCAAAATTCCCTAATTAAAGGGTAATTTTACGAAATTCCCTGATTTTTCCAAAAGAGTGAAATTCCCCGACATTTCCCTGATTTCCACGAATTCCAGGTTCTGTAGCCACCCTGCAATACACTTGAAAATTACTATCTTTCTAAAGAATAATTAATTAAATAACAATAATAATAATTAAACTAAAAAACACGCATTTTCATTTGTAAATAATTATTAAAATATATATTTAGTTTTTTTCTTCAAAATAGTCTCCGAATAGTTTAAAAAGTAACAGCATACACTGAAAAAGTCGCTTTTAGGGCAATTTTGACGAAAATAGTCGCAATAGTAGCTTTGTCTCGAAAATAGTAGATTTAGTAGCCATTTTAGTTGCTTGGGACAACCCTGACAAAATGATAGGATGCCGCAACTCGAGAGGACCACTAGGATTGATGCGGAAATTTGATGCAAGGCCAATGACTGTGTTTAGTTTCTTTGAAGCGGATCTGTAACCGCTAAGCAATCCAAAAATGGCGGGATATGTCTCGAGTTTCTGAATCATCTGCGCGAAAAAGACCTGGAGTGCAAAGGGTTAAAATGTAAAAGCATCTTTATAAGGTCAAATAGCATGTACTCTCAATCCTTCATTGCATCTAGGAAATGCATAATTTATTGAAAGTTTCTAACTTGGACTCGTCAACATTCATGCCGACCACACTTTCAGATGACTCACTTGACATACTTTAACAAACGATTGAAAATCAGAATACTTCTGCACTGTTACTAGACTAATGCCCTCATTTCTTTCAACAACCCCACCCTTTATACAGAACTAGCTGAATACCCGTGCTGCGCTACGAAATTTTACCATTAGCATTTTAACGATCAAAAAACATTCATGTATTCTACACTTCAGACGTTTGCTCCCATTTCGATCCCGACAAATTGATTTATCAAAATAGAAACTTTCCTTTGTTGACAATTTTAACGAAATTTATAATTGTGAATACTATATTGGAAAGAGGCATTTCAATATCCCTCGTTTAGAACGTTTAATTCCCTTCGGACCCTTTTAATTACGTAATCGAGATTGAAATAGTTTATTTTGTTTATGTTTGCTCTTAGTTCTAAATTTCAAAGTAGTAGCTGTATTGGAATTGAGACATTAAGTTAATCCTCGTATAGTTTCAATTTTGCGTCGACTTTAATCCCTTAAAAATTCGTTAATCGATATTGGAATGACTTATTTTTTTTAACATTTGCACCAAATATCAGAAATTTGACTACATTGGAAGAGTAACATTCGGATATCCCTCGTTTGGAACATTTAACCCCTTTTCGACCCCTTAAAGTTGGTTAATCGAGAACGGAATAGCTTACTTTTTCTATGTTTAATCTTTTTTGACATTTGTACCAATTTTCCGAGTTGTGACCAAATGGGAAGTGGTACATTCGAATATCCCTCGTTTGGAACGTTTAACCCCTTTTAGACCCCTTAGAGTGGGTTAATAGAGATCGGAATAGCTTACTTTTTTTACGTTTGTTTTTGTTGATACTTGCGCCAGTTTTCAGAGTTGTGAAGAAATGGGATGTAGAACATTCGAATATCCCTCGTTTGGAATGTTTAACCCCTTTTCGACCTCTTAAAGGGGGTTAATCGAGATCGAAATAGCTTAATTTTTCTATGTTTGCCTATGTCGACATTTGCACCAATATTCAGAGTTGTGGACATGTAGGAAGTGGTAGATTCGAATATTCCTCGTTTGGAACGTTTAACCCTTTTTCCACCAATTAAAGTGGGTTAATCGAGATCGGAATAGCTTACTTTTTCTATTTTTACCATTGTTGATATTTGTGCCGATTTTCAGAGTTGTGACTATGTGGGAAGTGGGAGAATCAGTGATGAGTGAGTGAGTGAGTCAGTGAGCGAGGGCTTTGCCTTATATATAGAGAGATTTATAATGATACTAGCTGAATACCCGTGCTGCGCTACGAAATTTTACCATTAGCATTTTAGCGATCAAAAGACATTCATGTATTCTACACTTCAGACGTTTGCTCCCATTTCGATCCCGACAAATTGATTTATCAAAATAGAAACTTTCCTTTGTTGACATTTTAAACGAAATTTATAATTGGGAATAGTAAATTGGAATAGTTTATTGTGTTTATGTTTGCTCTTAGTTCTAAATTTCAAAGTAGTAGCTGTATTGGAATTGAGACATTAAGTTAATCCTCGTATAGTTTCAATATTGCGTCGACTTTTCATCCCTTAAAAATTCGTTAATCGATATTGGAATGACTTATTTTTTTAACATTTGCAAAAAATATCAGAAAAATGACTACATTGGAAGAGGAACATTCGGATATCCCTCGTTTGGAACATTTAACCCCTTTTCGACCCCTTAAAGTTGGTTAATCGAGAACAGAATAGCTTACTTTTTCTATGTTTAATCTTTTTTGACATTTGTACCAAATTTCCGAGTTGTGACCATATGGGAAGTGGTACATTCGAATATCCCTCGTTTGGAACGTTTACCCACTCTAAGAGGTCAAAAAGGGGTTAAATAGAGATCGAAATAGCTTACTTTTTATACGTTTGTTTTTGTTGATACTTGCACCAGATTTCAGAGTTATGACGAAAGGGGAAGTAGGACATTCGAATATCCGTCGTTTGGAACGTTTAACTCCTGTTCCACCCCTTTAAGTGGGTTAATCGAGATCGGAATAACTTACTTTTTCTTCGTTTGTCTTTATTGATATTCTCACCAATTTTTAGAGTTGTGACTATGTGGGAAGTAGGATATTCGAATGTCCCCCGTTTGGAACGTTTAACCCCTTTTCGACTCCTTAAAGTGGGTTAATCGACATCGGAATAGCTTACTTTTTCTATTTTTACCATTGTTGATATTTGTGCCGATTTTCAGAGTTGTGACTACACTATGTGGGAAGTGGGAGAATTAGTGATGAGTGAGGGCTTTGCCTTATATATATAGAGATTCCTAAAAATCTAAATCTCTTGCTACACTGACACTGTTAACCCTATCGCTGCGCGAAACGCTTCCTGCCAGAAATCTTGGGAGCTTTGAAAACAGCGTAATATGCTGCAAAAAATGCTGGTATATTTTGCAAAAATATGGATATCTAACGCCATCTCTTAACCCAGATTTGAATAAACAATTAAACGTCACAGAAAAGCCCAAATAAAACCATGAATGTGGTAAGAGTAGGTAAGAGCGGTTTGCTCAGTTATATAGACGGCAAAAATGCATCCCCGCGGGAATCGCGTGTTGCGCAAATTTCGCTACATCTACGTTGCCCGCGGGATGCGGAGCGAAAGGGTTAATGCTCGGGAAAAAATAGCAATCTTCTCTTAGTTTTTGAAGAAAATCTTGACTTACGAATTATTTTTTATTACTTGGATGTGTTAAAACTGTATTTAAATACAAATTAGTTTCATAGATTTAAAATTAGTGTTATTAAAAAAATTACTATAACTGAAACATCCAGTTGCATTTTACAAACAACTAATGGTAACTTAAAAGCATGTTTTCTATCGATATACCTACACACTTATGAACATATTATTGAACAGACAAAAATGCAATCTGCTATCCTCAACATAATTAGTAATATATGGAGAGAAAAAAAAATCACTAAATATTTAAGTAAAGGAATTGAATGACTAATACACTATATCTCAAAAGAAACTAGCATCTTTAAAATCAATCCAAATCTCATAAAATGGAGTATATTTAAGTATTGTTAACTGAATGGATAATTTCATAAATTTTTAATTTCAAGCAAAATTGCATGGACTTTTAAAGATTTCAGATAAAAAAAAAATAACTTACTCCGTTGTAGTAAAGTGACAGGCAATAACTTGCATGATGAATTTGTGAAACAGCAATTACAGCTAATTTCCATGTCATTTCAGAGGGACAGGCATATTTTCATGCTATAAAATTAAAATACTATTTCTAAAAAAGCAGTAGGAATAAACATAAGACATTCAAATGAAAATTTGATTTTTTGGTGTTTTTTTGTTATTCAATAGCTTACGTGGATCATTTAAAATATTGGGTTGTTCGGAAAGTAATTTCGTTTTTTTTTTTTGGGAGAACATGAAAGACAATTTTCGTATAATGAATAAATATTTTATTAAATTATATATTGGCCATTCTGGTCCAACACCTTTTGCCATCTTTCTGGCAGTAACATGATTCCCCGCTCATAAAAGTTTTGGTCCTTGTTGGCAAAAAACTGATTCAGGTGGTTTTTGACATCTTCATTTGAGGTAAAGGTTTTACCACCCAAAAAATTTTGCAGGGACCGGAACAAATAATAATCGGAAGGCGCCAGATCTGGAGAATATGGTGGGTGTTGCAGTATGTCCCATCCAAGCTGTAAAAGCTTTTGGCGAGTGACCGAACTTGTATGAGGCCTTGCGTTGTCTTGGTGGAACACTACACCCTTCCTGTTGGTTAATTCTGGCCTCTTCTGTTTAAGCGCATCAT
Source organism: Linyphia triangularis (assembly GCA_963978545.1). Taxonomy (NCBI): domain Eukaryota; kingdom Metazoa; phylum Arthropoda; class Arachnida; order Araneae; family Linyphiidae; genus Linyphia; species Linyphia triangularis. Next base: position 80,140,713 of record OZ021731.1, read on the forward strand.
TCAATTTGTCCAGCTGATGACAATAGACTTCCGAATTAATAGTTGTATTGTCAGGTAAAAGCTAAAAAAAAAAACGATTCCTTTGAAATCCCACCAAACGGACAGCATCACCTTTTTTTGGTGAATGTTGGCTTTTGAAACGCTTTGAGCCGGTTCATCTTTTCTGCTCCATGACCTCTTGCGTTTCACATTGTTGTATACGACCCATTTTTCGTCCCCAGTAATAATCCGCTTCAAAAATGGATCATTTTCCTGACGTTTGAGGAGCGAATCACACACGTCAACGCGACGACACAAATTTCGCTCCGTAAGAACATGGGGCACCCACACATCGAGCTTCGAGGTTAAGCCCAGGCCTTTCAAGTGGCCATAAACAGTCGAATTCGACAAATTTAACCTCTCACCGATCTCTCGTGTGGTTATTCGCCGATTTGCATCAACTAATGCCTTTATCTTGTCTTTATCAGCTTCAACTGGCCTTCCCGAACGTGGTGCATCTTCGACATCAAAATTGCCGGATCGAAACTTTGCAAACCAGTTCTGGCACTGGCGTACTGTTAACACGCCTTCTCCATACACATCCGTCAATTTTTTTTTCTCGCTTGGACAGCATTTTTACCTTTTCTATAGTAAAAAAGTAAAATATGACGAAAATGCTGCTTATTGCTCTCCATATTTAAAAGGTCACCAACCAAAAACTACTGCGTAGAATTAATAGAACTTTTTCACACACAATCCTTGCAATATCAGCTCTCAAGACATGTAATGGTTATGCGGCTTAAGTGTGAAGTTGGTTTCGAAAAAATGTAATTAAGTCCTCTGACGGGAAAAAACGAAATTACTTTCCGAACAACCCAATAAATTAAAAAAAAATGCATATATTTTAGACAACTGAAATAAAATCTCTCCCCCCCCCCCCCATTTCCTAGACATAGGTTAGGGGCCTTTCGGACGTATTCAAACACCTTATCGGGATTTTTATGAACTTCGTGACAGGAAAAATCTCATTTTGTTTCTACCTTGTATAAAGTTAAAATTTGAATTGATCGAATTTTTTTTTTTTTAATAAGTTTAAATCAAAATTTGTATTATGTTAAGAATGATTGCTTTGTTTTATTTATATTACATTTATTGCAATTATTTACAACACAGCTAGTTTATGGATCTTCTTTATAAGAACTTTTAATTCCTGAAGTTATGTAACAGTAATGTTTATGCCAATTACTACTACTCAAACAATAAACACATGAAAAGATAATGTCCATTAAAAGTTAAGAAACACACGAATAAAATAAAGAAAATTAATAATATTACAAATTTGTAAATATTAATAGACAATTCTCTGGTGTACAATTTATTTAATTTTATTTTATAAAATTGCTTAAACTTAACTATTATTTATAGTCAATAAGCAATTTTACATTTTAACTATAAGCTAAAAAAAATTAATTATATTAAAATTTTGGCGATTTGGAATCGATATAAGCTAAATAGATACTTCATACACAAGCCCTAATCACGGATATAGGGGCTATCGCATCAGCGAAAGTCTAGATGAATGCCACCAAAACGGCATCGCACATCTCGGCTATAGCTAATATTACTTCAACATAAATCTCGGCGAAAATGACAATCACAGCAACGTAAATACCGAAGATAGCGTCCATCATACAAGAGCAAAACTCTAATATAATCGGATAATATCGGCGCAAATTACGGTAAAATCGGATACTACAACAGCGCTCAACAAAACGTCTTCACATCAATGCAAAAATCAGTGTAAATGCCAAATATACAGTTCCAAATTTCAGCAATAGCGTCCATTACATCGGCATAATAACAGACAAAAATGATCCTCAGACAAAGTAAATCTCGGCGATGGCGCTTGCCATATCGGCACAATTCTCAGAAATAACCGCCATAACATCAGCGTAACGTTCGATTAAACGGCCATCACACACAAACGCAAATAACGTCTACTATAGACGCTGTACATTAGAGGAAATAATGGCAAAAAAGTAGTCATTGCATTGAAGTTTTGGAGAAATATGAACGTATGCAGGTTCCGTGGTTAGACTTGTAAGCAAAGTAAAATCAGATATTAACAGCGTAACACCTGCCTAAAACGACCATCATACCAACGTAAATAGCGCCGAATGTTATCTCCTCTCCGAATGTAAATCTCCAATTGTATCGATGCAACACTCGACGAAAATTATCACTACACATCAATGTAAATCTCGGTGATAGCGATCGCCATAGAAACGCAAATCTCCACAATAGTGGCCGTTGCATAAGCGTAACACTCAGTAAAATGTTCATCACTTAATGTGAGGCTAAAACATTAGAAGCATGAATCGGCGTGGTCGGCTCATGCATGATCAAAACTTCGATTATTTTTATATTTGAAAAGAAAAAAAAAAGAATAATAACAACAAAATAACGCTGTTTGGCGGAAGAATCACATCCCTGTAAATAGCCGATACGCGGTACGGAGACAATGACGAAACAATTGTCAATGGATCGTCACAGAAATGTTGGCGGCTTTCAAGCAACAGGCACATATTAATTAAATAAAAGAATGGCGCAAAAATCGTAAAAAAGATCGTTTTGTGTCAGGCTACATCGGAATTTTAAATTGGTGCGGTTCGGCGCAGGCGTTCCATCCCTGCAATGGCAATGCATTCTAACAAATTTTGGAGCTGTTACTGTCTAAAAGGTCGCTATTGTGGCACGGGTCGCCAGAAAATGGTCGCCGGGGAGAGGGGAGTACCATCGGAGGTTCTGAAGTGGGGAATGACATTAAAAAAAATTAGAGCCAGAAAACGGGTTTGCAACACGCTTATATAGTAAAAGAATTATATACCAGTAACCAGGATAGAATGATGGAATAAGTAAGAAAAAAATTCAGTGCCATGGATTTGAACTTTTTATTGAATGAACTCAACATAGACACATATTCCTTTAACTAAAACAAAGACTTCAGCTCTTTTACTATCAATTTCCCATTTGTTAAAAATGCCGACCAAACGGTATAGTGGTTAGCGTGCTGGCTTCTAGACCGCGAGGTTGCGGGTTCGAGTCCCATGTTAGGCATGGGTGTTTGTAAATGTATGTTGGCTTGTCTAATGACGAATGTTTCGGCGCATTATAGCCCTCGTGTTGCTGACGGCGCCAGATAATCTGAATACAACCAACCAACCCATTTGTTAACATTGGATAATGAAAGTATTGCATTCGGTCAAAAAAAAAAATTGTTCTTTTGTAGTTCTTTACGTTTTTGAACTGTTCTGTTTAAAAAAGAAAAGAAAAAATATTTATCTGTGGTTAGCATAACTACCGAAAAGATTAAACAATGATGTTTAACTTTTGCATACGGATTAGTGGTGGCCATGGGATCTGCCATTAAGGTTTTCGTTCAAATAGCGCATGCGCATAAGGTAGCTTCCATTGAAAAAAAATCCAGTTTTTCAGGACTAACAATTTTGATCAAAATCGCTGTAGTTATACCTATTAAGATGTTCTAAATGTTCCCATCTCCAAATATATAGCGATTCACGCGTAAAAAGTTGGAAAACGAATGTATTTAACAGAGTTCTCTTCCCTTGAACATCGCTTATTAACGACCGGTTTCTTCTCTGTTTCACTTAAAGAAAGGTTAACGTGAGAATTATCGAAATGTATATCGCCAAACCTGACATTTAGGTGCGGGGTTTTTTTTTTAGAGGGGGGGGGGGGTAGAAGTATATAAGAATTAATGCCAAAAATATCCCCAGACAGGCTATTTTTTCTAAATTAATGAAACTATAAAAAAAAAGTATATAACATCATTCCACGTAAAATTTAAATGCAATGATTATTATAGCGTAATTGAAAGTTGTGCGATGTTCTACACCCCTAGTTTTTGGCAAACAAATCAATGGATTTTTGTATAAGTTCTTTTGTTTTCTTAATCAAATCATTATAAACTGACAGCAAAATGAGCGTGTTAAATCTGTAATTTGCCACTGAACTTCGTAGCCAAGTCTTTACTCGTCTCAAAGTGTTGAAAACTGTAACAGTTGTCAATAAGAATAGTCTTAAACTTAATTGTAACAAAATGTAAGGAACGCAGAATTTTATAATAATAAATATTCTTAATATATCACGTATATCCTTACAGAAAATAAAATGAAATAGTTTGTGTTGATGATCTCATTTTGCATCGCACGAGATTTGTACATTGCATTTCTTGGAAGAAATCTGGAGGTAATTTGCTCGCCAATGCTAAACGTTTTTTATTTTCAATTACCCATTTGTTAACATAGTGTAATTGCAAGTATTGTTTTCCGTCAGAAAAAGATGGATTTTTTTTTTCCATTTGTAATCCTGTTTTACGGAATACTAATAAACCAACTTGCCATCATTCAATAGCATTAAAATGGGACTCTTTCTTGAAGCTAATTTTTTTTTTAATAAATACAGGGGTGGGAAGTGCTAAAGCCCAGTTTGGAGCAATTTTGGAGCAGCAAAATTTAACGTTTGGAGCAGCAAAATTTAACGTTTGGAGCAGATTCGCTAAAAATTGGAGCAGCAAAATTTAATTTTTGGAGCAGAATAAGAGAAAATGTAGCAGCAAAATTCGAAGATTAATAGCAGAAATATAATAAATTGTAGCTGATTTAAAAACAATTACAAGAATTAAAATTTAAACTTGTATAATTTTATTTTTCTACAAAAAACATGTATTATTAAATTTAAAATTATAAGATATACATACAATTACAACATAAATATAATTTGTAAATTAGCAACATTAGAAGGCCAAAACTACTTATATTGAAAATTTCATAGCTCTAGATCTATTAGAAGTCACTTTGTAAAAATATTAATTAAAAAACAAATGAAAATTTTTAAATTCTGTGTTACAAAAGTCTAATTACAGGTCCAAACATATTTAGGTTGAAAATTTCAGAGGTGAACCTCTATTTGAAGTCGCTTTGTAAAAAAAAATTTTAATTAAAAAATTTATTTAAAAAAAATATATAACATTTTGACATTCTGTTTGTCAAATGTACAATTTGAAGGTCAAAACTACTTATGTTGAAAATTTCAGAGCCGTACCTCTATTTGAAGTCGGTTTATATAAAAAAAAAATTAACTTAAAAATTAATTAAAAAAATAATTAAAATTTCCTTTTTGTTTATCACAAATGTACAATTTGAATATCAAAACTACTTATGTTGAAAATTTCTGAGCTGTAGCCTTATTAGTAATAGTTTTGTAATTATTTTTTTTTATTAAAACAAACTATTTAAATTTTAACATTCTGTTTTTAAAAAGTCTAATAAAAAAAAAGGGCCAAAACTACTTATGTTGAAAATTTCAGAACTGTACCTCTATTTAAAGTCGGTTTGTAAAAAAAAAAAAATTAAATTAAAAATGAACTAATTGAAATTTTAACATCCCGTTTGTCAAAGGTACAGAAAAGGTCAGAAGGCCAAAACTACTTAGGTAAAAAATTGTAAGTAAAGTTATACACCTATTTTAAGTAGTTTTCTATAAATCCATAGACTCTGTTTTATTATTATATAAGACTCATTTGCATAAATATAGCAATTCTTATAGCAAAAATAGCAAAACAGTAAAATTAAAATAAGATGTTTCTAAAATTTTTTGTGAATGTTCTAAAATTTTGTGATTTTTTTTTCTCCCAAATCGAGTCAAATTCAGCGTAAAAACGGCGAATTTCCCTTACATGCCGTTCTATAAACTTATAAAAAAGTTTTTTGTTTTTTTTTTTCAAATCGGAAACATTCCAGGATTTTGATTGGGGAGAGTTCCCCAAAACGGGATAGGCGGGCAAAACGGGATATTGAGCCTCGGATCTTGACTGGTAGTGCTATTTCGCGGGAGAAAGGCTAAATTGGTTCCCGACCGCCATGACAGTATTATCAGTTGATCTCTCAACTCTAGCCACTTGTTTCGCAAAGAAATATTTTTTCAAAGTTTTCAAGTGAGATTTTTACTTACTTTGTACTTTTTTCGACTGCAGAACAACTATCCTTGTGCTTCTCCGTCCTTCGGAACAATTCCGGTAAGTACTGTGTTTTGTTCATAGCTCATTTAACAACAATTTCATGTATTTAAATATTGCTAGTGAGTGACGGTTCAGGGGTCAGCCATTTATGTTGTCAAAAGCATCACGGTCGGGCAAAACGGGACACTTTTGGGGTGCCCAAAACGGAATACAATTTTGATGTGTCCCGTTTTACCCGACCATTTCCATTAATGTTTTGGCAATGTGTTTAAGTTATTTAAATTGAAATAAGTAATGAATTAAAATATGTATAATCAATTACAACAATTTATTTTAATTTTAAATAATTATATTTTCGAAATAAAATAATTTACTTTACTTTTGGGGTACAAATAATTGGCCTGATTTATGTACAAAATTTAGTTATAGGTTAAAACTGTAAGTCAGAAAAATATTTTGACCAAAAATTTAAGTTTTAAATTCAAAAAAGTTGAGTTTTTTTAAATCTTTTTTATGGGGGCGGAAAATAAAGAAGATAAACCAGAAAACCACACGTTGTGCGCACTATAATATTATAAAAACATAAGCTAATCACAACTAAACAGCAATTATAACAGGAAGCCCATATCAACTTGAGTTGGAAGAAGAGCGTGAAAAAAAAGAACGAGAAAGAACTCAAAAGCTGAAAAAAAGGGCTGCCAAAACCAGTCTCTTGAATGTTCCGAAGAGAAAACAAAAGAGGCGTTAAAGAAAACCAAGTGGAAATGCAAAACAGGCAGATAAAGTTAAAAAATTTTACTCTGAATCTGAAATTTTTTTCAAAAATCAAAGAAAATGGACTTAACATAAGAAAACCTAAAAAAAAAATCATTAGTTAGCCAAGGTTGGACGTCGTCGTCTTCAGAAGATGAAGCTGAAAAAGACGAAGCATGTATTTTCTGCAATGCTCTGTATCTTGAATCGAAATCTGGAGAAGGCTGGATACAATGCTCGAGCTGCCAGGGATGGCCCCACGAAGCTTGCGAGAAATAAAGCGAAGAATAGATAAGCTATCCCGTTTTGGGGTACTTTCCCCTACATTTCTGTGATACTTAATTCCAAAAGTAAAACGACCATTTAAAAGTTAATTAATAACAGCTAACAATTAAATTACAAAACACATCCCTAAATTTAATAGAAGGTATCGTCATTACGCGTGTCGGTGCGGAAATATTCTTTTTAAATGCTTAGTAAAAATATTTGATAGTTATACACCTTTAACTTTTTACCAATTCCTTTCTTCTTTATATTTAGAGCAAAAGAGGGTGAGTAAAAATCCGGCGAAACACACTTAATCAAGGTACGTACGAAATGGCAATCCGCCGTGCTAACTAGTAATCGGAAATTTTGAGGCTGCCCCCTAAATATTATCTAGCAATAACGCACGGGATATCAGCACTCGGCGATTTGAATTTGTCCCGATGCAAGGCGCGTTTGGACATGAATGCGCATGCGGGAATGTCGATTTCAGAGGCATAATCCACACATTGCATTCTGTTAGCGGGAAAAATCAAATGTTTTGCAAATTCGTGCGAAAACGGCCCTTGAGGTTGCCGTAATTTCGTCTCCACATAGATTTGGCGTGAACAAGCTGGTTTGGCGCCTTAGCATGCACGTTTAAAGGAAGATTTAAAGCAAAATTGGCGCAGAATTGTACTTAAATGTGGTTTTGTAGCAGGTTGGAGCAGGATACCACTTTTGGAGCGCGCTGGCGCAATTGGCGCAGAATTCCCACCCCTGTAAATAAAAAAATTACTTCAATCAGAATAAATAAATATTTGGATGCTGACGCTCAAGTTAATTTTTAATAAATACATTTTGTAACGTAGTTTACTACACATTTTGCCGATACAAATGTTTTTGATATCACCGCTGTGTTAATGAATATAAAAATTGATAAAAAAATATATTGATAAATAATAAAATTAAAAATTAAATGAAAAATTTTATACATAAAGGATTTTTAAAAATTATGTTTTTATGGGTTATATTATTTATAGCAAAAATTAATGTGCAGGGGTCAAAGTGACTAAATAAGAATATATAGGATTTTTTCACAAAAAAATATAGGACAATATAAAACATCAAATAACTGCACACAGTTGCTACTGAACTTCAAAATTAACTCTTTATACATTTATATACTCGTTATATTGAATTTAAGAGAATAGAAAACACACCTTTAAAAAAAAGAAATCGCCTGATCCTGAATACGTGATCCGTTATTGCCTCAATATTCTATCCCTAAATCAAGTTTTATTAATTACATTAATTGCAATCATGAGTCTTTTGCTTCCAGCATATTTAACTGTTCCAATTTCTTTAAGTATTTTATTTTTATCCCTGTTTGCAGTCTTTTGTTGATTCAGATTTACTGTTCAGTGTCGGCTGGATTGGCGGCGAAAAGTGGGAGATTTATCGCCGAACGTGGCGAACCTGGCACTTGGTTCAGGGCTGCCACTGACTGTAAGCTTTGAAAATAGTTGCTTTAGTAGCCTCAGATGTTAAAAATAGTAGCCAAAATAGTAGTCTCACACATTAAAAATAGTAGTCTCGGACGTTGAAAATAGTAGCCTCACTTCTCATAAGTTCGAAATAAATGTTGATTTACATAAAACACGAAAACCCAGAAACACTCTTCTTTCAATTCAAAATAGTGTCTAAAACATTACATTCCATACGGTAAAAGGCAGGTGTCTTGCAGGAGGCGCTACCATATTTATATACTGCGATGGAAGTTGGCAACTCGACCTTACTCCCAGGCAGCACCAAAGCAAAAGAGAAAAAAGCTAAACTTCACGCAAAAGCGAGGATAAAAATCGATTGACAAAACAAGATAACTTTTTCTTAACTTCCAAAGTCAAACAACTTTTTCAGAAAAACAAGTATCATGTTTAAACAACTATACTATACATTGGCAATGGCAATCGAATTTCATTAAGGTCAGTTTTAAATTTTTAACAAAATGGCTACAGAATTTGCGAAATAACATTTTAAGAAAACAAAGAAAATACATTTACTTATCAACATATAATTGCAACAAAATATAAGTTTAGGCTAAAAATCAAAACAAGCATCTTTAGAGCTTAAAAAAAACCGGAAAACATCAAGAAAAAAAATACAAAATTCGCATAAAACAATTTACAAACTACACCCATACTTGTTAACTTCAAGGAAAAGTAAAACTAGTACAATATTTTTCTTCTTTGTGTTATGATGTGTTTTAGATTTGGAAGTGGAGAAAAGATAAATAACACATAATGCATTAAAGAAAGTCTTGGAAATTAACAGCTTCTTATAAAAAATTAATTACTCATAGATATACAGAAATAAAATTTTGTACAACAAAAATACTATCTTAAACCACAAAAGTACATATTAAATGAGGCAAATTAATTAATTATTAAACAAGCGCAGCATTTGGCAGCGAGGGGGGAGGGGGGGGGAATGTAAGGACCTTTTTTTTAATTCCATAACCCTTTGCCTAAATGTATGCAGTAAAGCATTCAGATTATTTTTTTATTTTATGGAAGGGGAGGAGGATACTTCAATTCTTTATTTGATTTATATTAAACATATAAATCAAAAACACATATATCATTTTCAGTTAATTACGTTAAATAAAACGTAAAAATTAAAGTAAAAAAATAAAATACAGGATCTAACCCATTTTGCTTATGAATGCCTATAGATTTGTTGCACATCTATAACACAATGCTGTAAAGGGTTAATAAAAACGAAAAAATATGATGGAATCAATTTGAAATAGTATTAAGGAATTTAGGGTTCCAATATATTCTATTGACAAAAAACACAAGACAAAAAGAAAAATAATCATGTCTGTAAAGGATGCAGTCAGATTTAAGTTGGAGGATTTTTTTAAACAATAAATCTACGGTCACGCTTCTAAATAATAGGACTACTAAAAATCTAACAGAAATAATACGTAAATAATTAGGGTTCTAATATATTCTGTTGAGAAAAAACGCAAGGCAAGAAGAAAAAAAATCATGTCTGTAAAGGATGCAGGCAGATTGAAGTTTGAAGATTTTTAACAATAAGACTCCGGCGGACGCGAAGTTATAGGATAACCAAAAATCTATCAGAAATAACGTGTAAATCATTGTTCTAAGCATAACAATAATTTTAGAAAGTAAAAAAAAAAAAAAAAAAAAAAAAAAAAAAAGTGGAACATGAACATGTGGTTGTGGGCTAAGGAGGGGAGATTGGCCAGTTTGGCTTAGCTGCTGAGAGTAGAAAAAGTTCGGAAATTTCGTACACCCAAATTGATCGGCCAACTATAAAAACTATATATATATCGTGTGACGCGAGTTGGGACAGATGTCCGCACCCACACGGGGTACGCGAGAAGAGAAACTCGAAAATTTCAAAATTCCCTGATTAAAGAGTAATTTTGCGAAATTCCTTGACATTTCCCTGAATTCCCGGTTCTGACGCCACCCTGTTTAAGCTACATTCAGAGTAATTAAATAAATTGCTTAAAAATTTAAATTACTTAATTATTTATAACTTTAGCTACAGCATTGAAATTCTAATCATTTTGCATTCATTGACCAACAGGGCAAAATTGTTCATCACACTGACACAAATCTCGGAAATAGCGTCAAATAACATCAATACTGTCCATACTACGGCACTTTCTTCCGGCGTTCGAGGCAAATTCCACAAATTCATTTTTGTTTAGAGTAAATAAAGCGAAATAATTTGATATTTGATAATATAATTGCGTATGCTGTTGCCTTGCACGGCGAAAGATAAAACATAGAAACCTAACAGGTAGGCGAAAATGACCGCGGTTGCCGTCAAAAACAACAATCTTGCGTGAAGTTACTATCGTCGGCCTAACAAAGTGATCACTCTACCAGCGAATATGGACAACTATTTCGGTAGTGTTCGCTCTCCCCCCCCCCCCCCTTAAAAAAAATCACCATTTTGATAAAATTGTTAGTACCTTAGTGCCGTTTTTTTCTGTCTTCTAACGGACAGTATCCAATTTAAAAAAAAATAGTCGTCTGAGCCCAAAAATAGTTGGAGGTTTTGTTCAAAATAGTCGCTTTGGGCCCTTTTTTCATTGAAATAGTTGCCATAGTCGCCTGGCCACTAAAATAGTCGCTTTAGTAGCCTTTTTAGTCGCCTGTGGCAGCCCTGTTGGTTTTAAAGCAACCCTAGTGATCGTTCGGATTTGACAACCTAACGTATAAACGTAATTTTCAATTTTGGCGACTTTTATGAAAAAATCGTGGCTAATATTCTGAATCCGGTACGAATTCTGCGCCAATGCAATTTTCGTCAAAAAATGGCAGCCCTGCATTTTTTAAGAGCAAGATAACTAACTGCCTATGGTTGCCATAATTTGGAGCGATTTGATGTAAACAATTCGTGGCGCAGAATCCGTACAGGATTCGGAATAAAAAAAATCGCCATTCGACATCATACAGTAAGTAAATCTTAACCCTTTTGTTTCCTTCATCAATTATTGACTGAACACTCAAAATGTTCTTTAGTAGTCCTGCAAGTTAATCCCAAGTTGTTTTTAACCGTTTTTCCCGAGGCAGAGTTTTGTTGTTGTATCTCTCTCTGCATTATGGCCAATTAATTTATTACGTTGGAGGAGAAATCAGATCAGAAATTCAAGACCGATTGTTATGGAAATGTTCACATTTTACAACTCCCGCCGGTCCAGTAGAGTCGAGTTGTAGGTAAAGCAGCACGTGACGTCACAAGAGATAAAACGCCGCCGTTACAAACATCGTTTTTGTCAGGTCTTTTTTACCTACGATCGAGCCAAAGAATCCGAAATATTAAAAAATGGCAACAAACGGCGCCGTTATTACGAATTCGAAGAAAATATAGATCGAATCAATGTAGAAATATAGGATATGTAGGACAATTGTAAAATATAGGACAATATAGGACGTTTTTGCCGATTTTTAATAAAATATAGGATTTATAGGACGTCTGCGACCCCTGTCAAACTGATAACTTGTTTGAACATGAAAAAATATGTTTAAAATAATATAAAAGATTTAAAAATCAATACTAACTTTGCTTTTGAATGTTTGTGAATTTGAATATATTTAGTTCAACACATAAAATGTTGCTTGAATGTACAGTAAAGAGACTGGCTTCAAGCACTCCTACGTTGTTGCGACAGAACTGAACAGTTGTTAACTTTGTTTCACTTTAACTTGGCAGAACTGATAATGCTACCCCAAGCAACACACTCATGTTGTTTCTATGTGGTTTTTTGGTGGATACGTTGAAAGTGAGAAAGGCACATTGTAACCACATTGTATCAATGTGCAATTCCAATGCATTTTTAAGGAAGCTGATATTTTATAACAGATATTAGCATAAATCAATTTATCTCGTAGTTTTTAGGGGTTTTAATTATGTAGTACGAATAAAGTCAGAATTTCGTTTTCTTCACTTTTCTAATGTGATATCACAATGTTGTTTCAATGTGATATTTCAACCAGACATGAAACAAGTGTCTTCTTTGGTTTTTGGAAAGCCCCAATCTTGTCCAAGAATCATATTAATTGAAAACTTTGGTAAAAGCAATTTATAAAAGCAAAAAATAAAAATCCGTTTACTCAATGTGGTTTTTTAATATGGCTTCAATGTGATAATTCAACTATACTTCAACCTTACACCACTGATCCACGATTTGTATCATCCGACGCATGCGCAATACGCTTTTACCTTCAGTGATGACGTAGCTGGCATCACTTTTGAAGTAGATTTGAAACTTTACGATGTCGTTGTGTTGACAATTGGATTTATGCCTTTTCTGGTAAGTTTTCTTCATTACATTATTAAATTATACTCTATTATTTGCCGGTTTTCTAAATTAGATGTATTTCAATTTATAAATGAAATTAGATAATGATGTTCTTATCAGTGAGGTTTGTTGATTTTTGGGACACACGTGTGACATAAATAAATAAACCTATTGTATATTTCACGTATTTTTATGAGCTATAAAACTGAATGGGCTGTCTTGTAGAAGTATGTTTTTCTAAAACGATTGATCACTGAGAATTAAACATGCTGTATAAATATTATTTCTATACTTGTTGAAAGAATTTTTGCGGTAATTAAATGAACTGATTCAGTTAAAAAAAATCTCCACCGTAATAGGGATCGGGACAACAGAGCCAGTAATTTATTTCAGGTGGAATACAGATGTAGTATAGAACATTTCTTAATGTTATATAATATAATTGAAAGTTATGTGATTTTCCATGTCTCTTTAACATGTTCAATTCGATCACACATCTGGAAATTTGAAGAAAATTTGCTGTAAAATCAGGGAATTTTTAAAAATCTATCAGGAAATTTTTTAAAAATCTATCAGGGTATTATCAGAAAACTTTTTTTCCTGAATTTTGTGGCCACTGTGTAATGTGTTGTTTTAATTAATGTAAAATTAAATGTTTATTTAAAAATATAGCTGCAAAATGAACTGATGTTTTGTGTGCAAAAAATGAATTTCTTTCGTTAATTTTCTTTTTCAAGCAGTGATGGATAACAAATTGAGAATTTCTCTCTATCCCACCTGGTAATCAAATCGATATTTCAAAGTAAGGTTTAAAAAAGACGTCAGTGTAAATATATACATGTACATAAGGATGATACATTTTATAATAGTTAACATATTTTCAGCTTACTGCCTCCATGTACAACACTGTGGAACAGGTAGTGCCTGGAATCTGATCGCTGGCCCCTAACAACTGAATCCTATCCTTTTCAGGTACTGTGGTAAATTGAAAAGATGCAGTACAGTATAGCATATTTCGCTATTTAAAAATTTACAAAAAGAACTTTCTAAAAAACTAAAATTAGAAAGTGGAATTCTGTTCTTTTGCAAAAAAAAAATTGTTAATTTTTTTTTAAAATCTCCCTTTTTGTTATACAGTCGAACAGGGTTGGCATGGTTTAAACCAAATAGTTTTTTTTCTCTTTTTAAAGACTAATTTAAAATTGCATTTTTTTTTTGTTTATTTATAATTAGATTTTTTAAATTATTTGTAAATAACTTTTTTAAATAAATCTTATAATGAAAGTCTATAGAACTTTTTATAAGTATCAAAAATAACTTTTTATATTAATCTAAGTGTTTTATTACTGTTTTATAATAATATTCAAAATTATTAATTAAAATTAAATTATATGCTGCATTTTAAATTTGTTTGTGAAATAGAGGTTTTGTGCTTAAATAACTTATTTCTAAACCTTAAAAATATAATTATGTATAACTTATCACCATTACTGATGAATCTAAGAGCAATATTCCATGTAGAAGTAGAAAACAATTACTATTGTATTATGTGTTTTTAAATCCAATGGAAACTATATATCTCTAAATATAATATTAAAATTTAATGATTTAATTGTTCACATAAGTAGCAAATGTTTATTTACTTAGTGTAAATTATTTTCAGAAGATATATTATTTGTTATTTGAAAATTTATTATTCTAGTTAATGTAAAATTTATTTATAAATATGTATACATTTTAATTAGAAAAGGATTTAAAAAAAAAAAAAAAAAACAGAGAAAAAAAAACCTGTTTTTTTTTTTAAACAACACAAAAAAAACATTTTTTGGGGGAGGGAGGGGTCCAACTCTGCGGCCAAATCTCATTAACACGAAGTCGCTGGGGCCGTTGAAATTGTTTGTGCTAACTGAATAAATTAACGTCAAGTTTTAAATACGGGGAACTGCTTTTTTCTTTGCGTTAAACGGGAGTTCAGGTTAACGGATTTCACATTAACAGGGTTTGACTGTACCAAAGTTATATTTGGGAATACTTTTTAGAATAAATTTACTTATTGTATTAGAATTGAACATTCTTTTTTTTTTTCAGTGTTCTGTGGACTTGCTTATTTCACCTTTGTTAGAGCTGTTGTACTTAAACAGTGTGGCTACAGAACCTGGAAATCAAGAAACTTTTCGATTGTGGAAAAAATCAGGGAATTTTTTTAATATTCAGGAAAATTTACTGTTACTGTTTAGGGTATGTTTATCCATTATCCCTAATTTGGTACCATTTTCCTGAAGATTTGCTGGTGATAATCATTAGAAGTTTTAATGTTATGGAATAATTTTAACTTTTAACTACCACCAAACCTATTTTTAAAAAATTGGCATATTATCTCTTTAGCATACATGTTCTATTCGATAAGTGTGTCAACATATCTGAAAAAATTGGGGGAATTCGGAAAAAGTTTGCAGGAAAGGAATTTTTTAGAAATCTGTCAGGGAACTTTTTACCTGAATTTTGTGGCCATCATGTTAAATGACACTGATAGTTCTTTTGATAATCCTCTATGGCCATCATGTTAAATGACACTGATAGTTCTTTTGATAATCCTCTATAATTTATATATTAAGTATAATTTTTTTATTCTTTTTAAATTAGTTTTGCTGTTGTGAACATGTCTGAATTATGGCAGTATTATAACAAGGCTGCTAGTGGCGTTTACTAAAGTGACTATTTTAGCCTCCAGAAAACTTTTTTTGGTAAGAAAAATATCGGTACTTACGTGTTAACGCCACTGTAGCTACAGATTTGACGGTTTTTCAGTGCCGCCAATAAAGAGCAATCTTGTTGTTCGCATGCAGTTATCTTTTGGATTCTTTGTAAGTATAAAACTCTAATTCCTTGTAAGTAATTAAAAACCGCCAAATCTGTAGCTGCGGTGGCGTTAATACGCAAGTACCAAAATATCCTAATTGACTATTTTAACCTCCAGGCAACTATGTAATGAAAAAAGGGCTCCTAACTTTGAACTGGAAACCAATAGAAAGCATGGCTTCAATTTGGTTGCAGCAGCTCATTTAATTTATCCTCAAAGTAGTAAAAAGGGTTTTTGAATTTAAAGCTAAATTTGTATGATACAGTAAATTTTTCTAAAAGTATACCTAAGAGTAAAAGGCAACCAAGTTGTTTCAATCTAGAATTTTCAAAAATTATAATTGGTTTCCTATTGAAATATAACATTAATTAAAATCCTATATTATATGTTTTTCCTTTAAATTTTTCTACTCTTCATTTTAGTTTTCAAATACTGGGTGGGAGTAGGCAACATTGGTATTCTGCATCTGCCTTCGAATTTTTTTTACATAATCTACTTTTGATTAAACTATATTGTGTATCGTCATTGCATGATATTCTGAAATAAGTCTGTTATTGCCTTAAATGGTCGTGTGATCTTTGGTCAGTCCAATGTGCAAACCATAATATGAAGGGTGCTTCTGCATACTGGCATTGACTTAAAACCATCCAAAACAAGGGGATCGCTTTCAACGCGAGAGAGGGATTTTTTAAGTCATAAAAAAGGGATATTATCTTGATTAATATATTCAATCTTTGAATTTGGTTGGCGATTTAAGTAGCAGAGTTGGATTTGAGCATTTTTACACGTCGTATTTCTTTATTATTATTTTTGGCATGGTGTCTACTTTTAAAAATTGGAAAACAGTTATATCTATATAAATATATGTTTGAATGCTTTATTGTATTAAATAAAGGTAATTTTATTTTAGAGATTATGAAAACAACCAATGAGGAGGCGAAAGAAGCTCGTGGAGTGACATTAAGGCTGCTGATTGTGACAGAGATGTGGAATATTTTTGGGAATGATATTGTGGATTGTAAACATGGATTATAACATATGGTTCACAAACTTAAATAATTGTTTTGTATCTCCTTTCTTATTTTACTGTCATTAAATGGGGTCTTGAAGTTAAGATCCTACTGTTGCTCTGAATGGGATATGTCATTAAAAATTAGCACATATATATATTTAATCATCTTATAATTTTCTATTTGCTGGTTTAAAGTGTGAACTTAGAAACAATTTGAAAGGTATTTGTACCTATGTAATTGTGTTAGGACTATGTCTGTTACTGTTACATGTAATTATTAATATTTGTTTTATTAACATTTGTTTTAATGTTATGCATGCTATTTTTGAAATAAAATTATTTTGAACATTATGATTTATTTTTACAGTTTAAAAATATATATGTATAATTTTTATTCAAATTTGATTAGTTCAGAGATAATTAAGAAGCAAATATTATAATTAATTTTAATTGTGGTTCATTGGAGCAAAATTAAATTTTTGTACAGAATAATCCTCTGCATATAAAAGGAAAGTTTAATTTTTCACAAAATGATATTCTACCTACTAAAAGATGATACATTGTGTAACAGTAGTTGGAAACTCATAAAGCCAATACTTGGAAAATATTCTAGTTTTAACTTTTTCTTTTCATTAAATGAGAGTTTCTATAATGCATATACTCTTAAACTTTACAGTGCTAATAAAACTAAACACATTCATGTGAAAAAAATGTGTCAAAACAAGCGCTTAGGAAAGTAGGCAGGATACATTCGCTTCCAAATTTTTTCTGTTATCTATTAAAATACAAAAATCAATAATTTGTTTTGCTTAAAATTGCAACTTTAAATGGTATTTTGAATTTTAATTTCATAACCCCTTCCAAAAAATATGAGCAATGTGAATATGAAAAATATGAGCAATACTGTTTTAACATGGGTGTTCCACATTGTTACCACATGATAGTGTTCACTTTTACCAATGTTGTTTAAATATGAATCTTCCACATGAGTGTTCAATCTGATTCTTGCCAATGTTGTTTCAAGACATACTTTCCAGAAAAAACTGTTTCTACAGCACTAGTTCTTGGGCTCAAGAACTATAGTGCTGTAAAAACAGCATTATGGGATGTGTGTCTTGAAACAACATTGGCAAGATTCAATATTGAACACTCATGTGGAAGATTCATGTTTAAACAACATTGGTAAAAGTGAACACTATCATGTGGTAACAATGGGATGCATCCATGTTGAAACAACATTGACATTCATTCAACGTGGAAACCACATGGGCAAAAATGAACACTCTCACGTGGAAACAATGTGACAAATCCACGTTGAACCAATATTGACATTCAACATTGAAACCACGTGGGCAATAGCTAGCATGTGGAAGCAGTGTGATATATCTACGTTGAAACAACGTTGGCACTCAACATTGTATCCACGCTCCTTTAAGTGAACACTTCCGCTTGAAAACAACGTTGCAGTTCCACGTTGAAACAACATTGTGCATGTTGGTATTTAACGTTGACACCACATTGAAACAATATGGTTGCGTTGCTTGGGACATTAGCCGAATTGCAGCCTTCACAACCCAGGGTTGCAAAGGAGTTCCAAGGCTTGCGCTAAGAGGAGAGGACTACTAAAAAAAGTAATACGTAGCAAAAATCAGTAGTTTTAATAGCATGTATTTTATTAAATTGTTATGAAAATAATTTTATTACAATTTTTTATTAAAAAAAAAAATGAATTTGTGAGTTCCTTAATAAAAGCTGACTTAAAATAATGTTGATTAGTGCAGAAAACGCGAAAATTTTAATAATTTTCACCCATACCATATAGAGCACTCTTACTATTTTTGGAGTGTTTTCTATACCCATTTTCATTGTAAGGGGCACCAAAACTCATTCTTGCACACATAGCATTTTATTCCTAGGCTGGTCCCTGTATATTTGATTTTCCTTAATATAAAAGTGGTAATGATTTTGCAAATGGGTATAATACAATGAAATTGGGCTGTGAAGAAGTAGGAAATAATTCAGATGTACTTTAAAATGTAAAATTCAACTTCTTTTCGGTTTGAGTATGGGAAAGTTTTACACTTATAGTTATTTCAGAATTTATTCCAAAAATGTAGCAGCAGTTTTTAAAAAAAAAATCATAGTGATAAGGGGAGGAATAAGGGGAGAAAATTTCCCCGATCTTTTTTAAAATCTAGTGATTTTGATGGCAATATCATATATATTTTGCAGTTTACTTTTTCCTCCGATTTATACCCATTTTTAACTATTATTGTCACCTAACCGTCCTCACTGTCGAGATGACAAAATCGACCTGGATAAGATAAATAAAAAATAAAAAAAAAACCAGGAATGTCCCAAACAAATCTGGCAAGTAATGAGTCTACATTGAAATATCCCGCTTAAAATTAGAGATGATTGAGATGGTACACAAATTAATATTTTATCAAGAAATTTTTAATCAACTGATGGACTTGAATTTTCCAATTATTTTATTAATGGAGCAAATTTGGAAAAGGAAAAGGATCTATCAAGAAAGAGGAACTTCTCTACATTTTCTTTTTGAGAAGGAGAAAAGCCATAAAACTTTCAGTCAACAATCACAATCTTTTTCATTCATTTTGAAAACAGATTTCGAGGAGCTACAGAATCTGGGAATTTATCCGAACCCATTGCATGTAAAGCATCTCTGATATTTCAGAAATTTTTTTAAAAAATTTGTGTCAATAATATGTTTGAAAATGTGTTATAATCCTTTATAAAGTGTTAAACAATCTTTTAAAATGGGTTGTGCAAAGCAAATTATTTAAAATCCATATAACTTAATAGTTTTAAAAAATTATTTGTATAAAAGAATAAGTCGAAACACACAATTATTATAATTATTTTTTGGAGGTGCTCGTGAGCTATTTTGAGATTGTTAAAGTAATATTAACAAAACTATTTAAAGTTGTCATTTTCACTCTCTCTTCAATTTTTGAACTTTCCAGGACCATGGGAACCCTGTAATTGATTAATATGAAAGGTGTGGGTCAAGAAGAGAAACCCCTGCATTCAATAAAGTTTTAAATATCAACGATAGAACACAAAACAATGGTTCAAGTTATAGATCGCACAAATTTTGCAGCTTTTGTAAGCGAAAAAACCCACACAAAATTAGATTACTGGCTTTTAATTAATAAAACTAAAGAAAACACGAAGTTTAAACAGCAAGATACCAAAACAGACTTTCAAACAAAAATCTAATCTGTGTAAGCTAGATTTAGTAAACAAACAAAACGATATCCAAGAAAGTTTTAATTTTCAACAAAAACGCTTATTAATTGAACAAAAAATGTTACTTGAACACAAATCAAGTGACGGAACAAATAAAAGTAATGGATTACTGATTCAGGTACCAGTTGTCATGCAACAGAAAATGTGGAATTTTTTAATGAATTGCATAAAACTAACAACAAAACTACCTCTGTCACAAACTGTGTAAAACTATAAGTGAAAGGTGTCGGAAAAAGAGAAATGAAAGTTTTAACAAAAGACGGTGGCATTAATATAACAGAACTGGAAAACGTTTATTACGTACCAGAACAAACTAAAAGTTTAATATCAGTAAAAACTATAACAAAGGTTTGATGTAATTTTCAAAGAAAACCATTGTGTTATAAATAAAAACGAAAAACAAATAGCATACGAAGATGGTCTATACGAGTTAAAAACTAGTAATAACAATGAAAAGTATTTAAGTGTTAATAAAGTAGAAAACAAAGACAATAATGATCAAATAAAAATTGAATGCAATAATAAAAACTGCATTGTAAAGTGGCATAAAAGGTTGGGTTGGTTGCATTCAGATTATCTGTGCCGAATTTGAAAAAGCGTTTACAAAGCAAGATCCAAAATCAATTGAAGAGATAAAACAATTGTCAAATGAAGAACAAGAATGGTACAATGCAATGAAAGATGAGATTCGATCTTTAAAAGAAAACAATACATGGAAATTGGTTGATCTTCCAGCAGGAAAAAAGGCAATTCGATGCAAGTGGATTTTTAAAACCAAGACTGATGAAAATGGAAAAGTAATTAAATACAAGGTAAGATTAGTAGACAAAGGGTACAATCAACAGTATGGTCAAGATTTTGACGAGACATTTTCCCAGTGGTCAAGAAAGAAACAATCAGTCTTTATTACTGAGATAACTTATAATATGAAAATTAATCATTTGGACCTCAAAAAAGAATTTTTATGAGGAAAATTAACAGAAGAGATATATAAGCAACAATATGAATTTCAAGTAGGAAAGAAAGTTTGTAAACTTGAGAGATCCATTTATTGTCTTAAACAAGCGTCTAGAAATTTTAATCAAGATTTAGGAAGATATTTCGTGAAGATGGGATTTACAAAAAGCAATGCTGACACCTGCTTGTTTACAAAATGAGAAAATAACAAAAGGGTTAATGTTATAGTATACGTCGATGACATTCTATAGAGTGCAAGATATTCAGAATTTTGTTGCTGAACTCATGCAAAAGTACGTAATTACTAGCTTGGGTGAAGTAAAGTAGGAATAGAAATAAACAAAGAAAATAAAAGTTATTACTCGAGTCAAACAAAGAAAATCGAAGAAATGGTAATAGAGTTTCATTTAGAAGAATCTAAATCAACATATAAGGAGAAACAAAAATTTAAGGAATATTAAGGCGAATACGATACCTACTTCCAGTGCTACAAAACGAAAATTGTTCACAACTCAAATGTTATGCAAATTTAGCCTCTAATAAAAAAAAATTAAGTATGAAATAACATAACGTGTATTTTATATGTTACGACTTTATTTACATCAAATAAACTTAAAGTATGTTTAGTAAAGAGACACACAAAGCTTTGAATAATTTATCTTCCTTATGTGCTT
Organism: Linyphia triangularis; assembly: GCA_963978545.1. NCBI lineage: Eukaryota > Metazoa > Arthropoda > Arachnida > Araneae > Linyphiidae > Linyphia > Linyphia triangularis. The sequence continues at coordinate 80,162,355 of OZ021731.1, forward strand.
TAAAAAAATCAAAATTTTCATTCTTAACCGTCTACGCCTTTTTCAATCGTTCCGAAAACCATATATATAGGAAAGTCAGTACAAAAAGATTAATTCATGTCCCATCTTAGGAATACCCTCACAACTTGATAAACGAAAATTCCACAGTTTTAGAATAAAAGAATTATGGGGAAAATATGAAGCTACCATGTCAAATCTGTGACGATTCTGTTTAAAGGGCCTCAAATAAAAATAAAACTTTCAGAGAAAATCGAAATGAATTTTTTTGTCTTTTTGGTTATGCTTCTTAAATATTAGGATCCAGTAAAAACGAGATGCAAATATGAGGGTAGTAAGAAAATTCCATTTGTTTGAATCATTCATGAAAATTAACTTTCGGGAAGAAAAAATCATAATCGATGGAATGAGTACAAGTACAACAAAACAGATTGTAAAAAGATTGAAAATAAAGTATTTTGAAGAAACAAAACGCAAAATTGAAAAAGAAAAAAAAACATGTCTCAACACCCAACGTCCTTCAGAGAATCAAAATTCTACAGTAATGTATGATAATTAATATAACCCATAACAACAAAGTTTTGAAAAAATCCTTTATATGCATTGTCAATTTTTATATTCTTGTCCACAACGAGGATATCAAAATCCTTTTTATCAACAAAATGTGCAACAAACTACGTTTCAAAATTTATTTATTAAAAATGAACGTGAATGTATGCTCTCACATCCAAATGTCATTTCTTCCGATTAAATTTTCTTATTTATTTATTTAAAACAATTGGCAACAGGAAAGAGTTTCAACAATGCCATTTTAATGGCCAATTGGTTTATTGGTAATCTATAAAAACGACCTTTTAGTGACAGTAACAGCCCCAAAATTTGATAGAATGCACTGTCATCGACATAGAACCTATCTTCCAAGTTTCAGGCCAATTGAATAACGGTAAGGGGGTTAATTAGGCATCCACAGATTCAGCTCCCATTGACAAACATAACCGAAGTTAATATAAAGGATTGAAAAATACCAGTGTCTAAAGACCGAAACTTTATGCATCTCTCTGGATCAATCACAAAACCGTTTAAGTTTACCATCTTAACCCTAGATAAACAAACACTCGTCTAACACACTACTCACCTCTGCCAGTTTGAATGAATTCATTGTCATTGGATGCGATGGAGCTAACGTCAATACTACAAGTCACACAGGAGGTTGGTTGGTGGGTTGTTTTCAGATTATCTGGCGCCGTCAGCAACACGAGGGCTGTAATAAAAAACATTCATCATTTGAAACATTCGTCATTTAACAAGCCAACATACATTTACAAACACCCATGCCTAACACGGGACTCGAACCCGCAACCTTGCGGTCTAGAATCTAGCACGCTAACCACTACACCGTTTGGTCGGCTACAGGCAATTTATTATTTTCGTACTTATTTTTAGAGTAATATAACGTTGTGACATGCATTTTGCCTGTTTTGTTAGAATGACCCTCATAGAAAATAAAAATTAGGGTTCAAGAGAGAAATTGAGAGGTTTTATAGGCGTGTTTGCGGAAATAAATAATGTGCTTATGTATTCAGATGTTTCCCGACTTTATATAAAAGGATATTTGAAATCAAGCAAAATATGACTGCTTATGTCAGAATTATACACTGAGCTAATACTGAACTTTAGTAACTATTCCCGGTCACTTAACAAGCGACCAAACAAGCTTCCGCAGACGCATACAAAAGCGCATTCAGACAGCCAAATAGGCAGGTAAAACATGCTCTTTCTCCCAGTTGCCTAGCATGTTATAGTAAAACATTCTGAGATTTTCTGCTTTTCAAGCTATGCAACTAAATTTATTATTATTCTTTATTTCTTTATTATTTTAGAATGGTAATTTCTTGTTGGGCATTTAATTGCAAAAACAGATGGGTAAAATTGTTAGAGGATGGATCTGAACTTCAATTTCATATCTAAGTTTAAGTACGTAGTGCGAGCTTTAGTATTTTTTTTATATACATTTTGGATATTAAAGATCAATTGTAAGTAATTTTTTTTTTTTTTAGTGATTTGATGAAATTATCATTCATTGTTTCAAACCAATTTATTGTTCAGATACTTTTAAGGGCTGATTAAATACATGAACGCTTCTTTCATGCATTCGTTTACTACTTATTTTCGGTAAATCGAATGCTAGATATAATTAGGAAACAGCATTCTGCATTTTAGATATGAATATTTTTAACAAAAATCTGTTTCGAGGAAAAATATGCTGTAATATTGGAACCGAAAATCAATCGCCGAAATATACTAAGCGCTTAAGCTTTACTTTGAATTTCAGTTGTATGTATAATTGAGCAACCACACAGGAATGTATTGAATGTATAAAACTATGATTTTACGAGCTAAGCTCATGATGTTGAAAGAAAACTGCCAAACTATTATAAATATTAATTTTAAATTAAGAATTATAATAAATGAATTTCTATTAAAAAATTTAAATTTTATCATCGAATTGTAAACGAAGTGTGTTTCGAAGACCTTCACGAGTCACATATGACGAAGCAAATTATAGATCAGTATCAAGATTGCGTTTAAAACATTAAGGTGAAAATTTAACTGTAATACATGAAAATAATCTAACTTAAAGATAAAAGTTGACAAATTCTCTCTGGTATAGTTACTTTTCAATTAGACCACATGAAATATAAATATTTCAGATATTACACATTGAAGTGATAATCAGGATATTAATAAAATGCTTGTGTGAAGTTCTGGACGTTTTAGTTTTATTTAATTATTGTGTGAGAATTAAATATATACAAATTTCAAAAGCCTGTTTTCCAAATTAGCTATTTTCAAACTTCTCTAGTTAAAAAAAATTATAAAAACACCATGACTGAATTGCAATCCGTTTTAGAGTTTAAAATATTTTGCACAACCAGGGGGATAACGTTTAATGTCCTACAGGATACATACAACAGTAGTAATAAAATAATGTTTTTCTCTTATTTAAGTTGCCTCACTATTTCAAGACGTTTTTATACATAATAACATAACTTAAATAGGTACTTAGGAAGATGCCCCGTTTCTTATTAAAAAAATTAATTTAAATTAGAAGAACTAAATATAAACGTTTGAACTTGAAATTTCATAAATATTGAAAATTAATTCAACTTTGGTTTCCCTTCACAGTGATAAAACGCAAAAAAAAAAAAATTCCCCTCTTGCCTATTTGAGCACTCATGCTTCGGAATGGGGTGTGATGCGGTTGACTCGCGGAGTCCGCACTCCAGTCTTGGTTCTTTAGCTCAATGGAATTATGATACAAAAAAATACAAAATAAAACGTATGCAGTTGCAGTTCAGTTCTTTAAAGCCCTAGAATTTACAATTCAAAACACTGTTTTCCATTTCTTAAGTTGGCTCAAACCAATAGATTTAAATTTTAATTGAGCAATGTAAAAAACACAGCGGTATTCTAACTATTAGGAGAGCTCAAAATTATCCTCTGATGACCTTTCTCTGGAAAACTTCCAAGAAATATCATATTGCATACCATTTTAAACAAGACAAAATCCGGGGAAATTCCACTAGGAAGCCATACAGCAAGGCTATCAACAATCTCTGCGGCGTCTTCAAAATAAGAGCTAATAGTGCACTGCAAAAGTGGCATTGAATTAAGCACTGGCATGTATGTCTAAATGCAAGGACAAATATAAAATTTGATATTTAATTTATTTATTTATGACAATTTCAAAAATAATGTAGAATAACAAAAAGTAGACGAATACCTTCTTAATTATTTTCTATTCAGAACCAGTGTGAGCTAATGGATGGCTGCATTTGGAAATGATCTGATTTTAAAGTGATTTGAAATAAGTTAATTGACCCAACAGCCGATTAAAATAATTTTTTTTCTGGAAATTCTTAGTCTTGAAATATTTTTTTAATAATTTTATTATTTTTTACAACTGAATTTTCCTTTCAAACTCTCCTCAAGAAGAAAGAGCCCAGTATCCATGCATTGATACTGAACTCACAATTGGAGGCTAGCTCTCCAATTGCCTTTTGATTCAAGTTCGTAAATAAAAATTCCAAATTTTAAGAAAAGTTCAAAAATTATATGAACATTTTAAAGTTCAGAAAAATAATAAAGCTCAGCAACTAAAATTATTACTAACGATATTAAAGGTTAAAAAAAAATCTATTCGAGTTGGTTATGTCATGTTTTGAACAGATCAAACCAGATGCATATTTCTCTTTAAAGCAACAGATTTCACGAACCAGATTCCAATCGAGATTTTTAACAAACCTAAAAACAAAAAAAAAGTTTAAGTAACAACTCTGTGCATATCATAACTATAACACAGGAAGTGTTATAAAAAAGTGGTAGACACCTAAAATGAAGTACATAAGTATAATCGCCACTGGAACTGAATTTTGTTAAGTTTATATTTTGATCTTTAAGAAGTTCAATCACAAATGATAGAAAAGTAGGATTAATTACTGAACTCAAAGACTTTAAAAATTCAAAGTGGAACATTATACGCAATTCTAACATTTCAGTTTCTAAAGTATTCACTTCATTTTAATACATTTAACTATTTTTGCTTTGCACATATTTGAAAGAAAAAAAAATTAAATAAACTTTTATGTCTCTCAATATTTATTATATAATTTACAATACAATTAAAGCCCAAATAAGTTTCATCCAGTCAAATTTTTCTAAAAAACATCCCTATTTCAATGACCATATTTATGTCGAAAAAGGGCGATTGTATTTTATTGATTAATCACTTCTCTTAAGAGGAACTTCTAGTAAGGATGATTCCTTCTACTCGCTATGTTACACAGGGTTCCCACTCAAATCACGGAATGAAAATCAATGACTTTTAAGGACCCAATTAATGTTTTTAAGGACCTATGAAAATTCGTTTTCAGGCATCATATCTATATTTAAATTTTTAATAAAGTATATTCAACCAAAAAAGTTACAAGTTGGTGGATGCGTAGTACAAATATGATAAAGAATTTCAATACAGTGCAGATAAGTGGCGGTCACGCAGGGATAGCAAGTCCGAGTTGTATTTTTATAAATTTTGCAGCTGGACAAAATCTGTAAAAATTAAGGACTTTTAAGGACCTCTAAGCATTTTCAAGGACTTTTAAGCACCTCTAAGCATTTTCAAGGCCTTGAAAACAAGTTCAAAAATATTAAGCACTTTTAATGACTTTCAATGACAGTGGGAACCCTGGTTACAATCTTCTAGCCCAGTGCATTAAGAAACTACTATGTAGAAAATCTTCACATTTAGTAAGTAGGAACAAAAAAAATCACTTAATGAAATGACATAATATGTTTTTATTTAATGTCTATCGATTATAAATGAAAATTAAAATAACAAAAGACAATCAGGTGGAGCCACTGCATATGCCTAGACGTTAAGAATTTGAAAAATAAAATAAATATTAGAAGCTATTTTCGAGTTTTTAATTCATGTCATTTTCTTAAGCGATCATTTTCGTAACTAATCACCAAATTTCAAGGTTTTATAGAAAGTAGTTTCTAAATGCACTAGGCTAGAAGATTGTAACACGGCGAGTATAGGGAATGATCCCTACTAGGACTCTTAAAATTGAGCAACAACTATTCTACAAATAACAACAAGTTCATCAGAAAGAATACAAGAATAAGGGAACAATCTGTCTTAGTTCGAGAATCTTCATAAAGTGACTAATTATATAATTTAATATACATATAACTTTTAGAGAAAATAAATGTAGAAATTTAAGATTTTTATACAATTCTTTTCATTTATTTCATAATTGACAAAAATATTGAATGTAATCTTCTACATATAATGAAATCAATAATCCAAATGTAAGAAAAAAGGGTCAATTTAATTGAAAAGAAATTGATATGTTATCGTCATGATAAATTATTTTACCACTCTTTTAGAAACAAGAAAAAACTATGTATAATTTTTAATTACAGCAAAGGCGTAAAACTATTCAGAATGATAACAAATAAATGTTATTTCTTTAATATTCTTTTACGAGTATCTTGTTCCATATCTAAATTTTCATGAAAAAACTTGCTACATGTATATTTACAAGTATGAATTGTTAATGTTAATTGTCACTAATGAATTGTTAAACATGTTTTTCAATATTTGACAATGATACATTTGCAGACTAATAAAGTAATATTCTAAGCATGTCATTAACTATACTAAATAACTTTTTATAATGTATGATAAGGATTTTCTATAAGAATGTACATCAAAATTCCCGGGATGCAAAAAGATTTAAAGTATCGAAGCTGCCCATAAGATGTTTGTTTACAAAAATGCTAAATAAAAATAAGTAGAAAAGTTAAGTTATTGTTTTTTAGTTTAAAATTGTGTGTTGGGTTTTTCTTAAAATGAGATGCAATATCAGAAGATTTCTTTTCCACGTTTGATACGATATTATTTACATTTAATGATAATGAAATTAGTGTTAGTAAAATTTGCAACTCATTAGTAATTATTCCAGTCTAAATTTTAAAAAGTGCAAATGTTTTGAAAACTATTCATTATGAAGTATGTAACGTTTAAGTCAGTTTCTCAAACTGAAGAGATTTGATAATTTTATTATAAAATAATCACAAGTAAAAATTAGTGTTAGTGAAATTTGTAACTCAATGGTAATTATTCCAATCTATATTTTCAAAAGTGCAAATGTTTTGAAAACTATTCATTATGAAGCATGTTTAAGTCAGTTTCTCTCACTGAAGAGATTTGATAATTTTATTATAAAATAATCACGGGTAAACGAACATGCATTCTATAAGTCTTGCAACTGAAAGAGTTAACACTGAAAATAGGTTGTTTGTTAACTTTTTGTGAATACGATGATACATGCAAAACAGAAAATGTGTGAATACATAAAAAAAAACATTTGATGTTTGACTATATTCAAACAAACTGCGTTTAAATTTAAAAACAATAAAAAATAATAAAAGACTAGCCGTGTGACTAATCGGCACATACATTCAAATCATCCAATTGTTTAATAAATCCCGTTACATGAAAGACAAATATGAAAGTAGTTATAGACTGGTTTTGGTTTCTTGCGTTCGCGAAATTCATTAAAAAAGAATTTAATCGGTTACACGACAAATCCCAAAAGTTAGCTGGTTTATCAAGAAAAAACTGTTCCTGTGAATTAAGGGTTCCATCAAATGCTATCTTTAAAAATAAGCCTCGAAATCATGAATTCAAAGTGTACCCACCAAATATCTGGAATCCGACTGATATTAAAATCCTTTATGTTAACTTTGTGTGTGTGTGTTGTTGGTTGGGTGGGTATGCAGATGGCGAGAATCTGCGGAGGCCTAATTAACCCCCTTGCCATCATCCAATCAGAATGAAACTTGGCAGATTTGATGTCAAAGCATTCTTCTATCAAACTTGGGCGGCTGTCGCTGTTTACTAAAAGGACGCTTTAACGGAATACTAATCAACCAACTTGCCGTCATCCAATTGCGCTGAAATGGCATTTAACCGACCATTGAAAAAACTGATTTCATGTCAAACTTTTTTAATAAATAAAATTGTTTTAATCAGAATAAATAAATGATATTTAGACGTGAATGCATTAACTCGCATTTAATTTTAATAAATACATTTTCAAAAGTAGTTTACGGCATATTTTGCTGATAGAGACGTTTTTAATATGTACAATAGGGCGTATTGAAAAAAATTCTTTGGAAATTAAAAATTTCAAGTTGACAAAAAGTTGCCACTATGGATACATATTTACCAAAAAAATTTAGTTAAATTGAAAAATATTTAGGTCTCCCGGAATGTATCTGAAATTAAATTTTTTTCTGAAAAACAAAGATTTTTTTTTTTAAATAATAATAAAGCAAAGTTTTGTTTTCAAGTTGAAAAATGTAGAGTTTAGAATATTAATTAAAAGTTTTTTTTTTCTTAAACTATATATGTCATGTAATATTAAGGTCTCTCAGAATCTACATGAAAACTTAATCAGAGTAAAAGACAGAGTCACTTGACACACAATTCTAGTTTCCACTTCGAAGTTACATAAAAACGTCACTTCCGTCGCAAAGCCAGGAGTGTACCGGCGTTAGAGGGTCATGTGAGCGTTAAGGGCTCCGTCTACTTCGGATGCATGGGGGGAAAAACGCTATTTTTTAAAAAAAAAAATTTTAAGAATATTGTTATGTTAAATGATATAAAACTAATCAGGCTTAACAAAAACATTCGTAAATTACAACAACAAAAAGATTTTAACCACTTTCTCAGTGTGAAAATCCCAGGTATATTTATTAAGGACCTTTATAAATACGCCAAATTTACATTACACCTTCACAGTAAATCATGTTGGGAGAAAATTATAAAGTAATAAAATATAATACACGACTTTATTAATGACTATCTTTTTGTCTTAGGATATAAGCATGCTTGTCTTACAGGGTGTCTTCTAAATTTTTGTAGGTTCATTTAGACTTTATCGGGACTTTCGAAATAAATTTATGATACGACTTAACGCAATTATGTGAGAGAAGGGGACTCTAGTATCAAAGCCCAGGTGAATTACACCAAAACGGCATTACAAATCTCATAAATAGTTGCTATTACAGGCTTAAAATTAGCACTACTCCAACGTAAATATCAGCAATAGCAGCCACCATACAGTCGAAAATCTCAGCAACTACATTGAAGTAACAATCTGCAAAAATAACCATCACATCAACGTAACTACTAGCGTTAGCGCCCAAACGTATTGGTGGAAATACCCGCAATAGAGGCGACAATTTCAATGTAACTCTACGAAATTGAATATCGCATTCGTAACCACGTAAATCTCAGCGGCAGCGCGAACTATAGATGTGCAAAGCTTCAGAATATTGGTATTTAAATCGGTGTAACATTTGCTGAAAATGAACATCACAGCTAAATCTTCACGATAGTTATTGTCTAAGCAATGTAAACCTCAGCAATAGCAGCCCTTACATCAGCGTAACTTTCAGCAAAACTGACCAATACACATCAAAGTAAATAATTGCGATAAGAGCTGGTAATCTGCAAGTTGGTTCAATTTCTGACAGGTGCAATAGCGTCAGTGACTGTTCTATCGGCGTAACAATCGACAAAAACGAATATCAAGCAATAACGTAATTCTAGGCGACAGCGTCCGCCATAAGTACATGATCAACAACCATTTCAATAGTGAAACACTCAGCAAAATGGCCATTGCATACAAACGTAAATAATGCTGATAGAGGCTATAACATAAGAGAAAAATGCGAGAAAAAAAGTAGTAATTCCATCCGTGATTTAGGGAGATCTGAACGTATGCAGGTTCTGTGCTTGCTAGAAAATTTACATTGATCTCACAAGCGATTGAAATTTCTATCAAAAAGCTTGAAAACCTCATTGAAAAATTGAACCATGTGTGTAGAGAGAAGTAGTAACTTCTCTCGATCTGTAAGATCAATGGGAAACTTATTGCCCTGTTCTCAATCATTACTACATGCATTTGAAATCCTGCCCCCGACTTCCTGCTGCCATCAAATAAATCAATGGGGGAGGGTTGCTCAAGTTGCATGTAAACAAAGAAATGTGGTTAAAACACTAGAAATTTTGTTTCGACCTTTGGCGAGTTTTTCGTGATTCTGTCCCATTGGGAATCGGCGAAAATTACGATCAAGGACCACGAACATAAAGGAACAAATATTAATTGACTAGTTTTTTTATGTATTGTATTAAATAATTATTTATAAAGAAGAAAAATAATCAGTGCTTGTTAAAATTTATAAAATACTAACACATTTTAATAAATTAAATTCTGATACATAATGAAAGATCATTATAATGAATAATAAAACATAATTACAATTAATAATGAAAACAAATTACATATACTCAAGATCACAAGAATAGGCAACCTAATGAATGTTGTTTTATTTTCAGGTTATGTGAATACACCATTACATAGTCAATGCGCTATTAATTTTTATCCAAAATAATAATACCAAAAAAAGATTGTTTTTCTAAATTTGTTTGCAATTTTCATATAAGGCCTCTAAAAGTTTTAACCAGCAAAAGTAATTATACCGGTTTGGTTTTAGAATTCTTAATATTTACATTTTTTTTACAGATCTGCGAGGGAAACATGGAGGCTATGATATGAGCTATGTGCAAGTTAAAAGAGTTTTAGGTTTGATTCAGAATTGAATAAAGATTCGATAAAAAAAATATAGGAATTAATATTCGAATTCAATTCCAGATTACAGGACTTTTTCTTTAAACTGTACGAAAACTTTTGCGAGTCACTGTATATCATGAGCTACAATAAATGATAGAATTCCAAAATAATTAAATCATTAAGTAAAAATAAAAGTAATAGATGTAAAATACTCGGATAAAAATGATTTTCACAAACGTATAGGGTACTTTTTGCAGAAATATCGTCCCGTTTAATGGCTTTACACAACTTCTTGCGGATGTCTGTATTTAAGAACACTGATAAATAATTCAAAAGTGTTTGTGATTGAAGTATTCCTACATTTCGAGACGAGGCAATGTTTGTACTCTGAATATAAGGACATAATTTTAAATGGATTAAAAGAATACCAAATTAAAAAAAAGCCAAACGTGCTATAGCGATGCGAATAAACTCACGATAGTTTCCAAGATCGCGCGAAACAAATACCCCAACTACTGATGAGATTTCGCAGTGACAACATTGGAGTTGTGTCAGACATCAAAAAGGCATTTTTGCAGATCTCTGTTATGAAGGAAGATAGTGATTTTCTGCGATTCCTGTGGTGGGAAAATTTTGAAGAAAGAAAGCTCATGGTATTTAGAAACAAAAGAATAGTTTTCGGTCTCGCATGTCTATTTCTCTTGGCTGCTGTTTTGGATTCTGTTTTAGAAGAAAGTTCACTAGCTACGAAAGAAACGGCAAACATTTTGAAGAGATCCATTTGCGTAGATATTTGCGTAACTTCAGTGCCCAACAAAAAAAGAATTGGGGAAATTCAGTAGGGAATCGAGAAGATTGTTGAAAGGTGCTTTTTTTTTACCTACGAGGATGGGATTATACTGCTCTGCAAAAAATTTCAAATATCAAAGAACCCACTCGCGTTTTAGGAATCCTATGGGATAAAGTGGAGGATTCTCTATTCTGTGATTTGAGCACTCCACAAGAAGTTAGATCTGCCGCAACGAGAAGTGTTTTTGTTTTATCAACTATTCAGAAAATTTTTAACCCTCTTGAAATTTTGTGACCAGTAGCTTTGCCGCCTAAGCTTATACAGGGTTGCCACTCAAAATACTGAACAAAATTCAGCGACTTTTCCAGGTTTTCAGGACAATTATTTTAAATTTCCAGGTTTCATTTCAAGCCAACGTAAACAAAAATTTTGCAAGCAATTGCAATTAAAATTGCAATTTTAAACAAGAATTAAACAGACAAATTTTACGATATTTTAATGTGCACTTTTATCAATTAATAAAAATTTTGGCAGAAAAAAGCGGAAATCTGATGTTTAGTGGAACAGTATGTTTGTGATTTAAGTCACCAAACACTGATCTACTTGCATACAAGATAAATTGATTAGATGGTATAAGTAGCAATCTGTGCATGCATCTCCCTTTATATATCTCTGAAGTGAAAACAGTCAAAATATTAAAAAAAAGGAAAATATATATGTAGAGTTATTTTGAACTACAAAATTGCTGAATAAGAATATATTTGAGTACTAATGTGCATATAGAACAGTGGCGCAACTTGAAATTTTTTCTGACTATAAATTTTTAATAAAATATATTCTACCAAAAAAGTTACAAGTTGGAGGATGTGCAATACAAATATGTTAGAGAATTCCGATACGGTGCAGATAAGTGGTGGTCACGCGGGGATAGCAAATCCAAGGTGTATTTTTATAATTTTTGCAGTTGGCACACGACATCCCCCAAAATTAAGGACTTTTAAGGACCTCTAAGCATTTTCAAGTACTTTTAAGCACCTCCAAGCATTTTCAGGCACTTTCAAAGCCTTGAAAACAAGTTTAAAAATATTAAGCACTTTTAATAACAGTGGGAACCCTGATAAAAGAGAATTTTGTGACAGTGATAGCCACAAAAACTTGATAGAATGCAACATACAGACATCGAAGCTGGCAAATTTCAATCAGATTGGATGATGGCAAGCTGTTTTTTTAGTATTCTGAAGATAGAAACGTCTAAAAGCGACCTTTTTAGTGACAGTGACACCTCCCAACACATGATATAATGCAACTTTATCGATAACGAATCTATCTGTTAAATTTCAGTGCAATTGGATCACAGCAAGTTGGGTTTTTTTAGTATTCTGAAAATAGAAGCGAGTGTAAAAGCAACTTTTTAATGACAGTGACACTTCCCAAAACATGATATAATGCAACTTTATCGACAACAAATCTACATGTTAAGGTCAAATGGGGAATTCCACAAATGATAGTCCACAATGAATAGTTTGAAAGATAATGGTCATTAGTTTAAATATAATGTCAGCAAAAACAAGTCTAAAATCAAATTATCAAATTATTTGCTCTTACTACATCATGTACTTTCTTCTCAGCTTCCTCTTCCCCTTTATCAAAACGCGCAGGAGATAAGGCAGCAACAAAGCACCATAATAAATCGTGGAGCGACATTGGTTAAGTAACACAACGGAGTAGCCAATTTAAAGCCTGTTTAATAGATTAAAAATAAAACTATTTGTCAAATCATTTAATTAATCATAACTTACACTAACTGTAAAAGTTATAAAGAAGTTAATATGACGAAATAAAATCTTATATTTCACATCACTAGGAAAATTCTTATCCGTAAACATAATCAGAGATGAAATTTTTATATCAATTCAATTCGACCATTTGTTGTTAACCAATAAAATATTTCCGAAATTTAATTATTTTTCTTTAAATAACCTGTTTATGTTTATGCCAACATTTACATATGATCTAGCTTCTTAAATATTTTACTTTCAAAAACTTGAAACAAAAGTTTGCAGCCTTTAGAAACTGTAAGCTAAAAGTAATTAAAAAAATAAAAACGACAAAAATTTATACCAGACTCATGTCATTAACTTTTAGAAATATTTCAGGAAACTTTATACAGTAAAACACAATCTTAAGCTCCAATAAAGTAATGCGTAAATAGTTAAATCTGAATTAGAAAAAATAATTTTTGATCAACACATACAGAAAAACATTATAATAAACTAAATTACCTGCAAAGCATACACTCTACAAGCAGCTTTTCTTAGAGTCTCTTCCATCGCAAGCTTTCCAAATCATGCTTCTGCAAAAAGAAAAGCATAACAGGCCGATGCAGAGGAAATTCTGATCCTGGTCACTCCATCATTAATGATATATATTTTGCGAGGGCTGATGATGGTTGAAAGAGGAATGAAGTACTCCAATCTGCATATAATAAAAATACAGACGTAATAAATAAACTTAGCATTCCTAAAACAGTGTTGAAAGCATTCAAAAGTTTAAAAGAGTCTCTTAAATAAAACTAAAGAAAACCATAATCTTTCTCTTGCCTGGTAAAGATAAGTATGACACAGCCAAAATGTTCAACTTGAAGCTGCATGCCTCAATACGATTCCTTACTTTTATCGAGATTAATTATGGTTTTACTGAATATAAATGGAAATTTTTTAACCTCAGTTTAATTTATAGGTTATGCACTACAACTTAATAAAAAAATTAATGGTGAATCTTTAATTTCTAACTAATAAGTTTTCTAATTAGTCAGAAAAGGTACATTGAAGTTTTAAAGTAGAGAAGATAGCAGTTAGAGGCCAAGTCTTATATAGTTAATAGTTGATTGTTTGCTTTTTTTTAAATCAAAATGTAACATACTTCCAATTTGAATAGAAACTAAAGCAATACAACAATAGTAAGGGTAAACACAGGGATGTGATTGATCAAAAGACAAAAAAGAAGAAATCAAAAAAATTGACATGAAAGAATGTGCAAAGGAAAATTATACACAAAGTACAAATTAACCCATTAATGCCTAGCGTCCCTTTTCAGGGACACTTTGATAAATCACTCACAATTTTTTACTGAATATTTTTTTAACTTAAAAGTTACTGAAATATATTCTTTAGTGTCAGTTCTAAGTTATTTGAGGTAGATGGCAGCACAGAATATCGTTACATACTGTAAGGTGGGTATAATCTTCAGTTAGTCACGAAAAACCACGTGTTAGCAATGTCAAGAATTAAACGGTAAGATTTTGTATTATTTATTGACGCATTAATCTGCATTTTGTAAATGTATTTAAACTATTCTTAAGTTTACGTATTTTTGGAATTTCATGTTTTTTAATATTTCGATTGCGTTTATTGAAATACGCAAACGTCCCCAAAAAGGGACAGTAGGCACGAATGCCCACGTTGATTCCCCCTTCGGGGAATATGGCGTTCGATGGTTTCCATTGCAATGGGATTGTACTATTGTTTGAAAAATAAATTCTTATTGATACCGAAATTAAATTTTAATCATAAATATTGTTTTATTGTCTTCATGTAATATTTATCTTAATTTAAATTGTCATTTTATATACTATTTTCAATTATTTTAGAAATGTATACTAGTTCAATATGCTAAAAACGTTACTAATGTGTCGCTTTTTCAAACTTTATTCAAGTTATTTATTAAACATTTAAATATATTAATATAATATATTTTTAATATGATAATTTTCTAATTATTTTTGCATTAATAAAAATTATACGTAGGTAAGGTAATTAAATTGGGAGCAGTAGTTATTTTATTATCTTCCTTTTTTATTACGTGATTGTCATCAAAGATTGCAGTTACTCGTAAATTTACTTCTACTAACAACTACATTTTTAATTTTAAATACTTTCTTTTATTTATCCAATTGTACAATTTAATTTTTAAAGACTGACTGTTGAAGAAGCTTTGGCTCTTCTGGAGCAGTTGTCTGATGATGAAGAATTCAAAGAGGCAGATATTTGCATATGCCCACCTTCTCAAGAAAACGATTTAACAAATGAGGATAGCGGACCAGAAGATTCTGTAAAAATTGATAGATTGTCTGGCCAACAGTTACATACATGCATCAGCTGCTGTTACTATCAAAAGAATGAAAAGAGGAAAAGAGTATATTGGTAACATTGAATTGTCCTCATCAACTGACAGTGAATCAGAACAGCCTCCTCCAAATAAGCATGTGAAGAAAACAAAGGTGAAGCCAGTTGAAAGAAAATGGATCAATGTAGATTTACCATCTAGCAAAAGTCAGAATTTATTGTGGAAAGTGCCAACTCCAGGATTTTTGAAAATGAGCTGTTCACCAGTTTCTTTGTTTGAGCAATTTATTTCAGTAGAAATGTTGGACTTCGTAGTCTCCCAAAGTATTTTGTATGCTCAACAAAAGTGTAACACGACGTTTAGTGTGACACCCAATGAACTTCCATCTTTTTTTGCCATTTTTTTAACGAGTGAATACGCTTCTTTACCCCAATGACGACTTTATTGTTTTCCTTCACCCGATGTTCAAAATTCTGCAATAAGTTCTGCAATGAGTAGAAACAGATTTGAACAGATAGTGCAGTACTTGCATTTGGCAAATAACAATTCGCTAGATAAGCAAGACAAATATGCAAAAGTTCGAATATGCAAAAGTTCGACCATTTTTTTGTATGTTGAATGAAAAATGTCTTAAGTATCAACCCTGTGAGCAACAGCTTTCAGTTGATGAAAGCATGATACCATACTCAGAGATGAGTGATCAGAGAGCAAAAAGGAGGAAATCCAAAAATTCGTTAAAAAAGCTCGCAGAAGGAATACACAAAAATTCAGCAAAAAAAGTATGCAGGAAGGATGATTTAATAATTTTAAAGATACAATGAAATTTCTCATACTATATATACTAATTAAATTTACTTCAAATATTAGGAGTTAATGAAGTAATCTGTGAAGGAAAGGGGAGCTAAGAACACTTTTGTTTAAACATGAGGAAAAGTACACTTTTTGCAGGAAAAACTGGTTCAGATCAGAAAAATGCGGATCCTCAAAACAGCGACAAAGCGAAGGAAAATGTTACATAAAAAACTAAAAAGGAGGAAAACTATCATCCCTGCATACTATGGTCAGCACAGCTGCAAGCAATTTATTCGAGGAAAGCCTATTCGCTTTGGATATAAAGTTTGGTGCCTAAATGCCAAATTAGGTTATTTAGTGCAGTTTGAGCCTTACCAGGGTGCAGGAACTGTATATAAAATTGAAAATCTAGGTATGGGAGGTTCGGTAATTGTTGATCTCTTATCTGAATTGCCAGAACATTCCAACATTAATCTCTACTGTGATAGTTTATTTACATCCTCAGCACTCATTGATCATTTATCAAAGAAAGGATTCAATGTTACTGGAGCAGTTCGCCCAAACCGCACAAAGAAGTGTCCATTAGAAAGCATTGTGTCTTTCAAAAAAAGGGTACGAAGTACTTTTGAGTACACATTTGATGAAAGAGAAAACAATGTATTGCTTGTGAGATGGAATGACAATAACGTTGCGACTCTCGCCTCAAATGCTCATGGAGTTTACCCTCTAGGGAAGGCCAAACGATGGTCAAACAGTGAAAAAAGGATTGTAGAAATTGATCAGCCCAACCTGATTGCCCATTATAATCAGTGCATGGGAGGAACTGACAGAATTGACCAAAATATTTCAAGTTACTGCTGTTCTATCCGTTCGAAAAAAATGGTGGTGGTCTCTTGATATTTGGACTTGAAGCAGCTATGCAAAATGCATGGCTTCTATATCGCCTTTGCGCTTCCAACACAACTAATCCACTGCCTTTGCTGTCTTTCCGAAGAGAAATATGTTTAGCATATTTCCAAAAATACGGTAACGAGAGTAAGGCAAAACCAGGACGACCAATATCTACAATCAATAAAAAGAGCTCGAAAGTGTCTGATGTAGTAAAGTATGATGGAATAAAGCATTTCGTAACTGTCAACAAAACTCAAGTGCGTTGCGCACACTGCGGCAAAAAGTATATAGGAAATGCATGGTTGGATTACATGATAAATGTTTTAAAGATTTCCATACAAAACCTCGCTAAAACTGAATAATTAATCCTTAGAACTTTAAAGCTATTTAAACAAGTGTTATAAATTTAAACTCTTATACAATACTTACTAATTTAAATAACGTTTAATAGATATTTGTGTTAACTAATTTAATTATAATTTTTTTAATGTTTTATAGATATTTTTTTAGATATATTTATGATAACTAATAAAATTCATGTATTTCTACATAAATCATTTTAATTTTCTTAAAAGAATGAAGGATTTTTGTCATTCAAATGTTTGAATAAGCTATTTTTTTAAATAAAATTGCTTTTTCTTACTATAAAAACTTATTTATTTTATTAAATGTATATTTTTTTTCCGCTTAAAATACTAACATTGACAGCAAAAAAAATCATTCTCTAACAATATATCCAAGCAGAGTCAATATCATCTTAGAGGAAAAACTATGTACCCATTCGTGCCTAGCGTTCCTTTTTAGGGACGTTTGAAATTTCTCCAATAAAATTTTAAAAAATTGAATTAAATTTTTTTAAGTATTTTTCCTGTTGATTGTATACTATTTGCAACATGTAAACGATTTTTTTTTAAAAAACAAAAATACCAGGCAATAATGGGTTTAAACACAGTCGATGTACAAAAAAAATTATCAAAATTTCAGCCTAAATGGGGTTACATATTTATTTTTTTAGTTTAATAGTTAGCTATAAGCATCATTCGGACACAAGCAGCTTAATTTTATGTATCAGATGTTGAAAGATTGTTGAAAATCTGGTATCTCGCACTCTTTTTTCGATGAATATTTTTCTACAATTTGGCAGCTTTTACAGTTCTTTTCTTTCCTTCAGTTTCCTTTAGCACTAGTTTCTTTTCTGAACTGATTACTTCTTACAAATATATATATTTTAAGAACTAAGCGAGGAAGTGCTGCATGCGACTGACATGGTACAGTAACCCAAGCAAAAAACTTTTAATTTTCACAAAATTGCACTAGTCAATTTTAAACAATTACATAAAAAAAATTGTTTTAACCTTTAAACTATCTTTTATATCAATGGCTAAAATGTAAAGTTGTTTTTCCAAGCTAAAATTAAGAATTTTACTACAATAGCAGTTAAAATTTAAATTTAAAAAAAGAATATATAGTAAAACTGGGCAATTTTTAAACTAATTACTTGCACAAAATTGAATTAAAATTTTAATTATTCTGCATCGATTCAAACCAAAAGGCGAAACCAATCCTTACACACACACTAATCACGGACATAGTAGCTATCATATCAGTTGAAGCCTGAAACCAAAATGACGATGAAAATTTCAGCAATAGCAGCTACTAAAACGGCTTGAACCTAGTTGAAAACCACTATTAATCCAACGTAAATATCGGCGGGCAAAAATGACCAGATTTCTAAAAAATTCCCCTATTTTAAGGCAAACATTTTTTTAAATTTCCTCAATTTTCTTAGGTTTTCCAGATGTCTAGACCCCCTGATCAAATAGAACATGTATGCTAACGAGATAATATGCAATTTTTTTTAAATAGTTTTGCTGGCAATAAAAAGTTTAAACATTTTTAAACTTCTAATGGCTTACCACCACAAATCTCCATGTAAATAGCATCAAAATATGGAGGAATGTGGCTTAAACAATACAAAATTTCCTCCATTTTCATGAAATTTTAAAAAGTTCCCCGACATTTCCCCGATTTTTTCCAGAATCAGAAGGCTCCATGACATTTCTCCGATTTCCAGGTTTTCCCAGTTTTGTGGCCACTCTGTACAACCACGAAAATATCGGCGACAGTAACAAAACATAGACGCCAAATCTTCAGAATAGTGGCTATTCTATTGGCATAACACTCGTAGAAAACGAACTTCAGAAAAAAGTAAATCTCGGCGTAGTGGTACAAATCAAGGCAAGAGTAGTCCTTACCTCAGTGAAACAAACTACCACACACCAACGTAAATAAATGACATAGACTGGTAATCAGCACACACAAAAAAGTGCTCATTACATCGGAAGTTTGGGAAGTCTGAACGAAAGCAGGTTCCTTAGTTGTCAGACTTGCAAGCAGGTCGAATAAAATTGTAATGCAGATTTATATACATCTTGGGATTGATCGAAATTTTAGACAAAAGATTCTGAATTCCCATTTTGGCTTAACTGTTCTATGTATCACACATGCGAATCTCTGCAATAGCGTCAGTGAGTACTGAATAGGAGTAACACCCGATGAAAACGAGCATCACGCAATGTGATTTTTGGCGATAACGCTCCCCATAATCACAGGAATAACGGGCATTTCACCAACATAATGCCCAGCAAAATGGCCACATATCAACGTAAATAATACCGATAGAGGCTATAATAAAAGAGAAAAATGCGGGGGAAATATAGTCAATTCATCAATGAATTTGGGAAAGTTTAAACGTAGGCAGGTTATCAGAAAATTTCAATCTGAATTTGCATCGATATCAGTCAAAATTATTAGTTCGGTAAAAAACCTGGATTTCTCGGAATTGAATCGTTTGAAATAAGAAAGAGAACTTCCGATGGAAGGAAAAACTACTCTCTATCCCCTAGATCAATGGAAAAATTGAAGAGAAACGCTATTTTCTTAAAATTTTTGAAAAATAGGAAATTCGCCATTTGGTGGAAGGAATCGCATCCCTGTAAAAAAACATGAAAATAAAAATTCCAAAATTGTTTTCTTTTATTTTTATTGTACCAAGTCACCTAAAAAGAAACTCGATTTACTCCAAAGTATATCACCAAAAATGACTTTCACTCTTTTTCCAGCACATTCCGATTATATTTAAAGAACACAAAAAAATTCCAAACATATTACATTAATATTACAGGGTGGCTACAAAATTCTGGGGAAAAAGTTCCCCGATAGATTTCTAAAAAATTTCCTTATTTTACAGCAAATTTTGTTCATATTTTACCAACTTTACCAAATGTGTGATCAAATAGAACACGTATGCTAAAAAGATAATATGCCTATTTTTACAAAAAAAAGTTTTAATTATTCTGTAACATTAAACTTCTAACAATTACAGCCACAATTTCCCAGGTGCACCAAAATACGAATGAACGGGGAAACGTGCCTTCAGAAGAAATAAAATTTCCAAGATTTTCGTGAAATTTTAAAATGTTCCCTAACATTTCCCTGATTTTTTTCAGAATCGAAAAGCTTCCTGACATTTCCCCGGTTTCCACGTTTTCTAGGTTCTGTGGCCACTCTGTATTAAATAACTAATGCAATGACAAAACTCAAGTAAAATATGAATGTTTCTTAGGCCACTTTAACTCTACCTTTAGAGAGAGTGCTAGCACAACGTTCCCATACTAGTCCTTGGTTATCAGTTATTGTTGAAGGCCAATTATATTTGAGCTCATCCTGACAAGACTAAAGTTCACACTGCTTCGGATCAACATAGGATTCTAGCAACCATCTACAGAGAAGCAGATTAAAAGTTAAAATTGATGCAATTTGTATTATACAGCACAATGCAGACATTAATTATTCCAAAGATTACTCATTACCTGCCTTATCTTCCACCACTTGTTCCTTGCAAGCAAGAAACAAAATCTTTTAGAAAAGCATGCTCGTTAGATTGACTACTGAACAGCAGCACTCCTTCTAAAGCTTGATGAGGGGAGGGGGTGAGCCCATGAAAAACCCTTTGGAAGTAGCTCAGCTCAGAATGATTTTTATACACCTGTAAGCAACTGAAATAATTAACACAATATTTAGGTACAAGTGCACTGATGTCGCCCATACAGAATTTAAACTAATATGGCATATTCTGAAAAATGTATAGAAAAATGACAAATAAACATTTGTAATTGATTATATACAAAATACATAATACTTTAGTAACCTACACTACTGTAACATTATAGAGCTACTTATAAGTTGCTTTTATTTGGGTAACAAATATTTTATACTGTTATATTTTCGTTCAGGAACAAATCGCACAATAAGGCTTTTAATATCCTTAAGTAGTTAAAAATAATAACTAAAACAATACTATAAACGTAATATTAATACGTTATTATAGGGCTTTTCTAATAATATATTCTTAACATTTAGACCCTGTACCATTATTAATAACTACAAAATATTAAACAAAAAAAGTAAAACTAGACCTGTTAGAGACCCTGCTGCTAATCCTCAGTATCAAGCCCCATATCTTCCTTAATTTCTCCAACTGAAGCTAAAAATTACATACTTAAATTTTAGAAATCATAAGTGGATACTTAAAGTTCATCGTTCATGCAAGACTTGGTAATTAGGGAAGGGAGGAGAATATCTGGTTGATAGTAATAAAACATTTTAACACACAATCATAATAAATGATAATAAGCAAATTTTAAGATTTGCAGGAAGAGTGGATGACAAAATAAGCAATAAAAAAAATTACAATTAAGTTAGCAAAACATTTTAGGCTTTAGTGTAATGCAGATAATAAAAAAATACCACATACATGATTTAATAAAATATAACAGTATCAAAAATTTTTAACCTACATGGAAGGAGTAAAAGATCATGACTCATGAGAGAAGCAGCTCACATTCCACCAAGGTAGGCCAACTCTCTCTCAAGATGCTTTAGTCCTATCCAACTTTCAATATTATTCCCATTGGAAATTCTAGGTTATACAAGGCCAACCACCTGGCAACAAAAGCCGAAAAAACAGGCTTTTGTCGTCTTTCACATAATCTGAATTAGTTTCCAGGGAAAAGACAACTTTGTTTCCCAAGATAGATAACCATCTAGTAAATAAGTGAAAGTAGAATGACAGCAACTTAATGCAGCTACCAAAGTAATTCCTTCGTTTATTATTGATTTTTGTGATCTCTTGAAAACAACTTTTATCCTATAAACAAAACATTAAAATAAGTTAAATAATTATACTAACAGGGTGTCCAAAAGGAAATAATTTAAATTTCTTTAATATATTATTCACAATTTCAAGTCACAAGTACTTTTACAAAAATGGAAACCACAAAAAATTAAATTGAAAATAATATTTTGCACAAAAAATGAATTTTATAAAAAAAAATTCTTTAAAAACTGAAGTTATAGATAGAAAATATGTTTTTATTCTTATACATTTCTATCATTTTTTTTTATCTTCCCAAGTAGAATTTTAATTCTGCAAATTAATATGAATGTTTCCAAAATTCCCTGACAAACCCCTAATATTTTTAGAATTTTGTAACTATCTAAAAAAGAATCCTTGCTTTCCATTGTTTTCTCATTGTTCAACGTCGACTAATATGCAAATTATGCAGATGGAACAATTTTATTTTAAAGCGACAGACTTCCATGGTCGTCAAAAGAAACTAGACATGGTTTAGTTTTTACATACACAAAACGTAGACAGCTTTAATAATTTTAACCTGTTACAAAATGAATTTAGATTGATAAGAACTATGCTATTAAAAATAATGATCAATGCCACTAAAAAAATTAAAAAATAAACATTTATTTCACTAAATATTCAAGTGTGATGAAACTCAAGTCAGAAAAAAACTTCTCTAAACATCTATTTCCATGAAACAGGATTTAAAGTTGATTATGTTTCTTAACATCCTTTAAAATAAAGATTACTTCCAATATATAAAAAGGTATAAAATCACAACTGACATTATATTTTAAGTAGTTTTAATATGTACACATATGTAAACAGGGTTCCTACTCAAATCACAGAATGAAAATCAATGACTTTTCAAGGACTTTTAAGGACCTAATTAATATTTTTAAGGACCTTTGAAAATTTGTTTTCAAGCATCATGTTTTTGTATAAATTTTTAATCAAGTATATTCTACCAAAAGAGTTACAAGTTGTTGGATGCGTAATACAAACATGTCAGAAAATTCCAATACGGTGCAGATAAGAGGCGGTCACGCAGGGATAGCAAGTCCTAGTTGCATTTTTATAAATTTTGCAGTTGGCCTTGCAACATCTGCGCAAATTAAGGACCTCTAAGCCTTTTCAAGGACTTTTAAGCACTTCTAAGTATTTTCAAGCACTTTGAAGGCCTTGAAAACAAGTTCAAATATATTAGGCACTTTTAATGACTTTCAATAACCGTGGGAACCCTGGTAAATGTGTGTAGCAGAACCTCTATATACATTAAGTAGACTTATATTCATTCTAGATCAACTCTCAGGTTCCCACTGAAATCATGGAATAAAAAATAATTACTTTTAAGGACTTAAATAATATTTTTTTAAGGACCTTCAAAAATTTCTTTTCATTCATCAGGATCAATGTGTGACGTTACAGCTGCTTTGCCCAGAGCATTAATATCAAAAAATATCATGCACAATTTGCATTTTGCCTCACAAAAGACTTTGATGATGGGTCTTGAATCCTTTGGCTTGCAAAACATAAACACTAATCTACTCCACCAATCAGCAAATACAAACCAAACGATGTATAAGTTAAGGCATGCGTAAAATACAATATACAAATAAATGTTACGATCCACATAAAAAAAAACTGCAACATCAAAAACAACACAAATTAAACTATTCACCAGGCAAAAGAAGAGATATGGTAGGCTAATCCAACTTTCCACTAAACTTAGGAAACACAGGAACATACTGATTATCTTCAACATCTGGTGCTTCTGTTATGTTAATAACTTGAGCATTATTCAACCAAATTTGTCCAGCATTGTCTTTGCTAGGAACAAAAACTTGTAGAGTATCTTCTACTTGAGCAGTTCCGCATTTGAAGGGGGGGGGGGGGGAGGGTCGAATTCAAATGACAACCACTGGACTTGAGGAGGAAAGGTTACCTATATTAAAAAAATTCAGTATAGATTACATGTTCGTTTTTAAATCACACTTGTTTGAAAAAAGATTATGAACTGAGAATGAAAATGAAAAAAAAAAAAAAAATAGATTTTTAGGTTTAATAATATACCTTTAATATTAGTTATGAAGCTTCCTTTGCACCGAAATACTAAAAATAATGTTCCAAAGCTCTCTGTGTATTGAAGCAACATATTTTTAATTATGTTTTGCAATAATACAAAAAAGCTAACACTATCGATGAGTTTGCTATCTCGTAGTACATCTCTTCTCTATTAACTGCAGCATCATGCTCAACTATCGAAGTTTATTTTACTTTTATTTAACGTGGGATGACAGTATAAATGCAATAAAATATTTAAACTATTTGTAACTGAACAATAAATAAAGGTTAAGTTTCTTTAAACAAAGATCAAAGAAGGGTTCCCACTCAAATCACAGAATGAAAATCAATGACTTTTAATGACCTAAATAATATTTTTAAAGACCTTTGAAATTTTTTTTTACAGGCATCATGTCTATACATAAATTTTTAATAAAGTATATTCTGCTAAAAAAAGTAACAAGTTGCTGGATGCGCAATACAAATATGTCGAAAAATTCTGATACTGTAAAGATAAGTGGCGGTCACGCGGGGATAGCAAGTCCGAGTTGTATTTTTATAAATTTTGCAGTTGGCCACACAACATCTGCAAAAATTAAGCAATTTGAAAACCTCTAAGCATTTTCAAGGACTTGAAACCAAGTTCAAAAAGATTAAGCACTTTTAATGACTTTCAATGATGATTAATATAGGAAGGTTAATACAAAAGAATAAGAATATTAAATTTCCAGATTAATTTTAAACTCCTTATCACCTTTAAGGACAAGCACAATAAAAAATGTCTGCAATGAAAAAATAGTGGCCTAACAAATTGGCCTTACATTAATCTACTGAAACAAGATTCTCAATCATACTGTTTCATAATGTAATAGTATTAGTATTTGAGTAAGGCTAATCTAGAAAATTTAACCCAAATTCATATTAAACAACAAAAAATATTGAGTATTAGATTCCAAAATTAATTTAAAACTCTTTACTACCTTCCACAATGATCACATTAAAAAAATGTTGCATTATACAGGAGACTACATATTTTAAAAGTTATAAGCAATTTTGAATTTCTATCAATAATTCTAATCAAGCTGAACAACACAAATAACATATTGGTTTTATATATTGCAATTAAAAACTTATATTTATAGTGAATGTCGACTGCAGCTTATTAAAACTAAAGCAAAAAAAAAAAAAAATCCTAATCATTCTTAAATGATTAAGTGAGAAACAATTAAAACTTTACACAATAAAGAAGACTTCTATTTTTGGAAGTTTTATGTACACACAAAATATAATCAAGCATAACAACAATAACAAATTGTGTTTTCCATATTGTCTTGTGCTTGGAACGTATGCAGATGACTTGTTGATTTAGAAAGGGGGGACTCGAATGCAAGATTTTAAATATGCAAGATCAAGAAAAGTGTGCAGGTCAAGAATTTTTAGAAGCAAAATGCAAACTGGATAATATAAATAAACCAGAGTAATACCAGGGTGGCCACAAAATTCAGGAAAAAAAGTTCCCTGATAATTCCCTGACAGATTTCTAAAAAATTCCCTGATTTTAGGGCAAACTTTTTTTCAAATTTCCCCAATTTTCTTAGGTTTTCCAGATGTATAGACACCCTGATAAAATGGAACATGTATGCTAAAGAGATAATATGCAAACTTTTTAAAAATAGTTTTGCTGGTAATGAAAAGTTTAAATTATTCCGTAACATTAAACTTCTAATGGCTTACCACCACAAATCTCTGGCTAAATAGCGCCAAAATATGGATGAACGTACCTTAAACGATACAAAATTTCCCTGATTTTCATGGAATTTTAAAAAGTTCCCTGATTTTTTCCAGAATCAGAAAGCTCCCTGACATTTCCCTGATTTCCAGGTTTTCCCGCTTCTGTGGCCACTCTGAATCCAAATATACCAGAAAATTTTGGTACGGCAGGGATCAGAGACAAAAATTAAGGACTTTTAAGCATTTTCAAGTACTTTTAAGACTTGGAAAACAATTTAAAAATTAACCATTCTTAATGACTTTCAATGACCCTAGGAACCCTGAAAACACAGGTTTAGACATCCGAGAGCAACTAAAAATTATCAGCCAACTTCCAAGAAGATGAAGGATAAATTAAAGATATTCTTTTTGATTGGTGTGATGATGAAGTGAGATAACAAATATATTAGTAGTTACACGATTATTTCAAAATAGCAGGAGCCACAGTAGAAAAAAAGCACACACAAAAAAAAAAACATAGCACAATTTCATCCTCAAAATCAATGCAAATCCACAACACTTATGTGGATAAAAAAACTAAGCAAACATGTATTTCTTTTTTGAAGGAACTGGTAGAAAATGCAGGGTTCCCACTCTTATTAAAGAAAAAAATTCAAGGACTTTCAAGGACCATTTTAAGAAAATTCAAGGACCTTTTTAGAAAAATTTAAGGACCATAATTTTAAATACATCAGACGTAAAACTACAAAACGGAGATTATCGGTGGTCAGGGGTGTAGTGGAGTGAGAACATGAGGCAACGGCGATACTTTACCTTTATAGAAGGCGGAATAACATTCCCTCATCTAAAAATGTTTTAATTTGTATTTTTTTTTCTCTTTACGTAATACTGAGCTCAAAGCCAAGTAAGCAAACAAAAAGTCATTTCGTGGGAACTTGCTTTCGTCTGGGATCCACAACTTCAGAGCTGAGCAGGCATGTTCTAGTTTTTGTAAAACACTTGAAAGAGGTGCGGCAACCCACACATGGCCATTTCTCCTTCATTAGAAATGAACTGACATATATGTTTACATCTAGCTACGATTCATTCAATAGCAATTATCCTCTTCAACGAATGATCTGTATTTGTGGAAGAATTCCAGATGTCAAATTTGTATGGTTCGTCGTATATACAGTCTAAAACTTCCATACACAAATTCACGCCAAATATCTACATTTTTACAGAACAAAACTGTGACCTAGCACATTCAGTTCTTTGCGCCCTTTCCTTGAAGAATATTTTGCCTCTAATTTTAACGGGAACGCTAACTGATTTATCAACAAAAGTTATGTAACTTTTTATTTTTTTATTACGGATTTAATAAATTATTTGTAAACCTCTTAACGTACCTAAGAAATGAATTCGTTCAAGAGGAAAAAACAAATGACAATAAAAGATGGGGTTTATTACAATCCAAAAAAGTAGAGCAAACCTGCGGTTCTGACGGAATAAACTGGTTAGTGCTAAAAATCCAGATAGGTAAGAGCAGAATGCTGATATTTTGTATTAGCCTTTAAGGTGTTTTGAGATAACGGAATTATGTATTTATATTTGTTAGATATTGGGAAATATTTATTTTATTCCCAGATTTTGGGAAAATCAAACTGATAACTTGTTTGAACATGAAAAAATGTGTTCAAAATAGTATTGATTTTTAAATCCTTTATATTAACTTCGCTTTTGAATGTTTGTGAATTTGAATATGTTTAGTTCAACACATAAAATGTTGCTTGAACGTACAGTAAAGAGACTGGCTTCAAGCGCTCTGCTACATTGTTGTGACAGAACTGAACAGTTGCTAACTTTGTTTCACTTTAACTTGGCAGTACTGACAATGCTACATTAGCCGAATTGCAGCCCTTCACAACCCAGGGTTGCAAAGGAGTTCCAAGGCTTGCGCTAAGAGCAGAGGACTACTAAAAAAAGTAATACGTAGCAAAAATCAGTAATTTTAATAACATGTATTTTATTAAATTCTTACGAAAATAATTTTATTACAATTTTTTATAAAAAAAAAAAAGTTGAATCCGTGGGTTCCTTAATAAAAGCTGACTTAAAATAATGATGATTAGTGCAGAAAATGCTACGATTTTAATAATTTGCACCCATACCATATAGAGCACTCTTACCATTTTTGGAGTGTTTTCTATACCCATTTTCATTGTAAGGGGCACCAAAACTCATTCTTGCACACATAGCATTTTACTCCTAGGCTGGTCCTTTATATTTGATTTTCCTTAAATAAAAGTGCTAATGGTTTTGCAAATGGGTATAATACATTGAAATTGGGCTGCGAAGAAAGGGGAAAATAATTCAGATGTACTTTAAAATGTAAAATTAAATTTCTTTTCGGTTTGAGAAAGGGAAAGTTTTACACTTACAGTTATTTCAGAATTTATTCCAAAAATGTAGCAGCAGTTCTTAAAAAAAAAAAAAAAAAAATCATACAGGGGCGGCAATAAGGAGAGGAAATTTCCCCGATCTTTTTTAAAATCTAGTGATTTTGATGGCAATATCATATATATTTTGCAATTTACTTTCTCCTCCTTTGCAGTTTGTCCTCTCTCTCCTCGATTTATACCAATTTTTGACTATTATTGTCACCTAACCCAGGGGTCAAAGTGACAAAATAAGAATATATAGGATTTTTTCAAAAAAAATATAGGACAATATAAAACATCAAATAACTGCACACAGTTGCTACTGAACTTCAAAATTAACTCTTTATAGATTTATATACTCGTTATATTGAATTTAAGAGAATAGAAAACACACCTTTAAAAGAAAGAAATCGCCTGATCCTGAATACGTGATCAAATATTGCCTCAATATTCCATCCCTAAATCAAGTTTTATTAATTACAATATTTGCAATCATGAGTCTTTTGCTTCCAGCATTTTTAACTGTTCCAATTTCTTTAAGTATTTTCTTTTTATCCCTGTTTGCAGTCTTTTGTTGATTCAAATTTACTGTTCAGTGTCGGCTGGATTGGCGGCGAAAAGTGGGAGATTTATCGCCGAATGTGGCAAACCTGGCACTTGGTTTTAAAGCAACCCTAGTGATCGTTTGGATTTGACAACACAACGTATTAATGTAATTTTCCATTTTGGCGACTTTTATGAAAAAATCGTGGCTAATATTCCGAATCCTGTACGAATTCTGCGCCAAGGCGATTTTTGCCAAAAAATGGCAGCCCTGCCATTTTTTTAGAACAAGATAACTGCCTATGGTTGCCATAATTTGGAGCGGTTTGATGAAAACAATTCGTGGCGAAAAATCCGTACAGGATTCGGAATAAAAAAATCGGCATTCGACATTATACAGTAAATCTTAACCCTTTTGTTTCCTTCATCAATTATTGACTGAGCACTCAAAATGTTCTTTAGTAGTCCTGCAAGTCAATCCCAAGTTGTTTTTATCCTTTTTTCCCGAGGCAGAGTTTTGTTGTTGCATCTCTCTCTACATTATGGGCAATTAATTTATTACGTTGGAAGAGAAATCAGATCAGAAATTCAAATCCGATTGTTATGGAAATGTTCACATGTTTACAATTCCCGCCGGTCCCGTAGAGTTGAGTTGTAGGTTATGCAGCACGTGACGTCACAAGAGATAAAACGTCGCGCCGCCGTTACAAACATCGTTTTTGTCAGGTCTTTTTCACCTACAATCGCGCCACAGAATCCGAAATATTAAAAAATGGCAACAAACGGAGCCGTTATTACGAATTCGAAGAAAATATAGATCGAATCAATGTATAAATATAGGATATATAGGATAATTGCAAAATATAGGACAATATAGGACGTTTTTACCGATTTTTAAAAAAATATAGGATTTATAGGACATATAGGACGTCTGCGACCCCTGCTAACCGTCACCACTGTCGAGATGACAAAATCGAACTGGATCAGATAAAAAAAACAGGAATGTCCCAAACAAATCTGGCAAGTAATGAGTCTACATTGAAATATCTCGCTTAAAATTACGAAATGATTGAGATGGTACACAAATTAATATTTTATCAAGAAATTTTAAATCGACTGATGAATTTGAATTTTCCAATTATTTTATTAATTATGGAGCAAATTTGGAAAAGGAAAGGAAGGATCTATCAAGAAAGATAAACTTCTCTACATTTTCTTTTTGAGAAGGAGAAAAGCCATAGAACTTTCAATCAACAATCACAATCTATTTCATTCATTTTGAAAACAGATTTTGAGGAGCTACAGAATCTGGGAATTTATCCGAACCCATTGCATGTAAGGCATCTCTGACATTTCGGAAAAAAAATTAAAAAATTTGTGTCAATAATATGTTTGAAAATATGTTATAATCCTTATAAAGTGTTAAACAATCTTTTAAAATGGGTTGTACAAAGCAAATTATTTTAAATCCATATAACTTAATAGTTTAAAAAAATTATTTGTATAAAAGAATAAGTCGAAATACACAATTATTATTATTATTTTTTTTTTAATTTTTGTATGTGCTCGTGAGCTATTTTGAGATTGTTAAAGTAATATTAACAAAACTATTTAAAGTTGTCATTTTCACTCTCCCCCCCCCCCCCTACACACAGAAAAAGATATATACGTTTGTAACGATGCAACATAGCATTCCCACAACTTTTTATTTTACACTACACCACTGTTGTTGGTCACTTAAAAATTCAAGGACTTTCAAGGACCTTATCCTTTTTTCAAGGACTTTCAAGGACCAAATTTCATCAAAAAAAATTCAAGGACTTTCCAGGACTTTCAAGGACCGTGGGAACCCTGAAAATGGTTACTTAGCAAAAAATGACAAAGTTGCAAAACACTTACAAATTTAGTAGCAAAAAGAGTTTCGAGTGAATTGAAAAGACAAACTGATTTCTAAGCATGAACTGTAATGTCAAGCCTGAAAAACACAAATAAGAATTATAGTCGAATATGCCGTCAAAGTATGAGTAAGGAAGATAATTAGGTAGAGGTAACCTCTACCATCACATAAAAATATTGTTGTTATTCAACACAGAAACACTTATCTACAGTTTAATTCAAAATTAGTGTAACTAATTTTAAAAAAATATAACTATGTATGGTAAATTTTAATCGCTTTATTACCAGTTTTATTTTAAAAATGAAAAGTTTAAATTACTAATCTTAACTATTTTTAATAGTGGAAGTAAATTATGGCAAATTAGATCCTCAAACCCAAAACGAAAATTTAAAGCTTTTGTAGGATGGTTTCTCAAATTCTGTCATGAATAAAGCATTTAAAAATTGGAAAATACATTATTCTAATGGTTTAGCATTAAAGGCCATTTTTCATTACAGGTGGATTTTTAATCACCTGCCATATTCCATAATTAATTGGTGACGTTTTGACCTTGTTGCCACTTTTTCAAAAATGCGCTACGTTAGACTAGGAATTTATCAGGGGAGCTCATTTCCGGAACTTGGCCTAACATTTAGACACCACTCAGTTGGCAAAAAAAACTGGTTTAGAAGAGGAGTTTAGTATTCTGATCACTATATTTTGAGCTTTAGCAATATATTAAGTCGGGCCAATCTGTCGCTAATGTAGTTTCGAAAACCGGCAGAAAATTGAGATCTCTGACAGTTATTAGGGGAAATTAAAGAGTTTTTAAGTACATGATTTCTCAAGGGCCCTTAAAAATGAAAACCAAAATTAAGGAGTTCTTAAGGACTCTTAACAAACCGTGGGAACCCTGCAATTAGGCCTTCGCAGATTTCGTTCCCATCGACAAACATACAAAATCGAAGTTAATATAAAAGATTTTAAAAAAAGGAAAGCAAACAAAGGAAAGCAAAAAAAAAGGAAAGCAACAAGAAACAATGATTTTCAAATCAGTTTGAGTGACTAAATCAAAAGAAAAATAAGTACCTTTCAATTGCGCAGAGCATCCTCTAATTTACATACATCAAAATAAACTAGTTCATTAATGATTATAAATTATTTTATAGTGTGTTTGCAAAATCTGACATTTATTCAATGTGTGATAACTTGAAAATAAGTTTTAAAAAAAAAAAACTTATGGGAAATTGTTCTTGTATCAGGACAAATACAGAGAAACTTCAACATTAAATCACTACCAAATACGTTCATATATCAAAGCCTCAAACATACAAATTATAGTTTTTCATTAAGCAGATCCAGTTTGTTAAAAAATTTAAAACTTTCCTATGTAATAATTCCAACATTCAAACATTAATAGTAATTAAAAGAATAAGAACAATAATCATTAGTTTATGTCTCACTTTCATTTCCTCAAGCATTTGAATACTGATAAAAAGGAACATCATTACATACAAAATTTGAAAGAATGAACAGGATCAATATTTTTTTTTTCGGATTTTGATTTAATAGTTTAAGTACAATTAACAATTAAACGCAATATGAAAGAGGGATTCTCGACTCCTCTTTTAAAAATTTTAAGAAAAAATAAAACATTTAAGGAAGCATTGAACAACGGTTCTTTTTATCTTTCCTGCTGTTCAATGATTCAAGAATTACATTATTATTAACAATTAAGGGCAATACAAAAGAGGATTTGTGACTCTTCTTTTACAAAATTTAAGAACAATTAAAACATCCAAGGAAGCATTGAACAGAGGATTTATTTTTTAGCTTTCCTGCTGTTCAATGATTCAAGAATTTAAATAAAATTTACAATTATAAGCAATATGGAAGAGGGATATGGACTTTCCTTTGACAAAATTTAAGAACAATTAAAACTTCTAAGGAAGCATTGAACAGAGGATTTTTTTTTTTTTAGCTTTCCTGCTGTTCAATGATTCAAGAATTTAAATAAAATTTACAATTATAAGCAATATGGAAGAGCGATGTGGACTTCCCTTTAACAAAATTTAAGAACAATTAAAACATCCAAGGAAGCATTGAACAGAGGATTTTTTTTAGCTTTCCTGCTGTTCAATGATTCAAGAATTTAAATAAAATTTACAATTATAAGCAATATGAAAGAGGGATATGGACTTCCCTTCAACAAAATTTAAGAACAATTAAAACATCCAAGGAAGCATTGAACAGAGGATTTTTTTTTTAGCTTTCCTGCTGTTCAATGATTCAAGAATTTAAATAAAATTTACAACTATAAGCAATATGGAAGAGGGATATGGACTTCCTTTTAACAAAATTTAAGAACAATTAAAACATCCAAGGAAGCATTGAACAGAGGATTTTTTTTTTTAGCTTTCCTGCTGTTCAATGATTCAAGAATTTAAATAAAATTTACAATTATAAGCAATATGGACTTCCCTTTAACAAAATTTAAGAACATTTAAAACATCCAAGGAAGCATTGAACAGAGGATTTTTTTTTTAGCTTTCCTGCTGTTCAATGATTCAAGAATTTAAATAAAATTTACAATTATAAGCAATATGGAAGAGCGATGTGGACTTCCCTTTAACAAAATTTAAGAACAATTAAAACATCCAAGGAAGCATTGAACAGAGGATTTTTTTTTAGCTTTCCTGCTGTTCAATGATTCAAGAATTTAAATAAAATTTACAATTATAAGCAATATGGAAGAGGGATATGGACTTCCTTTTAACAAAATTTAAGAACAATTAAAACATCCAAGGAAGCATTGAACAGAGGATTTTTTTTTTTAGCTTTCCTGCTGTTCAATGATTCAAGAATTTAAATAAAATTTACAATTATAAGCAATATGGAAGAGGGATATGGACTTCCTTTTAAGAAAATTTAAGAACAATTAAAACATCCAAGGAAGCATTGAACAGAGGATTTTTTTTTAGCTTTCCTGCTGTTCAATGATTCAAGAATTTAAATAAAATTTACAATTATAAGCAATATGGAAGAGGGATATGGACTTCCTTTTAAGAAAATTTAAGAACAATTAAAACATCCAAGGAAGCATTGAACAGAGGATTTATTTTTTAGCTTTCCTGCTGTTCAATGATTCAAGAATTTAAATAAAATTTACAATTATAAGCAATATGAAAGAGGGATATGGACTTCCCTTCAACAAAATTTAAGAACAATTAAAACATCCAAGGAAGCATTGAACAGAGGATTTTTTTTTTAGCTTTCCTGCTGTTCAATGATTCAAGAATTTAAATAAAATTTACAATTATAAGCAATATGGACTTCCCTTTAACAAAATTTAAGAACAATTAAAACATCCAAGGAAGCATTGAACAGAGGATTTTTTTTTTTTTAGCTTTCCTGCTGTTCAATGATACAAGAATTTAAATAAAATTTACAATTATAAGCAATATGGAAGAGGGATATGGACTTCCTTTTAACAAAATTTAAGAACAATTAAAACATATAAGGAAGCATTGAACAGAGGATTTTTTTTTTTAGCTTTCCTGCTGTTCAATGATTCAAGAATTTAAATAAAATTTACAATTATAAGCAATATGGACTTCCCTTTAACAAAATTTAAGAACATTTAAAACATCCAAGGAAGCATTGAACAGAGGATTTTTTTTTTAGCTTTCCTGCTGTTCAATGATTCAAGAATTTAAATAAAATTTACAATTATAAGCAATATGGAAGAGGGATATGGACTTTCCTTTGACAAAATTTAAGAACAATTAAAACATCCAAGGAAGCATTGAACAGAGGATTTTTTTTTTTTTTTAGCTTTCCTGCTGTTCAATGATTCAAGAATTTAAATAAAATTTACAATTATAAGCAATATGGAAGAGCGATGTGGACTTCCCTTTAACAAAATTTAAGAACAATTAAAACATCCAAGGAAGCATTGAACAGAGGATTTTTTTTTTTTTTAGCTTTCCTGCTGTTCAATAATTCAAGAATTTAAATAAAATTTACAATTATAAGCAATATGGAAGAGCGATGTGGACTTCCCTTTAACAAAATTTAAGAACAATTAAAACATCCAAGGAAGCATTGAACAGAGGATTTTTTTTAGCTTTCCTGCTGTTCAATGATTCAAGAATTTAAATAAAATTTACAATAATAAGCAATATGGACTTCCCTTTAACAAAATTTAAGAACATTTAAAACATCCAAGGAAGCATTGAACAGAGGATTTTTTTTTTAGCTTTCCTGCTGTTCAATGATTCAAGAATTTAAATAAAATTTACAATTATAAGCAATATGGAAGAGCGATGTGGACTTCCCTTTAACAAAATTTAAGAACAATTAAAACATCCAAGGAAGCATTGAACAGAGGATTTTTTTTTTTTTTAGCTTTCCTGCTGTTTAATGATTCAAGAATTTAAATAAAATTTACAATTATAAGCAATATGGAAGAGCGATGTGGACTTCCCTTTAACAAAATTTAAGAACAATTAAAACATCCAAGGAAGCATTGAACAGAGGATTTTTTTTTTAGCTTTCCTGCTGTTCAATGATTCAAGAATTTAAATAAAATTTACAATTATAAGCAATATGGAAGAGGGATATGGACTTCCTTTTAACAAAATTTAAGAACAATTAAAACATCCAAGGAAGCATTGAACAGAGGATTTTTTTTTTAGCTTTCCTGCTGTTCAATGATTCAAGAATTTAAATAAAATTTACAATTATAAGCAATATGGAAGAGAGATATGGACTTCCCTTTAACAAAATTGAAGAACAATTAAAACATATAAGGAAGCATTGAACAGAGGATTTTTTTTTTTAGCTTTCCTGCTGTTCAATGATTCAAGAATTTAAATAAAATTTACAATTATAAGCAATATGGAAGAGGGATATGGACTTTCCTTTGACAAAATTTAAGAACTTCTAAGGAAGCATTGAACAGAGGATTTTTTTTTTTTTTTAGCTTTCCTGCTGTTCAATGATTCAAGAATTTAAATAAAATTTACAATTATAAGCAATATGGAAGAGCGATGTGGACTTCCCTTTAACAAAATTTAAGAACAATTAAAACATCCAAGGAAGCATTGAACAGAGGATTTTTTTTTAGCTTTCCTGCTGTTCAATGATTCAAGAATTTAAATAAAATTTACAATTATAAGCAATATGGAAGAGGGATATGGACTTCCCTTTAACAAAATTTAAGAACAATTAAAACAACTAAGGAAGCATTGAACAGAGGATTTTTTTTTAGCTTTCCTGCTGTTCAATGATTCAAGAATTTAAATAAAATTTACAATTATAAGCAATATGGAAGAGGGATATGGACTTCCCTTAAACAAAATTTAAGAACAATTAAAACAACTAAGGAAGCATTGAACAGAGGATTTTTTTTTTAGTTTTCCTGCTGTTCATGATTCAAGAATTTAAATAAAGCTAACAATTAAGCTAACAAATTTCTTTTACAAAATTCTTCGATTTTTCCGATTTTCTGTTTCCCTTCAAAAGTTGACAATTATAATGAAAGTTGCAAATATTTAATAATACTAAAAATATGAATATTATTTAACATATATATATATAGGTTAGAGTTTATTACATATAAAATAAGAATTGGTAATATTCATTTAAAATAAATTATCAATTATGTATATGCACCACCCTATTGCAGCTCGTCTCCAGCGGTTACTCCCCGTACCACTAAGGTACAACTTTCACTACTGGTACTAGATCATTTGCAATGGGTGTGCGTAAAATATGTAAAATTTTAAAATATCAACAAATAGTTGATAGTAACACTCCCCCATGAAATTCCATCTCCAAAGGCTACTCCCCGTACCATAAAGGTACAACTTTCACTGCTGGTACTAGATGGTCTGCAATGGGTTTGTGAAAAAAAAAAGTATTAATAGTAGGTGCAGGCACCCAAGAAAAAATTTAAAATTAGTTTAAAATTTAAAAAAGCAAAAAAATATTTGAAAAAATAAAATATCTTGAATTATAATATAACAGCAGATTATATTTTATTAATAGTTATACATTAAAATATTTTCATCAACCAGAATTGGTATTATCTATCAAAACTAATAGTTTATAATTTATGGAAAAGTACATAGTGAAAAGAAAAAAATTGTTGTGCATTTAAAATATATTTTTTAACAAAAATTAGAGAATATTTGAAATAGGCTTTAAAAAAACAGTAATA
The DNA here is from genome assembly GCA_963978545.1 of Linyphia triangularis. Lineage (NCBI taxonomy): Eukaryota > Metazoa > Arthropoda > Arachnida > Araneae > Linyphiidae > Linyphia > Linyphia triangularis. Next base: position 80,199,215 of record OZ021731.1, read on the forward strand.
TTAAAACATTTACAACGTTCAGTAAATTGCAGGACTTAAGTGGAGGAATAGGGTCTGTATCAAGAATTAACTTTTAAGATATTATTTATAAAAGAGTACAAAGCAAAAACATTTATAGTATTGCCCTCTTTCATAAAGTATTTGATAAACGCAGGATATAAGTCTTTCCAAAATACAATACCTTTACCGATTGAGAAATCTCATTTATTTCATATCAAACACCCACTTCATCCACTTAGCCCTTCAATTAACAAAAACCGCAAGGCAAAGCAACTGCTTTACAAAAAACTGACAGAAAATACTGTCAAGCTACCAAAAATTCTCTCCAACTCCCCCCACTGAAGCACAAAGAGAGACAGGGCGAGGGCGTCTGAACTAGACGCATCGTGATTGGGCACCCAGACAGGCCACAGGCACCCAGATTTGCAAGACTCTGGACAGGCGGACGACCCTGGAGGAATCCGTCCCTGGAAGCGGAAACCCCCTGCCATGTCAGGCGTCGCTCTAAAGACAGACCGACACAACAGACCACGGACTACAATAGAAGGAGATGATAAAGGCCCCAGGTCCAGAGACAACCTCCTTCAGTCTGTTTATACCGGGGCCTTGTCCGTGAACTGATTTTGTGCCGTCTGCTGTCCGGCCGACAATACTGCCCTCTTAAGGACAAACATCATAACTGCAATCGGATTTAATATGGATGACCCACAGGAAAGCCAATTGCAGACATGAGGTTTATCCTTAAGAGGGCAGAGCAGGAGGCATTAGATGCTCTCCTCTTCTCATCCTGTCCCTCAGCTCCCTATTCCTAATCTACAAAACTAAGATTTTGAATAATATCCTATTCTTCCCAATAAAACATTTACAATGAGCTCATAAGAAAAACCACTACCATCAAACCTGATAATTAGACATTACTTGCTTTGCCATGTGACTTTTGCTTACAGTTGTTAAATATTTGCAACATTTCAAGAGCATAAGTAAAAAAAGCTTAGACAATTTTTTCTTCTTCTTCATTTGAAATACGAACATACAGTCTTGCAGATGATCCCTTTTCTTGAGCTGAATGTTATTGACGTTGCTTGAGCATAAGCAAGTGGGACTAGTACATTTAAATGTTATAAAGAGTGAATATTTAGAAGACATTTTAACTTATATTTTATATTAACTGACAATTTTAGCTCGTAATTTTTACTTTTTTTTAATTTATATGAATATCAATATTTAAATTTTGATAATTTATTCAGTTTTGAATAATGTTTGACAAACTGACTCTTAAAAAATAGTACAGAAACAAATTACAAGTCTAACGGTTATTTTTTCTTTGTTTGATTTAACGAATATTAATATTTTAATTTTGATGATTCATTTAATTTTAAATTATGATTGGCAAAGACTTTTAAATAATAAATGGCACAGAAACATAGATTATAAGTCTAACAGTAAAGAAAAAGTACAAGAAAATAAAAGTACATAAATTTTAGACACCAATCTGAATATCTTCATTATGAAATGAAATTTAAATAAATAGAACATTAATCTTTAAGACGAATTCAAAAGTATCACACAATGAGAAATGCCAGATAATGGTAAAAATTCTAAATCCAATGACTTACAAAAAAATACCCTTTCTAGTCTAAAGATGTATTATTATAGTATAATGAATGCTCCCACGATGTTCAAAATCAACATTTATTCTAGTTTTAGGCATAAGTTTTTATTTATTTCATCATAATTTTAATAACTTGAGTACTTTGATTTTAAATTGTTCAAATTTAGATAAATTTAATATATTAAGGTAATATAAAGACTAGTCCAAAATAATTTGATTAAAATGTTTTTTGGAAATTGACAATGAGTACGAATGTCTGCTCTTCATAGTTGTAAAAACATAAATTTGAGGAATTTAAATAAGAATGCAATATAAGATCTAAATAAGGAAACAAAATGTTACAAATTCAAAACTCCAACATCATATATCAAGGGAGATAGGGCTGTTTTTTTGTTGGTTGATTGATAAGCTCAACAAAATATTTTTATACACAAAAACAACTAATCAGGCTGAGACCTACAGCTTAATGTGCATTCCAAACCACAGCAAACATCCGTGCTTAACCCAGGTTTTGAACAAGGCACTATTAGCATGCAAGATCAAAGAACTAGTTACTCAGGTATCAGGTGGACTAGGACTTTTTTCAGAGGGCATATTTAAAGAGGGAAATGTTAAAATTAACAACTACAGAATATTTTTTAGGATGGCAAGGCATACATATTTCAAGTTGTTAACAAAATAAAATAAATGTTAATCAATTTTAAACCTCTATTTGTAATTGTAGGGGAAGAACCTATAGTAAATTTTTTTTTAAAATCTAGGATGTTGATTTGACATAGATTTATCAGAACCAAGGCAAGCTTCACCATGCCAAGTAATTATTCAATCTACCAGCCATAAAGATACATTTCTAGAATATTATTATATTTAACTATTATTCCACACAAAAAAAAAAAACTTGTCTTGAATCGGAACATTACCTTGACAACAAACACCAATTACAGCTTTCTTATTGCTATTTTGGCAAACATTCGATTTAACTTTCTCACTTTTTAAAGTATGCTGTTTATTTTTTTTAAATTACTCAATCCTCTTACTTGCACAACACTCAAAACTTGTAAAAAAAAAAATTCTACTTATTCCTTTTAACTATCCTGTCAGTGTAACAGCATCAGTAGGTCCTCTGCTTAGCTCTGCTTGTGATGGGATATATCCTTCCAATTCTATGACGAGCCTCTCTCAAGGTGGAGATTAGTTACAGGATTCCCGCTGAAACCACAAAATGAAAACTAATGACTATTCAAGGACTTTCAAGGATCTAAAGAATATTTGTAAGAACCTTAGAAAATTTGTTTTCAGACACGTCTTTAATGTGTGACTTTACAGCTACTTCACCTATACTGCTAATATCAAAATCTTTTATGCACAATCTGAATTTAGCCTTAACTCTTTTGGCTCCATAGGGTCATATGTGTTCTGCTCACAGTTCCAAATCACAACTGGGACATACGAGCCCCATCTAAAAACACTAGAGGGACATGTGTTTCAAACCCCTCCTATGTCCCCCCCACCCCCAGTTCTTTTTAGCTTCTATATTTGACCTATTAAACTACTAATCTACTTATTTTTTCGAAATGAAAAACTGGTATTCAAAGGATTAAGAACAGACTTTGATGACGTTGCAATCCATTTTTCATATCCACTGTGCTACAGCACATTAAATGTGCACTTTCTGGTCATAGTATTTGTTAGTTGGTTCTGCTAAAACAAAAACTGCACTCGTTGGTCGCTAACTCTTTTGCCTCTCAAAACGTAGACAACACTGCTTCCCCAAAGTTCATCTTGCAGAGTACAGTGTGTTACTAAAACTGTTTCAATTCTACTCCACCAATCGACAAACACGAACCAAATGATGTACAAGTTGATGAATGCATACTAGAAATATACGAATATTTCAGTGTGGAGTGGATAAGTAGCGATCCCGTGGGGATAAGCTGAATTTTTTTAAATGAGCTGAATTTTTTTAAATATTGCAATCGGGCACACAACATCAACAAAAATTAAGGACTTTTAAGGATGTCTAAGATTTTCAAGTACTAAGACCATAAGTTGAAAAAATATTAAGGACTTTTAATGACAGTGCATATAATATCTGTTTAGTATCTGCAGAAAAACAATAAACCTCAAATATTTTATAACACACTTACAATATTATTGAAGCAGTATTACTAGATTTTTCAACATTAAGTATTAGGTTGTAACAGTACTAGTATTAACAAAGGTTAAATTGAGAAAGAAATATGACACATTATTTAAAGGTTGGTTGGTTGTTTTCAGATTATCTGGAGCCGTCAGCAACACGAGGGCTATAATGCACCGAAACATTCATCATTAGACTAGCTAACATACATTTACAAACACCCATGCCTAACACGAGACTCGAACCCGCAACCTCGCGGTCTAGAAGCTAGCACGCTAACCACTATACCGTTTGGTCGGCCATTATTTAAAGGAATCGAATCTATTTCACACTTGTCGAAAAGATCTCCAATATGATTTTACTCTAGAATGATTGAGAACATATATGTAAAATATAATATTTTTAACTATGTACAAGACATTCAACAGTTTGTAATGAAAATTATTTAATAACATAACTGAAAAGTTAACTCGTTCTCAAACATACATTTCTGAAAACAGCTTAAAAATGCAAAATATTGCCATTGATGGAGGATGCTATAAATAAAAAAAACTGGCATGTTGTAAAATGTGACTCACTGTAACTAACTCATTTGGTGCAAATGCTCGATCTCAACTTTTCTCAAACCTACTTTAAATAAAAACAGAAAACAAATCCAAAAGGAGAATAATAATGAAAAAAATATATATATAAATAAAAATATTGTAAAATATTACACTGAAGATAAAATATGTTATTCCATTGTAGATGTAAATGGTTTAGTGCAAATAAACAATTGACATTTATTGATCTGTGTTAATTTATCGATTTAAAGTACAATTTTCATGCAACCCATTGTAAATAAAAAACTAAACGATGAAATAAAGCTGTATTTGTCATGAAGATGAGAAGGCAATCATGTGCTATGTTTTAAAAAACAAGCTTGTGTCAGTGGCTTATTTACATTTTTACTATTTGAATTCTGTTTAAAAGTGGATTTGAATAAATTAAAAAGCAGATCAACACTTCTTATTTTTTCTTAAAGAACAGAGTAAAGTAAATAGTCAGTGTAGCAGATCCGGGTTTTTTTTTTTTTTTTTTTTTTTAATAAGTAGGGGTTGCAGTGAGTTTTCTAAAAAATGTAGGTAGGAATTTTAGAGATAATTTCAAAAATTTCAGGAACATTATTTAGAGATAATTCATAAAATTTTAAGGATAGTTCCTAAAATTTAATTCAAAAACCTTAAGGTATATTTCCTCTGAAGCTGATATCGGTTCCTAACAGATATATTCTTTCCAAAACTTGTTTCAACATAAGCAAAAAATGATGATTTTTCAAAAATTAAACTTCAAACAACTTTTTACCAAAATAACAGTTATATAATTAAACAATTATACTATTTTGAAAAACATAGGAATTTAACCAATCCCCATTTCTCATCTGAAGGAATAACAGACTTTTTTTCACGAGTTGTAGATAAAAATTGAGGATTTTCCGGGTTTTCGTAAAAAATTTTTAGGAATTATCGAAACATTTAAGTACAATTTTAAGGAGAAACAAAAAAATGTTAGGAATATTAAGGCGAATGCAACCCCTGATATACAGGAAGAATGAGAGTGCAGTACTTTAAAGCTCGAATTTCACCAGGTGTAGACTTTTCATTGTAAGTTCATAAGTCATTGCATCATGTTATTTTTATTCTTAAATTGGTAATTTTTTATTTTGTGTATTTATTCAAAATAACATAATTCACAAAGCAGATAATCAACATTGAAACAACAAATTTAAAATGAACTTGTATATTTATACAAAACTTCTCCCCTAAACTTACCACTTGGTTTGATTCATGATAGTTAGGTTGTTAGTTCTAATTGGTAATTGGCTTATAAAAAAACTGAACCATACATTAATAAAAGCATTGTACAGAACGCAAAAAAAATCTGAACCATGGCTATATCTTCTGTTCTAACTAACGTACAATCTTGCGGTTTTGATCCAAAATATTTCGTTTAAGATTTTCTATATGTCTGGTACAAAACAAAATTCTTGGGGGACTGTATACTAATAAAATTTAACTCTATCTTTAAAAAAATCAATACGATCCCCTATTTTTTATGTTTTCATTCAATTTAGAATACTTTGTTTAACCGAAATACCAAATTTCCATTCATTATGTTGAGAAACACGTCACTTATGAGCGAAAATATTTTTGTCGATCTTGAGGGCAAATTTTTTCCGAGCGAGGAAGAATCCGAACGTTTGTATGCTTCAAGACGTTATCTATTACAGTCCATTAAAGTGAGCTTTTTTACATTTTTGCTAAAATATTAAGAACCAAAAGTCAAAAAGGAATGAAAAAAATTCTGTAGGGTTTTCAACCATGATAATTCTAAAGAAAACAAAAACAAAAAAAAATGTTTCTATTTAAAAAAATTTAAGACTTGTTTTATTAATTTATAATTATTAAAAAACTGTTTAATACAAAAGTTGCATGTTATTTATATTTGGCCTTTTATAAACTAGTTTGAAACAAAAATTTCTAAAATATATTAACTATTTAAGAATGTATGACTAAAAACACAATTTTTTTACCTTTAACTGCTGCTTGCGATCTGACAGACCGCGAGTCATTTTTTGTGGAATGCTTCCGCCCCCTAAAATATTCTTCTATAATAACTAATTCCCCCTATAATAACTTTAACTTTTATATTAATTTTTCTGATACTATGTTTCTTAAACTTTGAACTGATGTTCACCAATTTGTTTGGCCCAGTATGGACCACTAGTTGCCCTTGCACCAAAAACTTTAAACCACCAACCATATCAGTTAAAGGTTAACATTAATTTACCATTTTTTTCTTGCGCATTATTTCAATTACTAACCACTCATTGCAAAATTATAAAATTTGTTATTTAGAAATTTTTTTGTATTCTAAATCAAAATATGGTATAATATTGGGTTGCTTTTTAAAAGTTGGGTTTAGTTTTAATAATTAGACGACCCCTCATGATAAAAAAATATTTATATACAATTAATAAAGACCTTCCACGATTTACAACAGTACTTGACTTTTATTTTATCATTTGGAAAACAAGATAAAGCCATCATTAGGATTTTTTTTCTTTTTTTGCGTACTGTACCAAGAGAACAGCTCCTACCAGATAATCTCTTTGATAGAGGTTGCTATAGAAACTAGACTTGTTAATTTCAAAATATGGATGATGCATGCAGAAATTGACGCCCACGGCAACAGACAACGTGGCAGGAGCTCTTCTTGTAATAAGCAGATATCCTTCTAAGGGTTTATTGTGGTTTTCCGACAAATACCTAAATTTGGTTTGGTTTGTTTGTACTCTTAATGACCTATTTTAGTGCACAATAACGGCTAATCAGGCCGTGGCCTACAGCTTAACATTAATTCTAAACCACAACGAACAGCCATGCCGAACCCAGGATTCGAACCCGGCACCATTGGCATGCGAGGCCAGAGCACTAACTCCCAGTCACAAATACTTAGGAGTGACCCAATTGCTAAACCAGCAATATCTACATCAAGTGACTATGAATGAAATATGATGTTTCTTTCTCGCATTAGGACCAAGCAAGGGTGTACTGGAACATAAAATCGGCCTTATGATTTTAGATTCATGCCGGCCCAAATTTTCGATGTAATCATTAATCAAATTTTGATAATTGTTAATAAAATAATTCTGTCAGTTAATCAAAATAATTTTGTTTTAGTAATTAATATAAATTACTAATTGAATATTTAAAATTAATATTTATTAATCGCAGAATAATAAAATATGGCCAATATTTCAAAAAACACATAAGAACATTTTTGTTACATTACTTAATTCACACATAAAGTTATGTTAATTTATTTCAAAAAAATCAGTAGATAAATCCTATTAGGTATTTGAATGCATTGGGCTTTAAAAAAACATTTTTTAGGAAAAATTAAATTAAAAAAAAAATAACAAAATAAGACACTTCCGTACAGAACAGGCCCATTTTTACAAGGCACTGATCGGTCAGGTGATTGTAATGGACAACCCTATGACCATTGACCAGTACGCCCTTGCAGCTAAAAATTTATGGCTTTCATCAAGGCTCCGTGGTTTTAAAGAAAAAAAATTATCCAACTGATTTTGGCAAATGAGGTAGAAGAACAACGTATAGAGCAAAATAATAAGAAAACTTAAATTTGGATTGTTTTGAGCTACATGCGATAGTGAACGCTTTCTGTAATACACTACTACATACAGAATATATATTGTTTGGGTATCTTGGCACAGCCCACCTCTTGGCATCTTTTGGAATTCTCGCCAAACGAGTGGCGATAACGTTGCCAATGTGGCAACCTACACGGATTATGGAGGAGAACAGAGCGCCCTGTTTGAACGTCCGATCGCCGAGTCTCAAATTAAAAATATTGAAATCTTTCTTATCTTGTTCGCTATATATTACATTTTAAAAAATTAATTCCGTTAAGAGAAAATGTTAAAATTATATAATTAAATGCTCAATAAACTTGAAAAGGCAATTGTTCAAGGTTCTGGAAGTACTACCATTTGGGTCTATTCCTAGTTGACGTTAAAATATCGCCAAGCCGATTTGGCGCTGTTTTGTAGGCGATACAGTTCTAAATTTGGCAACCCCATTTTTTTTATTAACGTGCTTTGGTTTCAACCTTTCTATACCACAAATCATGGAGCTGGTTCGTTTCTCAATTTTTCATATTGGAATTCCGAATTGGCGACATTCTGGCTTTGTCGCCAACTTTTCAAAATTGCGCCAACCCATAAACGTGAACTAGGAATTTACCCAGAGGCCTACTAATCGTACATTCGTAAATAACTCAGATATATAACAAATTATGACATCGTTAAGGTAGAAAACCAATAACTTCAAGAGATAGGCCAAAAAAAAAAAGACTTAAACAATTTCTTCTCCTTCTAGATCAAATGAAATAGATAGAATTTTAGATGCAAAACAAAAAGCAAAAACTTAAGTCTTGTCCAATCACAAACATTACTATCTACTTCAGTAAAAAAAGACCCATAGATAAAATAAAACCAAACAAGCCCGCCAGAGGATTTTTGAATAAATCCTGACAAATTAAACATCATAAACTAACACTGAACAAGTAGCCGGAAGAAAATTTTTGAAAACTACCAAATTAAAGACACTATATTTAAACAAATATTGTGACTTACCGCACTGAGCCTGTATACGAATCCTACTACTGGTCGAACTATTAAGTCCTGTTGTAACTCTTGCATTCCGTCTCGGTTAACAATCCTTCAGCATTAATAAACCTGAAATAGAAGTTTTAATATGTATTGGTATCCAAGAAAGCTTCCGATTTCATAAGTCAAAGCGGTAGAAATCAATTAAGATTTGAGAATCAGCAAAAATTATCACTTCGTAATTTTGAGGTATGCAATGCAACATAAAGGCAGCTAAGATTTTTGTCATCTTGCGTACATACTTGCAAGAAAATCGACGAACAGTTTTTCCAAGACATATAATGAACACTCAACACGAAGAAATCAGAATTTACTTTTTATGCTTAACTTTTCAATGATATTTAATCGAAAACAAGACATTTTCCCATGGGTGGCCACGTTCTTTGTTCGAAAACCGCGGTTCATATTCGGGGATTAGGGATAACCCATATAGAAAGTTAACAATTGAATTAAAAAGCAGGTTATTAACTTAAATGCTCAGAAAAACGTATTAATACTCACTTCAAAGCAAAGCATTCCAAATGGCACTTTAAATCCACTCTGTTGTGGCACTAATAGATTTAAAAAGATGCAAAGAATCGCGAACCAATGCAGCATCATGATGATCCAGGATCACAACACAATAGAACTTTTTCGCGGCGTCACGTGTCACGTGTCTCTAGAAACTTCCAACTTCACAGCGCTTGCGCGAGCGCGCCCAAACGATGCAGTGGAGAGTGATTGGGGGGCAAATGTGCGCGTGTCCAAGTTGAAGAATGTTTCAGGAATAATTTATCATAAAAAGTAGATGACGCAGCTGGAATTTTGTTTTGTGGAGATGGGACATTATGTAAAAAGATAAAGATCCACACGAGTTATACATAAAAATGCTTTTTTTTTTTTTTTTTTTTAATAAATATTAAAATTTTGAAAAGAACTAATCAAACAATGAATGAAATCGCTCTGTTAGTTCCCCATACAAAATTTATTTCCAATTCTAAAAGCAAGGCACATAACCGAGTTTTCAAATTGTTCAATCAAATTACTTGCTGTTTTGCTATAAGGAATTTTGAAAATAGGGAAGGGAGGGGGAAAGCAGTTTACGTCGAATGCGAGAGGGCGGGAAGGGGTTTTAGGATTCAATCCCCTCAGGAAATATTTTCCATTATATTGTTACGAATTTTTGTATATTTGTAAATATTTCGTAGTGTTAATTTTGTAAATAGGAAAATTTATGTACATTTTGCATAAGGCAATGCAATAGTTCGTCTTAAGTTGGCTTCCCTGCAATATGGGTCCCAATGCTTGATAGCGAGTTTTACAGAGGTAACGCTGGGAAGCGAGTTTTACAAGAAGCAGGGCATTTAACATTATGGTAATGGCAATCTCGCCAAATTGACGAGATAGAGCCAAGTTGGCAACGGTTTTGTCGACTAATTTTTTTCGCCAAATTTGGCGCGAAATCGTCAAATGTCGCCAAACTTGGCGACCATTTGGTGAAATTTTCGGTCCTCATGTACATGTATAGGACTTTTCGACTACGATCTGGAAAGTTCTCCAAATATCTACCTCTAGAAGTTTCAAGAAGGTTTGACTCCTATATAAGGCCGGCCGTGAGTTGAGTTGAGTCCGTTAGTTGACTGGAATTACTGAGTTGAGATACTGAGTCTCAGTGAGCATTCAGAGTATTTCTAAAGCGGACTGTATTGCATTGTCTTTTGCAGAGATTTTACCAGTTGTGTTGTCAAGTTTAACTGCTGTTTTGTGCTCTATTGTTGTGAAAAGAGCTGTATTGAGTCTACTAGAACGAGAAGTTCTGGAGTTGTAAAGGAATCTGTGAAGAGTTTTAGTGGAATAAATTTCTGCAATGTTGATCTGCTTTGGCTTCAAATCTTTCGAACCCATCCACGCAGCAGTATCATCAGCAAAGAGGCCTATGGTGCAGAAATACTATGAATTAAGGGAGATTGTGCCGTAACGTTAAAACAGCAAACAATAAGTATAACTATACGCCCAGTGGCGGCTGGTGCAGGGGGGGCCCGGGCCCCCTCACTTTTTTGGACAGTGGTCCCACTTATGTAAAGGCTTGATAATATTATTTTGTTGTGTAATTTCTGTAAAATTATATTAAAAAAAAATTCAAGTCAAATAAAAGCAGTTATTAACTTCACAACATTAACTATTGTAAGTGGTGCAACAGCTTTCTTGCCACGAACTAGCGAAAATGTCAATAAAAACGCACACCTCCCATCTCTCTAATAAGACTCCATCATAATGACCTTGAAGAATATTGGGGGATAAACGACCCCTTTTTCGGAGACCTTGAAAAGAACATAGAAAAGCTTGCAGCCAGGTCCTTCACTTCCTGTGTTTTTAAGGGGGGGGGGGGGGTCTCTTTCTCCTTGTTTATGGGTATCAAATTCTATAAGGAATGTTCCACTTTGTGTGCTGTGAAAAAGTAATACTCTACAGTCAGTTGTCGAGCTTGAACTATCCCAAGCAGTGTTGGAATTTGCTGCAGTGTAAGCGTACAAGGTAATGATAGGGAATTGAATTTTGAGCCAGAGAAAATGTATAGAAAACTACAATTATAAGTCGCGAAAGGGCACTAATATTTCAACAAAAAGTCTCGGTAAGATCATTTAATTTTACCCTTTATTTTTCAAATATAAAAGCAAGCTTTTCTCAATAAATAAATTTTTAAACAGAATCGTGATTTTTCAAAAAATATTTGAAGACGCATTTTGTTCGGATGATACCAGGTCTCTTCGAAAGGAAAAGCTCAATTGGTTGTATATTTTTTTTATCTTAATTATCATAAAAATATCATTTTCTTTTTAATTCATTCGATTTTAGAGATAATTAGGTTTATGAGTTATACAGAAAACAAAATTAGGCTGTTCCTTCCCCTCCCCCCTTCCCCTTCTCATCCTATTTCACCACCTTTACAACTATGTTGGTAATTGTAGCAACCTTTCCTCTCCCTTGACTGACGTCTATATCCGCTTCTGAGTATGCAGACATATGATCCACTATACCATCTGCATCTTTTTATTCTTTAGCATAGCAATGAAACCTCATATTATAGGTAACAATTTTTTTTTTACAATTGAAAAATTATTTAAAATATTTCAATCCATATAAATATGTTTGGCATCCCCAACGCAGAATATTCCAAGTATGTTATTATTTAAATAATGAAGCTTCGTTTTAATTCTCTTGAAGGTTTTGGCGAATTTATTTTCTACCAAAACTAAAATTCATTATTTAAATAACATTTTATGTTAGTCATTTATATTTATGATCGAAATATTCAATTATTAAAACATAGAATAGAAAAATAGTTTTAAATTACTTTATAGGATTTGATTCTTGATGAACTTGTTTCCATTTGATTTCAAATTATTTGAGGTAAAAAATATGAAGGTGAAAAAAAGACTTCTTCGTGACCTAATATTTACAAATAAAATATATTAGCAATCTCAATTTTTAAAGCTTTACAGTCGCCTCCAAAAAACAAACGCTGGATCCCCATTTTATTCCAATGAGTATAATTAAGCCCTTGATTCCAATTTAATTTTAAATTTAAATTAAAGCATTGATAAAATTGTGAATGAGATTGATTTGTTTCATTTTTAATTCAATTTTGTATCTAACGAAGAATTTTATTGAATTGAATTTTTTAAAATCTTAGTCTTGGTGTACTGCAACATTAACTATCTTTAACTCATTCAGTTGTCTGAAATATCCATTTATAAGGATAACAATAAACGAATTTTTTTTTGGTACACTCCACAAGGGACAAAAGGGCTTCAAACTAAACAACCAAAATTTTAAGAAGTAAAAATATAAGATTGAAAATATTTATTTGTTGAGTAATGAAATTTCGGACTAAAATAATAATTAATCAATATGCATTAATTTTATTTTTAAAAAAGTAATAATTTAAAACTCGCACTATACTTTTTCTGAAAATTCCCCCACTTTTCTTCGCTCCATTTTTAATTTTCGAAAGTCATTGGTTCAAACGAAATGCTGCAAATTGTTATAATCATTCGTTTTATTAAAGTATAAATTTTATTTAAATTTATTTGGATAAATTGTTTAATTTTTCTTATAGTTTTATGTATATAACATATAACATTTATTATTATCATTTATTATTATCCCTACTAATATTATAAATGCGAAAGTAACTCTGTCTGTCTGTCTGTTACCTTTTCACGCCTAAACCGCTGAACCGATTTTGATGAATTTTGGTATAGAGATAGATGGAACCTTGGGAAAGGACATAGGGTACTTTTTATCCAGATCCCGATCCCGGAATTATACGGGTGGAAACGCAGAGTGCAGTTGTGTATCGTATATCCCTACTAAATGAATTTTGGTATAGAGATAGATGGAACCTTGGAAAAGGACAAAGGCAACCTTTTATCCCGATCCCGTAATTATGCGAGTGATAGATAACGCAGGGTGCAGTTATGTATCGTATATGCCTACTAAATGAATTTTGGTATAGAGATAGATGGAACCTTGGGGAAGGACATCTTTACTTTTTATCCCGATCCCGATCCCGGAATTATGCGGGTGAAAACGCGGGGTGCAGTTATGTATCGCATAATTCAAATACTCCTAGCCAGCTTTTAGAATACTTTCTGCCTGACATGTCCATCAGAAAGTTAACAAACGCAAGTACACTTAAGAAACGAAAGCAAAATCCTTCATGTCTTTCTTATATTACAAAAAGTTTAGAACAAGAACTATATAAAAACCGTTTTTACATTCTAAAGAAAAATTATCGTCTGCACTTTTTCAGCTCGTAACAGAACTCAGAACAAGTTGAATAGTACAAAAGTCAATTCTTATAAGCAACTCCATGATGACGTAACAAATGATTTGTTCTATAAAAATTGTACTAATTTGAAAATGCCAATGTTGGCAGGTATGTAATATAATAATGTGTATGTTGTATGTGTTAATATTGTAAATAAAAAAAGTTGATTACTCTAAACTCAATTCCTTATTCATTTTATATGTAAACAATTAAATTGATATGAAAATTCAATGTATTATCAGTGTGATAAAAACTTCAATAAAATTTACACTAGTAATTAGTATATAAATGTAAAAAAATAGAAATTTTTTCTGTTTTATATAATTTTATTTTAAAACCTTTTAACTTGGGAAATTTTTATTTTACTAATGGAAAATCGAATGAAAAGCATTGAATATTTGAATGCTGAACAAAAACACTTATTCATGTTGTTTTCAAACTACGTTAAATAATGAAAGAGCAATGAACGTAAATCGTCCAACTTCTCTTGATGACGTCACAAATAAAGTGGTAAGGCCTTGTCTTTAGGTGGTGTTGCTCAGGCCCGGCAGATTTTAGATGCTGAGCGACACGCATCATTGATAGCTGCAGAGATGCCAGAAGAATCCCAAAGACGACGTGTGTTAAATGCTGAACGGCAGTCAGAAAGGAGAAATGCGTTTACAATGTATACATGGGGAGCATTCCACAATGCTGCTTTTGATTATGACCCATCGATTGAGTATAATAACCATCGATTACTTCTCATAGGTGGAATGGATAAAAAATGTATACATTGTGAAGCACTCAAGTGGAAAGAAGAAACTCCGGGTATGTGTTGTTCTGGTGGCAAGGTTTCAATTCCAATACTTGGAGAACCAGAGGAACCATTGAAGTCTTTACTTTTAGGTGATAACAACGAATCGCGGCGTTTTTTAATCAAAATAAGGAAATATAATTCATGCTTTCAAATGACGTCATTTGGTGTAGAAAATGAGGTGGTTATGCCTGGGTTTTCATCTACTTTTACAATCCAAGGTCAAATCTATCATAGGATTGGTTCTTTGCTTCCTACAAATAATGAGCAACCAAAATTTTTACAGATTTATTTTATGGGAAATGAAAACGACGAGGTTGACCGCAGGTGTCAAAACATTCAATTAGTAGAAAAGGATATTGTCTTAAAGATTCAGAGAATGTTGCATGAACATAACCGCCTAATAAACACTTTCACAACAGCCTTAGAAAGAATGCCGGGAGATGATTATAAGTTGGTGATTCACCCAGATCGTACACCAAGTGGGGAACACGAAAGACGATATAATGCACCTTTAATAAATGAAGTCGCAGCCATGGTTTGTGGTGAACAGTTTGCTTCCCGTGATATAGTTTTACATGCCCGTGATAACACACTAACTAGGGTGCCGGATACACATAAATTTTACGATGCGTTACAATATCCGCTAATATTTAGCAAAGGGCAAGAAGGGTATCACTTTCAAATTCCACAAGTCGATCCTGTAACTGGCCTGCCCTTGCCTAACAAAAAGGTATCATGTATGGACTTTTATGCCTTTCATATCATGATTAGAGAAAATGATTTTAATATTATATCACGATGCAGGCAACTGGCCAATCAGTTTTATGTTGATATGTACGTTAAGGTAGAAAGTGAACGATTACGATACATAACATTAAATCAAACTAAATTAAGAGCAGAAAATTATATCCACCTTCAAGACGCAGTAGCGAATGACGCTAATCTAAATCCAAATGATATTGGTAGAATGATAATTTTACCGTCTTCATTTGTAAATAGTCCGAGGTACTTACACGAATATACTCAGGATGCGTTTGCTTATGTACGTACATATGGTCGCCCTGACTTATTCGTTACGTTTACTTGCAACCCAGCATGGCCGGAAATAGTAAATGAATTAATGCCGGGTCAAAGCGCGATTGATAGGCATGATGTAGTCGCAAGAGTTTTTAGGTTGAAAGTTAAAAAACTTATGTCTGTTATTTCCAAAGGCAGAATATTTGGAGATTGTTTTTGTTTAAGGATGCTTCTACACCATGTGCGTGGGCCAACCTCTTTCAATGATCTCAAAAAATACAACAATCAAGAATTTTCAACATTTCGAGAGGCATGTGAGGCAAGAGGATTATTGGAGGATGACAATCATTGGAATATAACACTGGAAGAGGCTGCACAATGTAGATCAGCGGCCAAGGTGAGAATGCTTTTTGCTATACTAATAGCGACATGTGGGCTTTCAAACCCTCAACAACTGTGGGAAAGGTACAAAATTCAAATGGCCGACGATATTTTACACAGAGTACAACATCATAATCCAAACGTTACATACAATGATTTCATTTTTAATGAAGCCCTAACAAAGATAGAAGACCAAGTCATAACTATAACTGGGAAAGATTTGTCAGATTTTGGGTTGAGCAGGCCGCAAAGAACTGGGGAAGTTTGCAGTGATATAATAAGAGAATTGAGTTACGATGCTGCTTCTTTACAACAACAAATAACTGAGTCTGTTCCGCGTCTAAACCCAGAACAAAGATTAGTTTTTGAGAATGTTGTGCAAAAAATCGAAAGTGGTGAAGGTGGTTTATTCTTTTTGGATGCGCCAGGAGGCACGGGTAAAACATTTCTTTTAAATTTACTTTTAGCCCAAATTCGTAAAGATAAAGGAGTTGCTGTTGCTGTAGCTTCTTCTGGAATAGCAGCTACGTTACTTAATGGTGGCCGAACGGCACATTCAGTACTTAAACTGCCATTGAACTTAGCTCATGAGGAAATGCCAGTTTGTAACATTACTAAAAATAGTGACCGTGGACGAATGTTACAGCAATGTAAGCTGTTGGTTTGGGATGAATGTACCATGTCCCACAAAAGAGCGATAGAAGCACTAGATCGGACCATAAAAGATATTAAGAGTAACCAAAGTATCATGGGTGGTATGGTGGTACTTTTAGCTGGCGATTTTAGACAGACTCTGCCGGTAATTACTAGAGGCACGCCGGCAGATGAAATAAATGCATGTTTAAAAGCGTCTCCATTATGGGTGCATGTAAAAAAATTTTGTCTGACTACAAATATGCGAGTACAACTGCACAGTGATACACAATTGGTGCAATATGCGGATGCTCTTCTGAAAATCGGAGAAGACCGTATGGAAACAAATAGTGACGGAATGATTACATTGAATCGTGAATTTTGTAATGTTGTCTGTAACATGGATGACTTAAAGAACAACGTCTATCCCGATCTTGCAACCAATATGAAGAACAGACAATGGCTGTGCGAAAGGGCAATTTTAGCACCGACAAACGAAGTAGTGGGGCAGATCAACGAACAAATCATGTCAGATGTGGAAGGTGATTTTGTTGAGTATCTGTCCGTAGACAATGTCATGGACACTGAGCAAGTGACATCGTTCCCTGTAGAATTTCTTAACTCCTTAGAATTATCGGGGGTGCCTTCCCATAAGTTGAGGCTAAAAGTAGGTGTCCCGGTCCTGTTGATGCGAAATCTTGACGCACCAAGAATGTGTAATGGCACACGTCTACAAATTACACACCTGGGACGCAATATTGTGAGAGCAATAATTATGACAGGAACAGCAAAGGGAGAAGAAGTGTTAATTCCCCGTATTCCAATAATCCCTACCGATTTGCCATTCCAATTCAAAAGAGTACAATTTCCCCTGAAAGCAGCATTCGCTATGACGATAAACAAAGCTCAAGGACAGACACTCAAAGTAGCTGGTGTTCATTTAGAAAAAAACTGTTTCTCCCATGGGCAACTGTATGTGGCGTGCTCACGAGTATCGAGTCCACAAAACCTACATGTTTTGACCAAAGAAGGAAAAACAAAAAATGTCGTATACAAAAACGTATTAAACTAAGTTAAGTCAGGGATCAGGGTCAGGAAAAGTCTACCTATGTTAATCTCAATAATTCAATGTGCCGGCTTCATTAGAATCGTTTCATTATAGTTTCAGAGCCTATTCAGTCCAAACAAATTTACACGAAGTAGTAGTTCTACGCAGACGAAGTCGCGGGTAACAGCTAGTTGTATATAACATTTATTTAATTATATGGAATTCATTTACTTTGAAATCTGCACTCTCCCAAACCCCCTCCTCCCCCTTCCCTTCCATAAATAAAAACATGTCATTGTTAATTTGGGCCCCCTCACTTTTTTTACTCACGAGCCGCCACTGACTACGCCTCGTAATTGTGACCTTGGGCAGATGACGAGGCGACGACATCTGAGCTGTCACTTTATTGTCGTTAAAAATCCATATTAAGCTGTATGCCCCGTCGTGATTAGCTATTATTGTGCATAAAAATAGATCGTTGAGTGTAGAAACCAACAAACTGAACCACAACGAACATCAATGCCCAATCCAGAAGTAATCGAATCCGGCACCTTCAATAAATCAGGATTTTAAAATCTATGGGTGACACATACAAAGATGAAAAAAAGTAACAATGGCAGATATTTTACAGTTCTCTTTGTTTTATGATTATAAATTAATTACTGTCTTAGAAAACTGCTGATATAATTTGTCGCAATCATACGACTGAGAGGCGACTGCAATTTTTGGACCTCATCGAACATCATTCTGAATTTTTTTATAGAAATTGGAGAAAAGTTAGTAGATTACAAATCCACTGGTCTGCCGTGGCAAAAACGGCCGAAACTAGTCAAAAATAGACTTTTAATAAGTTGAACTAAATCCAATTGCCAAATGCGCCATAATTTGCCAAATAATGAGCATTTTTTATATTTGGTAACCCTCACTCTTTAATTTTCAATTAAGAAGGTTGCAGACGATTCGGATGTGTGGCGATGACTTACTTGCATCTTTCACAAATGAGCCAAATTGGCAATAAACATTACGTAACTGATGACTTAACTGATGTCGCCAATTTGGCTTACTTTTAAAAGATACAAGTTTTCCAAGCCAGAGATCAGAAATCGTTTCTGCTTTTTCTCATTGAAAATCAAAATGCAGTGGGTTGCCAGACGAAAAAGTTTGTTCTCTTTTTGGCAAGTTATGACATATTTGGCAATCGGATTTTAGTTCAACTCATTCCAAGTCGATTTTTGATCAATTTCGGCCATTTTTGCCACGGCCTACCAGTGGATTCGTATTCTACTCACTTTTCTCCAATTTCTAAAAAAATTCAGAATGACGTTCGATAAGGTCCAAAAATTGCAGTCGCCTCTCGGACTAATAGAAAATACGATAATACCAGTGGGTTCGGATCCCACCGCTGCCAATGTTTTTAACGATTACTCAAATTTCATTTTGTGTCCCATGTAGTGTAGCAGTTAGTCCTGGTTCTCAACTAGGTGGCTCGGGTTCGATTCCAGGCGTGATGGGCCCACCCGATGACTGGATGATCAGAGCTCTGTCATCGCATGCCATAGGTACCGCGATGGAATCCCGAGTTAGGCATGGATGCTCGTTGTGGTTCGGAATCCACGTTAAGCTGTAGGTCCTGGCCTGATTATCCGTCATTGGCCATAAAAGTAGATTTTTGAGAGAACAAAATAAGCAAATCGACCGAAAAATCGAATTCGACTTTTAGACGCATTTAGAGTGATTTTAAGTAATACTCTAAAACGCATAAGTTTCTATGGCGTGTGATCGTTTAAATGTCCCACATGAAACTGCACCTTTCATATTCCATAAGTTTTAAACTTCTAAAGCGTTTTTTTAATGAACTCGAAAAGTATTAATGGAAATTAACACGTTCGCTGCCGATCACTCGCCAGCGCGGAATGTCGGGTTGCTCCTCAGTAACCTGTCCTGATCAGACTGCATCCGATCGGAGTTTCCGTACACTTTGGAAATAATAGTCCGAGAGGCGACTGCAATTTTTGGACCTCATCCAACATAATTCTGAATTTTTTATAGAGATTGGAGAAAAGGGAGTAGATTACGAATCCACTGGTCTGCCGTGGCAAAAATGGCCGAAACTGATCAAAAATCAACTTGGAATGAGTTGAACTAAAATCCGATTGCCAAATATGTCATAACTTGCCAAAAAGAGAACAAACTTTTTCGTCTGGTAACCCTGCATTTTGATTTTCAACGAGAAAAAGCGCAAACGATTTCTGATCTCTGGCTTGGAAAATTTGTATCTTTTAAAAGGAAGCCAAATTGGCGACATCAGTTACGTCATCCGTGATGTAATGTTTATTGCCAACTTGGCTCCCTTTTAATAGATGCAAGTAGACCGTCGCCAGATATATGAATCGTCTGCAACCTTCTTAATTGATAATTAAAGAGTGAGGGTTACCGAATTAAAAAAAATGCTCATTATTTGTCAAGTTATGGTTTATTTGGCAATTGGATTTAGTTCAACTTATTGAAAATCGATTTTTGACCAGTTTCGGCCATTTTTGCCACTGGATAAAATGCAGTCTTTTCTGGATAAAATGCAGTCCCATGTTGGGTTATTTTGTATAACTCGAAAACTGGACAAAAATCATTTTCATATTTTGTCTTATGTGAGTGACAGATTAAAAAACTTTAAAAACATTGATGACATTTGTCAAATATGGGATCAGAAAATTGTGCATGGAATGCTTCTACAAGAAAATACGGGAGAAAATTGAGGATTTGATTGAAAACCCTTCCCACAGAAATGTTCTGGTTGCGCCCCTGGCCAACAAACCGAACGGTGGAAGGTGTTCTAGCTACGGTTTACAGGGATTAAAAAAAGATTTATATTTGAAATTTTATTTTTTTATAAAACGTATGTTTATGTGATGTCTTTTGATAATCTCACCACTATTAAACAATTTTGGTTTTAGATACTTCATCTTGCATGTGATAATCACTCAAAATGAAATGCTCAGCTAGTTCGCTGGATGACGTCCCGTTAGGAATTGATGGGAAATTCAGCCTTCACTCTCATCGTAGCACCATTCTATGACTCCCTACCACAAGTCCTTCACTGCTCGTATCATGCCCGAGCCTTTAGAAATAAATAAATGTTTGATACTTCTGCATTCAAGTGTCTTGGAATTCCTTAACAAATAAACAAATATTATGTTTCAGCTGTAAATTATTAAGCGTTCCAAAGTGAAATTTAGATTGCGCGAAACCTAGGGTTAATTTCACTACATATTTTTAACTGTAAAAATTAGATAACTATAATAAATTCAACAATATAAAGTATTTCCGAAAACTAAAAAAAAAAATTCTAATCACAGTTATACCAATTGAACGTTTTTTTTTATCTTACTAAAATAACAATTGATGTTTGATTATTCTTTTTAAAATAATTTTCATTACATCGTAAACCTCGCTGTGAATATTGTGTTACTAGTGAGTGCCATTATGAGTAACGGAATGGGAATCAATGCACTTTTTTTTATTTCAAATCAAAATAAAAACAATCCTTGAGCAGAAGCCAGCATTCATCAAAACTTATCCCACCAGATTCAGAGAAGCGGACGGATCCATTCACGAGCCAAGGGGTTAGGGTATCACAAGTAACGAAAACAAGCCAGCACACACAGCAAGGAATTGCACCAATGGTAAAATTTCAAACATCCGCTTTTCTATCTCGCTGGCAATCTCACAATAAATAAACAAAAATAAAAAACGTTATTTGTCAGATTGGCTTCCACGGGCCGCGTCGTGGAGAACGCTGTTCTGGATAATAAGCACATATAATTTTGGACTGATAAAAATTAGTTTAAAAAAGTCCAAATGCAAAATTGTGATTTTCGGTCTGCGCTGCCGACGAGCCGCAGAAAAAGATGTCGCTGGGTGCCCAGTGGCGGACGCTGATCGAAAACATCTATACTATGTCTAAAAAGATTCAAGTTAAACAGTTCTTACATTGCTAAACTAAACTGAACCTATTCTAATCCGACACAAATTTTTAAATGTATGCGCAAACTATCTCGGGCGTCATCCAGGAAACCGACTTTCATTTCAGTTCAAGAGAAAGAAGGGACACGACCAATTCACATTTTCTCAAAAGAGTGGGATCCGGAGATCTCACCACCGAAGATCTCGTCACCAAAGAAGGGACCGATCATAGACTTATAGGACCGATCAAGTGAGTGTTAAGGGAAAGCAGTTTTCTTAGGTGGGACGTGCGTAGTTGAATAATAGGACTTGCGTACGTATTTAAGAAGGCGCAACATCCCCCTGTTGATGTCGAGAATATATAGACACTTCGTATATTTGATATGATGCCATCAAGACTGATGCATGTGTAAGATGAATGTCAGACGCGGATCTATAATATTTATTATTGGGGGGTTGCGTATTGCTTACATATGTGGAAAGTTTTTATTGATATTTTAAATAACTAATGAGTTCTTAAAATATGAAATTGTTAGATTTTGGAGATTTCTTTACTTTTTTTTTTTTTTTTTTTTTTTGACGTAGATGAAAAGACATCGAATGGTATCGAGAATATATATCCATAAATACACACACAGACACATTTTTTTTTTAAACCATATTTTTGAAATCAGATTGTTCAAAACGTGGAGAAATGCAAAAATTCTATATATATATATTTTTTTTACCGAATGCTTTGCTTTCATTACCCTATGTATACATATGGATACTTGAGAGTAAAAAACTCTATTCCAGAACATTCATCAAAATATCGGAGAAGGGGCGGGGGATGCACTTGTCACCAACTTATAGGCCAGTGATTCTCAACCACTGTGCCGCGGCACTTTTATGTGCCGCCAAATTCTTAAAGTTTGCCGCCAAATTTTATAAATGTATATTTGCAATTAATCCCTTAATAAACGTACTGTTGTTTTTGTAGTACATATTATATTATTTTATTTTACATTTCAAATTATTATCATAAACTATTTTACACATTGTGTAATAGGTATATTACAGTGTATTATAGGTAGGTAATGTAAACAACTTTTAAGCTTATCTTTTTCTTTGTAAGCCGCCATATTTTGAAATCGTTAAAAGTGTGCCGCGACAAAAAAAAAGGTTGAGAATCATCACTGTTTATAGGCATTCCCTCCCCACACACACACATACTTTTTTTCCTACTTCTGCCTTCGATAATAATTTACAACTTGCATCTGCTGTTTTAAAAACATCTGCGTGCAAAATCGTTTTCAGTTCTCAAAATAAAATGTAAATGTGTAAGGAGTGGTAGGAGTTGCTTCATCTAATCACGAAATGGCAGGAACGATTCTCCAAAACACTTCCAAATTGTTATTCTATTTCTTGAATCATTCAAGATCAGATAACAGTGAAAGCAATCGAAGGAGTTAATAACTTATTGTGACTTATACGTCATTTTGGGCTGATTTTTTTATGGGAGTTTTTAATACAAGAAATTCATCGAGGCGCTTTTATGCTGTAACATTGTAATAATATATCACATAAAAACCAAGTTTTTATTATAAATCCTTTATAGGCATTGCCAATTTTTATATTCATTAACACAGCGCCGATTCTATAAGCATCGTGTGCCTGGTGTTTGCATGTAATTTTAGATTTCAAAAACATTTCAATCCGCAAAATGTGCAGCAAACAACGTTTCAAAATTTATTTGTTAAAAATGAACTTGAATTTATGCACTCCACATCCAAACATCATTTATTTACTCTTATTAAAACAATTTTATTATTTATTTATTTATTAAAAAAAAAAATTTGGCAACAGGAAAGAGTTTCTTCAATGGTCGGTTGAATGCTATTGGATGACCTCGATTGGATGACGGCAAGTTGGTTTATTAGTATTTCGTAAAAGCGACCTCTTAGTGACAGTTACAACCCCAGAATTTGATAGAATGTATTGTCATCGACAACGAATCTATCTGCCAAGTTTCAGGGGGTTTAATTAGGTCTCCGCAGATTCCGCCGCAATCGACACACAAAATCGAAGTTAATATAAGGGATTTAAAAATATCTGGACAAGAGATGGTGTTTCAACAGCCCGATTGTCAAGAAGAAAAAAAATGATATTTATTTCAATAATATACTGATTCAATTTAAATTCCAAGAAAAAATTGAAAGTTTATTGAATAATAGTCCGAGAGGCGACTGCAATTTTCGGACCCCATCGAACATCATTCTGAATTTTTTATAGAAATTAGAGGAAAGTGAGTAGATTACGAATCCACGGGTCTTCCGTGGCAAAAATGCCGAAACTGGTCAAAAATCGACTTGGAATGAGTTGAAGTAAAATCCGATTGCCAAATATGTCATAACTTGCCAAAAATGAGAACAAACCTTTTCGTCTGGCAAACCACTGCATTTTGATTTTTAATGAGAAAAAGCGCAAACGATTTCTAATCTCTGGCTCGGAAAACTTGTATATTTTAAAAGTAATCCAAATTGGCGACATCAGTTACGTCATCAGTGACGTAATGTTTATTGCCAACTTGGCTTCTTTTTAGTAGTAGACCGTCGCCAGATATCTGAATCGTCTGCAACCTTCTTAATTGAAAATTAAAGAGTGAGGGTTACCAAATAAAAAGAAAAGCTCATTATTTGGCAAGTTATGGCGCATTTGGCAATTGGATTTAGTTGAACTTATTAAAAGTCGATTTTTGACCAGTTTCGGCCATTTTTGCCACGGCAGACCAATGGATTCGTAATCTACTCACTTTTCTCTAATTTGTATAAAAAATTCAGAATGATGTTCGATGGGGTCCAAAAATAGCAGTCGCCTCTCAGTCTATAAAGAAAGATTTTGCAGTTCACCCCAATAGGTGACGATTTAAAATGCAGCAATTATTGCATTTAAAATGAAAATATTTAATTGATATTTTTGAAGTAAATAGCCGGTGCATAAATGCATAAAGCAGTGCTAAAATAATTTTAACGGAGTGGAGGTTTTTTAATGATTTATTTTAATGATTTTATATATATATATATATATATATATATATATATATATATATATATATATATATATATATATATATATATATATATATATATATATATATATATATATATATATATATATATATATATATATATATATATATATTAATGATTTAGAAGGACTTAGTTGTTGTAATATGTAAATACTTCCAATTTGCATAGAAATAAAATAACATTTCAATCCAATTCAATCTATAACTATAAAAATCATTACTACTTATTATAATTTTTTTCCATTTAATTCACCATAATTAATTTTTTTATCACCCAAAACTTGTTGGTTAGCAATTTTTTACAATAAAATTAATTTATGACTTTTGGCCAAAATAAAAAAAAGCTCCAGAAACCATAGTGCAAAAAGTATTCGTCAGTATTTTCACATAAGGTCAATTTTCTTTACCATGTGGTAAAAAGCGTCGCCCTTTATTTCCCCCCCCCCCCCCCCTTTCCCTCCTCCCGTCACATTTTATTTATTCGCGCAGAATTGAAATCGGGCTGTTTACGTGTTATGGAAAATTTAGTGCGAAGATGAAGATTCGGCCGACTTTGAATGGCTCCCTTTCACCACAAATATAAAAACATCCACTTCTACAGGAAGAAATTAATGTGGATAAAATAGGTCATATATAGTCTGAGTAAGTGCAAGTGACGTCTTTACGAGCAGTGAGCGGATGGTACGACCTTGGAGGGATTCGATTTCTCTCATTCCAAAGATAGTATAATAGACATTCTTTAATTTTTTTTTTTTTATGCCAGCTACTTGGCTCATTGCTCATGATGAGTCAGGACATGTACTGTAAAGTTAGAAGAAGAATAGGCATTTTGCTAATTCAGGGTTCCCACTCAAATCACAGAATGAATGAAAATCAATGACTTTTAAGGACTTAATTAATGTTTTTAAGGACCTATGAAAATTCGTTTTTAAACATCATGTCTATATTTAAATTTTTAATAAAGTATATTCTACCAAAAAAGTTACAAGTTGGTGGATGCGTAATACAAATATGTCGGAGAAATCTGATATGGTGCAGAAAGTAGCGGTCATGCGAGGATAGCAAGTCCGAGTTGTATTTTTATAAATTTTGCTGTTGGATAATATCTGTAAAAATTAAGGACTTTTAAGGACCTATAAGCATTTTCAAGGACTTTTAAGCACCTCTAAGCATTTTCAAGGCCTTGAAAACAAGTTCAAAAATATTAAGCACTTTTAATGACTTTCAATGACCGTGGGAACCCTGTAATTACATTTATGAAATTTCAGATATTTGCTCAAATTTGGCGCTTAAGAGAATCGCGTGATATTCTGTAATTGTTCATTTTGAGTTTGAAAATTTCTTTTTGATGTGGTCTAAAAATTTAGGTAAATATAGGCATTTTGGCACTTTGATTTTGTCAACTACAAAGATGGAATTTTCCAATTTTCGTTCATGTTTTGCTTACGTTGGAAGAATCATAATGAGTTTGGTTGGTTGTATTCAGATTATCTGGCGCCGTCAGCAACACGAGGGCTATAATGCGCCGAAACATTCGTCATTAGACAAGCCAACATACATTTACAAACACCCATGCCTAACACGGGACTCGAACCCGCAACCTCGCGGTCTAGAAGCTAGCACGCTAACCACTACACCGTTTGGTCGGCTTACCGGTATTGAAACATGCTTTGAAAAGAATATGTCCGGGTTAAAAATCTATGTCAGCTTTAAAAGCTAATTAACCTTAACATTTTTG
Source organism: Linyphia triangularis (assembly GCA_963978545.1). Classification (NCBI taxonomy): domain Eukaryota; kingdom Metazoa; phylum Arthropoda; class Arachnida; order Araneae; family Linyphiidae; genus Linyphia; species Linyphia triangularis. The sequence continues at coordinate 80,225,656 of OZ021731.1, forward strand.
GAATTATTCATAAAAATTTAGAAATTATCTCCCTTAAATTCCCACCTTGTTTTTGTGGGAGCAATGAGTTAGCAAAACTCATTGCGCCCACAGAGATATGACCGACCAAACGGTATAGTGGTTAGCGTGCTAGCTTCTGGACCGCGAGGTTGCGGGTTCGAGTCCCGTGTTAGGCATGGGTGTTTGTAAATGTATGTTGGCTTGTCTAATGACGAATGTTTTGGAGCATTATAGCCCTCGTGTTGCTGACGGCACCAGATAATCTGAATGCAACCAACCAACCCACAGAGATTGTTTATTTATATATTAAATTAAAGAATTTATATATTAAATTAAAGAATTTATATATTAAATTAAAGAATTTATATATTAAATTAAAGAATTTATATATTAAAGATTTTTATATCAAAGAATTTATTTATTAAAGATTTTGTATATTAAAGGTAGTATAGGTTTTGTATGATAACGGTTTTGTGGATTAAAGATTTTGTTTTTAGATATTAAAGAATTTATGTTTATAATTTATGCAATTTATATTATTAAAATAATTATATATGCTATTTAAAAGAATGGTGTTTTTTTTTCTAGAGGCATTTAAAACACGAAAAACCTACATTATGGGTGGACTTAACAGAACACATTAGAATCAATATTTTAGTCGCCTAAACTTTTTTAGAATTTTGTGTTGTAGGTAAAACAACGATAACATACCATTTGTAAAAATAAACCCTTGACATTAACTCTTAAAAGCCTGATTTTCCAAATTAAGTACAAAATATATTAATGTATTTATTGCAGTAGCCTGTATTTATTGCCTATATTTATTGCAGTAGCCTGTATTTATTGCCTATATTTATTGCAGCAATGTATTTATTGCAGCAATGTATTTATTGCAGTTACATTATGTAATGGTAATCTACATACAGCCAAATATTAAAAACAAACTAATTGCAAGTGTACAATTCGATTCAAATGCCCGGTATCAAATTTGAAACTTTGGGCATTTAAGGGTTAAAACAGAAGATTTTTAAATTTTAATGCTCGTTTAATACTATTTTGATTTCGAAAATTAAGTTGCAGTGTTTTGTTGTTTTTTTTAAATGGAAAAGAGAAAAATCGTTGACCTAAGGTAAATTTCTAGTTCACGTTTATGGGTTTGCGCACTTTTGAAAAGTTGGCGACAAAGCCAGAATGTCGCCAATTCGGAATTCCAATATGAAAAATTGAGAAACGAACCAGCTTCATGATTTGTGGTTTAGGAAGGTTGAAGCCAAAGCGCGTCAATAAAAAAATGGGGTTGCCAAATTTAGAACTGTATCGCCTACAAAACCGCGCCAAATTGGCTTGGCGATATTTTAACGTCAACTAGGAATAGACCAAAAATTTTTTTTTTATTTCAATAAAAAACCTTAAAAATACTTTAAAATGTTTTAATAATAATAATGTTAGCCCCAGCCAACTCATGAGACTGGTTAAGTCAATGAAATATCTCATAAGTTGTAATTCCTTCAATTATCTAACGACAGAATTATATTATTTTTCTTGAATTATATTTATATAAAAAAAAGTTCAAGTAGTGCTCTTAAACTTTTTAATAAATTCATAAAACTTCAAATTCTATCTATTTTATCTTTTTTCAACATTTTTCCTAATTTTTTTTTTTTTTTTTTTTTTAAATGCCTTTAATAATATACTCTGAAACTTTTAGGCCTTACAATGTGAATGAGTAAAATAATTGTGGAGAAAAACAAATACTAGTATACCTATGGGTATGTATTTTATTCAAAAATCCATGCTAATTTTTGTCAAATAGATTTCAACGGCACAAAAAATTTCAAGTCATTTCATTTATTGCTACAGTTTTAGAATTTTTAGTAAGGTGGAAATTCCAAAAAACACTGGGAAAAATGTGTTCGAAACATCGAAGAAGCAATTGCAACTACAATTCTCCATAAAAAATACAATTATTATGCAATTGCAGTTAGTGGATCGGATCAAAAACTTTCCAGAATAAGGGGAAGGTTTCATAGATTATAAACACGCAAAACATAGCAAATCATGGGCGCCCCCAGGAGGGTGCAAGGAGGTGCACTTGCACCCCCCTAGCTCTTGAAAATTAAAAAAAAAAGTATATACGAGAGAAACGGTGTAAATTCCAAAATAAAAAGAAAAGCCCATATGCAGTTTCGGTTTTTATGTTACAATAAGCATTTGTTTTTCTATTATTTTAGTCTTTTGTTTCTTTTCTAAGTCGTTTTTTTTTTTTTTATAGCTACTGGCGCCTATTGTCTAGGATTATTGGAGGCTGAGTTGAAGTATTTATAATCATTTCCTGTGTAGTTCTCAAATTTCTGAGAAAAATACTTGCTTTTAAAGTCATCAGATATACTATCTTGAAATCTATTTTTAGAATTAAACTAAACATATCCAGTACTGCCCTTTGTATTTAATTTATTTATTTTTTAATTATTTCCAAAACTTGCAAGAAATATAACGTTACTCTTCTGTATTTTTGCATCTTCGTGTTCCTCTGTTCTGAACACTGTCTCTTGAATGCCGTGAGATCTAGTTATATGATAAAAAATCGTTATACATATATAGATTTTTTATTATTATTATTCCCTTTTTAACAGGGTTGCGCCTTCAAAAGTATACACTATGAATTTTTTTAAACTATTTTCAAAGTGCATACTTATAATTATTAATTATAAACTATTAATTGCAATTTCTAAAAATTAATTATTTTGATAAAAATCTAGTCTTGCAATCTGCGGGCGCCCATGTAGAAAATCAATTTTTTTTTATAAACTTTTTGTAAAAATAAGGGGTACCAAGTCCCCCTAATAAAAAGAGCTAGTGTTTTCAGACATCATTTTTTTTTAAATATAGTTTATGATAGAAAAGAGTGTATTGTATAATTTTTTGGTGGAATTTAGTAAGCTTTTCTTAACCGGGGCTTACTGGCCATAAGGTTGTCCTGTGCTATCACCGGCCATGTCAGTGTTAGTAAAAATAAACATTTTCAGTTCTTTCAATTATTTTTTAGTATAAATAATTGTCCTCCTCAAAGTTTATTTAAAAAAACCTAATGCATTTAAATCTCAATCACTCCCCCCCCCCCAGTCAGGATCCGGAACAGAAATATTTTTTTTTTCTTTCTAGTTTTGCAGTTATTTTTCAATATAATTAGTTGGTTTCCTTAACGTTTTTCTAAAAATCACAACGCATTCAAATCCCAATCATTCCCACTAATCTCCCTTCCCGGTGGGGCTTTTCGTGAGGTAGGGATGAAAAGACGTTTTAACAAAAAGAGATGAACTAAGATCAGGGGCGGATTTAGAGGTCAATCACGGGGGGTGCGATTATGACCGTGAGTGGTTACAGTCGTGGTAATAATTTTTCAACTTGGAAGAGAGGGGGAGGGAAGGGGTATCATCAATTAGTATGATACTACCAGGGTTCAATGGGAATAAAAATTAGAGGGTTTGACCATCCTCTTTTGCGTCCCATATAACAAATTACCCCGAAAATGTAATAAAAAATTACATTATAAATATTTAGTATTTTTTATTAGAAAAAGAATATTTAAGAGTTCAAAAAAATATCTCATGCAGATCAGGTGAAGTGTAAAAAGTTCAACAACCCTGAAAATTCAACTTTTTTTATGCAAGTTAATTAACCAATATATTCAACATCATAAATAATTTAATGCAGAAAAGAGGCGGCAGATCTTTTAACGACTTTAGACAATACTGCAGGTACATTAAACTCTATATTCATAAAGTTTTAATAATTTCCAAAGTTAAACAATGCTTTTCAACTGTGTTTGACATCACATTAGTAAATTAAAATATAAGTTACATAAACTTGAGACTATACACTATAATATTGATCCTTGCATTCAAATTTGATACGGCATTATTTACTGTTTCCATATTTTCCTTTATTTAAATGAAAATCGAGGGTTTGGCGATATTTTTATGTGGGAAGAGAGAGGGGGGAAAAAAAAAAACTGGGAAAAAACGCCGAAACGCGAAAATTGGTGATGATATTCAATAGACATTACATTGTCATTCCTTGTACAAAAAACAGAAAAATATCAATCGTTGATGGGCGATGCTCAAGGTTGAAAAGCGAGTGTTAAAGGCACTCGTTTTTCAGCTTTTTCCGCTTTTATCAGATTTCTATGGGAATTTCGGTTGGGACGATTGCGCAACCTTAATCGTAGGTCCCATGTCTACCACTAACCCGCACACCAAATTTGACTATCGTACGTCAATTCGCTTAGGAGTTATGCTGACCACGTACAGATAGACATTTTATCTAGACCACTTTTTTGAAATCGGGATGTTTTAAAACCATGGGAAAAAGGAAAAAATAACTGAAAGTAAAAACGTGTTTGGCTATGATTCTTAATATTTTGAAAAGAAGTACAAAACAACATGGAACTCACTTTAAACTGTTAAGGATAAATTACATTTTTATAATTTAAGAAAATAATTTCGTTTGACATTGTTAAAGGGTTTTAAGGATTTTGCATATGAAAGGGTGTAGATATAATGCTTATTTCAGTAAAGTCAGTTTATTTTTATAAGAATGAAATATTTTGTTACAATCTATTCAAATATTACTTTGATAATTGCACACAATATCGAATATCAGTGTGCACGATAAGTCCCTTCTTCGGATCATTCGGACAAAAATGAAATATTTAAACATTTTTCGGAAAAAACAAAGATCTAAACAAATATTGTTGATAAAATATTACATTTTGTGAAATAAGTAAAATTTAAAAAAAAAAAAAAATCTTACCAATGTTAGGTCACCTTAACCCTACATATTGATGCACTACTAAGACTGCTCTAACTAAATTAACATATATTCGAACTTTATAGTAAAAAAGAGTGAGTGCGTTGACCTCAATGTGCGTGTGTGTACAGTTTTTTAGTAAAAAAAAAAAAATTATCTTTGAAAATAAGATAGTTTTTACTATGGCGCTCTCAAATTTTTTATTTATTTATTATGTAAACTTTCTTTTCTTTTAATTGGTTAAATACGCCTCAACAATATTATCAAATTCTATAAAGATTTTCTGTATTAATCCAGTATAAATTTCTTTTAAAACTTTAATATAATTCTGATTTGGTTAGGGGGTTACTAATATCAAAGGGTACGTATGCTTTATTTCTGACATCCGCGAAAGTTTTTAAGGTGCAGGCGGGCCATAATTAAACTGGTGTTGTTTAGATCAGTCCGGAGTCTGTAGAAATTAATAAATCTTTTTGAAATTTTGTATTAGTACTGCTGGGAAAATCGGGTAATGCTGTTTAAACATTATCATAAAATTTTTGAAATGAAAACTTTAAGATATAACTGTTTGGATTTTTGCTAATTACGTTTCAAGAACAACAATATATTTAAAACTTCATTGGATTGATTTCATTTTGATTTATTATTTCATTTATAAGGAATAACATGTAAAACTAACAGCCATATAAGCCCTTTTCATCTTAAAGCTTTATATTTTCCTTTAGTTGCAAAAATTCTCTAAATAGATAGATTTTAATTATATCCAACCTGTACTTTAATATAAATTTTAAGATTGCTTTAACATAACACTATATTTTCTTTTATAAATATGATTTAAGGGAACTTTTACTTAGCTTTAACATAACACTATATTTTCTTTTATAAATATGATTTAAGGGAACTTAAATTAGGAAAATGTACTCAAAGACCATCTTAAACCGTCAACACACAAATCCTCATATTTAAAAAAAAAAAAATTAAAAAAAAAGAGCAGATTTTTTAAACAAACAGCTTTATATCATCTGAAAATTAGTTTAAATTTCTGCATTATATTCAAATAAAATTCCAAACTAAATTAGTTACAGCAGGTAAAATTGTAATAATAATAATAATGTTCATATAACCATAGAACCTGCTTTTTCATCACAAGTAGCATCTCAAATCGGTTACATATTGTGTCTCATATTAGACATTATCAGTCATATTACCATCAAGTTTGAGTCACACTTACAAAAGCACATTTGAAATTAGAATTAGAAAGAAAAGAAAGAAACAAAAAAAAATACATTTAAAAAGATTTTAACATTAACTGATTTAAATTATTTGTAAGTCATCGGTATTGTTCCCAATATTTCAGTCATTCATATTTAAATAATAAATTCATACAAAACAATTTTGACTTTTATTTAACAGAACAAATGAAAACTGCCAAAAGCTGCGAATGAGCAATATTTACAAATTTGCAATCTAAGCTGACTAGTTTTACAATTATGTTAAATTACTTGATATTCTTCTAGTAGCAATAAATGTCGTTGTATGGGATATTTCCAGGCACAAGTGCTACATGATACTGCACCGGGACAACGTTAGATTCTGATTAGTTTATTTATCAAGCAGGGAACATCTACCAGATGGTCTTTCAAGGGAAAAATGGACTTCATATACATCTTAAATAAGAGAAACCTCGGAAAACTATCAGGAAGTAGCTCACCAATCGATTACTAGTCAAAATTTTTAAAGTCTTTACTCAATTTGAAAACAGACTACAGAGCGCTAAATATTGCTCGACCCGGTGACTTTTCGTATGGTAGGGGAGTATACCTCTTTTGTGAGTGAGATTGGAGCATAGCAACATTTAAAAACGTGCTAGGCTATGATCCTCAATATTTTGAAAAGAAGTTGAAAACTATATGGAACTCACTTTAAACTTTTAAGGATAAATTACATTTTTATAATTTAAAAAAGTAATTTTGTTTGACTTTATCACAGGGCTTTAATGATTTTGCATATGAAAGGGTGCAGATACAATGGGTTAATCCAATAAAATCAGTTCATTTTTATAAGAATTAAATATTTTATTACAATCTATTCATATACTGATGGTATTGAATTGAGAGTTACTTTGATAATTACATAAAATATCAAATATGAGTGTGTAGGATAAATCGCTACTTCTGATCATTCGGTCAAAAATGAAATATTCAAACATATTTAGAAAAAGAAAATGTCTAAACTAAAACAAATTGTTAATGTTATATTACATTTTGTAAAATAAATAGTAATATTAAAAAAATCTTATCATGGTTATATATTACTGTTAATTATCTTGCACTGCCATACCAATTGAAGAAACAAACAATCTAGACATAGCATGCACCCTCCAACTCAAGAAAGAATGACCATTCCATTTACTTCCACCCCAGAGTAGAGGCGTAGAGGCATGTTAGTAATTTTGCAACTCGCATGTGATATGGGATATGGGGCAATGTCACGTGCAAGGGAGGGGATAGTATGACTCCTCAAATTTTATTACTTTGTTTGTGTCCTTCAAATTCAAGGTCACACAAAGGGGTCATTTTGTTCCCTTCCCTGGGCTGTTTTAAGATCTTTAGGAAAGAATGAAGAGAAACTTCTTGGTCCTAATTTAGCCATAGTATCTTGATCGGAACTTAAGTTCTTGCAATATTTTGTAGAATTGCAATAATGCTATAGTGCCGATTTGATCAAAGCTTTTTCTTAATTATGAATTAGGCATTTTATTTTCCAATTACAATTAAAGGATTTTTTGTAAAGCTATTTTAGTGCATGATTTTTTGTACATCGAATGAAGTTTAGGGGGTGCGATGGCACCCCGATATTAAACCTTTATAATTAATTGGCCTCTGATCAAGGAGAAAATCGTGGTGAAATTGAGATATTTTTAAATGGTCCTTCAAAATTCATTTTTTAATTTGAGAATCACACAAGGGGTGAAGATTCTTTGAGCTGTACATTGCAGGTCAACACAATCCCGATCTACTCGTCCTTTTTCAAGCCCATTCCTTCTACGGGTAACGAAATAAGGAGTTAGGTTAAGTGGCTTAAAAATCTGTATTAATGAGGCAAGAAGAATGTCATAAAAAGCTTAATTTTGTTTGCTGATTTCCATCGATATTGATATTAAGTAAAAAATAGATTTTACAATAATTAATGAAATTTAAGTTTTTTTTTTTTTTTTTTTTTTTTGAACTCGGTGAAACTGCCATTTAAAAATAATTTAAACGAGATACTTCATGGGGGGTGCGGTCGCACCCCCCGCACCCCCCCTAAATCCGCGCCTGACTAAGATTTATACGTTATCAGATGTCATTTTCTAATAGAATGAGAGGCGACTGCAATTTTTGGAACCAATTTTCGGCCATTTTCGCCACGGCAGACCAGTGGATTCGTAATCTACTCACTTTTCTCCAATCTCTATAAAAAATTCAGAATGATGTTCGATGAGGTCCAAAAATTGCAGTTGCCTCTCGGACTAATAAATCTACTGGTTAAGTTCCTGAACATTCTTTATTTTGCACTTCAGTTTCCTTTATTTTAGTTATTGCAATAAACTATCAATGATTTATGGAAATCAAGTTCACTCAAAGGAGATATAAACAGTAGATTCAGAAAAAATTTCATGTAATTACGTTAATTATTATAACAAGTTAATTACTAAAATGTGTAAATAAGATTATTTAATTCATGAAATTACTTATTAAATATGAATATTTAAAAATAATAAAATAAGTAAATTATTAAAAGTATTTAATTAACAAATTAATTATTGGAAATATTTTATTACAAATAATTATTAAAAATTTTAGTAATGTTAATTTGGAAAATTTTGGTTGGGCCTGGCGTCAAAGAAATAATTCTTATCCATATCTGCCACAGAAAAAAATTGAAAATAGATCCGCGCACTAACAAATTCGGTACCGTTAATTTTTAATATAAGCCAGTGAAGGAATGCTTGACAGTAATCTTAAGACTCTCGTTGTGGATGATATATATACCATAAAGTAGCAAAATCCAAATTATGTCTCAAGTTACAAAATACTTGTGCAAATTTGAGGGTTAGCGCAGTTTTTCTATAAAGTTTAAGATAGAAGTGTATATCCCTTTTTTGCAGTTTAATCGAAACGTATCATATTCCATTTATCTAAAATGAAGCCTTATGTTGACTAAAAATAGTGTTTAATAAGCTTCATTTGTTAAAGTCTTTCTATTATCTAGATTATATAATCTACAAGGCGATTTAAAAATAACGGAACTTTTGAAATATCGATAATTCACAACTGAAAGTCGTGAAATTTTTCTTTCAAAAATTGAAGAAAAATTGCAGTTCTGCAGTGATGAAATATCTTTTAACTGAAAAATTAATGGCAAAAATCAGCTAGAGGGAGTTATTAGTATATCAATAAAATTTAACAAAAGTTATCAATGAGAGGAAGATTCCAAGTTTCCAAAGAAATTCCTAGAAAAAATCGGATTTTTTCCATTCAAAGAAAAAATTGTTTCATTGACTGATTAATTTTTTTAAAAGTCTTATTATGTTTGGGTATTGGTTTGTAATAATACATCAACATAATGCGCATAATACAATGCTATGAATATGAAGCAAGTTACAACTTAATTATCAACACATATTAATATCAATACTTAACAGCAAATAAGTACATTTTATGCCCATAAAAGAAATATATTCTTTAAGCATTTATATATTTAAAATGTTTCAGTGTAATATTCTATTTTCTGGAATTAGAATCAAAGGAAAAAAGTGTCTTTTAAGATGGCTGTTTAGGTATACATATCAATCTAAATAACCCTATGCAAATCTCAAAATTATATGCAATTAAATCAATAACTCTTTGTAACAAAATATTTGAAGGGATTGTTATTGGCCTTATATGCAAAAGCAGTAATTCTTATATCACAGAGGATGATGTTGCAGAAAGCTGTAAATTATACTTGATGCTCGTTGAACACACCTTCACTTATTGGATCTCAGTGGACGCAGATTGCACGAGATGTAATGTAAAATCTTGGAGATTGCTTGGAGACGCTGTAAAATATACTTGATGCTCGTTGAAACCCCTTTCACTGATTGAATAACAATGGACGCACATCGCACGTGATGTTATGTAGAATCTTTGAGACTAACCTAGGATGTGTATCAACGAGAGAAAGCCACTCACTTGAATCCAGGATATCATGAGGGTTGGTGACTATGAATTTTTGCACAGTGGTAAGCAGGTTTTTATCACTGTGCTGATCCGCTAGCACTAACATATCGCACGCATTGTCTAACGTTAGGTGGGATACCAAGAAGGATGAGCATTTACACAACAATGAAGACACCTGATATTTGTCGGCTGCGGCATACAATTTCGCATCTTCTTCATAACCGTCCTTGGATATCACACCAGAATACATGAATCGCATAAGCCTTAATCCAGTATTGAAGTCTATATCGGAAATGTTAACTTCGCCACTATCCTTTTCTTTCATGTCGTGATGGAACATACTTGAAAATACTGGCGACCAAGCAGCCAGGACAGCCTTGTGCACACTTAATATGTTGGGATCGAAGCAAAGATTTACGTCACCGTTGTCTTTGATGAAAAAAGATACGCGAAATAATGCATCCATTTCATGGCTTAACAATCCCATGCCGAAGATGGACAAGTGCTCCGGCTGAATTGGGGTCATACCATTCACTGAATTGAAATGTTGGCCATTGGAAATAGCAAGATTCAGTCGTAAATGCAAACCACTTTCTGTGTCCTTAGAGCTGAAATTAAACCGGTGTGGAAAATTATATTCCTTTTTACTATTTGTGACTGAAAAGAGTAGCATTTGTTTTTGTTTACGTTTCAGATGGTTTTTGTCCAACCCTGAAGAAGTAATGCAACTCATTAAAATATCCTCGTCCAATGAACTAAGACATTGAATTCTAATATTTACCAAAGTATCTTGAACAGTTGTTTTCAAAGAAACTTTTACTAAAAAACGAGCACATTCAAAATTAATGTTCCCGAAGAAAATAATGTTATCATTTAGCGCAGCGTTAGCATCAGTTTGCCAGCAAATGATTCTGCGAATAACTTTTATCCGCGTGGTTATGGAGGCTAATTTTGTCAAACGAATAACGTTGTTTAATTCTTCAAGCCCACATTTCTCGACTATTTCGTAAAACTCAGGCAGGCTTTCTTCGGGGAGTACATCCAATTTCCCACTATATATGTACTGGAGCAAAGTTTGTAACACTGGAGTCGATATATTGTCGACTTTCACTCGCTCGACCATATAATTTTCGTCGGCTAATTTAAGATCTTCATGAAATTTAGGAGCTCTTTTTAGGAGAAGGAATTTATGCACCAAGAATTTTTTGTCTCCACTGTACAGCGTGAGATCACTGCATTCTCCACTTGAAAACAATTTGCTGATTTTCTGCTTCAGTTCTGTTAGATCTTCAGTCAGTTGGTGCGGAGGATCCGAGAAAATTATTCGGCATCGTAAAATAAGAGCTCCCTTTGACATGAAACCCTTATTTACGATGAGGTCACTTTTGTTCAGGGAAGTAAACAAAGGAACATTTTGAATTTTACCCGTCGGTCCTGCAAGTGACACTTCGCAACTGAAATGTCCGTCAAATGATCCATCCAGACGGACACATTTATAATTTAAGACGTGTTTACCTTTGTCCGAAATTCGAGTATAAATACTCAAGTACCACAATGAATGACAGGGATTACCCGCGGAGAACAAGGGACTTCGAAGTTCCTTATAATTGCAGCTGGAAATATGACGTTTCGTTGAGTATTTCTTACTATATAATGGGGGGTGAAAAGTTTCGTGCCACATGAAGTCGCAGTTTTCAATCCTCCAGGTGAATTCAATTTCTTCGTCAACTCCAGACGAGTTCATCGTAAAAGATCTGAGGTGAACAGCAACAGTTAACCTTCAGGCGATCAGTAACGAAAGTGGCGAGGCGTTCGCCTTCACCGATTCTAACCTCAGCGAAGATAAATTGTTTTTCAGTTGAGGATATCTAGTTCAAATCGGATTGCATGATTGTGACGAGCACTAAAAAACGAAACGAAATACTTTTTTTTTCCAGTAATTTATCTTTTTATCGGTATCATAGCATTATAAATCAAGCATTAAGAAAGCTAGCTCGCTTTGATTACGTAAAACGATAACTTTCAAAGAATTCTTCATGAAGAAAAAATTATGAATTATTAATCCGTAATTTTTTTTTAGTTGGAGGTAGTATATTACTTTCAATTATTCATACGTTAACGTAAGATAGTGAAAGTGTTGTATTTTGTAAAAAATAAAATAATAACAATCGATTTTTTTTCTTTTTTTATTTATTATATTTTTGTGTGTGTGCATTTTTACGCGTTTTGGAACGTGCCGAGTTTAAACTAGGATTGAGGAATAACGTGCAACTTTCAATTACAGGCAAGTATGGCGATGTTATTTTTTGCGATAATTCTTGTCTGAGTCTTTTAAAAAAAAAAAAAAAAATCACCAAAATTGTGATTTTGGCGATGTACTTTTCTATAATCTTTAAATTATCCTTTATTATAAGTGAAACTGAGGGGAGAAAAAAAATCGTTGATGAAGTATGCTCAAGGAAAGAACTCTGTGTTGAAGGCATTCGTTTTTCAACTTTTTACGCCATTAAAGCATTTTTACGTGAATTTCGGAGGTGGGGATGTTTAGAACACCTGAAGAGGCATTAGCACAGCGATTTTTCTCATAATCGTTGGAGCCGTTTCTTAGCAATCATTGAAAAACATAAATTTTTCAATATCAGATACCTTTCTGCGCAGGCGTAATTTTGACGAAAACCTTAATGGTAGGTCCCATGGCCGCCACTAACCCTCACCAAATTTGAACATCGTAGGTCAACTTGTTTGGGAGTTATGCTGACCGACCACACACACTTTTTCTATATAACTTTTTTGAAATCAGGATGTTCCAAAACGTGGGGAAATGCAAAAACAAAAGATTTTTTTTTTTTGACTGAATGCTATACTTTCATACATATGGGTGATTGAAAGTAAAAATTATGGATTATTAATCCGTATTTTTTTTTACTTGGAAGTATTTAAAGAGTACTATTATTTTCAATTATCTATATGTTAACATAAGATAGTAAAAGTGTTTTTTTTTTTAATAATAATCTTTCTCTCTCTTTTTTTTTTCATTCTACCCGTTTTAGCACGTGAAAAAAAGTGGTCTAAAATGTCTGTCTATGGTCAGCATAATTCCAGAACGGATTGACCACTGATATTCAACTTTTGAGCACGGGTCACTGGTGGCCTTGGGAAGTTTTAGTCAAAATTACGCCTGAGCAAAAGGTACTGATATTGAAAAATTTATGTTTTTCAGTAATTGCCAAAAAAAAAAAAAAAAAAAAAACCCGATTCAAACGATTTTGATCAAAATCGTTGTGGTAATGCCTTTTAAGGTGTACTGAACAACGCCAACTCCAAAATTTCCGTAGAAATGTGATAAAGGCGTAAAAAGTTTAAAACCGAATTTCTTTAACAATGAGTTTATATTCCTTGAGCATCGCCCGTCAATGGCTGTTTATTTTCTGTTTCACTTACAAGAAAGGGTAATGTAATATTTATAGAAATGCATATAGTCAATGAAAATATGAATACGAAAACGGTAAACTACTCTAATCCAAGCCAAATATAAATGCAGTGACCAGTATTAAGTGTAATTGAAAGGTGTGCGATTTAACACACCCTTAGATATTTTCTTTTGAACTACTTTTAAGTAACTAAAATTAATTGTGTGGAATTACAGAGCATTAAATATGCTTTTTTAAAATGATTAAAAATTTCTAATTGAAAACGTTTATTATTTTGTATATGATTTATTTCAAAGTAAAAAAAAAGTTTTTTTTATGTATATTTATTTTCTACTTTGTAGTCTTAAATGTCTCAAGTCACAAACATTAGGGGAAGGTGTTGCTCCTTTGACCATTTTGTAAAGTTTCATTATTTTCTTAAATTGAATATTAAAAAAAGCTAAATTCAATATTCTTATTTTAACCTAATCAATATTATCTGATTTATCATACATAATTTTTTCGACCGACGTCCTAGTTTTGCTTCTATTGTATTTCATTTAATTAAAAAAATAATATTGTGGTTAAAGATACAACATATAGTTGTACTTTTGACCATAGGTTGCTGACCAGTTAATTAAACAACCCTACAACGAAGGAAACTAGGGGTGTGGAACATCGCACAACTTTCAATTACACTATAACATTGGTCCTTGCATTGAAATTTATGGTGTTATTTACTCTTTTCATATTTTCACTCATTTAAATAAAAATAGCCAGTTTGGCGAAACGCCTGGGGAAATTGGCTATGTTATCGATAGACATAACATTTTCCCTCCTTGTGCTTGAAACAAAAACAAAAAATCATCGTTGATGGGCAACAATTAGTGGCAGAGAGCTCTGTGTTAAAGGTACTCATTTTATAACTTTTTACGCTTTTATCGCATTTTTACTGGAATTTCGAAGGTGGGGACAATTAGAACACCTTAAGAGGCATTAGAACAGAGATTTTAATTTTATTTTAACAATCATGTTTTCAGTAATTGCTAAAAAACGGATTGATAGAGCCGTTTTTTAGCAATTACTGAAAACATGACTGTTTAATGATTTCAACCTTATGCGCATGGGTAATTTCGACGAAAACGATAATGGTAGGTCTCATGGCTACCACTAACTCGCACACTAAATTTGAACATCGTAGGTCAATTTATTCTTGAGTTATGCTGACTTCGTACATACAGGCATACATATAGACATTTTTTCTAGACCACTTTTTTGAAATCAGGGTGTTCCAAAACGTGGAGAAATGAAGAAAAAAAGAAAAAAAAAGGAGAAGAAAAAATCATTGATGATTTTTTAAAGCCGAATGCTATACTTTCTCCCTATGTAAAGTGCAAATTAAAAAGCATGTTACAGTTTTATGAAAAACGCAAGGGAGTTCCAAAATATTTGTTAATTTGTATAGCTGCTATGTCGAATGATTAAAATATATATATATATATATATATATATATATATATATATATATATATATATATATATATATATATATATATATATATTAGCCGATTTTATTTTCGTTCTTCTTTGTTGGAGTTGTGCGGGGTTTCTCAAATTAGAAATAATGTACCAAATATGATGCAACACTCCCTAATTTGGAGATATTTTTTCACAGATCTCGCAAAATTAGAGTGTTATTTTTTTTTTGCGAAATTAAAATATAACAATGTTGCAGGTACATTATACAAACTCGTCAAAAATTGTAATCAGTGAACAATATTGCAAAGTAATGGAGAGTAGTGTGGTTTCCCTCAGCGCTATTTTACAAAGTAGATCAGCTCTTGAGAGAACAGTGTGCAAGTGCTATGACACAATAGACTATCATTACGAGGAATTTATTTCCGCGTCCAATACCATAAATATAAATGCCTTATCCCTAAATCACAAGGAACTGGACCCCCGTTCAGGCACATCCGAATACCCATACCGTATTTACGTTACCAGTGTACACCGTACATGTAGTTTCAAATTGTTTCGAAAATGAGAATAAATGGATTATCAAGTTTCTAAAATTTTGACAGACAACTTTAGTAGACACTCTTCATATAAGATCATATTCTGATTAATAAAATTAATCCGACAAAAACATTAATGAACTGATAGGAAATTAAGCCATGATACAATGATTCTATGATGATTCTATATTCAACAAGAATTTCAGTACATAAATTGGAAATTAAACAAATTATAGTTGATGCTTCCAAATGCAGTGTTTTCATTATCTATAAGTGTCGCAGAAAATTTGCATGCGCTTTAGTAATTACGCAGATGGAGTTTATATGATACTGACGACGGCAGAAAACGTATTAATATTGCATTTATCCAACTAACAGATATTTATTAATTATAAATGCGTTCTACCATAGTAGTATGTCAGTAGATATATATTGTGCATTTGAAAATACGTGTGGCCCTCGTGAAGCCCTTGCGCCAGAAATCTAATGAAAATACGTGAGTTAGTGTAATTTGACCATTTGTTACTCTCATAATATAACTCTTTTTGTACATTTAAAGTGTTTTTTAGTTTGACACACCCAATGGTAATTGAGAGCGTTATTAACTATTTATTTAATTGTCCACCACATGCATTTCTATTACGAATATTAAGGCTTTGTCAAAATGATGCTTTATATATATCATGGTACAGTTGACATTTAGACAAGAAAAATGAATGTAGGGATAGGAGACTCAATCAAGACATTTGCTGAACTTTATACAGTATAAAGTAAGTGATGTTTTGTATTAAATATGAAATTTTAAATTATAGAAATAGTTTTTATTGCAGACTTATCGATGCTGGAAATTAAAAGTATATTAAATTTATGGAAAGCGAAAACTTTCTATTATTTAGTATCGGGGGGGGTAGGCTTGGGCGATGCATCGGCAAAAACCGGTGTGAAATCAACATCGTCAAGCCGGTGTCATTATTTTCTCAAAACCGATACATCACGATCTTTTCTGACGATACTTGCCTAGCACTTCAAGGACGAAGAACCGCGCCACGATTCATGCGCGGTGTTCCTAAGATACTATAGAAACCGTCGACACCACGCCGTTTGAAACGAGTTCAATTTGCTTTTGCGCGGTACTTCATCAGCAAGATCACATCGTGATAATCCTATCCACCCTGCTCTGCATATGCGCGATGTTCCCAATATTGTATAGAAACATAGTGAAACCGTCGACATCGGGCCGCTTGACAGGTGGTGCCAGCAGTCTAGTAATATTGGAGATTCGATAAAAGAAGTATTCCTTTTAATGTTTGAACATTATTTATGTTGTTCTTTCAACTCTTGGAAAACATTTTGATTTTTATTTAATAGTCATCAGATATAAGACCTTGATATCTATTTTTGGGCATTTCCTACACTTTTTGTGTTTCATTTTTGATTTTTTTTTTCATTATTTCTCTAACTTGAAAGAAATAAAGTATTACACTTTTGTATTTTGAAATCTTTTCTATTAACTTCAAGATTTTTTTTATCTTGCTATTATTTTATTTTGCTTTATTTATTAACGCAAGGGGATTTCTGTATTCTGGCGTGGTAATTTCTGTCTAGTTCTTACCCAGTTAAGATAATCTGATTATTAATTACTATGAGCTGTTTGTTATATCTGCCAAAATCAATGTGAACTAGTGCATAAACTAATCACAGTTGTTTCTCTAATTTGATTGCTTAAATATTTATAAACGATTTTTTTCCCATCCACTTTAAGAATTTCCTCTTTGGTCTCGTAAGTTTTTCAGTTTGTACAATTTGAATAAAGTTTATTTCCATAAGATTACTTACTCAATCCAACATTGCTTCTTAAAATGCGAAAATGCAGATTTTTTTGTCACAAAATAAAGATCATTAGAATTTTAAATATTAAACAATAAAAATAAAGTTAATGCATATTAGTTATATTGTATATTGTAAGAAATCAAATATTCATTATTAAGTATGTTTTTGATTTAATAATTGAGACTATCCAATAATTAAAGTAACATGTGCACCGCCAGGAAGTGCACTTGTCTTCCACCCTCCGCCCCCCCCCCCCCCCCTCCCTTCTCCTTCCCTGGAAAATAATAAAGTAAAATTTCATTAAGATAGGGAAATTGAAAAATCAAGATTAAACCAAAATAATAATAATAATAACCGGCTTATAACCCCTTGGGTGCTTTGTGTATCCTCCTGAAAATAATTCGGTCGCTGCTCATGTTATTTAAAATAAACTTCTTAAAACTATAAAAAAATTAAAATGACTCTAATAAGATTTTACAAAGCTAAGTAAGCATAACTTTCGGCTATATAGCGTGTTATGAAAATGTTGTTTAGTAGTATTTTGTTGTAGTATTTTTGTTTTGTAGTAAAAAAAAATATATACACATAGTTAGCATCGCGATGTATCGTGACATCGTGATGTTTGCTTCCCGATATATCACGATGCAGAAATGTTAACATCGCCCAGGCCTATCGGGGGGTCGAAATTTGAGGTTGCCCAAGACAAATAGATTTTTAAAAGGGCAACTTAAACACAAATTTCAGTTGTCCTCTTTGCAACCAGAAATTTAATTTCTATTTACAGAAATTAAGATATAGATTCACAATCCGATCTTTTCTTGCTGCTGACTATTCAAGTACATATTTGCGCAATTATTTTATGGATAAACGTTTATTAAATCATTCTAAAAACTGTAAAAGCAATTTCTAGTGTTCACATACTGTAACATTGAAAAATTAAGGGAGATTGTTTATTTTAAACTTCATTTACTCAGAACTATGTTTTTGATGTACCTTTCCCTCGGGGACTAGAAACAAAATTTAAACACTGAAATATTCATTAAATATTTCTACTTACTTTAACATGGGCTTTTAGAAATATTTGCCCATGAAAAAAAGTTATTCAACTTTGAATATTAAAAAATGTGTTTTTTTGGTAATGTGTTATTAAAAAATTAATTTTTTAAGTAACTGGGCAATATTTTTGAAAAAGCTCACTTTAAATTAAGAAACACTTGATTTATCACTACAAAATATTTTAATTCAATATCTCTTATCTATATCTACATGGAAAATATCTTCAATATCTACATGGAAAATATCTTCAATATCTACATGGAGAAGGTACATTAAAAATCAAAAGCGTTGTACTGAGTAAATCAAGTTTAAAATACCCCCCCCCCCTCTCTCTCTACCCTAATTCATAGTATTCCTGCAGCATATGTCTCTTTGCTGTTGATACTTCGGATATAGGTATTGCGAAGTGTTATACAATATCACTGTAAACGTCATAAAAGCCGCTATTTGAAACAATTAAAACCTCAAAATGGACATTTTTCATACGTTTCGATTCCCGGTTGCCTTTACTTGAGTGATTGCTCTTAGGGCAATCATAAATTATTACAAGATTCGACCCTGTTTAGTATTTATAACTGTTAGGTCCCCAATTTTGATTTTATAGATTAATCTGTTTATATATATGTTATGGCTAATTTAATAAACTTCCTATTATGTAAAATTACCGGTTATTTTATAAAATAACCAAAAATATATGTTAACTAGGGGGCTCCGCCCCCTGCTCGCTGACGCTCACCAACCCCCTGGATTGCTATGCAATCCCTTTGGCTCGCTTTGCACGCCTTAAAGTGAAGCATTTAAAATATGCCCTAGCAAAAAACTATTTCAGCTGCCTAATGCCATGAAACTGAAAACGTTTTGTTCTTTATGAAGAGCCAGAATGCTTGCCACGTCATTATCCTACTGCTGTCGAGACGCGTTAAGCAGGGTCAGTGTGGCAACGTGGTAGAAAGATCTTGGAAAACAACACAAAGAAACAGCATCGTACATATATTTAAAAAAGATTCGTATTTCATTGAACAATTATAATTTACGGGCTGGTTTCGTATGAAGCGCCAAAATAATTAAAGTTGCTTATCGAAATTTCTTAACGAAGCAATCATATGTTCTCATAATCTTTTTTGCGATACTAAGAAAAGAAAATAAGACAGTTAAAGGCCAATTATCCGGCATTTAATCAACCGGAATATTTTGAAGATCAAATTTGGCGATAAAATTAGCCCTATTTCGCCAAAAAATTTTTTTTTTAAATTTCATGTGATTTTGAAGTTGAGTGGGTGGTTTTATTCGTTATTTTGATAGTTTTCAATTCGTAATAGCTGAATTTGCACTAATTAGAAATGAATATAGGTTCAGATTTACTGCACAATGCCTCTTAGCGACTTTTGAAAGTTGGCGATTTAGGCAACCCGGTGACCTCCGGAACATATGTTCCAGCAGATAACTTTTCCGAAAAATCTGGTTTATTCGAAATTCTAATCCAAAAGCGATGTACACATCTTTGATCTATTTATTCTTGCATCATCGTAACTATTAAATCAATACGTTTTAAATAGGCAATAATTTCTATATGTAGACTGTAATAAGAAAAAACAAAATATAGCGAATCCAAGTTGTTGCTGTTGCCAGATGTATTAGTCAAATTTCAAAAGATGTATTGTGATTGGCTGGATTGCTGAATTTGCAAATTCGTGCATACAGTATATTTAGAAGATTTTGTGATTGGACGTTTGAAGTTGCCATTTTGCTCACAGAAATACAGCCGAATTTGGACGTTACGCAAGAGAATTATATATATATATATATATATATATATATATATATATATATATATATATATATATATATATATATATATATATATATATATATATATATATAGATATGACAATTTAAACAATAAATCATTTACTTTTGTTGGTTATTTCATAAAATACCCGATGCAAACAGCTAATATGGTTAATTTAATAGGTATATAAAAAAATAATAAAAAAAATAAATGATTTTATATATTAACAAAATCACTGCGGCTATTATAAATAATTTTCCTATTGGGGATAATAATAACTAAAATTGTAGATTCGTCTAAAATTAGGTAACAAACAAACTTTAAAAATAAAAATCCCAAAAACAGTGTTATCACTGAAGAAACGCTCAAGCATAACAAAGAGGAAAACGTCCACAGTAGAACTACGAAGAATCAAGTATTTATCGTATTTATTGTGGGTTAACAGTTAATATGCATAATAGCTGGTTAATGTAATTAATTTAAGATAAATACAAAAATATTAAACCACGTGGTGCTTTTTTATTATGTATAATAACTGGTTAATTTGATAAATATTAAGAAACTGTTAATAATTTGTCATATTAACCCATAGCTATTTTGTAAAATAACCAGTTGTAATGTATTACATCCAAATTAATCAAATTAGCCGTAACTTATACATAAATACTAATGTATAACATTTTAAATACATATGTGTATTAGAGAGCTTTTAACATCAAATCTACTGAGCCAATTTAAATCGTTTTTTTTCTAAAATTAACTTATATGTGTGTGTAGCGAGAAAATCTGCGGGGTGTTAATTAACTCAGTTGCAGTCATCCGATAGAATAGAAACTTGGCGGATAGATTCGTTGTCAAAGACGATACTTTTTGTCGATTTTTTTTTGGGGTGGAGACGTTACACCATGGCATAGAATCAGTAGTTTTCTCCGTAGTGGTCAAATACTATGAAAAGTCGATGGTAGTTAAAAATCGTGCATTGCATAAAAGGTATTTACATTAAAAACATTGCTTTTATGGGTTAATTTTTTTTATCCTTCCATCACGTACTACGGCATTAAAATGAAGATTTAATTCATTCATAATTATCTGTCATATGACATAAGCGTGAGATTAAATTCATGGTAACTCACGAGTTAAATTTGGGGATATAGAATTGTTAGTATTTCTAATTTTAAATACAGGTATGTGGTTTGTTCCATTTGTATTTCTCTAGTAAACTATTTTCAAATCAGTAAAATGAGGAAACATCTATATTCCTTAAGCCTAACTTTCAGCTCAGCTTAAAATGTAGCAACTACTGTATACTGCGAAAAGCTTATCAATGATGACTTAAACATCCTACAGGATTACTTACAATAAGTTCGCAGAGAAAACTGAATACTGTCAAGTCAAAACGCTACTCTCACCAATTGATATAAATTAGACGAATCATCAACCCCAGATGCGCAAATCTCCTAGCCATCAATATCTGTTCGACACTGGCCAATCCCGATCGTTGTCGACTGGTTGTTACTACGGGTCTTGGCCAATCTCGCACCGTGGTGGGTGGGTTAAATAAAGAAGAAGTTTTGAAATGTTGATGCAGAGTTTTAAAATTGAAATGTAGTGTTATGATGAAGGACAGAGGGGCAAAAAAAATGTTTTGTAACGGTTTCGACGTGTTTATTTAGAAGAAGAAAGAAAAGAAGAAAAAAAAAAAAAAACGTGTGTATATTGGCATGATGTTCGATATTCGTCATAGACTGGTCAATCTTTCTAAAGCACCTATTTTCGATATTGCGCAATACCGTATAAGGCAGGCCGACCGAACGGTATAGTGGTTAGCTAGCGTGCTAGCTTCTAGGACGCGAGGTTGCGGGTTCCGAGTCCCGAGTTAGGCATGGGTGTTTGAAATTGTATGTTGGCTTGTCTAATGACGAATGTTTCGGAGCATTATAACCCTCGTGTTGCTGACGGCGGCAGATAATCTGAAAACAACCAACCAACCAACCAACCGTATAAGGCAGCGTTTGCCACTAACTTTTAGAGACGGGCCGTATGACTTATGTTGGAGCTTTTCTTGGCCCGCATACACCAGGATATTTATGTTGTATGATGAAGGGGTAAAAGTGAAAGAGGCCAATTAAATGGACAGCAGGTTTATTCGTGCATTAGATAGAAATAGGTTCTTAAACCCAAACTAGGAGAGGCAACTTCCACGTCCGTTTACCTCCACTCCTTCGATCATACTCTCTCTCTGGCGACGAAGTCGCCGCTAGGGGATTACATAAGCAGCGCCCTCTACATCAATGGAGATAAGACACTCCGCCATCCTGATTGAGGAGGACCACCGACTCATTGATATATACTAAACCTGTAAATAAAGATATTGAAAAATACACCACAATAATAAAATTTAAACAACATTAATGTCTTGAAGATCACAATGTGTGGTTCTTAAAAATTTAAAGTCTGTGGAAAAAGTTCTTGCACCATGAAAAGTTTGTAGAAAGGGAAAAAAAAGTCTCTCTTTAAAAAGTTTGTGTGAAAGAAAAAAAAATCTTCTTTCAAAAGTCATAAAAAGAAAAAAAAAAGTATCTTCTTTAAAAAGTTTGTATGATGGAAAAAAAGTCTCCTTTCAAAAGTTCATAAAAAGAAAAAAAAGTCTCATCAAAGAAAAAAAAAAGTCTCTTCATTCAGAAGTTCATAAAAAGAAAAAAAAAGAGTCTTCATTCAAAAGTTCATAAAAAGAAAAAAAAAGGTCTCTTCTGTAAAAAGTTCTTGTAGAAGAAAATTGAAGAAACTTAAGTATCTTCCCAGCACTTCATCATAAAGATTAATATTTTAGCTACTAAAAGTTCACGAAAAACAATCTGCATAAATCTTTGAATAGCAGACGGTGAGTTGCATAAGTCATAAGTACTTTCGGAAATTATTCCATCGATGTATTTTGGCTTGAAGATTGGAGTTTCAACTGGTAGGAAAAGCTTCATTTGAAAATTTGTACTTTCCATTTTCTTTGGCTTGTAAATCTTGACCTTATTCATAACAGTATTCCGTAAATTATCGTCGTTAATGTGCAAGAAATCCGCTTCGTTTAAACTCACGCTATCCCCAATCGTAAACAGAAAAGGTAAACAGTCAACGTGTGTTTCTGTTTGTTTACATTCTCGACCATGAGCTTCTGGTTTTGAGCCTTTTCCTCCGTCTTCTGTTCCAACACACACTTCATCGGGATCTTCCAATGATCGTTCATCTTTTCTCATGGGGACATTAAGCCCCGCCTCCATCAACGAAGAGCCCGTGTTTTCCGTTGAGTTATCCTTTGTATGACCTTGACACGTGCCTTCTTTTTGAGTTTCCGGAATCGGAAGGATTTGCGAAGTATTTGAAATTTCGTTATTTCTTTCAGCAGGAAAAGTGATATATTCCTCCTTTTTTAAAGCAACATAGCATTTTTTTCCCGTGTGGATTTCGAATCGGTTTTCAATCGGAAGTGGGACTAGCGTTTTTATGTTTTCGTTTACATTAGGTGGTGTTATTGAGTTAGCACAAATAATATCAGAGGGTTCTGCAGTTACTGGAATTTGGATTTTGTTCTCTAAATGAGCTAGTTTTATTTTAGCATCTAACTGTGCAAGTTTAATCTTTTCGATTTCTTTTTGCTTTTCATTCTTAATTTTTTCGATTTCATTCTTAATTTTTTCGATTTCTTTTTGCTTTTCATTAGCCTCTTGGGTTTTTCTATCAGCTACAACTGTTGTTATTAAATCTTGAACGAAATCTGGATCTTTAACGAAAGCTTCACTTTTTTCGATTAAGTCTTTTAATTTTAGAATTGTGGCACCATCCGGTACAACGATATCTAACTCAGCGGCGACAAATACGCGATCTTGCTTTCTGATGTTTCTAAACATAATTAATAATAAGATGGATCCTACCTGCGTTTCTTGATTTTACTTCGCTTTTGGAGCTGTATCCGTTTTATGTTGTTGCTCTTTCGAAGAGTACTCGTTGCTTCTGGTTTCTGGTTCGTAGTAGTTGGTCGATGTGGAATAACTTTGCTGACTTCGTTGAACTTCTGCTTGACGGCTGAAGTGGGACTTGTTCGACGAAGCGACAGTGTTGTGGTTGCAGGTTCGAGTTGGCTCAGGATTCTGTATTCTTGCTGGCTATGTGGAATAACGATGCTAGCTTCGTTGAACTTCTGCTTGACGGCTGAAGTGGGACTTGTTCGGCGAAGCGAGTGTTATGCAGTTGTATAATGACGACGCTGGTTGATGAGTTTTCCTTTTATTTGTAGATTCCACTGGTGGTCGCTGACTGCTGCGGTAATTCGTGAAGAGGATTTTGGTTTGACCTCTGGATGCGTAGAAGTAAAGGTTTTTTTTTCGTGAAGAGGATTTTGGTTTGACCTCTGTATGCGTGGAAGTAAAGGTTTTTTTTTTTTCGTGAAGAGGATTTTGGTTTGACCTCTGGATGCGTGGAAGTGCAGTTTTTTAAATATTTTTTTCATCGTATTCTCGCGGGTAAAAAGCACGGCGAGCCCCCATGTTGTATGATGAAGGGGTAAAAGTGAAAGAGGCCAATTAAATGGGCAGCAGGTTTATTCGTGCATTAGATAGAAATAGGTTCTTAAACCCAAACTAGGAGAGGCAACTTCCACGTCCGTTTACCTCCACTCCTTCGATCATACTCTCTCTCTGGCGACGAAGTCGCCGCTAGGGGATTACATAAGCAGCGCCCTCTACATCAATGGAGATAAGACATTTATCTTTAATTATTATCGATTTAAAAATCTATAGTCTTTCTGGAGAAAAAATATTGCTTTTTATTTTCTTAATGAAATTACAATTGATATTTTATTCTTTGTTTGTTTTAAATAATAAAAAATAATACATTTCATTATTAATAAATCAAATTCTAAAAAAGAAGTAAACCTATTGTTTTAATGTGACAATGCGACTCGACCTAACTTTTAATAAAAGTATTTAAATTTTACTTCCAAATTACCCGCTTTAGTCCATTGCAGTTGCAAGACGAAATCTTTCAATTTATTTTATGATGGTTGGTTGTATTCAGATTATCTGGCACCGTCAGCAACACGAGGGCTATAATGCGCCGAAACGTTCGTCATTAGACAAGCCAACATACATTTACAAACACCCATGCCTAACACGGGACTCGGAACCCGCAACCTCGCGGTCTAGAAGCTAGCACGCTAACCACTATACCGTTTGGTAGGCTATTTTATGATAGAGTAGAGGTCTTTCGGAATATTTGTTGCAATAAATTTTAATTTTTATAGTTTCTTCGTGCACATAATGGAAAACTCTGTTATGCATAGTTAGTACACATTATTCCGGATAAATTACAATTATGTGAAGAGAAAAAAGGTGCATATCGTGAAATTTGTTTATATATTATATATATATATATATATATTCTGTGGTGCCGGCGGGCCGTAGGAAAATCTTTCGCGGGCCGCGTAGTGGCTAACGCTGGTATAAAGAGTAATTTTACAGTCATTCAAAAACTGAAAGATGAACCTCATGGCATTTGTTATTCTGTTAAAAACTCCAATTTAGTTCGATTTTTCAAACATTCTTCTTTGATCTCCAATATTCTTTAGTCAAATATATTCAAGAAGGTTGGTCAGCCTGTTTCGTAGACATAATGCTTCATTTTTTCAGGCACAATATCTACAGAAGTTTGCTTTAAAATACATGAATTTATAAACCAAGTTTAACAGCAATTATTAAAAAAAAATCATTAACAAAGTTTGAAAGAAATATATAACAGGTGGGTTTTTTAATTATAATTTTTTTTCTATAAGCTAGCTTACAAAAACGTACCAACGTAATATTTACACCACTCAACTCATGTCTTAAAGACATAATGCTCGCGTAATGCAAAAGGGTTTAGCTTGATTCCCAGTATGAACCCACCAAACGGTATCAATGGTGAGGGTGCTAGCTTCTAGACCGCGAGGTTGCGGGTTCGAGTCCCGTGTAAGGCATGGGTGTTAGTAAATGTATGTTGGCTTGTCAAATGGCGAATGTTTCGGCGCATTATAGCCCTCGTGTTGCTGACAGCGCCAGATAATCTGAAAACAACCAACCCAGTATGAACCCTCTGCAAGAGATTTCATTTAAAAACTATAGGCATGAACGTTTCGAACATCAGGCTACCTCGGGTAGAAATTCTTTCCAATTCTAGAAGCAATTGTGGGAAAATTTTATGGTCCTAGTGTAGTTCTTTTTTCACTATTTAATCAAACCAATCTGCAGCCTCGAAAGCAGAAAGTGCCTAAAACTGCGACGTACGTCGCAGAACAATCAGAGTCCTTGCAGAACAATTTTAAGTTTGGAACAAATACCCGCGAGTGAGACAAAGAATTTCAACTACGGGATGACATGTTCTGCAGAACAAAACGACTTTATTGTCCACCCATCCCCTACCCCCCCCCCCCAATTTCCTCGGAACAATTCCCCGAGCTTCAGTTTCTTAGAAAAACTTCCCGCGTTCATAGGGGGATCAATCACGTGTCCGTTTCCCGTTCTGGAGCGCTTTTCTTGCTGAAAGTCATTGATAAAGTTACAAATTTTGAATATATGCCTTGGTTTGAAAAATAATTTTTTTCGTCATTATCATTTTGTAATAAATGTGTAGTATTAATTTTATGTTTTTTTTTTTTTTTTTTTTATATTATACTGGAAATTTTGAAAAAATGTCTGCAGAACATTTGTAACTGTCAAAAGTCCCGTTGCAGAACATGATACATTATTCTGCTTCTGAGTCTGCAGCCTCGCAAGACTTCTCCTTTCCTTGATTTTAGCCATTAAGTATAAGTTTTTGCAGTATCCTGATAAAATTGCATTAAATTAAATTCTATGCAATTTTACAACATTTTGTCTCATTGAAAATAATTTGAGTTTACAACTTAGTGTTAAGTTTCCAGTCTCGAAACGACGATGCAAAGCAATTTGTTAATATCTTAAAACTTTGTTTACTGGACATTCAAATATCTCTAAATAGAATAGTTTGAAATTTATCCAAGTTTTTTCTGCACAGTGTGTAATTTGTTGAAAGTCAATTTGTTGTGTATGTGCAAGAAAGTTTAATAAATACTGCATAAGAGTTTTTTAATCTAGCTTACTCAAATTTTTCTGTACAACAAAGGTGATTAACTTAATTTTGTTAAATATTTTAGCCTGGAAATTTTAGATTTTGTTGCATATCAGAAACGCAGCATTAGTTTTAATTATATCGAAAGGATAACTGTCGCACAACTTTGTTTATTAACAAAAACCGCAGCATAACACACACAACTTTATGATTATGTAAAATCAAAAAGGTGTTAATCTTTGTTTTATACAGTGTTAATGAGTAGTAATATATTACCAGTTTAATTCGAATTGCTTCTGATTTTTTGCATAATTTTAACCCTTTGCACTCCAGGCCTTTTTCGCGTGGAGGAATCAGCAACTCGAGACATTTTAGGTTCGGTTGGTGTTTATGGATTTGCTTCATAGAAACTAAACACAGTCATTGGCCTTGCATCGAATTTCCGCATCACACCTAATGGTCCTCTCGTGGTTTAGCATCCAATTGTGTGGCGCCTGAGAGGCGCCACTGGAGTGCAAAGGGTTAACAATTGCAAGTTTTTTGTTGCATAAGAAAGTTCAATGAAGCATTGTTTTTATTACATTTTTAATCAAGCTTGCTTAAAATTTTCTCTAGCACAAAGTTTCACTGAGCAAATGTTTTAGAGTGTTTTAGATTTTTTTTGCAAATTTGTAATTCTGCATTACTTTCGACAGGTTAAAAAAGAAACTTTTCTTTTAATATCACAAGGAATTGTATCGTCGTTTAAAGTTCTTTTCACTTTAAAACGTATTAAAGCGTGATGAAGACAGAAAGGCAATCAGTTTCTCGCAACCCGGGAGATGTATTGGAAGATCTTGAAAACAGAAATGTTTCACACAAAAAGAGGAATTTGTGTAGAATGCTCAAGATGATGATCTTCCTTCTTTGCTTGACGGGATTTGGATTTCAGGCGACCGAGTTTCTTACCAATTTTTACTCGTACCCGACAGTTCTCAATACGGCAATTGAGAAGATGGAAGAATTCCCTACCCCTGCTTTGACATTTTGCAGCAAATATCTGTAAGTATGAAATTTTCCCCTGAAGACACATATATCTTTATCTATCGATAATATTCACACCGCGTAACATAACCTCTTGTATAACATCTATGTCATTTATCATTCGCAAAAAAAATACATAATTACCACACAGTTCTCAAGATACTTTTGTCGAATTGAACATGTTTTATGACCAGAAGTGGTTAGATAAAAACAATGGTTTTGAACGAGTGGTATTTGCAATGCACAATGTAAGTGGACGATTATAAATCAGGGACATTCAGTCGATGTAATTTTATTTATTTTACAATTTGAATGAAGGAATGCTATGGAACTTGTAGGATACCACCTGCTCAGGCTGGTTGGTTGTTTTCAGATTATCTGTCGCCGTCAGCAACACGAGGGCTATAATGCACCGAAACATTCGTCATTAGACAAGCCAACATACATTTACAAACACCCATGCCTTACACGGGACTCGGAACCCGAAACCTCGCGGTCTAGAAGCTAGCACGCTAACCACTATACCGTTTGGTCGGCACCACCTGCTCAGGAAACCATGTGGGTGGTATTGGCTTCCAGATCGACTTCTTACACCACACGAACTCTTAGAAAGACTTATGGGCACGTCACTTTATCAGATTAAAGTGGTGAGGTATAAAACCATATTCCAATATAAATTTATATGAAAAAATCCAAATAAATAAAGTACTATAATACAGAGGAATATCAGAGATAAAAACAAATTTGTATCTCTATACTCATCGCATTAGCAACATAATTATAAGAAATATAAAATCAGAATACATTTAGTTTGACTATTATAATTGAAACGGAATGGAAACTATATTAAAATACAATGGAAAATGAGGTTCTTACCTCCCTCTCATGTGGTTGACTGAGTGAGGACCCCAAAGAGGTGTTTCTGACTAGAAAGCAGGAAGAATCCTTAACGCATATCCAGGAATCTCAACACCTCCCGAAACCTCGTGGTGGAACCAAAGATACTATAATAACCCTTCCGGATAAAGATGGCAAGCTTCCATAGAGATAATGTAAAATAGTTGAGAGCACATGACGTCATTGCAGGGTTTCTACATTAGCAAGTTTATCGCTCTTTTTGGTTTCACTTGGCGATTACATTTTAAGGTTTCCCAGAAATCTTTTATCCAAAAAAAGAACTGGTTAGCGTGTATAAAGGAAACATGACACCACTCAAAATCATCGATGCGTTATCAATTACAAGATCTTTATTCAAGGCATTCCAAAAAGCGAGTGATAAGAAACCTGCGCAGCGAACGGCGAACAATCTCCCCCTCTCGCCAAGCTTCTCGCCAATATTCGCCACACACCCCACCGGTGAACAGAATGTTCACCCAATTAAACATATAATGCAAATCAAAGCAATGAAATAAACAATCAAATGAAAATAAACAATTAAGATACATACTTAAAGATCTCGCAACAAATCAATTTTAAAATTAATTAATAATGTACTCTTCATTAACATAAATGTGAAAAATAAGAACAAATTAGTTTAAGAACATCATGTAATTTCTAAAGGATAAAGCAATTGGATTGGTTTTCTGAAGAGACCTTTAGAAGTTTTAACTAAACAAGATCTAACATTATTGTCTCTTCCAATATATATCTCATCTTTGATTACCCCAAGTTCCCACAATAATTTTGACTTAACATTCCCTTCAACAATCACCACATCATTTAATTGCAAGTTTTTACGAAGAGATGGGGATTTAAAGTTATTAACAGTCTTTAATTGGAGTAAATACTGTTCTTTCCAGCGTCTCCAAATTTGTTTCAAAAGGAGTGTCTGGTAAGTCTTTCTCCTTTGGTATGATTGCTTAGCCGCTGTAGAGTCAATCAGTTCGATGAAATGTACAGGGTATTTGGAATCACCATAACCTAATTCGAGGAAGTGAGCCGGCGTGAGAGGTTCTGGCTCTCCTGGGTCATTCTCTACATAGGTTAGAGGTCGATTGTTGACGATGACTTCAACCTCTGAGAGAATCGTTGAAAGTTCTTCAAATGTCATAAGTGCCTTGCCAAGTATTTTACGCAGTGGTTCCTTTACAGTCTTAACAAGGCGTTCGTAGAAGCCACCCCACCAAGGGGCACGTTCAACTATGAATTTCCAGCGGATACCTTTGTCTGCGACGAAATTTTGTAACTTGCTGTCTTTCAAGATGTTAGTGAAATACGTTAACTCTCTTTGAGCCGCTTTAAATGTACGAGCATTGTCGGAGTAAATCACTTGGCAATTACTTCTTCGTGCAAGGAACCTTCGAAAAGCAAGTAAAAAACACTTTGTGGACATGTCCGATACTAGTTCCAAATGAACGGCTCGTGTTACAGCACACGTAAACAAAGCGACGTAAGATTTTTGAGTATCTTTACTGTTCTTTACAAGGATTGCACCTGTAAAATCAATACCTACGATTTGAAAAGGAGGAGATCGGGAAATTCTATCTTGTGGCAACTGACCACTCAGTTGATCAGCTGGTTTGGCATTATATTTTTTGCAAATGAGACAGTTGCGAATGACCATTTTAACTAATTGACGGATTTTAGGTACCCAATAATGTTTTCGAAGTTGAGTCAAAGTTGCGGATACACCACAATGACCTATTTCTTCATGTACTCTAGTCACAAGTAACTCGGTAAATTTACACCGTCGAGGAAGAATTACAGGATGCTTTTCACCAAAGCATAAATCTGCTTCGAGCAACCGTCCAGTCATTCGTAACAAAGAATCTTGATCCAAATAAGGCACTAAACTCTTTATTTCCGAGTTATTCTGAAGTTGCTTGTTACTTCTTAAAGCTGATATTTCAGCAGAATAGAATTCGGTTTGAACGTATTTGATCCAAAAATATTCAGCATTTTGTATCTCATCTGCAGTAAGATACAAGCTCAATGATTTATTTAAGTTTTTAACATTGTTCACGAATCGAAAAATCCATGCGGTTACTCTCAAAAGTTTTTTAAGACTGCTGAATCGTTCTATGTCGACAAGAGATTCCTTCGGTTGGGTAACTGCCACATGCACACTGGAACGAAGTTCCAATTCTTCAGAACAAAGTTCCGAATCTAAAATTGGACGATGAAGATTTGGCCAATGGTCAGGTGGTAGTTTAAGCCAAGGTGGACCGTTCCACCACAGTTCGTTTTGCACTAAATTGAGAGCAGATGTACCACGCGAAATGAGATCAGCAGGATTGTCCTTTCCTGGACAGTGTCCCCACCGGATCGGGTCGGAGAGCATTTGGATTTCTTCAACACGATTTTTTACGTAAGGTTTGAATGTTGAAGAATCGCCGCGAATCCAGTAGTACGAAATAAGAGAATCTGTCCAGTAGTAAATGTTGGCGTCGAATCTGAGGCAAGTTGATACCTGTTTAGCCAACCTAGCTGACAATAAAGCTGCTGTCAATTCAAGTCGGGGCACTGTCATTGACTTCAAAGGTGCTACACGACCCTTCGAGCAAATAAAACTCGTCTCAATTTCATTGTTACGAGTAACAAAACGCAAGTACAATACTGTACCGTAGGCTGTCTTACTCGCGTCGGAGAAACAGTGTATCTCAAACATTGATACATCTTGTTCTAATTTACCTAAATAGTACCGAGGTATCTTTATCTCAGTCAAGTCCTCAGCTTCGCTACTCCACTGCTGCCACTGGTGGCGTAGCTTTGGAGGAAGTTCCGAGTCCCAGTCCACTCCCAGAGTCCAAAGATCTTGAAGTACACGTTTCAGTTTGATGACAAATGGGCCGATAATCCCTATAGGGTCGAAGATACGCCCAACTACACTTAGAATAAATCTCTTTGATTCGATTTTACGAGACATAAACTTCAATAAGTCTTTCGGATCAAAATAAATCAAATCTCTTTCTGGATCCCAAGAAAGTCCTAAAACCTTAATCGGTAGACTAAGATCAACAGCAACAGTTTCAGAGAATTCTGGCTCAACCCTTTCTTGTTGCCATACCAAATAAAGTTGCTTCCAGTTAGTTCGCCACTTGCGGAGTAACATGCCAGCATCACTGAATATTTGCAAGCACTCCATGGAGGTACGTAGAGCGTCCTGAACATCATTTCGGCCGGATATGACGTCATCAACATACACAGAGCTGTTTAGCAAATTAAATGTATGAGGATACTGTTCCTTGTATTTTTTGAAATGATGTTTTAAAGTTGCTGCAAGCAGGTATGGACTAGGCCTAAGTCCAAAAAGAACTCTCGTGAAATTTAGAACGTAGGGATCATTGTTTAGATTATCAGTCCAGAAGAAACGCGTGAAATCTCGATCAGCAAGGTCCAATTCAATTTGAAGGAAAGCCGATTTCACATCAGCTGTAAAGGCCACATAATTTTCTCGAAATCTCAGAAGCAGTTCTAGGATATTGGGATGCAAATTTGGTCCCGTATATAGACTTTCATTTAAAGAAATGTTTTTATCTTCGTGAGCTGAACCATCGAAAACGACTCGAAGCCGACTTGTGGTTTTGTCGCTACGTATCACTGCATGATGGGGTAGGTAAAATCCCTGACTATTCGACAAAGATTCACAAGAAGTACGCTCAACGATACCTTCCCTAACATAATCATCAATTACATCCCTATACTCACAAAACAACTCGTGATCACATTTGAATCTACGAACCAACCCCTCAAAGCGTTTACGCGCAACAAACTCATTATTTTGTAAAGCCTCTCTCATACCTGGTCTCCATGGCAAACTTACGCGATATCGACCATCTACGAAACTAATTGAGTTATCAAACTCACTTAGTACCTCTTCATCTCCCTTACTCCAAGACACCGAATCCTTATCATGTATCCCTAAACTTTCAATCTCCCAAAACCTTCTTAACTCAGCCGAAACAGATTCATCTTCACTGTGAATCAAATGCACCGAAGTACATTCGCTCTGCTCATCGCATCTACCCTGAAGAGACCATCCCAGACTGGTGTCGACAGCAACCAATGATGAATCAAGTCTTTTTATTTGATTTGTTAAAGACCAATAAAAATCTGAACCAATTAACAACGAAATTTCACAACTCCCAGTTGATTCACTACAACTAAACGTCAATCTAACACCTCTCGATTCCATTTCCTTCCAAACTTCTGGGTTCGGAAGACTAAGTGTCGCCTTAGAAATTTCCTCAATTTCCAATGCCTCAATCATAGTCTCCTGCCCATTCAATACATTCCTTAGTCTAACTTCTACCTTGGAACAAGTTTGATTTTTAGGAGTTTTTGATCCGAACGAGTAAATATTTAGCTTTTCCAAACCTATTTTTTTTAATCCCAATCTACGGGATACATCTTTCTTAACAAAAGTCTTTTCCGATCCATTGTCAAAAAGACAAAATATTTTATCCGATGAAGTGCTACCGATAATTTCTACCTTAACACATTGCAACAAAACGCCACTGCAATTATTCATAACAGAATTTGAAGTCGTCGATTTAACGTCAACAGAGTTTTCTTTCAAGTCTAAATGCGAATTTTGTTTTTTAGAATTTTCTAACTTGAAGCAAATAGCGCGAGCATGGCGACCCTGACAATATGTACAAACAGCCCCTTTGCAACCCTTTACACGGCAATTAGTGTTGCAACATAAAAAACATCTACGTTCCTTAATAAGCTTATCCCTCTTTTGTTGAACGCATAAATTCTCACACAAATCAGATGAATGAGTATTATTTTCGGAACAAAATATACAACTAAAATGCGCAGCTGCCAGGAGTTCGGTTGCAGATCCGCTCACAGTTGATTTGTTATGATTTGAAGAAAATCGCGAATTATTCTTTTGTTGCGTCTGGGTTAAGAATCTAGGCTCCCTCTCGGAGAATTTATTCGAATGTGAGCCTTTGATTTGTGACTCATGTGATTTTACTAAAGCGTCCGTGCGCTCACGACTTTGAACTTCATCGCGTAGATATGATTTTAAATCAGTGATTTGGGACTGCTTATCTTTATAAATTCGATTGAATTCTAACGCCAAATTAGGAGGAATAGCTTTCATAATTATCGGAAACAAAAGACAACTATAAGAATTAGGAGATATTCCTAGCGTTTCGAGTCCCCTAATATTTAATTCCAATTGATCATACAGATTTCTTAACGCGATAACATCAAATGATTTGCGAACTGGGGTCAAATTTAACAAACGATTCATATGATAGTCAACTATAAGCTCCTTACGTCCGAATCTATCTTCTAGAATTTTAATAGCTGCGGCATAATTTTCCGAAGTCAGCGTTAAACCTCGTATTGCCAATTCAGCATCAGATGTGACAACCGATTTTAAATAGCAAAATTTGTCCACATCACTCAAACTTGAATTTTCATGCACTGCTGATTTAAATCTAGCCCAAAAACTAGGGAAACTACTTATATCTTTGCCTGAAAAAGACTCTAAAGTAAGTTTTGGCAAGCGTGATTGATTTGCTAAAGCAGAAGGAAATGAGCTATTTTCAGGAAGTGTTACGTTTTGCTGTTGTGTTTCCCGCGAATTTTGAATACTAACTGAACTTGGAATCGAAACCGATTCTATATAACGCTCAGCGCGGGTTTTCCAAATTATAAATTTATCTCTATATTCTTCACGAGTTAATATTTCATCTTCCAGATTATCGATATCTATTAAACCCTCGACTTCCTTATCGAGTTTACTTAATTCCTCAAATTTAGAAATTAACTGTACATATATTTCATGCACTACTGTTTTGTCGGCAGAATTATTTATTTCGGATTCCAATTTATTAGTTTGCCTTGTCACAATAGACCTTATGACAGAACGAGTCTTTTTTGTTCTTTCTAATAAAGCCAGATTTGATGCATCCATTTTAAACCGAAACACTTTACAAGCAAAACAAATATTAAAATGACAATACCATACTAATCCAAAATGCAGCAATCTAGTACAAATTTCAGCTCCACAAACAGAAAACCAATATTAGAATCCACTCTAACTTATTAATTACTTTCCTTTAATCAAAAAACGAACAACTTCAATTTTCGCAACACCGACACACGAATCAACCAAAGCAACGAAATAAACCTAAACAAAAACCAATTACTCACCCCACCGTGCAGCGAAAACATGCGCCAATAATCCAAAGTGGTTAGTATCACTCACAACACAATAATTCCCAACAACACAACATTTCCCAGCCTATGCACCAATTCTATAAAGGAAACATGACACCACTCAAAATCATCGATGCGTTATCAATTACAAGATCTTTATTCAAGGCATTCCAAAAAGCGAGTGATAAGAAACCTGCGCAGCGAACGGCGAACAATCTCCCCCTCTCGCCAAGCTTCTCGCCAATATTCGCCACAGCGTGCTAGCTTCTAGACCCTCGAAGTTGCGGGTTCGAGTCCTGTGTTAGGCATGGGTGTTTGTAAATGTATGTTGGCTTGTCTAATGACGAATGTTTCGGCGCATTATAGGCCTCGTGTTGCTGACGGCTCCAGATAATCTGAAAACAACCAACCAACCAAAAAAAGAACAAATCTGCCTAGCTCATTAAACTTTCACTTAAAAAATTTACACACCCAACCCAATTTATGTTAATTTATATTTTTAACTAAAATAATTGAATACTTTTTTAACATTAATAAGATATTGAACCACTATAGCAAAAGTTCCATCCTGTAATGAAATACGAATCCTAATATTAGATTTGAGTTTTTTACAGCATATTCCAATATTGGTGAACTTTTAATAAGTTTTCGTAAAAAATATGAACATTAAGAATTAACAAAATTACTAATTACAAAATTATTGAACCACATTCTCGAAGAAAATGATTTCGATAAAGTTTCCATGCATTCTTCGAAGCAGTACATTAGGAAACTAAAAAATATCTAGTTATTGAGTGCAAGAATTTAAAAATGACTTGCAACTACAAAAACCAATATCATTTAGCATGCATGTACTAGTTTAGAAGAATTTACTAACAGTTGACAATAATCATCTAGCTTTATTAATTCATCAAATAAAAAACCGCAATGGTAATTGAGATTGGCGTCAAATTTCAAAAAATCATAATAAACACATAATTGCGTGCATTTATACAACTAACAAGTGATAAACATTCTTTCAAGCGATGTCAAAGTAATAAAAAAAAAAGTTCATGAAAAAAACAACTATATAAAAAATCAACTAAAAACAACTATAGCCTGCTGAATGAGACGAAAAAATAAAAACAAACGATTAAGAACACTAACCATCAAGTTTTATTTCACTGCAAAAAATGTCCTGTTAAAATTCTCTAACGAAAATTTTATAATCTTCAGAACATTA
This sequence comes from Linyphia triangularis, assembly GCA_963978545.1. NCBI lineage: Eukaryota > Metazoa > Arthropoda > Arachnida > Araneae > Linyphiidae > Linyphia > Linyphia triangularis. The sequence goes on from OZ021731.1 coordinate 80,262,243, forward strand.
CCGAAATTTATTTTGCACAAAAGCGAACAATTTGAACAAATTCGAATAAATAATATGTTACTTTGCAAAGTAGAATCCTCCATTTTTGTTCTGCTATTTAAATCTCCCACGAATTCGACGAAATAAATCTGATGTTCTTATTTGTTTGTTTAAAAAGCACGATCGCCAAAGTAAGAATAAAGCTCTGCGCATGTCTGGAAATCGGAGCAATTTGGCGAAAGTTTTGTGCTCTCAACTTGGAAAATCCTCGAGATGGCAGCACTTACGTATCGGCGAAGCTTGCCTAAAACAAAGTCAATTAGGAAATAAAATTCTTACCCAAAATCATGTTCAATCTGTTTCATGCTGTTCCACCGCGAGGTTTGGGGAGTTGTTGGGTTTCTTGGTTATGTATGCGTTAAGGATTCTTCCTGCTTTTCAGTCAGAAACACCTTCTTTGGTGTCATCGGCTTGTGGAATCCCTGATGAGAGGCACGTCGTAACTTCATTGTTCACTGTTTATGATTTTAGATCCCATTTCCTTTTAATTATAATACTTGAATTGAATGTATTGTGGTGATTTATAAAGGATTTTCCCAAGATGCCCTTTACGTAAAGAGCTGATAAAGATCATGAAGCAGTTTAACCTTTATTGCTCCTTAATACATCTGCTGCCGATCAAGCATCAGCTCGGAATGTCTTGTTACTTCCCAGTAGTCTGTCCTGATCAGACTGCACCTAAACGGAGTTTCCGTTCATACTGAAAATTAACTGAAGTAACAAGATAATATTTGTCATGAAAAAGGCTGCTCTGGGACTAGGCAGCTCGACGTGTGTGTCCACGTCCTCACCCGGAGAAAGCATTGAAATGGCAACATCATAAAATTCCTTTTGCACCGAATTTGACACCCCCCCCCCCTTTTTTTTTTTACCTCAACCTGTTCCAGAGAGGTGGTTTTCTCACATGTGTACGTGGAGGCAGGTGCTAGTTCACAAAGTCCTTCCTCTCCACTCCCAGCCGGGAGTTCAACCAACCAACCAACCATGCTTGTATTTTCTAAACACTGTTTTCAGGTAATTCCGGTAAAGAAACCCAACTCCGATTTGGTGCCGAGTCCCGTGTTGGCATGGATGTTTGTAAATGTATGTTGGCTTGTCTAATGACGAATGTTTCGGCGCATTATAGCCCTCGTGTTGCTGACGGCGCCAGATAATCTGAAAACAACCAACCAACCAACCGATTTGGTGCAGTCTGATCTACTGGGGAATGAAAGATATTCGGCGCTGATACGTGATCGGTAGCGAATGTGTTAACAATCAAGAAAATAATCGGTATGAATCGCGGCAGGTAGTTCTGTATCATCGAGATGATTAAATTACTGATTTTTTTAATTAAATAATTAATGGATCAGAAGTCTTAATTAAGGTCCCTTTTAAAAATATTTATTTTTGGTGTTTTTTTCTCGGAATCTACTCATGGCAGGGGCGTACTGGGACCTCAATATTGGCCCGGTGATTTTAGATTTAAGCCGGCCCAAATTTTCAATATAATCAGTATTCAAATATTTGTAATTATAGTTAATAATAAAACAATTAAAAAAAGTAATTAATTGTAATAATAAGTATATTTTATTACTTGAATATTTATATTTAATAATTATTTTCAATGATTAGTTTTAGTATAGTTTTCAATAATGTTAAAGTCTTATTAATTTTAATAATTGTATTGTTTTAATGATCAGTTTAATTGCATCAAATTGTCTCTATATATTTATAACTTGTTTGAGTGAACTTGGTTTTTATAAACCATTTATTGTTTGTTGCAAAAACTAAATAAAAGAAAGCTATATTACAAAATAAAGAATGTCCATGTTATTAGAAAATTACATCCGAAATGATAATATACATTTTATCGTAAAAGTTATGAAATAATTAAAAACTCATACTATAATATATAAATCTCAGTGCATTATATTTTAAGTATAAAATTGAGATCATTGGGCTTTTTAAAAAAAAGTTAAGGAAAGCAAGTACTTAATAAAGAAAAAAAAAAAAAAAGACTTTCATACCGGACCGGCCCATTTTTTACACACACTGACCGGCCCGGTTATTGCACCGGACAACCCTATGGCCAGTACGCCCTTGATGGTACTGGTTTAAAGTTTCATAAGCTTTCGGACGTCAATATTAACTCGTGCCAGAAGCGTTGAGGTAATACAGCACCAACTTAGTTAATCTCCTTCAACATGTATTCAAAAAACGGTATTTGCCACACTTCTACAACTCGAGTTTTGATTGGATGGTTGGTTGAACTCCCGGTTGGGAGTGGAAAGGAAGGACTTTGTGAACTAGTGAGAGAACCACCTCTCTGGAACAGGTTGAAGTAAAAAAAAAAAAGAACTAAAAATGAAAAAAAAGGGGGTGGGGGGGGGGGTATCAAATCATTTCGGTGCAGAAGAAATTTTGTGCTCAGTTTTATGAGCCGGAACAAACAACAAACTAAAAAAAACTTGAGTTTTGTAAACTCGCGGTAACTCATGTTTCTTTCGTACATTTGGGACGAAATTAGGTACTTAACTTTTCATACATTTTACGTTTACATAAAATGTAATTTTTATTTTATTTAGATATGACTTTGGAAAATTCTGCCGCATGTACGAGAGTAGATGTGAAAAGCCAGAAGACTTGAAATCATTTTGTCTAGAACATTCAGAAAAATGTTATTTGAACATCACACCAGTTGTAAGTGCTTTGTATTCTAAATTTCTTTCTAATTCATATGTTTTTAACGAAAATATCCACATCGCAAATGATTTTTCGGTTTTAAAAAATGTAGGTTACGACTCCATTTTATATAAGAGGAATCCTAATTAAATTAGATTTAACTTAATTAAAAATTGAATACAATTTATGAGTAAATTTATTTGATTTAAATAAAAAAAAAATCAATTAAAAATAATTAAATTCGATAATTTAAATCTAAATTCAATTAAAAGTAATTAAATTTGATTAATTTGAATTAAATAAAAATCTCATTTGTAGTTGTCGATTGATACCAAACACGATTCAAGTCAAGGAATAAAACTCTTCTTCAAATTAAAAAATGTATATTAAAAAAATCGATAAAACATATTAGTAATAAATATTATGTTATATTTTTGAGTAATCAAAATTTCAATACTGGATCATTCCATTAGATTCTGATTTATTTAAATCAATTTGATTAAATAAATCAATTTGATTAAATAAATCAATTTGATTAATTTATTTTATTTTATTTATTTAAATAAATTAAATAATTTATTTATATTTATGAAATTTAATTTATTAAATTTAATTTATGAAATTTAATTTATTAAATTTAATTTATTAAATTTAATTTATTAAATTTAATTTATTAAATTTAATTTATTAAATTTAATTTATTAAATTTAATTTATTAAATTTAATTTATTAAATTTAATTTATTAAATTTAATTTATTAAATTTAATTTATTAAATTTAATTTATTTAAATAAGTTAAATTAAATAAATAAAAATAAATTATTTAATTAATTTGAATAATTAAAATATTTATTTATTTTACATAAATGGTCAGATTTGTACATCAAATTTTAATATGAATGTACATATTTCACCTAATTAAAATGATTATTTTTCCAAATAACTTTGGCATCAAATAATATTATAAAAAAAGTACTTAACTAGTTGATTCATCATAATTTTGTAATTCTAATCTGTTTACGAGTAGAAAAAGACCCAATGTCCAGTGTGTCAGCCTCAAAAGAATTGTCGTATTAATTAAATAAAATCCTTAATTTAGTAGTTTGGCCTAATATTTATATTAGGTTTAGTATTTATACTAGGCATAATTACGTGTACTGTGTTAGGGTCAAGTCATTTCAATGGAAAAAGTTACAATTATTTCTTTCTTTCTACCTTAGACGCCCGTCATGTTCTTCAAGAGGAAACTCCACTCTTTCGACAATTTCGCGGACTTTGCTTTAAAGACTTCGCAAGTCTTTCTAGATAATCCACACAATGCAGGTAATCAATGGATATAATGCAGGGTGTCACCTTCAAATGTCTTTAGTTTTTGACTCCATATATGCTTCTTCCTCCCCCCCCCCCCCTTTTTTTTTTTTTATATCACATAATTTCTAATTTCTTTTTAAGTGATGTGAATTTAAAGAATGGAGGACAGTGATTATAAATTGTGTGTAAAAATAATTAGAGAAACTCCTAGTAAATGTTATGCCCTAGATTCGCTGTGTTACAATCTTCTCGTTCCGCTCACAGAAACTACTTTGCATTTGGTGCGAAAATGATCATTTGATGTAATGACATCAATTAAAAAATCGAAAATGGCGTCTAATTTATTTTATTTTATATTTATAATCCTTACGTCAATCCCCATGCAGTGGCTTCACCTGCAATAGTCTTTTGCTGTTTTAACCATCGATATAGATAAACAACTGGATAGACTGCTTCCATTGTCAATGCAAAGAGAAAAACGCACCGGGGATTGCGAAGCTGGTGGGATAATTAACCAATCACAGTTCACTTTTATAGTTGAATGGAAAGGCGAAAAACCTTGTAAAGTGTTAGTAATAATGTGCAAAAAAATATATAATCTAATTAAGGTCTACTATTGACATTTCTGCTGTGTACAACCCAAAATTTTATTTTCAATCCTCGGCAATCCGTATTTTTTATCCCACCAATGGCATCTGGCAACGGCTTCATTTTCCCAGCGTTAAGCAGTCTATCCAGTTGTTTATCTATACCGATGGTTTTAACAGCTATCGAGCATAATAACATATGAGCCTTTTCAGGCTCTAGAATGAATTCCTTTACACTTCAAAATTTTAGGCCAGCTTAAAATTTAAAAAAAGATTGCTTCTTAGTTTCAAGTTAAACTAGCCCCACAAAAGAGTCTTAGTAATTATCAAAAATATGGGAGAATGTGTAGAAAATGTCAGCCATGTATAATACTTATAAAAGAAATTTTGTATGGATTTTTTCGGATTTCTTAGGAACATGAGCTTACACGGAGGCCATAGTGCACAAAAGCATTGTAATAAAATATGCATTTGTGCTTATACTTTTATATAAGGCTAGTAAACACCCGAGTAAGCACTTTACTCTCTAAACGTGAAGGCAATGAGGCAAAGTGAGCATTCTCTTTCTTGCATTTCAACAACTCGCATGCCTTCTTTTGTACAATAATTTATTTTTTTTCTAGAAAAAATTATCACCACAAGAAAAAGTTCCAAAAATATAGATGCAATAATAATCTTTTTTAGAATCGACATTAATTTATTTCATCTTTTCAAAGCGCTTATTCGTATTTTTAATTCTTTCACTAATTCATTCAATAACTGCCCACGCTAAGCTAATTGTGTGAGATTTGTGGAGTCAGTTTTTATAACGGAAAGTCTCATAATCAGTATTCGGTATGGCTCGTTATTGCATCAGATGGTTTAGAACTTCACATCCATGGTATTTCAAATTTCTGCCAATCTCAGCACCATTCTTACGTGTGGTTTCCAGTGCGTCTCACAAGGCGATTTGGTCATTCTCTTCATAACTGTTATTTTGATCACACTTACCTCCTAGCAATCTCTCTTCGTGCTTCGAAATTATTAACTCAATAAATTATGCCTAAAAAAAAAAGACTGCCTTCCTGACTCGTCAAACGGCCTTAATTTGCGCTAAGATGTGAACGCTGAATCGATATCTCATTCAAATTAAAATATACCGAATGAGTAAGGTGTCATTTTCACAGCATGTTTCTTCGTAATAAAGAAATTCTTTAAAGCATTTTTTTTAAGGTAATTTGTGTAAGAAAAGTTTTTAAAGAGAAATATTGACAGCATTTTTATTTCCTTTAGTTGGAAAGGAATTTCAAGGGCCATTCAAGAGCTTCGATAGCATGTCTGATGATTATGAGGCATGCTATAGGTTAGGCACTGGACTTGTCGAAGGTGGACTACGAAATATGACTCTAGGCAAGTTTTTTTTTTTACTGAATTTGCTTCTTAATAGGGATCTGGGACGAAGGGATCTGGGAAGAATCCGAACTATTGTTGATTTTATAATTCTGGCAAAGGGAGGATGCTGTCTGGATCGTAGTATTTAGGGTGACTTATCTGAGTTAGTCAAAGATAAAATTGAAAGAAAATCATAAATAGAATGTATCATGATCATTGAATTTATATAAAATTTAATGCTAGCACTAATAACAATAGCTGAAATCAATTGAAGGCACACATATATATAAGTTATGATGTGTTTTTCTGGAATAAAAAGTAAGCCTCTACACAAGGGAACATGTTGAGCACTTAATAAGTCGTTTTGATATTGCAGTAATATGTGACAAAAATCTTAACTAAATTGTATCACAAGTATTATGTAGTAAAAATCTTGGCTAAATTTTTTTAACACTTGTAATCTATCAGTCAAATTCGAATAGCGTTTCATTACCCACTAAAACTTACGTCCATGTCATCATGTTACTGAAACCTCTTAAGGAAGGGTAATTTTAGCAGGTGAGGAGCCGACAGCAAATCTTACTGTTACTCTGGCAATATGTTGTATAAATGTGAAGTATTTTGTTAAGTATGGATGCAATACACTAACTGTAAAAAAATTAGGTATACTCTATATGAACTGTGAATTTTTCTTATTCACCATCTTAAGGACATGTAAATTAATAAACGAAGATCATTGTATAATTAAAGATGAAAAATTTGACATTCATGTCATAAACTTAGTTTTTTTTTTAGTGACGAGCAACAAATTAAACTTTTTTTTAAATCATTTTGAATCAAAAACCGTGGCGAAAGTAGTACTTTTTCGCGAGGAGTGAAAAAAAGTAACTTTCTCGCACTAGTTTGAAAAGGTATTTTCTCGCACGCCTCGTGCTCTTACATTATATAGTCTTGGCAATGAAATGACATATTTTCAGAAGAAATTCACATCGATATAGATCAACAACTGGATAGGCTGCTTAAAGCCGGATTTACCCTCTACCAGTCGAGGTTCCAGTTAAAATTTCCAGTCAGTGACGTCATATGACGTCATCAGGCTACTGGTTCCAGTAAACCAAACATTTTCTATTTACTGGCGGCGGCGATTCCGATCAACCAATCACGTGCGCTCTCCCGTGATCACCGATAGACTGCGCAACGGTCGCCTAGCTGACGTCACAGAACTGGCGATCTGAACTGGAGGCCCAACTGGTAGCGTGTAAATCAGGCTTTACGCTGGAAAATTAAGCCGTTGGTTGGACAAAAAATACGGATTACCAAGGATTGAAAATAAAATCTTAGGTTGCACGCAGCAGAAATATCAATAGCAGACCTTAATTAGTAATAATGTGCACTTTACAAGATTTCTCGCATTCCCATTCAACTATGCCGATCAAACGGTATAGTGGTTAGCGTGCTAGCTTCTAGACCGCGAGGTTGCTGGTTCGAGTCCCGGGTAAGGCATGGGTGTTTGTAAATGTATGTTGGCTTGTCTAATGACGAAAGTTTCGGCGCATTATAGCCCTCGTGTTGCTGACGGCGCCAGATAATCTGAAAACAACCAAACCCATTCAACTATGAACCAACGGCGCATTTTTCTCCTTGCACTGACACTAGAGCAGTCCATAGAGCAGTCTATTCAGTTGTTAAGCTTGACGTCCACTATTGCTAAGCAGAGCAGAGTAGATCAGAGCGGAGTGGATTAGAGCCAATTACAAGGCTGCCAATGTCTATTATAGCACGAGCCTCGAGCTACAATGGACGTTGACAGCCTTGTAATTGGCTCTAATCCACTCCGCTCTGATCTGCTCTGCTTAGCGATAGTGGATGCCAAACTTTAATTTATATCGATGGAAATTTATTGACTGGAGGTGCCAACGTTAGTAAATAAATGTAATAAAAATATTTTTGCACGTGATTATAAAAAAAATATTGTATGCAACACGTGGGAAAATACTTTTTCAAACTCTGTAAATTACTTGACGAGTGCGATAGCCATATGATCTATATCTATGTGATGTTTACGCACTCGTCAAGTAAGTGTTTTACCTCGTTTAAAAAAGTATTACATTCTCCACTAGTTGCATAAATAACTATTTTATTGACATAAGGGGATGGTTATAGTACTTTTACATACTTCTCGTCGTTTGAAAAGAGTTTTTGAAAGGCGAGATAATCAGTCTTAACCTGATTTTGAAATAATCATTAGCAGGAACTAAGAAAAATCAATAGGTCTGTTGTTTCTCTTATGGTTTGTTGCTTAATTTTAAACTTATTTAAAGCTTTTATTCTCATAAATACGTAACTAACATATTACTTTTATTTACGTAACTTTTGATTGTATTTAACAACAGTGAAAAGGTATTCTTGAGAGTTTTAAATAACACTGGTACGAAATCACTTATATAAACTCATGTTATCTTCCACACTATTCTGTAGTGAGAAGTTTTAAAAGTTATCCGCCCTGCGTGTCTAATTTTGCGTAAAGTCAACATTTTTAAGTAAAATTATAAACAATATAGACGTATGGTATGCAAAATAAAAAGCCTTGTCGAAACAAGTTCAATAAATCAAAATTATACCTGATCTCATTGAAAATTGTAACTAGAAGTTCATGTACAAGTCTTCAGTTGCAAACATGCTGGAAGATTTTTGGGGAGATGAATGAATGCACCAATTTTCATAAGATTTTCACTGGAATGTTATGGAAGGAAAGGCTTAAAATTGATCCTGAAGAATGTTTTCTTTTTAACTCAATAATACTTTTTGCTTCAATATTTTAGTGGATTCGAGGTATTTTTGTTATAGAATGCCTCCAACTTTTTTTTATTTGTATCTCGGCTTCTAAATAAATATTTCATATGACGTAAAAGCAGCTTACAATCAATAATCAAAATACTATTAGGAAGTTCTTACTGAATGTATTGAATCTGAAGTGGTGGTAGTGTATTTTTTTAAAAGCATATACAATTTATATACAAGATATATGCAATTTTTTATTTAATATTTCAGTGGGCACAAGGAAGAAATTATGGGCAGATATCTTCATTTCATTCAAACAGAAGTTTCATATATTTTTCAAAGAAGACTATCAACCCTTTGGAACGCTGTATATCCATTCCCCTCTTCTCTCGTTCAAAAGATACACGAAATCAGTGATTATAAGGCCAACTTACAACTCCGAGGTATTTGTAGGCATGGTAAGTACTACAATTTATATTTATGTTTATCAAATGTTATGTTTATCAAATATCGTTTTTTCTAGGTTAATACTACGTGTAATGGGGTGATTTATTAGGCATATGCACATGACATTAAGGCTTTTTCATGAACATGTCTGTTTCTATTTTTGAATGAAGATTTTTCGGTGAATGTCCTTGCACTTAATCAACCAAATGCGGCTTAGAATCACTTCACCTTTACAAACTCAAAATATACAGTATTCATTTTGTGATATCATTTATAGGAAGCAGAGAAGCTATTGCCATTTCCGTATGAGACAAATTGCGCCGATTACGTAGAGTTGTGGAAGAAAAACCAAACTGGACCATTATCTCGAGACGTATGATATGTATTATTTCATATTTTTTTACTAGAGTAATAATGAATATTTATAAAATTCATGTAATGTTAAGAAACAGAAATTTTAACTTATTTGCTTACAAAATACAATTGCAACAATATCATTTCTTAGATGAAAGTGATTTAAAAAATTTTCGATTGGGAAACAAAAGTTTAGTTAAAATCACGTCACACATATTTCCGAAAGGGGGGGGGGGGGGGAATCAATGTAACTACTTTTCGAAAAAAATGTAAAATCGCTGGAATTTTCTATAATTTTGATATTAATATTTTTTTTAACTTTAAAACAAAGACAGTTGAACTATGATGTATTGGATTTGTTATTATTTATTAATACTTCTGTATATCTTCTTCATTTGAAGCATTTTGTAAAATATTGTTCATATTTACACAGGAAAATGAAAATATGCAGAATATGCGGTGGTTTTTGAACTCCCTGTATGATCTTGTCATATAAAGTGCGAAAATGCTCGTGCTTTTTCATTGACTGACCATCCAATGCCAATAAAATATTTAATTACTTTTTATAACCACTCACACATACATCAGCTAGCGACACCTATAGTCGGTTCTGTTAAGTAAATAGGTAATCACTAATCATTTTTGTTTGGGAATTTCTTTAAATCAGAGGGCATGTTTATTGTTTTTAGTTGACTTAGAAGAAGGCAGTAGTATTGTATTTCCCGAAAGATTTGTACCTTAAAGAATCAGCCAGTTTCACGTTCCAAATATTTGAGGAAGAAAACAATATTTGAATCTTTGGAAAAGGGGGAAAAGTGTAAAAGAAATAAACAGCTCGACTTTTTATGTTTACTCTAAATTATCCATATGCTTACATAGGATAATAAAAGTATTGTTTTCGGTCAATCAAATTTTTCGATTTTTTTCTTTCCCAATTTTTTTTTTTTTTTTTTTTTTTTTTTTTGCAATTCTCCACGTTATGGAACATACAGACTTAAAAAAAAGTGATCTAGAAAAAATGTCCGTCTGTGTGCATACGTGGTCAGCATAACTCTCGAACGAATTGATTTAAGATGTTCAAATTTGGTATTCAGGTTAGTGGTGGCCCTGGGACCTATCGTAACGTTTTCGTCAATATTGCGCATGCGCAAAACGTGAAAAAAAAACAGGGGGGAAAAATCATTTTTCGGCAATTGCTAAAAAACGGCTCTCATGATTTTGATAAAAATCTCTGTAGAAATGTATCCTAAGGTGTACTAAACATTCCCACCCCCGAAATTCCCATAAAAATGCTATAAAGGCTAAAAAGTTGAAAAAGAGTGTTTTTAACACAGAGTTCTCTTCCCTTGAGCATCGATCATCCACGACCGTTTTTCTCCTCTCATTTGTTTCACTTATAGTCCGAGAGGCGACTGCAATTTTTGGACCCCATCGAACATCATTCTGAATTTTTTATAGAGATTGGAGAAAAGTGAGTAGATTACGAATCCACTGGTCTGCCGTGGCAAAATTGGCCTAAACTGATCAAAAATTGACTTGGAATAAGTTGAACTAAAATCCGATTGCCAAATATGTCATAACTTACCAAAAAGTGAACAAACTGTTTCGTCTGGCAACCCTGCATTTTGATTTTCAATGAGAAAAAGTGCAAACGATTTCTGATCTCTGGCTTGGAAAATTTTTGTCTTTTAAAAGTAAGCCAAAATGGTGACATCAGTTACGTCATATGTGACGTAATATTTATTGCTAACTTGCCTCCCTTTTAATAGATGCAAGTAGACCGTCGCCAGATATCTGAATCATCTGCAACCTTCTTAATTGATAATTAAAGAGTGAGGGTTACCAAATAAAAAAAAATGCTCATTATTTGGCAAGTTATGGCTCATTTGGCACTTGGATTTAGTTCAACTTATTAAAAGTCGATTTTTGACCAGTTTCGGCCATTTTTGCCACTGCAGACCAGTGGATTCGTAATCTACTCACTCTTCTCTAATTTCTATAAAAAAATCAGAATGATGTTCGATGGGGTCCAAAAATTGTGGTCGCCTCTCAGTCTATTACAATAAAGAATAATGTTAGAATTATTAAAAAATATAATCCCCATGTAAGAATTATTGCCAAAAAAATATCGCCAAACTGGCCATTTCTTCAAAGAAATTAAAATATAAAAATTGTAAAAACACTATACCACGTCAAATTTAAATATAGTGACCAGTATTATAAAGTAGTTGAAAGTTATGCGATGTTCCAAACCTCTAGTTTTAATTGAAATGGATAAACTATTTTGTACTTTTATTTTTCTAAGCCTCTCTTTCACTTGCAGATGTGTCAACATGACTGTCTGCATACGACTGATTACTTCGAGGTTCCCCCTAAGGCTAGCGTCCGTTGTGATGACGTAAAAAGTATATATTTATAATTTATATTTTATTATGCATGCTTAAAAAAGTATTTTGTTTTTAAAAATTAAAGACAAAGATATTTTAGAAAAAAATTGATGCCGTTCGTTTTCCATGAACAGTATATGTATATAAAACTTAATTCTCCATAATGCTACAAAACAAAACTATGTAAACTACTAGATGTCATCGAACGTTAGAAACGTTGTAGACTTATAACCATGGTCGTAATGAAAATTTGTTGAAGAAATAAATTGTTCACTACAACCATGAATTTGTAATGAAGTAAAAACTAGTGCACAACCATTTGCTACAACATCATTTGTCATTTTTTCTTACAAAATACAGATTTGCTCGAAGATCCAATGTGCTGAATGTAAAAATTTGAAATGAAAAAGAATGTAACAATCCAGTTCGTTTAAAATCACTTTATTCTATAACAAGATCTTTTTATGTTAAAAATTGTTCATTAGATTGAATCAATAAAAAAAAATTAAAAAAAAAAAGATTCAAAGATGGACATTAAAAGTAACAGCCTCGATCAAAGCTTGTGGAAAAGCAGCTGTAGGTTGAGGATTGGATGGAATTTTAACAAAAAATACATTTTAAAGATGCCATAAACAAAGAAACTTATACCATTTTAGAAAATCTTTGTGATTTGGTATATAGGGTCACTTACGGAATTAATTATTTTAGTTATTATTATTACTATTTGCATCTAAGAAAGCATTAGATGCAAAGTATTTTATTCAACCGAAAGTTAACTTTTAAGACAGATCGTGCTACATTTTTTTTTAATCACTTCTATCTAAAATAGGGAGTTTTCTTTTCTTAATAAAGATACGATCCTCAAAAATTTAAAAACGTTATAATTCGGTTAGTTTTTAGGATAAAGAAGGCACTAGTTTTTCTATATAACATGATTCGATTTAAGGAATACTTTTTTTTAAATTTACTTTATTGCTTGGTCGTATAAAATATTTTTTAATATACAAATATTTTTAAACTACCTAAGGAAATCCTTATGAATTTTTATGATTTCTTACTTATTATTTTTTAAGCATATTTCTAATTTATAGTGAGGCCTTTTGGCCTTTTTTTTAATAGCAAGATAATAATAGCAAAACAACAACAACGATAATGATATTAACAATAATGATATGATATTATTAATATTAATGATATTAATTATACTAAAGACGATATTAATAATAATAATAATAATAATAATGATGGAATTAATAAGAATGATGAGGATTTTGATAATAATAATTATGATGATGATACTACTAGTAGTAGCTACTACTATTACTAATAGTAATAATAATAATAATATTAATAATGATGATGATATTATTAATAATGATGATAATAATAATGATTATATGAAAAATAATAATGAGTATGATGATTATAAAAATAAAAAACACGTCACCACTTTTGTGGAACCTCCTACATGTAACGTTTTTCATTTGCTTCAAAGAATTTAAACTTGAAGATGCTCCGACTTGCAAATGCTATCAAGATTGCAAGGATGAATGCTTGTAAGTACAAACATTTATTTTTCAGCTTTAAAACTCTTACTAGAGCTACACTAATATAAACAACATATACTTTATAAACAATTTTTGATGATTTTTTATTTAAAGGATGATGAATATTTAATTTAATTGTCATTTTTTAGAAAACGTTTAGTTAAACTTAAATTTATGCAAATCCACAAATATTACATTCTGCAAAATTATTAGCCGCATTTATTTTTCTTTGCAATAAATGTTTTATTACAATTATATACATTATCATGCTTTAATGCCACACCAAAAATAATACTAATTAATTTATGAACAAATGTCAATGTATCATTGTATTTATATGTTTATCAATAAATGATCCTTATCTTCCCTGAAATATCAGAGTAACAACTAATAGTAGTTTAAATTATTAGTCCACCAAAGTAATAAGATTGGGATTTCGGCGATATCCTAGGTATATCCATCGATATAGATAAACAACTGGATAGACTGCTCCATTGTCAATGCAAAGAGAAAAATGCGCAGGGGATTGCGAAGCTGGTGGGAAGATTTACCAATTACAGTTCACTTTTATAGTTGGATGGAAATGCGAAAAACCTTGCAAAATGCTAGAGTATATATTTTTTTGCACATTATTACTAATTAAGGACTACTATTGAAATTTCTGCTGTGTACAACCCAAAATTTTATTTTCAATCCTCAGCAATCCGTATTTTTTATCCCACCAACGGCATCTGGCAACGGCTTCATTTTCCCAGCCTTAAGCAGTCTATTTATATCGATGGGTATATCACCCGCTGGACTAACAATATAGTGTTCTACTAGCCTAGAGGAAACGGGAACATTTTTTTGAAAACATAGCACCAAAAATAATACGCGCCTAAAGGCATCTAACTCATATTCCATACATTGTATGCAATATGAGTTAGATGTAATATGTAATTTAGCCTGGTGTATTTCTGATTTCTTGGTGGGGACAATTTTCATTGCTTTACTGTTTTATGTTTAGATTTCTATTCTCTTCGTAAAATATGTTTGTTTTATGGCTCAAAATTAGCATATAGCAAAATGTCGAAATTCTTTCGATTAATCAAAGTAACGGAAATTGGTTGTCATCAGAAATCAGAAATTATATAGGCCGAAAATACAAGTTGATACTCAGCAGTATTTTTTAACAAGGAAAAGTTGTTTGTAAAGTAGATGCACGTAAATATCTCATTCAGTTTCTTGACACTATTTTCACAACAGAACAGTTAAAATAGGTTTAATTGTAGTTGGTTGGTTGTTTTCAGATTATCTGGCACGAGGGCTATAATGCACCGAAACATTCGTCATTACACAAGCCAACATACATTTACAAACACTCATGGCCTTACACGGGACTCGAACCCGCAACCTCACGGTCTAGAAGCTAGCAGGCTAACCACTATACCGTTTGGTCGGCTTAATTGTAGTTAGATTTGAGTTAAAGTATTTTGGTCAGACAATCAGTTATTATTCAATTGCTGGAAAAAATTATACATATTTTTCTTTTTAATAAATTATGCCTAATAACAATAAATTAGTAATGGTACATGATTGAATTCTTCTACCATCCTTTCAAGTTTGTTCCACAAATGCTATAATACCGAATTATTATAGTCATTCTATACTTTCTTAGTAGTACTTCTTGTAAGAAAATATTATTTAAAACATAAGTTACCTTATAATGCAAAATTAAAGCTTAAAAACAAAAACCTCAGTTAATTAAATCTCTAAAGCAATAAAGTACATTTTTAATGGTATTTATAAACGCAATACTTTCATACAAATGCAATGTAAGGTTTACAATCCAAAGTATAATTTTTATATCGTAACAAAATATTATTTAAAACGTAAGCTACTTTATAATACAAAACAAAAAATCAGTTCATTAGGTCGCCAAAGCAATAAAGAATTTTTCGAACAGTACCAATGAATTTTATACTCTCATATAATTACACTCTAATGCTTACAGTCCAAAGTATAATAATTATATTGTAAGGAAATATCATTTAAAACATAACTTGCCTTATAATACAAAACAAAAACTCAGTTAATTAGATCTCAAAAGAATAAAGAATTTTCGAACGATATCAATGAATACAATACTTTCATGTAAATACAATATAATGTTTACAATCCAATGTGTAATTGTTATATTGTAAGAACATATTTAAAACATAACTTACCTTATAAAATAAAACAAAACTCAGTTAATTAGATCTTCAAAGGAATAAAGAATATTTCAAAAGGTATTAATGAATATAACACTTTCATATGAAATATAAATGTAATACTTACAATCCAAAGTATAACTATTATTTTTATTTATACAGAAAATTGTACTACCATATATCTTCAAATACAAGAATAGTGGTAAGTAATTATATAATAGTTTTTTGTTTCTTTCCTAGACACTGTAGTGTTATATTTTTAATGTTGACATTGAAATATGGGTAAAGTAACAAAATTTCAAACTTTTAAGCAAATTCAATATTATCAATGTGTAAGAATTTTTAGGCACCGTTGTTTTATATGCATGTGGTTTACACATTACTACATCAAAAGACTTAATTGCAACGAGAAAATAATCCAAATTAATACCTAGTACTTCATATTAAATTATTTATATGAATTTTAATTGACACCTCTGTATATGTATATTTGTATGAATCGACTTGTTTCATCAACATTTCCAATTTTACCATCAACTTACAGTTAATCATCTCATCAGGTTACAAGCAAATTAATGGTTAATTACTTGAACGCTATTATATATTTTTGAGGTTTCCTCCGTACAATGGAAATAACTATTTTTCACTCAGTAGAAACTGCAATGAAACTTTGACACTTTCCAACGGTAAAAAAATTCATTTAAAACAAAAGTTGCTCAAAATTCGTCTCTTTTTTTTTTTTTTTCCCCCATAGCCTTTTGGCCAAAAGATGAAGCTAAACGCTTTTTATATATAAGTATGGGGGGGAAAAACCATGCTTGCCTGAATTATTACTACTTATTAATTATTACCGAACAATATATTTTAAGTTATAATAAAAAAATATTGTAACCATTATTCTTTTCAGGATCCCCGTTACGAGTAAGAGGATTTCTGGAATTAAGTGACTATTACTTATAATTTATTTTTGAGTTGTCTGTTGCTGCAAGTCTTACAACTGATTTTTGACTCTTTTGCTACAGTACATGCAATATTATAATATTTACGCAACCTAGTGGTAATACGATGTCCAGTTATAATATTTTGTAATTGCCTAATTTCGAATAATTAAATATAAATAATCAAAGATACACAAATTTCTACAATATGTTACCATATTTTTTTAACCGTTAACTTAATTTTAGCATAACTATAGAAGGTCATTCAGCTATCATTATGACGTCACCGGTCGTGGATACAATCGTCCTTTCACTTACTAAGGAAATGGCAGTCTTTTTTTGTGTAACGAAATATGCAATCTTCTTCGTTTTGCGTTTTGTACTGATATTTCAAGCAATTGAATAATTTTATTTCCTTGACAATGTAAAAAAATTAGATTATTCCTACTTGTTAAAACAGTAGGGCTACATAAATTTTGTATAACTTGAGATTCTAAACTTCCTCCATTCCCTTATACGTACGATCAAGTATAATTTATGTTCGATTATATGATTTCTTTTTTCAAAAGCAATTTTAAAATATTTCTAAACGTTTAAAATATGAAAGGAAACAAGAAAAATACTAATTCAAAACACTGATCTATACAATATACAAATATACGCAATAAACAAAACAACTGATGACGTAGAAGGTAAAATATGGCGGAGCTGGTTGGCCTTCTACAATATCGATGGTCACAATGTGACACATGTGTGGAGTATTTTTTGACGCTAAATCCAATAAAAAAAAGTAAACTGATATAACTATCCTTTAAAAAGCTATAGAACATTTGTTTATTTTATAGACGAAAATTCATGTAATATAAAAGTACATAGAGTGAACCAAAACTGAATGGCAAAGGTTAATAAGCAAGCAAAAATAAAAAAAGACACCAGTTAAAAATTAAATAAGGAAGAAGTAGTGAATAATTAATATAGTAAGTAAAAAAAAATATAAGAGATAAAGAAAAAGTAATGAAATAATGTTTTACAAGTAGTAGTTTCGTTTATAAAAAGGAGTGTAGCTTTTTATAGGATAGTTATATCGTCTTGATTTTTTACTTTCAAATACCCATATGTATACATAGAGTAATGAAAGTATAGTATTCATTTTTTTTAAAAAAAATCGATTTTTTTTTTTTTTTTTTTTTTTTGCATTTCTTCACGTTTTGGAACATCCTGATTAAAAAAAGTGATATAGAAAAAATGCCTGCCTGTGGTCAGCATAACTCCCGAACAAATTGACCTACGATGTTCAAATTGGGTGTGAGGGTTGGTGATGGCCCAAGGACCTACCATTAAGGTTTTCGTCGAAAGCGCGCATGCGCATAAGTTAGCTGACAGTGAAAAAAAATGTAATTAAAAATTTAGTAATTGCTAAAAAACGGCTCTAATAATTTTGTTCGAAATCACCGTGGTAATACCTCTTAATGTGTTCTAAGCATCCTCAGCTCCGAAATTTCCGTAAAAATGCCTTAATAATAGCGTAAACAGTTGAAAAACGAATGCCTTCAACACAGAGTTCTCTTTTTTTTTAGCATATCTCATTGATGATCGTTTTTATCCTCTCCGGAGTTTTTATCCTCTCCGTATCATTTATCAGTAATAGAGTGTAATTGAAAGTTGTGCGCTGTTCCATACCTCTAGTTTTCATTCGATTCAGCATAAAAGATACTCTAAAAATGAGTCACATGCCTAGATTGTTTCAAAATTAATTTTTCAGTTATAAAAAAAAAAAAAAAGTGAATAAAAGAAATTATTAGAACGGTATTAAGAAAAAAAAAAAAAACTTTTACATTCTGAAATATCATTTAAAGTTTACAATCCAAAGTATAATGAATATTTTTATTTATATAGGACTTTGAGCTTCCGTTTGTCTGCATATGTAAAAAACGTGGTGAGTTTGATATAATTGATTTAATATTTTCATAGTGTTCGATCTCTTTAAAATTATATGAAAATGTAAATTACATATTAGCTTCCTACTAGAACCCTTTTACTTTGAACTACTTCTGTTAACATGCATCTTAATTTGTATTTTAATATTGTTAGTCTAATTGCATTATATGCAGGTTTATATTAATAGTGCTTCCCATTAATATTAATTTAATTAATATTAATTTTACTTATTTTCTTTAAAGGGGGTCCGGTATCGAAAATAAAAAAACTTTATTTATGTACATTTTTATGTCAAAAATATATTTTACGTATGAGATACTATTTATATATCTTTGAGAAAATGTTTTTTTAAATATTGGGTTTAGTTATTTAAAAAAAATTTAAAAACCAAGAAAATCCATAATAATTGATGTTTGCGTATTTCGATATAAGTCAAGAAAAAATAAATTTTTTTTCAAAGTGAAAGCTTTCTGTAATACATAATTATATAAAGAAAATTTTGTCTTCACAGAATTTTGATAGGTGAATTAAAAAAAATTAAAAAAATTCTCAAAGTTAAAATATTGAAATTTTTGCTTTTTTTTACGTTATCTTTTATGAAAAATTTTATATTTTAAAACAGAATTAAAAAAATAAAATTCTGTGAAGACAAAATATTTAAAACTATATAAATTAAATGCTCCAAAAATTTGAATAGCCAATTGTTAATGGTTCTGGAGATATATCGATTTGAATATGCAACATCTGTGAAAAACACTAGTGCTCGAAAAACGCATTTTAAGCAGACGCTTCAAGGTGTTACGCCCATTAGTGATGTTTAAATCGCAGGTAATTTTGTGGCGTTCTAATCACCGGAGGAATAAGATAAAAACATCATTCTCTTCAGGAATGTATGAACTATTTTTTTAAATCAGAAAAAAAAATTGGGATTTTTGAAGAAATTTCGGTACTGGACCCCCTTAACAAAAAGTTCACAAAATTTTAATTATTTGTTTCATAAAAATGGCAATTTCATTCTACAAGTTAGGGTTAAACAACAAAACAAAAGAGAGGCAACAGGGGGACACCAAGGTGGCATAGGGACAGGTTATTTCAACATTAATAGGTGGGTTAGACTGAAAATTTTTGGAGTAAGAGAAGCCTGAAGGCTATTATGTCTAAAACAAATTTAGCTAAAGCAAACAAATTTAGCTGAGTAGTCTATATCCAAAAAAAGAAAAAGAACGCTTTCCGAGAGGTTTTTCAAAGGGAAAATTCCTGTTAAAGATGAGCCCACCTTATGAGTGTCTGGTTAGCTCTTTCGTCTTACATTCCAAAGGCGTTAGGTTCGAATCCCGGGAAAGGTATAAATGTTCGTTGTGTTAAGTTGTGTAATCCCTGTTAAGCTGTAAGTTCTGGCCTGATTAGCTGTCATTGTGAATAAAAATAGGTCGTTGAACGTACAAACCAACAACTTTCCAACTGTTAATAATAACTACTATACTTGTCGCATTAACTGCCATATTATCAGGCTTATTTGTTTATTTCGAATGTTGAGTATTCATGTTTTATCTTTTTTCCCTACTTCTATCATCGGCAGAATAGCTAAATTTCAGTTTGCTTGCTCTTAACCAATTTGAAAAAGAAAACTTAGCGTTTTATATGTAATGATTAAAAAAAATATATATATATATATATAGATATATAAATTTTTAGAAATTATATGTTTTGAATTGTTCAAATAGTTTGTCTTACCATGCAATTAAAACAAATATTTTAATTTACAATTTTTCTTTACAGAAAGAACGTGATAGGTAAGAGGATTTTCTGGAATGGAGTATAATTCTTTCTTATAATCTTCTCTTATGTTTAAATGCATTTTTTAATGTATAAAAAACCTGTATCTCAAAAGTTATTTGATAATGTCGTAGCAAAACATAATAGTTACTAATTTATTACTATTTTTACTTTACCTGTTGTGTTGTCTGATCTTAGAACATTTAAAGTAAAAAGAACTGAGATTTAAAAAACCACACAACAACTATATTATTGGTCACACTCCTTAAATATGGATAATTTATTGGAATAACCTATCACCTCCGTATTCATTCCGATTTTTTTTCCAATTTGAGTTTGAAGACATTTTTGATGTTAATTAACACAAATCTCATAAAAAAATTGAATATGTTACAACTTTCCAATGGTGTCAGAATAAAGCTTAAACTTTTGCCTTTTTTTCAAGTTTGAATTCAATTTTACTATTGTTTAAAGTCTGCTTGACCGATATTATACACTATTTTTTGCCCTTCTTGATACCAATTCTAAAGGATTTCTTTCATAGCGAAATAATGTCACAGGAATAAAAATCCTTTATCATTTTTCAAGAATTCTGCAATGATTCTATCTCTAGTGTAGTCGAGGCCCCCAATTGAACTTGGTGCCAATTGATTGGCTTGATTGGCAGTAATGTTTACATTGTAGCAACCTTATTTCTTGACGCGCATGCGTAACGGCGAATTAGGGTAATTATTGGAATGCGTGAAAACCACTTCATAATTTTTGGGATTCAATTTACAACCATCTCATACCAGAGTTTTAGTCGTATCAACTTAACAGATATGAAAACACAAGCTTTGCAGCTATAGATATCTGAACTGTATTCTATAGACTGAATTTGATACCACTAGACTTAAACCCCCCATCGAAGTTTTTATAGGTTGACGCTATTAAAGGGCTTAATCGAAAAAAAATCGAACAAAATTTGAAGATTGTATTTCGGTTACCAGTTTACAATGTTTAAATTAGTAAAAAGTTAGACTGGAATTCCAACTTCGTCGTGGATTCTGCGCCAAGGCGATTTTTGCCAACTCATGGCAGAAGCCTACATTTTATGCCAGCAAATTGCTTGTGTTCTAAATTTAGCACGGTTTAATGTTAGCATCACTTGGCGCAGAATCTGTACCATATTTACAAGGGGACCTTACGGTCTCGGAAATTCAGATCGGGATGAGACTTTGCAGATTGGTAGTATACCTTAAAGGTATCCACACAGTCAAGCCTTAAAGCTCACTAGCCAGAAGATTCCGAGAAAACAGGCTCTAAAGTGTTACGCGCAGCTTATATACTCGTAGAGATTTTTGCTCTGCAGCTCCCCGGTGGCTAAGTGGTCAGCATGATGCTTTTCCGTACGATACCTCGCATTGTATTCATTTTTTTAATTTATAAAGTCAATTTATAAAGTGGGTTGGGTAGGGGTAGAACCATTGTTCGATAAGTACGGTTAGGGTTTCGAAAATTTCTGACTTCCTGCTTATTATGTACAATATGACAACATTCCTACTCTTCCATACAGAAACTGGGTCTTCATGTTTATTGCGAAAATCATTTATTTCTCTACAGCTTATAATATCTCAAAATTTATAATCACTTGTTTGTGAGAATAGTAAATAGAGTTTTAATGTACCTTCATTAAAACACATTACGTATTTAAAAATAAAGTATCTTTAATTCAAATTTTAGTTAGCTGTAACAATTACTTTATAAATTGACAAAAAAAAATATCTCACGGTATCGAACCCAGATCGCCCGTACGGGAACCCAGCACCCTGACCACTTAGCCACCGGGAGTTGCAGAGCAAAAATCTCTTCTAGTACATAAGCTGCGCGTAACTCTTTAGTGCCTGTTCTCTCGGAATCTTCTGGCTAGTGCGCTTTATTGCTTTACTGTGTGGATACCCTTAAGGTATACTACCAATCTGCCGAGTCTCATCCCGATCTGAATTTCCGAGACCGTAAGGTCCCCTTGTTAGAAGTCCTTCTCAAAAGTTATAGTAGTTAAAATTATTTGCAGAACAAAAATATTGGTTCTTAATTATATTATTTTTTCATATTATCGGTAGCCAGTTGATAATCAAAGAAATTCTCAGAAAAAAATTAGAAAAATCAGATGAAATCAGCAGATCTGATATTTGGCTGATTCCTTTTTTGGAGCAATTTCATTTACCCCTCCCAGTCCACTCACAGACCATTTCTCACTGAACTCCGCAAACCTTGATATTCTCATACATTCATCTATTTTAAAGACAATTTTAATTTTCAAATTTTTCTTTTCAGTCGAGCGAAGGTCAAAATATATATAGAGAGTAATAAAGTACGATTTACTTATCATCGAGCACAATATATGGTAAGTTAAAAAAATTTGAATGCATCAAAGTGAAATAAATCGAGAACAATTTTAGCTTAGCTACTTTGTTACTTTATTATAAGAAGATTATTAGACCATGAAATATTGATAATGTAGGAAAAACAGGTCAAAATTATCAATATTTTAAGGTTTTCAGAAAGATTCTGGATGCAAAATATATAATTGGTACATGCAGGGACAAGTATAACTATAAGCATTTTGCTATTGGCACAACATAGTAGATGATTACTATTTGATAAAATTAATGTCAAGATAATATTTTTTTAATAACTAATGAATTATTAAAATGCATTTTCATATACCATGGCATTGGTTAAGAACACTATACTGAATATTGATAGTTACGCAATAATTCAATTTTAATTACATTATGACGAAGAAAACATTTATTTGTAAATTGCTGTAAATAATGGAATTAATTAAAATGATTTATGAAACGTTGATATTGACCGTCGTAGATACCAGTGTATGTAAATCTGTTAACACAATTTAAATAAGTCTGTATTGTAAGGGATTTTCCTGTCCACATAAGTAAATTAATAAAAGTTAAGAATACTATTTTCTATATTGAGTAGAAATATTATTTTCCATTTCTTTTGAACAAATTTTCACTAAATAAAATGTATTTAGAGATAAAATTAAACTCTTCTTAATTTATTAAGATAGATGTTATATATCAACAAACCATACATAGGTTTAGTATGCACAGTTCCGGCTGTTTATTTCTGCCACTATGAACAGGTTATCATAGCCCAATACGCCAAAAAATTTCCTTACTCCAACTTATCACACCACTGAAAGGACATTTTACCAGGCCACTGAAGTTCATCATATAGGTGCTAGAGATGTTGAAATAAATATCTCTAAATTTCAAAGAAAGGTAAGAATCTTACCTGGCTCTTCGTCGGATCGGGTTGGCATCTGACATCAAGAGTTGAACCTAAAATCCGCTGCTTCACACCTCTACACTCATGAAAGAAAGTTCATTATTATTCAAGAATAGGAGTCTAGATGCTTTTAACTTGGATTTACTTAAACTTCTTAAAGGACGGTTTCGGCGCATTATAGCCCTCGTGTTGCTGACGGCGCCAGATAATCTGAATACAACCAAATCTTAAAGGACGATCACAGGACACTACATACAAAAGCAAAGTACAGTTACAGAAGTGAATTTGTTAAACAGTTACATTATTCTCAAAGGCGGTCTGCCATCTGGTGGTGGAATGTTCAATTATTTTGGATAGTCAATTTTCAACAGATATAACGTCCCAGGTAGCACATCAGTATTGGCCAATGTCAGAAACATGGCTTCTGGGTTGCTTGGAGTTTAACAGTGCAAGGGCAACACGTGGGTCATACTGCATATGGCTTCTGGGAAGACGGACGTAATGGGAAACAAGGTTGGTTGGTTGTTTTCAGATTATCTGGCCCCGTCAGCAATAGGAGGGCTATAATGCGCCGAAACATTCGTCATTTGACAAGCCAACATACATTTACAAACACCTATGCCTTACACGGGAGTCGAACCCTCAACCTCGCGGTCTAGAAGCTAGTATGCTAACCACTATACCTTTTGGTCAGCTTAATGGGAAACAAGACTCGTCATAAAACACAAGATTACAACCACTCCGCTTCACCAGATTTGGGGCATGTGACGTTTTCGGCGGAGGAGAATAATTGGAATCGTGCAACTTTAAAATCTATTTCTAAATTAATTTATTAGTTGATAAAATTTAAATGGATGCAGGATTACTGCTAAAGAATTTTCATTTAAAGATATGAAAAATTATAAACAATTTGCATGCATTTTTGTTATTAAAATTCCTTTCTGTTTACCTCAGTTCTTCAGCTTAATACAGAATTTTTTTTTTTTAATTATGATTTCATACAGGTGTTTTTTGTTGTTTTATTCGTTTTATAGCTTCACTATATTTTTATATCAAAATATTTAAAAAAGATCCCAATTTATTTGAGATTCCAACATTTTGATCCACAGGATGTGGAGCTTTTCAGTTACATCGGTGGCTTCCTAGGCTGCTGGTTGGGCATTTCAATCTGGACATCTAGTGGTATACTCTGGCAAACATGTAATGTCTTTGTGGTCAACGTGAAGGATTTCAGAAGTACTTCAAGACGTCGTGCGTCACTGAAGAAAGAAATATGCAGTGTTGTAAAGGACAACGCAACTAAAGAAACTGCATAAAAATTCTAGCTTTTCTGTTTTATCTGATCTAAATGTTCTACGTTGAGCGATAATAGCTCAACGTCTTACAACTTGTTTAATGAGTAATATTTCCAGAAAATTTAATGGTATGTTAAAAAGTATTTTTCTGAAAAATAACATCTGAGGCCGATGCTTTACCGAGATCAATTGGTATACGCAGTGATAACTGTCTGCTTTTTTAAAAATTAAATAATCTGTGCCATATAAATCTTATCTTCATCTAATCTGCCGAGTAACTTAAAAAGTAATCTTTCACGTAAACTTATCCTTCAACTCGAATTCACAGTTTAATTTAGCAGAACAACTACAGGTAGCATGAGATCGTGAAGTGTTTGGAAATATTACGACTGAATCTTGTTTACTATCGATGCTCGAATGATATTCTACTTATTTAACTTAGAACTGTAATTAACGTAATAAAAAAAAATGTGATCACAACTAATTAAAGGTGAAAGTGAATGAAGGAGGTATACAACAAAAAAGTAGTTTTTGAGATATTCTTCTTAAAGTATTTACTTTTGTATTCTTTTATAAGTAACATGCCTTTTTTTCTTACTCAAAACATACGTCGTTAAGCATACCCACTTTATCCACTTGAACCTTTAATTATATGAAATACCACATACCCTCTTTATCCCAGTTTGTCCTTTAGTTGCAAGAAATACAACATACCCCCTTTATCCATTTAGCCCTTTAAATGTAAAAAATACTACATTTATCCACTTGGTCCTTTAATTGTAAGAAAGAAATGCACTATCAATTCTAATTAATTAATCGATCAATTCTAATTAATTAGTTAAGCTCGGTGTAATGACATTTTATTAGAATTAAGCAAATAAACTTGTTATTTTAACTTTATATTTTATCTTACAAATATAAGGATTTAAAGGTAATAAGTTACTAACTAGTAAAATTTAATATTTAAAATACAAATTTAAAATCGAATAAGATATTTTATTTCTAAAAATAGAACGTTTCCATAAGAGATTATCAAATCAGAATAATCACAAAAATCGGTTGTAATATCATATAATCAAATTTGGATTCATTCTAAAAAAGGGAACGCAAGGATACATGTAAAAGATGATGTGAATATATCTTTACCAACATACGAATAGTTCGTTTAATTAAGAAAAACAACACATTTCTAAGTTGTTTTCACATATTTCATTGTAGTATGTGGCGGAGCACTTGTATTGTAATGACAAATTTTGTTTTGAATTTTTAATGTCATGAAATAAAATGATCTTTGCTTCGTTTTTAACACTGCCTTGCGTGGTTGTATTTCTTTAATTCAACATAAAATGGATGCATCAATGAACAAATAATACTAAAATGTTTATATACATGTCTTATACAATAGTCAGTCATTGGGTGGTTTGTAAGAAAAAAATTTTGAGGTAGTTATAAATTTTTTTTGCTCCTTTGTGTTTTTCGGGGTACTGATTAAGTACTCGAAGTTTACCAGTACGAATTTTCTTGAAATTTGTCCAAAAATTCGAAAAATTTTACTTGCAAATAAAAAACTATCAACTTTTGTTTAAACTTCATACTCACCAATTTCTTAGTAATAAATTGACTTGACGAATCAATACAAAGTATTTAAATTTAAGTTGTTTTTAAACATTATTAATGTGATTCACATACTCTTTCACCTCAAAGTTTGGAAAAAATACAAAAAATAACTATTTTTCCTAAATTTGTTTCAATTTCTAAACGTTATATATTTAAAAGGCATTCGTGTGCAATGTGTAGTGACAGAGTGGAATACCACAGGAAAATAGAATTCTATGTATTATATAATCGTATATTAATAAGTAAAAACATTCAAAAATGCATTTTTTTGTTAAAAAATGATTTTTCTATAAATGGACACTAACGTTATTTTTTGGATATTTTTGATAAAATTGTTTTATTTACTTCAATGTTTTCATTTTAAAGTTTTAAATAATTACAAAAAATACCTTTTTTTCATCAATTTGTAGAACACACCAATCACTAAATTATCGGGGTATATTGGCTTGTATTATACGAAATAAGGTAGATATTGGAAAAAATCAAATCAGTAATTATTCAATAACAATCGTTCGCACATAACCTATGAAACATTGATAAAAACTGTGTTTTGGTTGGCCTTTCTCGTGGCACCTTCGCTTCTATTGAAGCTCTTAAACCTACTTGCTTATTCATTGGATCATAGAGCACATGGCTGTGATTGGGACTGCCATTAATACTGGCTTGAAATTATCTGACATCAAATTGTACGTTGGGAGACCACTATCATGGATATATGCCTCTTGTACTTCAATGAAATACCATTCAGACGCCTATTTAAACACGTAGATTGTGCTACAACAGGACCAACATCTTTCAGTGGGAACATAGATAAAAAATTAAAGAACTGTGAAAAATTTCCCTCGACTGATTTTTTACGCGTTGAATGTTCAATTCCTCAAATTGAGATGAAAGTACTGATTAGATCAAGCCAATGGACTTGGCAGCTCGCAAACCTAATCCCCTTTCACACTCCAGATGGCTAACAACAGAAAACAGAGTACTTAGACTATATGCGAGTCGGACTATAACAATCGGATGAACTCAAGCAAGTGGTATTCGTTATTTTAAATTGTTATATGCCATACTGATTTCGAATTAAAAAAAAGTTAATTTTCTGAAGGACCTAAGATCATACATGAAGCAATTCGATAGTCTCGATACCTCCCTGAATATTTACTGGAAGTTTTAAACTCGGTTATTGAACGAAATGATTCCTTCCCACACACACAAAATTTGATTTCGGCAATGATTTTAGATGAAAGAAGAGGTAAGAGAGCTGTTGAGTCGTGTTCTGAAATATCGAGAACTTGCCTAGAGAAAGATAATCAGTAATTTCAAGGCAACCAGACTTAACCATTTGCATTCGAGCGGCACCGCTCAGGCACCACACGATTGGATGCCGAAACACGAGAGGACCACTAGGTTTGATGTGGAAATTTGATGCAAAAATGACTGTGTTTAGTTTCTATGAAGCAAATCCATGAACGCCAACCGAACCTATAATGTCTCGAGTTGCTGGTCCCTCCGCGCGAAAAAGGCCTCGAGTGCAAAGGGTTAACTTTATTGCCACTGATTTAGTAAGCATAATTCATTGGAATGCTCACAATACGACTCCTCCTTTGTTAAGGAAAGTAACAAACGAACATTTGTTAGTAAAGACTGGAACTTCCGAGTTAGCACAGTTGTATTAGAAGAAGTAGGGGAAGAGTGTAAGATTGGCTAATTCTGGGCGAGCATAGTTCCAAAATATACGATTTTTCAACAAACATGTCAAAACCACCACATTGTTTTGTTTCTCTTAAATACAATATCCCAATATTAAAACTGTGCATCGGCATTTCAAAACCTCTTCTATACTTTATTTAGAATTGGGAGAGATTAGCTAATACTGGTTCCAACTACCGATTCACAACGTTCTACATCGGGATTGGCCTATGTCTGCCGAAATTGGCTAGCGTTTCTGTGCTACTGGGGACCACTAAAATCAGTCTTCAACTAGTTTCCTTGTCACTCACAAGCTGCGGAATGCTTGTGTAGAGAGACAAGAAAAAAAGTGGGTGCCGCTGACTCCAAAAACGTTAGTAGCAACACCTTTTTTTTCCTTAAAAAGGTCCATAATGCTCGACTTTTCCACAAAAGTTTCCTTCAAAGTACATCCCAAGTGAAATCCGAATAGGACTCTCCAAGGATATCGCGTTTGTTCCCTTCATTTTGATATATTAACCGGACATCTCGGTCCATTGAAAATTGGTCTCATTCATCCTCGGACCAAATTTAGACTTTCGGAATATAAAAAGGACGTCCTGGGGATGACATGTGCTGTCTGGGGGATTTTTATTATGTCATTGATATCAGTTGAATTGTACAAAATAAAAACTTTTCAGTTTTACACAATACTTAAAATTCATTTAGAATTTTAACCACTTCTTAACTATTTTTAATGCTCGCAATTTTGTCAATGTTTTATATGAGTTCAAAGATTTTGTTGATACTACTTAGTAATTCTTCATTAACCTTTAACAAGGTATGTATTATAACTACAAGTTTAAGCACAAAATGTAATTAGAATTTTGTGAAATTTTGGTCGTAGAATTACGTAAGGTAAATTAATTTTTTCTGATATATAAATTGAAGTTTATATGCATTCTTTGAAGACAACATCGACCAATTTTTGAATTTGAAACATACTGTATAGTGAAATTGTTGCCAAACAATATGCACATAATTATTATTAGCCTGATCCTTATACGTTATGAGTAATTTATCTTTTAGATTTTTTAATGGAATCATTTATATGTATTTTTTTTTTAATTTGCTATGATCACTAAATACCTTGATCTGATTATGAATGAAATCCAAATGACCGTGATGTCTCCATTCATTAAAACAATGTAAAGCAAATTGAATTTTGTTGCAATTTTACAAATTTATCCAAGTTGCTATAAAGAGATTTTATGTATTTACTTATCATCCTAAGTAACTGGAATTCAAAATTTTGTACCGCACTCACGATTCTTTTCGAATTTTAATCTTGAATGATATCTAAAAACTACCAGTAACAATATGTCCTAAATACTTATTCTTAAAATCAGAATATTATTCGATATTGAAAATACATAAATTGTCATCGGGAAATTCTACTAATTACTTGTAAAAAGTGTTGTAATTAAAAATCATTCTACCTATTGTTTCATTTTATTTAAAGACTTACTTAATAGATAAATTATTGACAGGAGACTGTGACTACATGAAAAAGTCTTGGAAAACTTAATACCATTCATTGATTCATTACAGAAACATATTGCACAATATTCCCAATATGTTTTTCTTTAAATCATTATCATTTCTGAAAAGTATATTAAAGAGAAAACCACATCCCGAATGGCTGTTTTCTTAAAATTAAAAACATAATTAAAAAGATAAATAATATTTGAAAACATAAAACATTTTTGTACTTTGAAATTTGAACTTTTTATTTAGACGCATGTGTTAACGTGTATACTTGGAGGCATTTATGTTTTTTTCAAAAATGGCCACTATCTTGCAAAACTGTTTTTTCCCCTAATATAATAATCGGAAACATATTATTGTAAGTCTTAATCTAGAGATCAAGACGAAGAATTTTTTTTTATATGGCACGCCGGCTTGCTTAACTTATAATATGAAAATATACATTAATTAAATCTACATGATGTTGAAAATTTGACATCACATAATGGTTATTTTTCTATTTTATATATCTACGACCATTCATGTGTAGCCGACAAACGGTATAGTGGTTAGCGTTCTAGCTTCTAGTTGTATTCAGATTATCTGGCGCAGTCAGCAACACGAGGGCTATAATGCGCCGAAACATTCGTCATTAGACAAGCCAACATACATTTACAAACACCCATGCCTAACACGGTACCCACAACCTCCTGGTCTAGGAGCTAGCACGCTAACCACTATACAGTTTGGTCGGCTGCTAGTTTCTAGACCAGGAGGTTGCGGGTTCGAGTCCCGTGTAAGGCATGGATGTTTGTAAATGTATGTTGGCTTGTCTAATGACGAATGTTTCGGCGCATTATAGCCTCGTGTTGCTGACGGCGCCAGATAATCTGAAATCAACCAAACAACGAGCCCTTCATGTGTATAATAGAATATCCTGCCATAGATCTGCGCTCTTTACACAGCGACATCTATATATATTTTGTCTAACTTCTTCCACTTCGAACTTGGATGTTAATACGTAATGAGCATCCAGGTTGGTTGTTTTCAGATTATCTGGCGCCGTCAGCAACACGAGGGCTATAATGCGCCGAAGCATTCGTCATTAGACAAGCCAACATACAATTATAAACACCCATGCCTAACACGGGACTCGAACCCGCAACCTCCTGGTCTAGAAACTAGCAGCCGACCAAACTGTATAGTGGTTAGCGTGCTAGCTCCTAGACCAGGAGGTTGTCCCGTTATTAGATAAAGGATTAATTTTACGACTTAGCCAAATTAAAAACCACGTGACTGATGGACGAATTTTGTGATTCATTTTGGTTTCATTCTCGTTGTACGATTGAAGTGGGAACGCGCAGTCTATTGATAATAAGTCTATGAGTGCCTTACAATACTTTAAATATTACCGAAATAATTCTTCATCCTTTCGCTCGACCTAAAAATCATTTCAGCATTGAAGTCTAAATATTATTACAGTTACAATAATAAAATGGCTTACACCAAGGTTTGCATTACTTTTCGTCGCATATATAGTTCTAATTTAGTTTGATTTTGGTATTAGCCCTTGGTTAGGCACGTGACCTTTTGTCACGCGGTGAGTCGCGTGTAGGAGACTAATGCCCCACAAATTCGCGCATACCATTAAATTCGTTATCAAACTGAGTGGATATTTTAATTAAAAACACAACGTTATTGAACAGAAAGGAGTAAAAAATTAAAAAAATACCTTGACAATAACTGTAAGAAGGCTTTGATCATGGGTTGTCATCTATTGAGAAATTGAATGTGTTGGGGACCTTTGACAACCGCTCGACTAACCAAGGGTTAAAATAAAAACAATGCTCTGCTCATACCCTCATTTTATCGTAGGTCTGGCAACTTGCTTTTACAACCCGCTGAACAAAACTGCTTCGGTGCACATTTACTCCGATACACATGTTGCCGACCAAACGGTATAGTGGTTAGCGTGCTGGCTTCTAGACCGCGAGGTTGCGGGTTCCGAGTCCCGTGTAGGCATGGGTGTTTGTAAATGTATGTTGGTTTGTTAAATGACGAAATGTTTCGGCGCATTATAGCCCTCGTGTTGCTGACGGCTCCAGATAATCTGAAAACAACCAACCAAACGATACACATGTTCTACATATTTGCCTGACTCTAAGAGACATGGGCGCCCCCAGGAATATTTGCAAGGGGGTGCAAGACTAGATTTTTTTATCAAAATCATTATTTATTTTTTTTAGAAATGTTAATTAATAACTATGCATTATAAATTATGCTCTTTGCGAATAGTTAAAATTCATGGTATATATTTTTGAAAGCGCAACCCTGTTAAAGAGAAAAAAATACAAAATGGTGAAAATATTAAAATATATATTTTTAAGGTTTTTTTTTTATCATCCAACTAGATCTCACGGCCTTCAAGAGATAGTGTTTAGAATAGAGGAACTCGAAGATGCAAAAATTCAGAGGAGTAAAAAAAAAAAAATTCGGATATAATGAAAAAAAAAAATTCAAAATGAAGCCCGAAGGCAGTAATGGAATATGTTCAATTGAATTCTAAAAATAGATTTCAAGATAATATATCTGATGACTTAAAAAACAAAACATTTTCCTACAATTTTGAGAATTATACAGGAAATGATTATTCAATAAAAGGAATAAATTCTTCTACTCATCAGCCTCTAATAATTATAGACATAAGCGCCAGAAAATCGTCACGGAAGTAGATATAAAAAACAACATAGGAAAGAAAGAAAAGACTAAATTAAAAGGAAAAAAATGCTAATTGTAACATTTGCGCTTTTTTTAACTTGGAATTTACATCTTTTCCCTCATTTTTTGAAAATTTTCAAGAGCCAGGGGGGTGCAAGTGCACCCCCTTGCACCCTCCTGGGGGCGCCCATGGTAAGAGCTCTTCTGACCGTATTTGCCACATGTTAGTTCCAAAGAATTCTTTGTGGCACGAATGCTCGCTATGTTACAATCTTCTATCCCAGTGCATTTAGAAACTACTCTGTAAAAAAAAACAATGACATTTGGTACAAAAAGGATCACTTCGGAAATGACAAAAATTGTTTTTATTTAATGTCGATCTATACTTGCTTCATACTTTAATTAGAATATAACAAGACGTGGTTGGTTGTTTTCAGATTATCTGGCGCCGTCAGCAACACGAGGGCTATAATGAGCCGAAACATTCGTCATTAGACAAGCCAACATACATTTACCCATGCCTAACACGGGACTCGAACCCGCAACCTCGTGGTCTAGAAGCTAGCACGCTAACCACTACACCGTTTTGGTCGGCAACAAGACGTGGAGGGGGTGAAATATGGTGCGTATTAGCATCAATGAAATCAGTTTTGGAAGTCTTGTCCAAACGAAAGAAAGTTGTAGGTGGATACACTGCAGAGACGTTGACCGTAAGGATTTCAAATATAAAATCTATGATAATAAAACAAGCTGCGTCTGTGGATCTATAGAAACCCACATAAAATTCGAATAGAGCTCTGAAATGTTCAGCATAAGTAGTTTTGGCCTTCTAATTGTAAACATGTCAAACAGAATGTAAAAATTTTAATTAGTTCTTTTTTAATTATTTTTTTTTTTTTTTTACAAAATGACTTCAAACAGAGATACAGCTCTGAAATTTTCAACATGTGTAGTTTTAGCCTTCTATTTGGACTTTTGAAAAAAAGAATGTTGAAATTTTAATTAGTTATTTTTTAATTAATTTTTTTTTAATTAATTAATGTATATTTTACAAAACGATTTCTAATAAGGCTACAGCTCTGAAATTTTCGAAATAATTAGTTTTGGTCTTCTAATTAGGCATTTGAAAAATAGAATTTTAAATTTTTATTTAATTCCTTTTTAATTAATTTTTTGTAATAAGTACATATTTTACAAAACGATTTCTATTAGGGCTACAGCTCTGAAATTTTCAACATGAGTAGTTGTGTCCTTCTAATTGGACTTTTGAAAAACAGAACTTTAAATTTTTATTTGTTTTTTTAATTAATTTTTTTTTTAACTATAACATACTTTACAAAACTATTTCTAATTGGGCTATAGTTCTGAAATTTTCGACACAAGTAGCTTTGGCCTTCTAATTGGACTTTTGACAAAAAGAGTGCTACAACTTTAATTTGTTTTTAAATGAATATTTTTACAAAAAGCGACTACTAATAGACCTAGAGCTCTGAAAGTTTCTAAATAATTAGTTTTGGCCTTCTAATTTTGCTTTTCACAAACACATGTCAAAATAATTTTAAAGGGGTGTTGTATTATTGTATTAACGGGGGATTTTTTTTTTCTTGACAAGGGAAAGGCTTCTAATATTAAGGCTTTACGTAGCAATTAGATTTTAGTGAGTGAAGCGAGCTTATGCTTACGCAGCAATAAACCTTTCAGCGAGCGAAGCGAGCCTATGCTTGAATAGCAATGAACCTTTCAACGAGTGAAGTAAGACTGTGTTTATGTGCCAATGAACTTTTCAGCGAACGAAGCGAGCACGATTTTGCGTAGCGATGAACCTACCTGCGAACGAAGCGCCAAAAACTGTGACCTATACACCAATGACGAATTACCGCAACGCGAGGCCTCACAGCTAGCTAAAATATTGCACATTTAAAATTTCGTAGCGAAGCACGGGTATTCAGAATATATTAGGCGCTATTTTCGAGGTATAAATTTATGTCATTTCATTGAATGGTCCTAACAAATGTCAAGGTTTTCAACAAAGTAGTTTCTAAATGAACCGTGCTACTAAGTGGAATGATGCTTACTAAGACTTCCTCATAATTAAAATTCATCAAAATAGAATACAATTAAAAATTATTAACCGTGTCGAGAAGATCCGTGTACTTGATCAAAAATATCAGCCAAGCTAGCTTTTTACCATCCTAAAAATAAACAAAAAAATCATTAAATAGACAATGCCTTTTCAAATATTTTAATACATTTATATATAATATTTGTTTCTATCTGAATTTGATAACGTCTATAAAATACACATGATCAAAAAAAAAAAAAAAAAATCACAAAATATATTATGTCCATAAAATTATCTGATTAGATAAGAAGTTATGCAAATTTTACTGAAATAAAAACAATAATTTGTCGTACATTTTAAACGATGGTTGGTTAAATGAGACTGTATAGTATTCCAAAACGCTGCTGGAGATGATGGGTAGTAAAAATATTTTTCTTGATATCATTACTGTTCTTAACATTATTTAATTGTATTAAATTCCATTTACTGCAATTATGGGATGTATTCTTTTGTTAGATGAACTTATGTTAAAATTTTGTAATTTTAAATGATGTATCTTTCTTTATAATTGTTGAAAATGAAATGTCATTAACATCCTCATACCTAAATTTTGATGTCTTCAATTCATATATTTTTTTAATATTTTATTGATAGACGGAAAAAATTTTGTTCTATCAATATTTTGACAAATTAATTTTTGTTTTTGGTTAGGAAAAAAATATTATCAAAAATATATTTAATTTAATGCATTCGGAAATAAGGGAGATTGCTACAGTCACTGTCATTGAAATGCCGCTTCTACGCACTTTTTTTATTGAAGGAATCAATGATTTCTCGATCGAAAATAGAAAAGAATAATTTAATGAGTACATCGAGAACAAGAAGCCGCAAAACTTTGGTGTGTGTAGAAAGAAATATTTTTTTTAACACTAGATTGCCTAAGCAAGTCATTTTGACTGCTTTTGAATTTCAATTAAAAAAATAATTATTTAAATAATCACACAGCTTCTTATAATTTTGTGACTTTTTCTACAACATATAAATGGGTTAATTAATCATTGTTGTTGCCCCCCCCCCTCCTTCACTTCCGGTATATATATATATGTGTGTTATACCTATATTGCCGAAAAGCAGTCATTTTGACTGCTTGGAAAAGACCAGTTCGGCTCTGTATTGGAATAACATGATAACATACAAGTTCATGATAAATTGTCGATTTCGACATATACTTGATAAGTTGCAGTTGTTCAATAACTAAAGTTATTGTTATTCGAATCTTTATGCCAGGCTTGGCCACGCGCTTTGTTCCCTTTGAACGCGCTGTAACGTAATTCAGATGGGAAGGAGGATCAATGAGTGTATGATCTCATACTGTAATCGATACGACTAAAATGTCCAGATAATGTATAAATTATTTTTTTTCGATCTGAAATACATTTTTTTTATTGTTAATACTTATTAATAATTTGTTATATGACTGTAATTGATATAAAATATATTAAAAATTACTGTTAAACAAATTTCTTTGCGCATTAGTTATTTTTTCACAATGCAGTCATTTTGACTGCTTTCAGGCAATATAGGTATATACTAAGCTCCCGTCTTTCCAGTGTTAACATTGATGACAGTCCAACATTTATTCATCAGACTAAAAATTAAGTGGATTTTCTTATTCTTAATCAAAGCGATTATTTTTAGCTCGATATTCATTCTGGAAAAGAATAGTTGAATTTTCGTGTAGGCAAACTTTCATCGAATAGGTGAATTTTTCAAGTCGACAAATTTTCATCGAATATTTGAATTTTTCGTATTCGACGAACTTTCATATTCAAAATAAAAACTACCTGAATGGCCATTTGTTGGTCCGGATGTTGGCTTACCAAGCAGCGTCCATACCAATACTTCATAACAAAAAGGACCACCTGTAAAAAAGAAGATATTCTTTATGAGAAGATGATATCTCGTCAATCTTCTCATTCCAATTTTCAGAGGAATAACTCTAAAATCTTTCATTTTTCCGAAATATTTTCACCGCCCTCATTTCCCTGTATATTTACCGGAGGTAAAAATAGGTCATTTTAATAACAATTATTTGTAGGTCATATTAATAACAATTATTAATAACAATTCAGATCTTCGAAACGAACTGAATAATTAAAGAGTTTGCTATTTCCTCCAACAGATGGAGCTACGAGTAGACACGTGAGAAATGTGTTCATAATAAAGATAAATACATTTTATTTTGCCTTCAAGATAATGGACTTCATTTAGAAATGCTCTCCAACAACACAAACGAGCACAAGTTTTGGAGCATTATCTCACGAAAAAATATTACATAGCAAATAAATTTAGGCTGTGAACTACTAACGGTCCCTTATTAGCTTTTAAAAAAATAAATACATAAAAAAAATATAAAAAAATCATACTCATTTTTCTATATATTTACCGCATTTAGAAACAAGAGCGCAGTTCATTTTAATAACAGTTTTTAACAATTTAGAGCTCGGAAATAATCGAAATAATTAAAGAATTTGCTGTTTTCTCCAACAGATGGAGTTACGAGTAGAAACGTAAGAAATGTGTTCATAATAAAAATAACACATTTTATTTTCCCTTCCAGATAATCAACTTCTCTTAAAGTAGAGCGGCTACAGGGAAAAAAACTGCACTTCGTGAAACAAGTCTGTAATTTTGCACATTGATAGATAATGTCATTTTAATCATTTTAAGAAGTGGGGCCACTCGGATTTCACTTCCGGTCGAGGTTTCATACTACTTCAAAGTTGGGCCTAAAATATGCGTTTATTTTCAATATAAATCGTAAATTGTAGGTTCAAGGTCAAAAATAACACGTATAATATTATTACGAATTTTTGTATATTTGTAAATATTTCGTAGTGTTAATTTTGTAAATAGGAAAATTCATGTACATTTCGCATAAGGCAGGGCAATATAGTTCGTCTTAACTTGGCTTCCCTGCAATATGCGACTTAATGCTTGATAACGAGTTTTACAGAGATAAAGCTGGGAAGCGAGTTTTACAAGGAGCAGGGCATATAACATTATGGTAATGGCAATCTCGACAAATTGGCGAGATAGAGCCAAGTTGGCGACCATTTGGAGATATTTTCGGTCCCCATGTACATGTATAGGACTTTTCGACTACGATCTGGAAAGTTCTCCAAATGTCTATCTCTGGAAAATTCACGAAGGTTCGCCTCCCCTATATAAGACCGAGAGTGAGTTGAGTCAGTTAGTTGACTGAAATTACTGAGTTAGTTGAGATACTGACTGAGTGGAGTTACTGACTTGGTTGTCTGGCAGCGAGCATTCAGAGAGTTCCGAAAGCGAACTGTATTGCATTGTCTTTTGCGGCGATTTAGCAGTTGTGTGTCAAGTTTATCTGCTGTTTTGTGCTCTATTGTTGTGAAAAGAGCTGTATTGAGTCTACTAGAACGCGAAGTTCTGGAGTTGTAAGAGAATCTGCAAAGAGTTATTTCGGAATAAATTTCTGCAAGTTTTGATCTGCTTTGGCTTCAAATCTTTCGAACCCATCCACACAACAATATGTTAAATAGTTAAGGTTGCATTAAAGAATAAAAAAAAAAATTCAACCGGAATCGTTAAAATTTCGACCGGAAGTCTATCCCTAATCGACTGCAACAGCTTGAAATACACACTAAAAACACATTCTATTTATAAAAGGGTTGATTTCGATAACGTACCAAACGGAAATATTCCACTAGGATATTACTTCCGGTTGAGGTTTTAGACTTTTTTTCAGAGTTTGGCTTAAAAATAGGCATTTTTAATACTCCCCCTTTATATAAAGGGTCACTTTTAAAAACTAATATACTTCTTTCATGTTCTATATATCAAATTGTAAGAATGAATATGCTAAATTTAAAATTAAAATTTCAACCGGAAGTGACTGAAATTCCGACCGGGAAATCAAAGCATAAGAAAATTGTAGAGCTTACATTATTTTTTTCTTCTTATAATAGAGCGGCTAGAGAGAGAAAAAACTGCATTTCGTGAAACAAGTCTGTAATTTTTGAACATTGATAGAATATGTCATTTTGATCATTTTAAGAAGAGGGGCCATTCGGATTTCACTTTCGGTCAAGTTTTTATACTAGTTCAAAGTTAGGCATAAAATATTCGTTTTTATCAATAAAAATAGTTATATGTGGGGTCATAACAAAAATCATGAACTTTATAGACATGTGTAATATGTTAAATATAGATAAAAGGTTTAAAAAAAAATAGTAAAAAAAGTTCAACCGGAAGTGATATGCATTTTGACCGGAAGTCTATCTTTAACAGCTAAAACTGCATCTACTAGCTTAAACTACATGTATGAAACATATGCTATCATTAAAAAGGGAATTCTGGTGATGTTTTATGATAAACTAAATTAAAAAAGTTACTTCCAGTCGAAGTTTTAGATTTTTTAAGTTAAGACTTAAAAATGTGCTTCTTTATATTTTACCATCTTCTTATAAAGGGTCACTGTTAAAAACTCTTAATACTTCATGTTGTTACATCTAATTATAAGGATGGATATGCTGAATATGAAATGGAAAA
This sequence comes from Linyphia triangularis, assembly GCA_963978545.1. Lineage (NCBI taxonomy): Eukaryota > Metazoa > Arthropoda > Arachnida > Araneae > Linyphiidae > Linyphia > Linyphia triangularis. Next base: position 80,301,340 of record OZ021731.1, read on the forward strand.
CTCCAACCAGAAATGACTGAAATTCCGACCGGAAGTCTTCTTATAAGGAACTGATACTGACCATATACCAATACCTTTATGTATCACGATAATATCGTCTCAGATAGCAGGAAGATTTCATTTGATGTTTCAGAAAAGGAAAGATGATTATGCTAAGTATAAGATGGTAAATTTCAACCGAAATGACTGGAATTCCGACAGGATGTTCGCTTGTACGAATTTTTTTTTCAATACAATTGAGATATAACCAAAATATAAATCTCATTATTTGCAATCCTCTCAAATATGGACTAAGCCAGGAGATTATTTTTAAAGGGATGCACATCGCACTCTCATTTTTTTTGGGGGGGGGGGGGGAGGGGAATGAGGACACGAAAGCTGAACATTTTATTTTTTTTCATTGATCATATTTTCAGATATTTAGTTGTATTTTAGACTCAGATTCGGCTATCTGAGACGATATTACTGTGATACTTATATGTATTGGTATATGGGCAGTATCAGTTCCTTATAAGCAGACACTCACTTCAGATTAAAAAATTTAATTTTACATCCAGCAATCCATCCTTATAATTTGATGTAACAACATGTAACATCAATAATTTTTAATTGTGACCCTTTATATGAAGATGGTAAAATTTAAAGAAGAGCATTTTTTAAGTCTAACTTTGAAGAAGTCTAAAACCTCGACCGAAAGTCGCATTTTAGCTTTAGTTCATTATAAAATATCGCCAAAATTCCATTATTATTGGTAGCATATGTTTCATACATGTAGTTTAATCTGTTGGATGTAGTTTAAGCTGTTATAGACTTCCGGTCGAAAAGCGATTCACTTCCGGCTAATCCTTATTTTAATCTTTCCTCCAAATCTAATAATTGAACATATTACACGTGTCCATAGAGTTCATGGTTTGGCAATGATCCTGTATATAATTATTTTTATGGATACAAACGAACATTTTATGCCTAACTTTGAACTAGAATAAAAACTCGACCTGAAGTTAAATCCGAGTTTCACCACATATTAAAATGATCAGAATTACACATTTTATTAATGTGCACAATTACTGACTTGTTTCACGAAGTGCAGTTTTTTCCCTCTAGCCGCGCTATTATATGGATAATATCAGTTCTTTATAAGCTAACTTCCGGTCGGAATTTCAGTCACTTCCGGTTGAAATGTTCCATTTTATATCCAGCATATCCATTCTTATAATTTGATGTAACAACATGTAGTTTTAACCGGTTTTTAATTGTGACCGTTTATAGTTTATATGAAGGTAGTCTAACTTTAAAGAAGTCTAAAACTTCAACCGGAAGTCGTTTTTTAATTTTAGTTTATCATAAAACATCACTAAAATTCTCTTTTTAATGATAACATGTTTCATATATAAAGTTTGAGTTGTTGGATGCAGTTTTAGCTGTTATAAATAGACTTCCGGTCGAATGGCAAATCACTTCGGTTGAATTTTTTACTACTTTTTTTAATCTTTCACCTATACCTAGAAATTTAACATATTACACAGGTCAATAAAACTCATGATTTGGCTGTAACCCCACATATATTTATTTGTATTGATAAAAACGAAAATTGTATGCCTAACTTTGAACTAGTACAAAAACTCGACCGGAAATGAAATTCGAGTGTCTCCACTTCTTAAAATGATCAGAATAGCATATTCTATCGCTGTGCAAAATTACAAATTTGTTTCACGAAGTGTAGTTTTCGGCTATTTTTTGGCGTCAAGCCGCTCTACTAATACGTATATAGATATTTTTACGAACTTCAGGGCGTAACTTGCTTTCTAATTTTGATATATGTTTATTATATTATGTTTTTATTTAATAAGTTTTATAATATATAAAATTAACCCTTTAATAAATGGAATATGTTTTATTTATATAGTTCAAGCTGTTGAAGTTGAATAGGGATATACTTCCGGTCGAAATATTAATAGCTTCCGGTTGAAATTAAAAAAAATAAATATTATCTAATAAAAGCCTAACTATTTAACATGTTATATGTGTTATTAGAGTTCATATTTTTGGCCGTGAACCTATAATTTACGCTATCCTCGACCGGAAGTGAAATCCGAGTGGCCCCACTTCTTAAAATGATTAGAATGACATTATATATCGATGTGCAAAATTACAGACTTGTTTCACGAAATGCAGTTTTCGGCTATTTTTTTTGGCGCCTAGCCGCTCTACTATTAGAGTTAGTTGTTCTTCCTACAACTCAAACTAGCAGTTTTTAGAACATTTTCTCACGGGAAATATTTGATTAAATTTCTCAGTAAATAGTTGATAAAATTTCTCAAAGAACAATGGAGTAAGATTTGACTCCTAGTCCAATTATTTTCTTAGCTGTCAATTAAGATAGCTATTAATTCTATCTTAAATGACAACCTACCAATCAAGAATAGGCAATATGGTAGTTCGAAAAAAAAGAAGAAAAAAATTAATTTTGAAACGCATGAGGTGAAAAAAGTTGATACAAATCTTGATAAGAAAAACTGTAAAAGAAAAAAAAAATTGAAAAAATATATATATATATATATATATTCCGATCGCGCATTCACCTTAAAGTATGGAAAAAATACAAAAAATAACTAGTTTTCCTAAATTTTTAAAAATTTCTAAACGTTATATATTTGAGAGGCAATAGTATGCAATGTTTAATGAAAGGGTGGTTTAACACAGGAAAACACTATTTTATGCATTTTTCAAATATATATTAATAATTAAAAATACTCAAAAGTAAAATTTTTTGTAAGAAATAATGATTTTTCTATAAAATGGGTACTGATGTTATTTCTTACATTTTTTGGTTTTTTTTAAACATGCTATTATTCATTTGGTTCACTATTTTCTTCAGCTTTCTATCCCAATGACTCACTTTGAAGTAAACTTTTGTAGAAAAGCATTATGGATCTTTAAAAAAAAAAAAAAAAAAGTGTTGTCCTAATGTTTTTAGCGTCAGCGCCACCCACTTTTTGTCTTATCTCTCAACATAAGCGTTCCACAGCTTATAAGTGACATGGAAACGAGTTTAAATCTGCTTTCAATGGTCCTTAGTAGCACAGAAACGCTGGCCAATTTCGCCAGACAGAGGCCAATCCCGATGTGGAAAGTTGTGAATCGGTCATTGGAAACAATATTAGCCTATCTCGCCTAATCCTGCATAAAATATAGAAGAGGTTTTGATACGCCGATGCACAGTTTTAAACTTGGGATATTGTATTTATGAGAAACAAAATTATGTGATGGTTTGGACTTGTTTGAAAAATCGTGTATTTTGGAACTATGCTTGGTCAGACTAGCCTATCTTCCAGTCTTCCCCTGTTTCCTCCAATGCTGCTGTGTTACCTAGGATGCACTAGTCTTTACGAACTAATGTTCATTTGTTACTCATAACAAATGAGGAGTCCTATTACAAGCTTTCCAATTAATTATGTCCACTTAATCAGTGGCAATAAAGTTAAATTTGATTGCCTTGAAATGCCTGATTGCCTTCCTCGTGGAAAGTTCTCTAAATTTCAGATCCCGACGCCTCAGTTCTCTTACATCTCTCCTTTTCTACAGAATCATTGCCGAAATAAAAAATTTTGGGTGAGGGAAGGAAGCATTTCGTTCACTAACTGAGTTTAAAACTTCCAGTGAATATTCAAGGATGTATCGAGACAATCGAATTGCCTCAGAAAAGTAACTTTTTTTTTATTTTTAATTCGAAATCAATGTGGCATATAACAAATTAAAATAAAGAATACGACTTGCTTGAGTTCATCCGATGGTTTACATTCACTCACATATACTCTAAGTACACTGTTTTCTGTTGTTAGCCACCTGGAGTGTGAAAGGGGATTGGGTTAGCGAGCTGCCAAGTCATTGGCCTGATCTAAACGCTGCAAAAATATCAAGAAGATATAACTGATCTGTGATCAGTACTTTCATCTCAGCTTGAGAAATTCAACATTCAACATGAAAAAAATCAGTCGAGGGAAATTTTTCCACAGTTCTTCAATTTTTTATCTCACTGAAAGATGTTGGTCCTGTTTTAGTACTATCTACGTGTTTAAATAGGTGTCTGAATGGTAATTCATTGGAGTATAGCAGGCATATGTCCCAATGTAGTGGTCTTCCAACGTGCAATTTGATCTGTCAAATTATTTCCAGTCACTATTCATGGCAGTCCCAATCACAGCCACGTGCGTTATGATCCAATGAATAAGCAAGTAAGTTTATGAGCTTCAAAGAAAGAGAAGGCACCACGAGAAAGGCCACCCAGACTGAAACCAGCCAAAACATAGTTTTTATCAATGTTTCAAATTATTGAATAATCACTAATTTGATTTTTTTTTCCAAGTTCTATCTACTACATTCCACACAATACATACTAATATACCTCGATGATTTAGTGATTGGTGTATTCCACAACTAGTTGGAAAAAGGGTATTTTTTGTATTTATTCAAAACTTTGAAGTGAATGCTTGAAGTAAATAAAACAATTTTAACAAAAATATGTAAAAAATAACGTTAGTATCCATTTTATAGAAAAATCATTTTTTTAACAAAAAAAAATAATTTTTAATTATTTGTATAAAATAGTGTTTTACTGTGTTATTCCACTCTTTCACTACTCATTGCAAACTATTGCCATTCAAATATATAACGTTTAGAAATTTTATAAAATTTAGGAAAAATAGTTTTTTTTTGTTTGTTTTTTTGTATTTTCTTCAAACTTTGAGGTGAATGCGCGATCGGAAGATATTATTTTTTTCACATTTTTTTTTACAGTTTTTCTTATTAAAATGTGTATCAAATTTGTTCACCTCATGCGTTTCAAAAATATATATATATATTCCCCCGAACCACCCTAATTAATTCTCTGGCTGTCGCACGGGATATTTTGGATCTATTTTCTGCTCGTAAACAAATTAGAATTCTAAAATTATGACGAAGCTAGTGGTTATGTTTTATTTTATATAACATTGCTTGGTGACAAAGTTATACGGAAAAATAGTTATTCTAACTAGGTCAAATGCGCATCTAACATCTATGTTCACCGACAAACTAACACAAGAGTGTCCCGTATGTCGTTGGCTCCCTCTCTCATAGTAAATAAAATGAATGTAGCCACTTGGCTAACGGAGCCTTGAATCACAAAGTCAGTGCTGACTTTGTACGTAACAAACATAGAAGGGTTGGTCCACATTTCAGTTTTTTGAAACATTGTCTATCTTGTAGGGAAATGGGTATCACCGATACGGATTCAAAGAATTAAAATCGATGGCGGCTAATGAATATATGTTTAACAATTTTTTGTTATTGCAATTTGTTGTTTCGTTGGAATGTAGTAGTCTTGAGGTAGTCTGGAAATCTAATTTGGTGAAAAGCGTCCATAACATCTCAGTGAACCTCTCTAGGCCACAAAAGAAAATTTTGTAGAGGTCGAATTTCTACATCTTCGTATGTTTATTCTTCTTATTCACTATTACAAACATTCAGCGTTTATTTGTACCGGAACTGTATACCAGACGTAGTTATTAAAATTGAAATGACAGTTCAAAACTTATAACTGTTATTTAGCTGCTATATACTGTTTTCAAGCAAACACTTTTAACTGTTATTTAGCTGTTATTTACTGTTATCAAGCAAACACTTATAACTGTAATTTAGCTGTTATTTACTGTTATTAAACAAACACGACTGTCATTTCATTTTTTACAAGCAAAACGAAAAACCAAAACGAAGATTTGTCAATTAATGAAAACATTTCAAAATTAGAACTTCATCTATATTTTCTAAACAAAATATTATAGAAAAAATTTGCGAGGTTTATAAACTTTTCTGATAAACTTCGATGTATAAAAGCAAAAGAGAAAATTGTATTTAAAAAAAAAAAAAAAAGAGGGACGTATTACTCTAAAATTATTTCACGATAACAATTGACGAAATCATTTTATCAATGTGGAAAGAAAACGTCGCAAGAAGAAATGAGACTCACTTCGTAGAGGATGAAAGCGTTTCCAAAACACTGCAGGAAGTTATAAACAATCATGATGTACTTTAGATCGAAAGGCTTTCGATCCTTCATGAGGTAGGGCCCCCACCATTTAACGAACACGACGTAGAAGGCGATTGTAGAAAGAGGAATGGCAGAGTACTTGATGAGATATCTCTCCTGGAGATCTAGAGAAATGTATCTGTTATTTAAGTACTAAATAACTGTGACTTATGTTACTAAATAACTGTTATTTAAGTACTAAATAACTGTTATTGAAGTTACTAAATAACTGTTATTGAAGTTACTAAATAACTGTTATTTAAGTTACTAAATTACTGTTAAGTTACTAAATTACTTCTAAGTTACTAAATAACTCTTATTTAAATTGTTAAATTACTGTTATTTAAATTACTAAATAACTGATATTTAAGTTACTGTTGGAAGTTATAGCACAAATCGAGATAACCGCAACTTTAATCGAACCTCTTAATCGCTACTACTTTCATTTTGTTCACTGTATATATGTTATATTTCAGTTAATAAATCTTTCTATACATCTCTGCGATCCAGGACCTGAAGTTAATCATTCTAGCATGGAAACAGAGCGTTATTAAACGCTCGCTCTAGAGTGTAGTCAAATTTTTTCGCCATTTTGGAAGCCGGATCCGAGGATTTGGTTTGTACAGGCTGAAGCACAATTTCGGTCTTCAGGAATCTCCAGCGATCAGACGAAATTCGATCTCTTTGTAAGTTTCATTGATTCAGATGTACTCCCACGTATCTGATAGTCTCTTAAATCCCCCAAAGGAGGACAAATAAAACGTATTGAAGAAACTGCACGTGGCCACGTTCGCGGAGAAAGATACGTAACAAACTCAAAAGTTGCTGACTGATCTCAAACTAGGAGATGGGAAACCTTCTCAGCTCCTAAACGAAATGCAGAACCTAGCAGATAAGAAAGTGAATGATGGTTATCTTAAAACTCTCTGGTTGCAGCGTCTCCCTTTCAGCATGAGAGGAACACTATCAATTAATTCCGACGAGGTACCTAAACTAGCTAACATGGCCGATCGAATTTGGGAGTTAAAACCTTTTCCATATCAAGCCGCGTCGGTGAGCATGAAAGAAAAATAAAATAGTTTGAACTATTTGCAGAAGCAAGTTTCGGCTGTGGCGCTAGCATTTTCAGAGCTCTTTAGAAGAGCTTTCTCTCCATCCTAGTGAAGATATAATCGCTTTTCAAGACGCAGTGAATGGTCCCGGAATAGAGAACCCGCAAATGACGGTATTTGCTTCTTTCTCAGAAAATTTGGGGACAAAGCTCACAGATGTTAACTAACTTGAAAGATGGCACTATATTAAGGAAGAAGTTGGAGAGAAAAACTATCCCCCCGACTCCAGAGGGCGATGTGGGGCCAAGGACCACAGCCGAGTTGTCTATTTTTACATGACCAAGAATCGACGTCAGCTTTTCTTGTCGATACAGAAGCCGATCTGTTGGTAGTACCTCCTACTTTAACACTAGATTGCCAAAGGAAGTCATTTTGACTGCTTTTTAATTTCAGTTAGAAAAACAATTATGTATATAATGACACAATTTCTTAGAATTTTGTGACTTTTTGTACAACATATAAATGCGTTTATAAATCATTGTAGTTACCTCCACTTCCTTCATTTCAGGTATATATATATATATATATATATATATATATATATATATATATATATATATATATATATATATAAGTGTGTGTTAAACAAATTTCTTTACATATTAGTTATTCTTTCACAATGCAGTCATTTTGACTGCTTTTGGGCAATATAGGTGTATACTATTAAGTGTCCGTCTTTCAAGTGTTAACAAAAAAGCGTTCGTCCTACAAGCTCAAACTTTATGCGGCGATTGGAACTCGTATCAAAACGTACGATCAGAAAATGGTGAAGCTTGATTTGGGTTTGCATCGAAAATTTAACCAGGTGTTCATAATAGCAGATGTGGACAGACCAATCATTGGTATGGATTTTCTAGCTCATTTCAATTTATTAATAGACTCAACAAATCACAGGTTTATCGATGGAATCCCTTCACTACGTACTAATTGTTCTCTGCATTCCAATTACCGTAAGTTTGCCGTTGAAGTTGAGCATTTTAGCACTTATGAAAAGGTGCTGTATCCCGATTTGACTGAACAAATATACGGAATACTAAGCTAAAGAGGCACAATATTGAGTATTTCATTGAAACGAAAGGTCCCGCTGTGTTTGCTAGACCATGAAGATTGTCAGTCGAAAAGTTGAAAGTTGCTAAGAAGGAATTTGAGTATATGCTTAAAGAAGGGCTTTGTAGATCGTCGAAAAGCAACTGGGCCAGCCCACTCCACCTGGTTCTGAAAAAGTCAGGTGACTGGAGATCATGTGGAGATTATCGATCCCTGAATGCAACTACAGTACCCGATCAATACCCGATATCTTTTCTCACAGATTGTAGCCATATCCTTCACGTTGCTAGGATCTGTTCTGCAAACGATCTGATCCGTGCTTATCAACAAATACCTGTGCACGAATCTGAATCTCCTAAAACTGCGATAACGACTCTTTTCGGGTTGTTTGAATTTCCGTGGCCTTCAATGACCTTTTATGATTTTTGGCCTTCGTAATGCTGCACAGTCATTTCAACGTTTCCTAAACCAAGTTCTTGCTGTCTCGATTTCATCTTTTCCTATTTGGATGGCATTCTTATCGCCTCACCAGATGAAGAAACACACCAGTGACACTTAAGAGTTACTTTTCAAAGATTAAATGACTACGGCTTGTGTATCAACCTACAGAAATGTGTTTTAGGGGTAGATAAAATCCAATTCCTAGGTTACGAAATTTCGAAGGATGGCCTCCAGCTTCTCCCTACGAAAGTCGAGGCAATTACCAAATTTCCAGAACCCTAAATCGCTACCAGTTTAAGAAGATTTCTGGGAATGATAAACTTTTATCACTGTTTCATCCCCAATACAGCACGAATCCAGCAACCTCTAATGAGCATGTTGATCGGTCTCTCAAAGAACAGCAAAAAGGAACTAAAACGGTTCAAAGAAGCACATGATACCTTTTGTAGCATTAATTTAGCTTTAAGCAGCTCTACAATCTTGGCACACCCAGTTCCTGATGCAGAATTGTCGCTGGTTACTGATGCCTCAGACACGTCCATTGGAGCAGTCCTGCACCAGGATGCGTCTAAAGCAACCACTTAGTTTTTTTCTCTAGCTCGTTGAGCGAAGCACAAATGAAATATAGTGCTTATGGCAGGAAATTACTCGCAATTTATTCAGCCATAAAGCACTTCAAACACCTGCTCGAGGGGTGTCAATTTAAAATCTATACGGACCACAATCCGCTTACTTTCACCTTCAGGCAAGATCTTGACAAAGATGCACCCAGACAAGCCAGGCAGTTGGGATACATTGCCCAGTTTTCAACCGATATTCATTATATAACAGGGCAAAGCAACACAGTAGCAGATGCACTTTCCAGAATAGAAACAATTACTACGCCTATGCCTATCCATTGTGATATAATAGCGCAACATCAAGAAGACAGTGATCTTGCCGTACTTCATCAAAACCTAGTTTTCAAGATGGTGCAGCTTCAACTTTCAAATTCTTCGAACAATGTATTTTGCGACACTTCTACTGGTCATATACGGCCATGCATACTCAAGGATTATCGACATGCAGCATTTTTTTTTTCGGTGCATAACCTCTCTCATCCATGAATACGTCACGGAACGTTTCCTATGGCCTCATAAGAAGAAGGATTTCCAAGTTTGAACCCAAGCTTGTGTTGCTTGTCAACGCTCGAAAATTCAATGACACACCAGATCAACGTAAGTAGAATTCGCTGTCCCATCAGAACGTTTTAAGCTCATAAATATTGACATCGTGGAACCTCTACATGACTGTCAAGGATACAGATATTTACTAACCATGATCGACAAATTCTCCCGTTGGCTTGAAGCAACGCCTATTGAAAATCAATCTACTGACACTGTCGCGAAAGCACTGATATCTACTTGGTTTTTCCGTTTTGGAATTTCAGCACAAATAGTAACTGAGCAAGTGAGATATTTGAAAGTCTTCTTTTCCTTTCTTTAGGACAAAATTTAGGCTTTCAAGCGTCAACAACAACAGCATATTACCCTCAAGCCACGGCATTATCGAACGCCAACCCCGTTCCTTAAAGGCAGCCCTCAAGTGCCACTTATTAACTTCTACAAGCTGAGCAGCGATGCTCTACCCCTGGTGTTGCTTAGAATCTGAAGTGCCGTAAAGAAAGACCTAGGTTGTTCCCCCGAACTGGTATATGTCACACAAATCCGCCAACCGGTAGAGCTTGTAACAGAGTCTCCGACTATCTTGAATCAGAGTTAGCGCTGAAGCTTCAGCAAACTGTTCGAGCACTAAAACCTACTCCAACGACAGACCATATCAGGAAACGCGTTTTCGTGTCACTGAAGCTCAATGACTAATGACTGTTCACGTGTTTTCATTTTTAATAACGCTGTACAATCTTCTCTTCAACCTTCTTATCAAGGCCCCTATTCAGTGTTGCAGCGCTATTCCAAATATTCTGATGTCAGCATTAACGGGCAAAAGAAGAGGGTTTCCATCGGCAGGTTAAAGCCTTCATTTTTGATAACGGAGGAAACACAAACAACACATGTTCAAAACCAACCAATGAATTCAGTGAATTCATCTCAGGAAAACACTGCAAAGACAGGGAGTGATCGGAAAACAACAGTTCGTTTCAAAAGGACTACTACACTTAAATACTTAAATCGTTGTCACTAGGGAAGGAGTGTGTGGCGTCGGTGACGTCAGACTATTTTTGAATATATTTTCCCAATATTTCTGTAAATATTATTTTCCGAAAGGTGACATCTCTCTTTAAAATATCTCTCTTGTTGGTTCGAATAAAAGATGGTATAACTAACTGATTAATGTCTGAGTAAATAACGCGATTTACCTCAAGTAAAATTGTAATAAGCGACCACAGGTTCTTTATACTTGCTGTTTTTATTCATGTATTTCGTATTCATATTCAAATTATTCATAATCATTTCTATTCCGCATTTATCCATAATTCCTATTTTACGAAGTTTCATTATACCTCAAATACCTTTCACATAAAGAAGGAGTGGCGTCCTAGAGGCAAATTTTCTCGCCTAACACACAAGTGATCAAGCCTTGCACCTCCTATATCGAAAGCCTCTGCACGGGTTACCACTTTTAAATATGACAAATCGTTAAGGTAGTCCGACTTGGACTGCGAACTTCTTCCATACTCGTTGCCATTTAGAAGAACATAAATCTTTACGAGTTGGCGATATATGGTTTGACGACGTTTTACGTGCTTGTGATTCGCCAAGATCTATTTTGGCGCATAACTCTAGCAAACGATAAAAACAATCAACATCGCCATTCCACGTCCAAATCTGCTGCACTTTCTTTTCCAAACGCGTTAAGACTGGCACACTAAGAATGCTATAATTTATATTAAAATGCCATTTCGATGTTGTGTGGTAAACTGCAAAGGAAATTATAAGAAATGGTCCAAGAGTTTCTGTTTTTAAATTTCACAAAGATCTTCTTCAACTTTGAAGAGGGTGGATAACTGCTGTCTCGAGAAAAGATTTTGTAGTTAAAGTAAGTAAGTAGTAATAAAAGTAGGGAAAGTAGTAGTAAATAAAAGTATTTACTCTATTCTGCATTAAAATGTTTTATTGAATAATAATAATAACTATGCTTTGAGAATAAAATAAAAAATTGTTCATTTATATTTCCTGTTTTATTTCGGAATAAAATTACAGTTGCTGTGTTAATCGGAAAATAACAATTGAACATACGATTCCTATGCTGCGAGCGCGAAAGACGACGGATTACTTTATACTAAACTCCATCTTAACTTACATCACTTAGACGGTAGATCTTCAGCGTGCACATAGGCAATTAATTCATTTTGGCGACGTAAATGCATAAATCTCGCCAAACCTTATAGCCTTTTCTTCTCAATAGGGTTGCTGGACTGAGCTTCCCAGTGTGCATTCACGGCACCAAAATGGATGAATTGCCTGTGTGCACGTTGAAAATCTATCGTCTAAGTCAGAGTTCACCACTTACTTCTATAGACGGATCGTATGACTTATATAGCAGCTTTCCGTGGACCGGATATACCAATATATGTATATATGTATCTTTAATTATTATTAATTTAACAATATTACCGCTTATAATGCATTTTCTATCAAGGACTCAGTAGCTAAGTAGTTATCGCATCGAACTACTGACCGAGAGGTCCCCGATTCAAATCTCCGCACAAGCGCTGCGGGCAATTTTAACTTTAATTTAATTTCTTTTGTTCTGTTAATTCTTGAAGGTTCTAGAATATAATAGAGTTACAGAGAGAATGTATAAAAGAACACGTAACTCTGTTTGCTGTTATTTTCTGGTCTTGTCAACCAACCGTTGAATTGCTAAATAAAGAGCTCTGCGTTTCTGCTATTTAAGTGCCTCGTCTATTCTACCGATATCAACGCGACAAAATGAGGGGGAAAAAATTATTTTTATATTAATAAAATTCGAATTAATATTTTTTTTTTTTTTTTTTTTTTAATAAATAATTTTTATTATGAGTAAATTAAAGTCAGAAAAATAAACGAATCTTTCGTTCCAATGTGACAACGTGACTTGAACCAACTTTTCATAAAAGTTTTTAAACTGTACTTCCAGCTTAGCTTAAATAATTTATTTTCCTGGGTGTTGGCCCGGAGGCGCTATACCCATTCATCCTAAGAGGTTACAATCGTTGAAGGTTACATTAATCTTGTGTTGACAAAGGACAAGCAGTGGAAACTTAACAAAAGTCAAACGTAACAGCAAACTTAACAACTAACAAATGGGGCCAGTGGCAATCAGTAGTAACAGGTCTTGAATAGTTTTAACAGGCAATAGATGAATATATGAATCTTGTTGACAGAGAATCTTGATGAGAACAAAAACTTAACAGTAAAACTTAACAACTAACAAAAGGGGCCAGAGGCATTGTCTTGATTACAGGTCACTTAAACATTTGTAAATGATGAGATTGCAGTCAAATAGAATATTAAAGAACATGAAGCACGGTGAATTTACAAGAGGAGGATATATATGAATAACAGTTATTACACGGTGAAGTTGCAAGTAGAAGGAATATACAGATGATAATTTACAGGTCACTTGGTTACAGCTGAGTATGTAGAGATGACAAACATTTGTCTATTGAAGACATGAAGCACTTGGATAATATATGTATGAGGATATAAGTATGAAGCAGTTGGACACGGTGATAAAAACAGGTAGGAAAATATACAAATTATGATTATTTACAGGTGAATCTTGTTGTAGGCTTTGGAAAGGGGGGCATCTGACATCATGAAGGCGGCAAAGGGGCGGAATCTTTCGTCATCTGGGATGACCTCATAAAGCAAGGAGTCTCTAATGATGGAATTGGGAAGAGTCGCATCTCTGAAGAAGGGGATGTTAAATTTGTAGAGATGATGCTGGATGAGGTCGATTCTCAGGTCACTGTGGATGCGGGAGTTCCTGACATAGGTTGAGGCATTTACCATATGTCTCAGGGTCTTGTTCCCGAAAGTCTGCAACCTCTTAATGTCGGAGCTGGAGGCTGTGATCCATGCAGGGGAGGCATATGTGAGCACTGTGCTCTCGTATAATCTCTTTTTGAGGTGAAGAGGAAGCGTTGAGTGTCTGCCAAGGAGAGGCCAGAGCCTGATGGCCTTGACAGAATTTGCTTTACGTAGGGCTTCCCTGATGTTGTCAGACCAGGTCAGCTTTTGATTGAGAGTGATGCCCAGGTACTTAGCCTTCTTGACGATAGGGAGGGTTTGGTTGAAGAGGGATACAGAACTTTCCAGAGTCTTGTTTAGGTGTTTGGCCCTAACTGGAAGGATTTGAGATTTCCCAGCGTTGATCTGGACCTTCCATTTCTCACACCAGTTTTCAATGTCGGGAATTTTGTCATTGAGTTTGTCCACAGCATTCTGGACACTAAGCGATTTTGTAATAATGGCAGTGTCGTCAGCATCGAATGCTATGAGACAATTTGGGTCTTCCTTGAAGGTAGGGAAGTCTGATGTGAAGAAGAGGTACAGAATGGGGCCGATTATGCTGCCTTGTGGAACTCCCGCCTCGACGTCTCTTGGGTTGGATGTGGCCTTTCCAAATTTAACACGGAAGGACCTCTGGCTAAGATAGGACCAGAGTATCTTTATGAGGTTGCGAGGGAAATTCAAGTTGATAAGCTTGTAGATTAGCCCCTGGTGGGAAAACTCTGTCAAATGCTTTGGCGACATCAAGCATGAGGATGGCCGAGCTCTTCTTCTTGTGTTTGGCATCTCCAACAAATTCCAGAATCCTGACAAGTTGGTGGGTTGTGGATCTCCCTGTCATGAAACCATGTTGCTCCCTGGGGATGTGATGAAGGTGAGTTTTCATTCGAAAGTAGATGATTCTTTCGGAGATCTTTGCAATTCCAGGGAGTAGGCTAATTGGTCTATAGCTGGAGGTCATGACAGGGTCTTTGCCAGGTTTCTGAATCACAATAATGAGGGCCTCCTCCAGGCAACTGCATTCATCAATGCAGCTGTACTTCCAGGTTAAACCGTTTTTATCGGTGTCAATGGACAATTCTCGCTTTTTTTTATTTTTTATTATTCAATTCTAAATGTTTCGAAAAGGCCATAAACATAACAATTTCTGCTCAATGCGCTTTTTCTTTTTTTTTAATTTGCGATCAAAATTACCTTGTTAGAGGTTGGCGAGAAAACGACTCATTATGTTGGCATTGAATGTGACGTCACGGCTTCGCAAATATCTTGGCTTGAAATGTCGCAGCGGAAACCAGATTTGCAAGTTTCTCGCAAATCACGCCAACCTGTACGGAATGTGGCGATGGTCTTACCAACGCCAACTTTTTTTAACACCAACTATTTGGCAGAAACCTCACGATAACCATAGAAACGATAGTGTCTCTTTACGTCACGAATTTTGCTGATTATTTTGATCGGACTGGTTTTGGCTCGGTTTTGGGGCATTTTCTTTTCTTACTATTTAAATAACTATTTTTTTTTTTTTTAAAGAACTTTTGTTTAAATATTCGGAATCAGAAAGAAATTCTTCATGTACTAATTTCACACGTTTTTAAAAAATGCGGGAATTGTCCCGGTCGAAATCGAGTCCCTGTCTGTCGCATTATTTGTTGCAGCCAATCTTAATAAAATTGTCCGAATGAGATTCAGCCGACCAAACGGTATAGTGGTTAGAGTGCTAGCTTTTAGACCGCGAGGTTGCGGGTTCCGAGTCCCGTGTTAGGCATGGGTGTTTGTAAATGTATGTTGGCTTATCTAATGACGAATGTTTCGGCGCATTATAGCCCTCGTGTTGCTGACGGCGCCAGATAATCTGAATACAACGAACCAACCAACCAACCAACCGAATGAGATTCATTTGAGTAATTCATATATATATTCTCGATGTAAACCATCTTGCTGAAAACTTCTTCATTTAGTTTTTTGGGGATTTAAAGAATGTTCTGCAAAACTTACCACATACTATTTTGGACAAATTAAAATTATGTAAAAAAAAAAAAGTTTATACTGAGGAGCTTGATTTCCCCCCCCCCCCCTTGTGTGCTGCCGTAGAAAAATCAATCGCCTGGCCGCGTAGTGGATGACGCTGGTCTAAGTGATGTTAAGATGGAGTTTAGGATATTAACGTCACTCAATCAGTGCGTAGACTTTCCTATGAAGGAGGCTGGAGGTTTTGTATTGTGCAAAAAGAAAAAGAAAAAAATATTCTCAATTCAACCAACAGGGACTGCTACTTACCTCCCTCGAATAAGAAATCCTTCAGATCCTCTACCACCGTCATGGTCGATTGAACTCCTCGCACCTGAAATTACAACAAAAAAGAACAGGTCAAACTCAAACACTCACCCGCCGAGTGTTTCGGAACCACACTCTGGGAGTGTAGGAATTCTCAAATGATTTTTTTCCCCCGCCAGCCTTGCCGACCAAACTGTATAGTGGTTAGCGTGATAGCTTCTAGACCGCGAGGTTGCGGGTTCCGAGTCCCGTGTTAGGCATGGGTGTTTGTAAATGTATGTTGGCTTGTCTAATGACGAATGTTTCGGCGCGCCCTCGTGTTGCTGACGGCGCCAGATAATCTGAAAACAACCAACCCCCGCCAGCCTTCTGCTTGGCTAGCAGTGAATAAATCACTATTTTTTAATCCTTTATACTGTCGAACCCCTTTAACGTGAAATCGCTTAACGTGACTTAACGCGAAATAAAAGCAGTTCTCCGCACTTAATTATAAATTAACTTATTCGTTTAACATGAAATTCCATTTTCTACCGTCTCATCCACCATATTTAGATTTAGAATCTAAAAAAACGTCTAAATACTAAATTTCATAATTTTTCAATGAGTGGTTAGTAATTTAAATGATGTAAAAAAAAAAAAAAAAAAAAAAAAATGGCAAATTAATGTTAAAATGAAAAAAACATTTTTAGCCATAAATTCTTAATATATTTTAGCAGTTTTTGTTTCAAACGATAGTTTATAAAAAGCCAAACATAAATAACATCAACTTTTGTATTAAACAGTTTTTTTTTTAATAATTAACTAATAAAACAAGTTTTAATTTTTTTTTTAAATAGAAACGTGTACTTTTTATGCTTTGATTAGAATTATCATGGTTGAAAACCCCTCCAGAATTTGTTCTGTTCCATTTTGACTTTTGGTTCTCAATATTTTTGCAAAAATGTTAAAAAGCTTTAAGAGATCGTGTAATAGATTACGACTTGAAACACTTTCGGATTTTTCATCGCGCTAATGAAATTTGCTCTCAAGATCAACCAACACGTTTTCTCTCGTAACAGTTTGTTTTTTTTAATAATTAACTAATAAAACAAGTTTTAATTTTTTTTTTAAATAGAAACATGTACTTTTTATGCTTTGATTAGAATTATCATGGTTGAAAACCCCTCCAGAATTTTTTCTGTTCCATTTTGACTTTTGGTTCTCAATATTTTTGCAAAAATGTTAAAAAGCTTTAAGAGATCGTGTAATAGATTACGACTTGAAACACTTTCGGATTTTTCATCGCGCTAATGAAATTTGCTCTCAAGATCAACCAACACGTTTTCTCTCGTAACAGTTTGTTTTTTTTAATAATTAACTAATAAAACAAGTTTTAATTTTTTTTTTAAATAGAAACATGTACTTTTTATGCTTTGATTAGAATTATCATGGTTGAAAACCCCTCCAGAATTTTTTCTGTTCCATTTTGACTTTTGGTTCTCAATATTTTTGCAAAAATGTTAAAAAGCTTTAAGAGATCGTGTAATAGATTACGACTTGAAACACTTTCGGATTTTTCATCGCGCTAATGAAATTTGCTCTCAAGATCAACCAACACGTTTTCTCTCGTAACAGTTTGTTTTTTTTAATAATTAACTAATAAAACAAGTTTTAATTTTTTTTTTAAATAGAAACATGTACTTTTTATGCTTTGATTAGAATTATCATGGTTGAAAACCCCTCCAGAATTTTTTCTGTTCCATTTTGACTTTTGGTTCTCAATATATTTTTGCAAAAATGTTAAAAAGCTTTAAGAGATCGTGTAATAGATTACGTCTTGAAACACGTTCAGATTTTTCATCGCGCTAATGAAATTTGCTCTCAAGATCAACCAACACGTTTTCTCTCGTAACAGTTTTTTTTTTTTTAATAATTAACTAATAAAACAAGTTTTAATTTTTTTTTTAAATAGAAACATGTACTTTTTATGCTTTGATTAGAATTATCATGGTTGAAAACCCCTCCAAAATTTTTTCTGTTCCATTTTGACTTTTGGTTCTCAATATTTTTGCAAAAATGTTAAAAAGCTTTAAGAGATCGTGTAATAGATTACGACTTGAAACACTTTCGGATTTTTCATCGCGCTAATGAAATTTGCTCTCAAGATCAACCAACACGTTTTCTCTCGTAACAGTTTTTTTTTTTTTTAATAATTAACTAATAAAACAAGTTTTAATTTTTTTTTTAAATAGAAACATGTACTTTTTATGCTTTGATTAGAATTATCATGGTTGAAAACCCCTCCAGAATTTTTTCTGTTCCATTTTGACTTTTGGTTCTCAATATTTTTGCAAAAATGTTAAAAAGCTTTAAGAGATCGTGTAATAGATTACGACTTGAAACACTTTCGGATTTTTCATCGCGCTAATGAAATTTGCTCTCAAGATCAACCAACACGTTTTCTCTCGTAACAGTTTTTTTTTTTTAATAATTAACTAATAAAACAAGTTTTAATTTTTTTTTTAAATAGAAACATGTACTTTTTATGCTTTGATTAGAATTATCATGGTTGAAAACCCCTCCAGAATTTTTTCTGTTCCATTTTGACTTTTGGTTCTCAATATTTTTGCAAAAATGTTAAAAAGCTTTAAGAGATCGTGTAATAGATTACGACTTGAAACACTTTCGGATTTTTCATCGCGCTAATGAAATTTGCTCTCAAGATCAACCAACACGTTTTCTCTCGTAACAGTTTGTTTTTTTTAATAATTAACTAATAAAACAAGTTTTAATTTTTTTTTTAAATAGAAACATGTACTTTTTATGCTTTGATTAGAATTATCATGGTTGAAAACCCCTCCAGAATTTTTTCTGTTCCATTTTGACTTTTGGTTCTCAATATATTTTTGCAAAAATGTTAAAAAGCTTTAAGAGATCGTGTAATAGATTACGTCTTGAAACACGTTCAGATTTTTCATCGCGCTAATGAAATTTGCTCTCAAGATCAACCAACACGTTTTCTCTCGTAACAGTTTTTTTTTTTTAATAATTAACTAATAAAACAAGTTTTAATTTTTTTTTTAAATAGAAACATGTACTTTTTATGCTTTGATTAGAATTATCATGGTTGAAAACCCCTCCAGAATTTTTTCTGTTCCATTTTAACTTTTGGTTCTCAATATTTTTGCAAAAATGTTAAAAAGCTTTAAGAGATCGTGTAATAGATTACGACTTGAAACACTTTCGGATTTTTCATCGCGCTAATGAAATTTGCTCTCAAGATCAACCAACACGTTTTCTCTCGTAACAGTTTTTTTTTTTTAATAATTAACTAATAAAACAAGTTTTAATTTTTTTTTTAAATAGAAACATGTACTTTTTATGCTTTGATTAGAATTATCATGGTTGAAAACCCCTCCAGAATTTTTTCTGTTCCATTTTGACTTTTGGTTCTCAATATTTTTGCAAAAATGTTAAAAAGCTTTAAGAGATCGTGTAATAGATTACGACTTGAAACACTTTCGGATTTTTCATCGCGCTAATGAAATTTGCTCTCAAGATCAACCAACACGTTTCCTCTCGTAACAGTTTGTTTTTTTAATAATTAACTAATAAAACAAGTTTTAATTTTTTTTTAAATAGAAACATGTACTTTTTATGCTTTGATTAGAATTATCATGGTTGAAAACCCCTCCAGAATTTTTTCTGTTCCATTTTGACTTTTGGTTCTCAATATATTTTTGCAAAAATGTTAAAAAGCTTTAAGAGATCGTGTAATAGATTACGTCTTGAAACACGTTCGGATTTTTCATCGCGCTAATGAAATTTGCTCTCAAGATCAACCAACACGTTTTCTCTCGTAAGTGACGTGTTTCTCAACATAATGAACTGAAATTTGGTATCTAGGGTAAACCCGAATTATTCTAAATCGAATAAAAACGTAAACAATAGGGGTTCGTATCGAAATTTTTAAAAATAGAGTTAAACTTACTTAGTATACAGCCCCCTAAGAAAAAATAATTTGCACAAGATAAATAGAAAATTGTAAACAAAGCATTTTGGTGCAAGCCGCAGAATTCTACAATAATTAGAACTGAAGATGATTAGCCATCGTTCGGGTGTTTTTTTTACTGTACATAGTTTGTGCAGTTTCTGAGAAAAAGGACCATTAGTAATAAGGAATGAAGTTATGGAAAAATGCATTTTAAAGAAAACTTCCCACTTTCGTCTTCAAACCCTATTAAAATTACTTCTACTCGGAAGTATTATTTACAAATGAAGTATTTATTTTGAAAAGAACAATTTAAATTTTGATAAACAATAAAAAACTCAAAATCGATTTTTTATAAATTTCAGGGTACAGAATGCAAAAAAAAAAAAAAAAAAAATCTGAATGAAGGCTATATTCTGATGAATAATTGATGAATTCACAAAAGTCGAGCACCGTTGTAAATCGTGGAAGGATTTCCAATAATTGTATATAGTTTTTTTTTTTTTTTTTTTTTCCATATGGAATCATCTACGTATTTAAACTGAAACTAAGTTTGAATATTTAGATTTATTAGCATCTAAAAAAAACGGCGAAATACAATATTTCATGATTTTCCAATGAGGGGTTAAAAATTTAAATGAGGTCAAAGAATTGACAAATTAATGTTAAAAGAAAAAATTACTTTTATGGCCATAAATTCTTAAATAATTAATATATTTTATAATAATTTTTCTTTCAAACCATAGCTTGTTAAATGCCAGACAAAAATAACAATCAACTTTTGAACTAAACAGTGTTTAAATTATTAATTAATAAAACAAGCTAATTTGTGTATGGTGAATCGTGTATTTTTTTTTTTCCGTTAGATTTGTTATGGTCGGAAACCTCTCCAAAATTTTTCTCACTCCATTTTGACTTTTTGCTCTCAATATCAGCAAAAATGTAAAAATAGAAAAAAAAAAATCGCTTTAAGAGACCGAGCAATAGATTACGCCTTGAGGAATGCAAATGTTCGATTCATCCCTGCTTTAAAGAGATTTATCCTGAAGATCGGCCAAAATATTTTCGCTCACAAATGTCGTGTTTCTCAACATAATGAACTGAAGTTTGGTATATAAAGCAAACGAATTATTCTAAATCGAATGAAAGCAAAAAAATAGAGCGAGCTTCGTTCTTTGAAAAGTTCATGGACACATAAACACAGGCTTATTTCACTCGTTAAAAGGTTGATTGCTATGCAAGCATAGGCTCTCTTCTCTCACTAAAATCTAATTGCTACATAAAGACTTAATATAGGAAGCCTCTTCCTTGTCAAGAAAAAAAAAATTCCCCTTTTATACAATAATACAACACCCCTTTAAGATTATTTTAACACATGTTTGTGGAAAGCAAAATTAGAGTCTAAAACTACTTATGTTGAACCTTTCAGAAATCTAGGCCTATTCGAAGTCGCTTTTTGTGAAAAAATTAATTGAAAAACAAATTAAAATTTTAACATTCTTTTTGTCAGTCCAATTAGAAGGCCAAAACTACTTGTGTTAAAAATTTCAGATCTGTAGCCCTATTAGATACCGTTTTGTAACATATTTATTAATTAATTAAAAAAGAACTAATTAAAATTTTAACGTTCTGTTTGCGATGTATACAATTAGAAGGCCAAAACTACTTATGTTGAAAATTTCAGAGCTGTATCCCTATTAGTAATCGTTTATTAATGTTTATTAATTAATTTAAAAAAATTAATTAAAAAAGAACAAAATAAAAATTTAAAATTCTGTTTTTTAAAAGTCCGATTAAAAGACCGAAATGTTTCGGCGCATTATAGCCCTCGTGTTGCTGACGGCGCCAGATAATCTGAATACAACCAACCGATTAAAAGACCAAAACTACTTATGTTGAAAATTTCAGAGCTGTAGCCATATTAGATATCGTTTTGTAACATATTTATTAATTAATTAAAAAAATTAATTAAAAAAGAATTAATTAAAAATTTTACATTCTGTTTGTGATGCGTAAAATTAGAAGGCCAAAGCTACTTATGCTGAAAATTACAGAGCTCTACTCCAATTTTAAGTAGGTTTCTATAGATCCACAGAGCCACAGACAGACAGGTTGTTTTATTATTATAGATAGTTTCAATGATAAAATGTGAAGCGGAGGATAGAGAAAATAATTCCTATAAAAGCAGTACAAAATTATAATTTCCTATTGATTATTAATTAAATAGACACAATTTTTTTTGATTCGGGCTTTTGACTCGTTTTGCAATGTTGGCAACATAATTTCAGAAATCAAATAGTTATTTATGCAACTAGTGGGGAAAGTAATAATTTTTCAAACGAGGCAAAATGCTTATTTGAAGAGTGCGATAGTACGAATGAAATAATTTTGAAAAAGTGACTTCCCACGTCTTGCATACAATATTTTTTTATGATCACGTGCACAAAATATCTTTAATACATATATAAACTAATGGTGGCAACTACAGTCAATGAATCTCTTCTAAAAATGACAATTCTATACCAAAACTATTTAAAATTTGAACACGAGGCGTGTGTGAAAGTACTTTTCACACTAATGCGGGAAAGTTACTTTCCCTTACTCCTCGCGGAAAAGTGCTACTTTTGCCACGATTTCTGATTAAAAATGATCAAATGAAGTTTAATTTTTTGCACTTTGTTAATAAAAATAATGTTTTCAATCGAAAAGTGGACTTACCTTTTTAATAATTCCTTGTGTTTTTTATTTATGTATTTATATATTTTTTTTTCGGATGGTAAAGTTTTTTTGCGCGAAAAATTCGTGTTCCTCCTCGCAAGAAATTACTTAACTTTTTGGGTGTGGAATGATTTTGTTCCATTATTCGCTCTCCAAAATTTCCTGATAGTGAGCTTCTTCCTTATGTCATTAATCAACGAAATTATTTATTGTCGTTAAACTTATAATGCATTTTATTTCTTTGTTCACAGGCATTTGTAATTATTCGATCATAATTAAATTAATAGTATGTAGCCATGTTTTTTTTTTTTGTTGTTTTTTTCCCCTTTCTTGGTTTATTTTTTTTTTCTGGATTTCCCCATGTTTTGGAACATTTTTATTTAAAAAAAATTGTCCTGAAGAAATGTCTGTCTGTGTGTACGTGGTCAGCATAACTAACTAATGAATAAGATCTAAGATGGTCAAAAATACGAATGCCTTCAACACAGAGTTCTCTTACCTTGAGCATCGCTCATCAACGACCTTTTTTTCTCCTCTCCTTTGTTTTACTTACAAAAAAGGACAATGTAAGAATTATCAAAAAGTATATCGTCAAAATTGCAATTTGAGGTGGGAGGGGTTTAAAGTCCTATATAAGAAATATCGCCAAAAATATTTGCCTCACTGTTTCTTTTTCTAAGTGAATGAGGAAAATAAAAAAAACGGATAAAAACAGCAATCCACGTCAGCATAAAAGTGTAATCGAAAGTTGTGCGATGTATCACACCCCAAAGTAGTTTTATTATTATTATTATTATTATTATTGTTGTTTTTTAACGCTGTTTTTGAAAGTGCCTTCCAATAAACAAAGTTAAAATACACATACATCTCTGAAATTCTAAAGTATAGAAGGGAGAAGGGGGGTTGAGGGATGTATTATGAGATTGATTGTCACTGAAAAGGTGTGATTTTTTTTTGATTTTTTTAACCCTTTACGACGCCTCTCAGGGCACCACATGATTGGATGCCTCTACTCGAGAAGACTACTTGGTTTGATGCGGAAATGACTGTGTTTAGTTTCTTTGAAGCGGGTTCGCAACCACGAACCGAACAAAAAGTGCTGCGAAATGTCTCGAGTTGCTGGTTCCTCCACGCGAAAAAGGCATCGAGTGCAAAGGGAGGGTTGGGAAGAGAATTGGATTTTTGCGGTTTTGTGAAAACACTGGGGGGGAGGGGGGGGATTACTGATTTTCCGGTGGTTGTATTAGCGGTTCTTTCGAAAGGTGTCGGGAGGGAGAGGGGGGGGGGGGTTGTATTATTGTATTTACTCTATTACTAGTAAAAGGCTTAAATAAATGGTTTCTCGGAAAAGGGGAAGGAGGTGGTTAAGAGTTTTAAAAAATTATTCGAAGAGGGAGGGATGTATTAAGGTGTATGTATACCCTACAATTCACGAAAATCGATCAGAATATTGATTTTTTTTGTTATTATATCATAATATTCTCTGATTATCTAGCTTTTAAACAATACTCAACTTTTGAAAATATCCCCAATATTTTTTGAGTTACAATTAATTGCAGGTAGGTGATCTACATAATATATTAGATGTTTTGAAACTCAATTATACAAAATTGGTTGTGAAATGGATTTTTTTAGTGATTTTTAAAACTTAAAATTCATCGAAAATATTGAATTTTTTTTTTTGTCATGTTTTTACACAAAATAAATTGTAAAAAAAAAAATGATTCCATGGTAGAAATTTAATTGAGTTTCAAAACATGAAGGAGAATATTTCGAATAATTTCCAAGTGGGATTGCTTTTTAAGTAAATTAGAGTTTGATTTATCATTGTGTGAAAAAGGTACTGTAATTAGCTAATTACCGCTTAATTAACAAATTAATATTTCCCGAAATGTGAATTTTTTTTATGAAATGATTTTAAACATATACCTTCTAACTACTCTGAAAAGAATTGAATTTTTAACTCAGAGTAAAAAAATAAAAAATAAATTCTAGGTATACGTTCGCCTTAACGGGGACAATTTTTATCGTTCCTCAGCGTAGGGGTGGGAGGTTCTAATAATAAGGGTTTAAACTAGCAAGGAACCTTTTGGTGAGCCTATACGACTCCAAATCTGTTTTCAGTAAAGATCTAATTGATGCACTCAGTTTCACTGTTGAATTCACTTGTTGTTCTTCAATAGGTTTTTCATTAAAAACAATTATTTTTATTTGTCACATATTTCTTTGATGTAAAATATTTTATTGAAATTATTTCTGATATATATATATATATCAGAAATAATTTCAATTTGTATATTTCTAAATCAATTTGTCTCAATATTAATATTAAAAGAAATATTAAAAGAATATTATAATATTAAAAGAAACATTAAATTTTTATTAAATACTTCTTGTACATTAAATTAAGATGTTTGTTATATTCGTCATCTTATAACGGACGCCTCAGGTGCCTTCCAACTAACTTGTACAAAATAAATTAACTGCTTCATATGTAATTTTTTGAGTATTTTTTTTAACACGTTGAGCACCGCGTCAGCCATCGGCGGCTGACACTGAACTTTCCGTTTAGGCCGCGTCAGCCATCGGTGACTTAACAGTGTAAAATATGATATAAAACTAAAAAAAATTGCATTGTTTTAAGCATTTACTGAAAATGTATTGAATTTTTTATTTATTACAGGATAGTATCATTAACACGTTGAAGGCCGCGTCAGCCATCTGTGACTGACAGTACTCTGTTGTTTTTTCCACACCTATAATTTGACATAGTGCCTTTCAAAGTGCAGGAAGTCTTAAGTTTTGGAAGTACTATAGATATTTCAATGGATAAAAATATTATTAAATATACTATGTCCAAAATGCCCTCGTGAAAAATTGCTTACCTAAGAATTCTAATTCCGAGATGTGGCAACGATGCGTAAACGTGTGGAATGAATGTCTATGAGCATTTCTTTCTAAGCGTAAATATCTTCTACTGCAATAAGAAACAATGGCTCTAATATATTTACTTAACTGTATCGAGTAAATTTCAATCTCTTAGCAGCGATGCGCTGGTATTGCGGTATAGCAACGCGAATCGCACTACTGCATATGGCCTGAAGGGGATTTCCTTAAGAATTTGCGTGGCGCTCAACGTGTCAAATATATGTGTTGCATCTGCGCCATTAATTGTGAATAGGGAGGATAATTTCGTGTAAACTGTGTCTCTTCCACAGTTCCTCATACTTAGTAAATAAAGTGATGCGTCAATGTTAAGTGAAACAGTAATTACATCTCATCATCATAAATTTACGTGATGACTTACTCTTCTCTGCCACTGCTTCTAATTACTCGTTAAGTAGCGATGCGTAACAACTTCAAAAAATATACTTTGGTAAGAAATGCTTAATTATTTTTGGAGTACGAAAAAGTTAGAGGTAGTGTTCGACTTGGGGCAATTAGAATACCGAATTGATACAGATGGTATTTCCTTTCTTTGTAGTAACTTATAATGCGTAATATCAGCAACAATTTCCATATGTTAAAAAGCCTCAACTGGTAAAGCAGTTTTTTATACTTTACCAACCAACACCACTCTTCTACATCTACTCTCCTCATTGATTATGTTTTGTAAAAAGTTTAAGGGGGTACAGGACTCAAAATACTAAAATCCTTATTTTTAGAAATATTTTTCTGAAATTACTTGTGCGGTACTGTATTATGCTTTGTAACTGAAATAACTATTTTAAATTTTCAATTTTTTTTTTTTTTTTTTTTTTTAAGAAATTACAGAACTTCAAAATTTTGCCATTTCCTAAATTTGATATATTTAAAAAAAAAAAAAAAAAAACTCACTTTATTTGTGTATTAAGTTACTTCTTAAAACTCATGGTTTTTCGATAAAATATTTAGAAAAATTAAAAAAAAAAAAAAAAAAAA
Organism: Linyphia triangularis; assembly: GCA_963978545.1. Classification (NCBI taxonomy): domain Eukaryota; kingdom Metazoa; phylum Arthropoda; class Arachnida; order Araneae; family Linyphiidae; genus Linyphia; species Linyphia triangularis. The sequence goes on from OZ021731.1 coordinate 80,327,887, forward strand.
GGTTCATATAGTACTTTAAAATTTTTCTAAAAAATTCAAATTCTATCCTCTTTTTCATTCTTCAATATAATATTTAAACTTTACCAACCAACACTACTCTTCTTCTACATCTACACTCCTCTTCGAATAAATTTTGTAAAAAATTTAAGGGAACTTGGTACCCTATTTTTTTTTAATTTTTTTTAATTTAAGAATTTAAATTATAATTTTTACGTATTTGGAAGTTTCGTAAAAATTTTAAGGGACTTGTTGCCTTTAAACTGTTTTTTTTTTTTTTTTTTTTTTTTAATTTAAGCCTTAAATTTATAATTTATATATATATATATATAGAAATATTAATGGGCAAAAACTAAATTTTATTTAAAAAAAAGTTTTCATAGTGCTTTAAATTTTCAAAATCTGAGATAAAATTTTATTAATTTTTTTATCTTTCTATCTTCTTCATTTTTTAATATTTTTTCCTGATTATTATTATTTTTTTCCCCCTCTTTTTTAAAAAAAAAAAAAAATTCCTAGTAATAAACTCTAAACTTTAAGACATCAGATTTTGAATAAGTAAAATAATTTTGGAGAAAACAATAAATACTTTAGATAAAAAATCGGGAAATAAACATTTAAATTTGTAAACAAAAAAGTTTATATTTTATTCAAAGGTCCTGCAAAAAATGTCAAGTCATTTCATTTGTATTTGCTGGAGTTTTAGCATTTTGTGAAAGGCTAGAAATTCGGGGGGGGGGGGGGGGAATGAATTTAGAAAAATGCGTTTGAAACATCGAAGGAAGTATTGCAGCTATGCTAAATTCTCCATAAAAATATAATTTTTACGCAACTTCAGTTATAAGATCACCTCAAAAACTTGTCAGAATAAGAAGATTATTATATATCGGTTTATATTCAAAGATTATAAACCTGCAAAAAATATAAAATTGATATTTTTTATAATTTTTGGTGCAAACAAAGGATACCAAGTCATCTTAACCCTACTGAATTTGGTTCTTCCACCAACGATACGTATTCTTCTTGTTTAGTTATCCGGACAATTTTATCACTTATAATTTCTTTACTTATTTTCTTATCCTTTCGACTATCAAAATAGAGTGCAATTACTTCGGAAGTGCGAGTTGAACAAATACCGTTGACGGTATTTTATCCTTTCACGAAAAACCTTCGGTTTATCTATTACCGCTGTCTGATTTTCTGGCGTTACAACATTTAAATCCTGCAAAAAGAGTACTTGCTAGTAAAGCTCTTGCTCTAATGGAAATTGCTCTACGATCTCATGCTCTGGAAAAAGAGTGTAGTATTATTCTTGAAAGCTTTTGTTTCACTGAAATAATTGAACGTTTTGGCTTTTTCCCTGGTAAAAGTAATTTACTATCAAATACGCTTTCATCACTCGACCTCTGTGACCGTTGGATCACTTTTAACAACGCTGCCTTCATGTCTCAAACCTGGGGTCTTTGTTGGTTGAAGACTTTTATTTAGTTTAGATAGCAAACGATTTTCCTTTCTTTTACTATTGACTGAGAGGCAACTGCAATTTTTGGACCCCATCGAACATCATTCTGATTTTTTTTATAGAAATTAGAGAAAAGTGAGTATATTACGAATCCACTGGTCTGCCGTGGCAAAAATGGCCGAAACTGGTCAAAAATCGACTTTTAATGTTGAACTGAATCCGATTGCCAAATTCGCCAAATAATGAGCATTTTTTTTTTATTTGGTAACCCTCACTCTTTAATTATCAATTAAGAAGGTTGCAGACGATTCAGATATCTGGCGACAGTCTACTTGCATCTATTAAAAGGGAGCCAAGTTGGCAATAAACATTACGTCACGGATGACGTAACTGATGTCGCCAATTTGGCTTACTTTTAAAAGATAGACATTTTCCAAGCCACAGATCAAAAATCGTTTGAGCTTTTTTGCATTGAAAATCAAAATTTAGGGTTTCCAGACGAAAAAGTTTGTTCTCTTTTTGGCAAATTATGACATATTTGGCAATCGGATTTTAATTCAACTCATTCTAAGTCAATTTTTGATCAGTTTCGGCCATTTTTGCCACGGCAGACCAGTGGATTCATAATCTATCTCTACAAAAAATTCAGAATGATGTTCGATGAGGTCCAAAAATTGCAGTCGCCTCTCGGACGACTACGTTTCTCAAGTTTTTTTACTCTCTAGTGCATCACGACCTCTTATAACCCTCGAGCTTCGTTGGTCCATCAAGAACTAAAATGCTCCAATTGTGGCACCTTCCTTCCAGTTGGACACAAACAGCTCCCTAAATCTTAACATTTACAAGATTAAAATATCAAAAAGACTATTTACATTGTCTGATTTGAAGTTTCCAACTGACATTTTGAAGCTCATTGCAGTTTTTGTGTGCACCTTGACGATTTTTTTTTTTTTTTTCATTATCTTTCCATATTGTTCGTGCTTGAAACGGGAATGGAAGCCTTCTTCCAAATTTCTTTTAGATTTCGAGCCACTCGCATTGTAATCAACATTTTTTTCTGGTTGATGACATTGCTCAGATTTCAGTTGATTTCTCATCCATTCAAAATACCGTAGGACATCAACTTTAGTAGGCAAAGTTTTGATAACGCTTATATCAACAGGTTGACCGATTATCGGATCATCAGTAGTTTTTCTTGTAGAATATAAGTTCTTTTGCTCATGACAATGAAACAACACTTAACTGAATTATCCACTTACAAACAGTGGTAGGAAGTGGGGGGAAAAAGGTGAGGGGACGGCCAAAAGTTGGTGACAAGTGCACCCCCTGAACGAAAAATTTTATAACTTCGTTTCTAATAACAATAAATTAATAACAATTAAATAAATAACAATTAACTAGTAGAAAGGAAACAATTTTCAACACGAACATGGGTCCAAAATTTATTGTTATTTTAATGAATATTCTGAGACTTAGTTTTTTTACTTGGAAGTAATGAAGTGAAGTAATAATTCAACATTATATACATAACTGTTTATTTAGATTTAAATATTGCCTCTAAATAAGCATACTTTCATAAAATTAAATTAATAAGGAATTCTAATTTAAATTTTTTTTTTAAATACTTCGTCTTTATATTTTTTTCTAGTTCCTCGTTAAAATTTGACCAAGTGAAAGTACCTATATCTTTATACAAAGTAGTATAATACATTTTTATAACACTGACATAAATAGTTTTTTTTTCAGCGACTTAAAACTTTTTCTCAGTGTCATTACATTTCGCATTTCCCTACATATATTTTTTTAAGAAGAAAATCTATGCTTAATTAATTTTAGTACTATCTAATATCCCATGCCCAGTATTGCTTGATGTTCAAAGAAATTTATAATCAAAATTAGTAATAAAAATTGAAAAATATAGTCGAGAATAAATAAAAAAAAAAATTATACAATTTTGAATTACATGACTCGGAAGACAGTGATAAGATGAATTTGTTTCAACAATTTTGGCATTGACAGTATATACAAGTATTGTATCGTGCATTCAAAAATTGAAAGTAAAAAAATTGCAAAATGATATTTGACCTTCTTAAAGGAAATGTCAGCATTTTTCAGCTTTCTCATTTGGCTTCATGGATAATTTTTCCTGCACATTTATGAGTTTTACTGGTTTTGTGTTTAAAAATCTGCTTTCTGAAGGATTCTCGTTAGTCAAATTCCTTGTCTCCATGTGGTAAAATGTTACACCCTACCCATTCGTTAGAAAGTTTCAAACCTTGTTTTTTTCTGGTTCCAAGCTTTTTAGCAGCCTTTTGTATGTGTTGCATCCAAGTTTTTGTTCTTCACAAATAAGCCATGGATACTCGTCGTATTTCTGAAGGTGCGTATCATTTTGTGTCCATAATCATTACTGCAGTGCGTTTTTGCTTACAGTTGCTGCCACGTGCTAGATTCTCTCTCCACGTGGTCTTTTCAACTTGATGCACTTGCACATTTTCCACTGCTCCTTCCTCAACGTTCTGTAGAGTATCGGAGTCATTTTTCTTACAGTTTTGAAGCCAAATATATCAATCTCATCTTGTTTTGTACTAGATGGATTACGAATACAAATGCCGATTAGAATCAGAAGTAAGAGTTAATGGTTAAGTTGGAGGAATACACGGTTTTCTACTAATAATCAACAAAACATTTTAAAGTAAACGGTCGAGGACAAAACAGGAAACGATAGTGCAATAAATATGTCTTTTTCTATCCACTCCTCAATAATCCCAGACAACGGGCGCCGAAACTCGCCGCGCATTTCCAAGAAAAATTGACTGAATCTGCTTTAAACAAAACCAAAATAAAAGTATAAAAAAATAACAAACAACCAGAAAAAGCAGAAAGCAAAAGTAATGAAAATGGTTAATTCTATTTTTTCCCCCCTCCCCTTTTAGTTTTTAGACGGATTGAATGTTTTTTTAAATTGAGGGAATAGATTTCGGTAGTTTTAAAAGTGGGGGGATGGATTTCAGTGTTTTTAGAAGTGGGGAGACGCATTGGTATTTTCTGGAGAAGTGGGGGGATGCGTCACCCCGCGTCTACCCACACTTCTAGCACTGACTTACAAATCGAAAATTCGTTAGATAGCAACAAACGACATACTTATATTATAATGCGTAAAGAGACGACTGACAAAGGAAGTTGAGTCGTTCGAAGGATCATTTGATTCCTATGACGCCTCCGCATGGCACGTGTCTCCAAGGTCACGAAGTTATTCCCAAATGCAAAACAAAAAATGATATTTCCAATGTTTCAAAATACTGCATTAGTATACAGTCATTCAGGGTAACTTTGAGCTATAGGATGTAACTTTGCGCCACACCTTCTAGTTTTCAGTATTTTTTGTTCTAAAGAGATGCTGCTGCAAATTGCTGGCAAGATTGCGAAATTCGCTTTTTTTTTCTCTATAGTTTAGAAAATTAATTGGCAAAAAATTACATAATTTATTTGACCATTCAGTTCTTTTTCTGAAGTACTGTTTGCAAGTTCCATTTCAATGCTTATTTGAAGTTGATGTAAATCAACTAATTTATGCAAGTAATAAGCGTCAACGAACCACATTATCAGTTATATAATTTTCTGAAAATAGTGAAATTGTTAGTAACTGATGGTTAGTTATTTACTAACATTTGGTAAAAAAAAAAAAAAAAACTAAGGCACTATCATTTTAAAACATATTCTTTGAGCCGGTTCAAAGTTAGGCTGGTGACAGTGAGTAATATATGCACTGCTCATATAATTCATATTTTATTCCAGTTTATTTTTGGTTGCTTTTAAATAAATTGATATATATGCAAATGCAATTTAATTTATGGAATCTTCCCTTGTATGCAAAATCCGATAATATGAAAATATTAAGAGTGAATTTAAGAAGTACCTAAATATATTAGAAATAATGTTCTAGCAGTCGCTCACAGAACTAAAAAAAAAAAAAAAAAATCTTTCTACCTGTAATGGCTGTAAAAAACGTTTCCGTTGAGAAAGTAAAAAATTTATACGCACAAAAAAATAAATGATAAAGGAATATAAATAGCAAGGGCATGATTGGATTCTCCAAAATTCTCTACCATATGACCTTCTGGGAAACAGTAAGAGTAAAAATCCTAAACTAGATGACCCACCTGATGGCTGTGTGGTTAGAGCTTTGGCTCCGCATGCCAAAAGTTCCGGTTTCGAATACCAGGTTAAACATGGGTGTTCGTTGTATTTCAGAATCCATGTTAAACTGTAGGTCGTTGAGCGTATAAATCAACCAACCTGAACTAGATGATGCAGGTGACAGTGTATGTACAAATCAGAGATTGTTCAAGTGGTGGCTGTTGAACACATCAATGAGGCAGGAATTTTATACACAGAGCATGCAACTTTTTTAGATTTTGGTTATGGCATACGCAAAGTTTACGACCACGTAATTATTCAATACGACGGAGAAATGTACCCAGACCAAATTGACTTAAAAGACAACGTGATATTTGGTGGTTCATGAAGAAATCTGTTGCATATTGGAAATGACCCAATATCAATGGTGATCTGTGGTATGAAAAAATAGGCGTGTTTAAAAAATTATCCCCAGAAATTATTATTCCAGCTAGAACACGAGAAGTTTTCCAGATCAATGATTCTTGCTTTGATGCAAAACTATTAATCTAAAGAATTCCAAAGTGAAATTTTATAAAGTTTGAACTTTGTATTTATATTGTCATACTATTTCTAACATTAGGAGCAGTGGTGTAGTGTAAAATAAAAAGGTGGGGGGACGCTATATGTCACATAAAGTAAACGATATAAAAAAAAAAAAAAAAGTTATAACACTTTTGTTGATAAATCGGTTAGCGTTTCCGTTAAAATTAGAGGAGCAGAAACCTTCTTCAAGGAAAAGGAGCAAAGAACTGTGTCGGAACCACAATTTTGTTTTTTAAAAATGGAGATAGTTGGCGTGAACTTGTGTACGTGTCCGTATTCATGACGAGCCATATAAATGTGACGTCTGGAATTCATCCACAAATACAGATCATTCTTCGAAGAAGATAATTGCCATTGGATGAATCATAGTAATACATGTGTCGGATTCAGGGTCGTCGCTAAGAATTTCGTTTGGGGAGGGCGTTAGACATACATTTGCCGACTAAAATCAAGACAAGTACGGTGTAAATGTAGAAAATATTTATTAAGGTGTCAATCTATTATTAATTAAATTTTACTAATGCAAAATTAATGCATATTTTTTTAATTATTATTTAACTTAATGCGTAATTAATTGTTAATGAGTTTATAACTAATTGTTAATTGTTTTAAAAATTTATTTGGGAATTATTTTATTTAATGTGTAATTAATTTTTTTAATAAATGTTTTTAATAATTGTTTAAAATATTCTTAATATTTTATGGCATTTTATTAATATGTAATTAATGTCACATTTTAAGCAAATTCCATTCACATTTTAGTTAAAGTTCCATCAAATTCATTTGATTTTTCATTTTTGTTTAATAAATATCCCCCTCTTTCTCGAACAAAGGGGATAATTTTTCGAAGTGCTTTTATGAGGGGAGGGGAGGCATTTATCACTTGCAGATAGAATGCATTCTCACAGTCTTGAACCAATTCAGTAACGTGAGTAGTACAAAGGCTCCATTTCAATACAATTTTTTTTAATTCTCAAATTGCAGTTCCGAAGAAATTAATTAAACGTGTAAAATTGAATGGAAATCGCACTACAACACAGAATAAAATAAATGAAAAATATTGATCCCATAGGTGACTCTAAATTAGAATTGTAAAAAAAGTTAATCAAACAAATTTTTCTTCTTTGTAAAATCCTGGCAGATTATTGCTATCACACAAAATTACCACTGCGATTTTTATAATAGAGACAATGTCAGGGACTTATTAGAAACATGTACTTACACTCCCTTCTGCCTTTCGAAAAATAAAGTAATGTGGAAGAAATAATTCACGAGAACAAAATATATAAGTTGTAAATTATCAATTCGAGCAAAAAATTATGTACAGCTATTAGCTAATATCAAATTAGGGAGTCCAATTCCCATTTTCAAAAAAAACTAGCTTTAAACAAAGACTTTTGCCGCCTTATACCTCCCTGTTAGAGCGATCTGCACCTCCCTGCAAACAATCCTGTCGGTGCTCTTGGACAATATAATTGCATTTCAAAATACAATAATTATTAAAAACATTTTGTTAATTAATTTTTAAATACTTTTTACAATATTTTCCTAACCAAAAAAGAAAAGAGGATTTTTCTTTCTCTTGAAAAGTATATTAATAGTAAAATTTAATTTTTTTTTAGCAATTTAACATAGGAATTTACTTCGTAAAAATAGTTACTTCGTGTACGTATTTTTTACCAAAACTGCTGGATTGAATTTAATAATTTTTTCGAGGTTTTTCAGCAATAATTTCTGCAAATATTACTCGTTTTATTACAAATAATCATTTGTTCCAGATGGAAAGTATAATGCTAGTTTTCTCTAAGCAGGACAAAAAATGAAATGTATTACTTTAGCATTAAACCAAACTATAATATTATTTATATGTAAAAATATATATAATATTTATGAACCTCTATCCTAATGAAGCAGAAATCAAGTTTTACAAAGTAAATTATTCTCAACTAACTCACTACCCTTATGAACTTCGAATTTAGAAAAAAAATATTCAGATCTATAAAAAAGCAAACCATAATTTTCGGCACAAAAATCCAAACTAAGTAAGGAATAGTACCTGCAGAGGTTTTTTGGGGGGAAGGAGATATTCAAATCGCCAATGTTATTATCTTGAGGAAGGAGAAGTTGCGCATGTGATCTTCTAAAGAAGAGAAACGTCACAGTCAACCTGAGATTTCTAAAAATCTAAAGGACCTCCCCCATTTCCCTTTCCCACTTTTGAAGGTTATAATCCTAATGTGAGATCTACTGATCCAGTTTGAAATATTTTTAAAGGTATTTTGACTCATCTAACTTAACTGAAACACGATGTCTTTCCGATGTTTCTTTTATAAAGTAAAGTGGTGAAATCGAAGAAAGGCGTGAAAGGGGTTATAATAGACTGAAACCTGGTTGTACGTCGGACAAAGTCAGGCCGCAGCTATTTGGGTACAGGAAAAGTCAAGAAATTTAGATAATATTGTTACGAATTTTTGTAAATATTTCGTAGTGTTAATTTTGTAAATAGTAAAATTTATGTACATTTCGCATAAGGCAGTGCAATAGTTCGTCTTAAGTTTGTTTCCCTGCAATGAGCCTCTTGATGCTTGATAACGAGTTTTACAGAGGTAACACTGGGAAGCGAGTTTTACAAGGAGCAGGGCATTTAACATTATGGTAATGGCAATCTCGCCAAATTGGCGAGATAGAGCCAAGTTGGCAATGGTTTTGGCGACTAATTTTTGTCGCCAAATTTGGCGACATTTTCGGTCCCCATGTACATGTATAGGACTTTTCGACTACGTTCTGGAAAGTTCTCCAAATATCTACCTCTAGGAGTTTCAAGAAGGTTCACGTATGTTCCCCTCCCCTATAAAAAGCTCAGGAGAGCGGGTGATGAAGTTAGTTGTTGACTGATTTTGAGTCACTGAATTAGTTGACTAGTGAGTTGTTAGCTGAGTCCATGAGTTGACTGGAGTTACTGAGTCTCAGTGAGCGTTCAGAGAGTTCCGAAAGCGAACTGTATTGTATTGTCTTGTGCAGCGATTTGAGCAGTTGGGTTGTCAAGTTTTTAACTGCTGTTTTGTGCTCTATTGTTGTGAAAAGAGCTGTATTCTGTCTACTAGAAAGAGAAGTTCTGGAGTTGTAAGAGAATCTGAGAAGGAGTTACATTGGAATAAATTTCTGCAACTTTTGATCTGCTTTGGCTTCAAATCTTTCGAACCCATCCACCCAACAATATGATAACAAACCTTTCAATGCTTTTCCAATTATTATTTTGTTGCAATAAATACGACATTGCCTTCCAGTTTACGTGGCATACATTAATTCGGTAGTATATTTGTGGTGGTCTCGTGTACAAATGACAGATACAACACTTAGGGACCAGTGGTCACTTTTGCCTAGTGGTTAGCGTGCCTGTCTTCTGATCTGGGAGTTCCGGGTTCGAATCCCCGTAAGTGCACATCGCTACATTGGTGACCCGAATATTCAAACACATCAGTGTCACCATCTACTTAACGAATTCCACACTACCACCTCAGCATCTCTGGCGCTTTGTTCACTGCCACACTCAAGCAACTCAATCGTTCACCCCTTCGCAACTCACTGGGAAGGGGCTATGTGGTGGTCTCGTGTACAAGTGACAGATACAACACCTAGGCACTAGTGATCACTTTTACCTAATGGTTAGCGCGCCTGTCTTCTGATCTAGGAGCCCCGTGTTCGACTCTCCATTACCGTACACCGTTACACTCTTTTAATAAATAAAGTACTATATAATATCATTTATAGAGTTCTACTTGACATTAATTGCGATAATTTGGCAAAATGTAATAGAAATATTTTTTAACAGAATTGCACGCTACTTCCATTTCACTCAACTTCACGTTCGTAATAAGTAAAAATAAATCTCGTTGAATAACCTTACAAAATGTATTTTTTATTTTTATCTTACCAAAAAATAAGCAAGTTTTATTCGAAATTGAAACTTCTCGCCAGGTATGTATTTGATAAAAGAGGGCTCATTTTTTGGATGTTAAAATTTAGATGTTTTGAAATTTTCTGTAAAACTTTCAATTCATATGACGTACAATACACACTTTATGTAAATGACGTTTAATGGGCATATCATATGGTTTTTCAGGCGTTACCTGAGTTACTAAAAATATGTCACCTTCTGTAACACATCAGCGTTATCTATTAATTGGAAGAATAAGTAATTATTGTCAGTTTCTTCCTGAGAATATTGTGTGTACTTATCAGGTGACTGAATTTAAAAACTTACGACAGTCGACTTGACGATTTATACAATTAAATGTACTGATTTGAAATTGAAGGAAAATTATTCATTCTGTAGAGAATTTGTGGAAATTGATACTTGTGCTAAGGGAGATATGTTCATATTTAATTTCATTTAGTAGCTGTCAGTGACGATATGAACTTAAATGTTCCTGCAAAATAAGAATATACTTACTCCAATTTAAAATTGCCTACCGCCAACTTGGGCTGAATTGTGATCAGGATTTTTTAATACTATTGACGATTTTAATTATTTATATTTTTTTCTTTTCAATATATTTTAAAACATCCATCACTTGGCACTTTTAAAGGAATTGATGAAATTTTGGAAATTTGCCGACTGCAGTCTTTCTTTTCTGGTTGGTTGGTTGTTTTCAGATTATCTGGCGCCGTTAGCAACACGAGGATTATAATGCGCCGAAACATTCGTCATTAGACAAGCCAACATACATTTACAAACACCCATGCCTAACACGGGACTCGAACCCGCTACCTCGCGGTCTAGAAGCTAGCACTCTAACCACTATACCGTTTGGTCGGCCGTCTTTCTTTTCTAAAAACTTTGGCGGGGTGAGATAATGAAGATATCTATGATTTGTGTTCGCAAGATACCTATTATATTTGTGCACGCAGTCCATCAATGTAGGCGGGGGGAAAGGCACCGACTCCCTTATAATAGACTTCTAGGGTAAAAATGCCGATAAGTGAAACTTGGGTGGGTATTTTTAATATTTTTGTTCAAAATTTCTTTTTTTTCATTCAATTTGATTTTATTGTGGATCAACTTTAAAAAAAGGACTAAAAAAATCCCCCCCCCCCCCTTCGCGTCATCCCTGACTGTGTGCATATGTTCTTTATCATCTCCAAATAAAGGGAAAATGTTTTCAGATGATAATTAAGTAAATAAAGTTTAATCATCCTCATTTGACTTTTTATTTTAGTTTAGTTTGGATGAAGAAGAGGGTTTGTTTCTGGATGTGTTTCAAACTTGCTAATTATTATTATTATTATTTTTTTTTTTTTTGCGTTTTCAATTTTTTAGGAATTTGTATTTAACCGAAAAACTCTATCATGACTTTATACTGATGTGGATTAATGATATTTATCATTTTATATTTTTAATCATTCATTTAGAAAAATAGAAAGTTTGGCAATATTTTTGGCGATAAGTCTTCTATGGGAAAACGCAAAAATGATGATTGGGATGGCGCACAAATTAATATTTTATCAAAACATATTAAATCGACAGTTGTATTTTAACTTTCCAATTGATATTCTTCTAGATGTTAATTTCATTTTATTAATGAGGCAACTCTTGAAAAGAAAAGTAAGGATCCATCAAGTAAGAGGATTTTCATCTCGAGAAGGAGAAAAACCATAAAACTCTCAATCGACAACTGTAACAATCGCAATCTTTTAAATACATTTGTAAACAGATTTTGAGGAGCTATAGAATCTAGGCTCCGTAAACCCATGACCCTATTAGGGTGCGTTCTAAGTCAAACGTGCCTGAATCGAAACTCGATCTTTTATGGAAATTTTTCTAAATAAAAAAAGTTAAAAAAAAAAAAAAAATCATGTTAATGATCTGTTTAAAATGTGTTACAGATAATCTGTTTAAAAAGTGTTGTAAAAAATCTGTTTAAAATTTTTTATCACTAATATGTTTGAAAATGCCTTATAATGAATTTTAAAAGTGTCAAACAGTCTCTTAAAACGTGTTGTGAAAAACAAATTGTCTTTAATTTCATATAACCAGAGTTTGAAAAAAAAAAATATTTAAATAAAAAAAATTTAAACACACATCTTTTTCTTTTTAATTTTTGAGGTGCTCATTATCTATTTTGAGATTATTAAAGTAATATTAATAAAGTTATTTATTCTTAGTTGCTATTTTCAATCTCCCCTCCTCCCGTGTCCGCTCCGCTCCCCCCCCCCCCAGTGGCGGCTCGTGGGTATGAAAAGTGAGGGGGCCCAAATTAACAATTGCATGTCTTGGGGGGGGGGGGGGGACATGCAAATATCAAGACACGTGAATTTCATGTAATTTTGTAAATGTTACTTAAATATATATGGGAAAACAAAACTACAAGATCATTAAACAGTTAAATTATCTAAGCATACTGATATCGTAAATATTGCAATAAAAGGAATTATTATTACAAAAACGGCGCGACGTTTCGTTTGAGAATGGACGACGTCAGGAAGGGTAAAATGAATGCCCTTGCACCTTTTGCTTTTGAAAAATGAAGCGAAGATTTCCTAGGCAAAAAAGTAAAGTACATGCTTCAAATTATTCAATTGAACGTAAAATTACGGCATATCTATTTATAAATTGTTCCGTAAGAAATTGGGCACTCATTCACGGTTGAAAATTCCTTTAGCCGCTTTGCACCCTTTTGTATGCGATCTGCACCCCTTTGCCACTGTCACAAAAAAGTAAGTGAAAGTATGAAAACAGATGTCACTCAATTTCTATTCTGTATTTAAGAAAAACAAAACAAAGAGTTAGGGAAGAGTTATAAAATAAATAAAGTCAAAACCTTGGTTAAAAATTCTGTAGAAATCACAGGGGAAAATTTTTCATCAAATATTACATGAATCATAGGGGAAAAAAATACAAGGGAAAAAAATGCCGACAGCAACAATTTCACTTTTCGTAACTTTAGAGTAAATACTTAAATAAATAATTTTATAATGTTTTAAAATAATTTAAATAAATCATTTTAAAGACATCGGTATTGCTCCTAATATTCAAGTCAATGATATTTCATGAATCAATTCATGCAAAATAATTTTGGTTACCAAGCACACGCTTGGTATTGTTATATTGACCAGTTCAACAGTTTTAATTTAAATTCATGAATTCATCTTTGTATGTTGTAGCCAATACCAACTGCTAAAATGAACATCATCAAAGCTTAAGTTCCAGTTATACGAGTTCTCTTGCAGCCTCTTTTGATTGGATGATTGGGAACTGTCCTCGTAACCACCAACACCAAGTCTTTACCACAATCTCAATGGATAACGGCGAATACAACAACAGAATATGTTTCGCCGCACATTCATTCCAGTATCAAAGCTCACTCACTGCTGCATTGGAAAACCTTGGATTGTGAGATGCCAGCTCAGGTGTTGACCTTTCTTCCAACAACGGTTTCGAAACTGTGGTGCAGAATAATCGTCCATCCGTGATTTGGGCCTTCAGGTAAGTTTGCGTTATTGGGTTACAAATGAACTGTAAATCACATCGCGTTTTCTCTTGCTTTGCGTGTTAGAATGAGTGGAAGAGCATCGAGTCTTCATGCCTTTGCAGCTTTGTGGACTACCGTTTTATGGTCTGCTCCTTGATTTAGATCGATTTGTAACGGAATGATAATATAAATTAGTGTTGGGATGCAAATACACACATATTTCGCCAATGAACATCCATGCGCTAGCCGTCAAACCAAAGAGCCTGAATCTCAACAAACAAATAAGCTTACTATTTAAAACACCTAGTTTACTTGGGACATTTCCTTTTAACTAAACTGCTTTCTAAAATAATGGCCAGAAATATCGTGTAATGACTATATGAATTTGGATTGTGTGGGAAACACAGATGACAGCATTTACATAGCAAGTTTAGAGATCGTGATATGATTATTTATATTTGATTGTGTGACAAATCTTTTATGATGATATATTATTTGACAGTGGCATTAATGATACATAGCAAGTGCCATAAATGTAGTTAATTAAATTTCTTCTGTCACCAAAACTTTCTATATTAATACCTTTCTAAATGCTTGGATTTGTCTTTATCTCACGGCATTAGCATAATTTTTTCCCAATGAATTAAACTCAGAATGTCAAAACCTTAAGGAGTTTAAAGAACAAAGTTGGTTCTTTTCATTGGTTTATACAAGAAGCAGAATCACCATAGTCACGAAGTTTGCTGTGGCACTTTTAAATCAACAAATAAAAGAGAAAGTTCATTCCCATTGGTCTTCAAAGCGCTGTCCAATCTCCAGCGAGCATAGGATGCATGTTCAATTAGGTGGCTTTAGACTTGCCGCTCTATCTCCTCACTCTCCGCCAGTTGTGACGGTCGACTAACAACACCTTGGAAACAGGTATAAGAAAACAACTTAAAAAGGCATTTGCCCAAATTAAAGAGAACGAACTCAACAAGTCGTTGATTAATTGAAGTTCTAGTAATTCGAATAGGCAAGCGGCGCATGGCAGCACGTCACGCTCATCACAGGAGCTCTTCGTCCGATTCTGACAGGCTCTGCCTGCATATTCACTGAATTTATAAGTTTGTAGCTGCTTTTGTCAATTCGGCCTCAACACTTCAAGATAGTGCACCCCTCACCAAATCCATTAAAATCTGACCCTATCTTTCTCCTGAGGTTCTGTGAATCGTGTTGCTTTCATGGACGATTCCATTTCCTTCACAAAATTAGTCGCAATTGTTTAAACAAAATTATTGATTTGTTGGCTGTTAGATTTTTTTTTTTAGCGATATTTCGTTTCGATTATTTTGTTTTTGCCTCTGTCATCCAGTCCTATAGTTTTAGGAAAGAAGTCCCTTTCGCTGAGTGGCCACAAAATTCAGGAAAGTAAAATCCCTGATAATTTCTTAGCTTTAGATTTTAAAAAAAATTCCCTGATTTTACGGCAACTTTTTTAAAATATCCCCAATTTTCCCAAATGAGTAGACACCATCATAAAATAGGAGATAATATGCATTTTTTTTAAATAGTTTTGACGGTAATGAAAAGTTTAAATTATTCCATAACATTAAAGATTATTACCACAATCCAGAATCAGAAAGCTCTTTGACATTTCCCCGATTTCCAGGTTCTGTGGCCAACTCTGCTTTCAGTGCTAATAGGTCGCTTTCAGCGCAAAGATATGTAACAGTATTATTCCATGTCTCGTATCAACAGTAAGAAGTACACATAGCACGATCCACCCCAGTTCTGTGTATCTAAACACGCGCAAGCGCCAATGGTTCCTTTTCATATTCACTTGAATACCTCCGAAATGGTTGACATAATTTTCCTCATAGGAAAACAACACATTCTGGTATTCAGTATTTTAAGAATTATGTCTTTTACAGACGCATTAATTAACCTTCTAAGCCATAAGTTGAAGTCAATTTTGTTGAATATTGAGTTGAGTTCAGTTGATTTCCATGCCAGATGAAGCTATTTTAAAACATTTTTTTTTTTAATATGGCTGTAGATGTTATTTAAATGAATTTTTTTAAGACACTCTTCAAAATTTTGGAGACAATATTTTCACCGCCCCAGAAAAGACCATAAAAATTTAAAAAATAGTGCAAAATTAACAAAAAAAAAAAAAAAAAAATCTGTTACACATTTATTCTGCTTGTTATGGAGCATGTTCAAATATAAAGATCAATTCAAAAAGCAACATATTAATTTACTTAACAGATTACTTTCAATGCCTGATATATAATTAATTATACATGTACGACTCCGTATTTTAAGGTATGATTATAAAAGGTATTTTTAACACCAAATATTAGTCCTTTATTAGACAATCCTTAAAATAGAATGTTTCACTTGTTTGCAACTGAATGGGACAAATTTATTTTTGCCTGCTTTATTAGAAATGCATTATTTCCACAAAACAAATGCAATGGAATAGTCTCAATAAAATGCTAGAAAATTGGTATTTAAATACAAATTATCTTAAATTTTCTTGTTCATGAAAAATCTCACAGATGGTGCTTTGAAAGGTTCTATACCTTAAACTTCCATGTCATATAAACTGACAAATTCGTCACCAAATGCGTAACCTTTTATTGTTTAGTGAATATGAAATAGCTATTTCACCTAATTTGGATCCGATAGGAACAAAAACTTAAGAATAATAGAACAATTCCTAAATTAAAATAATTGAGACCAAAGGATAATATGTAAATCAAATCCCATGTAATAATCAAATAACTTCACAGTGACAAAATCGCAATCTCAAAACAGATATTTTTTGTCAAATCTATCAGCACTCATTCGTTTGAAAGTATACAAAAAAAAAAAAATTTTTAATCAATCAGAGACAATGAACCACGTTCAGAATTGAACAACGTAGAATTAATACCTTATGCAAAATCTGCTGGTATGTCGAAACTTTCATGAGCTTGGCAAAAAAAAAAAAAAAAAAAAAAAAAATCAAAATTTTTCCAAAATAAGCAATCAATATTGATTAAAATATTTCCATTGCTTAAAATAAATATATAAACATGCAGTCTTGTTAGCTTGCGCCGAATATTACACGAAAGTCAGAATTTTCATCTACAGAGTCGCCAAAAACAAAATGCTTCAATGCCAATCTTTCAAAATCAACAAAGAGTAATTTGGGATTGAATCTTTGGCGATGGCAAATTCAAAGCACAAAAATGCTCATTTCACGCCAAATTTAACACCCGGCATAGAGTGGCTACAACAGGGTACATCATTAACTCAATACTCTTTATTTAATTGTAGAAAATCAGCAGTTAGTTCAGGATTTCTGTTTCCAGAGTTGGCAAAATCTAAAGAAACCAAATACTTATTTTTTCCAAAGGTAAACAAGCTAGAGCACTGCACAGAAAAGCTTGTGCAGTTTGTACTAACTTCTTTCAAATGAAAAATGAATTCGAAAATCGGAATTTTCATTCCCTGGAGAAATTGAAATCGCTGCAACTGATAACTTTTCCCAATAATTCCATCTTTATGAATTTTAAAAAGGTTTTACTTTCAACTCTCCTACATGTAATATACCGTAATAAAATTTTCGCACTCGGTCACTGTGTGTATGTATTTTTGCGACGTTTTAAAGCATCCTGAACTTAAAAATTATCTAACAAAGATGTATGTGGTCAGCAAAACTCTCAAACGGATTGATCTACAATATTCAACATTGGTATGCAGGTTAATGGGGGCCATACAATAGAAATTGACAAAAAAAAAAAATTTGGATCAAAATTGCGGTGGAAGCGACTTTTAATGTGTTTTAATTATCCCCAACTTCAGAATTTCCACAAAAATGCGATAATATTTAACTGTATAGTAACTATTATTATCGACCATCAACCACTGAACCTCCTCTGTTTTACTTTCCAGAAAGGTTAATGTAATAATTTAAAAAACATTTTGCCATTTTGGAGTATTTTTTTAGCCAATGTAATGATTAACATTATATTGGCAGATTTTTTTTTTTAAATGAAAGGAAATATGATAAATATAAAATATACCACTGCATGTAAAAACGTAACTGCAGTAAGCAATCTAAAATTGTTAGAGTTTCCACATCACTAATATTACCTGAATGGCTAGTCAAAATCACGGAGAAACCAATGATAACTTATTTGATTGAAACCTGGAAAATCATTTTAAAATGCATGTAAAAAAAAGTTATTTTTGTAAGTGTCTTGATCTGCATTTATGGGTTAAATGGAAGCATCGAACTAAACAAAGTATTTTAAAAAATCAGATACTGCATACTCATAATTAATAAAGCTTATCCAAACATGGAAAGATATTTTAAGATTCTGATGAAACATTGTTGGAAATTATCCAAAAAGATTTGCCCTAAAACATCGAACCCTACAGTTAAATTGATATTCTTGAAGAAGTAATACACATTGTAATAAAATACTGTTGGAAAGTATCCCAAACCAAAAACCACTTTCTGAAGTTAAAACGAGACAGTTTTATCGAAAAAAAAGTGCAAGTAATTCTTCATAAATCAAAAATCTGTAAAATTTGGGTATTGACTAACCCATGAATAAGCCTGTAAGTAATCGGAAGTATTCTTGAATGACAAAGTAATGAAGGATATTTTATGGTTATCCTCGAAGTCTCTTTCACAGTTCAATGAAGCATTTCCATAATGATAACAATAAACACAAAAGTATCATCTGGTTTCTAACGGCTAAGGAGGCAATGTTGGAAACTATTCCAAAACAAGCATTATAAAGATATTTTTAATATGTTGAAACGAAATTAAAAACTCGCCATCAAAATCAAACATCACAATTTGAATGTTACGATACTCTGTCATTTGAACATTACATGATCTGAAGAAGTGCCATGGATTGGTACATTCTCTAAATTCCCTCAACGAAGCAACTAAATTAGATGATGGTTGGTTAAATTAAAAAAATTCTAGCATAAGAGTGAAGTAGAGCTAAAATGCAAGATCTGGGCAGATGCCTTCTGGCAAGTATATTGAGGAAAAGCTGGCAATTAGGTTTCGAATGGAAGAAAACCTGTTAAAGGAAGATCAAGATAATGAAAATTGTCTACAAGTAAGAGGCGCTAGAATTTGCCATGGCAATACGCACTAGCAACCTTGGAGTGGTAAGTGCAATACAGCTTAATGAACATTAGTGCAGGGAAACAAACCTTACAGGAAAACTGTTTCTGCCTGAACTTTCTTAAAAATCAGACTTCAGGTGTGAACTAAAATTGAATAAAGCATTTGCTAGATTGGCTCCTAAAATAACAGCACCATTTCATCAGTGTGTACCTAATGGGGGCTGGTGCACATTAAATCAATCGTGGCCTCAATGTCATCTCATTGGTGGGGTGGGGTCAGAGAGAGGGGTTTACACGAGAAGATTTCGATCTCGTATTTTTCTAGATGCTCAAAATTGCGAGACGTATATATAGAAGTGGCAGAAATACAGTCGAAACTTCTAAACCAAACAGTACAATTAATAGGCCAAATTTTAAATAACATTATAGGGAAAAAATATATAACAATAAAAATATATCGATAGAGCAACCGACAATCAGAAATTGAGGAATAGAAACTGAAACGATCAATTTCAGAGAAATTGGCTTAGAAAATACTTGTCTGCCCTGTAATAAGCAAATTCATAAAACAACTTTTTCGGAATGTTTCTTGCGGTAATAGCTAAATAGTGTTATGGCTTATTATTGTTGCAATTTTCAAATAAGTCAGAATGTGGATGTTTCTACTTTCTGTCATTTTATATGAAACTAAGAAGTGCATTTGTTTAACACATACCAAATCGTACAGTCATCTCTTGTTCCTATTTGATGCAAAAGTAACTCTGGCAGGATTCAGAGAGCGCTAATAACCTAAAAAATGGCGTCTGAACTCATTACCTCGTTTACACAAGCATATAATGAACTGTTTCTAATGTTGCACAGGTGTCGAGACACATTATAATAATAGACACCTATTTAAACAAGAGTACTTTTTATATTGCATATAATATAATTCACTAAATTTAAATTAATATTTCTTGAATTTGTTTTTTATTATTATTAATTAATATCGGTGTGACATTTAGGTAGGAAATAAGTCACATATAGTCCAACAGTGATATCATAGACCGGGAAAGAAAGGGAAGTCTTTGAACATTATCAGTACATTCGCCTTGAGAATAGGGACACAATTCCATTCATGATGAACAAACGAAGATCTTATTTGTTGTGGTCTTATTGCAGACAGGTTATCATTGTGTAAACATATAACAATTAGCTTACCTGTTTAGGGTGAATGATACACCACACACACACTAACACATACACAAAACCAGACCTATACGCACACAACAATACCCACTCACACACACAAAACCAGAAGCATACATACACATCAAAACCCACCCACACACACACACAAACAAACCAATACAAGCCATAAGCAAACCAACAACAATCCACAGACAAAACCAATACAACCCATAAAAAAAATCAATACAACCCACAAACAAAACCAATACAACCCATAGACAAAAACCATAAACACATAAAACCACATACACACTACCAAATGGGTGCAATGATAACCTTTCGCAACAAGAACACAGACAAAGCAAGGTCTACGTTTGATTAAAAGAAGTGAATGCTTGAAAAGCTCCCGACTAGCCGAAAGTTAACGCATAGTTGGACTTCGACGTAAGTGCAGTTTATAAATCTAACAGAAATTACATTAAGAGTACTCAATCAGTGAATGAGGAAGGCCTAAGCTTTTCAAATCTGTTTGACTAAAACTAAATTAGTTCTTACATTACAAATTCAAAGACTTTCAACTCTGTAAGCCTAAACTCAGTAGAAAATTAAAATGTTCCTTACAAAGTTAGAGAGACCATGTTTTTCTAGTATCTAACCTGTGCCTTTCTATGCGACAGAGTTACAATTGCATCATACCGTTTCTGCGCCTTGTTTATAAGTCAGTCGACAAAATCCGGACATTTCTCATGAACTCTAGTGCTTGAAACTCGTTTTCTGTTCCGTTACAATGTTGTGTTGAATTTTGCTATAATCCTGCATGCAAGAAGGTAAAGCATGCATGTAAGAGGGACTATTGCGTGTGTCGATTAGTGTCCAGTTATTTGGTGTCAAAAGCAATAAATCAAAGACAATGTTCTCAATAAGTTAAGTTAGAAGCACTTTCAAACGAATTTACAGTTTCTGTGAAAACGTGAGGTGCAGACGTGTGAAGCGACTGACTCAAATTATTAGAATTTTTTTCAT
This sequence comes from Linyphia triangularis, assembly GCA_963978545.1. Taxonomy (NCBI): domain Eukaryota; kingdom Metazoa; phylum Arthropoda; class Arachnida; order Araneae; family Linyphiidae; genus Linyphia; species Linyphia triangularis. Next base: position 80,348,857 of record OZ021731.1, read on the forward strand.
GTGCTCTACAGTTTGCAGACAAGTATGCTCTATCTCTCATTCTGGAAAATGCTCAATTTAAATAAAAACAAGAGCAAATGGCCTTACGTTAGAACAAAGCCTAATATTTCAAGGTGATGTGAAGCTTACTACCATTAAAAATGTTTATGGAAAGTAAACTGAACTTAAATATAACAGACTGTGATAATCTGCAATACTGGAATTGCATGGGAAGTACAGTGGTTAAGTGACACCAATCTACAACGGAAGTCACTGAGCTTCTTGAAACCATATTGCTGAAAAGAAGCTGGACTACAGTGGATACAGAAAAAAAAAAAACCAGAAGCACATAAAGCAGCTATTAAAAAACGCTACTTGAGTGAAGTTAAATCTTTACCCAACATCTAAATTCACACTTTGAAGTATGGATAAAATTAGGACAACTTTACGCACCAATTAGTAAAAATTTTGAATCATGCAAATGTATAGTCACTTGTTAATTACTTTGTATAGGGCTTTAAGAACATACAAACATGGAACACAAGATCTAAGTCGATAATATTTTGCTATAAACATTATAATTTTTTTTAATTCATTTAACTGAGAAAGAGACAAAAATGCTGATGATGGAAAAGGAACTGTGTCCTACAATGAATGCAGAAAAAACTAAACCCGCAACATATGAAGCAGCTATTAAAAAACATTACTCAAATATGAAGGTAGATGGAAAACGAAGTGTTTCCTACAATGAATGCAGAAAAAACTAAACCTGCAACATATGAAGCAGCTATTAAAAAACGCTACTCAAATATGAAGGTAAATCTTTATCTACCATCTAAATTCACATTTTGAAATATGAATTAAACTGGGACATCTTTGTGTACCAATTAGTATAAATTTTGAATAATACAATTTATGAGTCACTTGTTACTTAGATAGCACACAAACATGGTACACATATGAGCTAAATCGCTTATCTTGTGCTTCTTATAATTATGAAATTTTTTTAATTCATTAAACTGAGAAAGAGACAAAATTGCTGATGATGGGAAAAGAACTGTGGCCTACAGAGGATGCAGGAAAAACTAAACCCGCAACATATGAAGCAGGTATTAAAAAACGCTACTTGAATATGAAGATAAATATTTACCTACCATCTAAATTTACCATTTGAAGTATGAATAAAAGTGGGACATCTTTAAGTACTAATTAGTATAAACTTTGAATCATACAATTTATGACTCGCTTGTTAATCACTTTGTAAAAGACTTGATAACATACTAACAAGTCGGACTACAGCGGATGCTGCAAAAACTACATCTGCAAACATGAAACCACCATCCAAACTTACCCTTAGAAGTACGGAAATCAATGAACGGTTCTAACTGGCACCAGTTAGAAACCAATTAGAAGAATGGAACCTATGAGATAGATATTCTTATGGTTATTGTCATTATAAAAGCATTTGAATTCAGTAACTGAGAATCTGAACAACAATCAAATTTTTACCGCGGACTTAGGTAAGATAAACTAAATAGTAGCTAAGCATCCTCTATAGGAGATAAAATTCAGTCACTGTTTAATACAGTAATGTGGAAAATCAAATAGAATAGCATTTTTTCGGCAATGTGCAATTTATTGTAAACAGAGTTGAGTTTAATTGTTGAGCTTACTGCTATCAGAAAGTGATGTTGAGGTTTGAAGAGTGTAAACTTCGAGGAGAGTGCATAACAGTATATTCAAGTAATCATTCAGACCACAAAATATTTGAGATATAATAACAAAAAGTAGATGAAACTGGTGGTATAAGACATTCTTCTGTCGATTGCTTTAGTTCCATACAAACAATTCATGAAAAGAGCTAAACAGTCGAATATGTAATGCATCTGAAGATTTGAGAGATTTTGACCAGAGGGAATCAAATGCATAGAGTATTAGTACCAGGGCAAAGCAACTATTTTATTAACAACTAGGCATTACGGAAATTAAATTTATTGGCGAATCGAATGGAAGAGGAATCGTTGAACCTCGAATAAAAAAAAAAGTAAATTGGTTTGTGAAAGACATACTATAAATGTATTTATCATAGAAGAACGTAAAAGTAATTTTTGATAAAAGACGATGCATCATTCTCAATTTCTCTATGAAACAAGAAAGCTGTTTGACTTTTGAACAGAAAAAACAATCTCTGGAAAATCTTTCGAAATCAGAATAAAAAGCATAATTTTTTTTACTATAAATCCCCTATATGCATTGCCACTTTATGTGCAAATTATTCAAATGATTTTGAGCTCAAATCAAGTTTTCAAAATGTTTGAACCATTGCAATGAAAGGTACCGATTCCGTGCTTTTGACTAACCATTATCCATTTTTTCATGGTAATTTTTTATTATCCTCTAAACTTGATAAAATGTATTGCCATCAATAACGGTTTCAGCTCCATTGGATGAGGGCAAACGCATTAATCATCCATTCAAAGATTTGCCACCACCGACACACATCTAAAAACGAAGTTAACGTAGAAGATTTAAAAATTATGCTTTGCTAAAAAGTCATCCAAAAAATTAAAATTTAAGGCATAGAAGGTTAATTGATGCGCTTGAAAAAAAAAGACTTAATACCTGAATGTAGTTATTTGTCAATACGCCATGACACAAAAGTTTAGACAATGAAGACATTAGACAGTAAAATTTAGAATTGTGATAGTAGAAATTACAAAAGTTTTTAAACATACTCAAACATTCTTTTAGCATACTATAATCAAAACACAATTATTTGATAGGCTATAATATTAATTTTTGTGGTAAAATCAGAAATGCTCTAGTGGCAAAAGTTTAGACACAATTTAAAAGTTCAAGATGACGTCACAGACTTCCAAATACTTCAAACAAAAATGCTTTGAATAGTCTAGATGCAACGAGGTAAATTAATTCCAGAAGGTAAGGTTACGAAGATTTGGCAGTTGAAGACTGAAGTTAAGCTAGCTTTGAAAATTTCAGCTATTATTATTCGACCAAAGAAATCAATTTATCGAATTGCATCCAATGGATGCAATTACAAAGCGACACGCGTACGACGAATAGACGCGATGATCCTGAAATCTAGAGACAGGAGAGTGGCCAGCAAACGATTGTTCGTGAGCTCTTGAGACTGGCGAGTGCCCATCAAATGATTGTTCATGAGATCTAAAGATAGGCTAGCGCCCAAACGATTGTTCATGAGCTCTAAAGATAGGCTGGTACCCAACAAACGATTGTTCGTGAGCTCTTAAGACTGGAGAGTGCCCAGCAAACGATTATTCGTGAGATCTTAAGACTGGCGAGTGTCCAGCAAACAATTGTTCGTGAGATCTTAAGACTGGCGAGTGCCTGACAAATGATTGTTTGTGAAGTTCCAAGATCTTCAGGACTTTCAGTACAAAGGATACGATTTGTAGATGACTTTTGGAAACAGGAAAAATGGTTCGTTACAAAATGAAAAGGAAATCATCTCTGAAGATACATCGTAACTCACAAATCAAATCTACCCATAAACATATACAATCATATCTCATATGGACAGAAATGCAAAACCATTGATTTTTAGTGATGGAGAAAAAAAGGGAAATTTGGATGGTCAAGATGGCAGAGCATCATACTGGACTAACGCATAGAACCTCAGTATAAATATATTTTTTTTTGTCTCAAACACATTGGTGATAATTTTGGCAGCCTTTTACTACAATGAACAAGTGTCTCTGAACTTTTCAGTGGTCACTAAACTACAAAACATTACACAAAGACATTGGTGGATAACCTTGAGTTAGTTGCTGAGCTTCTAGGTGGTCCGAAGTTGAACAAAACAACGTTTCGGTACTTACTGCAAACAATACAAAAGTCTGGTTTAATTTTCAGAGTATAAATGTTCTCGATTGGCCAGGGTGTAGCCCAGACTTTATTTCAATAGATAATCTTCGAGTAAATATGTAGTTGAAATTACAGCAAAGGTAGACAAGACTCTTTTGCAAATGCAGGGGTCGTCGTAGTAAGTTTTCTAAATTACTTAGGTAGGAACTTTAAGGATAATTCCAAAATATTTTAGGAACACTTTAGGGAATTTTTTTGAAATTTTTTATAATGGATAATTACAAAAAAATTTGGGGATATTTCTTTAAAAGCTGACTGAAGCTCCTAACACAAACTTATTCTTTGCAAAGAAATGGCAATTTAAAAAAAATTAACTTCAAACTACTTTTTAGTAAAACCAGTTATATAATTAATTCTATTATTTTGACAAATACATGAATTTAATATAATCCACTTATTTAATTTTTAAACAACATTCAAAGTAATTAAAAAAAAAAAAAACCTGCTTCAACTTAAAAACTAAAATTAATATGAATTTAGCTAAAATTTAAAATAGTTTGTTCAAAATCAAATTAAAACAATTCAAAATCAAATTAAAACAATTCAAAATCAAATAATTAAAACTTCAGAAACTATTTTACTTGGGCAAAATTACGTGCTCTTGGAATTTGTTCACGGAATACAAAAGTCGGGAAATTCTTTGATCGGAAAGTTTTTAATTCTTCTCACAAAAAATTTAAATACAATTCCAAGAATTTTAGAGAGAAACACAAATTTAAGGAATGTTAAAAATTTTAGGGTGAATGTGAATTCTGCGAATGTCGGTCCTCGGCTGACCGGAAAAATTCCAGCTACGTGTAAAGTGACCTCGCGACCCAGAAAGCCGAACTGCGGTACTCGGCTGACCGGGAAGATTCAATCTACATTTAGTGTGACCTCGCGACCCGGAAAGCCAAATTTCGGTACTTGGCCGAACGGGAAAATTGCAGCTACGTGTAAAGTGACCTCGCGACCCAGAAAGCCGAACTGCGGTACTCGGCTGACCGGGAATATTCAATCTACGTTTAGTGTGACCTCGCGACCCGGAAAGCCAAATTTCGGTACTCGGCCGACCGGGAAAATTCCAGCTACGTGTAAAGTGACCTCGCGACCCAGAAAGCCGAACTGCGGTACGCGGCTGACCGGGAATATTCAATCTACGTTTAGTGTGCCCTCGCGACCCGGAAAGCCAAATTTCGGTACTCGGCCGACCGGGAAAATGGCAGCTACGTGTTAAGTGACCTCGCGACCCAGAAAGCCGAACTGCGGTACTCGGCTGACCGGGAATATTCAATCTACGTTTAGTGTGACCTCGCGACCCGGAAAGCCAAATTTCGGTACTCGGCCGACCGGGAAAATTGCAGCTACGTGTAAAGTGACCTCGCGACCCAGAAAGCCGAGCTGCGATACTCGGCTGACCGGGAATTTTCAATCTACGTATAGTGTGCCCTCGCGACCCGGAAAGCCAAATTTCGGTACTCGGCCGACCGGGAAAATGGCAGCTACGTGTTAAGTGACCTCGCGACCCAGAAAGCCGAACTGCGGTACTCGGCTGACCGGGAATATTCAATCTACGTTTAGTGTGCCCTCGCGACCCGGAAAGCCAAATTTCGTTACTCGGCTGACCGGGAAAATTGCAGCTACGTGTTAAGTGACCTCGCGACCCAGAAAGCCGAACTGCGATACTCGGCTGACCGAGAAGATTCAATCTACATTTAGTGTGACCTAGCGACCCGGAAAGCCAAATTTCGGTACTCGGCCGACCGGGAAAATTCCAGCTACGTGTAAAGTGACCTCGCGACCCAGAAAGCCGAACTGCGATACTCGGTTGACCGGGAATATTCAATCTACGTATAGTGTGACCTCGCGACCCGGAAAGCCAAATTTCGGTACTCGGCCGACCGGGAAAATTGCAGCTACGTGTAAAGTGACCTCGCGACCCAGAAAGCCGAGCTGCGGTACTCGGCTGACCGGGAATTTTCAATCTACGTATAGTGTGCCCTCGCGACCCGGAAAGCCAAATTTCGGTACTCGGCCGACCGGGAAAATTGCAGCTACGTGTTAAGTGACCTCGCGACCCAGAAAGCCGAACTGCGGTACTCGGCTGACCGGGAATATTCAATCTACGTTTAGTGTGCCCTCGCGACCCGGAAAGCCAAATTTCGTTACTCGGCTGACCGGGAAAATTGCAGCTACGTGTTAAGTGACCTCGCGACCCAGAAAGCCGAACTGCGATACTCGGCTGACCGAGAAGATTCAATCTACATTTAGTGTGACCTCGCGACCCGGAAAGCCAAATTTCGGTACTCGGCCGACCGGGAAAATTCCAGCTACGTGTAAAGTGACCTCGCGACCCAGAAAGCCGAACTGCGGTACTCGGCTGACCGGGAATATTCAATCTACGTTTAGTGTGACCTCGCGACCCGGAAAGCCAAATTTCGGTACTCGGCCGACCGGGAAAATTTCAGCTACGTGTAAAGTGACCTCGCGACCCAGAAAGCCGAACTGCGGTACGCGGCTGACAGGGAAGATTCAATCTCCGTTTAGTGTGACCTCGCGACCCGGAAAGCCAAATTTCGGTACTCGGCCGACCGGGAAAATTGCAGCTACGTGTAAAGTGACCTCGCGACCCAGAAAGCCGAGCTGCGGTACTCGGCTGACCGGGAATTTTCAATCTACGTATAGTGTGCCCTCGCGACCCGGAAAGCCAAATTTCGGTACTCGGCCGACCGGGAAAATTGCAGCTACGTGTTAAGTGACCTCGCGACCCAGAAAGCCGAACTGCGGTACTCGGCTGACCGGGAATATTCAATCTACGTTTAGTGTGCCCTCGCGACCCGGAAAGCCAAATTTCGTTACTCGGCTGACCGGGAAAATTGCAGCTACGTGTTAAGTGACCTCGCGACACAGAAAGCCGAACTGCGATACTCGGCTGACCGAGAAGATTCAATCTACATTTAGTGTGACCTCGCGACCCGGAAAGCCAAATTTCGGTACTCGGCCGACCGGGAAAATTCCAGCTACGTGTAAAGTGACCTCGCGACCCAGAAAGCCGAACTGCGGTACTCGGCTGACCGGGAATATTCAATCTACGTTTAGTGTGACCTCGCGACCCGGAAAGCCAAATTTCGGTACTCGGCCGACCGGGAAAATTGCAGCTACGTGTAAAGTGACCTCGCGACCCAGAAAGCCGAACTGCGGTACTCGGCTGACCGGGAATATTCAATCTACGTTTAGTGTGCCCTCGCGACCCGGAAAGCCAAATTTCGGTACTCGGCTGACCGGGAAAATTGCAGCTACGTGTAAAGTGACCTCGCGACCCAGAAAGCCGAACTGCGATACTCGGTTGACCGGGAATATTCAATCTACGTATAGTGTGCCCTCGCGACCCGGAAAGCCAAACTGCGGTACTCGGCTTACCGGGAAAATTGCAGCTACGTGTAAAGTGACCTCGCGACCCAGAAAGCCGAACTGCGATACTCGGCTGACCGGGAAAATTCAATCTACATTTAGTGTGACCTCGCGACCCGGAAAGCCAAATTTCGGTACTCGGCTGACCGGGAAAATTGCAGCTACGTGTAAAGTGACCTCGCGACCCAGAAAGCCGAACTGCGATACTCGGCTGACCGGGAATATTCAATCTACGTATAGTGTGACCTCGCGACCCGGAAAGCCAAATTTCGGTGCTCGGCTGACCGGGAATATTCCAGCTACGTTTAGTGTGACCTCGCGACCCGGAAAGCCAAATTTCGGTACTCGGCCGACCGGGAAAATTGCAGCTACGTGTAAAGTGACCTCGCGACCCAGAAAGCCGAACTGCGGTACTCGGCTGACCGGAAATATTCAATCTACGTTTAGTGTGACCTCGCGACCCAGAAAGCCAAACTGCAGTATTTGGCTGACCGGGAAAATTCCAGCTACGGATAGTGTGACCTCGCGAGCCGGAAAGTCGAACTGTGGTATGCGGCTGATCGGGAAAATTCAATTTACGCGTAGTATGACCGTTCGAGTCGGAAGCAGGGAACGCAGTAAGTTTCCCTAAATATTTAGGTAAGAATTTTGTGGATACTTTAAAAAACTTTAGGGATATTTCTTTAAAAGCTGATAGAAACTCCTTTCACAAACATAATATTTGCAAAGCTTGTTTCAATACAGGTAAAAAACTGCCATTTAAAAAAAAATTAACGGCAAATTAATTTTTAGCAAACAAAAGTTAATTAACATACGACAAACATACAAACTTAATTAAATTCACTTATTTAATTTTTAAGAAATATTTAAAGTACGTCAAAAAGAATATTGCTACCACTTTAAAACTTAAATTAATATGGGTTTTGCTACAATTTAAAATAGTTAGTAAATATTTAAAATTTTAATAACTAAAATTGCAGAAATTATTTTCTTTCGGAGGAATGAAGAGTTTTTTTCTCGAGTTTTGGAGGAAAATCGGGAAGATTGGGTGTTCATAATTCTTTTTAGGAATTAACGAAAAATATAAGTTTAAGAACTTTTAGATGAAACAAAAATTAAAGGAATATTAAGAATTTCAAGTCATGAATGCGACCCCTGCAATTGTACTCAAGATATCTTTAAAGGAAATACAGTTCGAAATTCGAGTCCCAAACTATGCAGGATTTAGTTGCTTCGATAGAAACTTGTTGGTATAAGAACTAATCAACAAGAATGGATGCACAATTCAGTTTTTAAATCGTGTTTATTTCAATTTAATTTGTGTCTAAACTTTTGAAACAATGTTAGTATGGTTTTGCACCAATTTACAATTTGCAACACAAGCACAATTAAGTTTTATTTTAGTAAATAATATTAGGTATGCATAGCATATTGCACTGAAACTGTGTTGGTTGGTTGGTTTGTTTGTTAGGGTTTACTGGCCCAAAGGCAACACAAGGGCCATGCTGCGCCGAACCAACGGTTAGTTCCACTTAATAAAATAGTTAAAACATGAAAGCTTTCATATGTAGAAAAAATTAGAAAAATGGTTCAAACAAGCATAATTAGCATAGGAGAAATATGATTCAAATCTTTAAATAAAATTATAAAGTGAAACTGTATTAAGGAAATAAATTAAATTAAATTTGAAATTTGTGTGAATTTGTTCACTGTCTAAACCTTGCGTCGCAGTATAAAATATGATACAGTTATTAAAAGATTTTATATTAATAACATGAACTACATTTAACTTTTAACTATTACACAAGCAGGTAAATTAAGTCTCAAAACTGAAAAGTTCCCGATTCTCGATTTCATCAAGGTTTGGTTTGTTTGTAAGTTGAACGACCTATTTTTGTGCACAATAACGGCTAATCAGGCCGGGTACTACAGCTTAACGTGGACTCCGAACCACAAAGATCATCCATGCCTAACTCAGGATTCGAACCCGGCACTTTAGGCATGCTAGGCCAGAGCACTAACCCCACAGTCATCAGGTAGGCTCGATATCATCAAGAAAGCATTCGACCATTGAAGATGGGTTAGTTGGCTTGTACGCTCAACAATTTTTTTTTTTTTGCACAAATACAGCTAATCCGGTAGAAGCCTATAGCTTAATGTGGATTGCTAACAACAAAAAGCATCCGTGTCTAACCCAGAATTCGAACCCAGCACCTTTGGCATGCAAGGCCAGAGCATGAAAGTTGGGGTGATTGAAAAAGAGTTACTTTTAAAGTCGAATCATGAATTTGTCAGTGGATGATTTTAGAACCTTTATGAGGAGAAGAGCTGATGAAAAATTAAAAGATCAGGCATGAAAACTAAAACAATCTTTCAATGATAATGTTCTTAATATAGTTGCATGTCATTTGAAGAAGTGGGAAAAAAATTCTGTATACTGATATACATATATAGAAATTTTAGAGAATTTTATTTATTCCTAATTTTGAGGAAGTATTCCTCTGGTTTCAGTTTTCATTATGACAATGTCAAAAATTTTATCGAAGTTAGATCAAGAATTGTTTTCTATGCAAATGAAAATTATCCATTAGAGCCAATGACGTGACCCAGAAATAGTCCGGATCTCGATCCAATGGAAAATATTCGAAAACATCTTGAAAAACAGTATTGATAAGATGAACAGATGTGAAGAAAACGCATCACGTTTAGAAAAATACCGGAACGAAATTTCACCATTTAAAAATCACGCACATAAATAAAATCTACTCTATTACGTTTAGACAAGAACCAACAGAATATTAATATTGCAGCTTTTTCTTTCATACTTTTTTTCCCCCTAATAATCACAACCTTTTCCTCTTTTGCAATTTCATTTACTTGCATGTGTAATTGTTAAAGTTAACTGTCATTGACATCGTCGATATAAATTATTTTTTATTTAATGTATTAACATATTTAAAAATATAATTCTTTAGTTTATTGAATAAACTGAGTTTGTAGAAAAATAACTACTGATATAAACATATGCACTGGTGATTGATAACTTTTAGCTAAGGGTTGCACTTAAGCTATACAATTGCGGGATGGATTGTGCGAGATGCATTTAATACGGTTAAAAAAATAGATATGTAACAATGTTATTTGTTAAATGAAAGGGAAATCCTTCCTAAAAACTCTCACACTGAACGATTGAATTAAGCAAAAATCAAACGTTTTCGAAAGTTTTAAGAGCTAATGTGCAACAATTTTATTTGAACGCTTGGAACTAATTTTCTGAAGCATGTGAAATGATCCACGAAAGAACCACTTTTCAAACACCCCAGGAGAAAGAACCAGATTTCAATGAATTTGGTGAAGGGCTACATTACCCAGAACCGTGATGGGAACGAACTGCCAAAAGCAGCTACAAACCTGTGAAGTCCGTGAATAGCTGCAGAGCCTTGTCAGAATCGGATACAAGAGCTCCTGGGATGAACGTGATGTGATGACATGCGACGCCTGCCACCTCGAATTACTAGAACTTTATCAATTAATCAGCGCCTTGTTGAGTTAGTTCTCTTCAATTTGGGGAAATACCTTAAAGTTGTTTTCCTATACCTGTTTCCAAGGTGTTGTTAGTCAACCGTCACAATTGGCGGAGAGTGGGGAGAGAGAGCGACAAGTCCTAATTGAACATGCATCCTATGCTCGCTGGAAATTGGACAGCGCTTAGAAGACCAATGGGAATGAACTTTCTCTTTTACTTGTTGATTGAAAAGTTCTACAGCGAACTTTTTGAACATGATAAGTTTGCTGCTCATATAAGTCAATGAAAAAGAGCCAACTTTGTTCTTTAAACTCCTTAAGGTTTTGACACACTGAGTTAATTTTATAGGGGGAAAATTGTACTAATTTATTTTCAGTACTATTTTAATGACAATGAGGAACTTTAACTTTTTTTGGTTTTATTTTTAAATAAAAGTAGAGAAAAAATCATGAAAAACAATACTATTCTTTCAAAAATTTGAGCTCGGATAGATAGTTAAAAATAATATTTAGTTTTTCACTTTGCGATTTGGCAGGCAAAAGTCACTTTTGCGTGAGACGTCAACGCGCATTTGATTTCGGCTAATTTCAAATTCGATTTTTTACCAATTGAAAACATAAAGATAAAAATTAATTGCACTGCTCAATATATTCGTTGGATAACACTAGAAAATTGAAAAAATATCCATTTTCCTCACTTGTGCAAGTTCCTCATTATTAGGTCAGAATTCACGTAAAAAATTTCAATTTTAGAATTTGCTTGAATTGTTTCAGCAGCCATCATTGGTAAAATGATTTTTTTTTTAATTAATATATATGAAAAACATAAATTATTTTTGCTTCAAATTTATTTATTAGTTACCAATCGTTGCTTACTTTGTTGTTATATCAGATGAAAATGTTTTGCTTGAAAGCCTTTGGGGTTGAGCTAGTCAAACATTTTGGAATATGCTCCAAGTTTTCTATTGGCTGTACTACAACAACAATCACAATTATTAATTCGTTTTTAAATTTCTTTGTGCAGGAAAATTACATTTTTTTAATTTCAATCGTGGGCAAGTTTTTTTAAACATTAAATCCATATTTAAACATAATTTTTTAAGCGTTTCTTACAAATGAAAAAAATTGGAAGGGAAACACATTTGGTATTACTTTCAAACTAGAGGGCTGTCCACCTATTAGTAAAGCAAGTAACAGACCAAGACTAATGGGACAGACTGAGACTAAGGTTGTTACTTTTATTTATGTTGTTTCCTTTAAGAAAAATTTCACTGCAAGCCACTGATACAGACAGAATACTCATATGCCAGTTTTGTCAGGTTTTCTGTCAGTTGCCAGGGTGTTAGTTTTAGCAGTACAAAACACCCTTTCCCAATATTATTGTAAATTTTTTTTTTACAAAAAAATTACTTAAAATACCCATTTTTGTTCAATATTTTTATAACCACATTGACATTCAAGCCACTTCAATTTGCAGAGAATCTCTCCCTCAATGCTATTCATAGCTTCCATCCTTCATCTTTGAATTTAGCAAGAGGGGGAAAATTCTTCCCCTTTTCATGTGGTGAAAATGCAAGTAAAGTAGCTCGAAATACATCAAAATAAACTTCCTCAACTTTCTCACCCCAACTTAAATCGATCTAGATCAAGGAGCAGACCATAAAACGGTAGTCCACAAAGCTGCAAAGGCATGAAGACTCGACGCTCTTCCACTCATTCTAACACGCAAAGCAAGAGAAAACACGATGTGATTTACAGTTCATTCGTAACCCAATAACGCAAACTTACCTGAAGGCCCAAATCATGGACGGGCGAGGATTCCGCACCACAGTTTCGAGACCGTTGTTGGAAGAAAAGTCAACACCTGAGCTGGCATCTCACAATCCAAGCTTCTCCAATGGAGCAGTCAGTGAGCTGTGATGCTGGAATGGATGTGCTGTGAAGCATACTCTGTTGTTCCATTCGTCGGTACCCAGTGGGATTGTGGTAGAGACTTGGTATTGGTGGTCACGAGGACAGTTCCTAATCATCCAATCAAAAGAGGCTGCTTCCAAATCAGAAGAAAAAAGGGAAAATAATGTTCTATTCTTTGATATTTCAGTGTTAAAAAAGCTCATCAATCTTTCATAATAAAAAAAATATTTAAAGAATAGGTCAGTAATAATAAATTATATCATCATCAAATGTTTTACATCAACAATGTAAAACAGTAAAAGAAAGAAGGGAAAAAAAAAAGTTCTTGTTGATTTCAGTTCTTGTATTATGAATTTTTTTTTTTTCACCTACGAGACTTTACTCGTGTGAATCTTCGAAATTTGGAGTTCAGAAATGTTTTTAACTCAGGGATGTGTTTCAGAATGCGGATGTTTTTGTCTGGATCAGGAAGTGTTTATCTGTAAGAAGAAAAAAAGAATACATTAAGGAAGTAAACAAAACATTAATTGAAAACTTAAATTTATGACTCCAAAATAAAAATGTAATCAAAATGAATACATTTAAATTATTTTTTGATTTTTCTAGTTTGCACTCAAAAAAGTAGTCTATAAGAAATTAAGTGATTTTTTAAAGAATTACCTGAATATATTTTTTGTAACAATATAATTATTTTAGAAGCGATTAAAAGTAAAGTAATCTGTAACATCAGCAACATTGTGCCATTGTCAAACTAAATAAAAGAAGGGTTGTATAAAAATATTGGCAAACCAGCTTATTCTTTCTTCTTTTTTTTTTGTGGTTGGAGAAATTAAAATCTATAATGCAAAGGAAAAATAATTCCCAAATGTTTATTTATGTTCTATTCATAGATGAAATATAAACAAATTTTTTGTATGCGAGTTACGTTACTCGATGCTGATTTAAACTATAAATAAAGCCAGTTTAAAATTGCAGCACTAACTTTCTAAAAACTCCAACATTACGCATGGTAAACCTAATTTTGTTTATTTTGAATCTCTTTACCTGGCGGGACATTGAATCCGCCTTTGAAATATATATTCGGGAATGAATTTAACATTGTTTAGTAGAATTAGTGATAGATCTTTTTACCAACTCTCCCTCTATTTTATAAAAAAAAAAAGTTTAAAAATAACATTCTCGCATTCCGAAGATAGATTTAACTTTTCTCGATACTTTGCTGACGATTCTTTGTCTTCTTAATCTCAATAAAATTAAACAAATGCAGAACAAAAACGATATTTTAAGACATAAAAGTTTGCACATGATACCATATACTACACATATCAATTTTCAGCAAAATGCAACGAATTGATACAGAAAGCAGACACAGAAAATGAGAGTAGGAAATGAAAATTACTAAAATACGAAACTGATAATTTGTTGTATTTCTCCCCAAGAGCACAATTGTACATAAAACTTCCGACAGCTACGAATTTTTTTAAATTAACAATATTATACAGCTCATAGGTGTCAACTTTTCAAAAAACATGGGGGGGGGGGGGGGGGGCGAGTTTTGACGGAAGATGAAATTTTTCGAAAAATTATCGAAATCTATTTAATTTTCAAAAATCTAGGTATGACACAACTTCTCATATAATACCAACAATAAACAGTTATTATAATTTATTTGGAGAATGGAGGGGAAAAAAGGAGATAGTGTTACAAAAATCAGGGTAGGCAGCCCCTCAGAATTTAAAAGTGGGGAGGCCAGCCCCCCCCGTACTTTACGCCTATGAATTACATCTGTACTTTTTGGCCTATAAATATTGAATTTTTTCTTTAAGCAATTAAGAATAGTGGGTGAAAATGAAAAAATGCACAAAATGTTTACACTAACAGGAAATTTCAGACACTTTTGCTATTTAAGATTTCATAAAAATTCAATACCACTGCACTCTTTGGCCTATAAATATCTAACACCTTCTTCCCCCCCCCCCCCCGTTTCCCCTTGAAAACTGAAGCAGAAGCACTAAAAGGAGTTTGAGTACTTACTGCCTTTGGTTTAGAATTTCCCTTCTTAAAGAAAGGCGCGTGGTGGGCCTGTTCGTTGTGGATATGACGAGTGACGAACCTCCATCTCGAATCCGGCGCAAACAAGAGGATCGCTCCAGCTAGTGGAAAAATCATGGCAAAATGATTAAGAACTTACTGAAATGATAAAAAAAAGTATTTTAAATTTTAACATTTATTAGCTAAAACTGCGTAAAATTTGCACACAAAAATTGTGATCCGAGGATGAGAGCACGGCACCTTTACCAGTAAGTAAATTGCACCCAAGGCCCCTAGTTGCGGCTATATCACTAGGACCATCTCTTATGCTTGCTATGATGTAATATTTAGAAACTACTTAGTATAAAACCGTGAACTTTGGCTTGTTAAAAAACAATTCTTGTACAAAAAAAAAAAAAAAAAAAAAAAAAAAAAACCCCGAATTTCATGTGTTACTGGTTTTTTTTTATCTTCCAAGTATTACTCGGAATATTCAGATAACAGTGTTTTGAGCAGAAGAACCAGAAGCCACTACAAATAACCCACAAAACAAAGTTTTTAATTTAAATCATTCAAATGCATTGCCAATTGCCATGCATTCCTTAACTAAGAAAATTAACTAAAAAATAACTAATTCAAATTTTAACATTCTGTTTTTCAAAAGTCCAATTAGAAAGCTAAAACTACTTATGTGGAAAATTTCAGAGCTGTATCTCTATTTGAAGTCACTTTGTAAAAAAATAAATTAATTAAAAAATTAATTAAAAAAGAACGAATTAAAATTTTAACATTCTGTTTGACATACATAAAATTAGAAAGCCAAAACTTCTTATGTTGAAAATTTCAGAGCTCTACTCCAATTTTAAGTAGGTTTCTATAGATCCTCAGAGCCACAGAGAGATTGCTTTATTACTATAGATTAATAAAATTATTATTAATTCATTATTAATATCCAATGCAACGCGGTATTAAATCATTTTTGTATAAGAAAATTATTTAAAAAAAGTTATTTAGGAAGTATCCGTATAAATAAATAAAATTAAAAAAAATTTAATAACTAAAATAATTAAAATAAAATAAAACTAAAATAAAATAACTAAAATATAACTAAAATAAAATAACTAAAATAAAATAACTAAAATAAAACAAAATAAAATAACTAAAATAAAATAAAATAACTAAAATAAAATAACTAAAATAAAATAAAATAACTAAAATAAAATAGCTAAAATAAAATAATTAAAATAAAATAACTAAAATAAAATAAAATAACTAAAATAATTAAAATAAAATAACTAAAATAAAATAAAATAACTAAAATAAAATAACTAAAATAAAATAAAATAACTAAAATAAAATAAAATAAAATAACTAAAATAAAATAAAATAACTAAAATAAAATAAAATAACTAAAATAAAATAACTAAAATAAAATAACTAAAATAAAATAGCTAAAATAAAATAAAATAACTAAAATAACTAAAATAAAATAATTAAAAAAAAAAAAAGAGAGAGAGAGAGAAGGTATTGAAAATAGACTCAAAACTCCAAATTTCAGCAATCCAAAATGTGCAAATGAAATCTACCTATTTATCAGCATGAGTGGTTGCCGCGCAGTGGTCAAGTGGCTAGCGTAACGCTCCGCTGTTCCTCTGTGTCCCGGTTCGAATCCGGGCAAAGTAAGAGCATGGTTGGGACGGAGGCCAAGGCCTCCGTTTACACGCGCCCCCATTTTCGGGGGCCAACGTGTGAGGCCGCCCTCGCACACAAGATGCTGGGGCGGTTCCCTCATTCATTACAATACATTACAAAAAAGGGGTTTTGTTACCTTTAACTTGGATTTTGCAGTCGTATTTGATTCTGTTGCTTATCTTAGTTTGTGGAAGACATCAAATATTTTTGCTTAACTAGGCTTTCCCGTTTCGATTTTTTTTTTTAATAAATAATAAAATTGTGTTAATTAGAAAAAATAAAAGAATTTGTGATGTGAGTACATAACTTCACGTTCTTTTTTAATAAATTTTGAAACGTAGTTTACAGTACATTTTTCCGATAGAATTGTTTTTGATATTTAAAATTAGATGAACACGCTTTTACAGAATCGGTGTTGTGTTAATGAATATAAAAATTGGCAATGCATATCAACGTTTTATATTAAAACCTTTGTTTGTATTGGTAATATTATTTTGAGTTAATGATTTAATATTTTATTTTTAGCAATGCATCAGTTTTTAAAATGTTATGTTCTAAATACTTTTTTTACCGTCATGAAATTAATGCTACTACAAGTAAATAAGTGTATATAATAATAAAAATTTTTTAAAAAAATGGTCCATTGATGATACTTGGTAAAGACGTTTCATTCGTCTTAAAAATATAGAATTACAAAATTTCATACAAATTTCTAGTGTTAGTTTAAAACTGAAAAATCTAAGCAAGTAAAGCATGTTTTTAGAGTATTTTTAAATCCTTTATATAAACTTCGATTTCTTTTGTATGTGATTGCGGGACAAATCTGCGATAGCCTAATTAACCCACTCAATAGGTTGAAACTTGGCAGAGAGATTCAATGTCGATGCATTCTATCATGTTTTGGGGGTTGTCACTAAGTGGTCACTTTTATATACGTTCTACAATCGTTTTCGAGTATTAATTAATCCCATTTAACCTATCAATGTGGAATCTCTGATCTTTCGGATGGAGGATCTTTTCGAAAACGGACCTCCGTTTACACGCGCCCCCATTTTCGGGGGCCAACGTGTGAGGCCGCCCTCGCACACAAGATGCTGGGGCGGTTCCCTCATTCATTACAAGGCATTAGAAAAAGGGGTTTTGTTACCTTTAACTTGGATTTTACAGTCGTATTTGACACGCATCTTGGTTTATGGAAGATAGAATTTTTTGTGTGTGCAAAAATTGGTAATGTTCGATGACTAAGATAAGGAAGACTAGCATTCATAAATAAAATAAAACATTATTTGTAAACTCTTCATTTGAATCGTTTTCTTTCTATCAGAAAAATACGTTTAGGAAAAATGTTGATGGTGGGCGACTCTCAAAGGCCTCATTAACCCCCTTGCCATCGTGAAATCGAGTTGAAATTTGTCAGATAGATTCGAAATCGATGACAGTTAATTCTATCGAAATTTGGGGCTGCAACTGTCTCTAAAAAGTCGCTTTAACGGAATACTAATAACTACTATAATCACACTTTCCGGAACCAATCGTGCAAGAAAAGCATTTTATCGATCACTGAAGAATTTTTAATAAATGAATAATAAAAATGTTTTAATCAGAAAAAATAAAAGATATTTGGATGTGAATGCATAAACTCACGTTCATTTTTAATGAATTAATTTTGAAACGTAGTTTGCCGCACATTTAGCTGATAGATATGTTTTTAATATATAAAATTAGATGAAAACACCAAACACGCACTGTTTACAGAATGCATATAATAGATCTAGATTAAAAACTTTATTTTTATGGATTACTAGCTGTGTGGCCCAGCTCTTTGGGGACCTATTGAAAGACATAGGAGTTTTGATTTAAGAAAAAGTGGAAAGGGCAATTGGTAGTTTTTTTCATTTAACAATCAGAAAAATCAAAAACATGGAAACTAAAAGAAAACTAAAACGTAATAATAAAATTAGAAATACATAGGAGTTTTTGATTTAAGAAAAGTGAAAAGGGCATTTGGTAATTTATTTCATTTAACGATAAGAAAAATCGCAAAAATCAAAAAAACGGTAACTAAAAGAAAACTTAATTTTATTATTAAGTTAAAATATAAATATTAAGGGTACTCTTCCGTTAGGCGAGTACCAGTTGTCGCCAAGCCTAAATGTTTACCCATATAAATGGCACCTAAAAGTATCACCAATTCGAAGTATAGAAATTATAAATTACTAGCTATATACCCGTGCTTCGCACGAAATTTTACCATGTGTAATATTTTAGCCAGATGTGAGGTCCCGCGTTGCGCAAATCCGTCATTGGTGTATTGGCCCCAATTCTTGGCGCTTCGGTTGCAGGAAGGTTCATCGCATTGCAAAATCGAGCTCGCTTCGCTCATTTCGAGATTTCATAGTGTTTGATCACTAAGTGAAAAATATCCACGACGAGAGCACGGCACCTTTATCAGTAAGTAAATTGCACCTAAGGCCCCAACTTTTTATGCCCCCAAAATTTGATTGAATGCATTGTCATCCACAACGAGTTTATTTGCCAAATTTTAACAGATTGGATGACGGCAAGTGGGTTAATTACCCACTGAAGATTTTGCCTTGTCAACCTTAACAGAGGAAGGTTTCAGTCACTGGATATCCCAAAACTGAACATCTTTAAATTAAGTTGGTTATTTGGATAATAGAACGTGAATAAAAGCTGATAGATCAGAAGTAAGACATTTTGGTGTTAGTCCCAAAATTGATAGAAAGAATTGTCATCGACAAAGAGTACATTTGCAAAGCTTCAGATCGATTGAATGACAGGAAGTGAGTTTATTGGTAATCTGAGGCGACATGAAAAGCGTTTATAAAAGCGGCCTTTTAGAATCGATCTGCCAAGTTTCAGCTTCATTGGATGAAGGTAAGTGTGTTATTCATCCTAAGTGACAATAGAAATGTAAAAGCGACCTTTAGTGATAGTGACAGCTCCCAAAGCTATGCATTGTAATTGACAGCAAACCAGTCTACCAAATTTCAGTTCGATCGGACGACAGTAAATGGTTTAATTAGCCCTCCGCAGATTTGAACGCCACACAAACAAACAATACAAAAGAGTAATACTTCATTTCTTTCAAGTTGAAGAAATAATAAAAAAGAATCAAACACAATGGAAAGGATCAATTGAGTTCTAAAATTAGATATAAAGGTCTTATGTCTCCTGACTTTTTTCTTGGAATTAATATGTTTTTCCTATTTAATTTTAATTTTCAAGAGCCAGAAGAGTGCAAGTGCACCCCCTTTGCATTCTCATGACAGAGCCCATGCTATTGCAGATGGCGCTACTGCATAGGGATTGGTGTAAGGATTCCAAGTATAAAATAAAATATATTTCGACTCAATTTTCGAGGTTTTAATTTATGTAATTTCATTAAGTAATTATTTTTGCATTTATTCACCAAATTTCAAGATTTTATGAAAAGTGGTTTCTAAATTAACTGGGCGAGACAGTTGTAACATAGCGTTCATGTTGGTCACATTTGATTGTTGAATTAAAAATTAAATTTGTCAAATGTTTTTTCTTTATTTTTTGAAGATATGAGATTATTATGTTTCGATTTCAAGAGGTATGCAACACAATCTCTTCCAGTCCAAACAGCGCATGTATCAAAATAGTGCATGCGTGTAGCTTTACAATGAAGTTAGTCACTTTACTTTTAGCTCTCCCAACATATAATAGTTCAATGGAAGTATTGCACTTGGAAACCAAAAAAAAAAAAAAAAAACTTTTTTATTCCTTTCTCCTCGTTCATTATATTCAGCATTTCTGTGTTCAGTATAACTCCCATGCACATAAGGTAGCTGCATTGAAATATTCATGTTACATTGCCAAAAGAAAAAAAAATGCTTTAGCGATTTTTATCAAAATCTCAGTTCTGTGGTAATGCCTCGTAAGATTTTCTAAACCTCCTCACCACCGAAATTCCCGTAACAATTCAAAAATGGCATGAAAATTAAAAATTAACGTATTTTAACACAGATTTCTTTTCCATTGAGCATTGTCCATCGACAATGGTTTCTTCTTTTTCGAAAGAATTTTTTTTTTTTTTTTAATAATTATTGGCTAAACACTGACTGATTGTATGGCCAGTAGCCCCTAGTTCAAAGGGTTACAATTGAAAGAACAGTTCTTAATCCTTAAATATCTTCGTATGTAAAATTCGGGAAAATTATATAATGTTCTCTATCTCAAGTATAGTACCAGACATTTACTACGGAGAGTAAAAGAGAAAGTTTTAATAAGAATCATTCCCTATACCCACTAAATGTTACAATCTTCTAGTCCAGCTCCCCATTTAGAAACTACTTTGTATAAAACACTTAAAATTTAGTGAGTAGGTACGAAAATGACCACTTCTTCTTGTCAAGGATTATGGGGCTAAGGTACCCCTGCTTTTTTTAAGCATTTTCTGGCAACCCCATATCCAGTACAGGTAGTGGGCAGTGCTGCGCAGGATATAAGCACACACTCGCTCTTGAGAGGGAAAAGAAATCTGTGCTAAATACGTTAGTTTTTAATTGTCATGCCATTTTTGAATTTTTACGGGAATTTCAGTGGTGAGGATGTTAAGAAAATCTTACAAGGTATTATCACAAGAGAGGGATTTTGATCAAAATCACTCGTGAGAGGGGGCGTGCAAGTCTATAACCACCGAAGAGTTCATTTCTACCTCGTTCGGTGGCTACCCGGTAGATGGCAGTATTACCAACCATATGTGGAACTTTCCAATTTAGACCAAGCGGAAGAGTTGGCTTTGCCACCCCCAGAAGTATTGATTTGTATGGGAACTTGGAGGACCACGACTGATTTAACGTATCACAGTCACCATTAGCGAACACGGCAGTCTTTAGTTGGTCTGGTTGCAAGAACGATACTCTCCCGACTGGGCTACACAGTCCAAAATGTCCACTTAATGAAATGACAAAAAAATAAAAACTCGGAAGTTTTGGCACTGGATCCCTTTAGGAATTTCAGGGAGAAACAAAAATGCAAGGAATGTTACAAGGGCGTAGCCAGAATTTTTTTTTTTGGGGGGGGGGATATGAAATTATATGTCTTGATTATCATTTTTATTATTAATGCCACATATTTCAGTGTGGCCACAAAATTCAGGAAAAAAAGTTCCCTGATTTCCCTGACAGATTTCTAAAAAATTCCCTGATTTTAAAGCAAAATTTTTTTTTTCAAATTTCGTCAATTTTCTTAGGTTTTTCAGATGTCTAGACACTCTCATCAAATAGAAAATGTATGCTAAAGAGATAATATGGAAAAAAAATTTAAATAAATTTACTGGAAATGAAAAGTTTAAATTATTCCGTAGTATTAAACTTCTAACGATTACCACCACAAATCTCCGGGTAAATAGTGCCAAAATATGGATGAACGATACAAAACAATACAAGATGAACAATAAAAAATTTCCCTTGATTTTTATGAAATTTTTAAAAATTCCCAGACATTTCCCCGATTTTTTTTCAGAATCGGAAAGCTCTCCGACATTTCCAGGTTTCCCCGGTTCTGTGGCCACTCTATATTTATTCTATGCATGTTTCGAAATTTAAAAATATTTCAATAAATTTACCATTTTAAACAATAAAATCCTTTAATTTTGGCGCTCTAATAGTGAAAAGACAAATTTTGGACAGGGAAAGCCCTCCCTCTGGCTACGCGCCTGGAATAGTATAAATTTTAGGGCATATGAAGACTTCATATACATATAAGCCTTTTACCTCAGGTGTCATAGGTATAACTTCCACCATCTTCAAATCTTGTTCTAAAGCCAAAAGCCTCCTCTGCTCTACATTGAAGTTGTAAGCAGAGGGATACCTTGTTCTCTTTCTATATGGCCCCCTTCGGCCGACGATTTTTGGGGCCGGCTTCCTTGGACGGCCTCTTCCTCTTCTGGGGACCGGGTGGGAGATCCTATTGGGAGGGAAAAAATTATAATTTGATGCCACTCAAGCTTACAGCTTAGAGGTAATATGCTGGTAATGTTATGATATGAAGAGTTTTCCCTCTTCATATCATAGCATTGCCAAATTCAAATCGTTTTCCCAGAAAAACGATTTGAATTTTTCTGACAATACCCTAATCAGGAAGAAGGAAAAAGAAAAAAAAAAGCACGAAAATTTCTGATTGAATTGCGTTTTTTCACCGAGTTCCTGAAATTTTCAAAAGTGCCGATTTTCTTTAGTCCTGTATTTTATTTGTTTTACTGAAGGCAGAGGAGCACTTTGTATCCCATTTAAAAGGTAGCAGACGAATGAAATTTGAATTGATAATCAAGATTAAATCACAAGAGCAAAGCAGCCACGATTCTACATTCGAATAAGAATTTTTGTGCTAAAATTTAAAATCTGACAGTTTTGCAATAAGTGAAGTTTTTATTTTAAGTAAATAACACTTTTTTTTTTTTTTTTTAATTTCTGAAGGATTTACTTACTCTGGTTCTGCAGCAGCTGGTTGTTGCCTATAATAAAGAAAAGATTGCATAAATAGCATGTCCATTTTTAAAGTATACTTAACAAGAAGTTACAATAACTAGGTTTTGTATAAATGTTTAATTACGAAAGTCATTTCAATGTCATTTCTACATGTTTATAATGCAGTCCCTAATTTCTCAGGGATATTAATCTTGATAACTTTGACATAGGCACCAACTAGATGGGGACAGAGGGGTCGATCACCCCCTTACTCCTCCAACAGGGGGGGGGGCAAAGGTATCATTTCACCCCTGCTTCAAAAATTTGTTTTTCCAATATAAAATACTGCTTTAAAAAAAAAAAAAAAAAAAAATCATTTTATACTGTTCTAAAGAAAGAAACTAACATAAAAAAAAGTGAATACAATTTTTTGGTAACTCACAGAACCTCTCCTCACTTCCAAATGAAAATCGAGTAAGTATAGCAGCTCTTTTGCACAATTTCATAAAAACATATATTTTAAAGTATTGTATGACATTCGAATATGTAATTTGGCAATGACGAGCTCTGATATAAACTCCTTTTTCATTGATTATTATCCAGAATTATTAAAATTTTCTTCTTTCACGTTATTGCGATATCATAAAAGTATATCTTTTAAAATACTGTATGAACGATTTTGAAATAAGTTATTTTATCATGATAAATTACCTGGTTAGTGCTCTTGCTTTTTCCATAAAATGTTTCTGAGCTAATTTTATACAAATAACTTTGCAACATGAATCAAACAGTTCGAGTAAAATTCATTGTCTGGTATGGAGATTAAGTTCAATATTCTTAGTAGATAGATCTTGAATAAAGTGGTGTCCAAAAATATTGGGTTAATCCCCCCCATCCCCATCCCAACGAGTTTATCCACCAAATCTCGCCATCAAATATCGGCGAGTTTAATCACAAAAAAAAAGTGAAAAGTTGGCGCCTATAAACTTAGATGAACTGGAATCTTTAAAAAAAAAAAATAATAACAAATAAACACAAAAACTAGTATGGGAATAAAAATAGGCGGGGTCTTATCATTGTTGTGGAATTTTATTCCAATACTTCAAAGTTAACCAACTTCTACATTTTTCACATTCAAACAAAGTTACCAATTTTTAGTCATAACAAAAAAAACCCTATCAAATGGAGTGAAAGGACTGCATGCATAAGATTGAAAAAATTTATTGCAAATTTAACACATTTCATTGATTCCAAACAGTCACTTTTTGTAGAATAGTATAAATTTAGGTATGAATTACTTTCAAAAATTTTTAGAACATTTTAGGGATGATTCCCAAAACTTTAAGAGTAATTATTAAAATTTTAGGGATAAATAAAAAATGTTTAGGGGTATTTCTTTTAAAGCTGGCATAGGCACCTGACACAGATATTTTCTTTCCAAAGCTTGTTTCAATACTGGTAACTCTTAATCAAAATAATGGTTATATAATTAAACATTTATACTACTTTGACAAACATATGCAAATTTAATTAAATCCCTTTTCTCATCTGAAGGAATATTGAAGTTTTTTCTCGGGTGTTGGAAGAAAATTGGGGAATTTTAGGGTGTTTTTGGAAATTATCGAAAATTTTGAGTACAATTTTAGGAATTTTAAGGAGAAGCAAAAATTTAAGGAATATTAGAAATTTTAGGGTGGAACCTGTACTTGAAAACACCACTAAATAAAGCAACAGAACAGTTTATGAAGATTTTTGAACAAGACCACAAAATTCAGGAAAGAAAGTTTCCCAATAATTCCTGAATTCGTCGATATATTCCTAAAAAAATTCCCCGATTTTACGGCACACTTTTTTTCTAAATGCCCCCAACTTTTCCAGATATGTAAACACCTTGATCAAATAGAACATGTATGCCAAACAAAGAGCTAAACAAGCCAGAATTTTAAAAATTGTTTTGGCGGTAATGAAAAGTTTTAATTATTCTGCAACATTCAACTTCTAACGATTACCGCCACAGTTCTCCAGGTAAATGGCGCCAAAATATGGAAAAATGGAGAAACGTACCTTTAGAACAGTGGCAGAACATTTTCCTCATTTTTGTGAAATTTCAAAAAAAAAAAATCTTCACTGAATCCAAAAATAATCTCTATTTCCCTCCATCAAGTAAAAATTTTTCTTAAAATACAGAGTATTTGCATGAAAAAAGCATAACACTAATGAATAAAACACCATTTTATTAAGTTGAATAAAATAATATTTCTTATAATTTTTTTACACATTCGCTGCCACCAAAATTTATATATCCATCCTCAGAAGCCGAATTTAAAAAAAGTGACACAGCGACATCACTATCTCCTTCCAATTCGCTCGTAGAATCCCAACAGCAATCTTCATCGTCTACGCTGTCATAATCAGAATCTCTTTTCTAGTAATTCTAATATTGCGGCATCAGTCAGTTTTTTATTTTCTTTCCTTTTCTTGGGCTGTGAAGGTCCTGCAATACTTGTACTGTCCGCCATTTTTAAAAATGCACATAAAAAAATTTAAAAACCAAGCACTAAAAATTTAAAAATAATGCTTCACTAACGTGCCTCAAAAACCTCATCGTTCAACCTCCAAATCCGAACTAAAAATAAAGCAGTTTACTTATCGTACTCGATCGTCGTCCCAGAGCGTCGCCGGCATGGGTGGTAGCGCCATGCTGACGCGCCAGTGGCAGCGAATGTGTTAAGCCAATGAAACCTTTTCATCTTTCTTCCGATATCCATTTGTAGTGTTCCACTTAAGCATCCAACAATAGTGAGCTAGCACATTGACATCCCATCTTCCTTGGTAGCATCTCTCAAAATAAGTTTCTGTGTGACAGTAGGTTTTTATATTTTTAGTCTTTACCCCAGCAATTCGGCAGCATTTATCGAAAGGCCTAATTCTCTAACACCAAGTCATATATACGCTTTGAGTTCACTCTAATAAAATTAAAAAAATGAGTTTTTCAAGAAAATCTGACATGATGGAATTTTTTTAGTATTTTTCCCGGTTTTAGTGAGTAGAAATTTATAAGAAACAGTAAAAATAAATCCTATGCAGTTTTTTAATTGCAGACCTGTGTTATTGATCAGGCATAAGCTACACGTTTGCAAAGAATTTACTTACTCTTCAGCAGCACCTTGTTGGTCAGCCAACTCCACAGGCTGGACTTCTTCTTGCTGGTCCCTATAATGAAGGGAGAAAAACCTGAATAAATAGCATGTTCATTTTCAAAGTATATTTAACACGTTGAGTACCATGCGAATTCTTAAGGAATTCCCCTTCAGGTCACGCGCACTACCTAGAAGCGCTGATATTGCGATATAACAATGTGAAGCGCACTACTAACAGAATGAAATTTACTCAATACAGCTGTGCAAATATATTAGAGCTATTGTTTCTTATCGCAGTAGAAGATATTTACGTTTAGAATGAAATGCTTACAGACATTTATTCCACGCATTTATGCAGCATTGCCAGACCTCAGACTTAAAAAATTCTTAGGTAGGTAATTTGTCACAAGGGCATTTTGGATATAGAATATTTAATAATATTTTTAGCTATATCAATAGAACTTCAAAAATTAAGACTTCCTACCATTCAAAAAGTATTACAACAGGCACTATGTCAAATTAGAGGAGTGGGAAAAATAACAATGTACTGTCAGCCACCAGTGGTTGACGCGGCCTAAATGGAAAGTTCAGTGTTACCAAGGGCCAGATAAAGGGATCCAAACCATATAAATATGTTAAATTGCAATAGCAGTGGGTGGCTTGTTGGGTACAGCAAATACAGCTGGATGAGTGGGGAAACGTCTAAGTCAAACGATAAATTTCCCCGATTTTCAAGAAATTTAAAAAAATTCCCAGACATTTTCCCACAATCTAAAAGCTCCCCGCTATTTTCCTTATTTCCAGGTTCTGTGGCTACTCTGCAATATTTCCTGTCCACTTGCAAGTCGTAAAGAACCATTTTTAATCTTTCCCTAATATTCAACCATCCAATTTAGAAAAATTGCCCAGGTATGTGACACTTAATATAAGAATTTAAATTAAAGACAATTTTTTTACTTACATAGCTTCAGGTGCATCCAGTTCGTCCAAGTCAAATCTACATAAAAGAAGGAATATCACAAGTGAGTAAAACATTAAAAAAATAATTTTTAAATAAAAAATTAATAATAATAAAAGTGTCTAAATTGGTAGAGATTGGCTTTAATTACTGTTAGCATCAGGAATTGAGGCCACCATTTATTGAAGAGAACTACATTAATTTTGCTTTGGAATTCTGTATGCCTGATGCCTCTCGACCAGTAGACAGTAGTTAGCGAGCCGCATGTGGCTATTCGCTTGTATATTTTTATGGCTCGTTCTAAACAACTCAATCTAAGAATTAACTGAAAAAGTAATTAATTTGTTCTTTGTTAAGATAGAGCTTTATATAAATTTACTATGCAATCTCAAAGCCGAGAGAAATACGGAAAACACGACGAAAGCACTGATTGAGTAGTAGGGAGGACTGGTAACATTGTTCTACAACAGGTTGTCGGCGGATCAGATTTCGATGAAATTAGTAGATTTCGGATAGCATCGCTCAACGAATTGGATTTGTGATGTCATGCCAAAATTCCGAAATGCCTGATGAGCTCAATCCCAAAAGCTTCGTAACCACCTGGGGAAAGAATTTTTATAAAGACTAATGCCAAGATTTATATTGTACTAATAATTTAATATGCACAATATTATTTTTAACCAAAAATTGCTGGCTTAGCAAACAAATCTAAATGCCTTCTCTTTTATTTTTTACGTAGAACATTTTGAATGTATTATTTATTTAAGATAAGCATTGCTTTTATGGACGCACACCACTGACTCACTAATATTAATAATCTACTAACGGTGGTAACGGAGCAAGGGCCGCCTCCCGCCTCTCTTCTTCCATCCGCAATGCATTTCTCTCCTGCCTCAGCTCTTTGTTTAATTGATGTTCGCGGCTATAACAAAGAAAGAAAAGCTTTCATAAATGGTGGTTAAGTTTATATTTTTGCAAAGAAGTTAAACAAACTAGAGAATCTGTGTAAGTAAACATGTTTTGGCGACAGTCAACTCAATAACCGCTTCTACACATTTCTATTCCAGAACTACATTTCTCGATTTTAAATTTTGTTTTTATTTGCAAATTACGATGGCATGGTGAAAATACTGAATAAAAGTTTTTAAATGTTGAATACTTTATTCAAACTTTTTAAAGATTTTACAAAGTAAAATTCGACAAAAAGGTGTTTTTTTTATTTCCTGCACAACTCAAAAACAATGCCAAACAAAAATATACACAGCAGTTTTTTGTATGAAAAAAACTCATTCACAAAATTATGAGTACCTACAAGCTCTATAAATGAGAGTTAAAACGTCTATAAAAAGTTTTCCTTTCTTATTTAAATGAAGAGATACATTTTTCTTCGCAATATAGTTGTGAATGCAATAGTAAAGAACTAGAAATTTGTTAAAATATGGGTTTGCTGGATTTTAGTAAATTTCCTTTTACACAGTAATTATGTTTTTAAAATATAGAATCACTCGAGAAAATAGTTTCCAAGGCTGTGAAATACAAATGAAATCTATAATAATTAACAAAGCCCTAATAAATTCACCAAAGAATTGTGCAAGAGAAATACCCTTCCTTTTCTACCGTTGCTCTAATATCAAGCAATCGAAAAGATTCAATAGTTTTTATTTAAAGATGTATGAAATATCTAACACTTCATTGTAAAATAAACTATAGATTTTTTTTTATTCAATTAAACATCTTTTAGAAAAAAATTGCTTTGTTTGTATTGGGCTGTCAACAGAAATTGAAAGGAATCACAATTTATGATATGTTTCATCGACTCAACTTGTTCCAAAATAATGGCTTGGAGAGTCGGCCTTTCTTTTCATCACATTTGTAAATATTGTTGATTTTTATTGGTTGGTTGGTTTGTACGCTCAATGATCTATTTTTATGCACAACGAAGGCTAATCAGGCCGGGACCTACAGCTTATCGTAGATTCCCAACCACAACGAACATCCATGACAAACCCGGCACCTTTGGCATGTTAGGCCAGAGCGGTAACCCCACAGCCATCAGAAGGGATGATTTTTATTGGAATAAAAATTTGTGAAACATGTTTAGTGCTTTTATTATTTATTCCTCTCTTGCACCTTGGTCTCCGTTTCTCAAAAGTTCAATTAGAAGGTCAAAAATATCTTGAAAATTTCATAACCCTATGGCTATTAGAAGTAGCTTTCTATAGAATAGAGGAACAGATACGCAGACTCTTTGTTTTTTTGTTATATTTTATTACTTAAAAGAAACAACTGAATCTAGTTTAATAATTAAAATTTAGCAGTTGTAATGAAATATGTGTAAATAAAAAAGTAAAATAAGAATTAAAATACTCACAGGTATGCATTTTTGAAGGCATTGCTTCGCTCCCTCTCCTGCTTTGCGTCCCACTTCAAACTTTCTGTCTAAAATTGGTCACATAAACAAACTTTAGAGAAGTGATGAAAAAATATGTAGTATAATAGTAATTGGAATTAAATCTAAACATCTCAAACAACAATCAGAAAAGAAATAGCTCAAGGTCTGAAAGCAAGCCCACCAAAATTTAAACACGACCAGTTCACACAGTTTAAATGCTAATATAGTCGTCTTTAGAAGAAACAAATTTAGAAGGCCTTTTTAATAAGCCTTTTAATGAATGATATACATTTTAGGTACTATATGACTGAAACCTCTCCCATCACCACCCTCTTAAAATTGACGATGTATGATGCAATGCCAATTTGGAGATTTTCTAACGAACAAAAATTTTGCAAAGTTGATGAAATTGGCGTTAAAAATCCTCCCCCCCCCCCCCCTCCCTATTTTTTAGACTGTTCGATGTTTTTAAAAAAATGACTATCAGTTACAAGAGGATTAGCATATTCTACCTTTCAAGTGAGTAAAAAGAACCATTCAAACTGTAGAAAGGGTCATCCAAAAAACTTGGTATAAAACTCATATCGTATTTTTTTTTTAGGCACGCAGTTATTTAGCAATTATTTTGGGGTGCTTACTAAACACATTGAAAATTTCAGTCAGGAAAGACACTCAAGAGGAAGTCCTAGTAAAAGTCATTCCTTATACTCCCTACGTTACAGTCCCAATGCATTTAGAAACTACTTTCTATAACCACCTTGACATTGGGTGACGAAAATGATCACTAAATGAAATGACGCGAATTAAAAACTCAAAAATAGCGTCCAATATATTTTATTTTATGTTTGAAATCATTACGTCAATGCCTATGCAGGTGCGCCATCTGCAATATTCTTTTGCTATTTTCATTTAAAACAGATAGACATCAAATGAAAACAATTTATGTTATCTTACTATGTGATCATTTTCGTACCTATTCACCAAATGTCAAGGTGGTTATACAAAGTAGTTTCCAAATGAGCTGGGTTAGAAGATTGTAACATAACGAGAATAGGAAAGTGTCCTTCCCCGTAAGCATTAGGCATATATACGACAGGCTGACAATCTAAAAAGGCACCAAAATCGTAAATAAGAATGAAAAACCAAATCTTTCATGTTTCTTACCTCGGCTTTCAAAATCCTTACTTGTTCCATTAATTCCACCATTCCCTTATAAAAAAAAATCAGTACAAATCAGTAATCATGTTGGGATATTTCAAAACTCACAAAAAGTTCTATCAGGGTGTTTCAGAAAGGAAAAACATCTCAACTTACCTGACCCTACAAAACCACTAAAAACTAGGGAAGAACTTTCAATTACACTATTACACTGACGCGCGTCTGTGTTATTATCCCTATTAATATTTTCCTCATTCATTTAGAAAAAATTACTAGTTATTTTTGGCAACAATTCTGTTATGTTACTTTAAAAAGAAACATCCCCACCAAAATGGTGATTTAGTCAGTATACTTTTCGACAAATCTTACAATTAACCTTTCTTGTAAGTGAAACATCGAAAGGATAAAAACGGCCGTGGATGAGCGACGCTCAAGGGAATAGAACTCTGTGTTGAAGACATTTGTTTTTCAACCTTTTATGCCTTTATTGCAGTTTTATAGATATTTCGTAGGTGGGGATGTTTTTAACAACTTAGGAGGCACTACCACGTCGATTTCGGTCAAAATCGTTTTTATCAGATACTGAAAAATATAATTTTTTTTTCAATGGCAGTTATCTTACGAACTTGTGCAATTTTGACGATTTGGTAGGTCCTCATACACACAATATGAACATAGTAGGACAATTCGTTCATGCTGTTCACGTACACACTGACACATAGACATTCATTCTAAACCACTTTTTTGTAGTAAAACGTTCCAAAACGTAAAGAAATGCAAAAAGCAAAAAAAAAAAAAATGACCGTAAACAACACTTGCATACAAAAGTAAACTTTTCACACACACATACAAAATACTACTTTTAGAGAATAAGAAAAATATTTAATGTTTTGTTGCACTTACCATAGGTTGGTTAGGATTCAATGGAAAGTATGGCAATGGGATGGTTTTATTTCCATTGGCTGCTTTTTTGTGTGAAGAATTTAGGGCTTCTTCAATTCTTTTCCTTTTAAGAGACAGCCTTTGGGAAGTGGCCTAGATAAAAAAAAAATGGAAAATAATCAATGCTCAGAAATACACATGTTTGAATATGTATTTAGATATTGTGCAGCTCTATGTAGAAGGCACAGCATAAATAGAAACAAGAATTTAGTATCATTCCCATAGAAGAGCAAAGATTACTTTCACGCAGGGCCATAGGGCAGGGCAGGCCATAGGGTTGTCCGGTGCAATCACCGGGCCGGTCAGTGGCTATAAAAAAAAATGGGCCTGTCCGGTTCAGAAGTCCTTCTTTAGACTCTTATTTTGTTTTTCAATTCCCTTCCTTGACGTCCAATGCATTCAGATGCTGATCACTCCCACCCAGAACCCCATTATTGAACTATTACTTCAGTTGAGATATAGTTTGTACATTAAAAATTTGCTTAAAATTTCACATTATTTGAACTTTATGGATTATTTTGAATTCATAAAATAGCAGCACTGAGATTTATGTATTATTATATTTCTATTTTTCACTTATTTTATAACTATTAAGGTTAAATATATTAATGGTTTATGGAAAAGTAGTTCACTCAAAGAAAATATATAAATAGCAGTTATTAATTAATAATAAATAAATAAAACTAATTATTGAAATACAAAATTTAAGTAATACAAAAATTTAAGTAATACAAAAATTTAAGTAAAAAATATATTAACTTTCAAAAATATTTATTTATTAAATTTCATTAATTCTAGGAATTATTTTATTATGAACAATAATCTTTAAAATTTGATTGATGATAACATTTCAAACTTGGTAAAACCGGCCTAAACGAAATATCGCCAGGCCGATTTTATGTCCCAGTACGCCCCTGCTTTCACGCCTACAGTTTGATTTAGAAAATTGCACGTCTGTATGGAATAAATAATCGTTCAGGGTTCACACTTAAATGAAAATCAATGCCATTTTTAAGGACTTTGTGTTTTCGGGCATGTCATTAAAGTGCAATTTTATAGCTACTTTGCCGCTAATATCCAAGTCTTTTATGCACAATTTGCCCTATGAAGAGATTTCGATGGTGTCGCAATTCATTTTTCATATGCACTATACTTAGGCTATAACACATTAAATGTGCACAGGCATAGTACTCGCAAAATGCATCTGCTAAAAAAAACGACAACGTATAACTTGACGTAAGTGAAATACAAATATACCAGACACTTCTGGAGCAAAGCAGATAAGTGGCAGTTTCAAGGAAATAAGCAAGTAAGAATTTTCAAATACTTTTAAGGCCTTGAAAACAAATTAAACAAGGCATGTGGAACATTGCACAACTTTCAATTACAGTATAATATTTGACATTGCACTAAAATTTGACATGGTGTTATTTACCACTTTCATACATTCACTCATTTAAGTAAAAATGGCCAGTTTGGCCATATTTTTGTAACGCCTAGATAGTGAAATTGGCAATGTTATTTTATAGACATTGTCCTTTCTTTGAGTGTAGGGCAGAAAGCTGTGTTAAAGTCACTCGTTTTTCAACTTTTTTACGCTTTAATCGCCTTTCTACTGGAATTTCAAAGGTGGGGATGTTTAGAACACCTTAAGAGGCATTACCACAGCGATTTTGATCAAATTTGTTAGAGCCGTTTTTTAGCAATCATTGAAAGTTCAAAACATTTCAATCAGGACTACTTCCAAACTTACTACTATAAATGTCATGCAAAATTAACTGAAGTAAATTAAAATATTTTAACTTATGCTTAGAATAAGTATTCGACTTATAGTTACAAGCTGAAATGAACAGGCAGTGTCTGGAACATGATGCCAATATTGAAAGCTGCAACTAAAAACCAATACTGGATTTCAGTTGCAGCAAAATATTTCGGAGGAATGTCGTAATGATTATATATGTCAAAAGTATGCCAGGGAAATTCAAGAAATATAACAGATAATGCTAAACAGATTAATAAGTTATAAAAAAAAATTTCAAATGCACTGATGTTCCAATAATTTGCTGTTGGAAAGCTATTATTGACTAAACAATGAAAGGGCCTTTAATATAAACAAGTTATCAGTCTAACGGGATAGCTCTGAAGATGTCAACAAAACAGTAAATATTTTATTTGCCATTCAATGAAAATAAGGTTTTAAAACTTTAAGACCATGCGGAAGAATTATAATAGAATTGTTACATTGTTGTTATTAAGTAGTACTTTTACTTGTTTTATTATCTTATCTATAATAATAAAACAATATGTCTGTCCCTCTATACAAAGCTACTTAAAAGTAGTACTCTAAAATTTCCAACATAAGTAGTTTTGATCTTCTAATTTGGCATTAATTTTAATAAAATTTGAATGAGTTTTTTTTTTTTAAATTAATTTGAATTCTTTTTTTTTTACGAAATGGCTTCTAATAAGGCTACAGCCCAGTGCTTATGTGTCAATGAACCTTACAACGAGCGAAGCGAGCCTGTTCGTGAAGCGCCAAAGGCTGGTACCTATACACCAGCTTCAGCCGCTAGGCAGCCGCAACAGCTTTTTCTCCAGCCCGCCGGCAGTACAGAAGAGCAAAAATCAAATTAATTTAATTAATTTCAAATTAATTAATTCAATTAAATTAATTTTAATTTGTCTACAATAGTAGGTGTTTACAACCGAAAATCGTGTTTTCCAGTAAGTGGCCCGCGTCAGTAAGTCTGAAAAATCCTTTTTTTTCCCTGAGACTGCCAGAAAAAATAAAAAAAGCAATAGTTTGAATTATTACCAATGACGCATTCCTTTGCATTGCTTAGTTTTGTACTTATGATACTGTACCCCCTCGATTATTGGATGGCACAATTCAATTTCTGCTTTTCTGAATGTGATGGGCAGGAGTTTGGTGTTTGAATGCATACCTCTTTTGTTTTGACGTGAAAAGAAGTATCGCGATCTCTATGACACCAGTGCAATAATGGCATCGAAGACTAGTTTTAAACGCAAAGTAGATAGTGAAAAGTGGACCGGCCGTCATTGCCTCGCAATTAACATCGACTAAAATGGAAGATTTAGGAGGTATAGTTTAAATATCTTTATTGTTTATGAGTTTATGTCAAGTCACATTGTAATATTGTCACAAAAGATTAACTTTATTATTACTTTGATTTACGATGTCAAGAAAATTATTTTTTTAATTATTTGAGACAAGAATCAAATATCTATTGTTATTTTATAAATATAAAAAAGTTAAATTATTGTTTCAGTTTTCAAAATTGTTTTATATTGTTGAATCTTTATTAATTATCACATTTTTAACATTGAACATATGTAGTAAAGCAATATATTTACTGGCGTATTCGTTATAAATCTGCGGCCCGCGGAAAGTTCCAAAATAAGTCACGTGGCCCGTTTCTATAAGTTAGTGGCGAATGCTGCTATACACCAATGATGGGTGTCTCTGTAAGGAGGGCCTGTTTTACTGCCAGTGTGCTAAAGGTTGGGAGTACAAAACTATTCTCTCTGCAGAAATGTTTCAATAAATTGTTGCTTGCATTAAAACAATTGTATCTTTACAGTATCAACTAACAAATACGAACTGAAGGATGAGGATGCATGTGTAACGCAAATATACTAAAAAAAATTGATGCTGCCAAGATAAGTTACAAAAATTAAGGATCTCCAAGTACTTTTAAGCCATGGAAAACAAGTAAATAAATATTAAGCACTTTTAATGACCGTGATAACCCTGCTCAACCATTTTGGGTTCAGTAAGATCATCTTCGAAAAACAAGGTCTGTTTTGTACAACCATTCTGTGCACAAAAAAGGCAGGACCTATACTTGAATACAAATTTCCAACCAAAACTTTTTGTTAATATCTTAGATACAAAAGTGTTAACCACTCTCTACTTCTCCAATTAGCATTTCAACTGTGCAGCAAATGAAGTTGAATAAGTAATAAACCTGTTTAAAAGGTTTCTCTCTCAAGATACCATCAGTTTTCACATTTTTTAAAAATTTTGTTTTGTCACTTACGCTATCCCTGTTTCCATCAGAGCTGGCCCTTTGTTCATTGTTCACTGCTGACGAATGAGAAACTGCAGGGCGAGGCATTTCGATTCTGAATGATTTTCTTGCAGTGTTTTTAATTGGACTCATGTTATCATTCACAGTGGGTGTAGTTTCCACCTGTTGAAATATAAACCATGTACACATATACCTGGGAATATCAACAGAATACTGGAAGGTACAGACCAAATAAGAAACACAGTATGAAATCAGAATTTGTCAGCAATCAGGAAATTCTAAACTCTAGATACATCTAAAAATATAATTGTTTGAATTCATGATAATTAATCGAGATTTCATGGGAAATTAAAATTAACAAAACATGAAAGTTTTTCCAGTAATTAAAAAGCACTGTATACAAACTTTATATTATAGAGATAAACAATTCGTAAGTGGTGGGGGTACTGTAGCTTCTCCCCTCATCAAATAGAACAAAACGTTGCTTGGGAACGAATTCCGATTACATTTTTATTGAGTAGTTTGTTGTGATATTTTTTCAAAAAATTCCCATTTAATCTCGACATTCCAATGCTCTCTCTTTAACAATACTACGATGCATTCTATCCCTTTCAATCATGTAGTTAACACGTAACTTTTTAGATTCTCTCCGTGCTATTCAATAAATGCATTCACTAAAAATAATTGTTTCTTAATTGCCACACTGCATCAATTTAAGTCAATATGGGAGAACGTTACAAAATATATATAATAAACTATCAGATAAAAAACATTCAGGCTTACTATCATAATAAAAATTATGATGCCATGTACAGTTTATCTTTACATCTTCATGACACGAACACCAAATTGCTTCAATAAGTGTAGTGTACTTGCACTGTGTGTGCATGTGCAATTATATTTTAAAATCACACTTTTTTCATTGTTTACAGTCTAATTTCAAGAAAAGAGGACTCTAGTATTAAATGTCAGATTTAAAAAGCTATTTTTTAAGTAAAACTTAAAAAATAAAAAGCATCAATCAAATCATATCAAAGTGGATGAAACATTCAACAAATACTCTATATTATGTTAAGTATTTTTGTTTTCTAATATTTGAAATTTTAATAAAAATTTAAAAAATTAATAACTACTTTAAAAACTTTTCGTAATATAATTTTTTGATTTTTATATTTTATGCAAACAAAAATTAAATATCAATTTGTGTATTTTAAAAAACTGTTTCGAATGGAGTTGAATTGGGGGAGTTACGCCATTTTACTTTTTTTTCAGTCTGCATAATTTCACTGTCCAAATTATTCTACTTCATCATTTGCAATTTTTTTTTTTTTTTTTCTTCATTTGTTTAAGTTCAGCTGCAGCCACTGTTTAGGTACAGTACTAATTTTCAGCAGACAATTTTAAACAATTATATAAAAAAATTGCTTTAACTATTAAAATATTACTTATATCTATAAATAGAATGCAAAACTTTTTTTCAAGCCAAAACAAACAATTTTACATACAAAAGCAGTTAAAATTACAATTTTAAATAAGGATATAAAATTTCCTGCACAAAATTAAATTCAAATTCTAATCATCCTGCATTTCCTGACATTTCCAGATGAGTGAAATTCCCTGACATTTCCCTGACTTTTCCAGAAAAGTGAAATTCCCTGATTTCCATGAATTCCAGATTCTGTAGCCACCCTGTCACATCAGTGGAAGCTTATGCGAATGACACCAAAACGGAGTCGCAAATCTAGGAAATAGCTGTTAATAATACGGCTTATACCAATAGGGAAAATTACCACAAAATCTCAGCAATTACATTAAGACAAAATGACCAATCAGCAAAAATTACCATCACACCAACTTAAATATCAACTTAAGCATCCAATATATCGGTACAAATCTCTAAACTAGAGGCGATTACACCGTCGTAAAAATTTATGAAACTATCACAACTGTAAAGTTGGGAAATAGCGACAACTATAGAGGCGAAAACATTCAAAATAATGGCTATTATATCGGAGTGATACTCGCCAAAAAT
The DNA here is from genome assembly GCA_963978545.1 of Linyphia triangularis. Taxonomy (NCBI): domain Eukaryota; kingdom Metazoa; phylum Arthropoda; class Arachnida; order Araneae; family Linyphiidae; genus Linyphia; species Linyphia triangularis. Next base: position 80,386,426 of record OZ021731.1, read on the forward strand.
GAGCATTAGAACAAAGTAAATCTCAGCGATAACATTCGCCGTAGTAGCGCAAGTCTCGGCAATAGCAGTACTTGCGTCATCGTAATGTTCAGGGAAAATAATAACCACGCACCAAAGTAAATAATGCCAATTGAGGTTGGCAATTTACAGGAAAAGTGGTCATGACATCCGAGGTTTAGGGAAGTCGGAACATACGTATGTCCATTGTTGCAAGACTTGCAAGCAAGCCCATAAAACTGTAATGCAGATTTGTATTAATCTGAGGAATGATCAAAATTTCAGTTAAAAAAAAAAAAAAAAGAGCTAAATCGGCATTTCAGCTGAACTGTACCAAGCCTGGCAGATGCAAAGCTCTGCAACAGTGTCAGCGATGACTATTATTTCGGCGTAACATTTGACAAAAATGATCCATCACGCAAATACTCATTCCATCAGTGGTTTGGGGGGGGAAGTCTGAATGTATGCAGGTTCAGTTTTAAATTCTTTGTTGGCAGTTGAAAAACATGAACTCAAGTCGAACTTTACCCACTAAGAAGACACCTCTATAATTGTTCATAATTGAAAATAAAATATACGAAAATTTGCAAAAATACTGAAAACTTTAATCTATGATCAGAAGTTTGTGGAAGTGTGAACGTATGCGGGTACCATGATTGCCAGACTTGCAAGTAAACCCAATTTAATAATAATTGTCCCAACGTAGCCTATGCGTGTCGTAAAAGGCGACTAAAATAGGTGCCAGTGCCTGGGGGGATAGTCGGGTGCCCTGCCCCTGGGGATTATATCAGGGGACTGGTCCTTCAGGTTGGAGGTTGGGCATGGGGCTAACAACCCCACCCCGGGAAAAAACTACCTGTTAAGAAATCTCAAGAAGCAAAAAACGGACTAATCTTATCCAGACGACTTGGCACAAAAAAGGAACTGAACATTGGAACATGGAATGTACGTACACTTTTTAAGAGTGGAGTGATAAATACAGAATTAATATATTGGAGGTGCAGGAAATAAGATGGTTAGTAAAGGGAAAAATGGACAAGAGGAGCTGCAGCTTGTATTATAGCTGCCAAGAGAAACAACACCATTTTGGAACAGGGTTCATTGTGAATAAGAGATAAGGTTATAGATTTTGAGCCTGTTAATGAGAGAATTTGTAAATTGCGTGTTAAGGCCAAACCACAAAATGCGAGTATCATTTGTGTGCATGTACCAACCGAAGATAAGGATGATACTGAATTTTTTTTTATGATAGGCTAGAAGAAACATATAACAAATGTTCAATGAATGATATAAGGCTAGTGATTGGAGATTTCAACGCAAAAATAGGTAGAGATGAAAATGTACAGAGATATACTGGAAAACACAACCTGCAGAAAGAGTTCAATGAAAAAGGCGATTGGATTTTGCAATTGAAACTGAAATGGTTATTGGGAGAACAAAGTTTGCGCATAGAGACATACACAAAATTACATGGTGTTCCCCAGATGGAAAGATGCAAAATCAGATTGATCAAGTGGTAATTGAATTGAGACACAGAAGTAGTCTTCTTGATGTTAGGAGCCATCAAGGTACAAACATAGATTCGGACCACCATTTGGTCATCTCAAAGGTGAGAGGCAAAATTTCTAAACGTTTCTATTTTAAGAAAGACCAGAGGGAAGAAATTTTAGACACAGATGCTCTTAGATCTCCAAAAACATTGACTAATTATAGGAATAAGATTAAAGATAAACTTGTAGGGATCGAAAACGAGGATAATGAAGACAGCAGTTGGGAAAAACTTAGGCCTATAATTATGGAGGCAGCAAGGGAAACACTTCCAGTCCGCTCGAGAGGGAAGTCATAGGATTGGTATGATTAGGGATGAGAGTGGTCAAAAAGGAGGAAATCCAAAAATTTGTTAAAAAAGCTTGTAGAAGGAATACACAAAAATTCAACAAAAAAGAAGTATGCAGGAAGGAGGATTCACTAATTTTAAAGATACAATGAAATTTCTTATACTATATAATAATCACATTTCAAATTTTAGGAGTTAGTGAAGTAATCTGTGAGGAAAGGGAAGCTAAGAGGTAAAATCTTTTGTTTAGACATGAGGAAAAAGTATACTTTTTGCAGGAAAAACTGGTTAAGATCAGAAAAATGCAGATCCTTGAAACAGGAGAAGGAAAATATTATATAAAAAACCAAAAAGGAGGAAATCCTCCAAAAGGAGGAAAACTGTCATCCCTGTATAACGATGAATGAGAAATAATAAATGAAAAGAAAAACTGTACATACAGATTGATGGTGCAAAAGCCCTGTACAAGAAATTCAGAGGAAGAGTATAAAGAAATTATAAGGCAAGAAAAAAGAATCTTCAAGTAGAAATAATTAATAGTTTAAAAAACTAAAAAAATACGCTTTTATAGAAAAGTGAACTAAAAAGTAGAAAATAATTTTAAATAAGTTTGAAATAAGAATAGAGTGATTAACAAGAAATATTTATTTTATCGTAAAAAAACGTGGGGTGCTTTTTAAGATATTTTCAACAATTGACATCAAGCACCCCACGCTTTTTTACGATAAAATAAATATTTCTTGTTAATCACTCAATTCTTATTTCAAACTTATTTAAAATTATTTTCTACTTTTTAGTTGACTTTTCTATAAAAGCGTATTTTTTTAGTTTTTTAAACTATTAATTATTTTCTACTTTTTAGTTCACTTTTCTATTGAAGCGTGTTTTTTTAGTTTTTAAACTATTAATTATTTTTTCTGTAAACTATAATTTTTTTTTAGTTAGTGTATAAAACTCTCCAGTTGTTTTTGCCAATAGTCACATGCTTGTCTCAAATTTAAGTGATGTGTATGTCTTAGTACACACCGTATTACTTGGTACAAAACACTACTGTGTCTCTGAATATGAAAAATCACTAATCCTGAAGATCCTGGTAAGGATAATGCGACTAAAAAAAACACGCTTTGTATAACTGTTGTTCAAACGGCACACCAGGATTCGATTCCGGAGAAGGTTGGTTGGTAGGAATTTAACGGCGCAAGGGCAACACGAGTTAATCCTTGTGATAAAGCGACAAACTTATTGAATTATTGAATTGTCATCGGTCCTTATTAAGTATGCCAAATTTTGAGTTAATCCGACGTTTTGAAGGGGGTCAAAATCATGTTCAAAGATTCCGTTACATACATACATCTAAAGCTAATAAAAGCGTATTAAAAAAGAATTTATTGAGAGGAGAAATATCAGGAAATAGAAAAGCAGCAGAAAGAGGCAGGAAAATTCTACCAGACAGTAAACAACACTAGAAGAGAGTTTTATGCCCAGAACGCACAAATGTCGCGATAAAGATGGTGAACTTGTTAATGATAGAGGGGAAATACTCAAAAGATGGCGAGAACATTTTAAAATTTCTCTTAACGTAAAAAAATGAATTATGCAGATCAGAGGAAATGCCAAGGGGCATATATCAGAACCAAAGTGAAATCTTAGAACCACCATCTTTGGATGAAGTAGAGAGAGCAGTAAATAAATTGGATAATAACAGTGCAGCAGGACCGGATGGTATCAAGGCCAAGCTCCTGAACATAAAAGAGCCTAAACTTAATCAGAAATATACATGTCATTATCTCCATTGTATGGAATTTGGAAAAAATGCTTATTGTATGGGAAGATGGATCCATATGTCCGATATACAAAAAAGGAGATAAGTTAGAATGCAACAACTATAGAGGGATTACTCTGTTGAACGCATCCTATAAGATCCTATCAAATATTCTAGCAGAAAGGTTAGTTACTTATACAAGTAAAATCAACGGAGAATATCAATGGGGATTCCAAAAGGGTAGATCAACTACTGATCAAATCCACAGCATTAGACAAATTCTGGAAAAGACAAGGGAATATGATATAGATACATATCATCTATATGTTGATTTTAAGACAGCATACGATAGCATTGATAGGGAAAAATTATTTCAAGCAATGACAGAGTTGGGAATACCTGAGAAATTGACAAACTTAATTAAAATAACGCTTAGCAGAGTAAAGTTAGGATCTGATTTATCGGATGCCTTTTAAATTGAAAAAGGATTGAAGCAAGGGGATTCTCTTTCATGCCACTTATTTAATATTGCCTTAGAAAAAGCAATAAGAGACTCTGAAATATAGACAAAAAAGATAATTTTTACAAAATCAGTACAATAGTTAGCCTTTGCAGATGATATTGACATCATAGGAAGAACTAAGGCAGTAATAGTGGAAACATTTTCTGCCTTTGAGGTAGCAGCAAAAAATATTGGCCTGACAATCAATGAAAAAAAAAACTAAGTTCATGGTTGTGACAAACAGAGGCCTAGATCGGTTGCCGCTGAAAATAAATGACTATGTTTTTGAGAAGGTTGACCAGTTAAAATATTTGAGTATAATTGTAAATAAAGATATTACCTCTGAAATTAAGAATCGAATTAACATGGCTAACAGATGCTACTATGGTTTACACAACCAGTTTAAATCCAAATTTCTAAGCAGAGAAACAAAGATACAGATATATAAGACATTGGTTAGACCAATAGTCTTATATGGGAGCGAATGCTGGACAACGAATAAATCAAATGAAGAAAAATTAGTGGTTTTTGAACGAAATATCCTGAGAAGAATTTTTGGAGCAGTAAAGGAAAACGGAGTTTGGAGAATAATGTGTATAGTCCAGGGAATAGACATTTTGCCTCGCAAAAGGTTATGTAGTTCTGATTTTTTAATATGTTATAAAGGTTGGTCTCGTGGTTTATAAACCAAGTTTTCGACCTCCTAACCCTTGTGCGTTCTCCGTGGTGCACCAAAAACTGAGCCGTTTTTCAGTTTATACGTCATAGCTCTTTGCCAATGCATCTTAGAAACACACATTATAGTCAAAAGTTGTAGAATATTAAATTATCTACAACTTTTGTATACTAAGTTCTTTTGTAGACCTATTATGTAGATAGTTATGTCGCATCAAAGTCAAAACTTTTTCGTAAAAATGCTACTTTTTTAAGATTTGTGTCAAGTTTTTTGATTATATCTTCATAATGGTACATTTTAGAGAAAAAGTTTGTGAATAAAAGTTGTAGAGCAATAAATTTCCTACAAGTTTTCTATATAAACTTATTTTCTAGGACTAATAACAAAGGAGTTACTCTGCTTTGTGTATTTTCCGTGGTGAACCACAAAAAAGTACTTTTTTCAGTTTATAGATCATAACTCTTTCGCAATGCATTTTGAAAACAAACATTAGGTTTAAAAGTTGTAGAATATTAAATTTTCTACAACTTTTGTGAACAATTTGCTTTAGTAAAGCTATTATGTAAAGAGTTATGTCGTATCAAAGTAAAATCTTTTTCATAAAAATGCTGCTTTTTTAAGTTTTTTGCCGAGTTGTTCAATTATATCTTCATAACAATAAGTCGCAGGGAAAAATATATTAACAAAAAATGTAGATCTATAAATTTGCTCTAAGTTTTATACAAAAAGTTACTATCTAGGACTAATAACTAAGGATCTACTCTTCTTTGAAGGTTTACTAGATGATAACCTATAATATATTATGTATAGGTAGGGGTTTAAAAATAGCTTCTTACTGCATAGTCTGACAATTTTAATAAAAAAATAAAACAATATTTACATAATACTAATGATAATGTAAAATAAAAAGTGGAAATATATTAAATAATGTATATATCTATATACAATAACGGTAATATCAATTTAGCATTTTCGCCATGGTGCACCAAAAACCTTCTGAATTCTGAAATTTTGAATTTTTTTCAGTATACCGATCATATCCTTTTTCCACTGCATTTTATAGGGGAAAAAAATTATATTTTAGGTTGTAGAGTATTAAATTTTCTACCACTAATGTATGTGCAAAATTTGTTTTGTAGAACTATTGTATGAAAAACAAATTGTATGAAAAGCACCAAAGCAAAAACCCTTTCGTAAAAATACCATTTTAAGATTCTTGTCGAGTTTTTAGATGATATCCATAAAAGTATATCATAAAAATTGTAGAACCCTAAATTTGCTACGTTTTATATACAAAGTTATTTTATAGGACTAATAACAAAAGAGCTACTTGGTAAGATCTAATATTAAAAACAGTTTCTTACTGCAAAGCCTGACAAGTTTAATAAAAAGTAAAACAATATAGGTATTAAATAATAGTATTATAAATCAAAAAATATAAATATTATAAAAATGTATATATATATAATAATAGTAATATCAATAAAACTTACAATTTAGAAAACTTATAAATTCTTAAATTTAGTTTCGTTTAGCCACGAAGGCTCGGTTAGTTCCTCCGCTACTTCTTGAATTAAGAGTTCTGTTGGGTCGTCTTCATCGTTGTCATCAATTATGATGTTCGCTGTATTGTCACATGTTTGTCCATGACAGTTTTTACATATTATGGAGCACTTGAGACCGCCCTTTCTACAACCGCAGGCCTTAGTGCATCCTATGTTGCGCTGGCAGAAAATGTATGTCAGAATTGATTGAGGAGCTGAGTCCCTGGTGGCTGTACTAGGAAGAAGTCCTTTACTGTCCATCTTCCACCCACAGACCAGAGGATTTTTCAATTGGCCCATCCATGTCTTTACGTGATGGTTTGTGCGAAAGACATGGTGCGTAGCAGCTTCTTGGGTCGAAGGTAGCTTTGACAGATTTAACTTGCTCCCAGTTGTTGATTTGAAAAATAGCTTACAACGCAAAGCATTTCAAGTTGTTGCCCTGTGACCACCAAAGAGAGCAACAAGAATGTTTGATACTGCTTCGTTGATGCTTGAAACACTGGCATTAGGATCTAGAAAGATCTTTGCAAATTCCTATAATATTGATTTCGACAAAGCAGCCATCATTACAACACATGTAATCCAATACAAAGTAACACTGAGTGGTTGATATTCTGTCGGGATGGTTAGTGGTGGGGAGGGTTGAGAATGCTTTTTCGGTTCTTCTAATCTTCTACCCTGAATTCGGCAGTGGCAAATCTCAATCAACAGTATATGGTGTTTTCGCGGAAACTGAGTCCTTAAAAGAATTCCTTTACATGTCACTAATGCCACCCGACTTGTGATTTTTCTATTCTATCTCAAAAGATCTGTACCCCACGTAGTTTGGAATCAGCCACTTGAATGCAGTCTATTTCTCATTTTTATTTCCGAATGCAGACATTTTTGGTGCCTCACGGCAAAATGGTAAATTTTATATTACTATTATTATCTATAGATATATACATTATTTAATATATTTCCACTTTTTATTTTACATTATCATTAGTATTATATATATATTGTTTTATTTTTTTATTAAAATTGTCAGACTATGCAGTAAGAAGCTATTTTTAAACGCCTAACTATATATAAAATATTATAGGTTATCATCTCGTAAACCTTCAAAGAAGAGTAGCTCCTTAGTTATTAGTCCTAGATAGTAACTTTTTTTGTATAAAACTTATAGCAAATTTATAGATCTACAACTTTTATATAATATATTTTTCCCTACGACTTATTTTTATGAAGATATAATTGAAAAATTCGGCAAAAAACTTCAAAAAGCAGCATTTTTACGAAACAGTTTTTACTTTGATGCTACGTAACTCTTTTTCATAATAGCTTTACAAAAGCAAATTGTTCACAAAAGTTGTAGAAAATTTAATATTCTACAACTTTTAAACTTAATGTTTGTTTTTAAAATGTATTGCGAAAGAGTTATGATCTATAAACTGAAAAATGTATTTGTTTGTGGTGCAGCACGGAAAATACACAAAGCAGAGTAACTCCTTTGTTATTAGTCCTAGAAAATAAGTTTAAGTAGAAAACTTGTAGGAAATTTATTGCTCTACAACTTTTATTCACAAACTTTTTCTCTAAAATGTACCATTATGAAGATATAATCAAAAAACTTGACACAAATCTTAAAAAAGTAGCATTTTTACGAAAAAGTTTTGACTTTGATGCGACATAACTATTTACATAATAGGTCTACAAAAAAACTTAGTATACAAAAGTTGTAGATAATTTAATATTCTACAACTTTTGAATATAATGTTTGTTTCTAAGATGCGTTGGCAAAGAGTTATGAGGTATAAACTGAAAAACGGCTCAGTTTTTGGTGCACCACGGAGAATGCACAAGGGTTAGGAGGTCGAAAACTTGGTTTATAAACCACGGGACCGACCTTTATAACATATTAAAAAATCAGAACTACATAACCTTTTGCAAGGTAAGACCCCTTTTTCAGTCTCTATTCCCCGGACTAATAATCATGAGCTACAAGTTCAATTCAGAGAGCCAAACATAGTAAAAGTCATTAAAGTATCGCAAATAAGATGGCTCGGCCATGTATATAGGTATGAAGATCCAGCAAAAAATATAAGATTTCAAAACCCAGAAGGAAAAAGAGGTAGGCCACGTACAAGGTGGATGGACAACGTGGAAAAGAATTTGAATAGTATAGGCTTGAATAAATGGAGGAAGGTGGCGTCGGATAGGTTAAGATGGTTCAAGCTGACTGAGACAGCCTTGGCCGGAAATCGGCTGCGGTGCAAAAGAAGAAGAAGACTAGTATATCGTAACACCCCATGAAAATGAGCATCAGGTAAGAATGTAATTCACAGCAATAACGTCTGCCATAATTACAAAAATAACGGCCATTTCGTCACCGAAACGCTCTGGAAAATGGCCATCACATACGAACGTAAATAATACGGATAGAGACCAAAACATTACAGAATAATAAGTGGGAAAGGTAGTCATTCCATCAGTGATTTGGGAAGTTTGAACTTATGCAGGTACAGTGTTTTAATGCGAGAAGTTAAAAGGTCGATCTTGCGGTTCGAATTTTTACCTTGTGTGTTTTGGTTTTGATTTCAGTACTAGTTTTATAAAATAAATGTTAGTATTTTTTATCTATAGATTGAGTCATAATAATAAATTAATCTTTTAGTTTATTTTTTTGCAGTGTAACTGTTCTTACTGCGGATTTAAAAAAGCTAGTGTTTCCAAGTGTTTTAAATTCAGTTTCTGAAGTCTCCTCTTGGGCTATTTTGGATAAGAATTTTATATTTATATCTTTAATATTTCTAAGATAATTTTTAAATATTTTTTTTTATTATTACAGTGCTACTTTTATAAAATGAATTTTTATGATACACAAAATAAATTTTTGTGATAAGTAAATTCTAGAAGTTATTGCAAATTATTACCGTTGTTTTTTCTTTGCCTGGTTCATTTTCTGTGGAGGAAACTGCTGGTTTCTTTATTTTCTTTCTCCTTTCCTTCTTTTTGTCTCTATCATCCTGGGAATCCCTTGTACTTGTGGGAACCGAATCGGAATTCTTCCTTTTTTTGTCTTTGGAATCATCATTTGAAGACAAGTGTTTTCTTTTAGTAGACTTTGCTCTAAACATAACAAGGCGAATTAGATGTAAACTAAATTAACAAAGTATTAAAGGAAGAACACCAGTTTAAAACCAAAATAAAATTGAAGCAACATATATTTAGGTACAAAAACTTAAAGAGTTTAATTGCAAACTTAATGCAGAGAGATTTAAATATTAGCAAATACTGTTTGCCTGAAATTTTTTTTTAAAAAATGGAATAATTTGAAATGGGTGGTTTTTGCATCAGATACATTTCGAATTAAGCATATGTTCAGTACCTGGATCTATCTTCCTTGGAATCCCTTGTACTTGTGTGAGCCAAATCAGAATTCTTCTTTTTTTTATCTTTGGAATCATCATTTGTAGATGAGCGTTTTCTTTTAGGTGACTTTTTTCTAAACATAACAAGGCAAATTAGATGTAAACTAAATTAACAAAGTATTAAAGGAAGAACACCAGTTTAAAACCAAAATAAAATTGAAGAAACATATATTTAGGTACAAAAACTTAAAGAGTTTAATTGCAAACTTAATGCAAAAAGATATTTAAATATTAGCAAATATTGTTTGCTTGAAAAAAAAATGGAATAATTTGAAATGGGTGGTTTTTACATCAGATACATTTCGAATAAAGCATATTTTCATATCCAGTACCTAGAATACATTTAGGTTTATCGTCATACAATATTAGAGACAGTTCAAGAAAGGTGAAAAAAAAAATTAAAAGGAAAGTTGAAACTTTTATTTTTTTGTACTCTGGGGTTGATTGGTGCACTCATCGACATATACTTGTGCACAATAACGGCTAATCAAGCCAGGACCTACAGCTTAACGTGGATTCTGAACCACAACGAACATCCATGTCTAACCCGGGATTCAAACCCAGCACCTTTGGCATGTGAAGCCAGAACACTAACTAGACCTGAAAATTGAAATTTTCAAATAGTAGCCAGTAGACACTTTTAGTTTAGTAGCCACTTCAGCGCTGATTTTTTTTTTTTTTTGACCAGTGGTGCAGCCAGGGAAGGGGAGATTGGGGTTTTACCTTTTACCAGAATGTATGCAGCAGAGCATTCAGACTTTTTTTTTAGAGGAGGATGTTTTGATTCTTTATTTGATTTGCATTAAATATATAAATCAAAAACACATATGTAATTTAATTGTGTTTAATAAAATATCAATGAAAGTAAAAATAAAAATCAAGTACAGTATATAAGCTTTTTCACTTATGGATGCCTATAGATTTGTAGCATATCTGTAACATAGCACTGTAAAGTGTTTAATCTAATCTCATAAGATTAACCCCTTGTCTGTGGAATATATTTGAGAAAAACGTTCGAAAAATGGAGACAAAAAATTTGAGTAGGATGAGATTTAACAGCCCAAGGGCAACACAGGGGCCATACTGCTAAACTGAGTTCAAGCTTCACGGAATCGAAGCACCGATTTTTCTTTTGCCCAAACTCGGGTCGGGCATTTCGAAATTGGCGCATTTGTGTTGCCCGAATTGGGTTCGGGTGTCACAGGCAAGGGGTTAAAAATTCCGTCTATAATTTAATTAGTCTACAATAGAAATTGCAGTGGAACATAATTGAGGACAAGGGCTTGAAATAAAATCTTAAAATTTATTTAACACATAATCAAAACTCCTAACTCCAAGGCAGTCAAACATCCTCTGCTGTCTTTCACAAGAAACTTTTCTTCACTAACCAACATATTTGCATAATGGAACTCTGATTCATCCTCCATTAACCATGGTTCATTTCATCATGAAAATAATTGTTTAAAAAACTAAAAAACACGCTTCAATGGAAAAGTGAACTAAAAAGTAGAAAATAATTTTAAATAAGTTTGAAATAAGAATCGAGTGATTAACAAGATATATTTATTTTATCGTAAAAAAGTGTGGGGTGCTTTTTAAGATAATTTCATAATGGCTCTACTTTTACCAATATCAGTCATTAAATATTTACCACAATTGACATCAAGCACCCCACGCTTTTTTACGATAAAATAGTTTTTGTTAATCACTCTATTCTTATTTCAAACTTATTTAAAATTATTTTCTACTTTTTAGTTCACTTTTGTATTAACCTTCTGAGGGTCACGGGCGTATATATCAGTCATTTGATCCCCAGTTTTTCCAGCAATACACAACCTTTTTAAATTTATAAATAAAATGTAAAATAAAATAATTTTTAAATCTTTTTATTAGGATGATAGTTTAAAACCTACTTAAAACAAAATAAATAAAAAATATTTTTAAAAAATTATATATTTGTATCAGAAATATAATTTAAAAATTATTGCAGGGAAAACAACTGTATAATTTCGCCCATTCCCTTGACGCTCAGAGGGTTTAAGCGAGTTTTTTAATTTTTTAAACTATTAATTATTTTTCTTGTAAACTGTAATTTTTTTTCATAGTTAAGTGTGCAAAACTCTCCAGTTGTTCCTGCCAATAGTCACATGCTTGTCTCAAATTTAAGTCATGTGTATGCCTTAGTACACGCCGTATTACTCGGCACAAAACACTACAGTGTCTCTGAATATGAAAAATCGCTAATCCTGAAGATCCTGGTAAGGATAATGCGACTAAAAAAACACGCTTTCAATTATAGAGGGATTTTTTAGTTTTTTTAAACAATTATTCAGTTGTGAAACGTGAATGAAACTTCCTATTAGTTGATCCAGCCAGTAGTCATATGCTTGTCTCAGTGATTAACTCATGCATGTCTCAGTACATGTCATATTAAGGTGAAACCGCGAATAGCTCATTAATTCGGTTATGGCCTATAGATCGTGTCCACATTTACATGGAAAACTGTGGTATTTCTAGAGCTAATCCTTGCAATCCAGAGTTCCGACCAGATGAAAGAAACGTTCTAATATTACATCAAAACCAATTGGTGGCTCGTCTATCATTATTACAGGATAAATCTGAATAACTTTTTGCTAATAGTATAAGCGTAGTGCACACGACAGATCTTTCAAATGTCTGCCTTATCAACTGTCAATGGTAAGTTCTGTGATTACTGGGGTTGTAACGGGACACCAGGGTTCGATTCCAGAGAAGGTTGGTTGGAGTTTAACAGCGCAAGGGCAACACAAGCTAATCTTTGTGATAATGTGACAAACTTATTGAATTATTGTATTTTCATCGATCCTTGATAACTGTGCAAAATTTCAAATTAATCCTACATTTTGAAGTGGTCAAAAATTGGGTTAAAAAATTCCGTTGCATAGATACATACAAAGTTAATAAAAGCATGTTAAAATATAAGTTAACCAATCAAATCCAGGAAAATAAATAACCCAACACAAAATATTATTTAACAAACCTTTCATGAATGAAAATTAAATCTCAACCTTAGGTTCAGCTGGCACAAAAGGTAAACAATAGTTTAAAAAGTGGGATGAATCACAGGTTGGGTTGATTGGATTTTATTGTCGCAAGGACAATGCCTTCACAGGTTGGGAAAAACGTGAAGACAAATAATAAATGAAAGAAACTGTATAACTAACAGGGTTAATAAAAATGAAAAAATCTGAAGGAATCGATTTGAAATATTAAGAAATTTAGGGTTCTAATATATTCTGTCGACAAAAAACGCAAGACAAGAAGAAAAATAATCATGCTTGTAAGGGATGCAGTCAGATAAAACTTTGAGATTTTTTTTTAACCATAAGGCTACTGGTGGCCGCGCTTTTAAGTTTACAGGACAATTAAAAATACAACAGAAATAATACGCAAATAAAATAAGAATAACCATCTACAAGAACTATTTAAGTAGTAAAATATTAACAAAAAGGAGAATTTTGATTATTTAATTTAAATATAATAATTTTAAAATTAAATTTGATCATACCTGAAGTCTTTTTGTCTACTTTATTAACTTTAACTAATAACTCAAATAAGTGGAACTTTTAGTCATTGAATTCTTTGTAAAAAAAAATTCTAAATATAATAATAATAATAAAAAAATTGCTGAAATATAAATCAAATAGTTTCACAAACAAATGGCATGGGTCGGTCTAAGATTATTTTAACAGAACACTATTTCCATAAACTTTAATCAAGTATATAAAAAATAACTTAATGACAAATTTAATATTTTCTTTCAAACAAAATCAAATGGAGAATATAACACTAGAAAAACTTTCCTATATAAAATTCAGCAAAATATGCAAATATATATCAAGTATAAATTTAAAAATTGCTTTTCTTGAAACATACACTTTTATGAAGTGCTCTTTTTTTTCAGAAATAAAATTTCTTAAAGGGCCATTTTTAAAAAGATAAAACTTTGTGAACAGGGGTCTCACTCAAATCACAGAATGAAAATCAATGACTTTGAAGGACCTAATTAACGTTTTTAAGGACCTTTGAAAATTTGTTTTCGGGCTTCATGTCTACATATAAATTTTTAATAAAGTATATTTTACCAAAAAAGTTACAAGTTAGTGCATGCGTAATACAAATATGTCAGAGATTTCCGATATGGTGTGGATAAGTGGCCGTCACGTGGGGATAGCAAGTCTAAATTGTATTTTTATAAATTTTGCAGTTTCGGTGCACAACATCCACAAAATTTAAGGAGTTTTAAGGACCTCTAAGCATTTCCAATGACTTTTAAGCACCTCTAAGCATTTTCAAGGCCTTGAAAACAAGTTCAAAAATATTAAGCACTTTTAATGACTTTCAATGACCGTGGGAACCCTGGTGAAGGATCAGTAATAGGACACAAATTTCTTTTTACACAGATCCCTGAACAGTTACAGGGTTCCCACTCAAATCACAGAATGAAAATCAATGACTTTTCAATGACTCTTAAGGGCCAAATTAATGTTTTTAATGACGTTTGAAAATTTGTTTTTAGGCATCATAACTAAATACATATTTTTTATCAAGTATATTCTACCAAAACATTACAAGTCGGCACATGCGTAATATAAGTATGTCAGAAAATTCTGATACAGTGCAGATGACTAGCGGTCACGCGGGGATAGCAAGTTCGAGTTGTACTTTTATAAATTTTGCAGTTGGACAACATACTAAAATATTAAGCACTTTTAAGGACCACTAAGCATTTTCAAGGACTTTTAAGCATTTTCAAGGACTTTTAAGCATTTTCAAGTACTTTCAAGGCCTTGAAAACAGGTTAAAAAATATTAAGCACTTTTAATGACTTTCAATGACCGTGGGAACCCTGAGTTAGATCATTTGTATACTTGAAAAATTAAAAGTGAAACCTGTGTATCCTTTGACAATATATGCATTTCTTCTCTTTTTCTTCCACATATTTAGCTTCTTTCCATATTACGGTCGTATGGATCGTTCCTGGATTTCTAACAGCACATATTTCCATTCTCCTGGGGCGCTTTACGGGAGGCTGCCTGCATCAAAGAAAAATGAGAACATTGTTGGAAATCATAATATAATCAAAGAAGCACAAAATAAGAATCGTATGAATAAAAGGAAATCTGCAGTAAGTCGGAAATTATCTATAATAATAAAACAAGCTGTGTGTCTGTCAGTGGCTCTATAGAAACCTACTTAAAATTGGAGTAGAGCTCTGAAATTTTCAGCATAAGTAGATTTGGCCTTCTAATTTTATGCATCATAAACAGAATGTTAAAATTTTAATTAGTTCTTTTTTAATTAATTTTTTTAATTAATTAATAAATATATCACAAAAGGATTACTAATAGGGCTACAGCTCTGAAATTTTCAACATTAGTAGTTTTGGCCTTTTAATTGGATTTTTAAAAAACAGAATTTTTTTATTATTATTATTTTTTAAATTAATTAACAAATATTTTACAAAATGATTTGTAATTGGGCTACATTTCTGAAATTTTCAACACAAGTAGTGTTAGCCTTCTAATTGGACTGACAAAAAGAATGTTAAAATTTTAATTTGTTTTTCAATTAAATTTTTTCACAAAAAACGACTTTGAATAGGCCTAGATTTCTGAAAGTTTCAACATAAGTAGTTTTAGCCTCTAATTTTGCTTTCCACAAACACGTGTTAAAATAATCTTAAAGGGGTATTATTGTATTAACGGAGAATTTTTTTTTCTTGACAAGGAAGAGGCTTCCAATATTAAGTCTTTAAGTAGCAATTAGATTTTAGTGAGTGAAGCGAGCTTATGCTTATGCAGCAATGAACCTTTCAGCGAGCCTATGCTTGCATACCAATGAACCTTTTAACGAGTGAATTAAGCCTGTGTTTATGTGTCCATGAACTTTCAGCGAAAGAAGCGAGCTCGATTTTGCGTAGCGATGAACTTTCCTGTGAGCGAAGCGCCAAAAACTGGGTTTTATACACGAATGACAGATTTCCGCAATGCGAGGGCTCACAGCTAGCTAAAATATTGCACATGTTAACATTTCGTAGCGTAACACGGGTATTTAGCTAGTAATTCATAAATTAACACTTAGTTTTAGATTGAATTTGAAACTTATAATGAGGAAAGTAAGGATTTATGTGTGGGTATCGCTAGGATTAATTTGCAGAGATGTGCAGATTACATACAGGATACAGGGAGAAAAAAATTGGTATAAGTTTGTGTTCACACTTTGATTCATCAAAAATTTATAATTGGCATTTTTTTCCTACTCAAAATTTTAAAAACAGTATTATTCTAAATGTTTCTATGAACTTAACCACTTTAAATTTTTAATTTGATGAATTTATGACGTCAACTCTACATCATGCTGTATTGACACACACACTTTATATTTAAATAAGGTTAGCAAGTGAGTTTTCTAAAAAATTTAAGTATGAATTTTAGGAATAATTCCAAAAATTTTGGGAACATTTTAGGGATAAAAAGGGAAAATTGGGTAATTTTCAAGATTTTTCATTTTCTTAGGAATTATGGAAAAATTTAAGTACAATTTCAGGAACTTAAGGGGACACAAAAATTTAAGGACTATTAGGAATTTTATGGTGAATACGACTTCTGCAAGTTTACAAATATTAAGCATTTTTATTGACCATGGGAACCCTGTGATTGAATAACAGTAAGAAGGTTAATTTATCCACAAACAAACAGAATCGAAATTAACCATAAAGGAACCTTTTTTTTAAAAAATAGGATTTTTGAAAACTTACTCTTTTTCATTCATTTTCTCCTTTTTTTTTTCAATTTGCAGCTTCAAATATTGTAGTACATTCTATAGTGTGGGAAGAAAATATTGAATTACTGAAGAGATTACATAATATTAGGCGTATACATAAGTTTTAAAGATTTTGGAAAATATATAGTATAGAAAACTTGACGATCGGAAAAATTGCCAAAATCAAAAACACACAAACGAAAGTAAAATATATATATAATAAAATATATAAAATAAAATTAAGTTGAAATATAAATAATAATATAACTAAATAAATGATATTGAATCAAATAAACAGTTAAAAAAAATTACATAAATTTAATTCATTTAGAGGAAGACCTAGTAAGGATCATTCCCTATACTCGCTTTGTTACAATCTTCTAGCCCAGTGCATTTAGAAACTACTTTCTATAACCACCTTGACATTTGGTGAGTAGGGATAAAAAATATCACTTGAAATTACATAAAATGTTTTAATTTAATGTCTATCTATTATAAATGAAAATTAAATAGGAAATAACAAAACCAGATGGAGCCACTACACAAATATTGACGTAAGGATTTCAAACATAAAATATTGGGTACTCTTTCCGTTTTCCGGGCGCAAGCGATAAATCGCCAAATAATGTAGAATTTCGCCAAATTTCTTCTTTAACCATAAGAGAAAAGTTCGTTTGGGACGAACATTCGAACAAATTCTCAAGGACATCACCGTATTCTGGAAAAACCAATTATTATAAGCATTCTTTTTGGATAAAACTGTTTTGTTTACAATTTATTAATATCTGTTTATAGATTAACTTGTTTTGCTTACTAATACTATTAAATAATATTTTTATATTTGTTTATAATTGAACGCTTTCGATTTTTATTCTGTCATATGTCGTTAAAACATTTTCAAAATCATATTAAAAAAAATATATATATCATAATAATAGGCTAATAAATCATTAATAATCACTTATTTAAAATTCTGTTAAAAAAAAAAAAATTCAGCAGTGAGTTTATTTGAGGTACGCTCGTACAAAAATCTTTAAACTAAAATTAAGTTTTTTTGCTTTATATTGCTTAGAAATGTTTATTAAATGCATTAAATATCATATCTTATAAAATAATACAAAAAAAAAAAAAAAAAAAATAATAATTTTTACGCAGTTATTTGTTGAAAGTATGAAAATTTACAATTTTTTAAAGTAATAATTAAAAAAATAAATTACACATATTTAAATAACTTTTTTGCTTTAATATGTACTTTATCCCGTTCTTAATCACTATGAAACAATATTACAATAAATTTATGTTACCATATAATGTATCCACAGCATTTTTAGATTTGCTAAACATACGACATTGTTATTTGTCGTTGAAGCTGACATGTTAAAAGCCACTTAAAGCTGTGCTACAATTTTAGAAGCCAAACCTTTTCTGCTTGAGATTCAAACACGAACATTTTCGCAAATGAAATCATCAAACTTATTCAAAAAAATAAATATTTACTTTAAATTACACGCGGAAAAGATATCTGCAGTTACAGTTAAAATGTATTTCCTCCATAAATGTATAAAAACATTAAAAAATAATTAAAAATTATAATAACTAAACGTTAAATTGAAATCGAAACTAGAAAATGGAAATCGAATTATTATTTTAATTATAATCGAATAATTATATCGATATAATTTTAATTATCAAAAACATATCTATCAGCAAAATATTCCGCAAACTACGTTTCGAAATTTATTTATTAAAATTGAATGTGAGTTTATGCATTCACGTCCAAATATCTTTTATTTATTCTGATTAAAAGAATTTATTTTATTACTTATTAGGGTCATATTCTACAGAAAAACAAGAATTTGTGTAATTGTCATTTATTACAAACAGTAATCAAATAAAAAATACCTTTTTAGGTATAAACAATAATATATAATGAATTTATTCGGATAATTTTAAAGGATATATATATATATATATATATATATATATATATATATATATATATATATATATATATATATTAATTGCAATTTCAAATTGGAATAAAATATTTTGATTACCACTCAAATTTTACTCCTAAACAGTGAAATATTACATCCGTGGAACGTCACAATTCACTATTTTGACTTTTACCAGGGTAATCTATAATAATAAAACAAGTTGTGTGTCTATCTGCATGTCTGTCTATCTGTCTGTCTGTGGATCTATAGAAACCTACTTAAAATTGGAGAACAGCTCTGAAATTTTCAACACAACAAGTTTTGGCCTTCTAAGTTTATGCATGTCAAACAGAATGTTAAAATTTTAATTATTTCTTTTTTAATTAATATTTTAATTATTTTTTTTTTTTTTACAAAGTAACTTCAAATCGAGATACAGCTCTGAAATTTTCAACATAAGTAGTTTTAATCTACTAATTGGACTTTTGAAAAACAGAATGTTAAAATTTTAATTAATAATTTTTTAATTAATTTTCTTAATAAATTAACAATTATTTTTACAAAATGACTTCTAATAGGGCTAAAGCTCTGAAATTTTCAACATAAATAGTTTTAGCCTACTAATTGGACTTCTGAAAAACAGAATGTTAAAATTTTAATTAATTATTTTTTAAATAATTTTCTTAATAAATTAACAATTCTTTTTACAAAACGATTTCTAATAGGGCTACAGCTCTGAAATTTTCAACATAAGTAGGTTTAGCTTTCTAATTGGACTTTTAAAAAACAGAATTTCAAATTCTTATTTAGTTCCTTTTAATTAATTACAAAATCGAAGTAAATATAAAGGATTTAAAAAAAGAGCAAAAATTAACGTTTCGATATGTGAGAAAGAATTAACACTATCTGTATAATCCTCTAAACTGGATGTCTATTAGAATTCGAATATTAGAGTAAACTTCTGTGGTTGGTTAAATATTTCTGGCTCAAGGGCAGCACATCGATCAAACAAATTGGTGAACATGTCTCTAAATTTTATAAACATAGTGTATAGAAAAAAATGTATAATATTAAAAGTCGAAGAAATATTCTATATGGGGTGGAAGCGTTCCACAAAAAAATGATTCGCGGTCTGTCAGACTGCATACAGCCATTAACGGCAAGTCGAAATTTTAGCCTTTATTTTTTTTGTTAATAAATTGCGATTGTGGTTCTAATTAGTGTTTTTTAAAAATCATAAAAATAATTTTCCGAAAAAATCTGGAAAATTCAAAATATACCCAATATGATCTATATAAAAAAGCTAATATTTAAAAACAATGTCATTTCAAAGTCGTCTTTAACGGGTTAAGGTTAATTCGAATTTCTTGTTCGAACCACATTGTGGAATTTGGAATGTTTCTTTTTTCAATTTTGAGAGCTCTATATTTTTGCTACTTTCATGTTCGAATTTTCATTCAAGGCTCTTATTTACCCGCTGATTGCGTGCATGTAAAAAAGAACATTATTCCAACAAAGCTTAAGTTAGCAAGACTGA
Organism: Linyphia triangularis; assembly: GCA_963978545.1. Taxonomy (NCBI): domain Eukaryota; kingdom Metazoa; phylum Arthropoda; class Arachnida; order Araneae; family Linyphiidae; genus Linyphia; species Linyphia triangularis. The sequence goes on from OZ021731.1 coordinate 80,406,438, forward strand.
CTTTCACTTACAAGCCATGAAAAACTTTTATAAAAACAGGTACATTTTAATATATACAGCACCCTGAGATAAAAAAAAAAAAAGATGCTTCATTTCATCTCAAATGAATTTATTGCTACGATGACCCTTCGCAATTAAGACTTACAGTCTGCATATAATTTATTATACCTACTTTTCAACCAACAAAGAGAGAAATAAAATAGGAATGATAAAAAATATCAGGATTATTTTTATTTTATGTTTTAGGTCGAAGTTTCTAAAGGACAAAAACTCAACAAACAAAATTAAACTTTCTAAGTGCCTTCAAGGATCGTAAGGTATACGTATAGGTTTCAGCATTTTTTTTTTTTTTTTAATTTTCAATTTAAAAACTAAACCTTTGCACTTTGAAAAGTACATTATTTGCTAAACTGTTTCCAATATATTTTTTTTTTTTTAATTTCTTCAATTTTAATAATTAATTAACATTTAATCAACTAATTATTCTAATTTCGAACGGTAATGACAAAAATTCTAATTAACACACAGATACAATTTTGGTGTTCAATAATGCGGAATACCCTGCTCTATGTTATGACCCTATTAACAGAATTTTACAGTGTGTATATTTTGAGATATCTTGCTTTAACTGAATCTGTTAGAAAAATCCAAGTTTTTTTTTATCTACCAAGAATCTTATCTTTAAAATTCAATTAAAATAATATTTATTTACAAATCACTTGGTATTTAGGGTCAAAATATTCAACAATGTATGCAGATTATATAGCAAAAAAACAAATTTCAAAAAATATTATTTAAACAGGAGTTATTACTGTTTGAATGAAATGCAAAATAGAAAAAACTACAACCTGAGAATAACTTTTAAAAAAGTATATTTTATATAAAAAACTGTTATTATTATACTAATTATTATATATTTCCTTTTTAGTATGCTCCTCCATCATAGGGTATCCTTCTTTTGTGTTGTTTTTAATTTGCTTTTGTTTTTTACGGCTTTACAAATCTTCCCCGATTTTTGCGAGTTTTGAAATTTGAAGCCTATACGTATACCTTAACATTATGGTTGGTTAGTAAAATTTTAATGGTGCCTACTCATGGGCCATTAACACATTAACGACTGTTAGTAGGCAAATTTGCAAATCGACATTTTAGATTTTTTTTTTCTTTGCTAATAAATAGCGATTGCACTAAGTGTTTTTTAAACATCATAATAATAATTTTCCAAAAAAAAAAAAAAAAAAAAAAAAATTAAAAATTGGAAAAATTCAAAATATACTTTAAACTATCTAAATAAACAAAGTATAGGAGAACAAGTCATTGTTTTTACCTATTTCAAATTCGTTTTTAATGGGTTAACAATACATTACTTACATTACAAGGAATATGGGATAACCAATTCCATCCATTATCAGAGTGCACACAAAATTCAGGGGAAAAAGTACCCGGATAAATTTCTATAAAATTCCCCTGTTTTTATGGCAAACTTTATTTCAAATTTCCATAACTTTTTCAAATATGTAGATACCCTGATCACATAGAACATGTATGCTAAAGAGAAAAGTATTCCAATTAAAAAAAAAAAAAATAGTTTGGGCCGGATGGATAATTTAAATTACTCCGTAACAATTTTCTCGTTCTATTCCATAACAATATTCCAATTAAAAAAAAATAGTTTGGGCGGTAATGCATAGTTGAAATTACTCCGTAACAATTTTCTCGTTCTATTCCATAACAATATTCTAATTTTAAAAAAAAAAAATAGTTTGGGCTGTAATGCCTAGTTGAAATTACTCCGTAACTATTTTCTCGCTCTATTCCATAACAATATTCCAATTAAAAAAAATAGTTTGGGCGGTAATGCATAGTTGAAATTACTCCGTAACAATTTTCTCGTTCTATTCCATAACAATATTCCAATTAAAAAAAAATAGTTTGGGCGGTAATGCATAGTTGAAATTACTCCGTAACAATTTTCTCGTTCTATTCCATAACAATATTCTAATTTAAAAAAAAAAAAATAGTTTGGGCTGTAATGCCTAGTTGAAATTACTCCGTAACTATTTTCTCGCTCTATTCCATAACAATATTCCAATTAAAAAAAATAGTTTGGGCGGTAATGCATAGTTGAAATTACTCCGTAACAATTTTCTCGTTCTATTCCATAACAATATTCCAATTAAAAAAAAATAGTTTGGGCGGTAATGCATAGTTGAAATTACTCCGTAACTATTTTCTCGATCTATTCCATAACAATATTCCAATTAAAAAAATGCATAGTTGAAATTACTCCTTAACAATTTTCTCGTTCTATTCCATAACAATATTCAAATTTAAAATAAAATAAAAAATAGTTTGGGCGGTAATGCATAGTTTAAATTACTCCGTAACAATTTTCTCATTCTATTCCATAACACTTATCGGGGTAAATGGCGCGAAAACACGAATGAACAGAGAAACATACCTTCAAAACCATGACAGAAAATTCCACTGGTTTTCATGACATTTAAAAAAAAAATTCCCACACATTTCCTAATTTTTTTCACAATCACAAAAGTTCTCAGACATTTTCCTGAATTTCCAGGTTCTATGGTCACTCTGATAATGGAATATATGCGATAGCCACAAAAAGGGTGGCCACAAAATTCAGGAAAAAAAGTTCCCTGATTTCCCTGACAGATTTCTACAAAATTCCCTGATTTCAGGGCAAATTTTTTTTTCAAATTCCTCCAATTTTTCACGGTTTTCCAGATGTGTATAGACACCCTCATCAAATAGAACATGTATGATAAAGAGATAACATTCCAATTTTTTTTAAAAATAGTTTTGGCGGCAATGAAAAATTAAAATTATTTGGCAACACTAAACTTAAAACGATTCCCACCCACAAATCTCCGGGAAAATGGCGCCAAAACACAGATGAAAGGGAAAACATGCCTAAAAATTTCCCTGATTTTCGTTATATTTTAAAAAGTTTCCAGACATTTCCCGGATTTTTTCCAGAATCAGAAAGCTCCCTGACTTCCAGGTTCTGGGGCCACTATGAATTTAGTTTAATTAAAAAATAATAGAATTAAGTAAATAACTTAGGCCTGCCACAAACACAGAATTCGAAAAAAAGGCAACACAAAAAATAATAAAACTAGCATATGAACTTACCCGGCGTTGTCAGAAGGTCACATAATTAAATCAGGAGAACATTTTCAGGTCAGAATATCATAATTCTATAATTCCATAATTCTATAGTCAGAATCACATAATTCTATAATTCCATAATTCTATAGTCAGAATCACATAATTCTATAATTCCATAATTCTATAGTCAGAATCACATAATTCTATAATTCCATAATTCTATAGTCAGAATCACATAATTCTATAATTCCATAATTCTATAGTCAGAATCACATAATTCTATACACATTTCACATAATTAAAAAATTTAAATTATTTTACACAATAGAAGATATACTTTCACGAAGAACGCAAAAAAAAAAAAAAAAATCGATTAACGACAGAAATTAAATCAGAAGAAGATTTTCAAGTCAGAAATCACGTAATTCTATACAAATTTTTCATAATTAAAAATTTTCGATTATTTTACACAACAGAAGACATGTTTCACGAAGAACGCACAAAAAATCGATAAACACAATTGAAGACAATTAAACTCTGAACTCCAAAGAAAAGTTTTCCTCCCCGTGCTTGTAGAAGGGGGCGGGGCTTATTTATGATGTCACACAAATACATCTCCCGGATTTGGCAAATGTTTGCCCATTTGGCAACTTTTGAGAAAGTGTTGGCGATAGAAATTAAGTTTTGTCGGTTGATGAAGACGAATAAAAAAAAAAACTTCATGCGATTTTTTTTCATGTTCTTCGACTCATTTTCTGCTTTAGTTATTTTCGAGACTTTTGGATGGTTATTATTATTATTATTTTTTTTTTTTTTTGAAACTTGTATTTTAAAAAAATAATAGTACGTGATTGTGGATTTGTTTTTCGTCATTTAATTCACAGAAATTTTCTGGAATAAATTTGGTGAGCATTTAAAGAAAGAATAAATAATAGATTTTGCCTGATAAAAACTGAAATTATTGTCTCCGAGAAAAATTCACAACGCTACTTTTTGAAGGATAGTCATTTTTGAATGTTTGATAAAAGTGAAATAGATAAAACTGATTTTTTTTTAACAAACACACATTTTAATTTATCTAAATCTTTAATTCATAAATGAAGAACAAATTAAGAAAGATATATATATTATCTTTTTCAGAGAACTCTATTTATTAATTAATCGTTTACGATATTAATTCAACCTTCTAGCTTTTTTTGAAATTTTATTTAGAATTAAGAAATTAACGTAAGTTTTTTTTCGGGAGATGCAACAGCCGTATCAGCCGTAAATTTAGCCTATTAATTGGACTTTTGAAAACAGAATATTAAATTATTTTTTTTAGTTCTTTTTTAATTTTTTTTTTTTTATTAATTAATAAATATTTTACAAAACGATTTCTAATAGAGCTACAGCTCTAAAATTTTTAACATAAGTAGTTTTGACCTTCAAATTGGACTTTTGAAAAACAGAATTTGAAATTTTATTTGTTTTTTAATTAATTAATTAACAAATATTTTACAAAATGATTTCTAATTGGGCTACAGTTCTGAAATTTTCAACACAAATAGTTTTGGCCTTCTAATTGGATTTTCGACAAAAAGAAGGTTAAAATTTTAATTTATTTTTTAATTAATTTTTAATTAATATTTTCACAAAAAGCGACTTCTAATAGGCCTAGAGCTCTGAAAGTTTCAACATAAGTAGTTTTGACCTTTTAATTTTGCTTTTTACAAACATCACGTGTTAAAATATTCTTAAAGGGGTGTTATACTATAGTCATTAACAGGGATTTTTTTTTTTTATTGTTTCTCGACAAGGGAGATGCTTCTAATATTAAGGCTTTACGTAACTATTAGTTTTTAGTGTGTGAAGCGACCTTACGTTTAAGCAGCAATTTACCTTTCATCGAGCAAAGCGAGCTCATGTTTGCATTGCAATGAACCTTTCAATGAGTTAAGTAATCCTGTGCTTATGTGTCAAAGAATTTTTCAGCGAGCGAAGCGAGCTCGATTTTGCGTTGTGATGAACCTTCCTGCTAGCAAAGCGCCAAAAATAGAGGCCTATACACCCATGACAGATTTCACGGCTGGTTAAAATATTGCACAAGGTAAAATTTCGTGGCGAAGCACGGGTATACAGCTAGTTTTTATAAATGAATGTTGAAACGTTATTTGCCGCATATTTTGCGGCTAGAGATGTTAATATATAAAAATGAGATGCACAAGCTGACAACAAGAATCGGCGCTATTTTAATGAATATAAAAATTGGCAATGGAAAACAATTATCACTTACAATTATCAAAATGTGATGTAATCAATTTTGTGTAATTTCATAAGCATACGTATATTGAATGATATGGGAGTAACTAATTTTGTATTGCTGAGGTAGATCATGAAAAAACTGGAGTCCAGAAATCTTGGGCTAATCCCCCCCCCCCCCCATCGAGTTTATCCAGGGAATATTCTCCCCCGAATATCAAAAACAGACGCCTAGGGTTCAAAGGGCGACCACTTTATTGTTGTTATAAAATTAAAAATCAAACGCGATGCTCCGTTTGAAGCAGGAATGAGGGCAACCCTAAAAAAAAAAAAAAAAGAACTATCCAAAAGAATCATCTGCGTTAGTTACAGAGGATAATATAGTTTTCAAAAACAGCCTCTCAAAAACAATTCTGCGCCATTTGAAAGTTTCCAAAACAATTCTGTCACCCGAACGGCTGAGTTCGTCTGCCATTTTTAATGGCAGCTGCAAAATCACTGTGTGCATGTGTTCTTTATCATCTCCAAATGAAGGGAAAATGTTGTTTTTTTCAGATGATAATTAAGTAAATAAAGTTTAATCATTCTCATTTGACTTTTTATTTTAGTTTAGTTAGGATGGGTTTGTTTCTGGATGTGTTTCAAACTTGCTAATTTTTTTTTTTTTTTTTTTTTTTTGCGTTTTCAATTATTTAAGAAATTTAACCAAAAAACTCTATCATGACTTTATACTGACGTGGATTAATGATATTTATCATTTTATAATTTAATCATTCATTTAGAAAAATAGAGAGTTTGGCGATATTTCTGGCGATAATTCTTATATGGGGAAAACGCAAAAATGGCGATAGACGTTTCGTTAATTCTTAAATTATCCTTTCTTGTAGGTGAAACAGAGGATAGAAGTAAAACAGTCGTTGATATGCAAGGGAAGGGATTTCTGTTTGGAAGACATTCATTTTTTTAACTTTATAAGCCCTTGTACCATTTTTAGGGGAATTTCGGAGGTTGGGATGTGTAGAACACCTTAAGAGGCATTAGCACAGCGATTTTTATCAAAATCGTCAGATGTTTTTTTTTAGTAATTATTGAAAAATATTATTTTTTTCAATGACAGCTACCTTATGTGCATGCGGAAATTTGACGAAAACCTAAATGGTAGGTTTGGTCCATGGCTATCACTAACCCATACACCAAATTCGAGAGTTACGTACACCACGGACAGAAGTTTTTTTTTCTAGGCCACTCTTTTGAAGTCAGGCTGTTTTAAAACGTGGAGAAATGAAAAAAAAAAAAAATCTTCTTTTAATTTTTAATTTAGTGAAAACCTCACAACTAAGATGTGAAGAAACGTTTAAGTCATCCGAAATTCATCTACGAAAAGAACGGACGCTCTATTTTAAGTTCCGTTCCATTCCGTATAGATACAGGCTTTTCTCTCTCTCTCTCCCCCCCCCCCCTATTTTTATTTTTTACCTAGAGCAATACTTTCATTACCTTATGCTTACCTATGGATAATTTTGAAAGTAAAAAAAGTTGGGTTTTTATATCCTTTGTTTTAACTTCGATTTTGAGTGCATGTTTGTCGATGGTAGTCTAATTAACGCCCTTGCCATTATCCAATCGGGCTGAAACTTGGCAGATAGATTCGATGTCGATGACAATGTATTCGATTAAATTTTGGTGGCTGTCACTGTCACTAAAAGTTCGCTTTTTACGGAATACTAATAAACCAACTTGCCGTCATCCAATCGCGCTAAAATTGTATTTAACCGACCATTGAAGAAACTCTTTCCTGTTGCCAAAATTGTTTTAATAAATAAATAACAAAATTGCTTTAATAAGAATAAATAAAAGATATTTGGATGTGATTGGCTAAATTTACGTTCATTTTTAAGAAATAAATTTTGAAACGTAGTTTGCCTCACATTTTAGTGGTAGAAATGTTTTTGATATTTAAAATTTTTCGGCAAACTTTTTTTCAAATTTCCTCCAGTTTTCCAGATGTGTAGACATCGTGATCAAATAGAACATGTATGCCAAAGAGATCATGGGTGCCCCCAGCAGGGTGCAAGGAGGTGCACCCCCCCCCCCTCCCCCCTGGCTCTTGAAAATTAATAATAATAAAAAATAAAAAATGAGGGAAAAGATGTAAATTCCAAGATAAAAAAAAAAAAAGCACATATGCCGTTTATACTTTTATGTTACAATGAGCATTTTTTCCCCCTATTAATTTGTGTCTTTTGTTTCTTTCCTATGTCGTTTTTTACAGTTGCTTGCGTGACGATTTTCTGGCGCTTGTTGTCTATATGATTATAAGAGGCTGAATCATTTCCTGTGTAGCTCTCAAAATTCTAGGAAAATGTTTTGTTTTTTAAGTCATCAGATGTACTATCTTGAAATCTATTTATAGAATTCAATTGAATGTATTCCAATACTGCCTTCGGGTTTCATTCTGAATTTTTTTCCACTATATCCGAAACTTGGAAGAAGTAAAAAAAATTTGACTCTTCTGTATTTTTGAAACTTTAAGTTCCTCTATTCTGAACAGTGTCTCTTGAATGCCGTGAGATCTTGTTGGATGATTAAAAACAATCGTTAAAAATACATATTTTTATGTTTTTACTATTTTGCATTTTTTCCTCTTTAACAGGGGTTGCGCTTTCAAAAATATATACCATGAATTTTAACTATTCTCAAATAGTATAATTTATAATGCATAATTATTAACCAACAATTCTAAAAAAAAAAATCACGATTTTTATAAAAATCGAGTCTTGCACCCCCTTGCATAAATTTTTGGGGGCGCCTATGAAAGAGATAATAAGCTGATTAAAAAAAATAGTCTCGGCATTAATAAAAAGTTTAAATTAGACCGTAACATGAAACTTCTAATGATTACCACTATATTCTCCTGGAAAATGGTACCAAAATATGGATAAACGGAGAAAACGTACTTTCAAAATAATAGAAAAACTCCCTGATTTTTTCCATCAGAATCAGAAAGCTCCCTGACATTTTCCTGATTTCTGTGGCCACTAGGTGCAAGTATTTGACAGGTTTGAGTTATTACGAAGCAGTCTATAATTCCTTAAGTTTGAGCTACTTTGTACCTAATGCACTGAATTGAGAATAAATCTACACAAACTCTCGCCTGCCAAATTGTTATACGTGGGCAAAATTGGTTCCTTAGTTCTACTGAGAATGAAAAAATAAGAATATAAATAATATATGAACTTATAAATAACATTATAAGGCAATTCCCACGTACGAGACATTTTTGCTATTTTTTTCTATTCGAAAACAAATTAGAATTCTAAAATTATGATGATTAGCAGTTATTATCTATATATATAATTCTCTTGCGTAACGTCCAAATTTGGCTGTATTTCTGTGAGCAGAATGGCAACGACTTCAATCACCCATCTTCTAAATGCACTTTATGCACGAATTTCCAGCCAATCACAATATATCTTTTGAAATTTGATTAATACATCTGGCAACAGCAACAACTTGGATTCGCTATATTTTGTTTTTCTTATTACAATCTACAGATATAAATTATTGCCTATTTAAAACGTATTGATTTAATAGTTATGATGATGCAAGAATAAATAGATCCAAGATGTGTACATTTCTTTTGGATTAGAATTCCGGATAAATCAGACTTTTCGGAAAAGTTATCTGCTGGAACATGTTCCGGAGGTCGCCGGGTTGCATTCAGCGCTAAATCGCCAATTTTAAAAAAATCGCTAAGAGGCGTTGTGCAGTAAATCTGAACCTATACTCATCTTTAATCAGTGCAAATTCAGCTATTACGAATTATAAACTATCAAAATAACGAATAAAAACACCCATTCAACTTCAAAATCTCATATGAAAATTTAAAAAAACACTTTTGGCCAAATATGGCTAATTTTCTCGCCAAATTTGATTTTCAAAAAATTCCAGTTGATTAAATGCTGGATAATTGGCATTTCACTGTTTTATTTTATTTTCTAAGTATCGCAAAAAAGATTAAGTGAACATATGATTGCTTCGTTAAGAAATTTCGATAAGCAACTTTAATTATTTTGGCGCTTCATACAAAACCAGCCCGTAAATTTTAATTGTTCAATGAAATAACCGATCTTTTTTAAATATATGTACAAAACTGTTTATTTTGGTTGTTTTCCAAGAACTTTCTACTACGTTGCCACACTGTCCCTGCTTAATGCGTCTCGACAGCAACAGAATAATGACGTGGCAAGTATTCTGACTCTTCATAAATAATAAAAGGTTCAGTTTCATGGCATTATGCAGCTGAAATAGCTTTTTGCTAGGGCATATTTTAATTGCCTCTCTTTAAGGCGAGCAAAGCGAGCCAAGGGGATTGCATAGCAATCCAGGGGGTTGGCGAGCGTCAGTGAGCAGGGGGCGGAGCCCCCTAGTTATCTATAATAATCAAACAAGCTGTGTGTCTGTCTGTCTATGGCTCTGTGGATCTATAGAAACCTACTTAAAATTGAAGTAGAGCTCTGAAATGTTCAGCATAAATAGTTTTGGCCTTCCAATTTTATGCATCGCAAACAGAATGTTAAAATTTTAATTAGTTCTTTTTTAATTAATTTTTTTTATTAATTAATAAATACGTTACAAAACGATATCTAATAGGGCTACAGATCTGAAATTTTCAACATAAGTAGTTTTGGCCTTTTAATTGAACTTTTAAAAAACAGAATTTAAAATTTTTATTTTGTTCTTTTTTAGTTAATTTTTTTAATTAATTAATTTATATATTACAAAACGATTTCAAATAGGGCTATAGCTTTGAAATTTTCAACATAAATAGTTGTGGCCTTCTAATTGGATTTTTGAAAAACAGAATTTTTTTTTTTTTAATTAATTAACAAATATTTTACAAAATGATTTGTAATTGGGCTACATTTCTGAAATGTTCAACACATGTAGTTTTGGCCTTCTAATTGGACTGACAAAAAGAATGTTAAAATTTTAATTTAGATTTCCGCAATGCGATGCCTCACAGCTAGCTAAAATATTGCACATGTTAAAATTTCGTAGCGAAGCACGGGTATTTAGCTAGTTTTTTTTTTTTATATAACTCTAGATGGTGTCAAAGTTATATTGAAAAATAGTTAGTTATGCAACTAGTGGTGAAAGTAGTACTTTTTCAAACAAGGTAAAATGTTTATTTGACGTTAGCACGAGTAAAATAATTTACTGATTTTAAAAAAGTATTTTCCCACGGTATTTTTTATAAATATTTTTAATACAGAATATATTACTATGTAATAAAAATATTACTACATGTAATATATATTATTTAGGGTTGCCACAAAGTTCAGGAATTTTTTTTTTCCTGATAATCACCTGATTTCCCTGACAGATTTCTAAGAAATTCACTGATTTTAGAGCAAACTTTTTTCAAATTTCCCGATTTTTTTTTAGGTTTTCCAGATGTCTAGACCCCCTGATTAAATAGAACATGTATGCTAAAGAGAAAATTTACAATTTTTTTTTTTTATAAATAGTTTCGCTGGTAATGAAAAGTTTTAATTATTCCGTAACATTAAACTTCTAATGGCTTACCACTACAAATCTCCATCTAAATACCAGGGCCAAAATATGGATGAACGTGCCTTAAACAATACAAAATTTCGCTGATTTTCATGAAATCTTAAAAAGTTCCTTGACATTTCCCTGATTTTTTTCCAGAATTTCCCGATTTTGTGGCCACTCTATTATTATATACATTACAATTTTTTTTAATACAGATATTTATTAATGTTAGCAATTCCAGTCAATGAATTTCTTTTAAGAATATGTCATTTCAATACCGAGACTATAATATTTGAGCACGAGGAGAGCAAAAATGTTACTTTCCACACTTCTCGCGAAAAAGTTCTACTTTTTGCCACGATTTTTGATACAAAATGATTAAAAAATGTTTAAGGTATAAGTATAGACTTTCAATTGCAAAAATCGGGGAAGATTTGTAAGGCCGTAAAAAAAAAAGAAAAAGAAAAACAACACAAAAGAAGGAAACCCTATGATGGAGGAGCATACTAAAAAGGAAATATATAATAATTAGTATAATAATAACAGTTTTTTATATAAAAAAATACTTTTTTTAAAAGTTATTCTCTGATTGTAGTTTTTTCTATTTTGCATTTCATTCAAACAGTAATAACTCCAGTTTAAATAATATATTTTTTAATTTGTTTTTTTGCTATATAATCTACATACATTGTTGAATGTTTTGACCCTAAATACTAAGTGATTTGTAAATAAATATTATTTTAATTGAATTTTAAAGATAAGATTCTTGGTAGATAAAAAAACTTGGATTTTTCTAATAGATTCAGTTAAAGCGAGATATCACAAAATATGCACACTGTTTAATTTTGTTAATAGGGTCAAAACATAGAGCAGGGTATTCCGCATTATTGAACACCAAAATTGTATCTGTGGGTGAATTAGAATTTTTGTCATTACCGTTCGAAATTAGCCTAATTAGTTGATTAAATGTTAATTATTAAAATTGAAGAAATTAAAAAAAAAAGATTGGCAACAGCTTAACAAATAATGTACTTTTCAAGGTGCAAAGGTCTAATTTTTAAATTGAAAATTAAAAAAAAAAAAAAAAAAATTGTAAATTAAATGTATAGCTTAATTTTTTGCGCCTTGTTATAAAAAGTATTTCACCTAATTTTGTCAACGTAATATTATGTAAAATAAAAACATAACTATTTAATTAATCTTAATTTGATAATTCTTATCTATTTACGAATAGGGGGGGAAAAAAAAAACACCTCAAAATGTCCCGTGCATCAGCCAAAGAATCGCCAATAAAAATAGTTGGAAATGGCAAACCTACCGAAAGAAGAATCATATGATTGCGATATCCAACCAGAGAATTGAAAACGATTTGCAACTATATGCATAATTTGCTTTACGAACATGTCAATCATGATTTTTCACTTACCATGCGATTTTTTGAATAGCAGATGCAAATTCAAACAATGTATATAACTAGCTGAATACCCGTGCTTCAATTTTACCATATTATTGCATTATTTGTATTATTTTTATTGCATTTTAGCTGTGCAGGTGAACAATCGAAAATAGTATCGAAAAAGGGCAATGTTTTAAGCAAAGCAATGCTGTCGATTCTTGAAATATAATAACCAACTATTGTAGATGTAGGCAAGGGGATTAATTAAACCTTCGCAGTTTGAATTGGATTTTTTTTTACTTTCCCACCCAGAAATCTATCGGCCGACCAAATGGTATGGTGGTTAGCGTGCTAGCCTCTAGACTGCGACGTTGCGGGTTCGAGTCCCGTGTTAGGCATGGGTGTTTGTAAATGTATGTTGGCTTCTCTAATGCGCATTACAGCCCTCGTGTTGCTGACGGCGTCAGATAATCTGAAAACAACCAACCAACCAACCAACCAGAAATCTATCGCGGGACCACAGTCCGATAAAAGCATATTAATTTTTCTAATCATAATCAAAATCATAGACTCAGTAATCGTCCAATATTATCATGAAATATAAACTTCATTCCTCCCCCCCCCCCCTTCAAATGTATGAATTGTTATTTCAATTCATGTTCCAAATGAACAATTTTTTAAAAATCCTTTATATTAACTTTTATTTTGTGTGATGTATGTGTGGCTAGCGGGCAAATTTGCGGAGGCCTAATTAACCCCCCCTTTCCGTCATCCCAATCGGGCTGAAACTTGGCAGATAGGTTCGATGTCGATGTGTTCTATCAAATTTTGGGGGGGGGGGGGTGTCACTGTTACTAAAAGGTCACCTTTACGGAATGCTAATAAACCAACTTGCTGTCATCCAATCGCGCTGAGATAGCACTTAACCGATAATTGAAGAAACCCTTTCCTGTTGCTAAATTATTTTTAATAAATAAATAATAAAATTGTTTTCATCAGAATAAGTAGAAGATATTTAAATGTGAGTGTATAAATTTCTATTCATTTTTAATGAATAAATTTTGAAAAGTAGTTTACCGGATATTTTGATTGTAGGAGATGTTTTTAATATTTAAAATTAGTTGCCAACATCAAACACACGCTGGCAACAGAAACGGCGCTGTGTTAGTGAATATACAATTTCTCAATACATATAAAGTATTTATATTAAAATTTTTGTTGCCAACCTGATAGCTGTGGAGTTAGCGCTCTGGCCTCGCATGCCAAAAGTTCCGGGTTCGAATCCTGGGTTAGGTATGGATGTTCGTTGTGGTTCGGAATCCACGTTAAGCTGTAGGTTCTGGTCTGCCAATCGCGCTGAAATACTCGTAGAATTTAACCGATCATCGAAGAAAATCTTTCCGAAATTGCCAAAATTGTTTTAATAAATAAACCAATTTTAATTAGAATAAATAAAAGATATTTGTGCATAACTTAACCCATTTTAAGGGATAAATATTGAAAAGTAGTTTACCGCATATTCTGCTGATAGAGATATTTTTAATATTTAAATTTAGATGCCAACACCAAGCAACACAATGCAAATTGGCAAAAGTCAACAATTGATTTATATTAAAAACTTGAAATATATGCCCATGAGAACATCCGCTGTAGGGCTCCGGATAGTCCAGGCGGTAGAGTATCCAGCTCGTAACCGGAGGGTTGTGGGTTCGTGTCTCCGTCCGCCAAATATCGGTGTGTACCTAATGGGGGCTGGTGCACATTAAATCTGTCGTGGCCTCAATGTCCTGTCGTTGGTGTGGTGGGGTCGGAGAGAGGGGAAGATTTCGATCTCGTATTCTTCTAGATGCTCAAAATTACGAGACGTATTTGGCTGTGTTAAGCACTTTATAAGTGGCAGAAATAGACAGTCGGTGGTTGCAAAACAAAACAAAACATCCGCTGCCCAATTTTTCGTTTATATTAAACTCAATATAAAAACGCGTTCCAAATATATTCAAGAAGAATATGTAACTATAAACAACACTTGTCATATATATAGATCACTATAGAAAAAGTAAATTTGGCGTTGAAGCCAGGTGAAATATAACTCTTTCATTGCAGCTGCAGCTGCAAATTAAAAAAACATCAAGTTGTGTCTCATTGCAATATGCGAGTAAAGTAAACACAATTCTATCAAAGCAGCAGTTTATATACAGGAAACGTTGTCTTTCGATAGTTTTCCTGTTTTCAAATTAATATATGGACGACTGATGCTCGCGCTTTTATTTCTACTCTTAAACAAATCACAAAATAATGATGAATTTTCTTGTTATGTTTCAGTTTTCTTATGATTTTTGTTGGTGGTAGAAGTTATAACATCGCACAACTTTCAATTGCTCTATAATTTTGGTCATTGCATTAAAATTTGACCGTTTTTTTTTTTTTTTTAAATTTTTACTCATTTAGATAAAAATGGCCAGTTTGGCGATATTTTTGGAAATAATTTTTACGTGGGCAAGAAATATAATGATAATAAAAAACAAAACAAAAAAACCCGCCAAGATTGGGAAATTGGCGATGTTATTCAATAGACATTACATTATCCATTCTTGTGCGTGAAACTTGAAACAGAAAAAAAGTCAATCGTTGATGGGTGATGTTCCAAGGGCAGAAAGCTCTGTGTTGAAAGCACTCGTTTTTTAACTTTTTATTCTTTTAACGCATTTCTACGCGAATTTCGAAGGTGGGGACGATTAGAACACCTTAAGAGGCATTAGCATAGAGATTTTAATCAACATCGTTAGAGCCGCTTTTTTTTAGCAATTGCTGAAAAACATGATTTTTTCATGATTTCAACCTTATGCGCATGCGTTATTTTGACGAAAACCTTAATGGTAGGTCCTAGGGTCACCACTAACCCACACACAAAATTTGAACATCGTAGGTCAATTTGTTCGGGAGTTATGCTGACCACAGACAGGCCTTTTTTCTAGATCACTTTTTTGAAATCAGGATGTTCCAAAACGTGGAGAAAGGCAAAAATATCGAGAAATTTTTTTGACCGAATACTATACTTTCATTAACCTATGAATTTATTGAAAGTAAAAAAAGGTTATAACTTGGTTTCCAGGAATTTTAAAAGAAAAATAGTAAATGAATCAAAGAAAGAGATGAGTACTTTTAATTTTGGACAATAGATGGCTGAACTGGTGAAATAATTTTGTGAGATGGAAGGATTTTTCTAGAAGGAAATATTCCAAGCTTTGTTATGTCCAAAAGTAACGATCAAAAACAAAGGTGTATTTGAATATGAAATATATGAAATAAGCACTTTTAAACTCATTTAATTGCCTTTTAAAATAAATTTTGTGACGTTTCCAAGTGCTTTTGTGTCTTTTTGTACAATTTCTTTCTTGTGAATACACTTTCATTATTTGTTAAACCAGCAATGTCCAAATCGCGTAACGATCGAAACGCCGATACTCATCTTAATAAAGGTATTGTTACTTAAAGTCAAATGTCTTAAAACTTGAAATAATGTATTAATTATAATGTTACTTTTGTTAACCAATAGTTTTTTAACAAAAAAAAAAATTATATGTATGCCGTAAAATGTTAAAATTATGACGATAAACATGTCCAACTATGTGTACGATCGGAACAAAATGGTGCCATTTACAATCGTTATGGAATTTTGTACATAACAGTAAAATGGGGTGAATAGGAACAGCGGGGTGAATCGGAACGAAACTTGATGAAATTAAAAAGAAATAATTATTTTACACAAATAAAGCAGTTTTATTAATTATATATTTTTTTATTTGGCTAACATGTTTGGAATCTTGGAACATATGTTTTGTGGGAATTAAAAACTATCCCTTTTTTTAAAAAAAATTCTGAAACAGCGTGCACACAGTCCAATGAGTTTTAACCTCTCCAAAACTTATCCCGTAATTACTAACATGTTCCTGTTATAGACTTAACTAATATATTTTTAGATAAGTATAAACATCCACTACAGCATGCCATACTTAATTTAATTTGTTTTTAAAAACTTTTTATTTTACGAATGTTTATGTTTTGCCTCGTCTCGATTTTGTGATTTGCGGGGTGAATCGGAACACTTGAAACGTGATATTAAAAAGCTGTTTTTGGCAAGATTATGTTCCACACAAGATTCAACGACTGAAGAAGAGTCTAATTACTCCCTTTAAGACAGTAATCAAGATTGCTGGCTTGAATAAATGTCAAAAGAGGAGCTTAGTTTCCTCATAGCAGAAAACCCAATTGTTCCAATGTTTTTTTTTCTCTAAATGACATCGTTATCTTTAAGTTATATGGAAAAATATATGAAGGCTATGTGAGCAAAGTTTTACACCCACAAGATTATTGCTATATAATTGTGTTTTACAAAAAACGCCCATGAATGAAGAAATTTTCTGAAACAAATGAGAATGCTTTTCCCTTTTCTCAAGATATTTTAAGGAATTTGCTGTCATACGGCACGCAAACATAAAGTAGATTTTAAAATATTATTAATTTTAAAGACTATTTGGATGAATTAGGAGAAGAGTTGATACACTTTCAAACATATGATTTGTTTTGACAATAATTGACAAAAACAAATTTTATCCGCCATATTAAATGATTTTTTTTAAGAAAATTTTGTGTTCCTATTCACCACAATGCTATATTACTTGTTTTTGCCACCCTATAAACATTTAAATAAGATCAGACATAAATTATAACGAGTGTTCCGATTCACCCCTTTCTGAGGGGTGAATCGGAACAACATAAAAAAATTCAAAATAAATTAAAGTCCTAGTTTTGTCAAAATTTTTTGGGTTGATCCTCAAAGAAGAAGGTAAGACCCAAGTTTCAATGTCAAAAATATAAATATATTCGTTAACGATCTTATAACACCTGATTTTTACTTTGAAAGTTGAAAAGTTTACCCCATTTTACGGTATGTTATGTATGACTTAAATCTATGCTTAAAATCAGCCTGTCTATTTTTAAAAGGAAATCCAAAATGTTTTTATTGTTTTCATGCATTTTCTTTGCTCTAACAATATTTGCAAGTAATAAAAATTAACAGCGATGTCGAAACTGCTTAATGATCAAAACGCTGATAATCAAAGAAATTTAATTTTTTGATACCTCAAGAAGACATTAATTCAAATAGGTTTCACGATCGGACAACATTAAACTATGAAGATAGTCTGCTCAAATCGCCATCACCGCCTGTAATATCACGAAGAGACGTTTCTTTTGCTTAAGAAACAATTGAAATGTGCATTAAAAAATGACCGGTTCGTAAATTCGGTTCGTAAATTCAACAAAAATAGCATGCGAGTGGTTCTCAAATAAAAGTAAACTGTTTCTTTCATTTCTTAACATATTCAGAAAGAGATATGGTACATTGTGAATCTTAACTTATAAAGATGATAGCAAAAATTGTGATTGACATGCAATTTGTAGTGTATATATTAAATATGAACCTAATTAAAGATGATTTAAAATCTTAAAAATATTAGTACATATCAAGAAAAAAGTTATGTTATTATGTAAACTGAAACATTTTTCTATTTATCAGATAAATAAGTGGACTATCAATTTTATATAATCTTAATCTCTTTGCTAAAAGCCATTAATACATCTGTAAAATAATAAACAAAAACTTATTGAATCTTAGAAGAATCAAAACAATTACTTACAGGACGACTATTTCCAAAATTGTTTAACCTACCGGACAATATGTCCAAAATTATATAACCTACCGGACATTATGTCCAAAATTGTGTAACCTACCGGACAATATGTCCAAAATTGTGTAACCTACCGGACAATATGTCCAAAATTGTGTAAACTGCAGGAGAACAAAGTCCAATATCTGTAATCTACAGATCATTTGATCAAATACTTTAATTATTAATTTTTCGGAACACTTCCTGTCTTTTAATGTTTATATATTATATTCTAGCATGAAAAACTACTCACAGTGAAAAAAATTGGGGTTAAATTGGAATTTTTAAAAAAAAATATTTATAAAAGTTAACATTCATTGCTCCCACATTTTGATAATGTCCCTACTATACTAAACTTCAACTTAACTTGACATAACTTAGACGGTAGATCGTCACAGTGCTCATAGGTATTTCATCCATTTTGGCGGAGTGAAGACATAATTTTCGCCAAACCTTAGAGCCTTTTGTTCTCTATAGGGTTGTGGTTTGGCGAACATTATGCTTTCACGCCGCCAAAATGGATTAAATACCTATGAGCACTGTGACGATCTACCGTCTAAGTGATGTCTAGTTTAGTTGAAGTTAAGTTTTTTTTATAGCAGTTGTTTCCAAGGCAAAGTTACAGGTTTTTTTTTTATAGTTTCACTCTTTGGTAATACTCACTCGACCATCATTAGATTTAGTTGATTTGAGGTCTCCAAGGTCTCAAATTTTCGAAAAACACCAAAATAAATAAATTAAATGTAGAAAAATAAATAAATAAATAAATAAATAAATAAGGGTACTTACATGAGCGAAAATGAACTAATTTCTCAATTATGATTTGGATGAAACTTTCTCTCTTTGATGAGCTTTCGAATTTCAAACTTTAAATTAAAGTTCACATATTTGGATGAAACTTTCAACCTTTAAATTAAAATTAAATAAGAATTCAAAATAGTCCAAGCATTGTAACGGTATGTCACTACACAAAAGATCACAAAAAAAACAAAAACACGCACAATCTAGATGTCACACTTGAAAAGTTCACATATTTGGATGAAACTTTAAAACTTTAAATTAAAATTAAATGAGAATTCAAAATAGTCCAAGCATTGGATGTCACTACACAAAAGGTATGTCACTACACAAAAGATCATACAAAAAAACACGCAGCACAATCTAGATGTCACACTCTAAAAGTTCACATATTTGGATGAAACTTTCAACCTTTAAATTAAAATTAAATGAGAATTCAAAATAGTCCAAGCATTGTAACGATATGTCACTACACAAAAGATCATAAAAAAAAAAACACGCAACACAATCTAGATGTCACACTCGAAAAGTTCACATATTTGGATGAAACTTTAAAACTTTAAATTAAAATTAAACGAGAATTCAAAATAGTCCAAGCATTGTAACGATATGTCACTACACAAAAGATCATAAAAAAAAAAAAAAAAAAAAAAAAAAAAACACGCAACACAATCTAGATGTCACACTCGAAAAGTTCACATATTTGGATGAAACTTTAAAACTTTAAATTAAAATTAAACGAGAATTCAAAATAGTCCAAGCATTGTAACGATATGTCACTACACAGAAGATCACAAGAAAAACACACGCAACGCAATCTAGTTATCTAGATGTCACACTCGAAAAGTTCTTTCACTTCTTACACAGAAAATTCTCTGCACCTGCTCTTCAATTAATTCAGAAATGAATTCAATAATTTGGAACTGCTTCCAGAAAAAAGCAAGCTTCCATAGAGATAATGTAAAATAGTTGAGAGCATGACGTCATTGCAGGGTTTCATCATTGGCAAGCTAATTGCTCTTTTTTTGTTTCACTTGGCGATTAAATTTTATGGTTTCCCAGAAATCTTTTATCCAAAAAAAAAAAGAGAACAAATCTGCCAAGCTCGTATAAATTTCACTTGAAAAATTTACACATTCAACCAAATTTATGTTAATTTATATTTTTAGCTAAGATAATTGAATACTTTTTTGAGTAATATTTTAATATTATATTGAACCACTATAGCAAAAGTTCCTTCCTGTAATGAAATACGAATCCTAATATTAGATTTGGGTTTTTATTCAGCATATTCCAGTAATGGTGAACTCTTAGTAAGTTTTCGTAAGAAATATGAACATCAAGAGCTCTGACCAAGAAATCAGCAGCTCTAACCAAGAGTCTATGGTTTTACCCGAAGGGAGAAAAGACTTGGTGTAAGTATAACATTGCATAAGCTATCTGTAAACTGAGGGTTTTTCGGCATAAGAACTCTTAACCAAAGGCTGTTATTGTCACTATTAAGCCTATTTTTTAAAGATTTATTCCATGTGGTTCTATTTCGGAAATGCTTTGGCGGTCGAACACCGAATGCCAATGAATCCCTGAATTCCTTTATATGAAAATATAGTCGGCTACCGATAGCCTAGGCGGTAGAGTATCGAGCTCGTAACCGGAGGGTTCTGTCCTCGGTTCGCCAAATATCGGTGTGTACCTAATGGGGGCTGGTGCACGTTAAATCTGTCGTGGCCTCAATGTCCTCTCGTTGGTGTGGTGGGGTCGGAGAGAGGGGAAGATTTCGATCTCGTATTCTTCTAGATGCTCAAAATTACGAGACGTATTTGGCTGTGTTAAGCACTTTATAAGTGGCAGAAATAGACAGTCGGTGGTTTCAAAACAAAACAAAAACAAAATATAGTCTGAAATTTATTGGGTCGGGTATAACAGTAGCTAAATTGGCTGCATATTTAGCTACTTACATATATGATGATGGAGAGAAGTCAACATTAGCTATATTGAAAGCTGTAGACTTAAAATATACAGCAATACAGCCAAAAAAAATTAAAAAAATGCTGCGGTAAAAGAGTATCTGCAGGTAAAGGAAGGAATGTTTCATAGCGCAGGAGAATTTGATTAGGTAATTAATCTCATTTTATTTACTTTATGTAAAATTTCACCATTAACTTCATTTTGCTTAAAATCTAAATTTTGAGTTTACGCACATGATTTTAAAAAAAAGTATTTATTGTATGAACTTTAAATTTTGGTGCACATGTTCTTTATGACTTTCTCTATGACTTATACTTCAATTTGGAAAGAATTTTATTAACAAAAAAAGAAAAAAAAAATTGGGGCATTTTTTTGTGAAAACATTACGAAAAAATAACATTTTTGAATTTTTATTTAAATCAAAAATACTTAAGCCTTATGAAACATACTAAAATGATATATAACTTCTAGATAGCTATTACTATTGCTACGAATTTTTGTATATTTGTAAATATTTCGTAGTGTTAATTTTGTAACATTTATGGAAAGTAGGAACATTTATGTACATTTGGCACAAGGCAGTGCAATAGTTCGTCTTAACTTGGCTTCCCTGCAGTGTGTTTATTAATGCTTGAAACGAGTTTTACAGAGATAACGCTGAGAAGCGAGTTTTACAAGGAGCAGGGCATTTAACATTATGGTAATGACTATTTCGCCAAATTGGCGAGATAGAGCCAAGTTGGCGACGGTTTTGGCGACTAATTTTTGTCTCCGAATTTGGCGAGAAATCGCCAAATGTTGCCAAACCTGGCGACCATTTGACGATATTTTCGGTCCCCATGTACATGTATAGGACTTTTCGACTACGATCTGGAAAGTTCTCCAAATGTCTATCTCTGGAAGATTCACGAAAGTTCACCTCCCCTATATAAGACCGGCCGTGAGTGGAGTTGGTGGGTTAGTCAGTTGTTGACTGAGTTGAGTCAGTTAGTTGACTGGAATTACTGAGTCTCAGTGAACATTCCGAGTAGTTCTAAAGCGAACTGTATTGCATTGTCTTTTGCAGCGATTATAGCAGATGTGTTGTCAAGTTTTTAACTGCTGTTTCGTGCTCTATTGTTGTGAAAAGAGCTGTATTGAGTCTACTAGAACGAGAAGTTCTGGAGTTGTAAGAGAATCTGTGAAGAGTTATATTGGAATAAATTTCTGCAAGTTTTGATCTGCTTTGGCTTCAAATCATTCGAACCCGTCCACGTAACAGTATATGTGTTATTTGAAATCAATTTGAGATACTATGGGTCATAATTTATTTCATAATTATGATGCGCGCAGCATATTTGATGCATATTTTTCTGATTATCAAAAGTTTTATGATTTTTATTTCCAAATATATATATCTAGCTGAATTCCTGTGCTGCGCTGCGAAATTTTACCATTTGCATCTTAACAATCAAAAGACGTTTGTTCCCATTTCGATCCCAAAGAATTGATGTATCAAAATAGGAATTTCCTTTGTTGACATTTTTTCCAAAATTTATAATTGTGAATATATTGCGAAGGAGACATTTGAATATCCCTTATTTAGAACGTTTAATCCCATTTGCACCCTTTTTAATTAGTTGATCGAGATTGTAATAGTTTATTGTGCTTATGCTTAATTTTAGTTCTAAATTTAAAAGTTGTAAATGTATTGGAAGTGAGACATTAAGGATATTTCTCGTATAGTTTCAACGTTGCGTCGACTTTTAATTCCTTAAAAATTCATTAATTGATATTGGAATAACTTTTTTTTTTTCTATATTTGCCCTTCTTAACATTTGCACCAAATATCAGAATTGTGACAACACTGGAAGTGGGTCATTCAGATTTCCCTCGTTTGGGAATGTTTAACTCCTTTTCGACCCGTTAGTTATCAGGATCAGAATAGCTTACTTTTTCTATTTTTGTATTTGCTGACATTTGTACCACTTTTCCGAGTTGTGACCATGTGGGAAATGGGACATTCGAATACCCCTCGTTATTAACATTTAACCATTTATCGACCCTTTAAAGTGGGTTAATCTAGATCGGAATAGCTTAATTTTTCTCTTTTTGCCTTTGTTGACATTTGTATCAATTTTCAGAGTTGTGACCATACGGGAAGTAGGACGTTCGAACATCCTTCGTTTGGAACGTTCAACCTCTTTTCGACCCCTTAAAGTGGTTTAATCGATATCGGAATTGCTTACTTTTTCTATGTTCACCGTTGTTGATATTTGTACCAATTTTCAGAGTTGTTAACATACTGAAAGTGGGAGAATTAGCTATGAGGGAGTGAGGGTTTTGCCTTATATATAGAGAGAGATAATTCTTTTAATGCTATTTAAGTTTGAGGGTGATATAAATAACTATAATGTAAAGTTTCAAAAGTAAAAATCTAGAACCTTAAACTTTGCTTGGTTAAAAAGTTATATTGAATAGAAAACTGAGATTTCTCGTTTGCCTGCTGAATAAAATACACGCGTATACTTATAGTGTGTACGCTAAATGACTGGCTCATTTTGAACTTGAATAATAAAATAATATAACCCATTAAAACACAGTTTTAAAAAAATTCTTTATGTGCATTGTCAATTTTTATATTCATTTACACAGCGCCGATATCAAAAACATTTTCTATCAGCGGCAAACTATGTTTTGAATTTTATTTATTGAAAATGAACGTGAATTTATGCTCTGATATCCACATATCATTAATTTATTCTGATTGATGTATTTTTTATCTCTCTATATATAAGGCAAAGCCCTCACTCACTCATCACTAATTCTCCCACTTCCCACATGTCCAGAACTCTGAAAATAGGTACAAATATTAACAATGGTAAACATAGAAAAAGTAAGCTATTCCGATCTCGATTAACCCCTTTTTAAGGGTTCAAAAAGGGGTTAAACGTTCCAAACGAGGGATATTCGAATATCCCACTTCCCATTTGATCACAACTCTGAAATTGGTACAAATATTAACAATGGTAAACATAGAAAAAGTACGCTATTCTGATCTCGATTAACCCACTTTAAGGAGTGGAAATGGGGTTAAACGTTCCAAACGAAGGATATTCGATTGTCTCACTTCCCATATGGTCACGACTCTGAAAATTGGTTCAAATGTCAACAATGGGAATTATAGAAAAAGTAAGCTTTTAAGATCACGATTAACCCTCTTTAAGAGGTGGAAATGGGGTTAAACGTTCGAAACGTGGGATATCCGAATGACCTACTTCCAATGTTGTCACAATTCTGATATTTGGTGCAAATGTTAAGAAGGGCAAATATAGAAAAAATTAGTTATTAAAATTTTTTTATTAGTTAAAATTATTAAAAAGAACCAAAGGGGATTAAACGTTCTAAACGAGGGATATTCAAATGTCTCAGTTTCCATATGGTCACAATTCTGAAAACTGGTACAAATGTCAACAAACGTAGAAAAATTAATCTATTCCAATCTCGATTAACCCACTTTAAGTGGTGGAAAAGGGGTTAAACGTTCTAAACGAAGGATATTCGAATGTCCCACTTCCTATATGGTCACAACTCTGAAAATTGGTACAAATGTCAACAATGGTAAACATTGAAAAAGTAAGCTATTCCAATCTCCATTATTCACTTTAAGGGGTGGAAATTGGGTTAAACGTCCCAAACGAGGGATATCCGAATGACCTACTTCCAATGTTATCACAATTCTGATATTTGGTGCAAATCTTAAGAACGGCAAATACAGAAAAAATTAGTTATTAGAAATTAGTTATTAGTTAAAATTATTAAAAAGAACCAAATGGGTTTAAACGTTCTAAACGAGGGATATTCAAATGTCTCATTGCCAATATATTCTCAATTATAAATTTTGGAAAAAATGTCAACAAAAGAAAGTTCCTATTTTGATAATTGAAATTATCGGGATCGAAATGCAAGCAAACATCTGAAGTGTAAAATGCATGAATGTCTTTTGATTGCTAAAATGCACATGATAAAATTTCGTAGCGCAGCACGGGTATTCAGCTAGTTGTTTATATATTTAAAAAATTTGGGCATCAGGAAAGAGTTTCAAAATGATCGGTTCAATGATATTTTAACGTGATTTTATTAGAATTCCATAAAAGCAATTTTTTAGTGACAGCCACCAAAATTTGATAGAACGCATTGTCATCGACATCGTACCTATCTGCCAAGTTTCAGCCCAATTGAATGACGGCAAGGAGGGTTAATAAGGCCTCCGCAGATTCTACCCTGATCGACACAAGCGAAGTTAATATTGTTACGAATTTTTGTATATTTGTAAATATTTCGTAGCGTTAATTTTGCAAATAGGAAAATGTATGTACATTTCGCATAAGGCAGTGCAATAATTCGTCTTAAGTTGGCTTCCCTGCAATATGGGTCTTAATGCTTGATAACGAGTTTTACAGAGATAACTCTGGGAAGCGAGTTTTACAAGGAGCAGGGCATTTAACATTATGGTAATGGCAATCTCGCCACATTGGCGAGATAGAGTCAAGATAACTACTAATTTTTTTTGCCAAATTTGGCGAGAAATTGCCAAATGTCGCCAAATTTGGTGAACATTTGGCGACATTTTCGGTCCCCTTGTACATGTATAGGACTTTTCGACAACGATCTGGAACGTTCTCCAAATACCTACCTCTAGAAGTTTCAAGAATGTTCGCCTCCCCTATATAAGCCGGAGTCAGTTGAGTCCGTTAGTTGACTGGAATACTGACTGAGTGGAGTTACTGACTTGGTTGTCTGTCAGCGAGCATTCCGAGTAGTTCTAAAGCGAACTGTATAGCATTGTCTTTTGAGGCGATTTAGCAGTTGTGTGTCAAGTTTAACAGCTGTTTGTGCTCTATTGTTGAGTATAGAGCTCTATTGAGTCTACTAGAACGAGAAGTTCTGGAGTTGTAACGGAATCTGTGAAGAGTCACACTGGAATAAATTTCTGCAAGTGTTAATCTGCTTTGGCTTTAAATCTTTGGAACCCATCCACGCAACAATATAAAGGACAAACTGAATACTCGTGCTTTGCAACAAAATTCTACCAAGTGCATTTCAGTGGAGGCTCGTAATCGAAAATGCTAGAGCAGCCCAGAAACATGCACCCCCCGCCCCCCTTCCCCCTCAACTCCACTCACTTTACATAATCATTCATTTCACTTACCGTAGAAATGGATCTTCATTTTAGAAAATTGTAAAATAAATCATTTTAGCTTCGAACTAATAAATTGAGATGCAGCCCGGCAGCCCCGAACCCCCCCCCCCCATAGTTTCGGCCCTGCCGCCAACATTGATTCCTATTTTTTTTATTACGGCGCCTTAACTTTTGCTGCAGCAGCTTTATTTTTCGCCTCGGTTTAAAACTTTGGGGTTGGGCTAATCTCCACTGTTGTTTTTATTACTGGCTTCTCTAGACAAAACAATTGTGGCAAAGGCAGCTGTGGCGCGGACGACTTCACCATTTTCACCTAACTCAGCAGTATTCGATCCTTCTGCAATAAGACCAATTAATAATCTGCTTATCATAATAGCTTATTCGACAAAAACTGTACATTTTCATTCCTTTATTCAGCAGCAACAAGATGAAACAAATTCTCACAAATACCACATAAGGATTGAGCTAAACAGCATTAATAATAAGGTATTTGACACCATCATAAAAAAAAAAAAATAATAATAACAATTACCAAATGCCACATAGACAGTAGAATCTCGATTAACCGACTTAATTCGGACCGAAGATAGGTTGGATAAGCGAAAATGCCGGATAATAGAGAGTTGTAAAAAATAATAAAAAGTAAATTATTTTCATTTATTGAATGCAGGGCTTTTAACGTTTTTTTTTTTTTATATGACATAATTGTTGGAAATGAGTTTTTGTTGCACTAATCTTGATAATCTTTGTTTCGCTGCTCTATCCCGGAGTCTTTTTGAAGGCAATAGTTCAGTTTGATCTGCATCCGAAGGTTGCTCTAACCATGTCAGTTCTTTAGAAAAACAGTCAAAAGCCTCACCATTACTTATGTAACTTTAGAGCGAGGGAAAAGATTACGGTTTAAAAAGGAACAAATGATTTATTACTCACTTGGGAGATTTTTTATGTCGACTAAAGGATGGTCGGTTAACAGAGAGTTCCTGATGAAAGCGGGACGGTTATTCGAGGATCTATTGTATATGTATTTAACTAAGTAATAATAATGCAAGCATTTTTTACTCGAATTAATTACTCAAATTTTTATAAATCGAATTTTAAAAAATGGCTTTCTGAGCGCATAGTCACGTGACCAGAAACGCTCCAATAAGCTCCTTTGCAGTGTGTGACGTCAATACCATCAAAGTTTGTAAACAAACAACTTTGTACTTTCATTTATAAGCTTAGTTAGTATTTTTTCAAACTGTATGATTTATTATGACAATTGTAGGGAATTTTTGGGAAATATTGATTTAAAGGAGCTTTATTTCAACAATGGCAGACGTTTCGTAAAAGGTAGACAGTTCAAATTTAACCAAAATAGACGCTTAAAGGTGGAATTCTTTTTCAAGTCAAGCCCAGAGTTTTAATCTGCAGTGTTTACAAATGTTAAAACACCCGTGCAATTATAAATAAATCTCACAGTTATTATAATTAATAAAACAAGAACCATACACTATACAAGAATAGGAACACTTGTTATAATTTATGTCTGATCTTTTAAACATATATTATTATTTTATATATATTATTACTATATTAAACTATAATAAAAATCCGCCATAATTTGGCGCGGTTTTAGATAAAAAAAATTCTTGCCGTAGAATCCATGCAGTCAATCTGGGTAACATTGAACCACATTTTCAGTATTTTCTTCTTCCCCACTTATGTTTTTATAGTATTTTCAGACTTAATGGCATAAAATGGAAGAATAAACCCTAAAGAATAATTTAATTTATTCAAATTAGTAAATGTTGATGATGAAAGCACCAAATAATAGGAAAATAACCCGGTGCAAAGCTACTCTGCCATTTAGGGTAAGTTTGAACCACTATCAGAAGTTTCAAATAAAATACTTTTTTTTTTATTCAGTCTAGGACTATTCAATATTTGAAGTAGTAAAATTAAGTTTCTAAATATTTAAAACATCATCAGCTGCAGTTTTCAACACCCTAAAGTATGTATATTTTAAATAACACCACAAAGAATGTATTTAGGTAGGAACAGTCGATGATGAATTACATGAATAGATTACAAAAAAAAAAAAAAAAAAAAAAAAAAAAAAACTATTTATTGTTCAGTTTAAACATACAAATATAGTGAAAAAACAATCTTCAGTTTATTCACTTAAATATGAACTCATTTTATCAATTATAAATTGAAAAGATAAATAGAAAATAATAAAACTGATAGGCCACCCTTATGCTATTAGTTAAGTACTATGGTGTTTGCAAGTCACAATGTGGCACAATTACGAATATTCTATTCTTAATGTTAGAAATAGTATGACAATATATAAACAAAGTTCAAACTTCATAAAATTTCACTTTGGCATTCTTCAGATTAATAGTTTTGCATCAAAGAAAGAATTATTGATCTGGAAAACATCTCGTCTTCTAGCTGGAATAATAATTTCTGTAGATATTTTTTTTAAACATGCCTAATTTTTCATACCACAGATCACCATTGATATTGGGTCATTTCCAATATGAGCCAGATTTCTTCATGAACCACCAAATATCACGTTGTCTTTTAAGTCAATTTGGCCTGGGTACATTTCTCCATCGTATTGAATAATTACGTGGCCGTAAACTTTACATATGCCATAACCAAAATCTAAAACACTTGCATGCTTTGTGTATAAAAATTTTTTCTCATTGATGTGTTCAGCAGCTATCACTTGAACAATCTCTGATTTTTCAGTTACATTCTCCACAACAATTTCAGCAGCATAAACCTCTATCATGTCCTTATTGCACAACTTTCATCTTCTCCGAAAATGATAGTGTTGCAAATACACTGTTATCTGCATCATCTAGTTCAGGTTGGTTGGTTTATACGCTCAACGACCTACAGCTTAACGTGGATTCCGAACTACAATGAACTTCCGTGACTAACCCGGGATTCAAACCCGGTACCTTTGGCATGCGGGGCCTGAGCTCTAGCCACACAGCCATCAGGTGGATCCAATGGCGGATTCAGCCAGGGGGCGCGGGGGGCGCGCGCCCCCTCCTCAGATTATTACTATTTTTTTTATTTATTTTTGTAGAATTTGCACACAAAAAATTTAAATTTGTTTTTTTAATAAGTTCACTTAACGAGTACATTTCGACCTTCGTCTAATTTCCGAAAAAAGCCCCCCCCCCCCCCCCCCTAAAAAAAAGAGCTTATTTTTGGTTCAAGATTTTTTGTATAGCCCTCTCCCTTCCCATTCAAACGGACTTTAGAAGACTGTACAAGTATTCAAACCTCCACCCCCTTGACTTTGAAGACATCTCCACAATACTTTACCATAGGAGTTGGAGTTGAGTTAGGTAAAAACTCTTTTACAAAATAACCAAAATAATAATAAAAAACCAAAGCGAATTTTCCTCTCTGAACTTCTAACTTTTAGACGATCACAAGAGGGGGAAGGGAGACGGAATACACCGGATGTCGTCTTTCTCTCCTGATTTCGCACAAGGGATGGACGTGGGGAGGAATATCACTGGACAACTGAATGAGATAACATCTCCACCCCACTGGGTCTTGAAGCCCTCTTTTAAATGGTTGTGGTGTGGTTTACTAGTTAGCACAAGGAGAAGAAATTTTTGAACGCGTGGTGAGAGTGTTGAGACTTATATTCGGTTTACAAACTGTACACTTCCGAAGTTAACCAAAGAGTAGAGTAAGTTGTAATACATAAATGCATCCAAGCGACAAAAAGTGGGAACACATTTTTTTTAGCGTTTCTTTTTCTATTCTGAAATTATAAATACTATTTATTTGATTTAAAAATGAAAGCAATCGAGAAGTCAGAAAGAACGCCTTACTGGCGTGGAGGACTTTTTAAAAAGAATGCTTTGTGTTTGGCACTCAAAAAATAGTTTAAAAAAGTTATTCTATAGCGATTTTTGGAAATGTACCTGTCATTGCCCATTTTTGTCATATGTTTGGGAATACTTTTCTTCTAGAAAAGTAAGTTAATCTTTGTTGTTTAGTGGCTTAATTTTTAAACCCTTTTTTAAATTAACTTCGATTTTGTGTGTCTGCGAGGAATAAATCCGTGGAGGACTAATTAATCCTCTTGTTATCCAATCGAGCTAAAATAACTTGTTGTTAATAACAATAACCATGTTTTCGGACAAAAAAAAAAAAAAAAAAAAAAAAAAAATTAGCCAAAGAGACGGAATTGATGATTTTCTTCGCAGTGGTCATCAAACACCATGAAAATTGAATCTCAGATCAAAATAGCTTAAGTAAATTGCAATTGTATATAAAAATTGGCAAGGAATATAAAGGATACCATAAAAACTTTGTATTTATGGATTCATTTTTTTAACATGAACTATTTGACTTACCACACTGGATCTCACTGACTTGCATTCCTTTAACTTAAAAAAGCTTAACATAAAATTTTGCTACTCCTGGTTTCTATCGTTTGCTTTTTACTTTATTTTTTATATTTACTTTTGATTTTGTTTATTTGTGGCGGGAAAATCTGTGGAAGGATAACTAACCCACTAGCCGTCATCCAATCAAGCTGAAACTTGGCAGATAGTCAATGAGAATGCATTCTATCAAGTTACGGAGATTTTCACTAAAAGAAACTTTTACTCATGCTTCTATTAACACTATAAATCTTGTGTATGTATTAAAGGATTTATATAAAAATTTTACTTTTATGAATTAATTATTTATACACGTAGGTGACACATTTTTTTCACTGGACTACATAAGTGTAACATTGTATCTATGTAAAAAAATGTTGTGATTGGCTGAAATAAAAGCCAGGAATTGGAAAAAAAGGATTTTGTATCAGAAAAGTTGAAAATAAAATTAAATTTTGAAGAACAAGAGAAGAAAATATGAAAATGAACTGTCAACAAGTGAGATTTATCAAGAAATGTAAAACAATTTATATTCGATGCTATAGAGAACTTCTACCTATTAAAAAAATATTAGACTTTGACATATTTAAGCTAAATAATAAAGCAAGATTCGCCTCTTCTGGTTCCACTGGCAACATTATTTTATTAACCTTCACAACAGATTCCAATAAATTTTTCTGTAAATGCCTTGAGCCATGGATATCAAAGTATTGTAAATAAGCATACCTCATTATAAAAATAATATTTTTTTCAACATCTTCGTTTAACGAAGGCAACATTTTCTTTCCATAAACACAAAAACTATATTAAGTTTCTACTTTCATTTATTCATATCTATACATAATTCGAAAGATTTGAAGCAGATCACCAGAAATTTAGTATTCCAACACAACTCTTCACAGATTCCTTTTACAACTCCAGAACTTCTCGTTCTAGCTTTTTTCACAACAATAGGGCACAAAACAGCAGTTAAAAACTTGACAGCACAACTGCTCAAATCGCCGCTAAAGACAATGCAATACAGTTCGCTTTCGGAACTACTCTGAATGCTCACTGAGACTCAGTAATTCCAGTCAACTCACCAGTCAACTAATTCAGTGACTCAAAATCAACTTACTCCATCACCCGCTCTCTTGAGCTTTTATAGGGGAGGCGAACATACGTGAATCTTCTAAAGATAGACATTTGGAGAACTTTCCAGATAGTAGTCGAAAAGTCCTATACATGTACATGGGGACCGAAAATGTCGCCAAATGGTCACCGAGTTTGGCGTCAAAAATTAGTCGCCAAAACCGTCGCCAACTTTGCTCTATTTCGCCAATTTGGCGAGATTGCCATTACCATAATGTTAAATGCCCTGCTCCTTAAAACTCGCTTCCCAGAGTTACCTCTGTAAAACTCGTTATCATGCATCAATACCCACATTGCGGGGAAACAAACTAACGACGAACTATTGCACTGCCTTATGCAAAATGTACATAAATTTTCCTATTTACAAAATTAACACTACGAAATATTTACAAATATACAAAAATTCGTAGCAATAGGTTAATAGCAATAGAGGTACAGTATTCGGTAAAAAAAAAATTTTCTCTTTCGGATGATTTGAGTAGATGAATTAAATTGGAACAATTGACAATTCCCATATTTTTTAAAAACGAGTGAAATTAGTTTACAAATTATAAAAAAATTTCTTTCCAATTCCAAATATTCAAAGGAAAGTTCTTTAAAAAAAAATGACTCATTTAAATATTATGAAAAGAAAATACCCCGAAACCCTAACGGTGTAGTGGCTAGCGTGCTAGCTTCTAGACCGCGAGGTTGCGGATTCGAGTCACGTGTAGGCATGGGTGTTTGTAAATGTATGTTTGGCTTGTCTAATGACGAATGTTTCGGCGCATTATAGCCCTCGTGTTGCTGACGGCGCCAGATAATCTGAAAACAACCAAAACCCTTAAACCCTGTCGGATCTCAGTCCGATCAAAACGCTGTGCTATAGCTGTGACGTCACGACATCCTTTCGTTCTCTATGGTTATCGTGAGGTTTCTGCCGAATAGTTGGTTGGTTGTTTTCAGATTATCTGGCACCGTCAGCAACACGAGGGCTATAATGCGCCGAAACATTCGTCATTAGACAAGCCAACAGACATTTACAAACACCCATGCCTAACACGGGACTCGGAACCCGCAACCTCGCGATCTAGAAGCTAGCACGCTAACCACTATACCGTTTTGTCGGCACCGAATAGTTGGTGTGTGTTAAGTAGACATTTGCTACATCCCGTACCGGCTGGCACGATTTACGAGAAACTTGCAAAACTCGTTTCTGCTCCTGCATTTCAAGCTAAGTTGTTTCAGATGAAGTGACGTCACATTTGTTCAGAGCCGAATGTGTCATTTTCTCGCCAAAGTCTGACAAGCGAATTTAATTAATAAATTAAAAAAAAAAAAAAAAAAAAAAGGAAAAGTGCAGTGAGCAGAAATTTTTGTGTTTATGGCCGTTACGAAACATTTAGAATTGAATAAAAAACTAAAAATGTGGGAATTGTCCATCAGGAAAAAATCTTGTACGCAATCTGTATTTCAAGCTAGACTTTTTGACAGGAACCTATAGCTTAATTTGGATTTCAAACCAATACGAACATCTATGCCTAACCCAGGATTCGAACGTGGTACTTTTAGCATCCGAGGCGACCAGAGCTCTAACCAAGCATCAAGTGGACGCTCTCAAATACAAGGCCATTTCAACACACACAATGTGACGAGAACTCAACAGTCCCATAAAACAGTCCCTTAACAACCCATTGAAAGAGAGTTTTTAACATATCCTTTTAGTCCGAGAGGCAATTTTTGGACCCCATCGAACATCATTCTGAATTTTTTATAGAAATTGGAGAAAAGTGAGTAGATTAGGAATCCACTGGTCTGCCGTGGCAAAAATGGCCGAAACTGATCACTAATCGACTTGGAATGATTTGAACTAAAATCCGATTGCCAAATATGTCATAACTTGCCAAAAATAGAACAAACTTATTCGTCTGGCAACCCACTGCATTTTGATTTTCAATGAGAAAGAGCGCAAACGATTTCTGATCTTTGGCTCGGAAAACTTATATCTTTTAAAAGTAAGCCAAATTGGCGACATCAGTTACGTCATCAGTGACGTAATATTTTTTGCCAACTTGGCTCAGATGCAAGTAGACCGTCTCCAGATATCTGAATCGTCTGCAACCTTCTTAATTGAAAATTAAAGAGTGAGGGTTACCAAATAAAAAAAAAATGCTCATTATTTGGCAAGTTTATGGCGCATTTGGCAATTGGATTTAGTTCAACTTATTAAAAGTCGATTTTTGACCAGTTTCCGCCACTTTTGCCACGGCAGACCAGTGGATTCGTAATCTACTCACTTTTCTCTAATTTCTCTACAAAATTCTGAATGATGTTCGATGGGGTCCAAAAATCTCAGTCGCCTCTCCGACTATTTATATACATTGTCTATTTTTATATTCATTAACACAGCGCCGATATCAAAAACATTTCTATCGGCAAAATGTGCGGCAAACTAAGTTTCCATTTTTTTTTATTTTTATTTAAAATGAGCTTGAATTTATGCACTCACATACAAATATCATTTATTTTTTTCTGATTAAAGTTATTTTAATATTTATTTATAATAAAAAAAAAATAAAAAAAAAAATAAAAATTGTTACAGGAAAGAGTGGTTCAACAATGGGTCGGTTGAATGCTAGCCAAAGAGCAATTGGATGACGGCAAGTTGGTTTAATAGTATTCCGTAAAAGCGACCTTTTAGTGACAGTTCCCACAATTTGATAGAATGCATTGTCATCGAAATCGAATCTATCAGCAAATTCCGATCCCATCGACATACAAATAAACAAACACATAAAATAGAAGTTTAATATAAAGCATTTAACAATGCTACAATTTGCTAAAGAGTATAAAGACTGGTTGTTTTCAGATTATCTGGCGGCAACACGAGGGCTATAATGCGCCGAAACATTCGTCATTAGACTAGCCAACATACATTTACAAACACCCATGTCTTCTAACACGGGACTCGGAACCCGCAACCTCGCGGTTTAGAAGCCAGCACGCTAACCACTACACCGTTTTGGTCGGCTATAAAGATTGGACTGTTGAGAATTGAAGAAATGTCACGTTGGTCTGATAAGACACGATTCAGTCTATTCTGAATGATAATCCCAGTGTAAGATCTCCTACTGTGCAGAAATGTGGAGCGAAAATGGGCATGAAAAAAAAAGAAAAAAAAAAGAAGAAAAAAAATATTTAAGTTGATCTTAGCATAGCGTGGAAAAATTGTCTAATGAGTCAGTTAAAACATACTGTTGCGTGGATGGGTTCGAAAGATTTGAAGCCAAAGCAGATCAAAACTTGCAGAAATTTATTCCAATATAACTCTTCACAGATTCTCTTACAACTCCAGAACTTCTCGTTCTAGTAGACTTAATACAGCTCTTTTCACAACAACAGAGCACAAAACAGCAGTTAAAAACTTGACAACACAACTGCTCAAATCGCCGCAAAAGACAATGCAATACAGTTCGCTTTAGAACAACTCTGAATGGTCACTGAGACTCAGTAATTTCAGTCAACTCACCAATCAACTAATTCAGTGACTCAAAATCATCTAACTCCATCACCCGCTCTCTTGAGCTTTTATAGGGGAGGCGAACATACGTGAATCTTCCAGAGATAGACATTTGGAGAACTTTCCAGATAATAGTCGAAAACTCCTAAACATGTACATGGGGACCGAAAATGTCGCCAAATGGTCTCTAAGTTTGGCGACATTTAGCGATTTCTCACCAAATTTGGCGACAAATATTAGTCGCCAACTTGGCTCTATCTCGCCAATATGGCGAGATTGCCTTTACCATAATGTTAAATGCCTTGCTCCTTGTAAAACTCGCTTCCCAGCGTTACCTCTGTAAAACTCGTTATCAAGCATTATAAGACATGCATTGCGGGGAAGCCAACTTAAGACGAACTATTGCACTGCCTTATGCGAAATGTACATAAGTTTTCCTATTTATAAACTTAACACTACGAAATATTTACAAATATACAAAAATTCGTAACAATACACAAAGCATTTAATTAATTTTGATCAACATCCAGCTACGCCAATCTGGCCTTGAAAAGGTTAAAAAAACTAGAGATGTGGAACATCGCACAACTTTCAATTACACTATAATACTGACGTGGATTTATATCATTTACCGTTTTTATATTTTCATCATTCATTTAGTAAAAAGGGCTAGTTGGGCGACATTTTTTGCGACAATTCTTGTATGGGGCCTTGAGGATGGGGTGGGGGGGGGGGGTATCCCGCCAAAATGTTAATTTTGGCGATATAATTTTTGATAGTTCTTATGTTATCCTTTCTTGCAAATGAAACTGAGGAGAGAAGAAAAAACGATCGTTGATGAGGTATGCTCAAGGAAAGAGAACTCTGTGTTAAAGGCATTCGTCTTTCAACTTCTTACGCCATTAAAACA
Source organism: Linyphia triangularis (assembly GCA_963978545.1). Lineage (NCBI taxonomy): Eukaryota > Metazoa > Arthropoda > Arachnida > Araneae > Linyphiidae > Linyphia > Linyphia triangularis. Next base: position 80,442,389 of record OZ021731.1, read on the forward strand.
TTTTTACCGGAATTTCGGAGGTGGGGATGTTTAGAACCCCTTAAGAGACATTACCACAGTGATTTTTTATCAACATCTTTTTAGCTTTTTTTTAGCAATCGAATGGCAGCTACTTTATACGCATGCGCGATTTCGACGAAACCTTAATGGTAGGTCCCTGTGCCATCACCAATCTGCTCACCAAATTTGAACATTGTAGGCCAATTTACCTGGGAGTTATGTTGACCGACCACACACACACATTTTCTAGATCTCTTTTTTGAAATCAGGAAGTTCCAAAACGGGGAGGAATGCCAAAAGTTTTTTTGACCGAATACTCTACTTTCATTACCCTATGTATACATATGGGTTATTGAGAGTAAAAATGACGAAAGTGGGCTTTGAATGGGTTAGTTAGAAATCGCAAGAAATCACATGCCGTCAATGTTGCTCAATATCTAGCTGCTGCTCCTCCTGGCACTTCGCCAACCTTATGGCTTTGGAGTTAGCTCTGGCCTTGCATGCCAAAGGCGGATTCGAATACTGGGTTAGGCATGGATGTTCGTTGTGGTTCGGAATCCACGTTAAGCTTGATTGTCCCAGCCTGATTAGCCGTTATTGTGCACAAAAATATGTTTTTCAAACGTACAAACAAATCAAACCTCCTCTGTCACTTCAAAAATTGCAAATACAAAAAAAATTTCATATTAAAAAAAATCCAAAATTAAATATGCTAATCTAATACTTATTCAATTTTAGAAACCTAGAAATTGAAATGTAATAAAGTAGAAAGGAGTAGGTTTAATACTTACATAGTTAAGTCTTCCGAATTAGTTTAACGGTATAGTGGTTAGCGTGCTGGTTTCTGGACCGCGAGGTTGCGGGTTCCGAGTCCCGTGTTAGGCATGGGTGTTTGTAAATGTATGTTGGTTTGTCAAATGACGAAATTTTTCGGCGCATTATAGCCCTCGTGTTGCTGACGGTTCCAGATAATCTGAATACAACCAACCAACCGAATTAGTCGGTTATTTATTGCCAAATATGAAAAATTCATAACAATGTTATTGTTATGAATTTTTCCTTTGAGGCAATGATGGCACAGTGTTTAAGATAAAAACTACTATTTATTCACTCTTCACAGGCACCAAATTCATTCAAAGACTACAGTCGAATCAATCTCAAGCTTCAGCAAAAACAACTTCGAATACAGCGATTATACAAGCTCACTCCAATAGGTAAACAAAGCGAACAGCTTTCATCGAAGTCCGAAGTCAATCTGAAAACTTCCCCGATCTCCGGTCTTTATATAACAGGCGCGTTGGAACAATCCCGAAATTTCCAGCCAATTCGTTGATTCTGTTTGTTTGTTTTGAAGCCACCGACTGTCTATTTCTACCACTTATGCTTAACATAGCCAAATACGTCTCGTAATTTTGAGCATCTAGAAGAATACGAGATCGAAATCTTCCCCTCTCTCCGACCCCACCACACCAACGAGAGGACATTGAGGCCACGACAGATTTAATGTGCACCAGCCCCCATTAGATATTTTGACTGACGGAGGCCCGAACCCACAACCCTCCGGTTACGAGCTCGATACTCTACCGCCTAGGCTATCGGGAGCCTCAATTCGTTGAACAGGAAACATCTCGAAATTTCTCGATTGCTTTAGGTGTTGCCACCTTTTTCTAACCTGTATAATCGCTGTTAATAAATAAAATAAGAAGATAAAATAAATTACAATAGAGTTTTAAAATATTACGTCACTATTTACACTATATACAGACAGTTTGTGCAACATTATAAATAAAAGGGTAGGCAACAACGCAAAAAATATAACGGTTATGTAACATGAGACAAATCCTGCAAGAATATTCAGATATAGGATAGCAACTTGATCCAAAATTCAATATTAAAATATAAGTGTGTAACATTTCTTTCTCAGCGGAGAAGATTTGCAAAAATATTTACAAACTATGTGGAAACATCAAAAGCCCCTCAGTCAATGTGCAGGTGATAAAATTTCAGTAATTATACGTGAATAACAAAAGTTAGCAAGATACGATGTAAAAATTAATACAGAAGTGAGGACAAATGCACATGTAGGAGAAATGTTATGATTGGACTCGTCAACTGAGTCGAGAGTGCCATATCATTAATGGCAGCTGCTTTCCAGTAGTCGATATGTTTTGAACATAAAACTTGTATTAGAAAATATGAAATGTTAAATCTCTAATGCAGAGATTCTCAACCACTGTGCCGCCAAATTCTTAAAGTGTGCCGCCAAATTTTAGAAATGTATATTTCTAATTAATCCCTTAATAAACGTACTGTTGTTTTTGTAGTACATATTATATTATTTTATTTTACATTCCAAATTATTATCATAAACTATTTTACACAGTGTATAATAGGTATATTACAGTGTATTATAGGTAGGTAAAGTAAACAACTTTTAAGCTTATCTTTTTCTTTGTGTGCCGCCATATTTTGAAATCGTTAAAAGTGTGCCGCGACAAAAAAAAAAAGGTTGAGAATCACTAATGCAGTGATTCTGCAGTGTTTAGTGTAGCATATATGTTACAAAACTTGGCAGTAAAATTTGAGTAATGATATATTTTGTTGCAATTACTTGAATCAGTCATACTGTTACGTCATCATGGAGTTGCTTATAAGAATTGACTTTTGTACTATTCTACTTGTTCTGAGGTCTGTTACGAACTGAAAAAGTGCAGACGATAATTTTTTTTTTTTAGAATGTAAAACCGGTTATTTTATATATGTTCTTGTTATTGTTCTTAACTTTTTGTAATTAAAGAAAGACGTGAAGGATTTTGCTCTCGTTTCTTAAGTGTACTTGCGTTTGTTATCTTCCATAATTTGAACCTGAAAAAGGATCCAAGTGAGATCCTACACATACTAAGATTTCTTATACCAAAAAGTGTTTGTATACTTTTTGAAATAAACACCAGTTACATGACTACTAATAGCATCATAAAGGAAGAAAAATCATGCACTAAAGGATTGACGCAGATTTATGAGTATGTGTCTGATTGGAAATGGTAAACATTGGCAAAAGGACTATTCATGTGTCCATTGGGAATTCACCAAGTGAGTGATAAATTACAATTTATACTTAAAGGCGTTTATTTTCTTATTCTTTTCAATATTTTAAAATTTAATACACTATTTGTGAGGGATAGCTATTTTTATTTTATTACTACAGTCAAACCCTGTTTACGTGAAATCGCTTAATATGAAATCCCGTTTAACGCAGAGTAAAAGCAGATCCCGGTAATTAAAAACTTAAAGTTAATTTACTCGTTTAAAATGAAATTCGGTTAACATGAACAGTTTCAGTTGCCCCATCGACTTCGGGTTTGACAGTATAAAATTTATGATTTCAATGCAACTTTATTTTTACACAAAAGAATTCATTTTACAGTATTATCGAATGTTGATTAAGACTGACCTCAACCTTAGAGTTGTTAACAAAAAAAAAAAAATACAAAAAAAAAAGCGCCAAATTAAGGCATTTCACTAGCTTGGTAAAAAATGGCAGCAGACACTGTTCCGCTAATGGTAAAATATAAAGGTAGAGATACCTTTATTTTGCCATTAGTGGCTCTTTTCAAACAACACTGTGGATTCTATGTTGAGGCGATTAATGGCAACAAACAGTAAGAGCAAATGTTCAGTCAAGGTGCAGGTGATAAACAAAATATTAAAAATTATACTTGAAGGACAAAAGTTAGCACGATACAAGGTATATACAACTTTTATTTTGCGATAACACATTCGCTGCCGCTGGCGCGTCAGCATGGTGCTACCTCCCATGCCGTCGACGCTCTAGGACGACGATCGAGTATGATAAGTAAACTGTTTTATTTTTAGTTCGGATTTGGAGGTTGAACGATGAGGTTTTTTGAGGCACGTTAGTGAAGCATTATTTTTATATTTTTAGGAAATAAAAGGTTTTTCCTTTTTTCTGGTTTTACTATTAAAATATAAGGAACGTTTTTAATCATTAAAACACTTTTTTTTAATTCGGCTTCTGAGGATGGATATATAAATTTTGGTGGCAGTGAATGTGATAAGCGGCTGACTTTAAGCTACAGTGTGGATTCTATGTCGAGATGATTATTGCTGTTAAGTAACATCAGGCACCATTTTTTATTTAGCCAGTGAAGTACATTAACTTAGCAAACATTGTAACCTTGTAAACTTAGTAACATTGTTACATGTATTACATTGCAATTTAAGGGATAAATGCACGTTGAAGGGGAAATAGTTTGAAGTGTTAATAAAACAAATGCTCTATGGAAAACTAGTGTTTTTGTAACTTTCTAGTTGAGTTGTTTAAAAACACATAGTTTCCGGAAATTGTTAGGTGTAAAAAGGAGCAATAGTAACTATTGATAAACACATGAAATGTGTTATTTAAAATGCAAGCTCTCTCATACTAAAGAACATGATAAAATAGTTACTTACATTTAAAAAAAATTTAACTGAATATATAGATTTCGGGAACATGTAAAAAAATTTCGAATAGTTTTTAAAGTGTGTGATAATTCGAAAATGTAGTTAAAATTTGGCGAAAGGCCGTTACCGTTTTCTTTAGTTATTCTGGATGGAATGAGAATTGTTTAATAGAAATATAAACTTAAAAAAGGAAATTTATCATATTTGAACAATTTAAAGGCAAATGTAAAACAAGGAACTCGCGAAGAAAATCATCGCTCGTTTCGAATGCTTACTGAAGGCGTCTTCTCACTTTAGGCACCTCGAAAATAGGCTATTTTCGCGATTTTTTTTCGAGGATTTTTGCAAACAATTATGATATAAAATGGATCCTATATAATAAACACATCTTTCAAGTACAAGAAATTTTTTATTTTTTTATTTTTTTGAACAATTATTATAATAAAACAGTAGCATCGAAAAACCCGTGTAGAAATGTAATGTTCGTGGCTTGTTGATGAAATTTCGGAAACTATCCGGCCGATTGTCATGAAATTTGAATGACATATTCTTCATAGTTATGGCTATAGCGCATATCATCAGATTTTTGATATTCGCGAAAATAACCAAATGGCGCACGTTTTTCGAAAAAGTAAAAAAAAAAAAAAAAAAACGCGTTTTTTTGCAGTTTTTTGTAAAAAAAAAATACTTCAAATCAAAATTTCAAAAATCTGATGATATGCGCTATAGCCATAACTATGAAGAATATGTCATTCAAATTTCATGACAATCGGCCGGATAGTTTCCGAAATTTCATCAACAAGCCACGAACATTACATTTCTACACGGGTTTTTCGATGCTACTGTTTTATTATAATAATTGTTCAAAAAAATAAAAAAATAAAAAATTTCTTGTACTTGAAAGATGTGTTTATTATATAGGATCCATTTTATCCCATAATTGTTTGCAAAAATCCTCGAAAAAAAATCGCAAAATAGCCTATTTTCGAGGTGCCTAAAGTGAGAAGACGCCTGAAGTAAACATTGAACTGCCGGACTGCGCTGCCCTATGCGTAACCACGTCACGGTTTTTTTTTATACGTTTTTGGTCGCGTGACTTTTGCTTTGATTTCAGCTAATTTAAAACTCGATTTTTAATTAATTAAAATTTTTAATTAAACTGCTCAAATATATTCTTTGAATAACACAAGAAAATACAAAAATTATTCATTTTCCTCACATGTGCAAGTTCCTCATTCTCCAAAACTGAGCAGCTGCATTCCCTCGAACAAACCTAGACCGCGAGGTTGCGGGTTCCGAGTCCCGTGTTAGGCACGGGTGTTTTTAAATGTATGTTGGCTTGTCTAATGACGAATGTTTCAGAGCATTATAGCCCTCTTGTTGCTGACGGCGCCAGATAATCTTAAAACAACAACCCTCGAACAAACCCTATTTCTGAAAAAGGAACGTCAGAAACCTAACACAAAGAAAAATTTATTTGCGCTTCCAATTTGATTTGAAGTCTTAAAAAAAAAGTAGTTATTTTAATCCTGTTAAAATAATATCATATTGTTGCGTTGTATGGGTTCGAAAGATTTGACGCCAAATCAGATCAAAACTTGCAGAAATTTATTCCAAAATAACTCTTCACAGTTCACTTTCAGCTCCAGAACTTCTCGTTCTAGTAGACACAATACAGCTCCTTTCACCTCAATAGAGCACAAAACAGCAGTTAAAAACTTGACAACAACTGCTAAATCGCCGCAAAAGACAATGCAATACAGTTCGCTCAGTATCTCCAGTCAACTAATTCAGTGACTCAAAATCCAAGAACTGACTAACTCAGAATCACAACTATCTCAGTGATTCAAAATCAACTAACTACTCAAGTCAGGAATACAGCTCTCACAACGAACGTTGAGAGACAACTAACTTCAGCCAACTAACGGACTCAGCTAACAACTAGCTCCGTCACTCAAAATCAGTCAACAACTAACTACTAACCTACTCAGGTCGCGCTTATATAGGAGTGGCTGCGAACATACTTGAACCTTCCAGAGATGGACATTTGGAGAATTTTCCAGACAGTAGTCGAAAAATCCTATACATGTACATACATGGGATAAATGTACCGAAAATGTCACCAAATGGTCGCCAAGTTTGGCGACATTTGGCGATTTCTCGCCAAATTTGGCTACAAAAATTAGTCGCCAAAATTATTGCCAACTTGGCTCTATATCGCCAATTTGGCGAGATTCCCATTACCATAATGTTAAATGCCCTGCCCCTTGAAACTCGCTTCCCAGAGTTACCTCTGTAAAACTCGTTATCAAGCATTGAAAGATTCATTGCTGGGAAACAAACCAAGACGAACCATTGCACTGCCTTACGCGAGATGAACATAAATTTTACTATTTACAAAATTAACGCTACGAAATATTTACAAATATACAAAAATTCGTAACAATATGTAGTTCATTTGAAGAAAGACGGTATACATTATTAGATTTTCATGTTTAAAATTCTTGATATCATATCAATTTTTATGTGTTTAGAGCTTGATTTTATTTGCAGTGTAAGACCCAAATTTTGACAGAAAGCGATAAACACCTTTAATGGGAAGCTGCATTATTTAATTGCTTTTCTATCAATTGGGGTTTTTTCGTAGTATGGATATCTTTTTCCAAATGAACGATATTTTCTTTTGCAAAAATACTCAATTTATGAAAACACAGAAAAATGCATTTTTTTTAGGTTGGGTGACTAGTTTATTGCGTTACATTATTTCACTAGAATAGTTTGAACCAAAGTGCATAGTACTGGATGAATTCTTTTAGAAAGTCTTTAGGTTTGAGATACAAAGAAGTTAACAAAATATGCTTCTTGCTATTTTATAAGTGTTCTCTTCTGAAGGGAGTAAGTTTTTTAGTTGCTGATGTTTCCATGTTCTCTATGCTTAGATCAAGTCTTTGAAATTAGCCGAGTCTTTTATATATTTTGTGCGAATAAGTTTTCTCTGGCTAATTGATGAGTTGGTGTGCAGCCATTGAAACTTGATTAATTGCAAGTTTCTGTTTTATTTTCGAAGTCTGTATTTGTAAGGGCTCTTTCAAGATTATTGATGCCTTTGGTGGGGAATAATTCTACACTTGACGGGACAATATTCGCACAAATGCTTGGATAGTTGAAGAGCACTTTTCATATTTGTATTTGAGGCAGATATTCAAGATTCTTGAACTATTTGGTAGGAAGCAGTTAACCCTTTGATGGAGCTATGTTTTCTCAGAAGCTTGGATAGTTGCAAAGATTTTAAAGCATTTTTCATATTTCTATTTGAGGTAGGTATTCATTATTCTTGAACTATTTGATGAGACGCAGTTAAACCTTTGACGGAGCTATGTTCTCACAAAAGACTGGATAGTTGCAAAATTCTAGGCTCTTTTGGAGGTTTGTATTTGAGGCAGATATTCAAGATTCTTGAACTATTTGGTAGGAAGCAGTTAACCCTTTGACGGAGCTATGTTTTCTCAGAATATTGGATAGTTGCGAAGATTTTATTAAGCATTTTTCATATTTCTATTTGAGGTAGGTATTCATTATTCTTGAACTATTTGGTGAGACGCAGTTAAACCTTTGACGGAGCTATGTTCTCACAAAAGACTGGATAGTTGCAAAATTCTAGGCTCTTTTGGAGGTTTGTATTTGAGGCAAGGGATTCAAGATTCTTGAACTATTTAGTTGGGAGCATTTTATTCTTTGACGGAGCTATGTTCTCTCAAAAGCTTGGATGTGTACAAATCTCTATTGCTATTTATGGGATGTGTATCAGAACAGGTCTTCATGGTTATTACGGTTCTTGGAAGAGTTCAAATAATGTGGTTGGGGAGCTATTGTTCAAATAATAGGCTCGTGTGGCCAGTTTTTAGGGAATATTGGGTAATGTGGCTCTGCCTCCCAAAGCAGAGTGTTCCACACCCAGTTGTTGATGTCGACCTGTCTGTGACGGAGCTCGAAGCACCTCTCCCTGCCTCTTCGGTCCCACCGCTTTACTTGGCGCCATCTGAAAGAAGGAAATAGTTAAATGTTCGACATTACTTGACAATGAGCGAGACTTTAGTTCGGAATTTTGTTTGTTGGAGGAGAGAGGGGGGAAGCGCAGGGATTTGTTGTGAAGTGCTGACGGGGAGTCGACCCAGGGACACCTAGATCAGTAGACAAGCGCGTTAACCACTAGGCAAAAGGGATCATTAGCGTCTAGCTGTTGTATCTGTCATTTTTACACGACATAGCCCCTTCCCAATGTGTCACGAAGGGGCGAACGATTGAGTTGATTGCGTGTGAGTTGAGTGCGTTGTGTGTGGCAGTGAGTCGCCAGAGGTTGCTTGCTGAGTGGCAGTGTGGAAGTCGTGGAGTATTTTCAGATGTCACCGATAGATGGCAGCATGAATCGTTGTCTGGTAGTCATTAATGTAGCGATATACGCTAAAGGGAAGTCATTGGAACCAGGGACTCCTAGATCAGTAGACAGACGCATTAACCACTAGGTATAAGTGACCACTGGTGCCTAGTTGTTGTATCTGTCATTTGTATAAGACACCACCACAAATTCTTACTATATATGTGCATATTTTCTAATTTTTATGCACCATTAGAAAATGTCCTACGTCACTTTATATATTTTTATGTCTTTAGATTTGGGATTTTTCGCCTTGTAAATATTGTCTGTTATTTAGTAAAGTTGGATTTACTTTCGAAAGTGCTTATCTAGCTCATTGAGGGTCTAGAGATCGAGTTTCGCTGGGAAATTCGAAGAAAAAAAGTTCGTTTTAAAAACGAATAGACACGATGGAAATTGTGATAAATAGTGGGTTACTCTGTGGTAGCTCGGTACGAAGAAACGAACCCGATGCAATTTCTTCCTTGAAAGTTAGGACACCGTTTGAATGTCATTAAAATATTCTATTTCCAATACTATAAAAATCAATGAAAAGTTGTACTTTCTAAGGACGAACCAAAGAAAGTTTGCACTTATCTGTCTTTGAAAACTTGGACTTAATTAATTTTTAAAAAGTTAGAAATGTTCATTCTTGAATGAAGTAACATTAAAAGATTAATTTTTTTTTTTTTTTTAAGTAATTATTCAAATTACCATTAACTGATCTAAAATATTAAGTACTATTTCCCTTGTTTCATTTTATTCATTGTATTTCAGTTTATGAGAGTTCCTGTGTGCCAGTTTATTGACGGGACTTTAAAAGAATTCATTTGTTAAAACTCAATGAAATTAAGTATATTCATTAAGAAAAATACCTGTACAGAAATATACTATTCTTTTTAATGCTTGAAATTTGACTCAAGTTTCCTGATTAGAAAGAAAATTGATTCTTTTATCTGAACTAAAAATAGATTTGTATTGATTTATATTGATATAATCTTTGCCGACCAAACGGTATAGTGGTTAGCGTGCTAGCTTCTAGACCGCGAGGTTGCGGGTTGCGAGTCCAGTGTTAGGCATGGGTGTTTGTAAATGTATGTTGGCTTGTCTAATGACGAATGTTTCGGCGCATTATAGCCCTCGTGTTGCTGACGGCGCCAGATAATCTGAAAACAAACAACCAACCAATGATATAATCTTTAATTTGTAATAAATTTTCTTACACCTCAGTAAATTTTTGTAAATATATTTTCAGTAAAAGTTTACAATATGATTACATAGGATTACAAAACTTTTATATCAATGTGGTTGGTTGTATTCAGATTATCTGGCGCCGTCAGCAACACGAGGGCTATAATGCGCCGAAACATTCATCATTTGACAAGCCAACATACATTTACAAACACCCATGCCTACACGGAACTCGAACCCGTAACCTCTCGGTCCATTTATATCAATGGGAGTTTTACATGTAGAACATTATATAAGGATATCAGAGTCAAGTAAAAAAAACAACCTAAGTCTGCTTAAACTCGAATCAAGTGCTATTATCACAGTACACCAACAGATGGTCTGCAACTTGACTTGATAATCACTCCGCCAAATAGTGTATTAAATGTATTAGATTTTTCGCATAAACTTGTATTTTTCCTCTTTTTTGGATTCCCTTTATAATGATGCTTATCAATGAGCTACTTAATTATGCCTAATAAAGCTTAAGGGGGTATGGTACCGAAATTTCTTCAAAAATCCCAATTTTTTTTTCTGATTTTAAAAAATAGTTCATACATTCCTGAAGAGAATGATGTTTTTATCTTATTCCTCCGGTGATTAGAACGCCACAAAATTACCCGTGATTTAAACATCACTAATGGGCGTAACACCTTGAAGCGTCTGCTTAAAGTAAGTTTTTCGTGCACTAGTGTTTTTCACAGATGTTGATATTCAAATCGATATATCTCCAGAACCATTAACAATTGGCTATTCAAATTTTTGGAGCATTTAATTTATATAGTTTTAAATATTTTGACTTCACAGAATTTTATTTTTTTAATTCTGTTTTAAAATATAATTTTTAGCGTAAAAGATAACATAAAAAAAAAAGCAAAAATTTCAATATTTTAACTTTGAGAATTTTTTACATTTTTTTTAGTTCACCTATCAAAATTCTGTGACTACTAAATTTTCTTTATATAATTATGTATTACAGAAAGCTTTCACTTTGAAATTTTTTTTATTTTTTCTTGACTTATATCAAAATACGCAAACATCAATTATTATGGATTTTTCTTGGTTTTTAATTTTTTTTAAAATAACAAAACATAATATTTAAAAAAAACATTTTCTCAAAGATATATAAATAGTATCTCATTCATAAAATAAATTTTTGACGTAAAAATGTACATAAATAAAGTTTTTTTTTTATTTTCGGTACCGCACCCCCTTAATTAAGCAATTTAATTAATAGTTGTGTTTTCTAAATATGGCCCATCAAGTATATTGCTCTCAACGGAAGTTTATGATGCCAAATAATAATAATATATAAAAAAATAAATAAAAATTAGTAATAACTTTACACCTATACATTACTAGCAGTCGTATGGAGCTCAATTAAGATTGGAATTGACTTAAAAATACTATATATAAAAAAAAAAAAAATAGTTGACTTACAACATGGCCAAGAAAATTGTGAAACACATCCTGAACAAACCCAATCAAATATCAATCGATTCAAATATCAATCGCAACGCTAAATTCGTTCAAAAAAGACTCGAATTGCAATATTCAAGCAAATCTGAATATTACTCAAATCACCAACTAAAGTACACAAGCAACAATAGACAATTCAAATGAATGAGAACACTTATCTGCATCAGCCAATAATGAATTAAAACAACAGTGTAAATTATTGTTGCGAAGATCTATATGTATATATTGTTACTTGCTTTTGTTCAGCACATTGTTGTAATAATAAGATAGTAATAGAATAACATTTAAGCCATTTTTACATTTTTGCTTGCTTTAATTTTGTTTGAAAATGCTTCGTAACTACTAAAACACATTTTTAGTGTATTATATAACACTTCTGGAGGAATAGATTGGTTGGTTGTTTTCAGATTATCTGGCGCCGTCAGCAACACGAGGGCTATAATGCGCCGAAACTTTCGTCATTAGACAAGCCAACATACACTTACAAACACCCATGCCTAACACGGGACTCGAACCCGCAACCTCGCGGTTTAGAAGCTAGCACGCTAACCACTATACCGTTTGGTCGGCTCTGGAGGAATAGAATTACAAAAACACGAAGCCACCTGATGGCTGTGGTGTTAGTTCTCTTGGCTTCGCATGTTAAAGGTTCCGGGTTCGAATCCCGGATTCGACATGGATGTTCGTTGTGGTTCGGAATCCAAGTTTAGCTGTCGGTCCCGGCCTGATTAGCCGTTATTGTGCACAAGTATAGGTCGTTGTGCGCACAAAAAAAAAAAAAAAAAAAAAAAAAAAAACGAAGAACATTTTATTTCTGCTTTAATAAATAATTTATAATTTCTCCAAATACTCATGAAGTACTGCAGGAATATGAAGCTTGGATATAGAAGAAAAGCTTTTTTCGAACACTTACAGTTTTCAGTTGATTAATAACATATTAATTTTTGATTATTATTGGCTAAATAATAAAAAACATCACTATAGTAAACGACAATAGAACCAACTTTGGGTCAGCTCAAAGAAGTGTCAGTATGCATAACACATAATTATACAATTTTTAAAAACAAAAAACGTTTCCATTTAACTAAACAAAATTTGATTGATACAACTATTATACAATAGCTCCACTGTTTAGGAATATAATAAAAGTCAGGAAGTTAAATTTTTTTTTAATTAACTCTTTATCAATCTCGTATCCTTGATGTCTATTCTGTGATTGTGAAAAAAAAAAATATGTACAGCTAATGACACACTTATAAATGATCACTATTTCTACATATATTTCGGTTTTAAATTTCGTATTTAACCATAGCACTGTTCCTACAAAAAAAAAAAAAAAAAAATTGTGAAAATAGTACTATGGAGGCAATAATTAGGTTATATTTTTAATTATCCCATTCCAATATTTTTTTAATTAAAAAATTAGATCTTATTGTAAATTAATTTTATTTTTAAAAGTTTAATAATCAAAAATTACGATCCAACCAAACGACACGCATTCCGATTTTCAGCTGTTTCAATACTGGGTTGGTTTGTAAGCTCAACGACCTATTTTTACTCACAATGACGGCTAATCAGGTTGGTTGTATTCAGATTATCTGGCGCCGTCAGCAACACGAGGGCGATAATGCGCCGAAACATTCGTCATTTAACAAACCAACATACATTTACAAACACCCATGCCTAAAACGGGACTCGCAACCTCGCGGTCTAGAAGCCAACACGCTAACCACTATACCGTTTGGTCGGCGACGGCTAATCAGGACGAGACCTACAGCTTAACTTGGATTTCGAATCACAACGAACATCCATGCCAAGCCAGGGACTCGAACTCATCACCTTTGGCATACGAGGCCGTAACGCTAACCACACAGCCATCACGTGGGCATCAATATTGTCAATGCTTGTAAATTGATTTTGAACAAATTCGTCGGAAGTATTTTCGGATATCTTGGAGGGGGAAAAAATCTAATTTTTTCTTTTATATCAACTTATGTTCTGCTCATGCGCGATTTTGATTATCCATACATCTTTCTCGTGTGCCACATTTAGTTCCTTTCTAAAAACACACAGTTCATTTACAGTCAATCAGGGTAACATTGAACCGCATTTTCAGTATTTTCTTCTTCCCCACTTATGTTTTAATAATATTTTCCGACCTAATGGCATAAAATGGAAGAATAAACCCTAAATTATATTTTAATTTACACAAATTAGTAAATGCTGATGATGAAAGCACCAAATAATAGGAAAATAACCCGGCGCAAAGTTACCCTGTCATTCAAGGTAACTTTGAACCACTATCAGAAGTTTCATATAAAATAGCTTTTTTATTCAATCTTGGAGTCTAGACTACTTTGAATGAGTAAAATTAAGTTTCTAAGTATTTAAAACATCATCAGCTGCAGTTACCAGTATCATAAAGTTTGGATATTTTAAATAACACCACAAAGAATATGTTAGGTAGGAACAGTGGATAACGAATCACATGAATATATTGCAAAAATAAACCTATTTATTATTCAGTTTTAACATACAAATATAGTGAAAAAACAATCTTCAGTTCATTCACTTAAATATAAACTCATTTTATCAATTAAAAATTGAAAAGATAAATAGAAAATAATAAAACTGATAGGCCGCCCTTATGCTATTAGTTAAGTACTATGGTGTTTGAAAGTCACAATGTGACACAAATACAAATATTCCTCTCTTATTGTTAAAAATAGTATGATAATTTAAAAACAAAGTTCAAACTTCATAAAATTTCACTTTGGCATTTTTTAGATTAATAGTTATTGCATCTAAGAAAGAATCATTGATCTGGAAAACTTATAGCTGGATTGGTTGGTTTGTACGCTCAACGACCTATTTTCATGCACCGTAATGGCTAATCAGTACGAGACCTACAGCTTAACTTGGATTCCGAACCACAACAAACGTCCATGCCTAATCCGGTATTCGAACCCGGCACCAAACTTCTAACTGGAGTAATAATTTCTTAAACACGCCTACTTTTTCATACCAAAGATCATATTGGGCCATTTCCAATAAGCACCAGATTTCTTCATGAATCGTTTGCTGTGATGACATTTTACTGAAGAATGATGCATAATAATGATTTCTTCGTGAACCGCCAAATATCACGTTGTCTTTTAAGTCAATTTGGTCTGGGTACACTTCTCCATCGTATTGAATAATTACGTAGTCGTAAACTTTGCATATGCCATTACCAAAATCTAAAATACGTGCATGCTCTGTGTATAAAATTCGTGTCTCATTGATGTGTTTAACAGCCACCACTCGAACAACCTCTGACTTTTCAGTAACATTCTCCCAACAATTTGAGCAGTATAAACCTTTACCATGTCCTTATTGTGCAATTTTCATCTCCTCCGAAAATGACAGTGTTGTACATACACTGTCACCTGCATCATCTAGTTCAGGTTGGTTGGTTTATACGCTCAACGACCTACAGCTTAACCTAGATTTCGAATTACAACGAACATCCACGACTAACCCGGGATTCGAAACCGGAACATTTGGCATGCAGGGCCCGAGCTCTAACCACATAACCTTTAGGTGTGTCATCTAGTGTAGGACTATTACTCTTGCTATCTCCAAGGAGTTCATATGGTAGAGGACTTTAGACAATCCCATCATATCCTTGCTATACATATTCCTTTATCATTTATTTTTTGTGCAAATAGATTTTTCACTTACTCAAATGAAAAGCTTTTTACAACCATTACAGGTCGGCAGATTTTTTTTTTTAATTCTGCGAACGTGTTTCTAATATAATTAGGTACTTTTTGAATTCACTCCCAACATTTTCATTTTATCGGATTTTGCATACAAGAGAAGATTCTGTAAATTAAATTGCATTTGTATGTATATAAATGTATTTAAAAGCAAACAAAAATAAATTAGAATAAAATATGAATTATATGTGCAGTGTATACATTGCACACTGTCATCAGCCTAACTTTGAACCGGCTCAAAGTTACACTGAATATATGGTAAAATGATAGTGCCTTGGTTTTTTGCTTTTTATTAAATGTTAGTAAATAAATAACCCTCAGCTACTAACAATTTCACTTTTTTCAGAAAATTATATAGCTGATAAAGTGGTAAGTTGATACTTTCTTGCATAAATTAGTTGATTTACATCAACTTCAAATAAGCATTTAAATGGAACTTGAAAATAGTACTCCAGAAAAAACAACTGAATGGCCAAATAAATTATGTACTATTTTGTCAATTCATTTATTAAACCATCAAGCAAAAAGCCAATTTCATAATCTTGCCAGCAGTTTGCAGCAGTGGATCATGCTCATCAGCTCTTTAAACTCAAAAATACTGAAAACTAGGAGGTGGCGCAAAGTTACACCCTATGGCTCAAAGTTACCCTGATTGACTGTATTAAACCTCTCCACTCGTATGTCCCAGTATAGGGGACATCACTCGTTTTACCATCGCGCTCGTATGGCCCCGTACAGGGGACATCGCATCTGTATTGGGCAAACTGTGATAACTTAGAAATACTTCGAACAGAAATGTTTTGGTTAAGTTGATTTGCTTTGGTGGAGGTGATGGCATTACGTTCCGCCCCTAAATATTGTATATATAGTTTGTTCATATTATTACATTTCTTAGATTTTTAACCTTTCACACACCGAACCATTCTGGACGGCTACCAGCAGCTGTTGAACCTTGCGCAAGTAAATTTCAACAAACCCAACCATCGACAAACTCTCCTTATCGCTCCTTTCAAGTGGCGCAGAAAAGTGCTCGGACCGGCGTGAACCAACAAAAGCAAAAAACCAAGGCACTATCATTTTACCATATATTCAGTGTGACTTTAAGCCAGTTCAAAGTTGGGCTGATGACAGTGTGTAATGTATACACCTGCACATATAATTCATATTTTATTCCAATTTATTTTTAGTTGCTTTTAAATACATTTATATGGATACAAATGCAATTTAATTTACGGAATCTTCCCTTGAATGCAAGCCGACCAAACGGTATAGTGGTTAGCGTGCTAGTTTCTAGACTGCGAGGTTGCGGGTTCGAGTCCCGTGTTGGGATGGATGTTTGTAAATGTATGTTGGCTTGTCTAATGACGAATGTTTTGGCTCATTATAGCCCCCGTGTTGCAGACGGCGCCAGATAATCTGAAAACAACCAACCAACCTGGGAGACAGCAAGAGTAAAATTCCTTAATTAGATGACTCACCTGATGGCTGTGTGGTTAGAGCTCTGGCCCCTAAGGAAAAGGCGCCGGGTTCGAATCCCGCGTTAGTCTTGGACGTTCGTTGTAGTTCGGAATCCAAGTTAAGCTGTTGGTAGTTGAGCGTATAAACCAACCAACCAACCTGAACTAGATGATGCAGGTGACAGTGTATGTACAACACTATCATTTTCGGAGGAGATGAAAATTGGACAATAAGGACATGATAGAGATTTATGTTGCTAATATTGTTGTGGAGAATGTTACGGAAAAATCAGAGATTGTTCAAGTTGTGGCTGTTGAACACATCAATGAGGTAGGAATTTTACACACAGAGCTTGCAAGTGGTTTAGATTTTGGTTATGGCATATGGTTGGTTGGTTGTTTTCAGATGATCTGGCGCCGTCAGCAACACGAGGGCTATAATGCGCCGAAACATTCGTCATTAGACAAGCCAACATACATTTACAAACACCCATGCCAAACACGGGACTCGGAAACCGCAACCTCGCGGTTTAGAAGCTAGCACGCTAACCACTATATACCGTTTGGTCGGCGTTATGGCAAATACAAAGTTTACGACCACGTAATTATTCAATATGACGGAGAAATGTACCCAGACCAAATTGACTTAAAAGACAACGTGATATTTGGTGGTTCATGAAGAAATCTGGCGCATATTGTAAATGACCCAATATCAATGGTGATCTGTGGTATGAAACATTAGGCGAATCTCCAGAAATTATTATTCCAGCTAGAACACGAGAATAAGTTTTCCAGATCAATGACTTTTTCTTTGATGCAAAACTATTAATCTAAAGAAAGCCAAAGTGAAATTTTATGAATTTTGAACTTTGTTTTTCATATTGTCATACTATTTCTAACATTAACCTTTAACTGCTGTAAGCGGTCTGACGACCTCGAGTAATTTTTTGTGGAATGCTTCCACCCCCTAAAATATCGCATCTTTGACTTTTATCTTAATTTTTCTGATACTAAGTTTCTTAAACTTTAAATGCCGACCAAACGGTATAGTGGTTAGCGTGCTAGCTTCTAGACCGCGAGGTTCCGAGTCCCGTGTTTGGCATGGGTGTTTGTAAATGTATGTTGGCTTGTCTAATGACGAAAGTTCGGCGCATTATAGCCCTCGTGTTGCTGACGGCGCCAGATAATCTGAAAACAATCAACCTTAAACTTTAAACCTATGTTCACCAATTTATTTGGCACAGTATGAACCATTTGTAGCTCTTGCGCCAAAAACTTCAAACCACCCAACCACAGCAGTTAAAGGTTAAGAGTAGAATATTTGTATTTGTGCCAGCCACATTGTGATTGCATACACCAAAGTACTTAACTAATATTTTCTATAAATATTTTCAATTTTTAATTGGTAAAATGAGTTTATATTTAAGTGAATGAACTGAAGATTGTTTTTTCACTCTATTTGCATGTTTAAACTGAATGAAAAAATAGGTGTTTTTTTTTGCAATATATTCATGTGATTCGTCATCCACTTTTCCTACCTGATATGTTCTCTGTGGTGTTAT
Source organism: Linyphia triangularis (assembly GCA_963978545.1). Lineage (NCBI taxonomy): Eukaryota > Metazoa > Arthropoda > Arachnida > Araneae > Linyphiidae > Linyphia > Linyphia triangularis. Next base: position 80,460,753 of record OZ021731.1, read on the forward strand.
TTAAAATATCCAAACTTTATGATGTTGATAACTGCAGCTGATAATGTTTCAAATATTTAGAAACCTAATTTTACTAGTTAAAAGAAGTCTCCTAGATTGAATAAAAAAAGGTATTTTATATGAAATTTCTGATAGTGGTTCAAAGTTACCCTAAATGACAGGGTACCGGGTTATTTTCCTAATATTAGGTGCGTTCATCATCAGCATTTACTAATTTGTGTAAATTAAAATATAATACTAGTTTACTTTCAATTACCCATATGTAATACATAGGGTAAAGGAAGTATAGGATTCGATAAAAAAAAAATTCGATTTTTTTTTTTGCATTTCTCCACGTTTTGGAACATCCTGATATCAAAAAAGTTATCTAGAAAAAATTTATGTCTGTGTGCACGTGGTCAGCACAACTCCCGAACAAATTGACCTACAATGTTCAAATTTGGTGAGCAGGTGATTGATGGCCCAAGGATCTACCATTAAGGTTTTCGACAAAATCGCGCATGCGCATAAGATGGCTGCAATTGAAAAAAATCATGTTTTTCAATGATTGCTAAAAAACGGCTCTAACGATTTTGATAAAAATGCCTCTTAAGGTGTTCTAGATATCCCCACCTCCGAAATTCCCGTAAAAATGCTTTAATGGCGTAAAAAGTTGAAAAACGAATGCCTTCAACACAGAGTCCGCTTTGCTTGAACATAGCTCATCAACGAACGTTTTTTCACCTCTCCTCAGTTTCACTTATAACAAAAGATAATATCGGAATTTTCGAAAAGTATATCGCCAAAAACACCATTTTGGCGAAGTTTTTTTTAAAGACACATGTAAGAATTATCGCCAAACGGGCCATTTTTTCTAAGCAAATGATGAAAATTATAAAAACGATAAATGGCAGAAATCCACATCAGCAATATAGTGTAATTGACACAGTGTAATTGTTCCACACCCCTATTTCTGCTTTCTGTTGGAAAAGTTAACAAGAGAGTTGTACTCATCGAGGGAATCCTTTTCTATGTGGGTTGAGGGGTCCACAAGATTTACGAAGGCGTGACTAGTTCCATCTATCAACGAGTCAGGACACTGATTGTCACCTTATCTTTTTGGTCATGAATCCTGCCATCTTCACTTACACACACTTGGGATGAGGCTGCTCGGAATTGAGTTAAAGAAGTTTTGGTGTTCTACTTGACTCTAATGCGATTTATTGGTTGCTTATAGCTCAAGTTCAAAAGGATTATGGGAATGCAGCTGTGTTTGAAATAAATATGTCTTCAACCAACGCTGGTGTTCGAGTGTAGGTTTAAGTATTTATTACAAGATGCGGAGACGGCCGATCAAACGGTATAGTGGTTAGCGTGCTAGCCTCTAGACTGCGAGGTTGCGGGTTCGACTCCTGTGTAAGGCATGGCTGTTTGTAAATGTATGTTGGCTTGTCTAATGTACGAATGTTTCGACGCATTATAGCCCTCGTGTTGCTGACGGTGCTAGATAATCTGAATACAACCAACCAACCAAGATGCGAGACGATATTCCCAGAGAAATGCGATAAAAGCGTAAAAAAACGAGTAGTGCCTTTAAGAAAACAGAGCTCTCTGCAATTGAGTATCGACCATCAATGACTGATTTTTTCTGTTTCATACCCAAGAATTGACAAACTAAGGTCGATCGAATAACATCGCCTATTTCACCATCATGGCGTTTTTTTTTTTTTTTTTCTTCGTTTTTTTTTTCACCCATGCAAATATTATTGCCAAAATATCCTCAAACTAACCATTTTTATGTAAATGAATGAAAATATGAAAACGGTAAATAACACAATCATAAATGTTAATACAATAACCAATACTATAGCACAATCAGAAGTTGTGCGATGTTGGACACTCCTAGTTCAACTCGTAAACAAATTAGAATTCTAAAATTATGATAAATCTAGCAGTTATGTTTTTGTTTTATATTACTCTAGTTGGTGACAAAGTTATATGGAAAAATAATTATAAATGTATATTTGACTAATTAATATACTATTTTTATAAACCACCGACGCAAGGGACACGTCCGTACCCTGTGCGTCGGTAGATATAAATGTATATTAGATATAGATATAAATGTATTTATACCTATATCTAATATACTATTCTATATAGATATAAATGTATTTATTTTTTCCATATAACTTTACCTCCAAGTAATATTATATGAAATAAAAACGTAACTATTAGATTCATCTAATTTTATAATTCTTATCTGTTTGCGAGTAAAAAAAAAAAAGAGCCAAACTGTCCCGTGCGGATTGGCTAATATTTTACTGCAACATCTATTTCATGTTTCATTCGGATCTGCGCCGACCAAGTGGTATAGTGGCTAGCGTGCTGGCTTCTAGACCGCGAGGTTGCGGGTTCGAGTCCCGTGTTAGGCATGGGTGTTTGTAAATGTATGTTGGTTTGTTAAATGACGAAATGTTTCGGCGCATTATAGCCCTCGTGTTGCTGACGGCGCCAGATAATCTGAATACAACCAACCAAACATTCGGATCTGCTCAGTAGAACCAGAGTTACGAGCCTCCGAGTACAGTCAGTTTAATTTTAACCACCAATGGTTGGAATTTAACTGCCTAAGGGCAACACTAGCCAATCCTTGTGATAAAGCGACAAACTTATTGAATTATTGTATTGTCTTTGACAAGTGTGCAACAAAGTTTGAATCAAATCTGATCGCTCAAAGTAGGGCGAAATCGAGCCCAAAAGAGTCGGTTACAAGCATACAGGTGAAACTAATTCTGACAGACCGCGAGTAATTTTTTGTGGAATGCTTCCACCCCCTAAAATATCTCATCTTTGACTTTTATATTAATTTCTCTGATACTATGTTTCTTAAACTTTAAACTGATGTTCATAAATTTGTTTGGCGCAGTATGGACCATGTGTTGCTCTTGCGCGAAAAACCTCAAACCACCCAACCACAGCAGTTAAAGGTTAAAAATAGATCTTTTCTTTTATACTTTTATATTGTTACGCAATTGTTCTGTAAATCGTCGTGACTCGCGTTTCTTTTTGTTTCACTGTTTCTTATTAGGTTTGTTCGTCGGCAAAAAAAGGTTGCTTTTCTGGATTACAGGCTTTACGTGGATATTTCGAACCACAACGAACATCCATGCCGAATCCGGGATTCGACCTCGTTACCTTTGGCATGCGAAGCCGGAACGCTAACCCCACAACAATCAGGTGGGTCAACTTATATTTAAGAGATTTGAGCTCAGATCAAGATTTCATAGTGTTTGACCAATAAAAACCATCCATTCCGTGCTACTGACCAACTTTTTGTTTTGCCGCCATAACGATAGAATGCATTTTGATTAACAGCGAGGGTATCTGCCGAATTTCAGATCGATTGGCTGACAGCAAGTGGCAGAGATTGCAAGCACCGCAGAGATTGTCGGTCACAAACAAAATCGTAGTTAATATAAAGATTTTATAAACATAAAAATGGCAAGGTATTTTTTTTTTTAATCATATATCGTGGATTTTAAAAAGGGAGAGATTTCAGCCATTAAATTTCGCCAAATTGTATATGCTTGAATATGGTTTGGTATCTGGACCTGACGTACAAAAATTGAAACGTGTGCAAAAGCTGATTTTGTGACAGTCTCCAGAACTTAATATAGCCGACCAAATGGTATAGTGGTTAGCGTGCTAGCTTCTAGACCGCGAGGTTGCGGGTTCCGAGTCCCGTGTTTGCATGGGTGTTTGTAAATGTATGTTGGCTTGTCTAATGACGAATGTTTCGGCGCATTATAGCCCTCGTGTTGCTGACGGCGCCAGATAATCTGAAAACAACAACAACAACCAGAACTTAATATAATGAATTGTCACCGACAACGATGCTAAGTTTCGATTGGATTACTGCAAGTGAGTTTCCAGCCAAGATTTTGCCCGCCACACATAAAAACAAATTTTTAGTTTTAAAAAATGATTTATAAACTAAAAAAAAAACTACACACACTTTTCTTAATATAGATTTCAAAATGAAGTTATACCATTGAATTTTTTATGCCTCTAACATACCAGCTTCAATCTCTATTCATTCTGGTTGGTTATTTTTAGATTATCTGGCGCCGTCAGCAATACGAGGGCGCCGTCAGCAATACGAGGGCGCCGAAACATTCGTCATTAGACAAGCCAACATACATTTACAAACACCCATGCCTAACACGGGACTCGAACCCGCAACCTTGAGGTCTAGAAGCTAGCACGCTAACCACTATATCGTTTGGTCGGCCTATTCATTCTGAGAAGTAAAAAAAAAACATCAAATGACATACATTTGATTTTCAGTAGTTATCTTTTTCATCTTAAAAAATGACCGAGTGTGTAAAATTTCAAAAGGATAAGAAAAAAAAGAAAAAGAAAAGAAAAAAAAAGAAAAAAAACATAATAATAATAATAATTAAAGGCAATTACATACATCGATCTATCTTTCTTGATTAATAAGCTTTTCATGAACAATACGAAAATTCGGGTGTATTATATTAAATATTTTATTTAAAGAAAAAAAATTGTAAAATTATTTCAGAATTTCATCCCGTGTAAAAGTTTTCCAAGAAAATCTTACCAAACGTTTGTTTTGCAAAGCATCTGTTAAAAAATGCTTAGATAAAAGGATTTTGCCAAAGAGTATAAAAAGTTCAAAATTTCCCAATATTTTGTAATTTGAATCCTTATTTATCTTAGTGTTTGCTTATTTTTCAACCCAAATGCTACGTAATTCACAAAAAAAAAACCTCCTCAAAACTTAAGCAAAATAGTTTTTAAAAATCCCGTGTGCTTCCGAAATCCAATTAATTGTGCACAGTATGATGTACCTTAAAATGCTGGGACATAATTTTACGATGACCCCCTTAGCATTGTTACATTTTGTTCTTCATTCTACCGACATCAAAGAATTTTGCATATTCGCGTTTCGCCTCGTCCACGAACTGACCAATAAGCTTCCACATTGCTAATTTTACCGCGGTTCTTAGGAAAACAACGCATGCGCAGTAGCGGTGAAAGTTATTTGTTTTGGCTTTGGAAAGTAGTAGGAAACTTTGTGGCTTACGAGAGATGCCACATTTTCTTTGTCTCTAAATTAGCTGCAGTGTGTTGTGTCGCGAGTGAAAGTTTATCTTCAACGTTTCATATATTCTTAGTGTTTCTTAATGCAAACTACATGAAGAAGCTCCATCTAAGGTTGGTCCTGTTGAACTATTTAGAACAATCGTCGAGTTTAAATCCGAACTGTATAGCTCCAGTATAGTGCGAATCGATGCGTTTGGTGTTTCACTGTTGGAAGAAAGAAGAAGCTGAAACTTCAATCACGTGAGTGTTACTTATTTTGATGATTTGCATTTGAGTTTTACTGTTTTTTTTTTATTAATTACTTTTGTGTTTTAACGAACTCTATTTATCGAAACTTGATTTTAGTACTTAGTGAAAACAGTGGCGCTGGAACTTACTTGTTAGAGCTATGGCAAGGATAGCCTAGTTGTAAGTGCTGATGCTTTGCAGGGGCTTAGCCAGAATTTATTTTCGGGAGGAGATAAGAAATTATAAGTCAGCAAATCTTAATTTTAATTTTCAATACTAATGGCGCATGAATTTCTCAATTCAATAAGCAGATATTTTTTCCTACTCATGTTTTAAAATTTAAAAACATTTAAAATAATTTTACTATTTTAAACAATAAAATCCTTTAATTTTGATGCTCTAATAGCTAAATGAAAAATTTCGGGAGGGGATATATCTCTTCATCTGGCTACGCGCCTGATGCTTTGGTATTTGTGAACAAAATGCCGAAAATAATGTTAAACCTCCACTGTGTAGTTAATGTTCTACTCCACTTTATTTCAAAAATTCATACTAATTCTAAACCAATCGATGGCTGTTGGGTTAGCGCCCTGCCCTCGCATGCCAAAGGTGCCGGCTTCGAATCCCGGGACATGGTTGTTCGTTGTGGTTCGGAATCCACGTTAAGCTGTAGGTCCCGGCTTGATTAGACGTCATTGTACATGAAAATAGGTCATTGAGCGTATACAAACCAACTAACCAATCTTACTAATTCTAAAATGTGTTGTATTTTAATGTAAACATTTATCTTTCCACCGAAGTTACTTGAAGTGGATATTGCTTGTTTATTAGCTACTTAAATTACGGGCACCGTCCGAAAATTTGGCGTGAATTATTATAAATTTGTTTGATAAAAACACCATCTTATCCTTGCATCATACTCTTTCCTTTAAGTTCCAGTGCTACTGCTTTTACTTATTTTAAATTTTTAGGCTAAGTGCACAACATTATCCAAAGGTAGTTTTTATAAATAAGGCATATTATTTTAAAAACTTGGTTTAAAATTTCTAAAATAGTTGAATTCTTAAGTACACAAATGAAATAACTTATTACATAACACACACAATGAAAGACCAATGGATTTTAAACACAATCGCCCCAGAACATTATTATCCAACAATTACTTTAGTCTCAGAGATATTATTGTTTGTACATTAAAAAATTTCACATTACTTTAGGATTTATATATTATATTTAGACATTCTAAGGTTAAATATATCAATAGTTTATCGTAACCAAATTCAACCAGAGGAGGTATTAATAGTAGAGACAGAGAACATTTTTATTTAATTTAACTACTTATTTAAACAATTCAACTACACATAATGTTCAAAACAGGTTATTGAATTGGGTCATTTCTAAATTATTTTTTTCCAATGAAATACGCCCAACTCTCATTGCATGTGTCAATTCGATTGCAGTAGGTTTCCTTATCACCATTCCAAGATGCCAGATTTGGCGATTTTCATTGGCCTGTGAAAGAGGAATGTATCTGGAGCACATTGGGTGAGGGTTTCGTCTTTGTGATACTTTCTCTGCAAACAGGCCTTCCATTAAAACCCTCCGAAAGCCTAATAAGTACTGGGTATGTTGTGGAGCCTGGAGTTGAGACTGTAACAACATGGTCCCTGTTCTGTTGTTGGTTGGGCGAAACACAAGTGCTTTTCCAACGCTGGCACCTCATTGGTCTCGGTAGCATTGGAACCATTCACTTTTTTCAGTAGCTTACCTCAATGTTATGTCACATTGGGCACTAGGGCCAATGTTATTGAAACTTAGTAGGGTGCTAGTTTATCTTGTAAGTATCAGTGTGGGACGGCATGCAAAAATTTTCTACAAAAGAAATTTTGTGGTGTGATTAGGCCAGAAAAAAAAGGTTTGTTTCCTATAACCCGACCAACCCTGAAATTGCAATTAAATTATTTGATTAATACATATTACTTTTTTTTTTAAAAGTATTATTACAAACTGATTCCATCCACAAATGAAAAGCCCCCCCCCCCCTTTTTTTTTTGGCCATAATATATTGCTTTTCTTATGGGAATATAATACTTTTGTGGCAGGTTAAGCTTATTCAGTCAAACCCTGTTAATGCGTAGTCGATGGGAACGACGCAATTTTTCGTGGTAACCGAAATCCGTGTTAACCGGCTGCAAACATTTTCGTCTATTTAATGCAGATCTATACTACTAGCTGCATGCGTGTTTAATTCTGCTGTTTTTAATTTATGTCTTCATTTCTGCCAGTCCGCGTCCTTTTTACTTTGTAGGTTCAAATTTATTTGAAGCATAAGCCATTTCAATCTTTACCCGACTTCTTAAAATCGTTGATGAAGAGTTGTTAGTTATTCCATACTTGGACACAATTTGTGTGTGTGTTTTTTTTTTCTTTTAAAGAAATCATCAATTTCATTAAAAAAATTTGCTTCGTTTCTAACAATGATGATTGCTGCATCCGACTCACATTGACAAAGATTCAAAACGCAAATGCGACTGCTTATTTCTAAACTTACTGTTGGAGACAGGAGGGGTTACCTGACGTCACAAAACCAATTTACGGAGGGGGTGCCATCTAAATTCGCGCCGAAAACGGCTCATTTCACTGCGAATTCCTTGAAATTTGATCACTCGGGCATTTTTCGTGTTTCATAAGGTTTAAACTTGAGAAACGTTTTCGTAACAACTTTAAATTTCGTCTCAAATAACGAAGACCATCTTGAAAAAAAGTGGTTTGAAGAGCAAATTATTTGCGTCTTAAGTAGGATTTCATGTTACGCGATTTCATGTGAAACGAATAAATTAACTTTAAGATTAAGCTGGATCGTACCGACAACCGCTTATATTTCGCATTAAACGGGATTTGGTGCTAAGCGATTCGCATTAACAGGGTTTGACTGTATATTCCAGGTTTAAACAGACATGCCTTAAATAAAAAGTTATAAACTTCTTTTGGAAATACAGAGATAAATTATGAATGATATAGTAATTATAAAGAGAGAAATTCGTTCATTTCAATCGCTGATGCTATTCAGTTCAGAGATTATGTGTCAGAAATAATTAAAATAAGGTTTAATAAGCATCTAAACTTGAAAAGAAAACATTATCAATACCCACTAAAGGTACCCTATTAGGGTAATTACCTGGATATTAACTAGCAAACATAAATATATCCAAGTACACATCACTGTTCACATCTTATCAAATTTGAATCTAACATTAATACTCTGATAATATTTTGTTTTGCGTATTTGCAATATATATATAAAAACCCCACCTTTTTACTACCAATCTATCCATCCAAATATTTTTGCCCGTGTTACAGGAAACAAACTTTTTTTTACCTTGTGTAGTGGCAATGACCATTTCACAAGAACAGAGTTACATAGGCACAGTAAATGAAGTAGTATATTCATATAGAAAGAATTGTGGCATGATATTTTTGTGCAAATGATTCTCTTTTCTGTAGTTGAGTGATAGGACATAGAAAAAGATTAATGTTGCACAAATTTGATGCATAATATATAACATTAAATTTCCTGAATTTTAAAATGAAATAACTTTTTGTTTTATTTTTGTTCTAGTAATTGTTTGCTGTAAAATATAAAAATATTATCAATGATCATTTTTAGAATAATTTAGAGTGTAGATAATAATTTGAAGTAAGTGTAATGTTCAAGAAGTGTTTTTTTTTTTTTTTTACTATGAAAGAATTCTTTGAAAAGTAGCATCCCAGATAGCATTTTAACCTTTTCAAAACCTTGTGTAAACCCTATAAACGAAAAGGTTTCACCCTTGTCGCAAGCTTGTCACGACAAGGGTATAACCTTTTCACAAGCCTAAAAAAAGGGTCCTAGTTTACACCTGAAAAGCTTGTCGTAACCTTGTCGCGACCAAGCTTGCGACAAGGTTTTCATTGTAAACCTTTTCGTAGCCTTGTCGCGACAAGGTTTCACAGTAACCTTTTCGTAGCCTTGTCGTAACAAGCTTGCGACAAGGTTTTCATGTAAAGGGTACGAAAACCTTTTCGTTATAAGGTTGCTATAAGGTTTACAGTTAAAGGGTGTGTAAACCTTTTCATTTTAAGGTTGTTTCAAGGTAGATAGAGGAAAGATTGAATTTCCTTCATAAAGTAATACTGAAAACATTCCGAGTTTTTCGGGTCAAAGAGAAGCATTTTATTGCGAGAGTTGCAATATTGTCTGGAAAATGGATTAACACTGCATTATTGAAATTTGGTGGCTGTTTAATTAAACTTATTCTTGGTACAGTTGTAGTATAGGGCACTTTTTTCCAAATAAGTGCTGTTTCTGCCAACGGTTTTTACTTTAATTTGTTATTTATATTTTAATTCAGTTCCTGCATTTTTAATTCTGGTGAATTTTCTAAATGCCAAGTGAAAAAATTTGCCAAATGTCTTATGCTATATCTGTTCCTTATTCTTTAATGGCATCAATAATAACTCAGTTTGTAATTTAGAAATTAAATGTAAAATTGCAAATGATTCATATTTTACTAGATGGAAAAATTGTAAATATAGCAGTCTTTTTTCCTAGAATATTTTAAATATATACAAGTTTGAGAACATTTTGGAAAAAACAAATTTCAATGAATTTGCAATTTCCAAAGTATACTGGCATTGTAAGAAATTTAAAGCTTTTGATGTCTAAAATATTTTATAAAAAATAAAGTATCAACACATACCATGCTGAATTTCTTTCCTAGAAATGATGGAAACACCCTTTTTTAGAAAAAAATTTCAAGTTTATGACAGGGAATATTAACCATGTAAAGAATCATTTTTCGTGCTATCAAATGGTTTTTGTTGAAACATGCAAGCCTAGGTGAAAAATAAACTCTGCAGGGTTTTAGTTAACTATGGATACAAATCTTTTTAAGCACTAAGATGGCCCTTGTAGACTTGCCTACTGGAAGATATGTGGCAATACACCTACATGGATACTGTGTTTCTTGATGCAATACAAATACTTAGTGTCACAATAAGCACCGATGGGATATGTCGTAAATTTTTTTCTTCCTTTCAACTTTGATGCTTTTTATTCTGTTATATGAATAGAAATATTTAACGTACTGCATTTACACTTTCAAATCGACTTTTAAACAGATCTATGCACGAAATACATAACAATAAATGGCCCATAACTTGCACAAATACCAGCAAAAAATAGTAATGTATTACAAGGAATTACTATAAACTATTAAAAATACATATTGAAAAAAAAATTTACATAATTCTTTATTTTAAAGTAAACAGAGAGATAAAAAAAAAAAGATAAAAAAAAAACCCTTTTTTTATTTTATACAAAAAACAACTTAAAAATGAGTTTCAATGTGTTACAAATATTTCTTAACTAATCTGCTGTATCTGACAAGAAACTTCTGGAGACAGATTCTTGAGGAAAACTAAAGGGAATCACATTCATTTCTCTCTGAAAAAAGAAACAATTTAAAATTCAATAACAATTTGATATTTCATAAGTAAGCTTTCCTATTAATAAAAAGCAATAGCTTCACTTCAGAAGGGAACAATTTTAAGGCTTACTACATTCAGTTTCTAGAATACAAGACATTTGTCCATTAAGAATATACACCTTATTTGAATGATCCATTATATTGGATGGAGAGTATTTTCTTTCTTGTAGTCCAAGCATAAATTTAAATATGCCCATTGAAACGCTTCCAATAAAAAGCCTACTTTTAACGATTAGAAATAATCTTCACTCTTTAGATGTTGGAACAATGTTCCTGCAAATTTCTTTCTTAAGCGCATAATACACCTAGCAACTTAGTAGACGATTCCTCAGAGAGTAACAATGAATAGTTGGTTTTGCCAATTTTTTCAAGCTCTCATGAAATTTTGGCAATTTGAAATTCGTCAATAAACGGTGTTTATGTTATATCATTACAGTAACATAAGCATTTTAGTTTAATCTAGTAAATATTTAGTTAAAGCTGCAAAAACTGTTTTCATGACAAGAAAACATAAATTTTAAAGTACAAACTAGCATTGAATTTTTAACATTTTATTTCTAACGTTTATATTACACGTGTTTACATTGATTTTATATAACACCCGTGCATATGATGTTTTAATAACACAGGCTATAGCTTAAAAGGATGGTTGGTTGGTTGGTTTCAGATTAACTGGCGCCGTCAGCAACACGAGGGCTATAATGCGCCGAAACATTTGTCATTAGACAAGCCAACATACATTTACAAACACCCATGCCAACACGGGACTCGAACACGCAACCTCGCGGTTTAGAAGCTAGCAAGCTAACTACTATACCGTTTGGTCAGCCTTAAAAAGGATGGAAGGTCATGATTAGAATGTCGGCAAAACGTGGCATTTTAAATTTCATTCCAATTTGTTAAAAAATGGATATGTTTAGTTTATAACTAGTTTTTTCTTTCATATTAGTCGCCCAACCCTATCGCTATGATCAAATAATTAGTTTTCAGTTTGGCTGTACATGTATATGATGAGAGTGAACAAAAGTCTACATTTTTTCAAAACATACATTGTAAAAATATAAATTGTGAATAATAACGCTACTGAAGTGCAGTACTAATCCGCCAATTACAAAATGTAAAAAACAAAAAACTATGAAATGATGTAATAAAATTTTAGGAAAGAAAATGGTACTCTTCTGGTAGACGGGTACCATAAGTTGCCAAGTTTGAAAGTTGGCGCAATTATCGTGAAACTGAAATGTTTTTCTCATGAGGTTGCTATAAATGATCAGAAGATTATTAATTTGAATGAGTTATCTCTGTAATTTGGTACCCATCTCCTAAAAGAGTTTTAAAAAAAAAAAAATACTTTGAATGTGTTACTCAAAAATATTGTGATATATAAACAGTGGAAAAAATTATTAAATGATAAAATAAACGTTAGAAGAATAAATTCAATTCAGAATAACGATAAGAAACCACTCCGAAAAGTTTAAAAATGAACACAATTTTTTTAATGAATATCAAGCCGAGAGTATAAAATGTTAAAATAGGGATAAGTCAATCAAGCCAAGTTATCAGAAAACCGAGAAACAGGCGAAATAAATTGCTAAAGAGTTGTCGATGAATAATGCGATAGGTGCGATATGTGCTTTATGCTACAAAAGATGTAAGCACATTTTAGGTGAAAGTAGGTGCCTTTGATCAGTGAATTTTTTTTTTTTTAAGTATGCAAACTTACAAAAGTTAAAATAAGAAGCTTACCTAAAACTTCAGCAGATAGCTCTCAGTTGTGTAGTAGTATCTTGCAGTCATAGAATGCTGAGTCATAGAATGCAGAGATTTCTAAAAAAATATTAGAAAACGTACTTAAACAAAATTTGAAAAGAATATTTGCTATAAATTAAACTGAAATTGTATTCGAGAAGATAAACAAATATACATTTAGTTTAGTTTTTTAATAAGTTATTGATTCTCTTATTGTATATATATATTTAAAAATATCTTACACCTTATAGTTTTGAATTCCAAGTAGATAACGAGATATCAACAACCGAACTATCAGCATTCTACGCCAACATAAGTTCATTGCGGTCTCAAAAAGTTTAACATGCTGCAGCTTCCATTATTCCTTTAAGTGTTTGATATAGTTTTAGGCTCAAACTAGTGAAACTAGAGCTATGAGTTTGCCTTTTGTTATTCAAATTACCAAGGTCAAATTCACTCCTTGCTAGTGTCCCCCAAATCTAATTTGGGCAATCCACATGCACCAAATTTGGAATGCCTAAACTGACTACACCATTTATTAAATGATAGCTATAATATTAAATAGTTTTAAAATATTTAATTAAAATAATTGATATATCAAATTAAATTGAATCATTCAGGTGTAATTTCAGGACCAAAACTATCAGTTTTTTACATAGAGAAATATTCTATCTCTATATATATACATATAATTTTTTTTTCTTTAGTATCCTCCATTTTTACTAAACATACAATTTGTAATCAGAAAATATATTTTTAGCACACTGGAAAACATAATTTTTTTTAAATTCAATATCAATTTCATATGGTAGTTGTAATTTTTCTACATTTGGTGACAATCAGGGTCACTATAATGGAATTGTACCAAATATGATAAAATATTATTCACTTCCAACTTTTGAAATACATGTTACTTGGCTAATTTCTTTTAATTTGGAGAATATCCAAATAACACGTATTATAACGAAGCAAGTATTATTTATAAAACATTATCGTTGCACTTTCCAAACCGAGGGTGGCAAGTCTTTCACACAGACCTTATTAGAAAATATTTCTAGCAAAATTATATTTAATATGAAACATTTTTTCTTTACAAGTTCCTTTTGGATCCTATAAAACCTTTTTTCGAAAAAATGTGAGCTGCTTATCTTCCAAAAAATTATATTGACAGAGGAAGAAGAGGGTTGCTATACATTAGGGTTCTTAAAAGTGGATCGTAATGTTAAAAGTTGGAGAACCCCTGCTTTAGCCCATTCAGTTTTTATTATTATATCCTACCTTCCCTTCCGCTTTGTTAGGAAGGAGTCTAGTCTATGAGGTTAAGAAGTAAATTAAATAAAAATCATCATACAAAAGATTAATTTAATTTTCCAAAAAATATTAGTGTTATTGATTGAAAATGAGCTTAAATTATAATTTTAGTACTTTTCTGTTAAAGGGCACCATTGACCATTTGCCTATTATATGTTTGGTGTTTGATTTTTAAAAAAAAAATTATGGTACTTTTCAATGAAAATTTTTAAACATTTTTGTGATAAAACTTTTAAAATGGTTAATTTTTGTTTGAATTTGTTTTTGAAATGGTTACATTTTTTTACCCAAATCAAACACCAAACACAAAATAGACAAATGGCCAACAGCTCCCTTTAACGGAAAAGTACCATAATTTTTAAACAAACTAATGGACCAAACGATATTCTCTAATTTACTTACAATTTTTCACAAGCTGGCAGTTTCCTTATTGAACATTCTAAAAAAGTAAAAATGATGAGCAACACAAAATAAATTTGGCCTTCCTTTAACTATGTACCAGTTGGCGCTAAGCCCAAATGTTTACATGTTTAAATGATGTGTAAATGTATTGCAAGCAATGTTAACAGTTTGTTATAGGGTTGCAAACCCTATAATGATTTTTAACAGGAATGATAAATTATCTGAAGGTTGTTTGGATGAGTTAGAGCTTCAATTCGCCAGTTTTTATCTGGAAATAGTACCCAAATTTTGTCAACACACTTTTTAGGTACAAATATAGCTCTTAACAATTGAAAGTGGATACGCAAAAAGCAGCTCAAGAATAGCAATAAATAGAAAAGCAAAAAGGATGCAAAATGGGAAATTTATGGACGTGCTATATATGTAGTTGGCAACAAAGGTTAAGTACAATAAATTAAAGCACAAGACATTGTTTACTTATTTAAAATCCCCGAACTCAAAACCTTGACATACAATCACATCTCGGAGACGTCATTCATTTCATGTGCCATTGTAGAATTTCACGTCTCCGAGATGTCAAGAACTGGCTTTGATGAACATTGGGCATTATATTAATAGATTATCTGTTTCTGTCATGCATCGATGCTGTTTTGTTTAGACTGTTGAAGATGCTTTCTCCCTCTCAATAGTACCGATAAAAAAATCGTATCAGCAAACAAGTAAACAGAAAGAAGCGCAATGAAAGCGGTAGTCAGTATAGCAGTGATTTCTGAAACCATCCACATTTATTTGTAAGCGCATTTTATTTGTATGTCAAGGGGTTAATACACATGCCATATATTTTGGTGATAAATTGGGGGTAACAGCCTAGATTCCAGCCAGAGGCAACATTTTGTGATTTTGAAAACTTTTGTAGTCTCCCAACTCAATATACATGATTTTTCCATAAAAAGATTTTGTTGTATACGAACATTTTTGATATTGGGATTGCAATATACAGCCTAATATATGTTATTTACTTAATGATGAGGACAAAAACTCCCACAAAAACAATTTGCCAAATGTTTGAGTTCAAAAACAAGCTTTTCCAATTTGATTTCAACGGTGGTTACTGTTATTTACAAGGCAAAGATCTTGGTTCGAGCTACTGGTGTCCTCAAACATCGGCCGCACATTAATATTTTAATTAAACAAAAAAATTTAGGAAACTTGTGCCACGCGCAATTAGCGATTAGGGAATTACAGCAAACCATTATACAGAATGAGAAAAAGGAATTCATTTTTTGAAAAACTAATAAGAAAATTCTTTCATAAATAATTCCCATGACAAATTCTACAGCTCCCCCCCCCCCCCCCAAAACCACAAAAGTGATAATTTAGTTGCCGCTTTTTAGATTGCGTACTAAGTATAAATAACAGATTAAGCCTATTTTCTTACGAATATGATACATTGATAAAACATTTCGTTTTAATTTTAATAATATTATAGTAGTAATATATAAAAAAATCAATACCACTACGAAATAACGCACTTACTGACTCGTACAACGAGTAAAAGGCGAAAAGAGATCCCTCTCAATCGAAGAAATGGAGGCTTGTTTTTAAAAACTTGTTGCCAGACACGTCTTAGCAATATTGGGTTTACTTTGAAAGCCTTTTAAAAACCTTTCACTGCCAACCTTTACAAAAGCTTTTCATAATAGGTTAAAAAGAAAGCTTTTCTCTTTATCCTTTTCAAATCCTTGTCATAGGGGATACCCTGCAACCTTGTCATGACAAGTATATGAAAAGGTTTTCGTTTGCTTGCAATGTTAGGTTAACGTCAAGGTTGTCGCTGACAAGTATATGAAAAGGTTTTCATAAGCTTGCCGTTGGGTTACATTGTAACCTTATCACGAAAGTCTAATGACAAGTATATGACAAGGTTTTCGTAAGCTTGCGATGTTAGGTTACCGTCAACGTTGTCGCTGACAAGTATATGAAAAGGTTTTCATAAGCTTGCCGTTGGGTTACATTGTAACCTTATCACGAAAGTCTAATGACAAGTATATGACAAGGTTTTCGTAACCTTGCATGCTATCTGGGATTGACCTTTGGAGAAACTCGCCTTAAAGCTCTGCACCTTTGGCCCTTCATTGCTTAAATATTGAGTTTTGTATCAGAAATAAATCCAACCAATCAATTCTGAGCACGGTTCCCGAGGTCATTGAAAGTCATTAAAAGTGCTTAATATTTTTTAATTTGTTTTAAAGGCCTTGAAAGTGATTGAAAATGCTCAGAGGTCCTTAAAAGTCCTTAATTTTTGCAGATGTTGTGTGGCTAATTTTCAAAATTTATAAAAATACCTCTCGGACTTGCTATCCCCGCGTGACCGCCACTTATCTGCACCGTATCGGAATTCTTCAACATATTTGTATTACGTATCCACCAACTTGGTAACTTTTTTTGGTAGAATATACTTTATTAAAAATTTATATATAGACTTGATGACTGAAAACAAATTTTCAATGGTCCTTAAAAACATTATTTAAGTCCTTAAAAGTCATTGATTTTCATTCTGTGATTTGAGTGGGAACCCTGATTAAATTTGCAATTCTGTAAATATTGGGGATTTTTAAGGGAACATAAAGAAGAAAAATAAATAAATACTGAATTCAAAGACCTCTTGGTTTCAAAAGCAGCAAAAAGATTAAATTTAATTTCAGAAAAGGAAATAAAATTCAAGTAGATTGTTAAGATGTTTTATTTTGTATTGAAGTTCACTTTATATAAGTTAAGTTCCTAATTTGGTTATGTTTTGAATTAATCTGTTGCTAAAAAAAAAAGTATCGAACAATTTTGTATTCATTATTTGAGTGTTTAATCTTTTTCTTTTGCTATCGGTATGTAAAAGTATATGGAACAAAGAATTACGAGTTAAATTTCAGGGAATTTTACCTCTGGAATTTCAGGGAATGAAAACCTCTGAATGCTTTTCCTCTAGAGATACTGTGTTGTTCCAATCGAATCATATTACTTCTGCCGTATGTAATTTTTCTTTTTCCCATTCAACCATAGTTTCAAATTAAGTCCATTCTCTGCAGGGTTGGAAAAAAACCAGGTGTAAAAAAAAAGCCTTCCTTCTCCCCCCCCCCCCCACCCCCGCCAATTTTTTTTAAAAATTATTTTTTAATTAAATGTATACACATTTATAAATAAAAATTGACGTTAACTAGAACAATTAATGTTCAAATAACAATTAATATTTCTTCTGAAAATAGTTAAAACTGTACTAAGTTGATAAACAATTATTGCTACTGATGTCGACATTCAAATCATATTAAATTTTAATATTTTATTTAGAGACTATTTTTTAAATTCAGTGTATGCAATAATTATACAATAGTAATTGTTTACTACATAATACATGGAATATTGCTCTTGGGTTCATCAGTGCCTAATGGTGATAAGTTGGTAAATACGATATTTTTAAGGTAGTAAAAACCTCTATTTTAGAAACACATTTAAAATGCTGCCTATAATTTAAGTTAATTATAAATTTTGAATAACTGTCATAATTAAAATTAATAAAGTTGAGAATGCCTAAAAAACCGCATTTAAACCAGTTGGTTTAAACAATGCCAATCCTGATTCTCAAAAGCACCCTCTTGTTTTTATGCCAGAATCCCATGATGATTTATCCACAAATTTCTGGTCCTGAAGTACGATATATTCCCCTCCCCCCCCCCCCCAAAAAAAATGTGAGCAAAAATTAAAATCCGACATATTTTGTCTTAGAGACACAAATGATTTTTCCGAGCATTAACCAGATTTACATTGCGTAGAACGTGATAAAGTCACAAATGTAAGTTTTAGCTTTCTGAGCTAGAAATTTTCAGAATGAATATTTTCCTGCTGCAATTTTACTTGTTGCATCACTTTGTTACTTCATTTTCAAATACAATCTCATGCCATTATTCTTTGGTATGACGTTTAAAAGTAAATACAATAACCGCTTATCCAAAAATGATCGTTTCGCTACACATACATTAACCATTATGGTCCAGTCATTTTTGCATAAAATAAGGAAATATATCCAGTTTTGTGACATCACTTTAATTTATTATATTATTGGTGATTGTTTTTATCTCTAAATCTTCTTCAAGGTAATTATTACACTGTGTGTGTATCAAAATAAAAACAAAATAAAAAAATGAAGTGTCTAAGCATTTTACATTGTACCAACTAATTTCAAACTTTGCTTTAAATATATTATAAAAAAAAAGGATTAATGTTTGCAATGCGTCTTGTTATTCCACAGTCTTATTTAATATTAATTTATATTTTGGATTTAAATGTCACCTAATTGAGGAAAAAAATAATCTCCACGTTGAAATCTTGTTAAGTGCTTGTTCTTAGTATCCAAACCAAAGATAAACAAAAGAATATATTCAATTCGTCTTGTAATACTACAGTTCTTATCTAATTTTAAACATCCTGGATGTAATTTTCTAAGTGTATTTAGACACTGTACGAATGGAAATCTTGCTAAGTTCTTGTTTTAGTTGTCTTTGTTTTTTCAAATCCAAGTTCATTCGTCTCGAATCTCTTTTTGAGTTACCTTTAGATGGCAAGGAAGGTGCCAAGTTGGTTCTCCAAACTTCCGCTTCTTAGACAGGTGTCTGTCTTCGGATAAACAAATGTAGCCACATTGCAGTAGTATTTGAGTCGGCGATCAAATCTGCAATCCTTACCAACCATACTACTCTGTTTTGTTTTATATATATATATATTTGAGATTCATTATTTTGTACCTTTTATTAAGTGTTCTCTTCTAATTCATGTGTGCTGGTTATTTCCAATACATTCCTTCAACAAGATGTTATTGTATCATTTGGAGCATTGTAATACTTGAAAAAAAAAATATATTGATTTGTAAAATTCATATTGAGTCTATGGTCTACACGAGATCTACTTCGGGAATGGGTTATATCCCCTTAACCTTCTTGTAATTGGCGCAGCTTAGCCAATCTTGGCTCTTGTACCATTAAAATCCATACAACCTACTCCTTGTAAACTAATGCAACCTGTCTCGGTTTATTCAGGTTTTGTGGAGCACAAAATTTCTTTAGCAGACAAGCTGAAATCAGAATTTTCTTTGTAGTTGTGTTGCATGCACCATTCTCTTTCAATCTAAAGAGTAATAATTCATCAATAAATATCAACTAATAAAGAAATATTTATGAATTTAGAATTAAATTATGAAAACCCTTTTTTTTTAATTATTTTCATAACGAGTACATAGTTTCACAATAAAAACATTACAAAAAAAATTGGCTTCTAAAATATAAATAATAAAAATATAATTCAATTGGTTAAATATTTTGTTTTTATTTAATTAAAGTTGCGTTAAAAATTAATATGGTACCTTCAACTAGCTAGTCATGGCTCGTCTTTTTTTTTTTACTATAACAAAATCCCTTCAGTTTTTTTTCCCCCAAGAGAGTACTTCCAACTTTTTACTATGATCTTATTCCTCGTAATTGTATTTCTACATTTATTTAAATTATTCATAGTTAGTGTATTGCTATAATCAAAAAAATTTTCTTGTGAATTGCATTAACTGAGTAAGGCCCATAGTTAATGTGTTTCTCTTGCATTAAATCTTGAATGGCTTGATAATATTAAAAAGTCATAATTGAGTGAACTATTTTTAAGCCAAACATTTCATACAAATTAACTTTAGCTTTGGCATAGTTTTGATTTGTGCATACTGACTCTTTATGGCAAATGTTCAAAAAATTAGGTAGTCAGCCCATTTATACATGAAGTAGGAAGGTTTTTATACTGTCATGGTAGTTTTATTTTTGTAAATACAAACATGAAAATTTGGGAAATAAAATAACCCTTTAAAAAGAAAGCTAAAAAATAACTAACAATAAAATCTTCAATATTCGTATTAATTTTTCTTGAGGAATCGCCTTGTTCCAATAATTGTTGTCTTATCTTTTAATCAAAAGTTGCAACTCGTATGAATAATGAAATTTTATAAAAATTGTAACCCTCTATAGTATATCCCTAATTATATATTTCGATTTATTGCAAATGTGTGTGTGTGTTTTTTTAAAAAGAAAAATATAAATGCTGATTTAAAAAAAAAAATTAATATAATAAACATAAATAATAATAATAAAATAAAAAATTATTGCATATTCAACAATATTTATATAAATTCACTAAATTGGTTAAAATATTAAAAAGTAGTTAAAAATATTATCCATTCAAAGTTAAATTGAAAGTTTTATACATGGAATGCTTGTTGATTTTTTTTTTTAAATTACAAATCAGTCTATTCATTATTAGCTTTCTTAAGCCTGAGCTGAAAATGGGTGGGAGGGAGAATTATTTGTGCCCTCTTCCCCCCCCCCCCTCCTCCCACACCCTTTTTGACCTCTGCTAAAGTACTGGATATTGAGGGAGAGTTGAACTTCAATTATATTAAGTATGAAATTTAATAGCGATCGTTAAGAATAACTTTTATGTAACTTTAATTGTAAAGTCAGCATTGAGCAGATCATTCAACATCAGAATTTGCATTGTTGTTCTTACACCTACATTATTGCAATGCAATCAATCCAGTGATAGAAGCACTGTAATAGATTGTTATAAGAATACAAAAAATCTGCATCTTTGTGTGAAACAGCCAAACACTGTTTTTTTTTTGTTTTTTTTTGTTTTTTTTAACAAAATGTTGAGCCTTATTAAAGAAGCTTTTTTAATTTTGCTAATGTCCACGTTTTAAATTAAGTTTTCGAATGTCTCTAATGTTCAAATCTTGCGAAGGCAAAAATTAACAGAGTAAAAGTAGAAACTTCTTATTTAAACGATCTAATCGAATTTCAAAGTTAAAATTTGTTTTTATTCAAATTGTTTTTCTTTTGTAAGGCCATTTATTCAAATTCGGTTTCATAAAAAAAAAAACCTTTTTAAACGGATTACTTTTCTTAGTTATGCTTAGCTACTTTATTAATTAATAACTTATTTATTTAAAAAAAATCTAATTGTAAATTAATAGTATTTTCCAAGCTGTTGTGTTTATTTTGATTGCGTTAGGATTCATTTGTGGAAGAAGACACATTTTTAAGTATTCGAATAGGTTATTTTCTATGTTGTACCAAAAATAAAATTTCTGCTTAGTTGACCAAAATATGCAATTTAACTATAAAATTTGATGGAATTATCTCAAATTCTATGTAAATGTGTAATTTTTTTGATTAAGAAACTAAACTCTTTTATAATGAGATAGCGTTGGTCAAATTAGTAATATTTCTAAAGCACCCAGAACTCGAATATCTCAGAATGGTGAACAAATCATTTCATAGTCTGGGTGTTCAAATTTAACTTAGAAAGTAGATAAAAATTTGCTGTTTTTTGCCGGTATTGAAAACATACTTTGAAAAGAATATGCGCTAGGAGCCTATATCAGCTTCAAAAGAAATAATACATAAAATTTCTAGGAACTATCCCTAAACTTTTTTGGAATTATCTTAAAAATTCCTAGGAGTTATCCCTAAAATATTAATGTAATTTGTGGAATTTACGCTAAAATTCCAACCTCATTAAAAAAAAACAAAAAAAAAAACACTTTGTTCCCTGTAAATGCAGCGTTAAGTAGTCACTCCTCCATAATTCGGGTGTTGTGGATCTCTAGTACAAGACACGACTTGCATCTTATCGGCTCGTAAACAAAAATATACGAAACTTCTTCTTTGTAATACCCTCAATTTTGCTTTAATTTTTTCCCATGCTTAGGTATTTCTAATTAAGTATTTTTAAACACTCTTTGAACAATTTCTTTTGCTCCAACTTTTATAGTTACTGAAATTTTGAAAGGTAAATTAACATACTTTTTTTTCCTGTTGCAAAACAAACAGCAAAGATCTTAAGTGAAAAGGAAATGTAGCAGCTAGATATCAGTTTTACCTTCTTCCAGTTTCATCTAAGTTACCTGTTTTGATAAGGAACATATTTTCTGAAAATGTTGCATGTTTATACAGTCAAAATTGAAGTTAAAATAAACATGTTTGATATGAAAATATCCCAAGTTAGTAAAAATAACTAATGTGTTTTTTTTTTTTTTTTTTTTTTAATCAATGGCCAAAGTATGCTTTATCAAGGATGAAACATCTTGGTTTACTAAATCTTCGAGTGCAAGAAGGTTCTTTTTTCATAGATTGGGCACAGGAACTGATTTTAAAATATTAAATTTGGAACTTAAAATCATGTAAATTCAGTTGAAATTTAATTGTCATAGTATTTATAATTTACAACTTAGTGGATGTTAACTACAGTAGGAATTGATCTTGCAAGTATTAGATTCACATTTTCAAGTTTATTGCATTTCTGACATTGGAAAGTCATGAATTCAAATAAATCAGATATTCATATTTTTTTTATATAAATTAAAATGTATATTTTGCTTTGTTAAAATGTTAAAAGATTTAAAAAGTAAATATCAGAATTAAAAGCTGTAGTTGTGTTGGAAATAGGAATATATAGTGTAGTTGTGGAATGTTTTAACATATTATAACCTTCACTAGCGTTGTTTTTGACTTTTTCTAGGGACACATCTTTATTGAAATAGTAAATCCTAAATTCTTCCTCCGTGTGGCATTAAAAAAAAGGAATAATTTAATTTACAATTAATCAGTTAAAGAGTCTATGTGCCTAAATCTCTAATTTAAGTTTTAGGAAATTTTTAGAAAAGTATAGCTAGTTTTTTTTTTATATAAAATCATGAAAAATAGTTGGATGTGTGTTTATAGCTCTATAAGAGGTCTAAACACATTTCTACTATTTCTTCAGTTGGCCTTTTGGCACTTAGATCCTCCTTCATTTCAACCTTTCAGTTTATTAATAATAATGATTTATTAAATAATTTTTATTAATCAATTGATTTTATTAATTAATAATACAACTAAGCACATTGCAATAGCATTTTACCTGTCTTAAATGTTTTAAGTGAAAAAATATACTGCTGAAATACTTATTGCTAATATTCAGTGATTTTTGCTATAAGTGTAACATAATTGTGTAATTTATTTTTTGTTGACCTGTTTCAATTATATAAAATCTTCTTATCATTCAATATATGTATCTGACATTTTGTGAATACTAAACACCAAACATTGTCTTGTAAAATGATTAATTAATCTTAGGCATATCAATTGAATTTTCAAATCATAAAACATTTAAATCTTTTTCATGATGCCAACACAGATTATAAATGATTACCTATGATAGTTAAATTTCTTGGAAATTCATCTTTCCCTAATTAAAAGTGTACTAGGGGGCTTCGCCCCCTGCTCGCTAACGCTCGCCAACCCCCAAACACCTCGCTGCGCTCGGATTGAGCGGCTTTGCCTCTCGAATTTGTGGTTAAAACATCTTGCTGCGCTCGAATAGGTTTGCCAGCCATAAAAAATGTAACCAAATTTTTATAACTTTAATGTAAGGCCTAATAGAGAAAACACCCAAATTGCAAGTTTCATAATAGAAAGTTAAATATACTATCCGCCAACATTCTGACTTAAAACTTCATTAGTTATGCCCTTACATTGAAGTCGCAATATCTTTTATTTATTCTGATAAGTCGCCCCGTTAGAGAACGACGTCCAACGCGAGGCATTTTCTGGATAGAAATACTTCAAAATAATAATTACTCTAATACAAAAATGCTTCAGAAAAACAGAAAAAATCTACTTTGAAACGAAGAGTTTAAAAAGAGCTTTAAAATTAGCAACTGGTTTGTTGTTTACATATGTAAGGATAGCTTTAAAATTAGCAACGGTTGGTTGGTTGGTTGAACCCCCGAGCAGCGGGTTTGTTTACTTAAGGATGTTGCCATTCTTATATTCAAAATCATTGAGGCTTTGTAGTAGCTTAATGAGGAAAAATATTGAAATTTAACTAATTAATAAAGTGTTAATAAATTATTTTGGCACGTTTTGGCAAATCTACAGCTTATTTCCTTTAAAATGACACCTTTATCATTGAAATTGGTTGAGTAGTTTAGGCCGACGGACTAACCCCAAAAAACGTATTGCCTATTAAATATATAGATAATTTATCTTTTCCAACTTAAGTAAATCTCTAATTAAAAATTGTAAAATTAATGTTTTTGTAGTTTATTAACTGCATTATAACTAAAAAGTTGGAAAGGGATTCTTTTATGTTTGAATTTAAAAAATTCAATCTACAGCTTGGAATTTAAAAAAAAAAAAAAAAAAAAAAAAAAAAAAAATACAGCTTTATGTGTAATTACATTTTTAAAGATATTTGAGATTTTAAACTAAAACATTTTTGCTAATATTCATACTATTGAAATTTAACTTATCAATAAATATAAAATTAATTGCTCTTATTTAAAAAAATAATTAAAAATCAGACTCTTTTTACACCCTCTTAAAATGCCAAGTCATGTACTGAGGACTGTGTATGAAATTAAATAAAACTTCTACGGAACTTGCAAAAGAAAGGTCAAGCCAACTACAATTTCACTTGCTTGCATTAATCACTACAAGTGAATAAGTGTAAGGCTAGATGTGCACATCTTCAAAAGTGCATGCCTATAAAATATTTAACTGGAAATATAAGACAAAAGTGTTTTGTGTGGATAAAGCTTCTCTCAAGTCAACATCAAGATTTTTTCAACTTGAAAATATCATCCACTGCATTCTACAATTTACATTCATTACTGCCATTTTCTTAACTCCTGTGCGAATGCAGCTCCTTCACAAAGACTTTATTGCGTAGTATCCAGCCATTGTACAGAAACTCTTCCTGCCATTTTCTTAACTCCTGTGCCAATGCAAGGAATGCCTTCACAAAGACTTTATTGTGTAGTTCCCAGCCATTGTTTAGCCACTGTACAGAAACTCTTCCTTGACGGCGTAACTTCTTTGCTCGACTGAAGTGCTGCATGATAATTGGAACTTTCTAGGGCTGAATGGAATCCTTTAAGTTCAGTTGCACTGGTTTGACATTCTTCCAAACAATGTATTGTCAAATCATTTCAACAGCATATCAGTGTACTCCAGCAAATCAGCACACTATTTCTACTGAGTGTGTTGGTTAGAAGTAGTGGATCTTTCATGACCCCTTGGTCATGTAGAAATAGTGGATCTTTCAATACCTCTCTCCAACAATGTCTACAACTGTGCTGACGTAACTAGTGTGTCATCCTATACTGCTGGTCTAGTGTTGCCACTCTACCAAAAACACAAGCAATGGTGTTGCACTGAACCTTCTGCTGCTGTTGTGACTAAAGAAAATCCACTCTAATCGCTTATCCAAAAGAGAAGTAAAGGCAAGCCAAGCAATGCCCCTCACCTTTAATTTAACGATTTCAAGTACTGATGTGACTCTTATACAAACGATTTATCTAATTGATGCCACTCTACAGCTAACAGTTCAACATTAGTGATGCACCTGCACTGAACACTTTTACTGGCATCAACAATAATTCAGTTAACCACTAAGGGTAGGTGTGGCAGTGACATTTTGCAATGAATATTCCACTGTTGTGACCAATGTAAATATGTTCTCCTATCCTGGTTATCCAAGTAATCCTTGACAAGCCCTCTTCTGTGCACTCACTTCTGATGCAACTAGTGTATAATAATGTTTCTGACTGGAGTGAAACCGGACGAACTTTGGTTTGATTGATCCAAATAGTGCCATTTCACATCAAATAGTTATCCAAGTGAACATTCTACTGTTGTGCCCAGTGTAAATATTTACTCCTATCCAATTAACCAAGTAAAGGCCTCCTGACAAGCCTTCTGAAGTGAACTCGCTATGCAACCAGTGCACATTAATCAGTTTGTGATCCAAGTGGAACTCGATCAATTTTAGATCTAGTGCTGCTTCTCAGTTTGACTGGTTCAAAACATAGCTATTACACATCAACCAGTTGTTATCCAAGTTGCTCGCGACGTTTTCAACCACTGTCATTGAACACTGCAAATGCATCCGGTACATTTCTACTAGACAACCGTTTGTCAAAGAGGAACCACTAGACATTGTATCCTGTGTAGCACGCATTCAACACTCTTGGTCATTTACACCATAAGCATATTCCACTGGTAGAAAAAGTCAAAAGCTGGTACTGATGCCAGTATATTTCCAGCGTTTCAGTTCCAAAACTGAATTAACCCCAGACTTGCTACATAAAAACTCTTATGCACGTTCTACAGCACATACACTGGACTTGTCTTGTGCTTGCAAATGTGATTAAATAATAAGTTTTTTCCACTCCTCTCATTAAAAAAAAAAAAAAAATCTAGTTATAGTATCTATAAGAGTTGGCTTGACACTATCTGACAAGTATTTCCAGTAAAATAGAATGTATTATAACAATAAAATATGCAGTAAAATTTGCTTCAATATCAAACAATTTAAAATTATGAGTCTTTCGTTGAACATTTTGTTTAATTCTATTTGTACATGAAATTCCAAGCTATTTTCAATACCTTCTGTATTGGCACCATGATCTTATATTTACTTAATCGGTTACCATTTTGTTGCTTAACCTTAATCTTGTGCACGAATAAAAGGTATAGTTAAGTATTTGAAATGCTGCGTTTATTTATTTATGCATGCTCAGTAATCAACTTCGTTATGGAGTTTTTATTAGCTTATTTATTGTTTTAGTTGAGCATCTATGTATCCTTATGCATAAACTATTATTTTTAAGAAATTTGTAAAAAAATTCCTGATTATTGTTTTAAAGGAATTTAATAAATAAAAAAAGCGCTCACTTTGGTAAAATTTTTGAACAAGTCCTGTTACCAATTTGGAATTGTTGCATTGAATATTAAAACTAAATCTACTATCTTAAGAAAAAACAAAAACTCAAATTTTATGTTGGTTTGAAAGTGAATAATCATTGGTCTTTTGTATAAACCAGTGTATTAATTAACATAGGTGTCCCTTGGAACAGACACAGGAAACTTAAATGCAATTTATCTGTTTTTCAGAAAATGTCAGAATGGCAAAAATTCTTCATAATTTTAAATTTAAGTTTAATAAGTAAAATATTAATAATAATAATAAAAAAAAACCTAAGCAGTTTTTTTCTAGTAAGAACTATGAAATTATTGGAAATTTAAATAATTTAAATAGCTATTTTTAAATATTAAAAAAAAAAAAAAATTCAATTAAAAAAAAAGTTTCAATTAAAAAAAAAATAAAAAAATTGGTAAGTAATACCAATTGAATTATCATTCGGTTCTCAAGTTTCTTGTTTCTCGCATGTTATTCAATTTGGGAGAGACCAGAAGTTATACTTACTCTATTCAAATGGAAAGTAACTTAAATATAATTAACTAGAAAAGTTAATGTATTCTAAATTAATAACTAGATGGTTACTTCCAAAGTCTGATTGCCGTTTTCTATCTTAGGATTGTATTTATATGTTTTAGCAGTAAAACTTTATTTTTATTGTATTGAAAAATAATTTGAGATTGAGTAATAGTTTAAGAACAGAAATTGTAAAAAAAAGTTTGCAAAAAGTTTAATTTTTTGCCATTTCAATAAGTATTATAATTTCTGGATAATTAAAAATTTTTCTTATGAAGTTGTTAAAATTTTGAAACTTCATGGGGTCAACACAGAATGCAAATAGTTAAATAATTATAAACAAGTTGATGTACAACTAGCTTCATACTTGTATTTATCAACTTTTTATTACATACTTAAACTTCAATATAAGTATGTTGAGAATAATATTAGTACTATAATTGTAATATTTAGGTTCAATTCTAAAACTCGCCCTTTCCAAAAAAAAAAAAAATGTATCCCAAAGGATTAGACTACCTCTTTTTCTAAACACATACAAAATTAATTTAACTGTTTGTAATTTAAGAAAGGTACAGTTTCGTATTGGAATATTTTCCTTCTAAATCTTACATACTTAAATGTTTACAGAATTATTAAAAAGAAAATTGTAGTTAATGCACACATGCATTAAAAATTTAGTTTCAGTATTCAGCTTGGAATTTCAAATGAAATACAAAAGATAATATAATGTGCATTTCAATGTTGTGAGTAATATTATGCTTGAGAAATAATTTAAAATTTAAAGGATGAATAATTTAATTAATCAATATTTTTCCTTATTTTACTTATTTTGTATTCATCTTGTTAGTTTAATCTTCTCAAAAATGTTAACTCTAATATCAATAATAAGGTTAATGAGTGTTTTATTGATAAAATCATAATTTAAAATTTCAATTTGAGAAAGTGGAGAGTAATTGAGTGGTCTGATGGACTTAGCTGATGTTTGAAATTCCATTCATTATAAATAAATCAGGTATCCAAAAAGAGAACAATTTTAACCTGATTCCAGGAAGTACAACACACCCCAAGATCTGATTAACTTGTACTTAATAAGCCTTTTGAAACCAAATTGCAACTTTTTTCTTCATCTACTTGTTACAAGGACTGAATCTTGGTCAAACCAACTAACTTTCAAAGCAGAACTTGTCAGAAACTCCGCATCCAAGGCTATTATGACAAGTCTCTACTGAAGACTGCTTTCTGTATGAAAGTCTACTGAAAACTATTATGACTGTTGTATCTAGTTAGTCTCTTGAAATCATTGCCGCTGAACTCTTGTGTCATCAACCAATACAAACTTTAATTTAACCTGAAGTGCTATCAAGTGGGAACTTTCTTGTGCTGAAATGAAACAATTTCATCTTTTTTTTAATCCACGAGGAAGTGAACTCCAATGTCTCCTTTTCTGCGAACTCTACTGGCACAAACATAGCTACTTGACTCCAGCCAGTTTGTTATGCATGAGGAAGTGAACTCTTATGTCTCCTTTTCTGTGAAGACTACTGGCACAAACATTGCAAGTTCACTCTAGCCAGTTTGTTACCATCCCCAAAGAAGTGCACTCTGAAGTCTCCTTTAACTGTCAATGCTACTGGCACCAACATTGCAATTTCTCTTAAGCCAGTTTGCTGTCCACGAGGAAGTGAACTAAGTGTGGATCCTGTCAAACCCTCCAAAAGAAAGCTGGTGCAACCACTAATCCACTGGAAGTGATTCCTCTTCATTGAATTTTCAGCTTGTGTGACAAGTACACTTCCAAGCCAGCGTTTTTTGGGGTTTTTTTGCAAGTGGACTAATGACAATTCTAGTGATGCTTATCTGCATTGGATCCTCTGTTGGTGTATAAAGTGCGATACCACATCAAACAATCCAAGTGGAAGTTAAAAACTGCAAATCTCAATGTGTTGAGTGTTACATTTTGTGACTTGTGCCATCCTTTACATCATTGAACACTATTGGTGCAACTGGTACAAACTACAACATGTAAATTGCCAAGGCATAGCATCCCCATACAGTCAACTAATGAATGGCTTTTTAACTGTGTGATTTCCCTGTGAAAACAAAAAATATGCAAACACAATTTCACTGAAGCTGTCTTCAAATTCGACTCTATTTTTCTCTCCACTCTACTCACAAAGTAAGAAAGGATTGTGATATATAGATCAATATAGAGAAGTTCTAGCCAGACAAATAATTGTTAAAAAAAAAAAATTAAAAAAAAAAAAAAAAAAAGTGTAACGTTCACTTATCTAAAATTAATTTAACATGTATATTTTAACTTGAAATCTAACTATTTTAATTTATTTGCACTTGAAATTCCAAGTTGTTGTTTAAAAGTGTTTTTTGTGTTGGCACCATTAACACTTAATAATATTTCCTTTTATTGTGTCAAAATTGTGTTTATATATATTTGATTTACAGCAAAACTACATGATTATAATTTTAATTACAGTTATAAAATTGCGTCGAAACTATGCATACTTTGTACTTTTTGATGCCAAACTAAATCTCTGATCTTTTTTTTATTTTTATTTTGTATGCTGTCATGATTTCTGTTACAAATATTCTCATATAACTTTTAAACAAATTCCTTTCAAGTAATAATTTTAAAGTTTTTAAAGAAATATTAATTTATGTACTCTGAAATAACTAGACAAGGGTTCTGCTATTGCATTGCTTAGTTGTTCATTTGTAGAATTTTGAGGATTAAAAAAAAAAAAAAAAAAAATTAAAAAGTTATACTAGAATGCAGCAATTAAATTTGAAGCTATTAAAATTATTAATTGCATAATAATTTATTGCTATTAAAATTATTACGTAACTTCTTTAAATATGATTATTGTTTTTTTTTTTTTTCTTTCATAGAAAAGCATATATGAATCTCTTGATGTTAAATGGTGACTTCTGTATTTTCAATTTCTTTTTATGTAAAAATGCCAAGGCCGAAAAAGCATATTTCTGTGTCCTTTATTATTGGTGCGGCAAGGTCTCTTAAGTTTTCTCCTGTATAATCGGAATATGTCAGAAATTTCCTTTTAGTATTAAGCGATTCATATATAAATTGACATAAACTTTTTTTTTTGTCGGTAAATATTTTATTTAACATTTATTTTATATATATGCCTAAACAAAGCATCTTAGGATGCCTTATTTGGGTATATACCATGTGGGGGAAGAATTTACACCATAAAATTAACTTAGTGAATTTCTCAACTAACCATCTAAATATTATTAGATGTATTAATTGTAGCCAAAAACAATGCCTTGATGAAGGACGACCACAACCTTGTAATTAAAAAAAAATCTTTTGATTTAATTATCAAAAATAGTTAAAATGTGATTTAATTATTATCATTGATACTTTGTAGATAATTAAATCACTTTCTGGAAAACACTACGCCTTAAAATAAATTAAAATAGCATGATTTGCAAAAATCCAGTTAGAAATGTGAATCTACTTCTATTCTGGAATGAAAGCTGGATGCAAGAAAATATTCCATTGTATGTTTTCATACTGAGAACCTCAAATTTCTGGCCACTTTGGAAACTTGTCTAAATTCAAAATGTGTTAGTAATATCTTAAATAGCTTTTTTCCCCTCTTGCTGATCCTAATTGCTGCACTTTCAGATTTTCAATTTTAAGACCCTGTAAAAATCCCATTTTTATACAGACTATCAAATTCTTATATGCATAGCTAAATATTTTTTTTTCTTCCTGATTTGTAAAAAAAGATATGTAGTTCACTTAAAGGGACTGTAATATACTGTCTGCTATTTAATAATAACTAAAGATTAGTATTCAGGCTCTCAGAATTACGCGAGAAAGGTCCAGTTGTAGTAAATTTTATTTAAGAAATGTGTTGTTTCTAAACTGGAAAATGATCGGTATATTGGTCATCCAAGTCATCATGAACTTTAAAAAATAATGTAATTAATTTTATCTCTTAAAGTGTTCATGAACGTAGGAAAGTTTGTATATATATTTTTAGAGCATAAAAAGTTCCTTTAAAAAGAAACTGTTGGAAGATTTGACTGGTACTATGGAGGGGGGATGATTTTGAAGCAACACCTTTTAGTAGTGAAGAATAAATATATGTATTTAAATATCATCTTATTAAAATTTTACACATTTAGTTGCGTGAGAAAAGTTAAAATGACATAGTTGGAAATTGATTTCATAATGTTATCACAGACAATTTAATATTTTTCATCAGTCCTCAAACTGTGAAAAAATATTTCTTAAAAGAATGCTAACTTCTTGGTATACGAGTTAGTTGTTATATTAAAAGAACCGATATATCCCAACAGTCTACAAACATGATGATTTTGTTAGTAAGCGTGTCCACAACACTTGAATTATGGTACAGTAGTGAGTAATAAACTGCATTTAACGAAAGGCGACCCTTGTAGGACTTGCATACTAGTGATATGCCTTTATATTGCATAATGTTTTAGAAGCTGTTTTCCAGGCTTTTAGAAGTACTTGCAAATACTAAGAAGTCCTTAGAAATTCTTCAATTTTTCGCTGATGTTGTGTGACTGACTCGGCGAAACAAACACGCGAGACCAGTGTTTATGATTTGTGATCCAAAAGAGTTTGAGACTATCATCGAGTTGTGTTTGGCGCTTTTTGTTCAGTTAAAGCAACTTACGAATACTGTGCCCAGAAGGTGCACATTTAATGTGCTCATGGCTAAAGCACAGCGCATATGAAAAATGGATTGCAACATCATCAAAGTCTGTTCACAAGGCAAATTGTGCATAAAAGATTTTGATATTAGCGCTATATGGCCTAAACTGCTGTAAAGTCGCACGTTAATGACTTGATGCCTGTAAACAAATTGTGGAAGGTCGTTAAAAATCTTATTTTGGTCCTTGAAAAGTCATTGATTTTCATTCTATGATTTCAGTCTGAACAATGATTTCTCAATAGAATGTTAACTTCTTGATGTACGAGTCTTGGATTATATTAAAAGAAACAATATATCCCAACAGTCTACAAACACGAAGGCTTTATTTGTAGAAGCGTGTCCACAACATTTAAATTATGGTACAGCAGTTAGCAATTAACTGCATTTACCGAAAGGTGACCTACCTTCCTGTAGGACTTTGCATACTAGTAATATGCCTTGAATTTGCGTAATATTTCAAAGGAAAATGCGTTGACATTTTCATATGTACAGACTATTAGAGGCGACAACCAAACCTTTTAAATTAAAGTTGGGAGTGTAAATGTATTATTTTTTTCTAATATTACTATATCGTCATAACTTACAATAACACCTATTTTATGTTCTGCTATAATGTGGTAAAAGTATTGGTCACTTTAACAGAGTAATTGAAAATTTTGAATTTTAGGATGAAATTGAACTGAAAAGTGTCCTTTTATGCTTGTCAGCTTTAAGGAATATCATGAACACTTATGTACTAATACGTCACAAATAGTTCATATAATTTTGAAGTTATTATTTAACTTCAATAGTTACAGTTTGAAATAGATAGGAACTAGGTATTTAAAATAATGTAATGGAATTTTTGTCAAAACAACCAGTCCCTAGTGTTATTTGTGAGTACCAAAAGTTAATAAGTTGTGTTTAGTAGTACTTGCAGGGGTCGAATTCGCACTAAATTTTTGTTTCTTTCTAACTTTTCTAAAATTGTATTTAAGTTTTTCGATAATTTTAAAAAAATACATAAAATAAAATCCCCGAAAATTTCCCTACTTTCCTTTCAAAACCCACAAAAAAAACACCCCTTTATCCCTCCAGATGAGAAAAAGGGTGTAATTAAATTAGTATGTGGCCCAAAATGGTATAATTGTTTAATTATATAACTGTTATTTTACTAAAAAGCTGTTTAAAGTTAATTTTTTTTTTAAATTAAAAGTTATTTTTTGCCAGTATCTAAACAAGCTTTGGAAGGAATATCTGGTTGGCCTATGTCAACTTCAAGAGAAATATCTCAAATGTTTTTTAATTATCCCTAACATTTTGGGAATTATCCCTAAAATGCTCCTGACATTTTTAGAATTATCATTAAAATTATTACCTAAATTTTAAAGAAAACTCGCTGCCCCTCCTGTGCTTGCTGAACGGCAAATTCACTTACTGAACTGCTGGGCTGTTGAAACTCAAATCAAGCACAATATATGTAAATATTTTTAAATGTATCAGTGAATTATCATTACATCATTTAATTCAAGAGGCGAAGAAGCACTTAATAAAAGCATTGAATTAATCAAGCATTCTCATGCATAAAGCTATCATTATTTAATCAATTGCTATTACAAGGTGTACACTGTACAGTTGAATAGTACAACACAGTAGCTGAACTGTACCTTTGAGGTGCTGTTAGTGGAAAATAAATTGTTTTGTCTTACAAGCAGCATTGATAGTAAAGGGTGAGAAGGTTTTCAACTTAATTAAGAAAATTTACTCTTTTTTTTTTCTTCTTTCTATCCATGGGTCGCATTCGCCCTAAAACTCTTAATATTCCTTACATTTTTTGTCGCCCCCCCCCCCCCCCCCTGAAATTCCTAAAATTGTATTTTTCGATATTTCCTTAAAAAAAAAAGTTTCCAATTTTTTTAAAAATTTTTTACACAACCCACGGAAAAAACTCTCAACATTCCTCCAGATGGTAAAAGTGGTTGGAGGTAGTTAAATTCACATGTTTGTCAAAATAGTATGATTATTTAAATCATAAAACTGTTATTTTGAAAGTTGTTTGACCTTTCATTTTTAAAAATTGCTATTTTTGCCGGTATTGAAACAAGATTTGGAAAGAATTTGTCATTTCGAAGCCTATGTCAGCTTCAAAAGAAATACCTCTAAATGTTTTTGAATTGTTTGTAAAAATTTCCTGAAATGTTAAGAATTATCCTTAAAATTGCTACATAAATTTTTTAGAAAACTCGCTGCGTCCCCTACGATACATATACTACTAATTTAACGATATACAACATTAATTGGTACAAGGCTTTTTATTGTTTCCTCCTGCAAACTATATGGTCATGGTCAAGCATAGTTTCAAATCGGACTGTATTTTCTGAAAGAAACTTATTGCACTAAGCAAAAACAAGTTTTTGAAAACTGTTTGGATAGTTCTGATTGTTTTAGAATTTAATTACAAAGTGCCTATAACTTCACTTCTATGAAGGCAGAGATTCACAAACAATGGGCTGTGTAAACCATCAGCCACGACATAGCCATATTCCACCATATTATTATGTAGGAATCCATTTAAAAAAAAAAAAAAAAAACATTTGGAATCAATTGCTATCACATCGCAAAGCTGTACATTCCAAGTTTGGAAAAAAATACAGGCTTTTCTGGCCTTTTCTAAATAAAAACTGAATTTAATAACTAAGCAGCGAATAAATTTTAATTATGTAACATACACAATAATCTAATTTTGTTTTAAGGAAAATGATAAAGTATAAGAAGTGTAGAGAATATTATTTTTTTTCGAACTAAGAAAATGTTTTTCAATGTAAGCACAATGCAACAAATCGGTTTTATTATTTTTAAAAGAAATGTTCTTTTGTTATAATTGTTGGTTATCTCGCCATTTTACAGACACTGTCTTTATGTGCTCTGGCCTAACCTTCCCTCACCTATTTATTATACTTAAATAAACAAGCACACATTTCACTCGTCTGTTTTGTTCTCGTTTCGATCATTCACGATCGTCATTCACGAAATATTCAAACTTCCAAGACATTTTAGTTGCATACGTTTGTGTTGTCTTTTGCTTGAGCTAAATTTTTCTGGTTTCAGTTTGGATTACATATTTTGTTCATATTGTTATTTTTTTAAATCTCCTGACTAGCTTCGTTTTTTTTTTTTTTCTTGTGACATTTGTTTCTGTAACTTCTTTAGTTTATTTCGAATTGATTGGTTGACTTAATCCCTATCGAAAGGTACTTCAATCATTTAAACACAAGGAAGTATGTGAAATTACTTAATGGAATTATTTTTGAAGCAATCTGCCACCTGTCCGATTGTTGCAGGTTTTGGATATTGTGTTTGATCCTCGATTATTGAACTCTTTGTTCAACGAAATGGTTTTCTTACGTGCTTCGCCAACATTATCCTTAAGCATTTTGTTTCACAAATGCTACTGAATGAATAGTGACTGTAGTTTGTGTTAAATACAAAGACGCATTGTGAGAGTAATCCTAATTCAAAATTTAAATTCAATTTAAGCAGTCTCCACAACCAATTTAATTATTTGGACATTTTTCCATTACCTTTAATAAGAGCTAGCATTCAACAATGTTGGATTCACAAGAAAAATCTTGAGGTTTAAAAAAAAGAATTATAATGTGAAGGATAAAGTCATCAAAGATAAACTTTTCTGAAAAAATTCCTTTAATGCCTGTCTAAAATGCGAATAACTAAATTTTTGGAATTTTAAGTGTATGAGTGTGTTAGATCAAGTGCAAATCAAAGTTTAACAATACATTTCCCTAGTATTTAAAGAGTCGCATACAAATATGCCTTTGTGTTATGCAAATAAAAAAAAATGAAGCTTTCCATTGGATTTTTATACTTACCTAATTAAATAGGATACGATATGTTGTGAATTGGATAAGTTGGTTGCAAAATTGCAATTTTTTTCCAATGTTTGCTTAAAAACTATGACACACTGATTTAATAGGCCCTTTCTTACTTTTTTAAACTAATGTTATAAACCATTTTTTTTTTGAAGATTATATTTGTTTAGGTATTTCAGTACAAAATAAAAGTTGCCAAAAAACATACTAGAATATTTTTATTATAATAGTAGTCAATTTTATTAGTTTATTTAAATTAATTTAATCATTTTATTAGCATTAAATTTAAAATAAAATATTATGGTTATGGGTTCAATTATCCTATGGATTCAAATCTGTTAATGGGTGCTTAAGCATTGCTTTAGTTGGGTGTCTTCCTATGTTTGTCCAATCAACAAGTTATATTTGCATTTGTTGTTAGAAGTAGAACTATCTTTGTATATTATAACTCCCAAGTTTTCTCTAGTCTTATTGAAAGTGTTAAATAATATAAAATTTTTGTCTTTTTGGTCATTCATTAAAATGTTTCTGAAGTTTTGAAAAACAGTTTACCTATTAATGTGTAGGTGTACTTAATATTAACGTTCTGTAATTAAAAATTGTCCTTGAAATCTACGAGGAATTCCAATTTTTTTAAACAGCAAGTAACACTTAACCACCAAATGCAATACAAAATTGTGCGATGTTTTAAAAGGAATGTAAAAAACACCTAATTTTTAAATTTTACAGTTTTGAAAGTAAAATATATCAATTTCATGAGTTTTGCTTAGTTTTATCTACTCTGCTTCTTTTAACACATAATTTTGGTTTGTGTATTCCTTTTAGTTTTGGATAAAAATTAACTAAAAAATGTAAGCACAGATTTGCCATGCCACAATTTCTCATAAAAATACATGTATTATCCCTTTTAAATTGTTTTAAACTTGCCAAGAAAAGCTGCTGTGGGGATATCATTATACGATTGCCTATACAATTTACTCATTTTTCAAGTTCTTCAAATGAAATATTTTCTTATTTGGACGCTGAACCACTTATTTTTGGCACAATAATGGCTTATCAGGCCAAGACCTACAGCTTAACGTGGATTCCGAACCACAACGAAAATCCATGCCTAAGCCAGGTTGGCGCCTTCAACTTGCAATACCAGAGCTCTAGCCTCACAGCCATTGGGTGGGCTTAACCTAAACATACATTTCTCAATAGAGTCTGGACTTAGCTTGTCAGCAGTGAAAGTTTTGTAGAATTAAGTCTGAAAGAGCGTTCCAAAATGATCTGTACTAATTCATAACTAGACTAAGAAGCTCATTGTCTAGCTGTTCGGCATCTTGTAGGTAATTTCATGGATAAACTATATTTCAGGTGATATACATTTTCTGCTTTCAGATCTTAATAATCTGAAAAATCCTTTATAAATAAAAAAAAAATGCCTACCAAACGGTATAGTGGTTAGCGTGCTAGCTTTTAGACCGCGAGGTTGCGGGTTCGAGTCCCGTGTTGGCATGGGTGTTTGTAAATGAATGTTGACTTGTCTAATGACGAATGTTTCGGCGCATTATAGCCCTTGTGTTGCTGACGGCGCCAGATAATCTGAAAACAACCAACCTTTATAAATAAAGTGTTCAATAAGGAAAGTCTTTTACAATCTCAAATAAATCTTCAAATATAGAAAGGCAACATGTCAATAGGCTTTCAATTGGACATGACCCCTTTTATATTTAGTGATTCATTACGGTTGGTTGTTTTCAGATTATCTGGCGCCGTCAGCAACACGAGGGCTATAATGCGCCGAAACATTCGTCATTAGACAAGCCAACATACATTTACAAACACCCATGCCTTCTAACACGGGACTCGGACACGCAACCTCGCGGTCTAGAAGCTAGCATGCTAACCACTATACCGTTTAGTCGGCGATTCAATTACGGTCATATCTCGTTAACGCTAAGTCGCCTAGTACGATATTCCGTTTAACGCCGAAATATAAGCAGTTTTCCGTGCGATCGAGCTTAAACTTAACGTTAAATTATTCGTTTCTCATGAAATCGCGTAACATGAAATCCTACTTAAGACGCAAATAATTTGCTCTTCAAACCACTTTTTTTTTTTCAAGATGGTCTTCGTTATTCGAGGCGAAATTTAAAGTTGTTACGAAAACGTTTCCCAAGTTTAAACCTTATGAAACAAGAAAAATGCCCGAGTGATCAAATTTCAAGGAATTCGCTGTGAAATGAGCCGATTTCGGCGAGAATTTAGATGGCACCCCCTCCGTAAATTGGTTTTGTGACGTCAGGTAACCCCTCCTGTATTCAACAGTAAGTTTAGAAACTAAGCAGTCGCATTTGTGTTTTGAATCTTTGTCAATGTGAGTCGGATGCAGCAATATCATCGTTAGAATCTAAGCAAAATTTTTTAATGAAATTGATAAGTTCTTTAAAAAAAAACACGCACAAATTGCGTCCGAGTATGGAATCGCTAACGACACTTCATCAACGATTTTAAAGCGTCGGGTAAAGATTGAAATGGCTTATGCTTCAAATAAATTTGAACCTACAAAGTAAAGGATGCGGACTGGCAGAAATGAAGACATAAATTAAAAACAGCAGTATTAAGCACACACGTAGCTAATAGCTTAAATCTGCATTAATAAAATGAAAAAGTTTTTAGCCGGTTAACACGACAATCGGTTATCGCCACAATTTGCGGCGTTCCCATGGACTTAGCGTTAACGGGGTTCGACTGTATTAGCTTAACCTGTCACTAAAACATTATATTCTCATTGGCAAAGCAGTACATTACGGCCAATGGATTTTTATTTGTAGGTGGAATTAAGTTTGTTTCGTAATAATATTTAAAAAAAAAAAAAGTTTGAATCGATTAAATGTCAAATAAATTTATAGGTTTGAAACTAATGTGATGCCCCGCCTTTACATACGATTTTGTATTTCTTAAAACGAAAAGAAAAAAATAATAATTCAAGTTAAAAAAATAATTTCATGGATTTGTACAGATCATTTTGGGGAGCTAGCATTCTTCGAAAAATGTCGACCAATTGTCCTAATCACACAGGAAACCTTCTTTCTTAGAACTAACTTTTACACAGTGCCAGACTGATACTAAGAAAAAAGAACTTAACACCCTACGAATTTTCGACAACATTGACTCAATTGCCCAATGGGACATAACATTGAGGTCAGCTCCTGAACCAATTGAATGGTTCCAATGCTGCTATGACCAATTAGGTGCCAGCAGTGGAAAAGCACTCGTATTTCGCCCAACCAACAACAGAACATGGACATGTTGCCACAGTCCCAACTCCAGATTCCACAACATTCCCGTACTTATTCGACTTTCGGGGAGTTTTGGGTGGAAGACCCGCTTGCAGGAAAAGTATCACAAGTCGAAACCCTCTCTCAGTGTGTGAAGGTGCATTTTTCTTCCACAAGCCAATGAAAACCGTCATAAAGGCATCTTGTAGTGGTGATGTTTGGAAATCTGTTGAAATCTAATGGCGCTTACTGCAATGAAGGCTGTGGCATATTTCATTGAAACGTGCTTTGGTAACTGTGGTGTCAGGCAGTGGTGCGGAGCAGAAAGGTTTTAAATGGCTATGGTAATCATTATGTTTAGCATTACTTTTTTTTTTCAAAATTGTAATACTGAATGTAATAATTTATTTGGTTATTTATTTCCTTATCGCTCCACACCACTGATGTCGGGGTTTTAATTCGAAAATAGCTTGTTTTCGACATTGTGTGGATTTTCAAAACAGCCGGGTCTTACATTTAATTACATTAAAATACATTTTAAAATATTAAAGTATATTTGTTATTGTTATCACTATTTTTTTATTCTTATTACTTTTAAACTGTTTTTGGATAATGTTGAACACTTAGTCCAACTTAACATTGCATTTAACGAGTCTGTATTTCAGAGGTAAAGTATGGTGTAAGTGTCCTTAGGGAACAAGAAGTCCTAGAAACGAATAATTTGCTTTGTGTTTTTATTTATTTCTATGATACTTCTTCTTCGTTCCAAATATTTATAAAAGAAGTTGGTTGTATTCAGATTATCTGGCTCCGTTAGCAACACGAGGGCTATAATGCGCCGAAACATTCGTCATTAGACAAGCCGACATACATTTACAAACACCCATGCCTAACACGGGACTCGCAACCCGCAACCTCGCGGTCTACGAGCTAGCACGCTAACTACTATACCGTTAATTTATAAAAGAAGATATTGATTTTGAAGTCCAACGCTTAAGATACCTTCAGCATCTTGTCGGTACAAACCAAATATTGCTTCGCCATCCACAAATTGGGAAACGCTGTTCTAAATTATTTTAGGAATCCTATAAATTTTTTTTTTTTATCGAACTAGAGATTGATTAAACAATAAATCTTTCTAATACAACGAATAGGCTATTTTGAAACTAAATCAAGTATATTTTTTACTAGCATTTTTGGTGCTTGATATGTTAGAGTATTATAAACTTTATTTTCAATTTTAGGATTTTTTTTTCTGACAGTAACGCTCGTTTTTAACTTAAAAAAGTTCCTTAAAGTAAAATCATAGTTTAACGCATTTGAGCGGAAATAAACCGTTTTCGAATCTAATGCATATTAGGCATGTACGCCTATGATTTCTAAACAAATATCGCAGGTAAAAAAAAAGGAATATTTTAATTTTTTTGCCGCTTTTGCAACTAGGGTCAGTTAATATAAAAATGTGCATTGAAAACTGGGCTTACAATACTTCACCTCTGAGATCAGACGATGAACTATTTTTTAAAAGAGCTCATGTCCATTTGTCTTGCAATTTACAAAGAATTTCAGGCAAGAAATTGCAAAAAATGACTTGCCTACAAAACTGTTACCGGGGGTCGCATTCTCCCTAAAATTCCTATTATTCCTTAAATTTTTGCTTTACTCTAAAATTCTTTATAAATTTTTCGATAATTCCTAAAAAGATTAAAAACCTCGAAAATTCCCCAATCTACCTCCAAAATCCGTAAAGAAAGACCTGATATTCCTCTAGATGAAAAAATATTCAATAAAATTTTAATTATTTTAAAATCGAAGCATTTTTTTTAAGTGCTTTGAATGTTTCTTAAAATTTGAGTTGATTTCATTAAAAGAATGGCATAATTCTTTGATTATTCTATAACTGTTTTGCTAAAAAGTTGTTTGACGTAAAATTTTTTAAAAATTGATGATTTTTCGCCTGTGTTTGATGAAGCATGCTTTGAAAAGAAAGTCTGTGTAGGAACCTATGCCATCTTTAAAAGTATTATCCCAAAATTTTTTGGACTTAATCCTGAAATATTTGAAATTACCCTTAAAATTTTTAGTAGTTATTCTTAAAACGTTCCTTAAATTTTTGGAACTATCCCTAAAATTCCTACCTAATATTTTTAGAAAACTCATTGCGGTCCCTGCTATTATAACTGCAGAGGTTGCATTCGCCCTTAAATTCCTAATATTCCTTAATTTTTTTGTTTGTTTTTCCCTAAAATTCTTAAAATTGTACTTACAATTTTCGATTTAAAAAAAAAAAAAAAAATACACACGAATTTTCCAGTTTTCATTCAAAACCCGCTAAAAAACTCTAGTATACCTATAGAGGAGAATTTTTTTTTCTTTTCTTTTTCTGAAATGTTAAATTCTTAATTGTCGACAAACAATTTTAAAGTTGATGCAATATTCTCTTTGAAGTACCTTGGATGTTTCTTTTAAAAAATTAAGTAAGTGGATTTAATTAAAGAATAGTATAATAGTTTGATTATACAACTTGTTTTGCTGAAAAATTGTTTGATGGATTTTTTTTTAAATCTGCTTTTTTTTTTTCCTCTATTGAAACATACTATGAAAATAATGTATTAGGAGCCTATATCAGCTTTTTAAGATATCTCTAAAGTTTTTGCAATCATCCCTAAAATTATCCCCAAAATTTTTTGAATTATCCCTAAAATGTTTCTGAAACTTTTGAAATTATCCTTAAAATTCTTACCTAATTTCTTCAGAAAACGACTGCGTCCCCTGTGTCTGTCATAAAATTTCCATAAATCTATTTGTTAAAATAAATGGACGTGACCTTTTTAAAAAGTTTCTTTTTAAAAGAAACACATTGATATCATATGTAGTATAATAACAAATTGTATGATTATAACCGTGGCTTCTTATTTTGTAAAATATAGCTGTTGTTTAAAGGCATTTTTAAACGTGTTTTTATTTTTCTTTGTTTTATACTGAGCTCAACCTAGAAGTTGGACTATGTGGAGAAAATGACGGATATCATGTTTAGCAGAAACTGCACATCAGAAACAACTCCATTTTGCAAACAGGTAAGTGTTGTTACGAATATTATCACAGAGTGACCGCGGAATCTGGGAATCAAATGTCAGGGAACTTTCTGATTCTGTGGAAAAGAAAATCAAGGAAATGTCAGGGAATTTTTAAAAATTTCGCGAAAGTCGGGGAAATTTTCTATCATTTGTATTGAAGGTAAATTTCCCAGTTCGTCCGTATTTCGGCGCCATTTATCCAGAGAATTTCGGTTGTAATCGTTTGAAGTTGAATGTAACGAAATAATTGAAACTTTACATTACCGCCAAAATTATTTTTGAAAAATGGACAATTCCCGCATTTTTGATTTTTTTTTTTTTTTTATTTAATTACAAATGTTTCGAAAAGGCCATAAACACAAATTTCTGCTCAATGCGCTTTAAAAAAAAAAAAAAAAAAAAAAAAAAAAAAAAATTGCGATCAAAATAACCTTGTTAGAGATTGGCGAGAAAACGACTCATTTCTTTGGCATTGAAAGCCGACCGAACGGTATAGTGGTTAGCGTGCTAACTTCTAGACCACGAGGTTGCGGGTTCCGAGTCCCGTATTAGGCATGGGTGTTTGTAAATGTATGTTGGCTTGTCTAATGACGTATGTTTCGGTGCATTATAGCCCTCGTGTTGCTGACGGCGCCAGATAATCTGAAAACAACC
The DNA here is from genome assembly GCA_963978545.1 of Linyphia triangularis. Taxonomy (NCBI): domain Eukaryota; kingdom Metazoa; phylum Arthropoda; class Arachnida; order Araneae; family Linyphiidae; genus Linyphia; species Linyphia triangularis. The sequence continues at coordinate 80,504,017 of OZ021731.1, forward strand.
AATCGTTGGCATTGAACGTGACGTAAAGAGATCCAAAACATCTTGGCTTGAAATGCAGCAGCGGAAACCAAATTTGCTAGTTTCTCGCAAATCACTCCAACCTGTACGGAATGTGGCCATGGTCTACCAACGCCAACTATTTGGCAGAAACCTCGCGATACCCATAGAAACTATAGGGCCTCTTGAAGTCACGAATTTTGTTGACTGTTTTGATCGGACTGGTTTTGGCTCGGTTTCGGTGCATTTTCTTTTTCTTAATATTTAAATAACTAATTTTTTTTTTTAAAGAACTTTTGTTTAAATATTTGGAATCTGAAAGAAGTTCCTCATAACTATATACTAATTTCACTCGTTTTTAAAAAGTGCGAGAATTGTCCGTTGGCATATTATCTCTTTAGCATACATTTTCTATTTGATCAAGGTGTCAACACATCTGAAAAAGTTGGGGGGAATTTTTTTTTGTGGTGGGGGGGGGGGGAGTTTGCTTTAAAATAAAGGAATTTTTTAGAAATCTATCAGGGAACTTTTCTTCCTGGACTTTGTGGCCACTCTGTATCACATCTATTTATGAACTCGTTGGTAATTGAACTTAAAAGTAACAAGCGGGAATTCACTGTCTTTTTAAAGGCTTCTTCTGCGAAACACGATTCAATTACAATGAAAAAAGAAATCGGCTTTGGGCGGATGTGCAGTTTATCCTGGGCCTTAATCCAAGCCCATTTAAAAAGTTTTTAATTTAAAAATTGTATGAAACATCGATACATCAATACAACTGAACAACATCTACATCTCTTTTTTTATACAAGAATACTGAGCAGGCGCATGCCCAAACGTTAAGTTTGGTCGGACACCAGACCACACATAAGTAAAATTGTTAACCCTTTGCACTCGTAATTATGCTTTAGAAAGTTAGCAAATAACTCGGAATTTTTTTTCATGTTCAATAAAGATGAATTTTTTTGATGGAAATGTGTTCCAATTTAACTAGAAGATTTACCATCCTTAAATAAAAAATTTAAAAATATAGCCCCTGAATACACCCCTTGACCTAGGATGGGAATGTGGCCACATAATATTTTATTTTTCAACGTGTCAAAATAATTTATTGAAACTACTAAGAATACTTAAGTATATTACACTACACCACATTAACACTTTGCACTCCGCTGTCCCCTCTCGGGGGACATCGCCATCTAGCATATCACTCGGATGTGCCCTCTCAGGGAGACATTAAAGTTTATTGGTGATTACGGAGAATTAACTTTGTCCAGCACAACTTTTTGAGAAATACATGTTTCCCTGAAGTTTTCTCTTGTAATGGCACAAGAAATCAAATCAAAATATGAATTACCAAGATATATATAAAAAAAACATTTCAGCGGGGTTTTGTGTCAAAAGAGAACGTGAAAAGTGTTGGTTCACGACGGTCCGAGGCAATACTAGAGCTGAGCTGCTGTTAGCCGTCCATAATGATTTGGAGTGCAAAAGGTTAAAAATCTAAGAAATGCAATAATATGAACAAACTATATAAACAATATTTAGGGACGGAACGTAATGCCGCCACCTCCACCAAAGCAAATCAACTTAGAAATACTTCGAACAGAAATGTTTTGGTTAAGTTATCACAGTTTGCCCAATACAGATGCGATGTCCCCTGTACGGGGACATACGAGCGCAATGGCAAAACGAGTGATGTCCCCCATACTGGGACATACGAGTGAAAAGGGTTAAAGTGGTGGCAAAAACGTGTGAGATTTACAAACATTTCGCTTGAGAATTATGTTTTAGTGGAAAACACTTTATTTCACTAGTTAAGGTGCGACCATTTTATAGTAGGTATTTGGGGCAACTTAGTGTAACATGTCTAACGTTTACTAAATCCATGAATTACATCTAGGGGTGTGGAACATCGCACAACTTTCAATTACTCTATATACTGACGTGGACTGACGTGGTTTTTATATTTTCGTCGTTCATTTAGAAAAATAAATTGGCCAGTTTGGCGATATTTTTTGCGATAATTCTTGCATGGAACTACGCAGTCAAAATGGTGATTTGGGCGGATATACTTTTCGATCATTCTTACATTATCCTTTCATGTAAGTGAAACTGAAGTGAGGAGGAAAGCAGTTATTGGTAATGGAAAAGAATTATGTGTTGGAAGACATTTGTTTTTCCTCCTTTATAACGTTTTTAATTTAATTTCGGAGGTTGGAGATGTTTAGAACACCTTTAGAAGGCATCACCACAGCGATTTTGATCAAAATAGTTAGTGCCACTTTTTTATCAATTGCTAAAAAACATGATTTTTTTTTTAATGCCAAACTACCTTATGCGCAAGTGCAATTTGGACAAAAACCTTGACGCCAGATCCTATGGCCACCAGTAACCTGTACACCAAATTAAAAGATCGTTGGTCAAACCGTTCGAGAGTTATGCTGACCACGGACAGACACACTAATTTTTTTTTCTATTCCACTTTTTTGAAATGAGGATGTTGCCAAACGTGGAGAAATGCAATAAAGAAAAAGTTTTTTGACCGAAAAAAAGCTTTCATTACCCTATGTAAATATATGGGTTGTTGAATTTAAAAATGTATGCTCTAATTTATTTGGTAACTAGCTAAATACACGAAATTTTAAGATGTTCAATATTTTAGCTCGCTTGTGAGGCCTCGCATAGCGGAAATCTGTCATTCGTGTATAGGACCGAGTTTTTGGCGCTTCTCTCGCAGGAAGGTTCATTCGTCACTACGCAAAATCGAGCTCGCTTCGTTCGCTAAATTAATTAAAAAGAAACTAACGAAAAACAGAATTTTAAATTTTTATTAAGTCCAATTAGAAGGCTAAAACTACTTATGTTGAAAATTTCAGAGCTGTAGCCCAATTAGTAGTCGTTTTGTAAAATGTTTATTAATTAATTAAAAAAGAACAAAATAAAAATTTAAAATTCTGTTTTTTAAAAGCCTAATTAAAAGGCCAAAACTACTTATGTTGAAATTTCAGAGCTGTAGCCCTATTAGATATCGTTTTGTAACATATTTATTAATTAATAAAAAAATTAATTGAAAAAGAACTAATTAAAATTTTAACATTCTGTTTGTGATGCATAAAATTAGAAGGCCAAAACTACGTATGCTGAAAATTTCAGAGCTCTACTATCCAATTTTAAGTAGATTTCTATAGATCCACAGAGCCACAGACAGACACACACAGCTTGTTTTATTATTATAGAAAAGTGGATTGAAGACAAACATTACGGTTAGCTTTCTTCAAAGTTGAGGATCTGCATTTTCGAATTGCATCTACAAGACTGAGATCATGTATTTGTTAAATATTAAAATTTGCCTTTAGGGTTAGCCAATGTGGTGATGCAGAATTTTTTCTATAAAAGCATCCGTTATTTTCATTGGGTGAAATTCTTACGAAGAGGTATTAAGTTCAATTTTCATACAAGTCACAAATGAAAGTTACTTATAAACTCAAAGGTAGCTTGTTTGTACGAAATTGATTTTTTTTTCACAAGATAATACTAGGAAAATCAACAAGTTAATTTTTTTTCTTGATGAAAGGATTAACTTAAAAAGACGTTGTTTACAGTTCTGACTTTTTACAATATATTCGGTCTTTTCCCTCAAAATAAAGTTCTATTTAAATAACATCTGCTAGAAATTAATGTTTATGCTAGAAGTGTACATGTTACTCCTTAAAACTATCTTTGCTTTCTTTATCGAGTTCCATTTTATAGCAGAAATATCCTAGCAGAAAGAATTCTGGCATTTAAATTGTAGGTGAATGTGGGAAATAATATCGACACATCAATTCAGAAAAACATGGCTTTGTATTTGGCTAGGAAATTTAAAGCGCGATATAAAAAGTCGGAGATTTGAAAACCTTTAATAATAACAGCCACTATTCACTCCCTCGACCTTCAGCTATTTTTATATTTCATGTCAGCACTTTCAAAACCTTCTCACCCTTGCAAACTACTTAATATTCAATATACGGCCATGAAAGTCATAACTTTCATAGCCGACCAAACGGTATAGTGGTTAGCGTGCTAGCTTCTAGACCGCGAGGTTGCGGGTCCCGTGTAAGGCATGGGTGTTTGTAAATGTATGTTGGCTTGTCTAAAGACGAAAGTTTCGGCTCATTATAGCCCTCGTGTTGCTGACGGCGCCAGATAATCTGAAAACAACCAACCAAATCGGCTACCGGCAGCAAGTTAAGTCTGTCAAAGCTACCCCCGACCCAAGATGCTGCTACGTGCCATGTCTTTCGCACATACCAATTGAAAAATCCTCTGGTCTAGGGATGGAAGAAGGACAGTAAAAGACTTCTTCCTATTACTACCACCAGGAGATCTAGCTCCTCAATCAATCCTGACCTACATTTCCTGTCAGGGCAATAAAAGATGCACTAAGGCCTGCGGTTGTAGAAAGGCAGGTTTCAAGTGCTCCATAATATGTAAAAACTGTCATGGACAAACCTGTGACAATATAGCGGACATCATAATGAGGAACTTTCACGTTTTTTGGTTTTATTTTTGAATAAAAGTAGAGAAAAAATCACGAAAAACAATACCACCCTTTCAAAAATTTGAGCTCGCATAGAAAGTTAAAAAAATATTTAGTTTTTCACATTGCGATTTGGCGGGAAAAGGCCACTTATGCGTGAAACGTCAACGCGCAGATAATGAACCAGTCTAAAACCTGTTTTAGATGAGGTTTCTCCTGCGTTTTGCTACTTTATCTCTGCGTAACCATGTCAAGGTTTTTTTATGCGTTTTTGGTCACGTGACTTTTGCTTTGATTTCGGCTAATTTCAAACTCTATTTTTGATTAATTGAAAGCATAAAGATAAAAAATAATTGCACTGCTCAAATATATTCGTTGGATAACACTAGAAAATAGAAAAAAATATTCATTTTCCTCACTTGTGCAAGTTCCTTATTGATGACAACGATGAAGACGACCCAACAGAACTCTTAATTGAAGAAGTAGAGGAGGAACTAGCCAAGCCTTCGTGGCTAAACGAAACTAAATGTTTGATTCCCCCCCCCCCCTTTTTTTTTTGCATTTCTCTGTTTTGGAACACCCTGATATCAAACAAGTGGTCGAGAAAAATGTCTGTCTGTGTGTATATAGTCAGCATAACTCTCGAACGAATTGACATTCAAATTTTGTATCTGGGTTAGTGGTAGCCTTGGAGCCCATAGTTAAGGTTTTCGTTGAAATTGCGCATGCGCATAAGCAGGGGTCGCAGACGTCCTATAAATCCTATATTTTTTTAAAAATCGAAAAAAAAAACGTCCTATATTGTCCTATATTTTATAATTATCCTATATATCCTATATTTCTGTGTTGATTCGACCTATACTTTCTTCAAATTCGTAATAACAGTGCCGATTGTTGCGATTTTTTATATTCCGAATTTTTTGCCGCGATCGTATGTGAAAGAGACCTGACAAAATCCACAAAAGCGATGTTAGTAAGCGGCCGCTCCGTATCTCTTGTGACGTCACGTGTTGCATTGACTACTCACTTCCTTTCTGCGTGACCATAGGGAAAGCGCACGTCGACAGAGGTAACGATGACTTATTCCTACAACTCAACTGTACTCGATCGACGAAAGTTGTAAGCAAGTGAACTTTTCCATAGCACTCGTAGTAAACTAATTGGTCATAATGCAAACAGAGAAGCGAAAAAAAAGAGGTTAAAATTCCAAGTCAGTTACGGATTCTACGCTAAGGTGATTTTTGCCAAAAAATAGCAGCCTCGCCATTTTTTTAATGACCTGTGAACTACCTATGGTTGCCGTAATTTGGTGCGGCTTTATGTAATCAATTCTTAGCGCACGATCCGTACTGGACTTGGAATTTTAATCAAAGAAAGCGATGCAGAAACAAACTACCTCGGGAAGAACAGGAAAAAAAAGGAGAAAAAACAAAGAAAAAAACTTTATTATACACTTGCAGGACTGAAATCGACACTTGAGTGCTCAGTCAATGATTGATGAAGGAAACAAAAGGGTTAAAATTTGATGTACAGTGTCAGAATTCGGATAGCGACTTTTCAAAAAAGTCAAAAAATGAAAATGACGTCAAAAATCTGTTGCTAAATCTAAACACTCACTAGGATTACCGGAAAACTAAGTCAACAGGTTGCCACATTTGGCGCTAAATCGCCAATCCGTCCGGCACCGTAGGATAAATCTATACCAACTAAAGACTGCTAATAAGGATAAAAAGAAAATGCTTAAAAGAAATAGGGCAGCTCAAGCACTTATACATGAACCAAAAGACTCAAAATTGCAAATGTAGCTAATATAAACTTGATTTATTGATGAATACCAAGTATGAAATATTGAGGTAATAACGAATAAAAGATGACATATTTAGGATCAGGCGATTCCTTTTTTTAATGTTTTTTTTTTTTTTTTTTTTCTGTTTTCTTAAATTCAATATAACGAGTTTTAAAGGGGGATAGTAATTTTCTAAGTACTTTTTATTAATATTCTTCTATTAAAAAGAAAAATTTATAGTAAGGAAAATTAGTGCTGTGTGAATGTCCTCATACTTCAAATAAGTATGTCTTATATGTTCATTTCAGTAATTTTCATTTAAAGTTTTAATTAATGAAATATATAATGAGTTAAAATTAAAGTTCAGTAGCAACTGTGTGCAGTTATTTGATATTTTATATTGTCCTATATTTTTTTTAAAAAAAATCCTATATCTTATTTTGTCACTTTGACCCCTGCATAAGGTAGCTTCCATTGAAAGAAAAAAAAGCGTTTTTCAATATTTGCCAAAAAACTGCTGAACATTACCACCTGGGAAATATCATATAAATGTTAAAAAGGCGCAAAAAGTTCAAAAACGAATGTCTTAACCCAAGACTTTTCTTCCCTTGAGCATCGCTCATCAGCGACCATTTTTCTCCTCTCCTCTGTTCCAATTACAAAAAACGATAATGTAAAAACTATCTAAAAGTATATCGCCATTTTGGCATTATCGACAAAACTGGCCATTTTCTAAATGAATGATGAAAATATAAAGACGGTGAATAACACTAATCCACGTCAGTATAACAGTGTAATTGAAAGCTGTGTGATGTTCCACACGCTTGGTTTTTAAACTGAAACTGAAGTTTCTTCTGGGATAGTGGCAAAGTAATGCAGTAAGTCTTATTACTTTCAACTACCCGTATGTGTAACATCGGGTAATGTCGGTAAAAGAAATTTTTTCAATTTTTTCTTTCATTTCCCATATGTATACATAGGGTTAATGAAAGTATAGCATTCGGTAAAAAAAAAAAAAGCGATTTTTTTTTTTGCATTTTTCTCACGTTTTGGAACACCCTGATTTCAAAAAGTGGTCTAAAAAAAATGTGTTGTGTCTATGTGGTCAGCATAACTTCCGAGCAAATTGACCTACGATGTTCAAATTTGGTGTGCGGGTTGGTGGTAGCCATGGGACCTACCGTTAAGGTTTCCGTCAAAATCGCGCGGACGCGTAAGGTAGTTGTCATTGGAAAAAAATCATGTTTTTCAGTAATTGCTAAAAAATGGCTCTAACTATTTTGTTCAAAATCGCTGTGGTAATGCCTCTTAAGGTGTTCTAAACATCCCCACCTCCGAAATACCCGTAAAAATGCTTTAACGACGTAAAAAGTTGAAAAACTAATGCCTTCTACACAGAGTTCTTTCCTTGAGCATATCTCATTATTGATCTTTTTTTCTTGTTTAGTCTGTTTCTAATATATATTAAAGGATAATATAAGGATAATCGTGTAGTATATCTCCAAAATCACCATTTTGGCGAAGGTTTATTTATTTTTTAATTTTATTTTAAAGTACCATACAAGAATTATCGCAAAAAATAACTCCAAACTGGCAATTTTTTCTAAATGAAGGCTGAAAATATAAAAACGGTAAATGACACAATTCCCCATCAGTATATTATAGGGTGAAAGTTGTGCGATGTTCCACACCCCTAGTTTTTTTTCTCTTCATTTCTCCATGTTTTGGAACATCCTGACTTCAAGAAAGTGGTCTCGATAAAATGTCTGTCTGTGTGTGCGTGATCAGTATAACTCCCGAACAAATTGACCTACGATATTCAAGTTTGGTGAGCGGGTTAGTGGTGCCAGTAAGGTTTTTGTCAAAATTGCGCATGCGCACAAGTTAGATATAATGAAAAATCATGAAAAAATGTTTTTTTTTTGCAATTGCTAAACAACAGCTCTAACGATTTTGATTAAAATTTCTGTGCTAATGCCTCTAAAAGTGTTTTAAACTTCACGACCTAAGAAATCCCCTTAGAAATGCGATTAAAAGTGTTGCAAAGCGGAGCTCTCTGCACTTGTTGAGCTTTAAATATTGATTGTTCTCTGTTTCACGTACACAAAAAAAAAAAAAAAAGAGCGCACCTCGAGAGCACATCGTTCCCTCTTGATTTCTTCTCAAAGGTTTTCTTGCATTTTTTTTCTTTTTCAGTAACACTTAATTGGTAAAATATCTAGTTGAAAAAATGATTCAAGGCACGCTAAAAATTAGGTTGGTTGTTTTCAGATTTTTCTTTCTTTCCAATATTTACTAAATGATATGAGGGGAGGGGGGAAAAAAAGGTGGGGGGCTTATTTTAGCTCATAAAAATGGGGCCCGGCTGTACCCCTAGATCTGCCATTGCCTCCTAAACAAGCTATGCCCTACAAATTAATTCTTGGCTTCTAAGCGTGAATTAAAAATGTAATAAATCCACCAAAAGCGAGGGCCCCCTTTCTATCATTCTACTATTGGTAATAACAATATATAGCTCATCCCCGCACTGCATTAAAAAAATATCATAACCCATAATAATTTTTTTTTTTAAATATAAATCCTTTATATGCATCTCCAATTTTTATATTCATTCACATAGCGCCGATTCTGTAAACGGCGTGTGCTTGGTGTTTGCTTCTAATTTTAAAAATCAAAAACATTTCTATCGGCAAAATGTGCGACAAACTACGCTTCAAAATTTATTCATTAAAAACGAACGTGAATTTATGCACTCATATCATAATCTTTTATTTATTATGATTAAAACAATTTTAATATTTATTAAAATAACTTTGGTAATAGTGTTGCGTTGTACGGGTTCGAAAGATTTGACGCCAAAGCAGATCAGAACTTGCAGAAATTTATTCCAAAATAACTCTTCACAGTTCTCTTACAGTTCCAGAACTTCTCGTTCTAGTAGACACAATAGAGCACAAAACAGCAGTTAAAAATTTGACAAACAACTGCTAAATCGCCTCAAAAGACAATGCAATACAGTTCGCTCAGTATCTCCAGTCAACTAATTCAGTGACTCAAAATCCAAGAACTGACTCATTGACTCAAAATCAGTCAACTATCGGACTCGGCTAACAAGTAGCTCCGTGATTCAAAATCAGTCAACTCACTCAGTCAGGAATACAGCTCTCACAATTAACGTTGAGAGACAACTAACTAACCCTACTCACGGCCGTCCTTGTATAGGAGTGGGGGAACTTTCCAGATTGTAGTTGAAAATTCCTATTACATGTGCATGGGATACATGCACCGAAAATGTCGCCAAATGGTCGCCAAGTTTGGCGACAAAAACTTGGCTCTATCTCGCCAATTTGGCGAGATTCCCATTACCATAATGTTAAATGCCCTGCCCCTTGAAACTCGCTTCCCAGAGTTACCTTTGTAAAACCCGTTATCAAGCGATAACACCCCTATTGCCGTGAAACCAACTAACGACGAACTATTGCACTGCCTTAAGCGAAATGTACATAAACGTTCCTTATAGAGGAAACATGACACCACTCAAAATCATCGATGCGTTATCAATTACAAGATTTTTATTCAAGGCATTCCAAAAGGCGAGTGATCAGAAACCTGCGCAGCGAACGGCGAACAATCTCCCCCTCTCGCCAATATTCGCCACACACCCCACCGGTGAACAGAATGTTCACCCAATTAAACATATAATGCAAATCAAAGCAATGAAATAAACAATCAAATGAAAATAAACAATTAAGATACATACTTAAAGATCTTGCAACAAATAAAATTTAAAATTAATTAATAATGTACTCTTCATTAACATAAATGTGAAAAATAAGAACAAATTAGTTTAAGAACATCATGTAATTTCTAAAGGATAAAGCAATTGGATTGGTTTTCTGAAGAGACCTTTAGAAGTTTTAACTAAACAAGATCTAACATTATTGTCTCTTCCAATATATATCTCTTTGATTACCCCAAGTTCCCACAATAATTTTGACTTAACATTCCCTTCAACAATCACCACATCATTTAATTGCAAGTTTTTACGAAGAGATGGGGATTTAAAGTTATTAACAGTCTTTAACTGGAGTAAATACTGTTCTTTCCAGCGTCTCCAAATTTGTTTCAAAAGGAGTGTCTGGTAAGTCTTTCTCCTTTGGTATGATTGCTTGGCCGCTGTAGAGTCAATCAGTTCGATGAAATGTACAGGGTATTTGGAATCACCATAACCTAATTCGAGGAAGTGAGCCGGCGTGAGCGGTTCTGGCTCCCCTGGGTCATTCTCTACATAGGTTAGAGGTCGATTGTTGACGATGACTTTAACCTCTGAGAGAATCGTTGAAAGTTCTTCAAATGTCACAAGTGCCTTGCCAAGTATTTTACGCAGTGGTTCCTTTACAGTCTTAACAAGGCGTTCGTAGAAGCCACCCCACCAAGGGGCACGTTCAACTATGAATTTCCAGCGGATACCTTTGTCTGCGACAAAATTTTGTAACTTGCTGTCTTTCAAGATGTTAGTGAAATACGTTAACTCTCTTTGAGCCGCTTTAAATGTACGAGCATTGTCGGAGTAAATCACTTGGCAATTACTTCTTCGTGCAAGGAACCTTCGAAAAGCAAGTAAAAAACACTTTGTGGACATGTCCGATACTAGTTCCAAATGAACGGCTCGTGTTACAGCACACGTAAACAAAGCGACGTAAGATTTTTGAGTATCTTTACTGTTCTTTACAAGGATTGCACCTGTAAAATCAACACCTACGATTTGAAAAGGAGGAGATCGGGAAATTCTATCTCGTGGCAACTGACCACTCAGTTGATCAGCTGGTTTGGCATTATATTTTTTGCAAATGAGACAGTTGCGAATGACCGTTTTAACTAATTGACGGATTTTAGGTACCCAATAATGTTTTCGAAGTTGAGTCAAAGTCGCAGATACACCACAATGACCTATTTCTCCATGTTCTCTAGTCACAAGTAACTCGGTAAATTTAGAGCGTCGAGGAAGAATTACAGGATGCTTTTCACCAAAGCATAACTCTGCTTCGAGCAACCGTCCAGTAATTCGTAACAAACTGTCTTTATCCAAATAAAGCACTAAACTCTTTATTTCCGAGTTATTCTGAAGTTGCTTGTTACTTCTTAAAGCTGATATTTCAGCAGAATAGAATTCGGTTTGAACGTATTTGATCCAAAAATATTCAGCATTTTGTATCTCATCTGCAGTAAGATACAAGCTCAATGATTTATTTAAGTTTTTAACATTGTTCACGAATCGAAAAATCCATGCGGTTACTCTCAAAGGTTTTTTAAGACTGCTGAATCGTTCTATGTCGACAAGAGATTCCTTCGGTTGGGTAACTGCCACATGCACACTGGAACGAAGTTCCAATTCTTCAGAACAAAGTTCCGAATCTAAAATTGGACGATGAAGATTTGGCCAATGGTCAGGTGGTAGTCTAAGCCAAGGTGGACCGTTCCACCACAGTTCGTTTTGCACTAAATTGAGAGCAGATGTACCACGCGAAATGAGATCAGCAGGATTGTCCTTTCCTGGACAGTGTCCCCACCGGATCGGGTCAGAGAGCATTTGGATTTCTTCAACACGGTTTTTGACGTATGGTTTGAATGTTGAAGAATCGCCGCGAATCCAGTAGTACGAAATAAGAGAATCTGTCCAGTAGTAAATGTTGTCGTCGAATCTGAGGCAAGATGATACCTGTTTAGCCAACCTAGCTGACAATAAAGCTGCTGTCAATTCAAGTCGGGGCAATGTCATTGACTTCAAAGGTGCCACACGACCCTTTGAGCAAATAAAACTCGTCTCAATTTCATTGTTACGAGTAACAAAACGCAAGTACAATACTGTACCGTAGGCTGTCTTACTCGCGTCGGAGAAACAGTGTATCTCAAACATTGATACATCTTGTTCTAATTTACCTAAATAGTACCGAGGTATCTTTATCTCAGTCAAGTCCTCAGCTTCGCTACTCCACTGCTGCCACTGGTGGCGTAGCTTTGGAGGAAGTTCCGAGTCCCAGTCCACTCCCAGAGTCCAAAGATCTTGAAGTACACGTTTCAGTTTGATGACAAATGGGCCGATAATCCCTATAGGGTCGAAGATACGCCCAACTACACTTAGAATAAATCTCTTTGATTCGATTTTACGAGAAATAAACTTCAATAAGTCTTTCGGATCAAAATAAATAAAATCTCTTTCTGGATCCCAAGAAAGTCCTAAAACCTTAATCGGTAGACTAAGATCAACAGCAACAGTTTCAGAGAATTCTGGCTCAACCCTTTCTTGTTGCCATAACAAATAAAGTTGCTTCGAGTTAGTTCGCCACTTGCGGAGTAACATGCCAGCATCACTGAATATTTGCAAGCACTCCATGGAGGTACGTAGAGCGTCCTGAACATCATTTCGACCGGATATGACGTCATCAACATACACAGAGCTGTTTAGCAAATTAAATGTATGAGGATACTGTTCCTTGTATTTTTTGAAATGATGTTTTAAAGTTGCTGCAAGCAGGTATGGACTAGGCCTAAGTCCAAAAAGAACTCTCGTGAAATTTAGAACGTAGGGATCATTGTTTAGATTATCAGTCCAGAAGAAACGCGTGAAATCTCGATCAGCAAGGTCCAATTCAATTTGAAGGAAAGCCGATTTCACATCAGCTGTAAAGGCCACATAATTTTCTCGAAATCTCAGAAGCAGTTCTAGGATATTGGGATGCAAATTTGGTCCCGTATATAGACTTTCATTTAAAGAAATGTTTTTATCTTCGTGAGCTGAACCATCGAAAACGACTCGAAGCCGACTTGTGGTTTTGTCGCTACGTATCACTGCATGATGGGGTAGGTAAAATCCCTGACTATTCGACAAAGATTCACAAGAAGTACGCTCAACGATACCTTCCCTAACATAATCATCAATTACATCCTTATACTCACAAAACAACTCGTGATCACATTTGAATCTACGAACCAACCCCTCAAAGCGTTTACGCGCAACAAACTCATTATTTTGTAAAGCCTCTCTCATACCTGGTCTCCATGGCAAACTTACGCGATATCGACCATCTACGAAACTAATTGAGCTATCAAACTCACTTAGTACCTCTTCATCTCCCTTACCCCAAGACACCGAATCCTTATCATGTATCCCTAAACTTTCAATCTCCCAAAACCTTCTTAACTCAGCCGAAACAGATTCATCTTCACTGTGAATCAAATGCACCGAAGTACATTCGCTCTGCTCATCGCATCTACCCTGAAGAGACCATCCCAGACTGGTGTCGACAGCAACCAATGATGAATCAAGTCTTTTTATTTGATTTGTTAAAGACCAATAAAAATCTGAACCAATTAACAACGAAATTTCACAACTCCCAGTTGATTCACTACAACTAAACGTCAATCTAACACCTCTCGATTCCATTTCCTTCCAAACTTCTGGGTTCGGAAGACTAAGTGTCGCCTTAGAAATTTCCTCAATTTCCAATGCCTCAATCACAGTCTCCTGCCCATTCAATACATTCCTTAGTCTAACTTCTACCTTGCAACAAGTTTGATTTTTAGGAGTTTTTGATCCGAACGAGTAAATATTTAGCTTTTCCAAACCTATTTTTTTTAATCCCAATCTACGGGATACATCTTTCTTAAGAAAGGTCTTTTCCGATCCATTGTCAAAAAGACAAAATATTTTATCCGATGAAGTGCTACCGATAATTTCTACCTTAACACATTGCAACAAAACGCCACTGCAATTATTCATAACAGAATTTGAAGTCGTCGATTTAACGTCAACAGAGTTTTCTTTCAAGTCTAAATGCGAATTTTGTTTTTTAGAATTTTCTAACTTGAAGCAAATAGCGCGAGCATGGCGACCCTGACAGTAAGTACAAACAATCCCTTTGCAACCCTTTACACGGCAATTAGTGTTGCAACATAAAAAACATCTACGTTCCTTAATAAGCCTATCCCTCTTTTGTTGAGCGCATAAATTCTCACACAAATCAGATGAATGAGTATTATTTTCGGAACAAAATATACAACTAAAATGCGCAGCTGCCATGAGTTCGGTTGCAGATCCGCTCACAGTTGATTTGTTATGATTTGAAGAAAATCGCGAATTACTCTTTTGTTGCGTCTGGGTTAAGAATCTAGGCGCCCTCTCGGAGAATTTATTCGAATGTGAGCCTTTGATTTGTGACTCACGTGATTTTACTAAAGCGTCCGTGCGCTCACGACTTTGAACTTCATCGCGTAGATATGATGTTAAATCAGTGATTTGGGACTGCTTATCTTTATAAATTCGATTGAATTCTAACGCCAAATTAGGGGGAATAGCTTTCATAATTATCGGAAACAAAAGACAGCTATAAGAATTAGGAGATATTCCTAGCGTTTCGAGTCCCCTAATATTTAATTCCAATTGATCATACAGATTTCTTAACGCGATAACATCAAATGATTTGCGAACTGGGGTCAAATTTAACAAACTATTCATATGATAGTCAACTATAAGCTCCTTACGTCCGAATCTATCTTCTAGAATTTTAATGGCTGCGGCATAATTTTCCGAAGTCAGCGTTAAACCTCGTATTGCCAATTCAGCATCAGATGTGACAACCGATTTTAAATAGCAAAATTTGTCCACATCACTCAAACTTGAATTTTCATGCACTGCTGATTTAAATCTAGCCCAAAAACTAGGGAAACTACTTATATCTTTGCCTGAAAAAGACTCTAAAGTAAGTTTTGGCAAGCGTGATTGATTTGTTAAAGCAGAAGGAATTGACGTGATTGATTTGTTATTTACAGGAAGTGTTACGTTTTGCTGTTGTGTTTCCCGCGAATTTTGAATACTAACTGAACTTGGAATCGAAACCGATTCTATATAACGCTCAGCGCGGGTTTTCCAAATTATAAATTTATCTCTATATTCTTCACGAGTTAATATTTCATCTTCCAGCTTATCGATATCTATTAAACCCTCGACTTCCTTATCGAGTTTACTTAATTCCTCAAATTTAGAAATTAACTGTACATATATTTCATGTACTACAGTTTTGTCGGCAGAATTATTTATTTCGGATTCCAATTTATTAGTTTGCCTTGTCACAATAGACCTTATGACAGAACGAGTCTTTTTTGTTCTTTCTAATAAAGCCAGATTTGATGCATCCATTTTAAACCGAAACACTTTACAAGCAAAACAAATATTAAAATGACAATACCATACTAATCCAAAATGCAGCAATCTAGTACAAATTTCAGCTCCACAAACAGAAAACCAATATTAGAATCCACACTAACTTATTAATTACTTTCCTTTAATCAAAAAACGAACAACTTCAATTTTCGCAAAACCGACACACGAATCAACCAAGCAACGAAATAAACCGAACAAAAACTCACCCCAACATGCAGCGAAAACATGCGCCAATAATCCAAAGTGGTTAGTATCACTCACAACACAATAATTCCCAACAACACAACATTTCCCGGCCGATGCACCATTTTCTATAGAGGAAACATGACACCACTCAAAATCATCGATGCGTTATCAATTACAAGATTTTTATTCAAGGCATTCCAAAAGGCGAGTGATCAGAAACCTGCGCAGCGAACGGCGAACAATCTCCCCCTCTCGCCAAGCTTCTCGCCAATATTCGCCACATTCCTATTTACGAAATTAGCACTACTAAATATTTACAAATATACAAAAATTCGTAACAATAGGAAAGTTTTTTCAATGGTCAGTTAAATATTATTTTAGTGCGATTAGATCACGGCCAGGTTGGTTTAGCAGTACTCTGTTAAAACGACATTTTAGTAAAATCCCCAAAATTTGATAGAATGCATTGTCATCGTATCTATCAGCCAAGTTTCAGCCAGATTGGATGTCAAACAAAGGGATTAATTAGGCTTTCTTTGATTTGCCCCCATCGACATATCCACAAAATCGAAGTTAATATAAAGTATTTAAAAACTTCAGCAGATGATCGAAGTGAATGCAATTTATGAAATGCTTCATTGATTCAGCACGTTTTATAAAATGATCGGCGGCGGGAGTTAAAACATTTAAATGTCGTATTTTATTCTTACGATTTTCTTTACATTAATATACAGTGAAATTTAATGATTGCTGCTGTTTATATTTAGTTTAATTTTTTTCTTCTCATTTCTGGGACTCCTATAATCGCAACCGCCGCCCCCCCCCCCCCTTCGCATGGCGGGCCCTTCAATTGATTACGCCTCTGTCAAATTCATAAGTTGTAATAAGATGATTGAATCGTGTGGAGAAACTGCCTCTTAGTGACAGTGAATGTAAAATATATCATTGTTTGTATATTTGTATGTGTATATGTTACAGCTAATTCTCGAAAGCCGCTAATCTGCAGATTAAGTGATTTGTTCCGTTCAGGGGAAGTTCTATTAAAGCTCTCGCTATGCTCAGTGCATTTAGAAACTACTTTCTATAAAACCTCGAAATTAGGTGAGTAGGTATGCAAAATATCATTTAATGAAATGACATAAATTTAATACTCAAAAATAGTGTCTGATGTGCATAGATGAGATTCTTCCGCTTTTTGTCGGATTTCCGCTTTTTTTGTAATTTTGGAATAAAAAAATCCGATTTTTTTTTCATTTGAACTTTCGCTTTTCTTTTTTTCGTGAATTACCATTTTTTTCCTCCACTGCAAATTTTTGCTTTTCTGTCCGAAAATTGTACCAAAGAAAAGAAATCTTCCTTTTTCGAAAGAAAAACACGCTCGACACCGCGGCATAACCCTTACTATCGAGGAATCCAGTTGATTCATCTTCATCGCCGGAAAACGCATGGAATTCTCAAATCGCCTGTAATGCTGGTATCTTCTTTGGAAGGGGGGGGGGGGGATTTTTTCTATGATGTAGCAAAAAAAAATCGTTTTTTTTTAAACCTGTGTCCTAATTTAGATGTTTTACACGTGTTCTACATTCTTTCCTTTATCATTATATTCGTTTGAGCATCGAAATTGTAAGATATGCAGGTTTCTTTTGAACATCGACTATTTTGATAAAGATTTATTTTTGTTTTATGGCTACTATTAGAATTGGCTGTAATTCTCGTGATTATGGCGCACACATCACCTTGAGTTACTGTGTTGCGTGGTGATCATTTTCTTCGGGTGTTACTCTGATGTTAGTGCGAAGATTTGAACTCGTTAGACATGGTTCAGTTAAACCGAAACGCGGATTTCAGCTTTTTTTTTACTAAAATTTCGATAATTCCCGAGATCGATACAGATCTGCATTATAATTTTATTGGGCTTCTTGCAAGTTTAACAACCATGGAACGTATTCCGTGTACTTTCAGATTTTCCCAAACCTCTAATGAAATGATCATTTTTCCTGCAGATTGTCGCCTATCTGATGACTGTGTGGTTAGTGTTCTGGCCACGCATGCCAAAGGTGGTGGATTCGAATTCTGGATTTGGCATGGATGTTCGTTGTGGTTTGGAATTCACGTTAAGCTGTAGGTCCCAGCCGGATTAGTCGTCATTGTGCATAAAAATAGGTCGGTGAGCGCATAAACCAGCCAACCAACCTCTATCTGCATTATTTACTTCGGTATGTGATGGTCATTTTGTTGAGGTATACAGTGATGAAATTGCGGCGCTGTCCTAGAGAATTATTTGTTGCGCGATAATCATTTTCATCGGGTTTAATGCCGATATAATAGCCACTGACACTTGCAGATATTTGCACCTGTCAGATATCGTACAGTTCAGCTGAAACGTAAATTGCTGCTCTTTTCTTATTTAAATTTCGATAATTCCTGAGATTTATACAAATCTGCATTACAATTTTATTTGGCTTGCTTGCAAATCTCGCAACAGCGGAAACTACGTACGTATCAGACTTCCACAAACTTCTGATGTCAGGACCACTTTTGCAAATTGCTCTATCGGTATTATTTTCTTTGTTGCGTAGTGATTGTTTTCGCTAAGTATTACGATGGCGTAAGAACTGCTATTGCCGATTTGCTGCTATTTCGGCGAGTATCGCGCCGATATATTAGGCATTATTCCGAAGGTTTGCGCATCCATAATTGTTGCTATCGTCGAAATTTGCGTAATCGTGTTGGTAAATTTCGTATAATGTTACGACGATACAATCGCCTCTATTGCAGAGATTACCACCGATGTATTAGGTGCTAATGCTGATGTTTACCTTGGTATGATGGCCAGTTTACTGATTGTTTCTTTAATATGATTACCGATATTTGCTCCGTATGGTAGCCGCTATTTAAGTTGGAGTAGTGGTGATTTTCACCTAGGTTTATGCCGTTTTAAAACATCTATTGTCGAGATTTGCAACGCCGGGTCATTCGCCTCGGCCTCCGCTGATGTGATAGCCGTTATGTTCGTAATAAGTGTGCTTTAGGATTGCGGGAAAAGTCCTTAAAAGTATTTTGGGATGAGCCTTGAAGTATGCTCTTTTAGCTACTAATTTTTATCAAAAGGTTATTAAATATAATTCTTCTCGTACTTCTTTTGGGTGAATGTTGCATCTCGGTAATGTACAGGTCGTGAATATGTTTTAATGCCTAATATTAGATTTCTGATGGCCTTGATGTGTTAAACTTGTTTGTTAATTATACTTTTAATGTAAGTGATTTAATAATTTATTCTTTTTCTTTTTTATTACTTACTAAATAAAATATAATTGCGTTATTAATTATTATTGTGTAATTTTTTCATCATGTATCATTTTTTGATAATTTAGTTTTTAAAACGTATTTCGCGTATAAAGTTTAGAGCAATTTTTTTTTTTTTTGCTCGCGTATGATTTCAGTTTTTTGGGTCTTTAGCCAATCTTATTCCTGAATGTATTTTATTTTATATTAGATATCCTTTCGTCAATGAATATGCAGTGGTTTATGTCTTTTACTATTTTAGTTTTCATTTATAATAGATAGACATGAAATGAAAACAATGTATGTCATTTCATTAAGTGATCTTGTGCGCACCAAATTTCAAGGTGGCTATAAGAGAGTAGTTTCTAAATGCACTGAGAGATTGCAACATAGCGAGTATAGGGGAATGATCCTTATTTAGCACTTTCTCTTATCGTGCGGAATCCAGAGTTCGCATGTTTGTTAAAATTAATTGTTTAATTATGTTATTTTGCTAAAAAACTGTTTAATGTTCAATTTTGTGAAAATTGACGGACTGCAGAAGCAAACAAGCTTTGTATAAAATGTATCTGTTAGGAGCCTATGTCAGCTTCAAAAGAAAAATCCCTAGATGTTTTTGAATTATCTCTAAAAGCTTTAGAATTATCCCTAAAAGCTTTAGAATTATCCCTAAAAGCTTTAAAACTATCCCTAAAAGCTTTAGAATTATCCCTAAAATTTTAAATATTATCCCTAAAATTTTAAATATTATCCCTAAAATTTTAAATATTATCCCTAAAAGTTAAAGAACTATCTACAATTTTTGGGAATTATCCCTAAAATATTCCTGAAATTTTTGAAACCATCCCTAAAATTCCTACCTAAATTTTTTTTATAGAAAACTCACTGCGTCCCCTGGTCTTCACTGGATGCCCATAAAAACAGCAGAAAGGCATTTGACCTCACCTAGAATCATTCCAGTGTCAAATCAGGTGAGTGTCTTTCGTATCTATTTACATGTTGTTGCTGAGTTATTCTAATCGGTTGCTTTGTAACTTGGGGCTTACGGTCAAAAACTTCTAAAGCGCCAGATTCTTAAAAAAATCTGGTGTAGTTTGCAGAATTGTGCTCTGAATATTCATTTTTGCTGTATTATACTAAATCCATTATGTTATTGTTCACTATTCATAGCTTGGAGTGTTGAAAATTAGCTTAACGTGTGAAAGGTAATGAGATCGATGTCGCTGCTCAACCATAAAAAAGGAGTAGACACGACCTTGATTAATTGTCACCTGCCCTGTTGGGAGTTATCCGTGTTTTTTTTCACGATGCGGTTGTTCCGTAGTTGATTCCTCATGCTCTACGGTTTGAACGTAGTTTCGGCGCAGCATAGCCATAATTTATTTAGCTGAGCTAATGTCTACCGACCACAATCTCTATTGTAGTTTATTTAGCCGAGCTAAACCAACCCAATCCACTATTGTATGTAATATTAAAATGTATGGTTCTATACGAGGTTTCCCGACGAAACAGTTGGGGATGTACTGCGACGTTAGATCAAGTTTTTTGTGTCAAGTTTTTGTTACTAAATTCTACCGGGGCCATAGTGAAACCGCTCTTTCCATCTTTAGTTGATCGGGCCAGACCACAGCAATAGTTTTCGCAGATGACGTCACACTTTCAACTCCACCAGGCTTGATTCTTCCTTCGAGGACTTTTCGCCCCCAAAAATGCATTGCATAAAAACTCTTGCACATAATATAAAAATTATTAGCAGCTTTATCCACCACTCTAATAATCCAATTTGAATTATTACGCTGGTGGATAAAACTACTAATAATTTGTGTACTATTTGCAAGAGTTTTTTTTTAGAAATTTAATGTTTAATGATTATAAAAGAAACGATACTTATGTTAAAGTTCATTCGACCAAAAAGGAATTGGATGACAGGATTTTGGTTTTTGCAACAACAACAAAAAAATATATATTTAAGTTTAAGATTTCATGCATGAAATATCTTTATCTTTTTCCCTCAGTGAAATTTCATAAATCTGCTTTGAAATTTCGTTTCGTAACTTGTTCTACAAATTGTTACAATGATTATCTAAAAAATTTTTTTTAGATTTTTAAAACTTGTTTTGGACAAGGTAAAGATCATTGAAAATCATTTCTTGATTAAAAATAGAGATTTTGGATTTTATTAATAATAACAAAATTGAGTTTGTTCATAGATTTGATTTCGAGAATTTATTCACCAGTATACCACATGATGATTTAATTAATACTTGCTCTGATATTTTTGATAATTTTCTTAATGACTCCGATTTAAATAAGATAGAATTGTTAGAGTTTTGCTATTTTAATAGTTTTGAAAATAATTTATTTAATGGAAACCATTTTTATAGACAAACTAAAGGTATTCCTAAGGGGAAATAGCTTTTCTAGCGACTTTTCCGATTGTTATTTACTCGAAAGGAGATTTCTAGAATATAATAATATTGAAGCTTTTAGATATATTGATGACTTAATTATTTTTAATTTCAATGATTTGGACAAAATTATAGAGATTTACTTGAAGGATTTGATTTTTTCGTGGAACATAGATGGCAGTGAAGTTTTAAATGTTTTATGCGGGGCAATTCTGGGAATTATGTTTTTCAATACTTAAACTCTTGGTACTGGACTGGGTTCATCTCAAATCAACGTGGACATTAACCTTAGGAAGATAGCTATTTTGTTAAGTTTGGTTTACAAAGTACGTTTCGTTTTAGTATTTGTGAATATTTTTGACTCCTTGTCTATCCGGCTGGATGCGTAGGGGCTTGAATGTGATTGATATATTATATCAGTCTCATTTCAGAAACGCCTCCATTAAAATCCCGGCTGGATTCAAGCCCCCTGACGAAGAAACTCAGTCGGGATTTTAAATATTTTTAAGATTCATATTTTATTACCTGTTTTTTGGTTGTTTAAGGTCTAACTTTGTACTCTTTATTTTTATTATATTTCAAGATTGTTCATACAATAATATTTTGTAGACCCAATAAATAATTTTTATACAATTAGCAGTTTGATTAGCAGTAATTGAATTGTATAAGAAATAGAACAAAGTATTCAAGCCAAGTAAGTAAGGAAAAAAAAAAATTTCATGTTGCATCCATAAAAGTTTGTAACTGCACTACCTATTTTTTTTTTTATTAAGATTTCTCTAATGTTAGGTCAAATAAATGTTATAATACATAATAAACTTTAGGAACAAAAATGAAACATTAACTTTTTCATATTTGTAAAAATTATGTGTGAATTTTAGCTTTATAAAACATGTCCAATTCGTCCCTCGCATAAGGGATAGGACATTTTTCTTACTATTTTAATTTATCTATAAAAATAATTATTATTAATTACCATCATATTAGTATTTTTCAAGTGAGTAAAAATGTTTGAATATGTTATTCTTAATGTTTCAATGCTGTAACGGTCGAAAATAATTTACATAAAATTTTTCTGTAAAAAAAAAGTCCCATCCCTCTCTATTATCCCCTATCTGAAGATGGTAATAGCGAGAGTTGAAGTTGTGACGTCACGAAAGCTATGGTCTGGCCCGATCAACTAAAAGAGGGGAAAAGAGAGGTTTCACGATGGCCCCGATTCTACTCGTGTAGAACACACTGAGGATAAATAAAGCACTTTCATTGGTTGTTGAGCTGAAGTTAACAATGACGTCACGTGCGAGGGAGTAACTCCTTAACAAATCTAGTCAAGTTTCTTCCTATCCCTACTTCTTCAGTGTTGTGTCCCCCCCTCCCATTTCCTAAAATTATAAATTATCTGAAAGATTTAAAAAAAATTTGAATGCTATGACTTTTATCCAACTACAAAGCAAATAAATGCTCTTCATATCTAAACTTCAAACATTACTTCGTACAGTAATAGAACAGTTGATTGTTTTTTTAATAATTTTATTGATAAGACGGCCCTTGTTTAAAATGAGAACATATGAAAACAACACGCGTGGAGGAACGGTGCTACAAGTAAGAGGTAGATATGCAAAGTTGTTGAATTTTGTTTAATCCAGTCAATTTAGGGCCGAAAATGGCCAACAAAAGGTTTTTCGTGTTTTTCGATTCAGTAAAATGTCCTGAACAACATATCAAAAGTCTAGAAAAATACAAATGGCGGATAGCCATCTTGAATTTTTGTCGTAATAGTAAAGTGTCAATAATTAATGCTACAGGGCTCCGATTTCCTCCAAATATGTACCAAATGGAAAGGTTTCCATTGCTTAATCTGTCAACTAGAAACACATCCTATTTAAATAAGTTTTGATAGCAATAGCATTAAAAATACGTTTAATTGCATGTTTTAATTGTAGTACAGTCATTTTAGAGCTAAAAAAATGCCAAACACTAAATAGATTGCAGAAAAAGAAATTTTAGATTCAGAAAAATGTCCTGAACAACATATCAAAAGTCTAGAAAAATACAAGTAACGGAAGCCCGCCATATTGGCCATTTGCCGTCATCTTGAATTTCTCTTGTAATAGTAAAATGTCTTTAATTAATGCTGCAGGACTCCGATTTCCTTCAAATATGTACCAAATAAAAGTTTTTTTTTAAAGCTTAACCTAATCAACTGGAAATACTCTGTTTGAACAACTATTTCCCTGTAATAGGAGTAAAAAGTATTTTTATTTGTTTTGATTGCTTTTTAAATCTAAGGTTTTCTTTATCTGTTATTTATCATAGATATGAAATTTCTTTTAAAAACAATTTGAATAAAAACACAAATGTATTACATTTTATAAAAATTTTAATCATGAAAGCCAAAAAACTACTCATACCATACCACCAACTTTGAAATTTAAAAATAGTAATTTGATGTAATTTATAACCAAAATATGTAACGGTAACGCAAAGAAAATCTATTTTCATTCAAGAAATTTTTCACAATGACTTCTTTCAATTGACTGTTTTTTTTTCCATAATTATTTCAATTTAACTTTACAGTAGTGCAGCTAATCTTGTATTTGCTTCTAGAAACATCCAAGAGCTGGAAATGGTGCTTAATTGGATGTCAGTCATTATGGGTACAAGTTGATATCTTTGTAATATCGAAACCAGTCATGAGGTACAAGTGTGGGTTTTAGGTTTGAAACGAGTTTGAAAAGTTTTGATATTTAACAGTAGCTGTTGTTAGGGGAAGTGACTTTTTTTTAGTTACAGTACAAATACATGGCTGTATTTTTGTTAGCCGACATTTCATTAAAGTGTTTGTATCGTAGGTGATCCAATGATTCAGTTGTCTTTCACCCATACTGGGCATATAAAGTCTTATAGCGTTTAAAAGTTTCTTTTTTTTTCTATTGTAATAGCCTTTGAAATTTTTTTCGATCAATAGAGCGATCAATTATTTTTACCTTTTATAAATATAAGAACTGATGTCTAATTACAAAAAGGTGGTTCAAGAGGGAAGGGGTTCCTTTTATTTAAAAAGTCAGGCTTTTCTTTGCTCTATTCAGTTCTTTTCTTTACCTTGTGTACGAAACCTCTTAGTATTGGTTAACGAGTATGACACATGACACTAGTTAATACATATATGGCATTATTAGCATATGTGCATGGAATCATAGATTTAACCCCTACTCGTCGCTGTACTTTTGGTATACTTGTTCTTTTAGTTAATCGTTCTGTTCTTGTGATGGTTATTAATGTCGTTTCACTATAATGGTTCAATTTATTAGTATCGGTTCAATACAACAAAGCCAAGGGCAAGATTTTGCCAATTCTCATTAATATGACAAAAACCAAGTAGATCTTTTTGAAAGAATTTGTACACGATTGGATATGAGAATAATTGACCTATTTCAAGTGTGTGTACGATTTTGTTTATGAATTGTATCGTGTTTGGCTGAACAACTCTGAAATAATTTTCATATTTCAGAGTTAGTAAATGCAGATTCCATTTCCCAGAGCATTCTGCTCGGAAGTACTTCTTTAAACGTCAACCATTTTTACGCACCTAATCCAGAATCTAATAGTTCAACTAATCTACTCGTTCACAAAGAGTCAATTTTACTACTTACATCAAGTAATATATATTACAAAAATCATTTTGCCAATTCAAGACAATATTTTCTTATGCATATTTTTTCTCTTGCTTTAATCATATCTAAGGAAGTATAAGGTTAATCTCATCTATGGAATTCTGTTGTATTTGGTAGCAACTCATTACGTGTCTGCTCGTCTTTAATTGGTGAAAATTGTCCATTGAAGTGGCAGTGATACTTCCGAAGCTTCTCTAATTGCTAATGTATTTAAGGCAGCACATCTAAAAATCGATGTCCTCTTCTAATTTGTGCTACTGCATCTTACTAAGCATGTAGACCACAGTATGGCTGCAAAACTTTCGTTTAAAAATTCCCTTTAAGACAAATTGTGCCATATGATGACCAATGCATCCCTAAAATGTTCACTCATAATGTAAATCACCAAGTATTGGGACTAAATCATTTTAACTATTTCCTTGGTGTTCAATTGAAATAATTGCGAAAAAGTTGAATGAAAACTAATTTTCTTTCATGTCATATCATTACCCTTTTTTGTTATAAATTGCATCAAACTGCTTCTATTTTTAAATGTTAATGTTGGTGTGAGTAGTTTTTGACTTCAGTGTTCAAAAATTTTATAAAATGCAATAAACATTTTTGATTTCAGTCAAATTGTTTGTAAAAGTAATATATTTGTGATTCAATAAGTAATCGAAAAAAGCAAACAAAAGTATTTTTAAAATAATTACTATCAAAAATTTGTTTAAATAGAATGTGTTTCTAGTTGATAAGGTTAAGCATTAAAAAACCCATTCATTTGGTACATGTTCGAAGGAAATCGTAGCCCTGTAGCATTAATTATAGACATTTTTCTATTACGAAAGAAATTCAAGATGGCGGCAAATGGCCAATATGGCGGACTTCCGTTACTTAGATTTTGTCTAGACTTTTGATATGTTGATCAGGACATTTTTCTGAATCTAAAAATTCTTTTGTTGCAATTTATATGATGTTTGGCTTTCTTTTAGCTCTAAAATGACTGGACTACAACTAAAACAAGCAAATAAAAGTATTTTTAATGCTATTACCAGGGATGAGAGTATTCCAAGAGGATTTCCTCCTTTTTTTTCCTTTTTTTTTTTGTGTAACATTTTCCTTCTCTTTGTTCCTGTTTCGAGGATCCACATTTTTCTGATCTGAACCATTTTTCCCCCGCAAAAGTATACTTTTCCTCATGTTAAAACAAAAGATTTTCCCTCTCATCTCCCCTTTACTCACAGATTACTTAAGGGGGTCCAGTACCAAAATTTCTTCAAAAATCCCAAATTTTTTTTCTGATTTTAAAAGATAGTTCATACACTACGGGAAAAAAGTAGAAGGACAGTCATATTTTGTAATTTATGCTTTGTATTTCGATCCTCCTGATCTAAATTTCTTTTTTTATGTAATTTGGCTATTTTTTCTTTTTTATAATTGAGTAAATTTTATCTACCACTAGTAAAAATTAAGGAAAACAGTACTTAACGATTTTTGGTGTGTGTAAAAAGTAGGACACGTGCTAAAATAATTTGTTTTGGAATATTGTAAACCTCAAAGGTGGGTGTTTAATTCTTTTTAACTGTTTTTGTTAAGAAAAACATACTATTTTATTGAAAATCCGTCGTTTTCATCTTTTTAGAATGCCTAGAGGAAAACCTTTACGTGAGTTTGAAAAAGGCCAAATTTATGCCTACAAAAACGATGACAAAGCTGTGAGAGAGATTGCACGACAGCTACATATTAGTCCAAATACTGTTTCAAACTATATAACAAATCCTAGTAGTCAGGGAACCAAAAAGAAGACTGGCAGACCTAAAAAACTGGCGCAACGCAATCAAAGAAAAATCATTCCGGAACTAAAAAAATGGATGGAAGTATAGCCAAAGCTCAAAATAATGCAGGCATCACACACGTTTCAAGAAGAACTGTCTACAACTACATAAAAAGGTCCAAAAATTTCGTATTCCGAAAAAGGAAGCACCATCCCAAATGGAATGAAAGGCACATTGAACACCGACTGCACTGGGCTAAAAACCACATGTCCTGGACGCCAGAATGGACCTCCGTTATATTTTCTGGTGAGAAAAGATTTAATTTAGACGGTCCAGATGGCTACAAATACTATTGGCACTGTCTCGGTACTGACGAAAAGACTTATTCTACCCGACAGATGGGAGGAGAGAGTTTAATGGTTTTGTTGGCAGTCGAGTACGGAGGAAGAACAAGCCTAGTGTTCCTGAGTGGCAGGCAAAAACACACAGATTACATCCAAGTCTTGAATTCAGATCTCCTTCCCTACGGCGTTGAGCTAGGCGGAAATTTCTGGATTTTTCAACAGGACGGAGCGTCAATTCACACAGCTAATGGGGTTAAAAATTGGTTTGCAGCAAATAATGTTCGGGTTTTGCCATGGCCTGCTAAAAGCCCGGACCTCGACATTGTAGAGAACATATGGGCAATGATTGTTCGTCGCGTTTACGCGGAAGGCAAGCAGTTTGAATCTATAGTTGACCTTTGGAGAACTTTGAATTATGTATGGGACAATTTCTGCCAAACAGAAATTCAAACTTTATATGGTTCGATGCCAAATTGAATTTTTGAAGTAATCAAAGCCAATTTTGGAAGAATTCCCTATTAATAAGACTTTTATTTGCATTATTTAGAAGTGTCCTTCTACTTTTTTCACAGAGTATGGTGAAGTCAAAACTGATTTATTGCTGTACTTGACCTGTATTTTTTTTTGTTTCAATTTTCAGATACAGTTATCTGTTTGTAATTAGTAATTTAAAGTGTTACTCATTAAATTGTTATGGAAAAAAAATCAGTGTTTTTTATTTATAAAAAAAATCATGTGTCCTTCTACTTTTTTCACGCAGTGTACATTCCTGAAGAGAATGATGTTTTTATCTTATTCCTCCGGTGATTAGAACGCCACAAAATTATCCGTGATTTAAACATCACTAATGGGCGTAACACAGTGAAGCGTCTGCTTGAAGTGCGTTTTTCGAGCACTAGTGTTTTTCACAGATGTTGCATATTCAAATCGATATATCTCCAGAACCATTAACAATTGGCTATTCAAATTTTTGGAACATTTAATTTATATAGTTTTAAATATTTTGTCTTCACAGAATTTTATTTTTTTAGTTCTGTTTTAAAATATAACATTTAGCATAAAAGATAACATAAAAAAAAAGCAAAAATTTCAATATTTTAACTTTGAGAATTTTTTTCATTTTTTTAAATTCACCTATCAAAATTCTGTGAAGACAAAATTTTCTTTATATAATTATGTATAACAGAAAGCTTTCACTTTGAAAAAAAATTTATTTTTTCTTGACTTATATCAAAATACGCAAACATCAATTATTATGGATTTTTCTTGGTTTTTAAATTTTTTTTAAATAACTAAACACAAAATTTCAATTTTTTTTTTCCTCAAAGATATATAAATAGTATCTCATACATAAAATAAATTTTTGACATAAAATTGTACATAAATAAAAAAAAAATTATTTTCGGTACCGGACCCCCTTAACAAACACCTAATATTTGAAATATAATTATAATATAGTATGAGAAATTTCATTGTATCTTTAAAATTATTGAATCGTCCTTCCTGCAGACTTTTTTTTTTTGATGAATTTTTGTGTATTCCTTCCGCGAGCTCTTTTTAACGAATTTTTGGATTTCCTCCTTTTAGCTCTCCGATCACTCTCATCCCTGTATTACCATCACAAGTTATTTTTTATAGGATTTATTTCTAGTTGATAGATTAAGCATTGAAAATCATTTCATTTGGTACATATTTGAAGGAAATCGGAGCCCCCCTGTAGCTTTAATTATCGGCATTTTACTGATTACAAAAGAAATTCCAGATGGCGGCCATACGAAGGTCTTCCGCCACTTGGATTTTTCTAGACTTTTGATTTGTTGTTCGGGACATTTTTCTGAGACGGAAAGTGCAAGAAACCTTTTGGTGCAAGTTGTTTGATGTTTTCACCTAAATTGACTGGAGATCCAACTGTAGCTTCATATTAGTGAAACAGTTGTTTTTATAATTCGTTAAATGTTTGTCATTCAAACACGAATTTTCGAAGTTATGATTACTTCAGTGGGAGAGGGGAGGGGCAGTGATGTCATTTCTGACATCAATCGGCCAAGCAACCAATGAAAGTTCTCCTATATATATATCCTCTGTGTGTTCTACGCGAGTAGGGTTGGGTAATATGCTTCCTGGCGAGGCCTTTCAAAGGAAATTCACCGCATTAGCGTGTTTGATGGAAAACATCTTGGGAAAACTTTTCATCAAGGAACCTGGTAATAGATAACTTGATTATTTTATCACGATGACAGTGAGACGGAACGGGCAGTAATCATATAATACTCTTATCACCTCCGGAGCCACAGTGTGCCGACCCCTGTACTACACGAAAAATGCTGTTTGGTCCGTATTTTTCAGAAGCACATAAATTCACACCTGGGTCATTTCCACGTCATTTTAACCAGGCTATATATGCATATCCATTCAGGTGTTAAATCTGATCTTACGGTTTTTTAAAGATCAATCGAAAATTATTTTTCATTATTCCAGCTGGTTCGAATTTTTATGTGAATTTTATTACAAATTTGACAAATTTGGATTTATTGGTAATCTTAAGAGGAACT
Organism: Linyphia triangularis; assembly: GCA_963978545.1. Classification (NCBI taxonomy): domain Eukaryota; kingdom Metazoa; phylum Arthropoda; class Arachnida; order Araneae; family Linyphiidae; genus Linyphia; species Linyphia triangularis. The sequence continues at coordinate 80,533,742 of OZ021731.1, forward strand.
TCTCCTATACTAAACTTCAACTTAACTAGACATCACTTAGACGGTAGATCGTCACAGTGCTCATAGGTATTTAATCCATTTTGGCGGCGTGAAAGCATAATGCTCGCCAAACCACAACCCTGTAGAGAACAAAAGGCTATAAGGTTGAGCGAGAATTATGTCTTCACTCCGCCAAAATGGATTAAATACCTATGAGCACTGTGACGATCTACCGTCTAAGTGATGTCTAGTTAAGTTGAAGTTTAGTATAGTAAAGATCATTCCGTATACTCGCTATGTTACAATCTTTTAGCCTAGTTCATTTGGTTGGTTGTTATTCAGTTTATCTGGCGCCGTCAGCAACGCGAGGGCTATAATGCGCCGAAACATTCCTCATTAGACAAGCCAACATACATGTACAAACACCCATGCCTAACATGGGACTCGGAACCCGCAACCTTCGGTCTAGAAGCTAGAACCACTATACCATTTGGTCGGCCCTAGTTCATTTAGAAACTGCTTTTGTATAAAGCTTTGGATATTTGGTGAGTAGGTACGGAAATGATCACTTAATGAAATGGCATTAATTAAAAACTAGATAATAGTGTCTAATATATTTTACTGGATATTTTGGAATTATTAGACCAGTGCCTATGCAGTGGCTCCATCTACAATAGTCTTTTTTTTTTAATTTTCATTTACAATAGACTAGCTGAATACCCGTGCTTCGCTACTAAATTTTACCATGTGCCTTTTGGTAATGAAAAGGCAGTCATGTATTCCACATCTTGGATGTTTGATTCCGTTTCGACCCCCTGAAAATTTGTTTCATCAAAGTCGGAAAATACCTTAATTTATCGTTGACATTTTTTTCCCAAATTTTTTAATTGAAACTATATTGGAAGTAGGGTAAAAGGATGTTCTTCGCACATGAAATGTTTTGACCCCTTTTCCATCCTTTAAAATGAGTTAATCGAGATCGGAAGAGCTTATTTTTTCTATATTTACCCTTGGGTACCAAATTTCACTTTTTTTATACTTGTTGTTTACTTTTTCTATACTTTCTCTTGTTGACATTTATACCAATTTTCGGAGTGGTGACTGAATTGGAAGTAGAACATAGAAATATTCCTTGTTGGAACGTTTTGACCTCTTTCAATCCTTTAAAATTAAGAGATATTAGAGTAGCTTTCTTTTTCTATACTTGTCCTTGTTGACTTTTGTACTGAATATCAGAATTGTGACTACATTGTAAAGGGACCATTTGAAGATTCTTCTGGAACGTTCTACCCTTTAATGTTGGTTAATCGACATCGGAATAGCATATTTTTTCTATTTTAGTTCTTGTTGACATTTACATCAATTATCCGGGTTATAACTACATTGAAAGTGGCGCATTCGAATACCCCTCGTTTGGAATGTTTGATCCCTTATCGACCCCTTAAAATTCGTTAATCGTGATTGGAACAGCTTACTTTTTCTGTGTTTGTCATTGTTGACGTATATATAGTACGTAAAAAAAAAAAAACTACTGAACGATGGCTATATCTTGTATTATAATTGATGAAATAACTGAATTCAAATAGCGTCGTAAATTGTGGAAAGACTTTATTAATTTTATATAATTTTTTTTTATCATGAGGGGTCATCTACATATTAAAACTAAACCAAACTTTAAAAAATTTAATATTACGGTAACCACATGATATTATACCATATATAGATTTAGAATCCAAAAAAACGTCTAAATACCAAATTTCATAATATTCCAATGAGTGGTTACTAATTTAAATTACGTAAAAAAAAATGACAAATTAATTTTAAAAAGAAAATTAGTTTTTTTAGCCATAAATTCTTATATAATTAATGTTTTTAAATTTTTGTTTCAAACGATAGTTTATAAAAGGCCAAACATAAATAACATGCAACTTTTTACTAAACAGTTTTTTAATAATTAATTATTAATTAATAAAAAAAGTTGTACAATTTTTCAAATAGAAACATATATATATTTTTTTACTCTCATTAGAATTATCATGGTCGAAAATCCCTCCAGAATATTTTTTTTCCATTTAGGCTTTTGGTTCTCAATATTTTAGCAAAACTGTAAAAAAGCAAGTCTTGAAGCATGCAAAACGTTCGATTCTTCCCGCTATTAAGAAATTTACCCTCAAAATAGGCTAAAAAATCTTTCGCTCATAAGTGAAGTGTTTTTTCAACATATTGAACTGGAATTTGGTATCTAGGGTAAACGAAGTATTCTAAACCGAATGAAAACATAAAAATAAGGGTTCGTATTGAAATTTTTAAAGATAAGGTACTGTATTCTAAGTAAATTAATCTAGACCGCGAGGTTGCGGGTTCGAATCCCGTGTTGGCATGGGTGTTTGTAAATGTATGTTGGCTTGTCTAATGACGAAATGTTTCGGCGCATTATAGCCCTCGTGTTGCTGACGGCGCCAGATAATCTGAATACAACCAACCAACCAACCAATCTAAGTAAATTAAACTCTAAGAATTTTTTTTTTTGCTTTTTTTTTTTTTTTTTTTTTTTGCACCATACTTATAGAAAACAAAACATTTTGGTGCGAACCGCAAGATTCTATGATAATTAGAACCGAAGATATAGCCATCGTTCGTTTGTGTTTTTTTTTTTTTTTTTTTTGCGTACTATACCAATTTTTAGAATTGTGTTTCTATTAGTCCGAGAGGCGACTGCAATTTTTGGGACCCCATCGAACATCATTCTGAATTTTTTTTATCGAAATTTTTTGAAAAGTGAGTAGATTACGAATCCACTGGTCTGCCGTGGCAAAAATGTCCGAAACTGATCAAAAATCGACTTGGAATGAGTTGAACTAAATAACGATTGCCAAATATGTCATAATTTGCCAAAAATAGAACTTTTTCGTCTGGCAACCCACTGCATTTTGATTTCCAATGAGAAAAAGCGCAAACGATTTCTGATTTCTGGCTCGGAAAATTTGTATCGTTTAAAAGTAAGCCAAATTGGCGACATCAGTTACGTCATCAGTGAAGTAATGTTTATTGCCAATTTGGCTCAATTGTGAAAGATGCAAGTAAGCCATAGCCACACATCCGAATCTTCTGCAAACTTCTTTATTGAAAATTAAAGAGTGAGGGTTACCAAATAAAAAAAAAAAAAAATGCTCATAATTTGGCAAGTTATGTTGCATTTGGCAATTGGATTTAGTTCAACTTATTAAAAGTCGATATTTGACCAGTTTCGACCATTTTTGCCATGGCTGACCAGTGGATTCGTAATCTACTCACTTTTCTCCAATTTCGATAAAAAAAATTCAGAATGATGTTCGATTGGGTCAAAAAATTGCCTCTCAGTCTATATGGGAAATGGGAGAATTAGTGTTGAGTGAGTCAGTCAGTCAGTGAGTGTTTATAGATAGAGGTCGACATTAAATGAAGACAATTTGTCTTTTCATTAAGTGACTTGTATCTACTGAAAAATTGTCTTTATACCAATTAGTTTATGAATGAATTGGGCTAGGAGATTGTAACATTTCGAATATATGGAATGATCATTGCTAGAACTTCCTCTAAAATAAGAGACTCGTGTCAGAGAAATAATTTAATTAACATGATTAACACTGACGCGTATGCGTTCTTGTGTTTGAAAAAAGTAGCTTGTTAGTCACCTGGGTTTAATGTCAAAATGCATTAAAATGATCGTTAGACTATATCGTTCCTATTGTGGAACAAGGACGCAACAGCAAATTTTGTTAAAACGGAGTTAAGGTCTCTGTTGTGTCAAGGAATATCTAGCCCACCGAAGAGAACTAAGACCGAACACTTATTATGACAATATTACGTTAATTCTAAGTTGATAGGCGTCACTAAGTTTATAGTGAAATAAAGTTGGTTTTTCGTGTTTCCTGAAAATTACACTTTTCGTAGGTGTGTTATTATTCACCAGAGTTGTCGCTCTTGCCTACCTTTGCATATATTTGGACCGGAGAAAATAATGCCGCGTGTTGAATGGTTGGCTGTGGCCAAGGCCTGATCATAGCCTAGGCCCACAAGGCACTGGCCTTGGGCCCCATGATTTTAGTGGGCCCCGAAATTAGCTGTAAACCATTTTTGTTTCACAAAAACTGCGAATAACGTTTATAACTTGTATAAAATAATTTTAACATAAAAATCACTTCGTATTGATCTTGAACCGTCTTTAGTATCCCAGAGTGTATTTATTCAAAGAAACTGTTTAAAAGCGTGAAACGCAAGCTTTTTTGCAAGATAAAAGGGGGAAAAAAATTGAAACGAAGTCTTGACGAATTTATTGTAAGATCAGCAAATGTAGACACTGAAGTTGTGAATAATGCTGCAGATATTGTCGTCACGGATGTACATATTGTTAAAGTGAAATCAATTTTACACGTAACAAAGTTTTTCCTTTTTTGATTTTATAAATTTGAATGTTTGAAATTTGTTTATTTGTGCTAAAAAAAAAAAAAAAAACTTTTAGAAAACAATATTAATATTAACTTATCAACTTTTTCTGTCTTTCATTCTAATTCATTTGACTTTGCGTCGAGTCCATTTCCAATAAATCACTCATTTAAAAAAAAGGGCCCCCGAATGTGTCCGGGCCTTGGGCCCCAACTTGTCATGATCGAGCTCTGGCTGTGGCTGCTTGCTTAGATTCTTCATTTTCGCCAAGGCGAGATTTAGCTATTGTAATTTTTTTTTTTTTTTTAGTGCGAGGTGTAAAAAAAAGGGGGGGGGGGGAATTTCTTGGTTTTTTAGAAGATCTATCTATCTTCCTTTATAAATGAGGTAGAATCTGCTTCTTCAAATACTGTAGTTATTGGGATCAATGTTTGAAATATTGAAGAATGCATGCTTGTATATTATGTGTTTTCGTAAACCAAAAAAAATTTTTTTTTAAAAGGGCTTATGCATAGAAATGAAAAGATTCAGTTACCGAAATAAGTTCCATTGCATACGATTGTTTGCAGTATTTCAGTAATTTTTTTTCCAAAAGCATTCTATTCTCCATTTGTAGATGGCATCACTAGAAATAGCTGGCAACCAATCATTGCGCGGCATAATTTTCCCTGCTCCGAATGCATGTAAAGGTAGGAAATATGCAGAGTAGGATGTATCTGAAAAAAAAACTAACCTTTTTTGGAAATTCAAAATTTCAAGTTGATAAAAAGTTGCCACTATGCTCACATATTTACCAAAAAAATATTTAGTTCAATTGAAAAATATTTAGGTCTCCCGGAATGGAAAATTATATCTGCCATTTAACATTTAAGTCTCAACATGAAAGCCTTATTACTTTCAATTACCCATACGTATTACATAGGGTAATAAAAGCATAGCATTCAGTAAAAAAAAAAATTAAAAAAAATCGATTTAAAAAAAAAATTCTTATTTCACCACGATTTGGAACATCCTGATTTCAAAAAAGTGATCTGCAAAAAATGTATGTCTGTAGTCAGCATAACTACCGAACAAATTGGCGTACGATGTTCAAATTCGGTGTGCGGGTTGGTGATGACACACGAACCTACCATCTACCATTAAGGTTTTCGTCAAAATCGCGCATGCGCATAAGGTAGCTGCCATTGAAGAAATCCTGTTTGTCAGAAATTGCTAAAAAACGGCTCTAACGATTTTGTCCTAAATCGTTGTGGTAATGCTTCTTATGGAGTTCTAAACATCCCCACCTCCGAAATTCCCGTAAGAATGCTTTAATGGAGTAAAAAGTTGAAAAACGAATGCTTTCAACACAGAGTTCTGTCCTTGAGCATATCTCATCAACCATCGTTTTTTCTCCTGTCCTCAGTTTTACTTAGAACAAAGGATAGTATAATAATCAATGAAAAGTATATCAACAAAATTATCTATTTGGTGAAATGCGGTTTTTTTTCCAATTTTTTTCCCCCCCTGTAAGACCCAAACAAGAGTTATAGTAAATAATATCGCCAAACTGGCAATTTTTTCTAAATTAATGGTGAAAATATAAAAACGGTTAATGACTCAAATTGACACCAGTATTATAGTTTAATTGAAAGCTGTGCAATGTTCCGCACCCTTAGTTTTTTATTTTTACAAAATATGCATAATTTTCGATTTTCAACCAATTCTTAAGGTTAATTTCAATTATTTAATTATAGTCTAGGTATAGTTGTACAGCGTTTTGAAATATCGGAAGTATCATTTTATGTAATGACCTGTACTAAACTCAAGTGTCAAGTCTTGTCACTTCCGCACGACCTTGGAGGGCCCAACCAACAAAGACTCCAGTTTTGAGACATGAAGGTAACGTTATTGAAAATCATTCAATGTCGCAGATTTTGCGTGATGAAAATGTATTTGATAGTAAAATGCTTTTACCAGAAGAAAAGTCAGAAAGTTCAATTATTTCAGTGAACCAAGGGATGCCAAAAAACTACTATCTTTTTCTAGAGCATATGCTGTAGAGCAATTTCCATTAGACCAGAAGCTCAATTAGCAAGTGCTTTTTTGAGGGATTTAAGTGTTGTAAACCTAGAAAATTAAGCAGTGGTAATAGATAAATCGAAGATTTTTCGTGAAAGGTTAAAATACCATTAAGGTATTAGTTCAACTATTTTTCACTCTATTTGTATAATCCAAAGGATAAAGCAATAATATAAAAATTGTGAGTAGTAATTATGGTCGCATAAATAAACGATATAGTTATGGCATGTCATTCCATTACTATTATAGACTGCCGATCAATAAGATCGATGTAGTTTTTCTTTCTTTTTTTTGCCTCAAGATTAATTTTTGCTGGTAACTTTGCTTGCAGCTTTGTAGAACTTTTTGTATCCTTTTGCTTGTCAGACACATCGATATAGATAAACAACTGGATAGACTGTTCCAATGTCAATGCAAGGAGAAAAACGAGCTGGGGATTGCGAAGCTGGTGGGAGGATTAACCAATCACAGTTCAGTTTTATAGTTGGATGGGAATGCCAAAAACCTTGTAAAGTGTTAGAGTATATATTTGTTTTCACATTATTACTAATTAAGGTCTACTATTGACATTTCTGCTGTGTACCTGTGTACAACCCAAAATTTTATTTTCAATCCTCGGCAATTCGTATTTTTATCCCACCAACGGCATTTGGCAATGGCTTCATTTTCCCCAGCTTTAAGAAGTCTATCCAGTTGTTTATCTATATAGATGGTCAGACATCGAATATGTTTTCGTGAGTCAAGCAACATTTCAAAAGGAGATATTCTGAGTTAACCATAAAAGCACTTCTACTCTGTAGAGTTGATTGAACAAGAAGACTTCAGATCATTTTCTAAATACTTTATGCAGTGTATTATTATCTTAAACTGTTTTTTGATACATAGATAATTCTAGGATGACATTATATTGTAAAATATAAGGAAGTATAAATTTTCATTACAAACTCAGCTGCGAGGTTGGATCAAGTGATACAATATATAAATAAACGGGAGATTCGATTTGTCATTTTCAATCGTCTTGAATGGGAGATGTTACCAGGGTTTCTGCTTGCCAAACCTTAGGTGCATTTGCTTTGTTAGTACAGCCTGATATATTTTCCAATATTTGTGGTCGTTGCTGAAAAAACACTATCGATGTTATTCTATTCAACAACTGGTAAATCTCGACAACTTGTTAAACTTTTTCCTATTGGGTAGTAAAAGAATTTAGTCGAGAAATTGGACCATCGAGAGTAATCATAACTTTCCTAAGAGGCAATTCGTTTAAATGATATAACAAACAACGACTTGCACTGGTTATTTTAAAATATTTTTGAATAATGAAATTGATCAATTATTACAGACTTCAGTATTTCACTCAGTACGATCATAACCAAGACCTTGACTAGTTTTCTCATCAATGCAGCTGTCTTTCATAAATTGTAATGATGATACTACGTTTCGTCCAGAGCCACTGTCTGGAATTATTGCGTGTCTAAAATATTGTTGATTGGATGGGTTTGAAAGCCAAATGGATTGAATGGATGGGTTGAACTCTTCGCAGATTTCCTTTTACAACTTCAGAACTTCCCGTTCTAATAGATTCAATACAGCTCTTTACACAACAATGGAGCTCAAACAGCAGTTAAAAACTAGATGCACAACTGCTAAGATCGACGCAAAAGACAATGCAATACAGTTCACTTTTGCAATATAACTCTCTGAATGCTCACTGAGAGACAACTAACTCAGTAACTCAACTCTTGGTCGGCCTTATATAGGAAAGTTAAACCTTAGTGAATCTTCTAGAGATAGAAATTTCGAGAACTTCCCAGATCGTAGTAGAAAAGTCCTATGCATGTACATGGGGACCGAAAATGTTGCGAAATGGTCGCCAAGTTTGGCGACATTTGGCGATTTCTCGCCAACTTGTCGAGATTGCCATTAACCATAATGTTAAATGGCCTGCTCCTTGTAAAACTCGTTTTCCAGCATGACCCCTGTAGAACTCGTTTTCAAGCATTTGGATACACATTGCAGGAAAGCGAAGACAAACGAACCCTTGTCCTACCTTATACGAAATGTACATAAATTTTCCTATTTACATAATTAACACAACGACATATTTATAAATATACAGAAATTCGTAACAATATTTTGAATATAGTTCTTATACCAAAAATACGTGTTCTCGTTTATTTATGCGACCACATTTGCTACTTACACTTACTATACTTATTAAATTTTCGATTATATAAATAGAGTGAAAAATTGTTGAACTAAATACCTTGTTGGTATTTTACCCTTTCACGAAAAACCTTCGATTTTTCCTTTACCACAGTCTGGTTTTCTAGTGTTACAACATTTAAATCCCTCAAATGACCACTTGCTAATTGAGTTTCTGCTCTAATAGAAATGCTCTATGGTCAAATTCTCTAGAAAGTGAGTAGATTTTCTGGCAGACCTTGTTTTACTGAAATAGTTGAATTTTCTGGCTTTTCCCTGGTAAAAACATTTTTCCATCAAGGACACTGTCATCACTCGAACTTTGTGACATTGAATCATTTTCAATAACGTTACCTTCATGTCTCAAACCTAGAATCATTGTTGGTTTGAAACACCAAGGTCGTGCAGAAATGACATGACTTAATACTTGAGTTTAGTATACGCCATTTCATAAAATAATATTCCCGATATTTCAAAATGTTGTACCACTATACCAAGGCCATAAATAAAATTATTAAAACTAACCAAAAGAGTGGGTTAAAAATTGAAAAATATCCGTGTTTTGTTTAAAAGAAGAAAAAAAAAAAATAAGGTTTTTATCTAGATTCCGGGAGACGTTAAATGCTATGTAAAATATATAATTTTTTAGTACTGTTAATTAATATTGTAAACTTTACATTTTTATTCTTGAAAATAAAAATGTGCTTTATATTTGTTTTTTAAAAAAATTAAAAATATTCGTTTTTGTCAAAAAAAATATATATAATTTTAGGTCCATTCCGGAAGACCTAAATATTTTTCGATTCAGTTAACATTTTGTTTGGTAAATATGTGAGCCTAGTGGCAACTTTTTATCATCTTGAAATTTTGTATTTCCAAAAAAAAAGTTTTTTCGATACGCCCTAATGCTGAGTGCTCACAGAACTTGAAAGCAGGGAAATGTCAGGGAGTTTTCCGATTCTGGGAAAGAAAAAAAGAAAAAAAAAACTCAGAGAAATGTCGGAAAAAAATATCATGAAAATCAGGATTTTCATTGTTTTGAAAGTACGTTTCCCGTTCATCCTTATTTTGGCGCCTTTTGTCAGAGAATAGACAATTCCCGCATTTTTTTTTTTTTTTTTTTTTTTTCTTTTTTTATAAATCTAAATGTTTGGAAAAGGCCAAAAGCATAAAAATTCCTGCTCAATGTACTTTTTTTTTTTTTTTTTTTTTTTTTTTAAATTTGCGTTTAAAATTACCTTGTTAGAGGTTGGCGAGAAAACAACTCATTTCGTTGGCATTGAACGTGACGTAGAGATCTCAAACACCTTGGCTTGAAATACAGCAGCGGAAACCGGATTTGAAAGTTTCTCGCAAATCGCGTCAACCTGTACGGAATGTGGCAATGGTCTACCAACGCCAACTTTTTTAAAGATAACTATTTGACAGAAATCTCACGATAATCATAGAAACGCAGAGATTTCTTTACGTCACGAATTTTGTTGACTGTTTTGATCGGACTGGTTTTGGCTGGGTTTTGGGGCATTTTCTTTTCTTAATATTTAAGTAACTAATTTTTTTAAAGAACTTTTGTTTAAATATCTGGAATCAGGAAGAAATTCTTCATAAATATGTACTAATTTCACACGTTTTTAAAAAATGCGGGAATTGTCCATTGTGATGGTAAGCGTTAGAAATACGGAATTATCTTCGTTGCCGCCAAAATTATTTTTTAAAAAGTGCCACATTATTTCCTTAGTGTTCGTTGTTCTATTTGATCAGAATCACCTGGAAATGTTGAAGGGATTTGGGAAAAAAAAAAAAAAAATGTCGCAAAATCGGGTTGGTTGGTTGTATTCAGATTATCTGGCGCCGTCAGCAACACGAGGGCTATAATGCGCCGAGACATTTCGTCATTTAACAAACCAACATACATTTACAAACACCCATGCCTACACGGGACTCGAACCCCCAACCTCGCGGTCTAGAAGCCAGCACACTAACCACTATACCGTCTGGTCGGCATCGCAAAATCGGGATCTTTAGAAATCGATCTGGGAACTTTTTTTCCTGAATTTTGTGGCCATCCTGGTTCACCATAACGACGATATATTGTTTTTATGCCTATCCTTTCTAGAATATACGATTAATGTGTTAGGAATTTGTTTACCCAAATGTTGTACTTTTGTCAATTTTTATAGAAGAAAAAGAGAGAAGGGGGGGGGGGGAGAGGGAATTTTTAAAAAAATTACTTAAAACATCCGTAGTTTTTCTCTCTTTTTTTTTGGTTAAAAGAGACTACGGATATACGTATTGTTTCCTTAAACTATAAAATTAGTTGAACCTCATATCTTTATTATATTTATAATTTTAATTTTTTTTTTTAATAAATTTTTCTTATTTTAATTTAAATGTTGTACTCGGAGACAGACCATTAGCAGAATTAAAATCGTTCAAAACGAGACTTTTCAAGTTATCCTATTACTACTTCCAATCTATATCGTTAATCAAAAATTAAATATATATGGATTACACGCGGAATACTTAGATATCAGGAAACACGTTTCGTCATAGACTGTTGACAGAAATGCAAAATACGTCTTTAGAAAATTCATGCTCAAATTTAAATGTATAAACACGGAATTTTACTAAAAAAATTTTAAATATTGGAGGTTCAATTAGTTTAATTCTTTTGTGAAATAGCACATATCAGGCGGGAAACAATGTCCCATAGACCCAATGCTTTATTTTTTTTATCCACGATTTCACCCGGAGGATTGCTTTGAGGCATATGAAGCTAACATCAATAATGAAAGTTTATTAGTCATTTTCCTTCAACAAAGTGGCAACAGAACCTGAAAATCAGGGATTTTTTGTATTTCACGAAAATCAGGGACATTTTTTACCATTGTTTTGAAGATATCACCTTTCATTCGTATTGTTGCGTGGATGGGAACTTGAAGCCAAAGCAGATCAAAACTTGCAGAAATTTATTCCCATATAACTCTTCACAGATCCCTTTACAACTCCAGAACTTCTCGTTCTAGTAGACTCAATACAGCTCTTTTCACAGCAATAGAGCACAAAACAGCAGTTAAAAACTTGACAACACAACTGGTAAAATCGCTGTAAAAGACAATGCAATACAGTTCGCTTTAGAACTACTCGGAATGCTCACTGAGACTCAGTAATTCCAGTCAACTCAGTCGACAACTAACTAACCAACCAACTCCACTCACGGCCGATCTTGTATAGGAGTCAATACTTCTGGAGACTTCTAGAGGTAGATATTTGGAGAACTTTCTAGATCGCAGTCGGAAAGTCCTACACATGTACATGGGGACCGAAAATGTCGCCAAATGGTCGCCAAGTTTGGCGACAAAAATTAGTCGCCAAAACCGTCGCCAACTTGGCTCTATCTCGCAATTTGGCGAGATTGCCATTACCATGATGTTAAATGCCCTGCTCCTTGTAAAACTCGCTTCCCAGTGTTATCTCTGTTAAACTCGTTATCAAGCATTAATAGACACTGCAGGGAAGCCAACTAAAGACGAACTATTGCACTGCCTTATGCAAAATGTACATAAATTTTCCTATTTACAAAATTAACACTACGAAATATTTACAAATATGCAAAAATTCTTAACAGTATTTAGGCGTGATTCATCCGACGATTTGTGGCGGTAATAGAAATTTTTTGTTGCGGAATAATCAAAACTTTTCTCTGCCTCCCAAAACTATTTAAAAAAAAGAATCGTCATATTATCTCTTTGGCTTACATGCTCTATTTGATCAGGGTGTTTACACATCTGGTAAAGTTGGGGAAATTTGAAAAAAAGTTTGCCTTTAAATCAAGGAAGCCACAAAATCTGGAAATCAGGAAAATACCAAGGAGCTTTCTGATTCTGGAAAAAATCAAGAAAATGTCAAATTTTTTCAAAAAATTTTTTTTACAAAAAACGGAAATTTCCAATCGTATTGAAGGTACATTTTACCATTGATAAGTATTTTGGCACCATTTTCCCAGAGAATTGTTGCGGTGATCGTTAAAAGTTTATAATTACGGAATAAAATTTTTCATACCTTCAAAATTATTTTTAAAAAATGGCCATATCATCTCTTTAACATACATATTCTATTTAATGAATGTGTCTGCACATAAATCTATCGGAACCTTTTTTTCCTGAATTTCGTTGCCACCCTGACTTGGTTTCTGTATTATTAATATTTTTGTGTAAGATTTTAAAAAAGCTAGCTTCTAATTAAGTTTAATAAAAAAAAAAATCATTCATTTTTTTTTTTTTTTTTGCATTTAATTTCTTAATGAACATTTTATTACTGTGATTCTATCAAATTCTTCAAAACAATACTACGAGAGAAATTGTGGATGAAAAAAGTAAAGCATTTGGCTATGATGCAGGGATAAACTGACATTTCTTCTTAAAATTAGGGGTTTTTTTTAATATTTTTTTTTTATGGTTGTTTTAAAATGAGATTTTTTTTCATGGTTGTTTTGCGTGAAATTCAGCCCTCCCACTCCTTCCCCTCACTTGGGGGCCGACCAAACGGTATAGTGGTTAGCGTGCTGGCTTCTGGACCGCGAGGTTGCGGGTTCCGAGTCCCGTGTAGGCATGGGTGTTTGTAAATGTATGTTGGTTTGTTAAATGACGAAATGTTTCGGCGCATTATAGCCCTCGTGTTGCTGACGGCGCCAGATAATCTGAATACAACCAACCAACCCTCACTTGGGAGAGCTGTACGGTGTCTGATATATTTAGGCTAAACTTTTTTTTTTTTCAAGAAAAATGGACAAAAGTTTTTTTTTTTCCAGAGCAATACATTTTGTTAATTCCAGGTGACTTGCCTACGAATTTTATTCGTTACAAAAAAATTATAATTCCTTTTTTTAAAAAAAAAAATCGAATGTTATCGATTTGATATTTTTTTGGGGAAATTTTATATAAATTTGAAAGGTAGTGTGAAAAATATGTTTCGAACATGTCTCATGTTTTGAGTCCAAGTCCCGGAGAGTTAAAAATACAACTTTTAAATTAAGATCTGGCTTTGTTCAATCGGAGTTAATTTTTTTAATCCACTCCATTTGCTCTAAAAAGGAAATGTCCCTGACTGCAAAAATTAAATAAAATGAGAAACCCTTTAAAATTAAGCGTGTCCTTACTTTTTTGTTTCCCGATTGCCGCTTGCTTAAACCTAAATTTGGCCTCATCGTTTTATTGATATGAATTTTTTGCTGGTCCCTAACGTCTTTTCCAGCACTGTAATCTAGAAAGGTTACACACTTGTTTTCATATGAATCGGAGGGGGTCGTTTTCCTGTGCGTTTGATTTGACGTGGAATTATTCTGCTACTTATTTATCCCCTACTATCCCGCGTTCTCATAAGATCAGGGGTCGCATTCGACCTAAATATTTATAATATTCCTTAAGAGCCTTTGCACTTAAAAATCGGGCAAAATCGCCAAGATTGTGGCCATCACCGACTTATAAGAAAAAAAGACAAAGAAAAAAAAAAATCATGAAATTCTGTTACCTTACCCCTAGGAAAGAATAAATCTGATTTTTTTTTCTTTTCATTTTTGATGTTTTGTAATTGAATTTATGACTGGGTTTGAAGGGCTTCAGATAACTTTTTTTTTTGTCTAAAAGTTTATATAAGTTGTATTCACTTGTAAATAGTCGGACCCATATATGAGGATCCCCTTCCTCAAACGGCTATTTTTCGTAAAAAAAAATCCAATTTTAAAAATGCAAAAAAATCTTGACTTTTATGCGATTTAAAGTATTTTTTTTTTTGTGAGGAGTCACTAAACACCTTCATATAAAGAGAATCTAAGATGAATATCTATTGAAGGAGCTCGGAGCCTCAGAGTAAAGGGACCCAAATATAACCCCTGGTGCGTTTTTTGTGTTATTTCAGAGCACTATTTCTGCTTTCGTCGACCTTCTAAATATATACTGCTTCAATGAAATTGTTGTCTGGACATTGTAGTTTTTTACAATATGGACGAAGATTTTTTTTTTGAAGGTTAAAAATTTGTCGAGAAAATTCAATTTAAAATATAACTACTTTCGACGCGGACACGATTTTATGATTTTTAAAAGGATTGTCCCAGTTTGACTCCCAAACGAATAATTCTTGCACGGAATTGTTGTCTTAAGATAATAGTATCCTTATATGAACGAACAGATTTTGAAGGTTCAAAAATTAAAAAAAAAAAAAAATCCAAATTAGTATGTAACTACTATTTTCAACGTGAACGCGATACAATGGTATTTCAAAGGATTGTTCTAGCTGGATCCAAGCACCTAAACCAGCGTCAGCCACTAGGCGGGCCGGCTCGCGTCAGCTTTTTCTCCGGCCCGCCGGCAGTACAGAAGAGCAAATATCAAATTTTGCGGAAATAATTTTAATTTGTCTACAACAGTATGTGTTTAGTACCAAAAACCACGTTTTCCATTAAGTGGCCCGCTTCAGTAAGTCTGAAAAATCTTTTTTTTTTCTGAGACTGATAGAAAAAACAAAAAAGCAATAGTTTGAATTATTACCAATGACGCATTCCTTCGCATTGCTTAGTTTTATACTTATGATACCCTCGATTCGTGAATGGCACATTTCGATTTCTTCTTTTCTAAATGTGATGGGCAGGAGTTGGGTGTTTTAATGCATACCACTTTTGTTTTGACGTGAAAAGAAGTATCGCGATCTCTATGACTCCAGTGCCAAACATGACGTCGAAGACTAGTTTTAAACGCAAAGTAGATAGTGAAAAGCCGACCGGCCATCATCGTCTCCCAATTAACATTGACTAAAATGGAAGATTTAGGAGTAATGGTTTAAATATCTTTTTGGACAATGAGTTTATGTAGTCACATTGTAATATTATTACTAAAGATAAACTTCTTTTATGACTTTGATTTAAGATGTAAAGAATTTTTTTTTTAATTACTTGAAACAAGAATCAAATGTTATTTTATTAATGTAAAAAAGTTAAATTATTGTTTCAGTTTTCAAAATTGTTTTATATTGTTGAATCTTTAGTATTTATCACCTTTATAAAATTGAACATATGTAGTAAAGCAATATATTTATTGGCGTATTCGGTATAAATCTGCGGCCCGCGGAAAGTTCCAACATAAAGTCATGCAGCCCGTCTCTAATAGTTAGTGGCGAACGCTGACCTAAACGAATGCTTTCTCCACGGAATTGTTGTCTCAACATAGTAGATTCACAATATAAAAAACATTTTTTGAAGGTACCACCGTTTTTAAGAAAAAATCAATTTTAATAACCACATTTAAATAATATCTGTTATTTCTCTGTCCCTTGTTATTTCTTGTAAAAAAAAAAAGCCACATTACTTGTAATAATATTCTTGATTACACCATTTTACACAAAGCTTCCATAATTTCCAGGTATAAAACATTTACAGCTTTCGATTTGTCCACAGTTTCTTTTTGTTGTTGGCTAAATTTTGACTTTGAACAAAATAAATATATTGTATAAAATTATAGTTTTACGCGAGAAGTATTCATGTATTGGAATTGAGCCATTTGCAACACTCCTTCGAAATGGATTAAGTTGGTTGGTATAAAAATTGATTTTTCTTAAAGATAGTGGTGCCTTTTTTTTTTTTTTTTTTAATGTGAAACTACTATGTTGAGACAACAATTTCGTGCAAGATGTATTCTTGTAGAAGCTTTGAGTAAGCTGCAACTATCTTTTAAAATACCATAAAATCGCATTCTCGGCGAAAGTAGTTGCACATTAAATTGAATCTTCTCGAAATTTTTATATGCGACTTCGATTATTTATAAGTGAATTTTCTCTTTGAGATGTTATATAAAACTTATATAGCATAGTGGCCACAGAACCTGGAAATCAGAGAAATGTCAGGGAGCTTTCTGATTCTGAAAAAAAAGCAGGGAAAACTCGGGGAACTTTTTAAAATTTTGCAAAAAACCGGGGAATTTTTCTATTGTTTTGGAGGTGCGATTCCCCGTTAATCCGTATTTTCTAACATTTCATTGGAGAATTGTGGTAATTGTTTGAAATTTAATGTTACGGTATAGTTTAAACTTTTCATTTCTGCCGGAATTATTTGAAAAAAACTTTGCCATAAATTTTCTATTTGATCTACATAAATTGGGAAATTTGAAAAAAAGTTTGCCGTTAACCCCTTGGGTACGGATTTATTTGGGAAAATTCTTGCGTTTTGAACGGTTGGTTCAAAACAATAAAGGAACTTTAAAGGAATACAGCCAAACAAATTATTTTTTTAAAGTATAGGTAAATCAACCGATGTTTGATTTAACCAATCAAGGCTCTTGTGACATTAAAATCTATCCAATCAAACTAGTTTGAATGACGAATTAGGTTCGTCATTATTAACAGGCAAAACAAGTGCATGACGAATCTCAGCCGTCAAATGCACCCAAGGGGTTAAATCAGGGAATTTTTTAAGACATCTGTCAGGGAATTATCGGGGAACTCTTTTTCCTGAATTTTGTGGCCACCCTGTTAAGCACAAAAAAAAAAAAAAAAATATCTGAAACCCTTCAAACCCAGTCAAAAATTCCATTGCATAACAGCAAGAATGACAGCAAATTTTTTCTAAGACACGCGTATTTCACACTTTCCCCCCTCCCCTTCCCCTTCACAAAATAAAAAAAAGAAGTTATAGCCGAAATATTTCAGATTTATTCTTTCCCAGGGTAAAGTAACATAAGAAAGGGGGGGGGGGGGGGGTACTGGATCATAAAATTCTGAGTCGGTGATGGCTCGCCGTTGTTCGATTTTTACGTGCAATGCCTTTTGAATATTTTGTTTCGCCATAAAATTCATAAAATTGTACCTAAATGATTCGATTATTACTTTTTTTTTTAACCACCGATGTTACTTCAAAACCCGCGAAAACTGCCCGATATTCCTCATTTTTCCCCCTCCCCCCCCCCCCCGTGTCCATTTTTAAACAAGCTTTGGAAGGAAAATGTCTGTGTTAAGGAGGCTACGTCAGCTTCTAAAGAAATATTCCTAAATGTTTTAGAATTATCCCTAAACGTTTTATGAATTATCCCCTACCTTATTTTTTTTTAGAAAACTCGCTCGCCCCATGTAAGATTTATTGTCATGGGCACCGGCTAGATTAGCTGCAAGATGGTCCAAGTTTTTGCTCAAACTTAAAATAGTAAGAATACAATACTCGTTTTTGGATGCAGTGTTAATAGTTATACCCACATTTTATATTAAAATGATCAATTTGACAATTCGATACCTATACTTAAATTTAAAAAATAAGTAGAAAAAAAAATGACACTTTGTAATCTTCGAAAGCAGTGGTGGATAGATGATTCCCCCCCCCCCCCTTCTCTCCCTCCTGAATCGCACGTACCCAAGATATGATTGAAAACCAATTTCTCTAACTTCAAGGTTTTGAATTGAGTGCTGACTACCGAATATTTCAGAGTATTACGTCTCAGCATTTTTTTTTTTTGTTAGTGTTAATTATTTATTTATGTGTACATAGTTTTTGTATTCGAATGTTTGACTCGATGATATTTACTTTCAGGTGTTTCCGCGAACAAGCATTGATTGACGACTCATCTGCCTCTAAAAATGTGAAAAGAGGGCATCAACAATCTCCATGTTATGAATTAATAGTAACCGTCCTGAAAATAAAAGTGTGGGGGTGTTGGTGTCGTTATTTACCATTTTCAAACTTCATAATGTGTTCATTGAGCGAGGCTTCAATTCTATATCATTAGTATCATATTCAATAAGAATATTTCTTTAAAGTTTGTTTTTTCAAATTAAAATATATATATAAACTTGCCATCGACTGTTTCAGTTTTAAAAATTTAAAGAATTTGCAATGAGCACTCAAAATAAATTCGCAGACCAATTAGAATTTTTACAGTGGTGATAGATTTATTTAGCATAGTTATATGTCTCCATAGTCGCTTTGTAATTCTTTTCCTCGAATAACCTAAATTCGACAGTCTTGAAATCGTGGACATCTCCGTATTGTGTTTTAAAGGAGACCGAAAAACTATTTGAAAGTGCAGGACACAACAATATCCCCCTATTTACTGTTTTTAGCATTCGATGGCGTTTTTATTTTTAATTTGAAACGAAACTGCCTATCATAACATCGTTACAAACATCTAATACAGGGATCGCATTCACCCTAAATTTCTTAAGTACAATTTTAGAATGAAGCAAAAATTTAAATTTTTCGATGATTTCTAAAAATAATATATTAAAAACCACTAAAATCTCCGATATTGCTCAAGAGGAGAAAAGTGAATTTTATATTATTTTCACTAAGTACGAATTTATAATTGTTTCATTTCCTAAAAAGCTGTTTAAAGTTCAATTAAAAAAAAAAAAAAAAAAAAAACCGGGAATTTTTTTTTTTTTTTTTGTTGGATTTTAATTTTAGAAAGAATTATTTCTAAAATTTTTAAAATTAGCAATGATTCTTAAATTTGAGAGATAAAGTTTTTGGAAGTAACCCTTAAAATCTTACTGAAATTTATGAAATTATTCCTACCTGAATATTTTAGAATTTATTTAGGCTTATTGCGCCCCCTGCTTAAGGGGGGGGGGGGGGGATCCTACCTCCTACTCAATGTTTTTCACAGGTGCATCTGATAGGTACTGCTGACTCACAGTGTCTTTACAGGTTTTATCGGTTTCTTTACTTGTTAATCGAATTGAATTGAAATTCACGAGTTTTGTTGTTAGAGCAATGTGCTTTTAAAAGAATTGAAGCCTCGTTGCGTGTGTTAATGCCCATATTCTATGCAAAATATGTCAACAAGGCCTGATTTATAAAGTTGGTACTATGCTCGATACAAACGATAGTCAACTTCCATAAAGATGAAAACCTTTCTTAAACACTTATTTTTGATTTCTTTTACTAATTTATATACTTCGAGATGACTTTAAACATAATAAAAAAAAATTTGGTTTGGTAAAAGAAAAATATATGCAACACCTATGCAATATACAAGAGTTTGCTTCAATAATTAATTTTTATAGCTGTCCCAATGGTAAATCAGGCCTTTGTTTAAGGATTCAGCCAGATCTGGATACAGAAGAGACCGCATTCACCCAAATATTCTTTAAAAATATTTTGTTTCTTCCTTATATATTCGATTCCTTAAATATTTCGATAATTCCTAAAAAAAAATTAAAAACTGCAAAAATTTCTCGATGTTCCTCCAGATGAGAAAAATTGAGTTAATTAAATTCGCATGTTTTTTAAAATAGTATAATTTTGTGAAAATTAGCAGTGATTTGCTGGTATTAAAACAAGCTTTGGAACGAATGAAGATACAGGAAAGAATGTAGAAGATAGGAGTCAAGATATTTTTTTTAAGCTTACATTAAGTGTCCTGATTATTCTTGAATTTTTTTTATCTACGTTTTTTAGAGTACTTACTGAGCCCCCTGCATTTTTGAAATGGGGAGGGAAAAAAAAAATATCCAGTGCTTGACTGAAATGTGATGTTTCAAATGTTTACCATGAGAACACGCGAATGGTAAAAAGACTAAATAACTTCCAAAAATGTTCCTAGTACTTTTGTGATGATGCCTACCCTTCTGGATTCGCGCCTTACTCCTGTTTCGGTTATTCTATATTTTAATTTAGGTACAGCAACGACATGCGTCTCCGCACTTGCAAAATTATTTCATTAACTCCCCGAAATTATACTTAGTATATCGGAATCGGTGTTGTCTAGAGTAAATTAGTGTTCGATAGATGACAGCACCTTTTTACTCTGAAAATTAACTAGACCGTTTCGCAGTCTCAATAGATTGGATTTTCGAATGGTCACACAGTCGGTAATGAAGCCTAGCGGAATTCATTTTTTATAAATATTTTTTTTATCTTCTTCCAATACTTTTAGTAAGCTGTGTTGCTGAATGTCCACACATCTTAAGATTATCTCAGCATTTCGGTAGATGACGGGACATATCTTAAGGTAAACTCGCAATTTCGAAAAAAAAATTGAGGAACCCTGTACTTTGTCCGAAACTCGCAAATTTTTCAATAATTGTTCAATTTTTATCCCAAATTTACTGTTTTGTCTTGTTCCTTAATTTGATTAATATTGAGTTTTATGCATTTTATTTGAATTATGATAAAATAATCAAATTTTTCTTATATCGCATTCTTTATTAAAATAGTATGTTCTTTGGAAGAATCTAATTGCAGCAACTGCCCATATGTGCAGATGAAAACGTTTTGGAATAGTTGAGAATTAAACTGCTCCAATTTTTGTGATCTCTTGATGAATTGAATGTCAGTTTTTAGAAACTTATCCATTTAATTAGAAATTGTTTCTATATGCCTTGGATTAACCAACCGTTTCGATAGATGGCAGCACGTCCTGTAATCGCTACTCGAGGAAGAACTGAAGTTTGATTTTATAGGCGTACAGCTTCAACATTTAAGGTAAAGTTTCGCAGAAATATTCCTAAATGTGTGAAGTATTTCTAAAATTTTTGGAATTCATCCTTACGACGTGCCTGAATTTTTGGAATTGTACCCCAAATTCATATCTAAATTTCTTTTAGAAAAATCACCGTGTCCTATCATTCAAATAATCGACTATAATAACAAATATGACTATTAAAAAAAATTATTCCACCTCTGTCTTGCGCACAACTACATTGTGATGATCACTCCTCCCCCCACACAATCCCTCCTATGGATATATGCGCCTTTAACCTGTTTCGTAAAGTCAACAGTTTGATGTCGCAGCAGCATGTCGTTGCTCTACCAAAATTATTCCAACTGTGCATTTAAACTGTTGATGACAACCTTGCGTTTTGATCAGTGTATCGGAATTTGTGTGTTTTAGAGTAAGTATGTGTTTAATAGATGGCAGCACGTCGTAGTGTTGGAAAATGAGTAGTTGGACTGACATGAAGAGGGGTTGTTCGCTTTAATGGCTTTTCAAATGGTATAAAGCGTATGCAGCTTTCAATGGGCGAAGAACAGGGTTTGAACCGAGGACCCATGATGTCTCGGAGTAGATACTTTACCCCTGTGCAAAAGAGTACTCCAGTGCACAGAAGTTTGATCTGTTATTTGATGACGCCACAGGTATTTTAAATTCTCACAGTCTGAATTTAAGCTGAATTCAATTTTTAGAAAAAGAAAAAAAATTGTGTCTGTTTCCAATTTGTCTAGTAAATTCCTGTGTTGCTTATCAAGAGATACTCATCTTGGAGTATATTTCGCATATCGGTAGATGACAGCATTCCTATGGTGTTTTTTTAAATGGTAAATTCGCTAGCTATTTTTTCAGAAGATGTTGAGTACAATTTTCTCTTTAAATATACGATGGTAATAACAAAAAAGGTAAGGAGATGTATATCAAGAAAGTAAATAAAATATACAATCGCTACAGTAGTCACATTTTCGCCCTAAGAAAGCCAAAATATTCTTTAATTTCTTCTGTCTAAAATTGTGCTTAAAAATTTTCGATAACTCCTTTAAAACAAATTGAAAATTTTCCTGATTTTCCTTCAAATATGCCTTACCCCTCTTGCCTTATTCCTCCAAGTGAGAGATGGATTTAATAAAATTCGCCTGTTTGGTCAAAATAGTATAATTATTTGACATACACATAATTTTGACTGTCACATTGCTTAAAAAATTGTTAGGAGTTAAATTTTTTTGAAAATTGACAAGTTTTTTTGCTGGTCTTGAAACAGCAAGCTTTGGGAAGAATGTCGATGTTAGGAGCCTATGTCGGCTTCAAAGCCTCAAATATTTGGCCCTTAAACATTCTTGAAATTTATGCAATCGTTCCCAAAATTCCTACTTAAATTTATACAGAAACGCCCCCCTCCCCTCTCGCTCTTGAATTTTTGTAATGTTAAAAAGTTCAGATTAACCCTTTGCCCCCCAGGCCTTTTTCGAGCAAAGGGGCCAGCAACTCTAATTGTTTCCCGCCATTTTTGGTTGGTTCACGGTTACAGATCCTCTTCAAAAAAAGCTAAACACAGTTATTGGCCTTGCATCGAATATCCGCATCAAACCTAATGGTCCTCTCGAGTTGAGGCATCAAATCGTGGTGAATGAGAGTCATCTCTGGAGTGCAAAGGGTTATAAAATATCTATGCTTTGATTCAAATGCGAAATGTTTTGAATCTGCATGTCGACACATCTTGGAGTGTCATTCGATTTCGGTAGATGGCAGCACGTCTTAGTTCCGATGAAGACATTTTTAAATGGGCAAATTTGCCAGCAAATCTTCATTCGATGTCAATTTCAATCGTGGGACAAAATATACGAATGTATACATAAACTTTAGGAACTTCAAATTACACGGTATACTCACTTTTTCGAAAATATTGTGATACCTGCATTCCTGTAAAGAAAGTCTAAATAGTTCGGAAAGTTATTAATCGATCGCAATATTGGCACAGCACAATAGGGTATTTGACACCATCAACAAATAATTACCAAATGCGGCATATTTATAGTATTTAACGAAATAATAATAATGCAAGCAGTTTTAACTCGAAATAATTGCTCAAATTTTTATAAATCAAATTTTAAAAATTGCTTTTCTGAGCGCCTCGTCACGTGATCAGAAACGCTCGGATAAGCTCCTCCCAGAGTGTGACGTCAACGTTGACCACATTTGTAAGCTAACAGCTTCATACGTTTATTTTAAAGCTTGGTTCATCTCTTTTCCTACTATATGATAAATTATGACTATTGAAGGTAACTTTTAGGAAATATTTATTTAAAGGAGTGTTATTGCAACATTGGAAGACGGTTTTGTAAAGGTACACATTTCGAATTTACCCAAAATAGATGTTTTGTTGGTGGGGTTCTTTTTCAAGTCAAGCTCAGAATTTTATTCTGCAGAGTTTAGAAATGTTAAAACATTTGTGTAAGTATCAACAATTCTCACAGTTCTTATAATTAGAAAAGCAACAACAACACTTTTGCAGTTATAATAATCATAAAAACATTAGGATAAAAAAAAATAGCAATTAATATAATTCACTGAGTACTGTTAAAACGGAGTGAAAAGGAACAATGTTCAACTTTCAAAGTAAAAATAGTGTAATAATATCGTTAACGAACATATTTTTGATTTAGGAATGTGGGTCTTACCTTCTTCTATAATGTTCAAGCCCAAAAAATGTTGGAAAAATCGTGACTTACATTGATTTTGATTTTTTCATGTTGTTCCGATTCACCCCGCAGAAAGGGATGAAACGGAACACTCGTTATAATTTATAGCTGATATTATTTAAAAAAGACAAAAAGGTGAAAAAGACAAGTAATAATGCATTGAGGTGAATAGAAACACAAGATTATCATAAACAAAATCCTTTAACCTTTAACCCTTTATCTACTGACGGTACTTATAAGTCCAGTCATTGTACTGCATTTCTCATGGTACTGTACTGATTTAAATGCTTTGAAACCCATAGGGACTTTGAAGTCCACTTCTATGAAGTTTGTTCTTCACATATTGAATGACAGCACAAGATTGCTTCTTTTTGGAAACATTAAATATTTAAAAGAGTTAGTACAAATTGTAAAAAATTCAGTAAATAAAGGTTAACTGCTGTGATTGGGTGGTTTGATCTTTTTTGGCGCAAGGGCAACACGTGGTTCATACTGCTCCAAAAAATTTGGTGAAGATCAATTTAAAATTTCAGTAACAAAGAATTGGAAAAATTAATTTAAAGTCAAAGATTAAATATTTTAGGGGGTTGGAAGCATTCTACAAAAAATGACTCGCGGTCTGTCAGACCGCATACAGTAATTAAAGGTTAATATGACAGACAAAAAATGTTTTTTTTTTTCAAAACAATTCATGCAAACAAAACAAATATTTTGGTTTCAAATTTACAAAAAAATAATAATAATAATAATAATAATAAAAAAAAAAAAAAAAAATCAATATTTCTATAGTGCATCAGTATTTAAACTTAATATTGTGTAGTTAAAACATTTAAAAGAATTAAATAAAGTATTACTTGCATCAAAATGATCTTCACAGAAGTGAATCGTAGTCTGTGTTGAAAACTAAGTTGATTATCTTCTTGCAAGATTTAACCACTTTTTTTGTATGTCTGCTTTCCTGGGCACATGTGTACACAACTTTTCTGGAGTTTTAATTGAAGTACTTGTACAGTGGGGTACTGCATAATACCGATACCGGTGAGACATTTCTTGGAACGAAATCAAAAGAAAAACACATTTCGCGCTTGAAACTCACTCGCGATTGCGATGTTGTGTATGCAAGATTGACGTCACACAGACAGATGGGTTTTTGAGCAGCGTTTTAGGGGCGGGGCTTCTACTTGCATTTTAAAATGCAATTTGTAGCGTTTTGCGCCATAATTTTGAAAAAAGAAAAAATACGTGTCTTTTATTTTGTGCATACCTTTTATTTAAAACATATTTTGAAAATTTGTCAAATACCCTATTGTTGAAGAAGTTCCGAGTAGCGGACAATTTCTTACCTTTTTTTTGGCAATTTTATTGCCATTCTAGTTTTTTTAACCGCGTTAGATCAATATTGAATACTATATATTTTATTTAAATTTTCATTAAGTCTCACAAAATTTGGTAGTGGAAAAAGTAGTTTGATAAATAATGGCAACAAGAGTATGGATGGCAGGCTAGCGATTATTTAACATACATTACAATCTGTATCATATCTTAAATAAAGTGGTATGTGTTCTGAAGAAGACTCAATTGGCAGATGACAGCACCTGATCATGTGTGTTAGTGAAAACTTTTTGGACCCAGAAACACTCCCCCATACATCCCCAATATTTAAAGACGTCCTGATATGTTCTTCACGAACGTTTGAGTCCTTGGGTTGGATCGAATACCAATTCTTCAGAACTTATTCATTAGAAGCTTTTTCCATATATTCAGTCAAACCTCGTTAACGCGAAATCGCGTAACATGAAATCTCATTTAACGCGAAAAAAAAAAGCAGATCTCTGTACGATGAAGATTAAACTAGCATAACATTATTTGCTTAACACGAAGTCTAGCTTAAGATGAAGGGAAAAAAAAAGTGTTCTTCAAACCACCTTTCAAATCTTTCATAATTAACTTCGATTTTGTTTGTGGATGGGAGTGAAATCTACGGAGGCCTAATTAACCCCATTGCCGTCATCCAATCGAACTGAAACTTGGCAGGTAGGTTCGATGACAATGCATTCTATCAAATTTTGGAGCTGTTACTGTCACTAAAAGGGCGCTTTGACGAAATACTAATAAACCAACTTGCCGTCATTCAATCGCGTTAAAATAGCATTGAACCGATCATTGTTGAAATTATTTCCTGTTGCGATTTTTTTTTTTAATAAATAAATAATTAAATTACTTTAATCAGAATAAATAAATGATATTTGGATGCGAGAGCATAAATTCACGTTCATTTTAAACGAATAAATTTTGAAACGTGGTTTTCTATCAGCAAAATGTGAGACAAATGTTTTTGACATCGGCGCTGTGTTAATGAAAGTAAAAACTGACAATGCGTATAAATAATTTTTTTAAAAAACTTTTTTTTTTTTTAATTTATTATATTGTAGTAGAAACATTGCAACGTTTCCTGATGCAGCGAAACAATGCCTCATGGGCTTTAAATAATCTTAAAGAGTTAAAGCAATCAAATATTTTTTTAGAAATGTGTCTTGAGTTTTTAATAAATCTTCTTAATGAGTCAAATAAATAGTAATTTACTGGTAAATACATTGACTTTTTTTTTGTTGTTTTTGTTTCTAATGACTGTATTATAATGTAAATGTTCTAAAAAACAACAGAGATTTAAAACTGCTAGCTGTTTGAGATTTAATGCTGCTAATTATATGAAAGATATTTTAGACGGCTAGCACGAAATTCGGTTAACGCGAAAAATTTTGGCAGCTCCATCGACTTTGCATTAACAGAGTTTGGCTGTACCTTGGAGGGAAAAGAGAGTCAGGTTGAAATCTAAGATATCGCCGTTATGGTGAACCAGGGTGGCCACAACATTCAGGGAAAAAATGTTCCCTGATAGATTTCAAAAGAATCCCGATTTTGCAGCATTTTTTCCCCCAAATTCCTTCAACGTTCCCAGATGATCCTGATCAAATACAACATGAAAGCAAAGGGGTTAATAAGCCACTTTTAAAAAAATAATTTTGGCGGCAGCGAAACTTATTCCGTATTTCTAACGATATACCATCACAATTCTTTGACACAAATGGCTCCAAAATAAGGATGAACAAAAAGCGTACCTTTAAAAACAATGAAATTCCTGATTTTCATGATATTTTTTAAAAAATCCTGATTTTTTTTTTTTTTTTGATAAAATAGAGAAGTTTAGAAAATGAAGTTGACCCAAATGTGATCCCCTCCGCCAACCCAATATTTTTTTAATAAAATAAAGAAATTTTGAAATTGTACTTATTTAAGCCAACTTTTGAGCCACTATACATTGTCAATAATACTTGCAAGGTGGTCCCTCATAAAGAAATATGGCCAATTTTGACCCTCTCGAATTGATAATCAGAATAGATTCGGGTGATGATTTTTATAATCCTAGGCGCAAAAAGATAGTTATACTTCGAACATTGAGAAAATTGCATTTTACGAATCAACAAAATCAGCAATATTACATAATAATCACAATTATTAAAGTGGAATAGATATTTGATTTTAGCCAAAGTAATCCAGCCACTGTAACAAACAGCTACATAAAATATTAGAAAATCCAGGAACGCGGCAGTGGTTCACCGCCAAGTTCGATGTCAAAGCGGCGGACTTGTTATTATGTGTTATTCAGCTTTCGTGAAGAGAAGTAAAAGTAGACGCAAAGTGACCAGTCAGTTCCCATAATTTGGGGCTCTCAACTTCACTAAAACCTGAACTTTGAACACATTATTAATAGAAAATCGATTTACAGAAATCGGTGATAAAACTTTAATGTTGTATGTTTTTTTTTTACAATATCCGACATTTGTGATCGGATCCAAAATGATGAACCTACCCACTGATGACGGAGGGGAGTGAAGCAGGCATATTTTGTTTGTTCTTTTCGTAAAAATGTTTGATGTTTGTCCTTTTTAATTCAATGTCTTTTTATCTTTGTAGAAGTTACAGTTTGTTTCCCGAATTGGTAAATGTCTGGGCTTGTTTGTCCTTTTTAATTCAATGTCTTTTTGTCTTTGTAGAAGTTACAGTTTGTTTCCCAAATTGGTAGATGTCTGGGCTTGTTTGTCTTTTCTGTGGAAGTCACGGTTTGTTTGTCCTTTTTTGTATGTTTGTAAAAGCAAAAGTTTGTTGTTTGTCCTTATTGTAGGACGTGGGATTTGATGTAGTTTATCTTTGTAGTTGTCAATGTTTGGTGCAATTAACACTTTTTGTAGAAGTGATAGTTTGGTGTATGCCCTTTTTGTAATGCAAGACTCGTGATCTTGCGCTACTTCTTCTCTTTGTCACTGTTTGATGTTGTTTTTGATCTTGTGGATGTCTGGGCTCTGCGTTTGTCTTTTTTGTAGAAGTCAAAGAACAACACGCATATAATCAAGATGTAGAGGAATGAGCAAATATCCGCCGGTCTTAGTGCCTCGCATCCGGTGACGAATCCGTGCAGCATGTACAGCAAGATGACGAAGAACTGAAGCTGGAAAAAAAAGGATTGAAACTGTAACTTTTTGCAGGAGCTTTTTTTTGAATATGTAACACATGCGAAATTTTTTTGTCTCCAAACGTTTAAAAGTTCTCATAATGAATAACTATTTCAAGTTTTAAACTCAGCTGCATCGGAGAGTTGTTATATGAACACTCTCCAGATAAAACTTTGTTATTTTATTCCTAAAAATCTTTTTTATGTCTACAAAATAATTTTTAGGACAATGTCGTTATAAAAATTTAAATGTCGTAGTTCTGGCTGAAAATGTCTGACTCGGACAGACGGGGTAGTTTTTTTCTATCTATTAAATTGTGAGTATTTATTTTTAGTCGAACCATGGCATCATCTCTGTTACAGATAGCTCCCCAATATATATAACGCCTATGTATGGAAAAGTTGCCTCTTACAAAGCCTATTTATCATGCAAAATTACAGCTAAATTAAATAATATCTTTGGCTACCCAAATAACTTTGAATTTTAAGTTTTTAGCCCGATTTCTCACCAAACTGGCCAAAACGGAATGATAAAATATAATATCTCTCATTTGAAACTATGAATGGTTGAAATTAAACTTTAGAACAAATAAATAATCAATCAATATTTGAATGACTTTCGAAATCGCGGAATGGCCTTCAAATGTGCATTGTTAACGGGCATGCTCTTCTGACTCGGACTAATGTTTTCTCTGCGTTACTTCTACCAACTGCGTTCTCTATTCGAGTTGGTTGTCTTCCTAGAGCGTTTCACGTAATTTTGTTTCTGTTGCGTGAATGCCATACTTTTTTTCATGTTTTCTGATATATGTTTCCATTTAATAAAAAATGCTTATGTGAAAAAAGTTCACTTCCTATTGCATCGGATCAACAAATAAAACATAAGATAAGAGAATACAATAAACAAATATGGTAACATTAAGAAACCTTTAAAAAGAGTAGATGTATTAAATTTTTTCGAAAAATGTTGTCTTTTAGAAAATCAGCTGAGTAAAATCTGTTTGAAACTTCATTACAAATTTGAAAGGACTTTCTAATCGGCAATTACAAAATTGTATCTGTAGCTGAAAGAACTTTTTTTACGGATCAAAGATCATTTCGTAGAGTGGTATTGGAAATGTTGATATAAAATCAAGCACAATGATTGAGAAACGGTAAAAAAAGCAGCAGAATTAAGTAAAAATGCTCAAACGTGAGATATTATGGAAAATACAGGCAATAGACTTTCCTAGTTCTGATATGAGACAGTTTTTGATATATTCAAATACTTCAAATGAAAATGAAGATTTTGAATTATAAACGACTTGAAATGAAAAAGACAATTATAAGTCAAGATTCCCCTTCAACTTCGCAAATGAGAACTAAAAGCTTCCAAATGTAGCGCAGGCTTGTGACAAAACTGGTGTGTCCGATAGATCAGCGTCAATTCTTATAAATGCTACTTTAAACGATATGAGAATAATTACCAAAGAAGATTCTTCTAAAGTAGTCGATCGTAGCAAAACCAGAATGGAAAGCATAAAAAACCGTATTGTCTTGGGGGAGGGAGGAAAGGAAAAACGCCCTTCATTGGAATTTGCGATATACTTTGACTTTCAAAAATACAAGACTTTGATTCAAATTAAGGAAGGAAAAGGACAGCTAGAAAGATAACAGAAGAACATGTTGTTTTTACTTTCAGGAAATGGATCAAAATATGTTGAAAGTACTTTCCTATACCCCCCCCCCCCCCATCCCAAAGCCCATGCGTTTTTTATTCTTTCCTTTCTGTTATTGCTACGATCGACTACTTTAGAAGAATCTTCTTTGGTAAATATTCCTATATCGTTTAAAGCAGCATTTATAAGAATTGACGTTTATCTATCGGACACACCAGTTTTGTCACAAGCCTGTGCTACATTTGGAAGCTTAGTTCTCATTTGCGAAGTTGAAGGAGAATTTTGACTTATAATTGTTTTTTTTTTTTTTATTTATTTCAAGTTGTTTATATTCAAAGACAGTATTTTCATTCTCATTTGAAGAAATTAGAGATTCCGAAATCTGTCTCATATCAGAACTATAGAAAGTCTATTACCTGTATTTTCCACAGTATCTTGCATTTCAGCATTTTTTGCTTAATTCTGCTGGTTTTTTTTCCTGTTTCAATCTCTTTTCAATCATTTTGCTTGCTTTTATATCAACATCACCAATTACCATTCTACGAAATGATCTTTGATCCGTAAAACAGCTCTTTCAGATACAAATAGTTTAATTTAGTAATTATAGATTAGAAAATCCTTTCATTTACGTAATGAAGTATCAAACAAATTTTCCTCAGCAAACTTTTTAAAAGACGCACATTTTTCGAAATTTTTTAATACACCTTCTCTTTTCTTAATTTCTCTTTTCACCTTTTAATACACCATCTTTTTTCTTATCTTATGTGTTATTTGTTGATCCGATGCAATAGGAAGTGAACTTTTTTCACATAAGCATTTAGCATTTTTTATTAAATGGAAACATATATCAGAAAACATGAAAAAAAGTATGGCATTCACGTAACAGAAACAAAATTACGTGAAACGCTCTAGGAAGACAACCAACTCGAATAGAGAACGCAGTTGGTAGAAGTAACGCAGAGAAAACATTAGTCCGAGTCAGAAGAGCATGCCCGTTAACAATGCACATTTGAAGGCCATTCCGCGATTTCGAAGGTCATTCAAATATTGATTGATTATTTATTTGTTCTAAAGTTTAATTTCAACCATTCGTAGTTTCAATTGAGAGATATCATATATTATCATTCCATTTTGGCTAGTTTGGTGAGAAATTGGGCTAAAAACTTAAAAATCTAAGTTATTTGGGCAGCCAAAGACAATATTTGATTTAGCTGAAATTTTTCATGATAAATAGGCTTAGTACGAGACAATTTTTCCACATATAAGCGTTATATATTTCTTACTTTTCTTTTTTCAATCCACCCTAATATATATATATATATATATATATATATATATATATATATATATATATATATATATATATATATATATATATATATATTAGTATTCCTTAAAATTTAAAAGTTTGATCATAAAATAGTTCTGGGCGAGTGATGAGTACTTTCTGAATGAGAACTTAGATTCAATACTTCAGTGATTCGCGATTGTACGACAAGAAATATTGAACTCGGAAGAAGTTTAGCTTTTTGGAGGAAGTCCTAGTAAGTATCATTCCCTATACTCGCTATGTTACAATCTTCTAGCCCAGTGCATTTACAAACTACTTTCTATAAGACCTCGACATTTGATGAGTCGGTACGAAAAAGATCACTTAATGAAGTGACATACATTGTTTTCATTTAATGTCTATCTATTTATAAATAAAAATTAAAATAGCAAAAGGCACAACCAGGTGGAGCCACTGCACATACATTGAAGTAAGGAATTCAAATATAAAATAAATATATTAGACGCTATTTTCGAGTCTTTAATTTATGTCATTTCATTAAGTAATCATTTTTCGTACCATACTCACTAAATGCCAATATTTTCCACAAAGTAGTTTCTAAATGCACTGGGCTAGAAGATTGTAACATAGCGAGCGAGTTTAGGGAATGATCATAACTAGGACTTCCTCTCAAGGTAAATAACTTTACTAATGGATAAAAATCGGTTTAACACTCACTATTTGGAGTTGCGTCAGATGCTGTTTCCACCAGAGGTACTTCTTCATGCTGGGCCCAAAGGCAGCGAGTCCGTAGTAAAAGTACATGACCACGTGCACAGCTGTGTTGATCGTTATTCCGAGACAAACATAAAATCCTGAAATTAGAAGGAAAGCAAACTGGTTTGGTTGTGATGTGATCGAATTTACAACATCGCCATGAGCGCCGCCTGGAATAATTGCAGGAGGGTTTAAAACTAGATTTTTTTTTATCAAAATCATTAACTTTTGAGATTTAAATAAAAAAAAAAAAAATCTTATTGTAACATAAACGGCTTATGTGCTTTGTTATTATTTATTTTTATTTTTTTATATTTATATATTTTTTTATTTTTATATGTTTTTTTATTTTTATATATTTTTTATTTTTATATATTTTTTTATTTTTAGATATTTTTCCTCAATTTTTATATATTTTTACTCAATTTTTTTCCCAGTGAATGCAGTGTCTAGATAAGCGTTAATTAAAAGTATTTTTTTAAGTTTTACTTTATAATATAAGTGTAAAATTAAAGAATGGATAAAAGAGGATTACGGTTATTATATCTCCTTTATTCTAGAAGGAAACGGAAAGATAGGCGTTGGTTGGATCATCTTATTAATCAGGGCCGGCCTAAGGTGTGTGAGATCGCACACATGGGATTTTGAGAGGGGGGCCGAAATTAAAAAAATATTTTTAAAAAAATATGATAATATGGTAAAAATTTAAACTAATAAAAACATTTTTCGCTACTAAAGCTAAGAAGATCCACTGCTAAGTGATGTAATACAGGATCTTGACGTTTTTATAAAAAGTTGGTAATTTTAAAACGAAATTATATAAAAAAGTAAAAAAAATATTTCTGTTAAATTTTCTATTCTAGACGGTTTCTTATATCGAATCATTGTGTATCGTTTGTCGTTAAATTTAAAAAAAAAAAAATTACAAATTGAATTATGATTGGTGCAGGATTATACCCTTTAGTTAATTTTTAATTAATCAATCCGCAAATGAATAATTTTTTTGCATATATTTTAGTTTTTTATCACTTGCTAAGTGTGAAAAAATGTGAATCTAATTAAAAAGTTTTGGAAATTTTTTCCAATGTATACTAGTATTGAAACTTGTTGTGGTTAGTTGAGGTTGTTTTGGTTAGTTGAGGACTTAAAATTTCTCAACAAAACCAAATCTTTATGCACAGTGGAAGGACTTTGGATGAAAGAGACTTTAAGACGTTATTTAAAAATACTATGGGAAATTTATTTACATGGAAAGAAAAAAGTAACTCGCAATTAAATAATCATTCTATCACACATGTACGACCCGCACACGAGATCGAGCTACTTCAGGTCGAAAGGAAAGGACAATCAGTACTCGATCAATACAGTATATAAATACTTGAAACAACGGTCACATGACCGGGAAACAAAAATTCGCATAAAATATTAGATCGCCCTACCACACCAGTTTCAATATCTCAAAATACAACTCGGATCAAATCAAATCAAGTCACAAACTTACAAAGTGAGTGAAGTGAATTCATCCTATCCGATTTGTTGATATGTCATAAGAGTTTCGGTAAGATACCGGGAAAAAATTTAAGGTGAGATATAAATCGGAACAGCACAAAGCCGTAAGTTTATAATTTACTTAAAAACCTCAGTGCGTTTCCTAACAAAACTTTGGCCGACCAAACGGTATACGTGGTTAGCATGCTGGCTTCTAGACCGCGAGGTTGCGGATTCCGAGTCCCGTGTTTGGCATCGGTGTCTGTAAATGTATGTTGGCTTGTCTAATGACGAATGTTTCGGTGCATTATAGCCCTCGTGTTGCTAACGGTGCCAGATAATCTGAAAACAACCAACCAACCTTCTAAAATAAAGGAGATATAATAACCGTAATATCCTTTTATCCATACCTAAATTTTACACTTATACTACAAAGTAAAACTTAAAAAAAAAAATAACTAAATACTTTTAATCAACGCTTATCCACATACTGCATTCACTGGGTAAAAAATTGAGTGAAACTAATAATCAAACTCTTCTAAGATGCGTCCGCAGATATGGACTCGTGTGAAAAGGTGTGCGTTTGCGGGCCCACGTCCACACCGTGTGAAAGAGGCCTAAAGCACCTATTACGTCCAAGAATTTGAAAAAATAATGTATATCTCCTAGCATCAAAAAAAATCTTTAAGCACTATTTTTGATCTACTTAAGCTCAATATAAGGTCGTTTGAAAGAAATGTAAATATATGGATGTTTCAAATATACGGTATCGCCGACCAAACGGTATAGTGGTTAGCGTGCTAGCTTCTAGACCGCGAGGTTGCGGGTTCCAAGTCCCGTGTAGGCATGGGTGTTTGTAAATGTATGTTGGCTTGTCTAATGACGAATGTTTCGGTGCATTATAGCCCTCGTGACGGCGCCAGATAATCTGAATACAACCAACCAAATATACGGTATCAATGCTACATGCCCTTGTATTTCAAGCGCCATAAATATATGGTAAAATCAGCCTGATATTGGTGTTTGTCCATTACTCCTTCAGTAATTGAATTTAAACATACAAAAAAAAAAAAAAATTCCTATTAATTTATAATTTAGAAAATATGGATAATACGGTATCTAGATAAAATGTTGTCCCATGTTGGGCTGTTTTGTATAACTCGAAAACTGGACAAAAACCATTTTAATATTTTTTTTCTTTCTATAATGTAGGTGACATATTAAGAAGCTGCAAAGTATTGATGACCTGTGTCAAATATTATTTTTTTAAAAATATTTCAGTTGCATTTAAAATTCTAGTATGTTCCCTGATTCAAATCATTGTGTATTGTTTGCAGTTAAACTTGGAAGTTTTAAATAAATTACAAATTGAGTTATAATTGGTGCAATTATATCCAAATTAGGTAATTAAATTTGAATTAATCATTTAAATATTATCATATGGGGGAATATTTTTTGTGCAGATATGTCAATTTTCTAACACTGGTTTAGAGTGCGAAGAAATCTACCAGTCTGATTTCAAAATTAAAGAAACGTTTTTCCAATGCATACTAGTATCTAAACTTTTTTTAAGCATCGGCTTAGAGTAAAAGCCCTAACTCCAACCTTTGGTCTACACCCATTTTTTGGTATTCTGGAAACAGGAAGAGAAGCTCATCGATAAGTGAAAGCTGCAACTTGATGACTAAAATAAATTTATGGTTGGTTGGTTGTTTTCAGATTATCTGGCGCCGTCATCAACAAGGGGGCTATAATGCGCCGAAACATTCGTCATTAGACAAGCCAACATACATTTACCAAACACCCATGCCTAACACGGGACTCGAATCCGCAAACCTCGCGGTCTAAAAATAAATAACTTGACCATTAAAATGAATTTGATACATGAGTGAAAGGCAAAAGAGCAAAGTTTTTGTTGAAACACAATTTTAGAAGGTTTTATTACTCGCCTGATTACTTTGTCAGAGTTATCACATTTTCAATATATGCCAATGTTAACCCTTTGCACTCCAGGCCTTTTTCGCGCGGAGGAATCAGCAACTCGAGACATTTTAGGTTCGGCTGGTGTTTATGGATTTGCTTCATAGAAACTAAAGACAGTCATTGGCCTTGCATCGAATTTCCGCATCACACCTAATGGTCCTCTCGTGGTTTGGCATCCAATCGTGTAGCGCCTGAGAGGCGCCACTGGAGTGCAAAGGGTTAAAATAATACTGCTAACCAGTAATGTTATTCTCTTAGTTGTTTGTTCAGCTACTACCATTTACTCATCATTATTGTAAACAATAAAGAGGTTTTTTTTATTGTATTTTCAAGGTTTTATATTTTGTACTTATTACTTAGACCCTGAAATAAATTTTGTACACATAATAACTAATTAGAACACTAGGAAAATTATCGGCTTCCATTTTATACGGCTTAACGAATAGCCTTTCCTATTGTTGTATGTAATCGTTTATGCTTTGTTTTTTTGGAGTCTTATTGAAGTGCGTTTCAGTTTTTCCAACAGTGAGTCAAATGTGTTAACTGACACGTAAAAAGGAACTTTTCTCCATACTTTAAAATTATATTCTTATATATCTACCCAAAATTAACTAAATACTTCAAAACAACACCATCTATGCCGACCTAACGGTATAGTAGTTAACGTGCTAGCTTCTAGACCACGAGGTTGCGGGTTCCGAGTCCCGTGTAAGATATGGGTGTTTGTAAATGTATGTTAGCTTATCAAATGACGAATGTTTCGGCGCATTATAGCCCTCGTGTTGCTGACGGCGCCAGATAATCTGAAAACAACCAACCAACCAACCCTTCCTGTAAATAAGTTTATTTTTAAAACCTTTTAAATATTTGTATGGTTTCGGCGCAGTATAGCCTTTTTGTTGCTTTTGCGCCAGATAACTCGCAACGAACCAACCAACCTAAAAGATGCGGGCCGATCAAACGGTATAGTGGTTAGCGTGCAAGCTTCTAGACCGCGAGGTTGCGAGTCCCGTGTTAGGCATGGGTGTTTGTAAATGTATGTTGGCTTGTCTAATGATGAAATGTTTCGGGGGCATTATAGCCCTCGTGTTGCTGACGGCGCCAGATAATCTGAAAACAACCAAACAAAATCGAAGTTAATGTAAAGAATTTTAAAAAAAGGATTTTTGAACTTATGAACATCATGAAGAGGATGACGTCCAATGTGAATTTACCCAGTGTGTTGAGGGTTCGGATGAACCACCAGCAAAAGATGCACATGACTGCATGGTGGAATATGTGCAGGAACGTCACTTGATTGTCCTTCTTGCGAAGCACGAAAAACACCTGAAAACACACGAAGAAAATCACTTTTCCAAGTTCATCACGGTTTACTAACATTTCAAGAATCGTTATTGAAATTAAAATGTTAACAGTGAGACTTAAGTAAAAAAAAAAAAAAAAATATTTTAAATTAAATCTTAGTTTTTACTTAGTTATTCTTTAGTGGTTTCTTTAACAAATTATCCTGGTAATAAAATATTTTTCTATAAAAATGTTGCACTTTTTTTTTTTAATCATACGTGAAATTAGATGAAATATGCTGTCGAATTTTAAGGGAAAAATGTTTTTTTTTCCCCATGAAAAGTTAATCATCACCTAAATTTATTTCATTCACAAAGAAATTGTTTTAAAATGTAACCCTTTGCACTCCAGTGGCGCCTCTCAGGCTATACACGATTGGATGCCAAACCACGAGAGGACCATTAGGTGTGATGCGGAAATTCGATGCAAGGCCAATGACTGTGTTTAGTTTCTATGAAGCAAATCCATAAACACCAGCCGAACCTAAAATGTCTCGAGTTGCTGATTCCTCCGCGGGAAAA
The DNA here is from genome assembly GCA_963978545.1 of Linyphia triangularis. Lineage (NCBI taxonomy): Eukaryota > Metazoa > Arthropoda > Arachnida > Araneae > Linyphiidae > Linyphia > Linyphia triangularis. The sequence continues at coordinate 80,571,129 of OZ021731.1, forward strand.
AGGCCTGGAGTGTAAAGGGTTAATTTAATTATTTACTGTATATATTCAATACTAAATTCCTTAAATGTCAATCGTGACCGTGGAAGTGGCTCTGCAAACTTTTCTAATTTGTAAACTTTTTTGTGAACCAGTTGATCCTATCGTCATTTACTGCTACTTTTTCCATTGACTTTTCACCTTTGGATTTTATTACCCTGGGCCTTAAGTTCAAGGGCATTGTTTTCGACTGGTCAAAAGTGTGGTCCGATGTCCGGCCCCATTTAATGTTTGAGTATGCGCATGGAAGGCATTGTGTAGGCATGGCGCCTGCTCTGTTTGCTTGTATGAAAAGAGATGCATGCTGATGTTGTATTGATGTATCGATGTTTTATGAAACTCAAAAAAAAACTTTGTAATGGGCTTGGACTTGTTACGAATTTTTTGTATATTTGTAAATATTTTGTAGTGTTAATTTTGTAAATAGTAAAATTTATGTACATTTCGCATAAGGCAGTGCAATAGTTCGTCGTTAGTTTGCTTCCCCGCAATGTGTGTCTTAATGCTTGATAACGAGTTTTACAGAGGTAACGCTGGGAAGCGAGTTTTACAAGAAGCAGGGCATTTAACATTATGGTAATGGCAAGATAGAGCCAAGTTGGCGATCGTTTTGGCAACTAATTTTTGTCGCCAAATTTGGCGAGAAATCGCCAAATATCTCCAAACTTGGCGACATTTTCGGTCCCCATGTACATGTATAGGTTGGTTGGTTGTATTCAGATTATCTGGCGCCGTCAGCAACACGAGGGCTATAATGCGCCGAAACTTTCGTCATTAGACAAGCCAACATACATTTACAAACACCCATGCCTAATACGGGACTCGAACCCGCAACCTCACGGTCTAGAAGCCAGCACGCTAACCACTACACCGTTTGGTCGGCTACATGTATAGGACTTTTCAACTACGATCTGGAAAGTTCTTCAAATGTCTATTTCTGGAAGATTCACGTAAGTTCGCCTCCCCTATATAAGACCGGCCAAGTGAGCGGGGAGTTAGTTGATTTGAGTCACTGGATTAGTCAGTGAGTTGACTGAGTGGAGTAATTACTGAGTTGAGATACTGAGCATTCAAAGAGTTCCGAAAGCGAACTGTATTGCATTGTCTTTTGCAGCGAATGTAGCAGTTGTGTTGTCAAGTTTTTAACTGCTGTTTCGTGCTCTATTGTTGTGAAAAGAGCTGTATTGAGTCTACTAGAACGAGAAGTTCTGGAGTTGTAAGAGAATCTGCGTAGAGTTATATTGGAATAAATTTCTGCAAGTGTTGATCTGCTTTGGCTTCAAATCTTTCGAACCCATCCAACGCAACAGACTTATGGCTGAAGGTACACTGTACATTGACCCTAATCCGAGTATTTGTCTTTTTTGCATTAATATCAATATGATCATTGGATGTATATCGATTGTTGTACCTTAAACTAACTGCTTCGGTGTGCATTTTCTCGATACACCTGATACGTGTTCTGTATATTTGCCTGACAGTAAGAGATCTTCAAAACTCTTTTGCCCGCATCTGCATTTGAAGAAATTGTTTGGGTACCTTAAACTCAACGAAGGAATTGAAATTAATCGAAATAGAATACAATTAATATTATTTACCGTGTCGAGAAGGTCAGTATACTTGATCAAAAACATCAGCCATGCTAATCTTTTTCCATCCTGAAATAGATAGGAAATCATTAAATAGACAATATATTTTCAAATACATTTTTATAATATTTGTTTCTATCTGGATTTGATAACGTTATCAAAAATATGAACTAAACAAAAAAATCATAAAATATAAAATTCTTTAAATCCACGAAGGTCGATAAACTCAACAACAGGCTTTGAATTCATCTCATCCATAAAACAACCAAGTTTCTTCTTATCTTCCACATTATGAGATGAGTTGGTGGATAATCAGAAGTATCATACAGTTAAGCATTCTTCATATCTTCAAAAAAGCCTCTGTTTCAATGGGATGTCGGTGTGCTATACGGGAGAGCCATATATTGAATCTAACGGTGCTGTAGCTTACACTATTTTGCGCTAAGAGCGACGAGATGATAATTTAAGCTAAAAAAGAAATCGACCATATAGTTCCGATTGCCTATGGGGATTTCTCGCAATACAGTATAATCTCGATTAACCGTCTTTCTTTTATCCGGAACTCTGTTAACCGGCCATCCTTTAGTCGACATCAAAAATCTCCCCAAATTGTAATAAATCATTTGTCACCTTTTGGCTTTTTCAAAAGGACTGACACGATTAGAACAACAATCATACTCAGATCAAACTGAACTATTGCTTTAAAAAAAAAAAAAAAAAAAAAAAAAAAAAAACTTCGGGCTAGAACCGCGAAACAAAAATTACCAAGATTATGACAACAAAAACTCATTTTCCACAATTATATCATAAAAAGACCTTAAGAGTCATGTACTATTCAATGTATGAAAATCATTTATTTATTATTATTTTTTACAACTCTCTATTATCCGGAATTTTCGCTTTCCCTACCTACCTTCGGTCCAAATTTGGTCGGTTAATCGAGGCTCTACTGTAATCCTAACTTAATTCATTGTGTACACATACCCCCAAAGAAAGAAAACGCTTGGAGGCAAACGTTAGATTTCGTAACTTTTTCTGACTGATTTCTTTACTTGTGAGTTTTTTTTTGTTTTTAGAACATCTAGTTGTTTATTCATTGATTTATGTAATTTCATGTATTCAGATACAAGATGCATTCTTATACCAGTCACTATCACCGAAATGGCGCTTTTACAAACATTTTTATTGAGGGAATCAAAGATTTCTCGAGGGAAAATAGAAAAATAAGAATTTTTTAAATACATTCGAAACGCCCCGAAATTTTAATGTGTGTAGAAGAAAAACGTTTTATTGACATTATTGATAGTCCAACAATTCTTCATTAGACACGAAATTAAGTGAATTTTCTTAGTCCTAAACAAACCGTTTACTATAAGGAGGAAGTCCTATACTAAACTTCAACTTAACTTGACATCACTAGACGGTAGATCGTCACAGTGCTCATAGGTATTTAATCCATTTTGGCTGCGTAAAAGCATAATGTTCGCCAATCCACAACCCTTTAGAGAACAAAAGGCTATAAGGTTTGGCGAGAATTATGTCTTCACTCCGCTAAAATGGATTAACTGCCTATGAGCACGGTGAAGATCTATCGTCTAGTGATGTCAAGTTAAGTTGAAGTTTACATGGAGTTAGAGATCATTTCCTATACTCACTATGTTACAATCTTCTAGCCAAGTGCATTTAGAAACTACTTTTTTTATAAATCTTTAAAACTTATTGAGTAGTGATCACTTAATGCAATGATATAAATTTTTTTCATTTAATGCCCATATAATACAAAGGGAAATTAAAATAGCAATAGAGAAAACCAGGTGGAGCCACTGCATATGCATTGACGTAAAGATTTCAAATATAAAATATATGTTAGACGCTATTTTCGAGTTTTCAATTTACGTCATTTCATTGAATGATCCTTTTCGTACCATATGTCATGGTTTCATAGAAAGTAGTTTCTAAATGAACAAGTTTTAGAAGATTGCAGCATAGAGTCTTGGGAATGGTCCTTACTATACTAAACTTCAACTTGATATCACTAGACGGTAGATCGTCACAGTGCTCATAGGCATTTAATCCATTTTGGCGCCGTGAAAGCAAAATGCTCGCCAAACCACAACCCTGTAGAGAACAAAAGGCTATAAGGTTTGGCGAGAATTATGTCTTCACTCCGCTAAATTGGATTAATTACCTATGAGCACAATGAAGATCTATCGTCTAGTGATGTCAAGTTATGTTGGAGTTTAGTATAGAGGTTTAAAATCGAAGGTAGACAAAAAAGAAGAGCCAGAAAAAACGAATCGTCTGCAACCTTCGTAATTGAAAATTAATGAGTGGACCTTCTTTCTCAATAGAATTCAAGGAGATATGGGTGGAGGCATTTCTTCTAGACTTCCTTACAACAGATTTTCTCTTTGACTGTATCTTTTAACAATGTAGCTCTTGAATATTATGAACCCATTAGATCCGATCGTGAGAAACAAATACGTGATCGAAACGATTCCATATAACTCTGCGTAATATTAACATACGCTGTACTATACTAAACTTCAACTTAACTTGACATCACTAGACGGTAGATCTTCACAGTGCTCATAGGTATGTAATCCATTTTGGCGGCGTGAAAGCATAATGTTCGCCAAACCACAACCCTGTAGAGAACAAAAGGCTATAAGGTTTGGCGAGAATTATGTCTTCACTCCGCTAAAATGGATTAATTGCCTATGAGCACGGTGAAGATCTATCGTCTAGTGATGTCAAGTTAAATTGGAGTTTAGTATAGGACTTCCTCATAATTCGATGTTCATTCTTGACACCTCTCCTTTCGCACCTGGAAAGGAACAGTTTAATTTGCTGTGCTTTCGTGTTCAGAATGTAATGGTCTACCTTTAAGGCCACAGGTGCGTCCGGATGTTCACTCAATATGCAGCGTGCGTGCCAATACTTCATGTCAAACAGGACCATCTGTAAAAGAGAGATTCGCTGGTAAATGTCTCCTCTCATTTCAAATAATTTTCAAAAGAATAAACATTAAAATCTTTCATTTTTCAAAGCATTTTCACCATCTCATTTTCCTATGTTTTTACTGCATTTAGAAACAATAAAACTTTCAATCACCCATCTATTTACAGCAAACCAAACGGTATAGTGGTTAGCGTGCTATCTTCTAGACCGCGAGGTTGCGGGTTCCGAGTCCCGTGTAAGGCCTGGGTGTTTGTAAATGTATGTTGGCTTGTCTAATGACGAATGTTTCGGCGCATTATAGCCCTCATGTTGCTGACGGCGCCAGATAATCTGAAAACAACCAACCAACCCATCTGTTTGCATAGGGTAACGAAAGTATAGCACTCGGTTAAAAAAAAAAAAAATGAATTTTATCTTCTGCATTCTTCCATGTTTTGGAACATCCTGATTTTAGAAAAGTGATCTAGAATAAATGTATGCCTGTGTGTACGTGGTCTGCATAACTCCCGATGAAATTGACCTACAATGTTCAAATTTGGTGTGAGGGCCATGGGACATACCATTAAGGTTTTCGTCAAAAACGTGCATACGCATAGGGTTGAAATCAGGAAAAATCATGAAAAAAAGGTTTTCCGGCAATTGCTAAAAAACGGCTCCAACAATTTTGATTGAAATCTCTCGGCCAATGCCTCTTAAAGTATTCTTAATTTCTCCACCTCCGAAATTCTAGAAATGCGATAAAAGGGCAAAAAGTTAATAAACGAGTGCCCTTAGCACAGGTTTCTCTGCCCTAGAGCATCGCCCATCAACGATTGGTGTTTACCTGTTTCTCGCATAAGAAAGCACAAAAGGTGAGATACAGATTTGGTGAAAGAAAACATGTTATGCTGCGCCGACAAGGATAGTTATTCGAATGCATAAGAGCCGAGTCAGCTACACTGTGCCCAGCATAGGTTAAAATTAGAAGTCTAAATTTACGTACCTTGTTAAAAACTAAACATTCATTTTTAAATTAACTTATTAAAATACTGTAAAAGTTAAAAAGAGTTGCTCTTGTCTGTCATTGTTTAACAGGTGCTCACGGTTAAACAACTTTAGCTCCAAAACTATGTTGACGTTAGGTATTGAAAAGATAACATTCAACTAGAATATGCTTCAGACTTATGCCCTTACATGCTGTTAACACTAGTGCTGGTTATTTAAGTGTAAGATGTTTGTGAATCAATTTTCTATGATCTATTCGCATCAGCAATGAATCTTTAGTGGAATATGGTGCGAACAGTTTGTTGAATCGACATTAATGAGCTCTGACAAAGAACTAGTAGGTACGTTGGATATTGCCTTGAACCCAAGTACTGCAATGCCTGGGCGATGAGTATGCATTTTTACAGAAACTTTGAGATATTATTACTGAAGATAAAACAGCTCTAGTAAATAGACATCAGAAAGAGATCCTAGCACGAACTCATGCTCATGAGAAATACCGCTAAAAATTAGAGAAATGTTGAACCGGTTCATTGACATTAAGAAACCAGAAGAAGGTTAGTCTGAAGGAATTTTTAACACTTGCACCTGGTTTAGTGTGTAGTCAATGCTGATGCCCCAATTGCAAGTTCAAGCGGGATTAAATTTGAAGAAAGTTTTGGCCTTCCGGATTCAATTAATTGCTCACTTAGGTTATGACAATGACTAAAAGGAACGAAAAATGGCAATAAGAATTGTTTTGACACGAAATTTCTAATTTTCGGATTCATGGTTTTAGTAACTACAAGTGAATTCGATAAAGAAAGAAATATTTTATCACAGATTATATTCCCTGTGTATACATCAATGTTTGTTTGTTTGTTTGGAACTTCCGACTGCCTATTTCTGTCACATTTAAGTGCATAACACAACCATATACGTCTCGTAAATTTGAGCATCTAGAAGAATACGAGATCGAAATCGTATAGTGTAACCCCTCTCTCTGACCCCACCAACACCAGCGAGAGGGCATTGAGGCCACGACAGATTTAATGTGCACCAACCCCCTTTAGAAACACTCCTATCTTCGCTGGTCCTCACTGGATCGAACCCACAACCCTCCGGTCATGAGTTCGATACACAGACCTCCAAACTTGCGGGGTCCACATCAATGTTGAATAATTATGGCAATATCAGGGTTCAAGGTTTAATCAACTTTGAAAAACTTGATTCAAATAAAACACCCAAGGAAACTAACTAGCAGAAATTACATTGATGGACTGCAATCTACAAAATTTCGCCTTCAGAAACAAGTTACAGTTCCACCACGGCCTGTATCTTATAAAAATACAGTTCTAATAAAAAATGACAAATTGATTGACATTCGTAAACTAATAATGTTGAGCCAAAACATACATGGTCTATTATGAGAAAATGCTTCAATGGAAAACCACAGAATCAGACAGTGACAGTGTGTATGACTGATGTCATTATTTCATATATTTTACCGTATTCATATAGCATACTGTTTGAATACTTTTCATTTTGTATTACTTTTCACTTTGCAACTTAAAAATGCATAATTGAGTGGACTAGTTATATTTCCATTTTTGTTATCTTCTTCTGAAAATCAAAAGGGGATAAGTTCATGACTTTTAACTCTACCCATTGCAATTAAAAATGTTTTCTATTTCAATAATACTAAAAGTGTCTTAAGTATGATCTACTGTTTTAGCACTTAACATTTGTAGCACAGGTGTAAATCAAAAGAGTAAATCAGTTTTTCTCAAATTAGGTCTTCATGGAGTTACCCCCTTTCGATTCTCATGCATTCAGTTGATGACGTAAATTATTGTAAGGGACTCACTTCGTAGAGGATGAAAGCGTTTCCGAAACACTGCATGAAGTTGTAGACAATCATGGTGTACTTGAGATCGAAAGGTTTTCGGTCCTTCATGAGAAAGGGGCCCCACCATTTCACGAAAACGACGTAGAAGGCGATCGTCGAAAGCGAAATGGCGGAGTACTTGACGAGGTATCTCTCCTGGAGATCTGTAGAAGGAATATTCGTAGCAGTTATTTAGGTAAGTAAATAACAGTTCTCAAATATTGATCTGTTCCTAAGATTTATCTTTATTATCGGAGTACTTGATGACGTATCTCTCCTGGAGATCTGTAGAAGGAATATTCGTAACTGTTATTTAAGTAACTGAATAACAGTTCTCAAATATTGATCTGTTTCTAAGATTTGTCTTTATTATCGGAGTACTTGATGCAGTGGTGTAGTGTAAAATAAAAAGGTGTGGGAACGCTATGTCGCATCGTTACAAATGTATTTTTTTCTGCGTGTGTGGGAGAGGGGGAAGAGAGTGAAAATGACAATTTTAAATAATTTTATTAATATTACTTTAATAATCTCAACACAGCAAATGAGCAACTCAAAAATTAAAAAAAAAAATTGTGTTTTGACTTATTCTTTCATTATATATTTTCTTTAAACTGTTAAGTTATATAGATTTTTAAACAATTTGTTTTGCACAACCCATTATAAAAAATTGTTTAACACTCTATAAATGGATTATAAGACATTTGCAAACATATTATTGACACAGATTTTTTACAACAATTTTCCAAAATTTCAGAGATGCCTTATATGCAATGGGTTCGGATAAATTCCCAAATTCTATAACTCCTCGAAATCTGTTTTTAAAATGAATTAAAAAGATTGCGATTGTTGCACATGTCCATTGGGAGTTTTATGGATTTTCTACTTCTCGGGAAAAAAAAAAAAAATGTAGAGAAGTTCCTCTTGCTTGATTGACCCTTCCTTTCCTTTTCCAAATTTGCTCCATTAATAAAATAATTGGTAAATTAAAATCCATCAGTCGATTTAAAATTTCTTGATAAAGTATTAATTTGTGTTCCATTTCCAATCATATCCAATTTTAAGCGGGATATTTTAAAGTAGGCTCATTACTTGCCAGCCGTATAGATTTGTTTGGAACATTTCTGTTTTTTTCATCTTATCCAGTTCGATTTTGTAATTTCGACAGTGGTGATGATCAGGTGACAATAATAGTCAAAAGTGGGTATGAATCGGAGGAGAGAGCAAACTGCAAAACATATATGATATTGCCATCAAAATCACTAGATTTTAAAAAAGATCGGGGGAAATTTCCTCCCCTTATCGCCGCCACTGTATTTAGTGTTGATTTTTTTTTTTTTTTTTTTTAAACTCCTGTAAAAGATATTTTTTAAGAACTACTGCTAAACTTTTGGGATAAACTCTGAAATGAATGTGAATGTAAAAGCTTTCCCATTCTCAAACAGAAAAACAATTTAATTTTGATTTTAAAATACATCTGAATTACTTTCCTACTTCTTCACAGCCAATTTCTATGTAGTATAAAAATTGTAATAAAATTAATTTCATGAGAATTTAATAAAATGAATGTTATTAAAATTACTGCTACACATTACTTCTTTTTAGTAGTCCTCAGCTCTTAGCGCAAGCGTTGATTCCCCGTCGTAACCCTGGGTTATGAAAGACTGTAATTCGGCTAATGTAGCATTATCAGTACGGCCAAGTTAAAGTGAAACAAAATTAACAATTGTTCAATTCTGTCAAAACAACGTAGCGGGACGCTCTTTACTGTACTTTCAAGCAACATTTTATTTATTGAACTAAACGTATTCAAATTCACAAACAAGTTATCAGTTTGATTTTCCCGATATCTGGCAATAAAATAAATATTTTGCAATATCTGACAAAATATAAATGCATAATTTCGTGATCTCAAAACACCTTAAAAACTAATACAAAATATCAACATTCTGCTCTTATCTATCTGGATTTTTAGCACCAACCAGTTTATACCGTCAGAATCGCAGGTTTGCTTCACTTTTTTGGACTGTCAAAAAAAAAAATTGCTGTCGTTTGTTTTTTCCTCTAGAACGAATTCATTTCTTAGGTACGGTGAGAGGTTTACAATTAATTTATGAAATCGGTGATATATATATATATATATATATATATATATATATATATATATATATATATATATATATATATATATATATATATATATATATATATATATATATATATATATATATATATATATATAAAACATACATACATATATAACTTTTGTTGATAAATCGGTTAGCGTTCCCGTTAAAATTAGAAGAGGGGAAATATTCTTCATGGAAAGGGTGCAAAGAACTATATTTGCCAGACCACAGTTTTGTTCTTTAAAAATGTAGATAGTGGCGTTAATTTGTGTATGGAAATTTCAGTCAGTATATATGAAGAAACATGCAAATTTGAAGTCTGGAATTCATCTACAAATACAGATCATTCGTTGAAGAGGATAATTTACATTGAATGAATCATAGCTAGATATAAACATACATGTAAGTTCATTCCTGATGAGGGAGAAATGGTCATGTGTGGGGTGCCGCGCCTCTTTCGAGTGTTTTACAAAACTAAAACTTGCTTGCTCAGCTCTGAAGTTGTGTAGACGAAAGCAAAATTCTCACGAAATGACTTTTTCGTTTGTTTGCTTGGCTTTGTGTTTAGTATCACGTAAAAAAATATATATATTAGATGCGGGAACGCCGTTCCGCCTTCTAAAAAGGTAAAGGATCGCCGTTCCCACGCGTTCCCGCTCCACTACACCCCTGACTTGATGACGTATCTCTCCTGGAGATCTGTAGAAGGAATATTCGTAACTGTTATTTAAGTAACTGAATAACAGTTCTCAAATATTGATCTGTTTCTAAGATTTGTCTTTATTATCGGAGTACATGATGATGTATCTCTCCTGGAGATCTGTTGAAGGTATATTCGTAGCTGTTATTTAAGTAACTGAATAACAGTTCTCAAATATTGATCTGTTGCTAAAAGTTGTCTTTATGTATTATCAGTTACTGTTTCTGTCTAATAAGTTAGTGAAAGTTACTGAATAACAGTTCTTAAACGGCGTTCTTTTTTATAAAAACTAAAATATTGTCGTTTTTATTATCTAGTCAAACTAAGGTAAAATGTAAGTTTTATAACTGGAATTGAAAATAAAAAAAATTTAATATTAGAGAAACGTAGATGTTTCTTCATTTGTTTTAAGAGGCATATTTACTGAAAAGTAAAGTGACTTGATCAACAGAGGGTTGAACAGATTTCTGAAACGGAAATAATCTCTATGAATTAACCGAATTATTTTAAGCAAGAAGATAGAAAAGCTCAAGAGAGGTCCAAGAATTCCAGAATCAATGATTGCAATACTATTTTTTCCATTATCGAAAAAAAAATTCTTTTCACGATCAGTCGAGATTTTTACTTTCCTCAAACTGCTGACAAATATTTTTGATCTTGCGTTTTCGAGCCTGCAATTAAGCTGGATGTATCTTTTTAGCAGTAAGTAGACATCTTTTTATGGATGTAAATTGCAAGTTCCTTCTGTATTTTCATTTTTTAAAGTTTGCATTACTATTTTTTTTTAGTAACACTGTTTGGAAAATGACGGGGTTAAATGATCAAAAGTGTTTTTTCCAATGCGTTACGAAGATACGGAAAGAAACTACTCCGCTTCTTTTCTACATATAAGAAATGAAGTTGTGAAACGAGGAGATAGGACAAGGAGAGCATTTTTTGTACTATCTAAATATTTAAAAACTTCCAGAAATTGTTTTGAGTATCCAGTTAAAAGTCGGTTTTTACTGAATAAAAACAAAACAATTTGTTAGTGTTTTACTATTAGATAAGATTAGCAGAGATACTTTAAATGGAAGTTTAATTTATTACAAAAAGATCGCAGAAGAATATGGAAGTTAACATTTTAGGTGGATGGATAAACCGTTACAACATCTTTTAAACTAATTTTTACCGTTATAGAATTTCGCGATATTGCCAACTCAAAGATACTAATGTATTCAAATAAATATCTGTCGTTGCCATACATATACACCAACACAATTGGCTTCAGTTAAAGCGATAGCTAGCTTTCACGGGCGACGGGTTTCGATCCAGGGACCATTGTGTCTCGAGACAGATGCTTTACCGCTGTGCAAAAGAGTACTACGGTGCGCAGAAGTTTTACCTGTTATTTGATGTCGCCACATATAGCCCCCTCCCAGTGACGAAGGAGCGATACTGTTGATCAACGTCTGATCGGAGTTGGAGGTTTGGGATGCTTGTTGCATCGTTGTGTCGAGGTGTTGCACGCGAGTTGCGTATGTGGTTGTTTGTTGCGTGTGGTTGTTTGTTGTTTTTGTTGCGAGTTGCGTATGGTTGTTTGTTACGAGTTGCGTATGTGATCGCTTGTTGCGATGCAGTGTCTCCTTTCAGAAGGGCCGATAGATGGCAGCATGATTCGTTTTTAGTCCAGTCACCAATAAAGCGATAGCTAGCTTTCACTGGCGACGGGTTTCGATCCAGGGACCATTGTGTCTCGAGACAGATGCTTTACCGCTGTGCAAAAGAGTACTCCGGTGCACAGAAGTTTTATCTGTTATTTGATGTCGCCACACAGTAATGAAAGGGTTAATGCAGAAAATAGCTTGTTTATTAAATGATTTTGAACCTTCTGTAACGATCACGAATCGTCCGAGAGGCGACTGCAAGTTCAGGTACCTTCATCGAACATACATTCTGAATTATTTTATAGAATGAAGAGAAATGTTAGTAGATCATAACTACATCGTAGAACTTGTGTCAATGAGTTGTGAAATGAGCACTTATGAGTACTTAGTCAAAGAGTTATGCACTTTTCCTTATTGTTTTTCAACGAGGAAAAGTGCAGACGATATTTTATTCTTCGGCGAAAAATATTTACATCTTTTAAAAGTGAGCCAAGTTGGCGATAAATATCACGTAAGCGCCAAAGGGATATTTAGTGCCATCTTGGCTGACTTTTCAAAGATGAAAGATTTTGGAGCCAGAAAAAACGAATCGTCTGCAACCTTCGTAATTGAAAATTAATGAGTGGACCTTCTTTCTCAATAGAATTCAAGGAGATATGGGTGGAGGCATTTCTTCTAGACTTCCTTACAGCTGATTTTCTCTTTGACTGTATCTTTTAACAATGTAGCTCTTGAATATTATGAACCCATTAGATCCGATCGTGAGAAACAAATACGTGATCGAAACGATTCAATATAACTCTGCGTAATATTAACATACGCTGTACTATACTAAACTTCAACTTAACTTGACATCACTAGACGGTAGATCTTCACAGTGCTCATAGGTATGTAATCCATTTTGGCGGCGTGAAAGCATAATGTTCGCCAAACCACAACCCTGTAGAGAACAAAAGGCTATAAGGTTTGGCGAGAATTATGTCTTCACTCCGCTAAATTGGATTAAATGCCTATGAGCACGGTGAAGATCTATCGTCTAGTGATGTCAAGTTATGTTGGAGTTTAGTATAGAGGTTTAAAATCGAAGGTAGACAAGACTAAAATTTCAAATCGGTGTAATGCAATTTTAAATTCATTTTCGTTTAATTTCAGATCATTTTTATTAAATGCTGGTTTTTTTTTTCACTTGTTTCAAAGATAAAGAACCGTTTTTAAAAATTTCTCACTGCGTACTGCCATTTAAACCTTAGTATTTTTGTAAGTTATAAAAATTGTGTTTTGTAGTTTGTGCTTAAAGCCATTGAATAGTTCATACTCGATTTTATTCCACGGTATGAAAAGGCTAACTTTGAAAATAATTGCGTTCAAATCTGCCGTTAGAATTTAAATGGGGCTAGCTGATAACATGCGCAATAATTTGACACGGAGCCCTTAATGTGAGAATTCAAACTTTTTTTTTATATATATTCTAAAATCATTATAATTAAATTGTAAGACTAAAAATTATATTTTTTCGTAGATTCATATTATTCCTTTTTTTTTATTATTTAGATTATTTTATTATTACTTAGACTGATTTTCAAATCATTTGTATTATGTACTATTATCTTATATAAATTATTCCTATTATTAATTGGATTCATATTCTAATTATTTATGCAATATACTATTATTATATACATATTATTCCTATTCATACTATGCATATTATTCTTATAATGTTCATTTTATTCATATTCATACAGATGATATTTATATAATTCATACTCATGAAAACGGTGATCATATTATTCCTAATTCACGATAATGGTGATTATATTATTTGTATTCATATGATTAATATTCATGGAAATTGTGATCTTATTATTCATATTCATGATTATGTCGTTCATATTATTCATATTCATGATTATGCTGATCATATTATTCATATTACTCATATTCATACTATGCGTATTCGTGTTATACATATTCGAATTGTTAATATTCATATTCATTACCATTCATATTCATTTCCATTCATATTCATTACCATTCATATTCATTATCATTCATATTATTCATAATCATTCATATTATTCATAATCATTCCTATTCATTTTATTCCTTATTTCTGTCGAACGAAGCTTCATTGCACCTGAAATACCTTTCACACTAAATCCGAGTTGCGTCCCAGAGGCACATTTGATCGCCAAACATACCATCGATATAGGTAAACAACTGGATAGACTGCTTAACGCTGGGAAAATGAAGCCGTTGCCAGATGCAATTGGTAGGATAAAAAAATACGGATTGCCGAAGATTGAAAATAAATTTTTTTTGGGTTGTACACAACAGAAATGTCAATAGTAGACCTTAATTAGTAATAATGTGCAAAAAAATATCTACTCTAACACTTTAAAAGGTTTTTCGCATTCCCATCCAACTATTAAAGGGAACTGTGATTGGTTAATCTTCCCACCAGCTTCGCAATCCCTGGCGCGTTTTTCTCTTTTCATTGACAATGGAGCAGTCTATCCAGTTGTTTATCTATATCGATGAAACATACAAATAAATGATCAAGCCCTGCTTTACACGCTTCTTTTACGAGAGTCTGACTCATCTGAGATTCCCTTTAAAACACTGAGGCTACTCTAAGTTTTCTAGACTTAACAATGTTCCGGTAGATTACACCTTCTCGTGTGGCTCTTGTGCCAAAATCTCAAATCAAACTACTTACCTCCCTCGAAGAGGAAATCCTTCAAAACCTCCATCACCGTGCCGATTGAACTCTTCGCACCTGAAAATACCACAAAAAAAAAAGAACAGGTCAACCTCGAATGCTCTACCGCCGAGTGTTTCGTAACCACAATCTTGTATGTATTCCCAAAAGATTTTTCTCCTCGCCAAACTTCCGCGAGGCATAAATCACTGTTTCTCAGAGATAAATGACTTCATATTAACCTCGATTTTGTTTATTTGTTTACTTGTTTATGACTGTCGGCAATTATGCGGAAGCCTAATTAACCCAGTTGCCGTCATCTGATTCGGTTGAAACTTGGCAAATAGATTCGATGTCGTTGACAATGCATTATATCAAGTTTTGGAGGCTGTCACTGTCCTGAAATACCACTTTTACCCACGTTTCTTTAACCGAGTTTTAAGCTTGGCGTCCACTATCGCTGAGCAGAGCAGAGCGGAATGGACTAGAGTCAATTACAAGGCTGCCAATGTCTACTATAGCACGAGCCTCGAGCTACAATGGACGTTGACAGCCTTGTAATTGGCTTTAATCCACTCCGCTCTGGTCTGCTCTGCTTAGCGATAGTGGACGCCTAGCTTAATCCTGGCGAGAGCAGAGCTTTACAACGAGGAGTGCCGGAAATAACATCTTTAAAAGAGTTTCATTGACTGGAGTTGTCAACTTTATTTTATATATGAATTAAAAATATTTGTTGCCTGGTGATTATAAAAGAATATTGTATGTAACATCTGGGAAACCAGTTTTTCAAACTCATCAAATTATTTGACTCGAGCTTATTACTCGTCAAATAAGCATTTTGCTCGATTGAAAAAGTTATTACCTCCCCTTACTAGTAGAAAAAATAAATATTATTTACCATTTCATATATAAATATTATATCACAAAGAAATTTTCATTTGCAGAATATCAAAAGAAAAATTGAATTTTCAATAAATATTTCTTGTGTATTAAGTTAAAGTATTCGTTATTTTCATCATTTTTTCAACGGTTGCCTTTGGCGCCTTAAAACTTCTTAATTAATCAATAAAAAGTCATTATTTTTCTGTAAGATTTGTAAAATAGACAATGCATAAAGGCCGACCAAACGGTATAGTGGTTAGCGTGCTAGCTTCTAGACCGCGAGGTTGCGGGTTCCGAGTCCCGTGTTGGCATGGATGTTTGTAAATGTATGTTGGCTTATCTAATGACGAATGTTTCAGCGCATTATAGCCCTCGTGTTGCTGACGGCGCCAGATAATCTGAATACAACCAACCAACCAACCAACCAACCAACCAATGCATAAAGATATGCTCTCAAGATTCCAATAGTAATTTAATTCAATACGGATTTTAAAAGTTTCACTTCGCAAATATAAAAGCGACTGACGAAATCTAAGTTGGATTAGTATTCTTTTTATTGAAATAATATTCAAAATCAGGAGGCACAGAATTTAGTAATGACTTACTATTTATCAATAACCTTGCTATATGAAACTTCTGAAATTCCTAAACCTAAAATATGAGTGATTCACTTCAATTCATATTTTTGTTATACAGTAGAACCTCGATTAACCGTCCCTCCTTTATCCGGAACTCTCTGTTAACCGGCAATCATTTAGTCGACATCAAAAATCTCCCAAATGAGTAATAAATCATTTGTTCCTTTTTATACCGTAATCTTTTCCCTTGCTCTAAAGCAGCGTTCGCCACTAACTTTTAGAGACGGGCCGCATGACTTATGTTGGAACTTTCCGCGGGCCGCAGATTGATACCGAATACGTCAGTGAATATATGGCTTTACTACATATGGTTAAATGTTAGAAATGTGATAATTACTAAAGATTCAACAATCTAAAACAATTTTGAAAACTGAAACAATAATTTAACTTTTTCATATTAATTAAATAACAATTGATACTTGATTCTTGTTTCAAATAAATAAAAAAAAATAAAAAAAAATTCTTTACATCGTAAATCAAAGTCATAAAAGAAGTTAATCTTTTGTGACAATGCTACAATGTGACTTGACATAAACTCATAATCAATAAAGATATTTAAACCATATCTCCTAAATCTTCCATTTTAGTCGATGTTAAATTGCGAGACGATGACGGCCGGTTCGCTTTTCACTATCTACTTTGCGTTTAAAACTAGTCTTCGACGCCATTATTGCACTGGAGTCACAGAGATCTCAATACTTCTTTTCAGGTCGAAACAAAAGAGGCCAGTATGCATTAAAACACCCAACTCCTGTCCATCACATTCAGAAAACCAGAAATCGAATTGTGCCATTCACGATTAGAGGGGGTAGGGTATCTTAAGTACAAAACCAAGCAATGCGTCATTGGTAATAATTCAAACTATTGCTTTTTTTTTTTCTTTTTCTTTTCTGGTTGGCAGTCTCAGGGGGAAAAAAAGGGGATTTTTCAGACTTACTGACGCGGGCCACTTAATGGAAAATGCGGTTTTTGTTTGTAAACACATACTATAGTAGACAAATTAATAAATTTGATTTTTTTTCTCTTCTGTACTGCCGGAGGGCCAGAGAAAAAGCTCTCGCGGGGCGGCCCGCGGGCCGCCTAGTGGCTGACGCTGCTCTAAAGTTACATAAGTAATGGTGTGGCTTTTGACTGTTTTTCTAAAGAACTGACATGGTTAGAGCAACCTTCGGATGCATATCAAACTGAACTATTGACTTCAAAAAGACTCCGGGATAGAGCCGAGAAAAACAAAGATTATCCAAGATTATTGCAACAAAAACTCATTTCCAACAATTATGTCATAAAAAAAACATTAAAAGTCCTGTATTCAATAAACGAAAATCATTTACTTTTAATTGTTTTTTTTACAACTCTCTTTTATCCGGAATTTTCTCTTAACCGACCTACCTTTGGTCCGAATTAGGTCGGTTAATCGAGATTCTACTGTATATAATTATGATCTACTTATTTTGTCTTTAAAGTACGACTCCAAATAGGGTTTACTCCACTGAACTCAAATTTCTGGCAAAACTTTAAACAGAGGCTAGCACTCTTGAACATATCCGAAATAATGCTTTTATGCGAAAAGTGGACTTACCTTATAATAATCCCTAGTGATTTTGTTTTTTTTTATCAATTCATTTTTAATTTTTCGGAAGGCGAAACTTAAAAGCGCAAAAAAACACGCGCTCCGACTCACAAGGAACTGTTTAACTCTTTGGGTGGGGAATAATTTTGTTACATTATTCGTTGTCGTCATTTTCCTGATGCTGGGCCTCTTCCTTATGTCATTAAGTACTATTGTCCTTAAATTTATAGTGCATTTTATTTCTTAAAATGAGAATCGGCATTTCTAATGCTTCGATCATAGTAGAAAATTAAGAGTATGTCCTGCCTGTTGGTCTCAAGAAAGTGACTTCCAATGCTTGTAGAACTCTAAAAATGTATAAATAATTGATTTTGAGTTTATTATTGTTTATCAAAATTTAAATTTTCCCCTTTAAAAGGATTCCTCATTTTTAATAACACCTCAACTAGAAGTATTTTTAATAATTTTTCGCAGACAAAATTGGTAACTATTAATGCAAGTAAAGTTTTCTTTAAAATGCGTTTTTCTCAAAACTACATTTTTCATTATTCATGTACATTTTTCTCAGAAACTGGCCAAACTATCTTCCTGAAATTTTTATCACATATCACTTTTATGTATCTGTATACACTGAAGGTGAGATTTTGTTGTTATTTTAAAAACATTTTTTTTTGTCTTGGCTTATTTGGATTAAAAAAAAAAAAAAAATGTGATTTTTAACTAATTTGAGTGACTTTCAAGAAAATTCATTTAAAAAAAAAAAAAAAAGTAAATGAATTTGAAATCAAAAGCTAAATTCAGTAGAATAACAAGTATCTTCTAAATACGAATGGCTTCTATGTCTTTATGAGCTAGGACCACATGGCAAGTGGGATATTATCGTTCGGAACGTTTAACTCCTTTTCCACCCCTTAAAGTGGGTTAATCGAGATCGGAATAACTTGCTTTTTCTGTGTTTCTTTTTGTTGACATTTATACCAATTTTCCGAATTATGACCATGCGGGAAGTGGAACACTCGAATATCCCTCGTTTAAACCTTTCCTTTCTTTTTAAAAAAACAGCTGGAAAAGCCTCTCAAAAGACACTTTGAAAAGACTTTCAGATTCTATGACAACGAGAATGATTAAATTAATTGAAAAGAATTTAAAGTTTTTGGATTATTAGAAGTTTTATACATAATTTTGCTTGTGGCTTCAATATTTTTTCCAGCTTTCTGTATGCATAAAAGAAAAGAAGAAGAAAAAAAAAAAAAAAAAAAAAAAAAAAAATTCAAATGAAAAATAAATAATTCAAATTTTTGTAATGCTTTTGTTCAATATAATACTGTTGTCTTTTTTTTTTTATTTTTTTTTATTTTTTTTATTGAGTTTAAATTTGCATAACATTTGTAAATGCTTCTGTGTACGAATAATGAAGTTTTTTTCAGTTGGCTTTAACGTTTTTTCCAGCACTGTATATATAGAGATGTTGTGTATGAAACATTTATCATCACTGAATATGTAGAGCTGTAAGTGAAAGAATTTTAACCGATCATTCTTGAAACTCGTTCCTTTTTTAACCGATCATTCTTGAAACTCGTTCCTTTTTTTAACCGATCATTCTTGAAACTCGTTCCTTTTTTTAACCGATCATTCTTGAAACTCGTTCCTTTTTTTAACCGATCATTCTTGAAACTCGTTCCTTTTTTAACCGATCATTCTTGAAACTCGTTCCGTTTTTAACCGATCATTCTTGAAACTCGTTCCTTTTGCCAAAATTGCCTTAATCAGAATAAATAAATGATAACTGGACGTATAAATGCATGGGTTCATTATGAAGTGTGGTCCAATTACGTTTCGGGATAATGACTCCAGAAACTTTATGGTAACCTTGCATTTATACAGTATTATTATGAATGTAGTAAAGTAACCTTAAATTCTAGGATTCATTTTAAATCAATTTCGAAGCGTAGTTTGCGCAGATTTTGCTGTCAAGGATGTTTTTAATATATTTAAAATTAAACGCAAATACCAAGCGCAAGCTGACAACAGAAACGGCTCCGTGTTAATAAATATTTCGTGTATATCGCAGTATTTGTTTTATTCACCTTCATCTAACTGGTACAAAATATTCGAACTGCATATTCTTGTGTAATTTTTTTGTATAATTTTTTTATTCGAAATATCTGTGTTGCACTTCCGTCAATATAGTTGGAAAGATAAGTGTGTGTTATTTATTTCCCCATCACTGATGTTGAACGTCAAAGTTCCTCTTACTTAGTAAATTAAGTGACGCGCTAATTACCTGACGTCATGAATTGCCGCGATTTTTGCAAGGTTTTTGTCATCTATTTCACTGCTTTTAATTTGCTCGTTAAAAAGCGATACAGTAGTTTCTTCGGAAAATATACTTTTGTAACAAATGCTTATTCATTTTTGTGAGTACAAAAAAAAAAAATGCCAGAGCTGAAGTTGGACTGCCTACTTGGTGCAATTAATTGATATTGCGATACTCTCTCTATACCTGAAGACAACTTAACCTGACCTCATTGAATAACGCTGTAGGATGGATCCTTCCGCGCAAAAGATATAGTTCCAGGCAAATCACAACGTATATTGATAAACTGCGCACTTAGTTTTGTATTAAACTTAAATATATGTAGATAAAAAGAAAAAATTAAAATAAGCGCTTTTAAATTTTAATTTTACTTATAGTCCGAGAGGCGACTGCACTTTTTGGACCCCATCGAACATCATTTTGAATTTTTATAGAAATTGGAGAAAACTGATTAGATTACGAATCCACAGGTCTGCCGTGGCAAAAATGGCCGAAACTGATCAAAAATCGACTTGGAATGAGTCGAACTAAAATCCGATTGCCAAATATGTCAAAACTTGCCAAAAAGAGAACAAACTTTTTCGTCTGGCAACCCACTGCATTTTGATTTTCAATGAGAAAAAGCGCAAACGATTTCTGATCTCTAGCTAGGAAAACTTGTGTCTTTTAAAAGTAAGCCAAATTGGCGACATCAGTTACGTCATCAGTGACGTAATGTTTATTGCCAACCTGGCTCCCTTTTAATAGATGCAAGTAGATCGTCGCCAGACATCTGAATCGTCTGCAATTTTCTTAATTGAAAATTAAAGAGTGATGGTTACCAAATAAAAAAAAAAAATGCTCATTATTTGGCAAATTATGGCGCATTTGGCAATCGGATTTAATTCCACTTATTAAAAGTCGATTTTTGACCAATTTCGGCCATTTTTGCCACGGCAGACCAGTGGATTCGTAATCTACTCACTTTTCTCCAATTTTTATAAAAAATTCAGAATGATGTTCGATGGGATCCAAAAATTGCAGTCTCCTCTCAGTCTATGAATACTTTACTTTTCAAACTACGGTTACCATAAGACTTTTAAAGAATCATACGGCTATGACAGAGCTATTTCGTGACTTCGCTCACTTGGCGAATCACTATTGGCTAACCCTGTCTCCTCTCCGCTCAAGACGTCACATGTGAGATTATTGCGCAGCCAATCAGCGCGCAGTAAAAACCGGATTGCGGATCACTGTAGCTTAATCAATGAGGTCAGGATAATTTGTCTTGGATTATATACAATTCTCCCCAAAAAGCACTCCTAACGCCACCTATGGGCGTAATGAAGAATTACATAGAATAGAGAGTTAGTTTAGCCCCATAGCTCGAACTGTCAACACGTATGGTTAGGAATAATTCCCCCGTAGAAACATATGTTTCCCGTCTAATTGTATTAATGTTTTATTTGTGGTATAAGTGTGACTTGTAAATAACCATTTGTGTTCATACCATTAAACTTCTAAGCATCACGCCGTTGATGAAATTATTTGAGTCACCTATTCATCGCATGGTCAAATTAATACGGATGTTGTAGTAATTTATATCGCGTGTTTTCAGTAGTGATTTCCTGACGTTAAAAAAACCGTCAACTGGCAAAGTTTTTTTTTTTTTTTAAGAGGAAGTCCTATACTAAACTTCAACTTAACTAGACATCACTTAGACGGTAGATCGTCACAGTGCTCATAGGCAATTAATCCATTTTGGCGGAGTGAAGACATAATTCTCGCCAAACCTTATAGCCTTTTGTTCTCTCTACAGGGGTTGTGGTTTGGCGAACATTATGCTTTCACGCCGGCAAAATGGATTACATACCTATGAGCACTGTGACGATCTACCGTCTAAGTGATGTCTAGTTAAGTTGAAGTTTAGTATAGTTAAGGATCATTCCCTGTACTGGTTATGTTACAATCGTCTAGCCCAGTGCATTTAGAAACTACTTTGCGTGAAACCTTGCAATTTGGTGAGTATAGGCACTAAAAAGATCACCTTAATGAAATGACATAAATTAAAAACTCGAAAATAGCGTCTTACTATATTTTATTTTATATTTGAAATCCTTACGTCATTGCCAATGAAGTGGCACCACTTGGTTTCGTCTTTTACTATTTTAATTTTCATTTATAAAAGACAGTCGCTAAATGAAAACAATTTTTGGCATTTCGTTAAGTGATATTTTTTTTGTAGCTACTCTCCAAATGTCAAGGTTTTATGTAAAGTAGTTTCTAAATGCACTGGGCTAGAAAATTGTAACATAGCGAGTGTAGGAAATGATGCTTATTATGATTTCCTCTTGAACTTTTTCAACCAACCCCACTATTATTCTACATCTACACTCCTATTCAATTAAGATTTAAAAAAAAAAAAAAATATTCAACGTTTCTCCTTCTTAAGCTTGGCGTCCATTATCGCTAAGCAGAACAGAGCAGATCAGAGCGGAGTGGATTAGAGCTAATTACAAATCTTCCAATGTCTACTATCTATAGCATGAGCCTCGAGCTACAATGGATATTGACAGCCTTGTAATTGGCTCTAATCCACTCCGCTCTGATCTGCTCTGCTTAGCGATAGTGGACGCCAAGCTTTATTGTTTATATAAAGCTTTTTACTTTCAACTACCTATTTGTTGCCATAGGGTAATGAAAGTATTGTTTTCGGTCAAAATAATATAACCCATAAAAACAAAAGATTTTTTTAAATATATTTTTGTAAATTTTTATATTTATTAATACAGCGCCTATATAGGAAACATTTCTGTCAGCAAAATGTGCGGAAAACCACTTTTCAAAATGTATTTATTAAAATGGATGTGAATTAATCACTCGCATCATAATATCTTTTATTTATGTGGGAACCAACATTCATTCATCCCTCTCATAGTAGCAACGCCCTCTAGCGAGAAGGAGTAGAAGCACTTAAACTCACACACTTCCTGTAGATCTGCCGCTTACGATACACGCGCGCATTAAGCTCTGTCAATATGATTACTTAATAAACAAAGAGACCAATTTGCTTGTTTTGTTTGTTTTGAAACCACCGACTGTCTATTTCTGCCACTTATAAAGTGCTTAACACAGCCAAATACGTCTCGTAATTTTGAGCATCTAGAAGAATACGAGATCGAAATCTTCTAGAGGAAACCCCTCTCTCCGACCCCACCACACCAACGAGAGGACATTGAGGCCACGACAGATTTAATGTGTACCAGCCCCCATTAGGTACACACCGATATTTGACGGACGGATGCCCGAACCCACAACCCTCCGGTTATGAGCTCGATACTCTACCGCAAGGAGGTTATCGGGAGCCAAGAGATCAATTCCCCGTTTCGTCACTTTCTCCCTGCCGGTACACCCATCTCTACATTTATTCTGATTAAAGTAATTTTATTATATAAAAAAAATTGGCAACAGGAAAGAGTTTCAACAGTGGTCGGATAAATGGTGCATAAATTAACGTTCATTTTCAATAAACACATTTTGAAACGTACTTCGCTGCACATTTTGCTGTTAGGGATATTTTTAATACTTAAAATTATGAGCATATGTTAATGAATATGAAGATAATTTATTTGATTAATGGTAACTGTAGCGATGTGCGCTAACGGGGGTCGAACCAGGGACTCCTAGATCCGTAGACAGATACTCTACCGCTATGCAAAAGAGTACTACAATGCGTAGAAACTTTATCTGTCATTTGAAATCGTCACGTACACGAGACTCCCACATAGCCCCTTGGCAGTGTGTCGCCAAAGATGCTGAAATGATATTGTGAAAGTCGTGCAGTATTTTTCAGAAGTTGCCGATAGATGGCAGCATGATGCAATTGTCCGATAATCAGCAATGTAGCTATATGCGCTAACGGGAGTCGAACCAGGGACTCCTAGATCCGTAGACAGATACTAGAGCACAGTAACTTTCAAATATCTTATGGCGCAGATTATATTGTCTGTAAAGATCCAAATGATGCATTCAATTTCCCTGTTAAATTCTCGCTCAATGTAATTTTTCAATAGGTTCTTCGTTAAAAATAATTTTTCTCATATATATGTGGGGGTTAGTGGTTCAGTTTTTTAAATGTCTAGGGGATTTATTTAGGGAAGCAAAAATGAAATAAAAGAGAAATAAACTTCCAAATCAGAAACAGAAAGTACAATTAAATTTATTGGACGAAACATCACAATCACTTTTAAACAAAACAAAGGGGGGAAAAGTATTAAATATTACTAGCCAAATGGCAGCACAAGTCGACGAAAACTAAGTGTTTAATCATACCCAATTAGCGAAGTGAGTTGAGTGCACCCAAAATTGGCGGACAGAGTTCAGCGTGTTTGTTCCCGAATGGGATCCGGTGTGCTTCTGATTAAAAAAATAAAATCGCGGAGTACGAATACTTATTCGTAATAACAAAAAAAAAGAAAAAAGAAACATCGTCTTGCAGTGCCATCTGTCTTTACAAGAGGAAATTGAAATGTACGGTAAACAATTGATATGGGATAATAAAAATCCTACATATATATATATATATATATATATATATATATATATATATATATATATATATATATATATATATATATATATATATATATATATATATATATATATATATATATATATATATATTATCGTTTCCTATATGTATCCAAAAATATTTTGCATTGTAAAATATTAAAATCGAAATACTTCGTTATATTAAATTAAAATGTTTGTAATATTCGTCTTTTTTCAATTGGACATGAAAATGGTGATGGATCTGTCAGCGTAACTATAAACGCTAGAAACTCTTTAAAAAAAAATGCAATGTTGCGTAATTTTTATACTTTTTCATTATTTTGTTATTGTTACTTTTTTTAATATCGCTAAATTTTGTCTTTCTTTTAATTATTTTATCGTCGTAGCTGTAACAATTTATTTCATGAAGCTCAACAAAAATCCATTGAAAATATTTGATTTTTCCGCCCTAATCCACGTTTTAACAGATTGATATGGTCTTCAATATTTATTTTAAATGTAAAAAGTTATTTTTTCAATTGTGTTGTAGAGGAATTATGTTTTATGGTTGTGGCTGTAAAATTTTCCTAATTAAAATAGGACTAAACAAAAAAAATTGAAAATAATGGATTTTTACATCTTAATTCCTATTTCCAATGGTTGGTACAGCCTTCAAGATCTATTTTAATTGTACAAAATTATATATTAACTTTACTTGTTTTATAGAGGAGTTGTGTTTTATCGTATAGTGGCTTTAAGATTTTATTTACTTAAATACAAACAAAAACTCATTGAAAATATTCGAATTCTTCATCTCAACCCCTATTGCCAATGGTCGATTGAGTACTTAAGACTGATTTGAATTGTAAATGTTATGTACATTATTTTATTTGTTACAAAGGAGCAACTTTGGAGCATTACTGCTTTTCTTAATTTTTTTTTTTACATAAGTATGTTTTTTGACTGCTAAAATTTCCACGGAAGGCATGAAAATCTTCATTACGCAAATACAAAAGTCGTAGGCCACTTTTTTTAATATTATAAGTCAGTAAGTAACAGTGCGCATTGATTATGCCTTTAAAAATTTATTTTTTTAACTAATTTCCACTTTCACCCAGGAAGAACGCTTTACCCCTTTTTTTTATAAAGCAGGCGGGTTCCCCAGTAGGCATATTTCCTGCTTTACTTTGGCCGACCATACGGTATAGTGGTTAGCGTGCTAGCTTCTGGACCGCGAGGTTGCGGGTTCGAGTCCCGTGTTGGGATGGGTGTTTGTAAATGTATGTTGGCTTGTCTAATGACGAATGTTTCGGCGCATTATAGCCCTCGTGTTGCTGACGGCGCCAGATAATCTGAATACAACCAACCTACTTTACTTTGGGCCGACCAAACGGAATAGTGGTTAGCGTGCTAGCTTCTACACCGCGAGGGTTCGAGTCCCGGGTTGGCATGGGTGTTTGTAAATGTATGTTGGCTTGTCCAATGACGAATGTTTCGGCGCATTATAACCCTCGTGTTGCTGACGGCGCCAGATAATCTGAATACAACCAACCTGCTTTACTTTGGGCCGACCAAACGGAATAGTGGTTAGCGTGCTAGCTTCTACACCGCGAGGGTTCGAGTCCCGTGTTGGCATGGGTGTTTGTAAATGTATGTTGGCTTGTCCAATGACGAATGTTTCGGCGCATTATAGCCCTCGTGTTGCTGACGGCGCCAGGTAATCTGAATACAACCAACCTACTTTACTTTGGGCCGACCAAACGGTATAGTGGTTAGCGTGCTAGCTTCTACACCGCGAGGGTTCGAGTCCCGTGTTGGCATGGGTGTTTGTAAATGTATGTTGGCTTGTCTAATGACGAATGTTTCGGAGCATTATAGCCCTCGTGTTGCTGACGGCGCCAGGTAATCTGAATACAACCAACCTACTTTACTTTGGGCCGACCAAACGGTATAGTGGTTAGCGTGCTAGCTTCTACACCGCGAGGGTTCGAGTCCCGTGTTGGCATGGGTGTTTGTAAATGTATGTTGGCTTGTCCAATGACGAATGTTTCGGCGCATTATAGCCCTCGTGTTGCTGACGGCGCCAGATAATCTGAAAACAACCAACCAACCTGATTTACTTTGTGCGCCATTCCCAAAGCCACAAAAAAGTCGACAAATCATATTATGAAAATGTCAAGAGATCCCCGTCTCTTAAGTCACAAGACAAGTGGCACATACAAAGTTTTAGTCACAGT
Organism: Linyphia triangularis; assembly: GCA_963978545.1. Taxonomy (NCBI): domain Eukaryota; kingdom Metazoa; phylum Arthropoda; class Arachnida; order Araneae; family Linyphiidae; genus Linyphia; species Linyphia triangularis. The sequence continues at coordinate 80,597,913 of OZ021731.1, forward strand.
CGGAATGTCATTATCGGGAAGTCATAGTCGGTAAAGCAGGGCCGTTGCTAAGAATTTCGATTGGGAGGGGCTTTAGACATACTTTTGCCGACTAAAATCAAGACAAGTAAGGTGTAAATTAGGAATCGGCGATAAATCGATACAACGATATTTTTATAGATATATTTTTCAAAAAATATCGATTTTAAAAATATCAATACCAGTCACAGATATATCGATATTTTCAAACATTTTTAGTTTCTTAATGATCGTTTTGTAGTCCCTTTTGTTTTTTTCGCTTTTCTTTATTCCCTTTTCAAAAACTTCAAAACTAAAGTTTGGACTTATTATCTTAGTCGTTGCTTGAAAAGACTAAAATATTAAAGACATGTTATTATGTTCAGATATTTAGACAGGTATGATACGTAATTAAAAATCTTATGCTAATGCATAATGAATGCAATCAAATCAATAAGATAACTCTTGGTTTCAGAAAATTCAGTCTTGTAACAATGCCTCATTGCTTTCTTCCAACAATGGAGTGAAATATGTCTATTAAAAGACTATTATTACAATATGGCTCATTTCGACGCCATTTTTTTAAAAAATGGTTTATCCGGTTCGAGAAGAACTTTTCTTGTTTTTAGAAGTGTTTTGAGGAGATGAGAGGCATCCAATGTTATTTTGGTATGTGTGGTGTACTTGTATTGTTTCGAATTCGGTTTATATTTTGACCCATTGAATTTCTTTGGTTTCGTTGTATCTCATTTTCTATTCATCACTCCACTAATATCCAACATTCTCTTGTAAGTTTTCACAATTCCATTGATATTTGTAATTATATCTTCTTCCTTCATAGTAATCTTATTTTAATATCGGACCTCAATCAATTGAATATCAAATTATAAAATTCAATTTAAGACTGAGAAATTAATGTTGCAAAATATTATTATTTGACCTGTCTTTCTAAACATTGTAAAAGTGAACCATATAAAAGGATTTAATATACATGTTTATTCTGTTAGTAATTGCACTTAATTTAACGCTTTACAACTATGATATGTTGGACAGAAATTAATATTGTGAAAAATAAGAATTTGATATTATTTTCCAAGCATGAAACCACAATTGCAACTGTAATAAATTTATGAAAGAGGTTTTCATGCTATGCAACCCTTCAAATTTGGTTAGAAGTTCATTTGGAAAGATAGGTTGAGTTGGAGAATGATTGGCTCGTAAACCAATAAAAGACAAAAAACCAGGCTTGGCATCCTGATAATTGGATTCTCCGTTTGGAGATTGATTGGTTTGGGAACCACTAAGAGACCCAAAACTAGGCTTAGCACAACATGAATTTCGAAAAATAATGTTATTCAATTTAATTTTTCTTTTCTTTAAAAATCATTTTCATATTTTTTTTTTCCTTTTTGTTCTTATAGAAAATTTTATTGAATCAAAATTGATTAAACGTCGATCCTTCAAATATCTGATACTTATTGTTGGCCTTTCAATTTTTAGAACTGTGGACTATATGAGAGATACTTTTTCCCAAGCTTCTTCAATTTTTTTTATGAATATACCGTCTTCCTGACATTTAATCGAACTGAAACTTTGAAACTATGCTAGTATATTCGTTTTCGATGGCAATGTTTTCTATATCTGCCTCTCCGTTTGGAGAATGATTGGCTTGGGAACCACTAAGAGACCCAAAACTAGGCTTGGCATCCTGTTAGTTGGCCTCTCCGTTTGGAGAATAATTGGCTTGGAAACCACTAAGGGACCCAAAACTAGGCTTGGCATCCTGTTAGTTGGCCTCTCCGTTTGGAGAATAATTGGCATGGGAACCACTAAGAGACCCAAAACTAGGCTTGGCATCTTGATAGTTGCCCTCTCCGTTTAAAGAATGATTGGCTTGGGAACCACTAAGAGACCCAAAACTAGGCTTGGCATCCTGTTTGTTGGCCTATCTTTTAGGAGAATGAGTGTCTTGGGAACCTCTAAGAGACCCAAAACTAGGCTTGGCATCCTGATAGTTGCCCTCTCCGTTTAAAGAATGATTGGCTTTGGAACCACTAAGAGACCCAAAAACTAGGCTTGGCATCCTGTTATTTGCCCTCTCCGTTTGGAGAATAATTTGCTTGGGAACCACTAAGAGACCCAAAACTAGGCTTGGCATCCTGTTAGTTGCCCTCTCCGTTTGGAGAATGATTGGCTTGGGAACCACTAAGAGACCCAAAACTAGGCTTGGCATCCTGTTAGTTGGCCTCTAAGTTTAGAGAATGATTGGCTTGGGAACCACTAAGAGACCCAAAACTAGGCTTGGCATCCTGATAGTTGCCCTCTCCGTTTAAAGAATGATTGGCTTGGGAACCACTAAGAGACCCAAAACTAGGCTTGGCATCCTGTTTGTTGGCCTATCTTTTAGGAGAATGAGTGTCTTGGGAACCTCTAAGAGACCCAAAACTAGGCTTGGCATCCTGATAGTTGCCCTCTCCGTTTAAAGAATGATTGGCTTGGGAACCACTAAGAGACCCAAAACTAGGCTTGGCATCCTGTTAGTTGGCCTCTCCGTTTGGAGAATAATTGGCTTGGGAACCACTAAGAGACCCAAAACTAGGCTTGGCATCCTGATAGTTGCCCTCTCCGTTTAAAGAATGATTGGCTTGGGAACCACTAAGAGACCCAAAACTAGGCTTGGCATCCTGTTTGTTGGCCTATCTTTTAGGAGAATGAGTGTCTTGGGAACCTCTAAGAGACCCAAAACTAGGCTTGGCATCCTGATAGTTGCCCTCTCCGTTTAAAGAATGATTGGCTTTGGAACCACTAAGAGACCCAAAAACTAGGCTTGGCATCCTGTTATTTGCCCTCTCCGTTTGGAGAATAATTTGCTTGGGAACCACTAAGAGACCCAAAACTAGGCTTGGCATCCTGTTAGTTGCCCTCTCCGTTTGGAGAATGATTGGCTTGGGAACCACTAAGAGACCCAAAACTAGGCTTGGCATCCTGTTAGTTGGCCTCTAAGTTTAGAGAATGATTGGCTTGGGAACCACTAAGAGACCCAAAACTAGGCTTGGCATCCTGATAGTTGCCCTCTCCGTTTAAAGAATGATTGGCTTGGGAACCACTAAGAGACCCAAAACTAGGCTTGGCATCCTGTTTGTTGGCCTATCTTTTAGGAGAATGAGTGTCTTGGGAACCTCTAAGAGACCCAAAACTAGGCTTGGCATCCTGATAGTTGCCCTCTCCGTTTAAAGAATGATTGGCTTGGGAACCACTAAGAGACCCAAAACTAGGCTTGGCATCCTGTTAGTTGGCCTCTCCGTTTGGAGAATAATTGGCTTGGGAACCACTAAGAGACCCAAAACTAGGCTTGGCATCCTGATAGTTGCCCTCTCCGTTTACAGAATGATTGGCTTGGGAACCACTAAGAGACCCAAAACCAGGCTTTGTATCCTGTTTGTTGGCCTATCTTTTAGGAGAATGAGTGTATTGGGAACCTCTAAGAGACCCAAGAATAGGCTTGGCACAAGGTGTATTTCGAAAAATAATGTTATTCAATTTAATTTTTCTTTTCTTTAAAAATCATTTTCATATTTTTTTTTTCCTTTTTGTTCTTATAGAAAATTTTATTGAATCAAAATTGATTAAACGTCGATCCTTCAAATATCTGATACTTATTGTTGGCCTTTCAATTTTTAGAACTGTGGACTATATGAGAGATACTTTTTCCCAAGCTTCTTCAATTTTTTTTATGAATATACCGTCTTCCTGACATTTAATCGAACTGAAACTTTGAAACTATGCTAGTATATTCGTTTTCGATGGCAATGTTTTCTATATCTGCCTCTCCGTTTGGAGAATGATTGGCTTGGGAACCACTAAGAGACCCAAAACTAGGCTTGGCATCCTGTTAGTTGGCCTCTCCGTTTGGAGAATAATTGGCTTGGAAACCACTAAGGGACCCAAAACTAGGCTTGGCATCCTGATAGTTGCCCTCTCCGTTTAAAGAATGATTGGCTTGGGAACCACTAAGAGACCCAAAACTAGGCTTGGCATTCTGTTTGTTGGCCTATCTTTTAGGAGAATGAGTGTCTTGGGAACCTCTAAGAGACCCAAAACTAGGCTTGGCATCCTGATAGTTGCCCTCTCCGTTTAAAGAATGATTGGCTTTGGAACCACTAAGAGACCCAAAAACTAGGCTTGGCATCCTGTTATTTGCCCTCTCCGTTTGGAGAATAATTTGCTTGGGAACCACTAAGAGACCCAAAACTAGGCTTGGCATCCTGTTAGTTGCCCTCTCCGTTTGGAGAATGATTGGCTTGGGAACCACTAAGAGACCCAAAACTAGGCTTGGCATTCTGTTAGTTGGCCTCTAAGTTTAGAGAATGATTGGCTTGGGAACCACTAAGAGACCCAAAACTAGGCTTGGCATCCTGATAGTTGCCCTCTCCGTTTAAAGAATGATTGGCTTGGGAACCACTAAGAGACCCAAAACTAGGCTTGGCATCCTGTTTGTTGGCCTATCTTTTAGGAGAATGAGTGTCTTGGGAACCTCTAAGAGACCCAAAACTAGGCTTGGCATCCTGATAGTTGCCCTCTCCGTTTAAAGAATGATTGGGTTGGGAACCACTAAGAGACCCAAAACTAGGCTTGGCATCCTGTTTGTTGGCCTATCTTTTAGGAGAATGAGTGTCTTGGGAACCTCTAAGAGACCCAAAACTAGGCTTGGCATCCTGATAGTTGCCCTCTCCGTTTAAAGAATGATTGGCTTTGGAACCACTAAGAGACCCAAAAACTAGGCTTGGCATCCTGTTATTTGCCCTCTCCGTTTGGAGAATAATTTGCTTGGGAACCACTAAGAGACCCAAAACTAGGCTTGGCATCCTGTTAGTTGCCCTCTCCGTTTGGAGAATGATTGGCTTGGGAACCACTAAGAGACCCAAAACTAGGCTTGGCATCCTGTTAGTTGGCCTCTAAGTTTAGAGAATGATTGGCTTGGGAACCACTAAGAGACCCAAAACTAGGCTTGGCATCCTGATAGTTGCCCTCTCCGTTTAAAGAATGATTGGCTTGGGAACCACTAAGAGACCCAAAACTAGGCTTGGCATCCTGTTTGTTGGCCTATCTTTTAGGAGAATGAGTGTCTTGGGAACCTCTAAGAGACCCAAAACTAGGCTTGGCATCCTGATAGTTGCCCTCTCCGTTTAAAGAATGATTGGCTTGGGAACCACTAAGAGACCCAAAACTAGGCTTGGCATCCTGTTAGTTGGCCTCTCCGTTTGGAGAATATTTGGCTTGGGAACCACTAAGAGACCCAAAACTAGGCTTGGCATCCTGATAGTTGCCCTCTCCGTTTACAGAATGATTGGCTTGGGAACCACTAAGAGACCCAAAACCAGGCTTTGTATCCTGTTTGTTGGCCTATCTTTTAGGAGAATGAGTGTATTGGGAACCTCTAAGAGACCCAAGAATAGGCTTGGCACAAGGTGTATTTCGAAAAATAATGTTATTCAATTTAATTTTTCTTTTCTTTAAAAATCATTTTCATATTTTTTTTTTCCTTTTTGTTCTTATAGAAAATTTTATTGAATCAAAATTGATTAAACGTCGATCCTTCAAATATCTGATACTTATTGTTGGCCTTTCAATTTTTAGAACTGTGGACTATATGAGAGATACTTTTTCCCAAGCTTCTTCAATTTTTTTTAGGAATATACCGTCTTCCTGACATTTAATCGCTCTGAAACTTTGAAACTATGCTAGTATATTCGTTTTCGATGGCAATGTTTTCTATATCTGCCTCTCCGTTTGGAGAATGATTGGCTTGGGAACCACTAAGAGACCCAAAACTAGGCTTGGCATCCTGTTAGTTGGCCTCTCCGTTTGGAGAATAATTGGCTTGGAAACCACTAAGGGACCCAAAACTAGGCTTGGCATCCTGTTTGTTGGCCTATCTTTTAGGAGAATGAGTGTCTTGGGAACCTCTAAGAGACTCAAAACTAGGCTTGGCATCCTGATAGTTGCCCTCTCCGTTTCAAGAATGATTGGCTTGGGAACCACTAAGAGACCCAAAACTAGGCTTGGTATCCTGTTTGTTGGCCTATCTTTTAGGAGAATGAGTGTCTTGGGAACCTCTAAGAGACTCAAAACTAGGCTTGGCATCCTGATAGTTGCCCTCTACGTTTAAAGAATGATTGGCTTGGGAACCACTAAAAGACCCAAAACTAGGCTTGGCATCCTGTTTGTTGGCCTATCTTTTAGGAGAATGAGTGTCTTGGGAACCTCTAAGAGACCCAAAACTAGACTTGGCATCCTGATAGTTGCCCTCTCCATTTAAAGAATGATTGGCTTGGGAACCACTAAGAGAACCAAAACTAGGCTTGGCATCCTGTTAGTTGGCCTCTCCGTTTGGAGAATAATTGGCTTGGGAACCACTCAGAGATCCAAAACTAGGCTTGGCATCCTGATAGTTGCCCTCTCCGTTTAAAGAATGATTGGCTTGGGAACCACTAAGAGACCCAAAACTAGGCTTGGCATCCTGTTTGTTGGCCTATCTGTTAGGAGAATGAGTGTCTTGGGAACCTCTAAGAGACCCAAAACTAGGCTTGGCATCCTGATAGTTGCCCTCTCCGTTTAAAGAATGATTGGCTTGGGAACCACTAAAAGACCCAAAACTAGGCTTGGCATCCTGTTTGTTGGCCTATCTTTTAGGAGAATGAGTGTCTTGGGAACCTCTAAGAGACTCAAAACTAGGCTTGGCATCCTGATAGTTGCCCTCTCCGTTTCAAGAATGATTGGCTTGGGAACCACTAAGAGACCCAAAACTAGGCTTGGTATTCTGTTTGTTGGCCTATCTTTTAGGAGAATGAGTGTCTTGGGAACCTCTAAGAGACTCAAAACTAGGCTTGGCATCCTGATAGTTGCCCTCTCCGTTTAAAGAATGATTGGCTTGGGAACCACTAAAAGACCCAAAACTAGGCTTGGCATCCTGTTTGTTGGCCTATCTTTTAGGAGAATGAGTGTCTTGGGAACCTCTAAGAGACCCAAAACTAGACTTGGCATCCTGATAGTTGCCCTCTCCATTTAAAGAATGATTGGCTTGGGAACCACTAAGAGAACCAAAACTAGGCTTGGCATCCTGTTAGTTGGCCTCTCCGTTTGGAGAATAATTGGCTTGGGAACCACTCAGAGATCCAAAACTAGGCTTGGCATCCTGATAGTTGCCCTCTCCGTTTAAAGAATGATTGGCTTGGGAACCACTAAGAGACCCAAAACTAGGCTTGGCATCCTGTTTGTTGGCCTATCTGTTAGGAGAATGAGTGTCTTGGGAACCTCTAAGAGACCCAAAACTAGGCTTGGCATCCTGATAGTTGCCCTCTCCGTTTAAAGAATGATTGGCTTGGGAACCACTAAGAGACCCAAAACTAGGCTTGGCATCCTGTTTGTTGGCCTATCTTTTAAGAGAATGAGTGTCTTGGGAACCTCTAAGAGACCCAAAACTAGGCTTGGCATCCTGATAGTTTCCCTCTCTGTTTAAAGAATGATTGGCTTGGGAACCACTAAGAGACCCAAAACTAGGCTTGGCATCCTGTTAGTTGCCCTCTCCGTTTGGAGAATGATTGGCTTGGGAACCACTAAGAGACCTAAAACTAGGCTTGGCATCCTGTTAGTTGGCCTCTCCGTTTGGAGAATAATTGGCTTGGGAACCACTAAGAGACCCAAAACTAGGCTTGGCATCCTGATAGTTGCCCTCTCCGTTTAAAGAATGATTGGCTTGGGAACCACTAAGAGACCCAAAACTAGGCTTGGCATCCTGTTTATTGGCCTATCTTTTAGGAGAATGAGTGTCTTGGGAACCTCTAAGAGACCCAAAACTAGGCTTGGCATCCTGATAGTTGCCCTCTCCGTTTAAAGAATGATTGGCTTGGGAACCACTAAGAGACCCAAAACTAGGCTTGGCATCCTGTTAGTTGGCCTCTCCGTTTGGAGAATAATTGGCTTGGGAACCACTAAGAGACCCAAAACTAGGCTTGGCATCCTGATAGTTGCCCTCTCCGTTTCAAGAATGATTGGCTTGGGAACCACTAAGAGACCCAAAACTAGGCTTGGTATCCTGTTTGTTGGCCTATCTTTTAGGAGAATGAGTGTCTTGGGAACCTCTAAGAGACCCAAAACTAGGCTTGGCATCCTGATAGTTGCCCTCTCCGTTTAAAGAATGATTGGCTTGGGAACCACTTAGAGACCCAAAACTAGGCTTGGCATCCTGATAGTTGCCCTCTCCGTTTAAAGAATGATTGGCTTGGGAACCACTAAGAGACCCAAAACTAGGCTTGGTATCCTGATAGTTGCCCTCTCCGTTTAAAGAATTATTGGCTTGGGAACCACTAACAAGGAGACCTTACGGTCTCGGAAATTCAGATCGGGATGAAATTTGGCAGATTGATAGTATACCTTAAGGGTATCCACACTGTAAAGTAATAAAGCGCACTAGCCAGAAGATTACGAGAAAATAGGCTTTAAAGTGTTACGCATAGCTTACATACTAGTAGAGAATTTTGATTCGAAACTCCCCGGTGGCTAAGTTGTCAGCGTGATGGGTTCCCGTACGGGCGATCCGGTTTCAATACCTCGTGAGGTAGGGTTTTTTTTTTTTTTTTTTTTTTTTTTTTTAAATTTATAAAGTGACTGTTACAGCTAATTGAAATTTGAATTAAAGGTAATATTTTATTTTTAAATACGTAATGTATTTTTAATGAAGGTACATTAAAACTCTATTTACTATTTTCACAAACAAGTAATTATTAATTTTGAGATATTATAAGATCTAGAGAAGTAAATGATTTTCCCAAAAAACTTGAAGAACCAGTTTCTATATGGAAGAGTAAGAATGTTGTCCTATTGTACTCAAGCAGGTTGTCAGAAATTTTCAAAAACCTTACGGCACTTTGCGACGTCTATTTTTATAGACAGGTAAAGAATCTACTAAAGCGTATGCAAAATTGCGCGTATCTGGTTGAAAATAATAGAGAAATAAATACCCGTGAAGACTGCATAAAAATACAATCAATAGTCCATCATCAATTTTTAATAAAATGATCCGGTATGCCTGGTATGCTTCCAAGTTTTCTGACGAAAGATGTACTTTCATGAATGTTAATGAAGTATGTTTTCCAACGAATCTTTTACAAAAAGGTTGTTCCTGTAAACAATCTTCCTTTATAAATTGCGCAAGATGTCAAAACAGTTTTTGTTTTCCATGTTTTTATGATAAGTGTCATTCTGGTGTACGTATATAAATAAATAATTGACAAATAAAAACTATATGTCAAAATCCATAGATAAATTAAGTCCTACCCTAATTTTGTTGCCGTGGTAATTAGAATTTTAATTTATATCTATTTAATTTATATCTATTTTCTCTATTAAAAATACAATACGTATTTAAAAATAAAGTATTATCTGTAATTCAAATTTTAATTAGCTGTAACAGTCACTTTATAAATTGAAAAAAAAAAAAAAAACTACCTCACGATGTAACGAACCCGGATCGCCCGTACGGTAACCCATCACGCTGACCACTTAGCCACCGGGGAGTTGCAAATCAAAAATCTCTACTAGTATGTAAGCTATGCGTAACACTTTAAAGCCTATTTTCTCGGAATCTTCTGGCTAGTGCGCTTTATTACTTTACTGTGTGGATACCCTTAAGGTATACTATCAATCTGCCAAATTTCATCCCGATCTGAATTTCCGAGACCGTAAGGTATCCTTGTAAGAGACCCAAAACTAGGCTTGGTATCCTGTTTGTTGGCCTATCTTTTAGGAGAATGAGTGTCTTGGGAACCTCTAAGAGACCCAAGAATAGGCTTGGCACAAGGTGTATTTCGAAAAATAATGTTATTCAATTTAATTTTTCTTTTCTTTAAAAATCATTTTCATATTTTTTTTTTCCTTTTTGTTCTTATAGAAAATTTTATTGAATCAAAATTGATTAAACGTCGATGCTTCAAATATCTGATACTTATTGTTGGCCTTTCAATTTTTAGAACTGTGGACTATATGAGAGATCCTTTTTCACAAGCTTCTTTAATTTTTTTTATGAATATACCGTCTTCCTGACATCTAATCGAACTGAAACTTTGAAACTATGCTAGTATATTCGTTTTCGATGTCAATGTTTTCTATATCTGCCTCTCCGTTTGGAGAATGATTGGCTTGGGAACCACTAAGAGACCCAAAACTAGGCTTGGCATCCTGTTAGTTGGCCTCTCCGTTTGGAGAATAATTGGCTTGGAAACCACTAAGGGACCCAAAACTAGGCTTGGCATCCTGATAGTTGCCCTCTCCGTTTAAAGAATGATTGGCTTGGGAACCACTAAGAGACCCAAAACTAGGCTTGGCATCCTGTTAGTTGGCCTCTCCGTTTGGAGAATAATTGGCTTGGGAACCACTAAGAGACCCAAAACTAGGCTTGGCATCTTGATAGTTGCCCTCTCCGTTTAAAGAATGATTGGCTTGGGAACCACTAAGAGACCCAAAACTAGGCTTGGCATCCTGTTTGTTGGCCTATCTTTTAGGAGAATGAGTGTCTTGGGAACCTCTAAGAGACCCAAAACTAGGCTTGGCATCCTGTTAGTTGCCCTCTCCGTTTGGAGAATGATTGGCTTGGGAACCACTAAGAGACCCAAAACTAGGCTTGGCATCCTGTTAGTTGGCCTCTAAGTTTAGAGAATGATTGGCTTGGGAACCACTAAGAGACCCAAAACTAGGCTTGGCATCCTGATAGTTGCCCTCTCCGTTTAAAGAATGATTGGCTTGGGAACCACTAAGAGACCCAAAACTAGGCTTGGCATCCTGTTTGTTGGCCTATCTTTTAGGAGAATGAGTGTCTTGGGAACCTCTAAGAGACCCAAAACTAGGCTTGGCATCCTGATAGTTGCCCTCTCCGTTTAAAGAATGATTGGCTTGGGAACCACTAAGAGACCCAAAACTAGGCTTGGCATCCTGTTAGTTGGCCTCTCCGTTTGGAGAATAATTGGCTTGGGAACCACTAAGAGACCCAAAACTAGGCTTGGCATCCTGATAGTTGCCCTCTCCGTTTACAGAATGATTGGCTTGGGAACCACTAAGAGACCCAAAACCAGGCTTTGTATCCTGTTTGTTGGCCTATCTTTTAGGAGAATGAGTGTATTGGGAACCTCTAAGAGACCCAAGAATAGGCTTGGCACAAGGTGTATTTGGAAAAATAATGTTATTCAATTTAATTTTTCTTTTCTTTAAAAATCATTTTCATATTTTTTTTTTCCTTTTTGTTCTTATAGAAAATTTTATTGAATCAAAATTGATTAAACGTCGATCCTTCAAATATCTGATACTTATTGTTGGCCTTTCAATTTTTAGAACTGTGGACTATATGAGAGATACTTTTTCCCAAGCTTCTTCAATTTTTTTTATGAATATACCGTCTTCCTGATATTTAATCGAACTGAAACTTTGAAACTATGCTAGTATATTCGTTTTCGATGGCAATGTTTTCTATATCTGCCTCTCCGTTTGGAGAATGATTGGCTTGGGAACCACTAAGAGACCCAAAACTAGGCTTGGCATCCTGTTAGTTGGCCTCTCCGTTTGGAGAATAATTGGCTTGGAAACCACTAAGGGACCCAAAACTAGGCTTGGCATCCTGATAGTTGCCCTCTCCGTTTAAAGAATGATTGGCTTGGGAACCACTAAGAGAACCAAAACTAGGCTTGGCATCCTGTTAGTTGGCCTCTCCGTTTGGAGAATAATTGGCTTGGGAACCACTAAGAGACCCAAAACTAGGCTTGGCATCCTGATAGTTGCCCTCTCCGTTTAAAGAATGATTGGCTTGGGAACCACTAAAAGACCCAAAACTAGGCTTGGCATCCTGTTTGTTGGCCTATCTTTTAGGAGAATGAGTGTCTTGGGAACCTCTAAGAGACCCAAAACTAGACTTGGCATCCTGATAGTTGCCCTCTCCATTTAAAGAATGATTGGCTTGGGAACCACTAAGAGAACCAAAACTAGGCTTGGCATCCTGTTAGTTGGCCTCTCCGTTTGGAGAATAATTGGCTTGGGAACCACTCAGAGATCCAAAACTAGGCTTGGCATCCTGATAGTTGCCCTCTCCGTTTAAAGAATGATTGGCTTGGGAACCACTAAGAGACCCAAAACTAGGCTTGGCATCCTGTTTGTTGGCCTATCTGTTAAGAGATTGAGTGTCTTGGGAACCTCTAAGAGACCCAAAACTAGGCTTGGCATCCTGATAGTTGCCCTCTCCGTTTAAAGAATGATTGGCTTGGGAACCACTAAGAGACCCAAAACTAGGCTTGGCATCCTGTTTGTTGGCCTATCTTTTAAGAGAATGAGTGTCTTGGGAACCTCTAAGAGACCCTAAACTAGGCTTGGCATCCTGATAGTTGCCCTCTCCGTTTAAAGAATGATTGGCTTGGGAACCACTAAGAGACCCAAAACTAGGCTTGGCATCCTGTTAGTTGCCCTCTCCGTTTGGAGAATAATTTGCTTGGGAACCACTAAGAGACCCAAAACTAGGCTTGGCATCCTGTTAGTTGCCCTCTCCGTTTGGAGAATGATTGGCTTGGGAACCACTAAGAGACCCAAAACTAGGCTTGGCATCCTGTTAGTTGGCCTCTCCGTTTGGAGAATAATTGGCTTGGGAACCACTAAGAGACCCAAAACTAGGCTTGGCATCCTGATAGTTGCCCTCTCCGTTTAAAGAATGATTGGCTTGGGAACCACTAAGAGACCCAAAACTAGGCTTGGCATCCTGTTTATTGGCCTATCTTTTAGGAGAATGAGTGTCTTGGGAACCTCTAAGAGACCCAAAACTAGGCTTGGCATCCTGATAGTTGCCCTCTCCGTTTAAAGAATGATTGGCTTGGGAACCACTAAGAGACCCAAAACTAGGCTTGGCATCCTGTTAGTTGGCCTCTCCGTTTGGAGAATAATTGGCTTGGGAACCACTAAGAGACCCAAAACTAGGCTTGGCATCCTGATAGTTGCCCTCTCCGTTTAAAGAATGATTGGCTTGGGAACCACTAAGAGACCCAAAACTAGGCTTGGTATCCTGTTTGTTGGCCTATCTTTTAGGAGAATGAGTGTCTTGGGAACCTCTAAGAGACCCAAAACTAGGCTTGGCATCCTGATAGTTGCCCTCTCCGTTTAAAGAATGTTTGGCTTGGGAACCACTAAGAGACCCAAAACTAGGCTTGGCATCCTGATAGTTGCCCTCTCCGTTTAAAGAATGATTGGCTTGGGAACCACTAAGAGACCCAAAACTAGGCTTGGTATCCTGATAGTTGCCCTCTCCGTTTAAAGAATTATTGGCTTGGGAACCACTAACAAGGAGACCTTACGGTCTCGGAAATTCAGATCGGGAGGAAATTTGGCAGATTGATAGTATACCTTAAGGGTATCCACACTGTAAAGTAATAAAGCGCACTAGCCAGAAGATTACGAGAAAATAGGCTTTAAAGTGTTACGCATAGCTTACATACTAGTAGAGAATTTTGATTCGAAACTCCCCGGTGGCTAAGTGGTCAGCGTGATGGGTTCCCGTACGGGCGATCCGGTTTCAATACCTCGTGAGGTAGGGTTTTTTTTTTTTTTTTTTTTTTTTTTTAAATTTATAAAGTGACTGTTACAGCTAATTGAAATTTGAATTAAAGGTAATATTTTATTTTTAAATACGTAATGTATTTTTAATGAAGGTACATTAAAACTCTATTTACTATTTTCACAAACAAGTAATTATTAATTTTGAGATATTATAAGATCTAGAGAAGTAAATGATTTTCCCAAAAAACTTGAAGAACCAGTTTCTATATGGAAGAGTAAGAATGTTGTCCTATTGTACTCAAGCAGGTTGTCAGAAATTTTCAAAAACCTTACGGCACTTTGCGACGTCTATTTTTATAGACAGGTAAAGAATCTACTAAAGCGTATGCAAAATTGCGCGTATCTGGTTGAAAATAATAGAGAAATAAATACCCGTGAAGACTGCATAAAAATACAATCAATAGTCCATCATCAATTTTTAATAAAATGATCCGGTATGCCTGGTATGCTTCCAAGTTTTCTGACGAAAGATGTACTTTCATGAATGTTAATGAAGTATGTTTTCCAACGAATCTTTTACAAAAAGGTTGTTCCTGTAAACAATCTTCCTTTATAAATTGCGCAAGATGTCAAAACAGTTTTTGTTTTCCATGTTTTTATGATAAGTGTCATTCTGGTGTACGTATATAAATAAATAATTGACAAATAAAAACTATATGTCAAAATCCATAGATAAATTAAGTCCTACCCTAATTTTGTTGCCGTGGTAATTAGAATTTTAATTTATATCTATTTAATTTATATCTATTTTCTCTATTAAAAATACAATACGTATTTAAAAATAAAGTATTATCTGTAATTCAAATTTTAATTAGCTGTAACAGTCACTTTATAAATTGAAAAAAAAAAAAAACTACCTCACGAGGTAACGAACCCGGATCGCCCGTACGGTAACCCATCACGCTGACCACTTAGCCACCGGGGAGTTGCAAATCAAAAATCTCTACTAGTATGTAAGCTATGCGTAACACTTTAAAGCCTATTTTCTCGGAATCTTCTGGCTAGTGCGCTATATTACTTTACTGTGTGGATACCCTTAAGGTATACTATCAATCTGCCAAATTTCATCCCGATCTGAATTTCCGAGACCGTAAGGTCTCCTTGTAAGAGACCCAAAACTAGGCTTGGTATCCTGTTTGTTGGCCTATCTTTTAGGAGAATGAGTGTCTTGGGAACCTCTAAGAGACCCAAGAATAGGCTTGGCACAAGGTGTATTTCGAAAAATAATGTTATTCAATTTAATTTTTCTTTTCTTTAAAAATCATTTTCATATTTTTTTTTTCCTTTTTGTTCTTATAGAAAATTTTATTGAATCAAAATTGATTAAACGTCGATGCTTCAAATATCTGAAACTTATTGTTGGCCTTTCAATTTTTAGAACTGTGGACTATATGAGAGATCCTTTTTCACAAGCTTCTTTAATTTTTTTTATGAATATACCGTCTTCCTGACATCTAATCGAACTGAAACTTTGAAACTATGCTAGTATATTCGTTTTCGATGTCAATGTTTTCTATATCTGCCTCTCCGTTTGGAGAATGATTGGCTTGGGAACCACTAAGAGACCCAAAACTAGGCTTGGCATCCTGTTAGTTGGCCTCTCCGTTTGGAGAATAATTGGCTTGGAAACCACTAAGGGACCCAAAACTAGGCTTGGCATCTTGATAGTTGCCCTCTCCGTTTAAAGAATGATTGGCTTGGGAACCACTAAGAGACCCAAAACTAGGCTTGGCATCCTGTTTGTTGGCCGATCTTTTAGGAGAATGAGTGTCTTGGGAACCTCTAAGAGACCCAAAACTAGGCTTGGCATCCTGATAGTTGCCCTCTCCGTTTAAAGAATGATTGGCTTTGGAACCACTAAGAGACCCAAAAACTAGGCTTGGCATCCTGTTATTTGCCCTCTCCGTTTGGAGAATAATTTGCTTGGGAACCACTAAGAGAACCAAAACTAGGCTTGGCATCCTGTTAGTTGCCCTCTCCGTTTGGAGAATGATTGGCTTGGGAACCACTAAGAGACCCAAAACTAGGCTTGGCATCCTGTTAGTTGGCCTCTAAGTTTAGAGAATGATTGGCTTGGGAACCACTAAGAGACCCAAAACTAGGCTTGGCATCCTGATAGTTGCCCTCTCCGTTTAAAGAATGATTGGCTTGGGAACCACTAAGAGACCCAAAACTAGGCTTGGCATCCTGTTTGTTGGCCTATCTTTTAGGAGAATGAGTGTCTTGGGAACCTCTAAGAGACCCAAAACTAGGCTTGGCATCCTGATAGTTGCCCTCTCCGTTTAAAGAATAATTGGCTTGGGAACCACTAAGAGACCCAAAACTAGGCTTGGCATCCTGTTAGTTGGCCTCTCCGTTTACAGAATGATTGGCTTGGGAACCACTAAGAGACCCAAAACCAGGCTTTGTATCCTGTTTGTTGGCCTATCTTTTAGGAGAATGAGTGTATTGGGAACCTCTAAGAGACCCAAGAATAGGCTTGGCACAAGGTGTATTTCGAAAAATAATGTTATTCAATTTAATTTTTCTTTTCTTTAAAAATCATTTTCATATTTTTTTTTTCCTTTTTGTTCTTATAGAAAATTTTATTGAATCAAAATTGATTAAACGTCGATCCTTCAAATATCTGATACTTATTGTTGGCCTTTCAATTTTTAGAACTGTGGACTATATGAGAGATACTTTTTCCCAAGCTTCTTCAATTTTTTTTATGAATATACCGTCTTCCTGACATTTAATCGAACTGAAACTTTGAAACTATGCTAGTATATTCGTTTTCGATGGCAATGTTTTCTATATCTGCCTCTCCGTTTGGAGAATGATTGGCTTGGGAACCACTAAGAGACCCAAAACTAGGCTTGGCATCCTGTTAGTTGGCCTCTCCGTTTGGAGAATAATTGGCTTGGAAACCACTAAGGGACCCAAAACTAGGCTTGGCATCCTGATAGTTGCCCTCTCCGTTTAAAGAATGATTGGCTTGGGAACCACTAAGAGACCCAAAACTAGGCTTGGCATCCTGATAGTTGCAATCTCCGTTTAAAGAATGATTGGCTTGGGAACCACTAAGAGACCCAAAACTAGGCTTGGCATCCTGTTAGTTGGCCTCTCCGTTTGGAGAATAATTGGCTTGGGAACCACTAAGAGACCCAAAACTAGGCTTGGCATCCTGATAGTTGGCCTCTCCGTTTAAAGAATGATTGGCTTGGGAACCACTAAGAGACTCAAAACTCGGCTTGGCATCCTGATAGATGGCTTCTCCGTTTGTGGTATTTCGGAACATTTGCAAGCTTTTTTTTTTTTTTTTTTTTCCTTACATACGGGAATTTGGTACGACCAAATGGTATAGTGGTTAGCGTGCTGGCTTCTAGACCGCGACGTTGCGGGTTCGAGTCCCGTGTTAGGCATGGGTGTTTGTAAATGTATGTTGGTTTGTTAAATGACGAAATGTTTCGGCGCATTATAGCCCTCGTGTTGCTGACGGCGCCAGATAATCTGATTACAACCAACCACTTCACAAAATCAATTTCGAAACTTTATATTTGCAGATAGTCATTCCTTAAAAGAACTTAAATATTAAAGACTTATATTCAGATATTTAGACAGGAATGATCCGTAATTAAAAATCTTATGCTAATGCATAACGAATACAATCAAATCAATAAGATCACTCTTGGTTTCAGAAAATTCATTGTTGTAACAATGTCTCATTGCTTTCTTCCAACAATGAAATAAAATACGTCTGGAGACTATTATTACGATTTGGCTCATTTCGACGCCATTTTTTTAAAAAAATGATTTCTCCGGTTCGGGAAGAACTTTTCTTGCTTTTAAGAGTGTTTTTAGGAGATGGAGAGGCATCAAATATTATTTTGGTATGTGTGGTGTGCTTGTATTCTTTCGAATTCGGTTTTTATTTTGACCCATTGATTTTCTTTGGTTTCGTTGCAATTCATTTTCGTTTCATCACTTTACTTATATCCAACATTCTCCTGTAAGTTTTCACAATACGATTGACATTTGCAATTATATCTTCTTCCTTTATAGTAATATTATTTTAATATCGGACCTCAATCAATTGAATATCAAATTATAAAATTCAATTTAAGACTGAGAAATTAACGTTGCAAAATATTTTTATTTTACCTGCCTTTCTAAACATTGGAAAAGTGAATCATATATAAGGATTTAATATACATGTTTATTCTGTTAGTAATTGCACTTAATTAAACGCTTTACAACTATGATATGTTTGACAGAAATTAATGTTGTAAAAGATATGAATATGAAATTATTTTCCAAGCATGAAACCACAATTACAACTCTGGTAAATTTATGAAAAATTTATATTTGAGGTTTTCATTTATACATCCCTTCAAATTTGGTTGGAAGTTTATTTGGGAAGATAAGTTGAGTTGGAGAATGATTGGCTTGGGAACCACTAAGAAACCCGAAACTAGGCTTTGCACAACATGAATTTAAAAAAATATTGTTGTTCAATTTATTTTTCTTTTCATTAAAAATCATTTGCATACCTTTTCCCTTTTTTGTTATTATAGAAAATTTTACTGAATCAAAATGGATTAAACGTCCATCCTTAAATAATTAATACTTATGGTTGGCCATTCAGTTTGGAGAACTGTGGACTATTTGAGAGATCCTTCTTCACACTCGTCTTTAATTTTTGCGTATGAATATATCGACTTCCTGACATCTAATCGAACTGAAACTTTGGAACTAGGCTAGTATATTCGTTTTCGATGGCAAGGTTTTCTATATCTGCCTCTCCGTTTGGAGAATGATTGACTTGGGAACCATTAAGAGACCCAAAACTAGGCTTGGCATCCTGATAGTTAGCCTCTCCGTTTGGAGAATAAATGGCTTGGGAACAATTAAGAGACCCAAAACTAGGCTTGGCATCTTGATAGTTGGCCTCTAAGTTTAGAGAATGATTGGCTTGGGAACCACTAAGAGACCCAAAACTAGGCTTGGCATCCTGATAGTTGTCCTCTCCGTTTGGAGAATAAATGGCTTGGGAACCATTAAGAGACCCAAAACTAGGCTTGGCATCTTGATAGTTGGCCTCTAAGTTTAGAGAATGATTGGCTTGGGAACCACTAAGACACCCAAAACTAGGCTTGGCATCCTGATAGTTGGCCTCTCCGTTTGGAGAATGAATGGCCTATGAACCATTAAGAGACCCAAAACTAGGCTTGGCATCCTGATAGTTGGCCTCTAAGTTTAGAGAATGATTGGCTTAGGAACCACTAAGAGATCCAAACTAGGCTTGGCATCCTGATAGTTGGCCTCTAAGTTTAGATAATGATTGTATTGTTAACCACTAAGAGACCCAAACTATGCTTGGCATCCTGATAGTTAGCCTCTCCGTTTGGAGAATGATGGAGAATGGCTTGGGAACCACTAAGAGACCCAAAACTAGGCTTGGCATCCTGATAGTTAGCCTCTCCGTTTGGAGAATGATTGGCTTGGGAACCACTAAAAGACCCAAAACTATGCTTGGCATCCTGATAGTTGGCCTCTCCGTTTGGAGAATGATTGGCTTGGGAACCATTAAGAGACCCAAAACTATTCTTGGCATCCTGATAGTTGGCCTCCCCGTTTAGAGAATGAATGGATTGGGAACCATTAGGAGACCCAAAACTAGGCTTGGCATCCTGATAGTTGGCCTCTAAGTTTAGAGAATGATTGGCTTGGGAACCGCTAAGAGACCCAAAACTAGGCTTGGCATCCTGATAGTTGGCCTCTCCGTTTGGAGAATGAATGGCTTGGGAACCATTAAGAGACCCAAAACTAGGCTTGGCATCCTGATAGTTGGCCTCTCCGTTTGGAGAATGATTGGCTTGGGAACCACTAATAGACCCAAAACTAGGCTTGGCATCCTGTTAGTTGCAATCTCCGTTTGGAATATGATTGGCTTGGGAAACATTAAGAGACCCAAAACTAGGCTTGGCATCCTGTTAGTTGCCCTCTCCGTTTGGAGAATGATTGGCTTGGGAACCACTAAGAGACCCAAAACTAGGCTTGGCATCTTGATAGTTGCCCTCTCCGTTTGGAGAATGATTGGCTTGGGAACCACTAAGAGACCCAAAACTAGGCTTGGTATCCTGTTAGTTGCCCTCTCCGTTTGGAGAATGATTGGCTTGGGAACCATTAAGAGACCCAAAACTAGGCTTGACATCCTGATAGTTGCCCTCTCCGTTTGGAGAATGAAAGGCTTGGGAACCATTAAGAGACCCAAAACTAGGCTTGACATCCTGATAGTTGGCCTCTAAGTTTAGAGAATGATTGGCTTAGGAACCACTAAGAGATCCAAACTAGGCTTGGCATCCTGATAGTTGTCCTCTCCGTTTGGAGAATAAATGGCTTGGGAACCATTAAGAGACCCAAAACTAGGCTTGGCATCTTGATAGTTGGCCTCTAAGTTTAGAGAATGATTGGCTTGGGAACCACTAAGACACCCAAAACTAGGCTTGGCATCCTGATAGTTGGCCTCTCCGTTTGGAGAATGAATGGCCTGGGAACCATTAAGAGACCCAAAACTAGGCTTGGCATCCTGATAGTTGGCCTCTAAGTTTAGAGAATGATTGGCTTAGGAACCACTAAGAGATCCAAACTAGGCTTGGCATCCTGATAGTTGGCCTCTAAGTTTAGATAATGATTGTCTTGTTAACCACTAAGAGACCCAAACTATGCTTGGCATCCTGATAGTTAGCCTCTCCGTTTGGAGAATGATGGAGAATGGCTTGGGAACCACTAAGAGACCCAAAACTAGGCTTGGCATCCTGATAGTTAGCCTCTCCGTTTGGAGAATGATTGGCTTGGGAACCACTAAAAGACCCAAAACTAGGCTTGGCATCCTGATAGTTGGCCTCTCCGTTTGGAGAATGATTGGCTTGGGAACCACTAAGAGACCCAAAACTAGGCTTGGCATCCTGTTAGTTGCCCTCTCCGTTTGGAGAATGATTGGCTTGGGAACCATTAAGAGACCCAAAACTAGGCTTGACATCCTGATAGTTGCCCTCTCCGTTTGGAGAATGAAAGGCTTGGGAACCATTAAGAGACCCAAAACTAGGCTTGACATCCTGATAGTTGGCCTCTAAGTTTAGAGAATGATTGGCTTAGGAACCACTAAGAGATCCAAACTAGGCTTGGCATCCTGATAGTTGTCCTCTCCGTTTGGAGAATAAATGGCTTGGGAACCATTAAGAGACCCAAAACTAGGCTTGGCATCTTGATAGTTGGCCTCTAAGTTTAGAGAATGATTGGCTTGGGAACCACTAAGACACCCAAAACTAGGCTTGGCATCCTGATAGTTGGCCTCTCCGTTTGGAGAATGAATGGCCTGGGAACCATTAAGAGACCCAAAACTAGGCTTGGCATCCTGATAGTTGGCCTCTAAGTTTAGAGAATGATTGGCTTAGGAACCACTAAGAGATCCAAACTAGGCTTGGCATCCTGATAGTTGGCCTCTAAGTTTAGATAATGATTGTCTTGTTAACCACTAAGAGACCCAAACTATGCTTGGCATCCTGATAGTTAGCCTCTCCGTTTGGAGAATGATGGAGAATGGCTTGGGAACCACTAAGAGACCCAAAACTAGGCTTGGCATCCTGATAGTTAGCCTCTCCGTTTGGAGAATGATTGGCTTGGGAACCACTAAAAGACCCAAAACTAGGCTTGGCATCCTGATAGTTGGCCTCTCCGTTTGGAGAATGATTGGCTTGGGAACCATTAAGAGACCCAAAACTAGGCTTGGCATCCTGATAGTTGGCCTCCCCGTTTAGAGAATGAATGGATTGGGAACCATTAGGAGACCCAAAACTAGGCTTGGCATCCTGATAGTTGGCCTCTAAGTTTAGAGAATGATTGGCTTGGGAACCGCTAAGAGACCCAAAACTAGGCTTGGCATCCTGATAGTTGGCCTCTCCGTTTGGAGAATGAATGGCTTGGGAACCATTAAGAGACCCAAAACTAGGCTTGGCATCCTGATAGTTGGCCTCTCCGTTTGGAGAATGATTGGCTTGGGAACCACTAATAGACCCAAAACTAGGCTTGGCATCCTGTTAGTTGCAATCTCCGTTTGGAATATGATTGGCTTGGGAAACATTAAGAGACCCAAAACTAGGCTTGGCATCCTGTTAGTTGCCCTCTCCGTTTGGAGAATGATTGGCTTGGGAACCACTAAGAGACCCAAAACTAGGCTTGGCATCTTGATAGTTGCCCTCTCCGTTTGGAGAATGATTGGCTTGGGAACCACTAAGAGACCCAAAACTAGGCTTGGCATCCTGTTAGTTGCCCTCTCCGTTTGGAGAATGATTGGCTTGGGAACCATTAAGAGACCCAAAACTAGGCTTGACATCCTGATAGTTGCCCTCTCCGTTTGGAGAATAAATGGCTTGGGAACCATTAAGAGACCCAAAACTAGGCTTGGCATCTTGATAGTTGGCCTCTAAGTTTAGAGAATGATTGGCTTGGGAACCACTAAGACACCCAAAACTAGGCTTGGCATCCTGATAGTTGGCCTCTCCGTTTGGAGAATGAATGGCCTGGGAACCATTAAGAGACCCAAAACTAGGTTTGGCATCCTGATAGTTGGCCTCTAAGTTTAGAGAATGATTGGCTTAGGAACCACTAAGAGATCCAAACTAGGCTTGGCATCCTGATAGTTGGCCTCTAAGTTTAGATAATGATTGTCTTGTTAACCACTAAGAGACCCAAACTATGCTTGGCATCCTGATAGTTAGCCTCTCCGTTTGGAGAATGATGGAGAATGGCTTGGGAACCACTAAGAGACCCAAAACTAGGCTTGGCATCCTGATAGTTAGCCTCTCCGTTTGGAGAATGATTGGCTTGGGAACCACTAAAAGACCCAAAACTAGGCTTGGCATCCTGATAGTTGGCCTCTCCGTTTGGAGAATGATTGGCTTGGGAACCATTAAGAGACCCAAAACTAGGCTTGGCATCCTGATAGTTGGAATCCCCGTTTAGAGAATGAATGGATTGGGAACCATTAGGAGACCCAAAACTAGGCTTGGCATCCTGATAGTTGTCCTCTAAGTTTAGAGAATGATTGGCTTGGGAACCGCTAAGAGACCCAAAACTAGGCTTGGCATCCTGATAGTTGGCCTCTCCGTTTGGAGAATGAATGGCTTGGGAACCATTAAGAGACCCAAAACTAGGCTTGGCATCCTGTTAGTTGCAATCTCCGTTTGGAATATGATTGGCTTGAGAAACATTAAGAGACCCAAAACTAGGCTTGGCATCCTGATAGTTGCCCTCTCCGTTTGGAGAATGATTGGCTTGGGAACGACTAAGAAACCCAAAACTAGGCTTGGCATCCTGTTAGTTGCCCTCTCCGTTTGGAGAATGATTGGCTTGGGAACCACTAAGAGACCCAAAACTAGGCTTGGCATCTTGATAGTTGCCCTCTCCGTTTGGAGAATGATTGGCTTGGGAACCACTAAGAGACCCAAAACTAGGCTTGGCATCCTGTTAGTTGCCCTCTCCGTTTGGAGAATGATTGGCTTGGGAACCATTAAGAGACCCAAAACTAGGCTTGACATCCTGATAGTTGCCCTCTCCGTTTGGAGAATGAAAGGCTTGGGAACCATTAAGAGACCCAAAACTAGGCTTGACATCCTGATAGTTGGCCTGTCCGTTTGGAGAATGAATGGCATGGGAACCATTAAGAGACCCAAAACTAGGCTTGGCATCCTGATAGTTGGCCTCTAAGTTTAGAGTATGATTGGCTTGGGAACCACTAAGAGACCCAAAACTAGGCTTGGCATCCTGATAGTTGGCCTCTCCGTTTGGAGAATTAATGGCTTGGGAACCATTAATAGACCCAAAACTAGGCTTGGCATCTTGATAGTTGGCCTCTAAGTTTAGAGAATGATTGGCTTGGGAACCATTAAGAGACCCAAAACTAGGCTTGGCATCCTGATAGTTGGCCTCTCCGTTTGGAGAATGAATGGCTTGGGAACCATTAAGAGACCCAAAACTAGGCTTGGCATCCTGATAGTTGGCCTCTCCGTTTGGAGAATGAATGGCTTGGGAACCATTAAGAGACCCAAAACTAGGCTTGGCATCCTGATAGTTGGCCTCTACGTTTTAAGAATGATTGGCTTGGGAACCACTTAGAGACCCAAAACTAGGCTTGGCATCCTGATAGTTGGCCTCTCCGTTTGGAGAATGAATGGCTTGGGAACCATTAAGAGACCCAAACTAAGCTTGGCATCCTGATAGTTGGCCTCTCCGTTTGGAGAATGAAACGCTTGGGAACCATTAAGAGACCCAAAACTAGGCTTGGCATCCTGATAGTTGGCCTCTAAGTTTAGAGAATGATTGGCTTGGGAACCATTAAGAGACCCAAAACTAATCTTGGCATCCTGATAGTTGGCCTCTCCGTTTGGAGAATGAATGGCTTGGGAACCATTAAGAGACCCAAAACTAGGCTTGGCATCCTGATAGTTGGCCTCTAAGTTTAGAGAATGATTGGCTTGGGAACCACTAAGAGACCCAAAACTAGGCTTGGCATCCTGATAGTTGGCCTCTCCGTTTGGAGAATGAATGGCTTGGGAACCATTAGGAGACCCAAAACTAGGCTTGGCATCCTGATAGTTGGCCTCTAAATTTAGAGAATGATTGGCTTAGGGACCACTAAGAGACCCAAAACTATGCTTGGCATCCTGATAGTTGGCCTCTAAGTTTAGAGAATGATTGGTTTGGAAACCATTAAAAGACCCAAAACTAGGCTTGGCATCCTGATAGTTGGCCTCTCCGTTTGGAGAATGAATGACTTGGGAACCATTAAGAGACCCAAAACTAGGCTTGGCATCCTGATTGTTGGCCTCTAAGTTTAGAGAATGATTGGCTTAGGAACCACTAAGAGACCCAAAACTATGCTTGGCATACTGATAGTTGGCCTCTAAGTTTAGAGAATGATTGGCTTGGGAACCACTATGAAACCCAAAACTATGCTTGCATCCTGATAGTTGGCCTCTCCGTTTGGAGAATGAATGGCTTGGGAACCATTAAGAGACCCAAAACTAGGCTTGGCATCCTGATAGTTGCCCTCTCCGTTTGGAGAATGATTGGCTTGGGAACCACTAAGAGACCCAAAACTAGGCTCGGCATCCTGATAGTTGCCCTCTCCGTTTGGAGAATGATTGGCTTAGGAACCACTAAGAGACCCAAAACTAGACTTGGCATCCTGATAGTTGCCCTCTCCGTTTGGAGAATGATTGGCTTGGGAACCACTAAGAGACCCAAAACTAGGCTCGGCATCCTGATAGTTGCCCTCTCTATTTGGAGAATGATTGGCTTGGGAACCACTAAGAGACCCAAAACTAGGCTTGGCATCCTGATAGTTGGCCTCTCCGTTTGGAGAATGAATGGCTTGGGAACCACTAAGAGACCCAAAACTAGGCTTGGCATCCTGATAGTTGGCCTCTCCGTTTGGAGAATGATTGGCTTGGGAACCACTAAGAGACCCAAAACTATGCTTGGCATCCTGATAGTTGGCCTCTCCGTTTGGAGAATGAAACGCTTGGGAACCATTAAGAGACCCAAAACTAGGCTTGGCATCCTGATAGTTGGCCTCTAAGTTTAGAGAATGATTGGCTTGGGAACCATTAAGAGACCCAAAACTAGTCTTGGCATCCTGATAGTTGGCCTCTCCGTTTGGAGAATGAATGGCTTGGGAACCATTAAGAGACCCAAAACTAGGCTTGGCATCCTGATAGTTGGCCTCTAAATTTAGAGAATGATTGGCTTAGGGACCACTAAGATTCCCAAAACTATGCTTGGCATCCTGATAGTTGGCCTCTAAGTTTAGAGAATGATTGGCTTGGAAACCATTAAAAGACCCAAAACTAGGCTTGGCATCCTGATAGTTGGCCGCTCCGTTTGGAGAATGAATGACTTGGGAACCATTAAGAGACCCAAAACTAGGCTTGGCATCCTGATAGTTGGCCTCTAAGTTTAGAGAATGATTGGCTTAGGAACCAATAAGAGACCCAAAACTATGCTTGGCATACTGATAGTTGGCCTCTAAGTTTAGAGAATGATTGGCTTGGGAACCACTAAGAGACCCAAAACTATGCTTGCATCCTGATAGTTGGCCTCTCCGTTTGGAGAATGAATGGCTTGGGAACCATTAAGAGACCCAAAACTAGGCTTGGCATCCTGATAGTTGCCCTCTCCGTTTGGAGAATGATTGGCTTGGGAACCACTAAGAGACCCAAAACATACGCTCTGCATCCTGATAGTTGCCCTCTCCGTTTGGAGAATGATTGGCTTAGGAACCACTAAGAGACCCAAAACTAGGCTTGGCATCCTGATAGTTGCCCTCTCCGTTTGGAGAATGATTGGCTTGGGAAAAACTAAGAGACCCAAAACTAGGCTCGGCATCCTGATAGTTGCCCTCTCTATTTGGAGAATGATTGGCTTGGGAACCACTAAGAGACCCAAAACTAGGCTTGGCATCCTGATAGTTGGCCTCTCCGTTTGGAGAATGAATGGCTTGGGAACCATTAAGAGACCCAAAACTAGGCTTGGCATCCTGTTAGTTGCAATCTCCGTTTGGAATATGATTGGCTTGAGAAACATTAAGAGACCCAAAACTAGGCTTGGCATCCTGATAGTTGCCCTCTCCGTTTGGAGAATGATTGGCTTGGGAACGACTAAGAAACCCAAAACTAGGCTTGGCATCCTGTTAGTTGCCCTCTCCGTTTGGAGAATGATTGGCTTGGGAACCACTAAGAGACCCAAAACTAGGCTTGGCATCTTGATAGTTGCCCTCTCCGTTTGGAGAATGATTGGCTTGGGAACCACTAAGAGACCCAAAACTAGGCTTGGCATCCTGTTAGTTGCCCTCTCCGTTTGGAGAATGATTGGCTTGGGAACCATTAAGAGACCCAAAACTAGGCTTGACATCCTGATAGTTGCCCTCTCCGTTTGGAGAATGAAAGGCTTGGGAACCATTAAGAGACCCAAAACTAGGCTTGACATCCTGATAGTTGGCCTGTCCGTTTGGAGAATGAATGGCATGGGAACCATTAAGAGACCCAAAACTAGGCTTGGCATCCTGATAGTTGGCCTCTAAGTTTAGAGTATGATTGGCTTGGGAACCACTAAGAGACCCAAAACTAGGCTTGGCATCCTGATAGTTGGCCTCTCCGTTTGGAGAATTAATGGCTTGGGAACCATTAATAGACCCAAAACTAGGCTTGGCATCTTGATAGTTGGCCTCTAAGTTTAGAGAATGATTGGCTTGGGAACCATTAAGAGACCCAAAACTAGGCTTGGCATCCTGATAGTTGGCCTCTCCGTTTGGAGAATGAATGGCTTGGGAACCATTAAGAGACCCAAAACTAGGCTTGGCATCCTGATAGTTGGCCTCTCCGTTTGGAGAATGAATGGCTTGGGAACCATTAAGAGACCCAAAACTAGGCTTGGCATCCTGATAGTTGGCCTCTACGTTTTAAGAATGATTGGCTTGGGAACCACTTAGAGACCCAAAACTAGGCTTGGCATCCTGATAGTTGGCCTCTCCGTTTGGAGAATGAATGGCTTGGGAACCATTAAGAGACCCAAACTAAGCTTGGCATCCTGATAGTTGGCCTCTCCGTTTGGAGAATGAAACGCTTGGGAACCATTAAGAGACCCAAAACTAGGCTTGGCATCCTGATAGTTGGCCTCTAAGTTTAGAGAATGATTGGCTTGGGAACCATTAAGAGACCCAAAACTAATCTTGGCATCCTGATAGTTGGCCTCTCCGTTTGGAGAATGAATGGCTTGGGAACCATTAAGAGACCCAAAACTAGGCTTGGCATCCTGATAGTTGGCCTCTAAGTTTAGAGAATGATTGGCTTGGGAACCACTAAGAGACCCAAAACTAGGCTTGGCATCCTGATAGTTGGCCTCTCCGTTTGGAGAATGAATGGCTTGGGAACCATTAGGAGACCCAAAACTAGGCTTGGCATCCTGATAGTTGGCCTCTAAATTTAGAGAATGATTGGCTTAGGGACCACTAAGAGACCCAAAACTATGCTTGGCATCCTGATAGTTGGCCTCTAAGTTTAGAGAATGATTGGTTTGGAAACCATTAAAAGACCCAAAACTAGGCTTGGCATCCTGATAGTTGGCCTCTCCGTTTGGAGAATGAATGACTTGGGAACCATTAAGAGACCCAAAACTAGGCTTGGCATCCTGATTGTTGGCCTCTAAGTTTAGAGAATGATTGGCTTAGGAACCACTAAGAGACCCAAAACTATGCTTGGCATACTGATAGTTGGCCTCTAAGTTTAGAGAATGATTGGCTTGGGAACCACTATGAAACCCAAAACTATGCTTGCATCCTGATAGTTGGCCTCTCCGTTTGGAGAATGAATGGCTTGGGAACCATTAAGAGACCCAAAACTAGGCTTGGCATCCTGATAGTTGCCCTCTCCGTTTGGAGAATGATTGGCTTGGGAACCACTAAGAGACCCAAAACTAGGCTCGGCATCCTGATAGTTGCCCTCTCCGTTTGGAGAATGATTGGCTTAGGAACCACTAAGAGACCCAAAACTAGACTTGGCATCCTGATAGTTGCCCTCTCCGTTTGGAGAATGATTGGCTTGGGAACCACTAAGAGACCCAAAACTAGGCTCGGCATCCTGATAGTTGCCCTCTCTATTTGGAGAATGATTGGCTTGGGAACCACTAAGAGACCCAAAACTAGGCTTGGCATCCTGATAGTTGGCCTCTCCGTTTGGAGAATGAATGGCTTGGGAACCACTAAGAGACCCAAAACTAGGCTTGGCATCCTGATAGTTGGCCTCTCCGTTTGGAGAATGATTGGCTTGGGAACCACTAAGAGACCCAAAACTATGCTTGGCATCCTGATAGTTGGCCTCTCCGTTTGGAGAATGAAACGCTTGGGAACCATTAAGAGACCCAAAACTAGGCTTGGCATCCTGATAGTTGGCCTCTAAGTTTAGAGAATGATTGGCTTGGGAACCATTAAGAGACCCAAAACTAGTCTTGGCATCCTGATAGTTGGCCTCTCCGTTTGGAGAATGAATGGCTTGGGAACCATTAAGAGACCCAAAACTAGGCTTGGCATCCTGATAGTTGGCCTCTAAGTTTAGAGAATGATTGGCTTGGGAACCACTAAGAGACCCAAAACTAGGCTTGGCATCCTGATAGTTGGCCTCTCCGTTTGGAGAATGAATGGCTTGGGAACCATTAGGAGACCCAAAACTAGGCTTGGCATCCTGATAGTTGGCCTCTAAATTTAGAGAATGATTGGCTTAGGGACCACTAAGATTCCCAAAACTATGCTTGGCATCCTGATAGTTGGCCTCTAAGTTTAGAGAATGATTGGCTTGGAAACCATTAAAAGACCCAAAACTAGGCTTGGCATCCTGATAGTTGGCCGCTCCGTTTGGAGAATGAATGACTTGGGAACCATTAAGAGACCCAAAACTAGGCTTGGCATCCTGATAGTTGGCCTCTAAGTTTAGAGAATGATTGGCTTAGGAACCAATAAGAGACCCAAAACTATGCTTGGCATACTGATAGTTGGCCTCTAAGTTTAGAGAATGATTGGCTTGGGAACCACTAAGAGACCCAAAACTATGCTTGCATCCTGATAGTTGGCCTCTCCGTTTGGAGAATGAATGGCTTGGGAACCATTAAGAGACCCAAAACTAGGCTTGGCATCCTGATAGTTGCCCTCTCCGTTTGGAGAATGATTGGCTTGGGAACCACTAAGAGACCCAAAACATACGCTCTGCATCCTGATAGTTGCCCTCTCCGTTTGGAGAATGATTGGCTTAGGAACCACTAAGAGACCCAAAACTAGGCTTGGCATCCTGATAGTTGCCCTCTCCGTTTGGAGAATGATTGGCTTGGGAAAAACTAAGAGACCCAAAACTAGGCTCGGCATCCTGATAGTTGCCCTCTCTATTTGGAGAATGATTGGCTTGGGAACCACTAAGAGACCCAAAACTAGGCTTGGCATCCTGATAGTTGGCCTCTCCGTTTGGAGAATGAATGGCTTGGGAACCACTAAGAGACCCAAAACTAGGCTTGGCATCCTGATAGTTGGCCTATCCGTTTGGAGAATGATTGGCTTGGGAACCACTAAGAGACCCAAAACTATGCTTGGCATCCTGATAGTTGGCCTCTCTGTTTGGAGAATGATTGGCTTGGGAACCATTAAGAGACCCAAAACTATGCTTGGCATTCTGTTAGTTGGCCTCTCCGTTTGGAGAATGATTGGCTTGGGAACCACTAAGAGACCCAAAACTAAGCTTGGCATCCTGATAGTTGGCCTCTCCGTTTGGAGAATGATTGGCTTGGGAACCACTAAGAGACCCAAAACTAGGCTTGGCATCCTGTTAATTGCCCTCTCCGTTTGGAGAATGATTGGCTTGGGAACCACTAAGAGACCCAAAACTAGGTTTGGCTTCCTGTTAGTTGGCCTCTCCGTTTGGAGAATAATTGGCTTGGAAACCCCTCAGAGACCCAAGAATAGGCTTGGCACAAGGAGTATTTCGAAAAATAATGTTATTCAATTTAATTTTTCTTTTCTTTAAAAATCATTTTCATATTTTTTCTCCCTTTTGTTCTTATAGAAAATTTTATTGAATCAAAATTGATTAAACGTCGATCCTTCAAATATTTGATACTTGTTGTTGGCTTTTCAATTTTTAGAACTGTGGACTATATGAGAGATTCTTTTTTACAAGTTTCTTTAATTTTTTTTATGAATATACCGTCTTCCTGACATCTAATCTGACTGAAACTTTGAAACTATGCTTGTATATTAATTTTCGATGGCAATGTTTTCTATATCTGCTTCTCCGTTCAGAGAATGATGGGCTTATGAACAACTAAGAGACCCAAAACGTGGCTTGGCATCCTGATAGATGGCTTCTCCGTTTGTGGTATTTCGGAACATTTGCAAGTTGTTTTTTATTTCTTACATAAGGGAATTTTTCTCACTTCACAAAATCATTTTCGAAACTTTATATTTGCTTATAGTCATTCCTTAAAAGAACTTAAATATTAAAGACTTATATTCAGATATTTAGACAGGAATGATCCGTAATTAAAAATCTTATGCTAATGCATAACGAATACAATCAAATCAATAAGATCACTCTTGGTTTCAGAAAATTCATTGCTGTAACAATGTCTCATTGCTTTCTTCCAACAATGAAATGAAAAATGTCTGGAGACTATTATTACGATTTGGCTCATTTCGACGCCATTTTTTTTTAAAAATGATTTCTCCGGTTCGGGAAGAACTTTTCTTGCTTTTAAGAGTGTTTTGAGGAGATGAGAGGCATCAAATGTTATTTTGTATGTGTGGTGAGCTTGTATTCTTTCGAATTCGGTTTTTATTTTGACCCATTGAATTTCTTTGGTTTCATTGCAATTCATTTTTTTTTTTTCATCACTTTACTTATATCCAACATTCTCCTGTAAGTTTTCACAATACGATTGACATTTGCAATTATATCTTCTTCCTTTATAGTAATATTATTTTAATATCGGACCTCAATCAATTGAATATCAAATTATAAAATTCAATTGAAGACTAAGAAATTAACGTTGCAAAATATTTTTATTGTACCTGTCTTTCTAAACATTGGAAAAGCGAATCATATATAAGGATTTAATATACATGTTTATTCTGTTAGTAATTACACTTAATTTAACGCTTTACAACTATGATATGTTTGAGAGAAATTAATGTTGTAAAAGATATGAATATGAAATTATTTTCCAAGCATGAAACCACAATTACAACTCTGGAAAATTTATGAAAAATTTATAGTTGAGGTTTTCATTTTATGCATCCCTTCAAATTTAGTTGGAAGTTCATTTGGGAAGATAAGTTGAGTTGGAGAATGATTGGCTTGGGAACCACTAAGAAACCCGAAACTAGGCTTTGCACAACATGAATTTAAAAAAATATTGTTGTTCAATTTATTTTTATTTTCATTAAAAATCATTTGCATACCTTTTCCCTTTTTTGTTATTATAGAAAATTTTACTGAATCGAAATGGATTAAACGTCCATCCTTAAATAGTTAATACTTATGGTTGACCATTCAGTTTGTAGAACTGTGGACTATTTGAGAGATCCTTCTTCACACTCGTCTTTAATTTTTGCGTATGAATATATCGACTTCCTGACATCTAATCGAACTGAAACTTTGGAACTAGGCTAGTATATTCGTTTTCGATGGCAAGGTTTTCTATATCTGCCTCTCCGTTTGGAGAATGATTGACTTGGGAACCATTAAGAGACCCAAAACTAGGCTTGGCATCCTGATAGTTAGCCTCTCCGTTTGGAGAATAAATGGCTTGGGAACAATTAAGAGACCCAAAACTAGGCTTGGCATCTTGATAGTTGGCCTCTAAGTTTAGAGAATGATTGGCTTGGGAACCACTAAGAGACCCAAAACTAGGCTTGGCATCCTGATAGTTGTCCTCTCCGTTTGGAGAATAAATGGCTTGGGAACCATTAAGAGACCCAAAACTAGGCTTGGCATCTTGATAGTTGGCCTCTAAGTTTAGAGAATGATTGGCTTGGGAACCACTAAGACACCCAAAACTAGGCTTGGCATCCTGATAGTTGGCCTCTCCGTTTGGAGAATGAATGGCCTATGAACCATTAAGAGACCCAAAACTAGGCTTGGCATCCTGATAGTTGGCCTCTAAGTTTAGAGAATGATTGGCTTAGGAACCACTAAGAGATCCAAACTAGGCTTGGCATCCTGATAGTTGGCCTCTAAGTTTAGATAATGATTGTATTGTTAACCACTAAGAGACCCAAACTATGCTTGGCATCCTGATAGTTAGCCTCTCCGTTTGGAGAATGATGGAGAATGGCTTGGGAACCACTAAGAGACCCAAAACTAGGCTTGGCATCCTGATAGTTAGCCTCTCCGTTTGGAGAATGATTGGCTTGGGAACCACTAAAAGACCCAAAACTATGCTTGGCATCCTGATAGTTGGCCTCTCCGTTTGGAGAATGATTGGCTTGGGAACCATTAAGAGACCCAAAACTATTCTTGGCATCCTGATAGTTGGCCTCCCCGTTTAGAGAATGAATGGATTGGGAACCATTAGGAGACCCAAAACTAGGCTTGGCATCCTGATAGTTGGCCTCTAAGTTTAGAGAATGATTGGCTTGGGAACCGCTAAGAGACCCAAAACTAGGCTTGGCATCCTGATAGTTGGCCTCTCCGTTTGGAGAATGAATGGCTTGGGAACCATTAAGAGACCCAAAACTAGGCTTGGCATCCTGATAGTTGGCCTCTCCGTTTGGAGAATGATTGGCTTGGGAACCACTAATAGACCCAAAACTAGGCTTGGCATCCTGTTAGTTGCAATCTCCGTTTGGAATATGATTGGCTTGGGAAACATTAAGAGACCCAAAACTAGGCTTGGCATCCTGTTAGTTGCCCTCTCCGTTTGGAGAATGATTGGCTTGGGAACCACTAAGAGACCCAAAACTAGGCTTGGCATCTTGATAGTTGCCCTCTCCGTTTGGAGAATGATTGGCTTGGGAACCACTAAGAGACCCAAAACTAGGCTTGGCATCCTGTTAGTTGCCCTCTCCGTTTGGAGAATGATTGGCTTGGGAACCATTAAGAGACCCAAAACTAGGCTTGACATCCTGATAGTTGCCCTCTCCGTTTGGAGAATGAAAGGCTTGGGAACCATTAAGAGACCCAAAACTAGGCTTGACATCCTGATAGTTGGCCTCTAAGTTTAGAGAATGATTGGCTTAGGAACCACTAAGAGATCCAAACTAGGCTTGGCATCCTGATAGTTGTCCTCTCCGTTTGGAGAATAAATGGCTTGGGAACCATTAAGAGACCCAAAACTAGGCTTGGCATCTTGATAGTTGGCCTCTAAGTTTAGAGAATGATTGGCTTGGGAACCACTAAGACACCCAAAACTAGGCTTGGCATCCTGATAGTTGGCCTCTCCGTTTGGAGAATGAATGGCCTGGGAACCATTAAGAGACCCAAAACTAGGCTTGGCATCCTGATAGTTGGCCTCTAAGTTTAGAGAATGATTGGCTTAGGAACCACTAAGAGATCCAAACTAGGCTTGGCATCCTGATAGTTGGCCTCTAAGTTTAGATAATGATTGTCTTGTTAACCACTAAGAGACCCAAACTATGCTTGGCATCCTGATAGTTAGCCTCTCCGTTTGGAGAATGATGGAGAATGGCTTGGGAACCACTAAGAGACCCAAAACTAGGCTTGGCATCCTGATAGTTAGCCTCTCCGTTTGGAGAATGATTGGCTTGGGAACCACTAAAAGACCCAAAACTAGGCTTGGCATCCTGATAGTTGGCCTCTCCGTTTGGAGAATGATTGGCTTGGGAACCACTAAGAGACCCAAAACTAGGCTTGGCATCCTGTTAGTTGCCCTCTCCGTTTGGAGAATGATTGGCTTGGGAACCATTAAGAGACCCAAAACTAGGCTTGACATCCTGATAGTTGCCCTCTCCGTTTGGAGAATGAAAGGCTTGGGAACCATTAAGAGACCCAAAACTAGGCTTGACATCCTGATAGTTGGCCTCTAAGTTTAGAGAATGATTGGCTTAGGAACCACTAAGAGATCCAAACTAGGCTTGGCATCCTGATAGTTGTCCTCTCCGTTTGGAGAATAAATGGCTTGGGAACCATTAAGAGACCCAAAACTAGGCTTGGCATCTTGATAGTTGGCCTCTAAGTTTAGAGAATGATTGGCTTGGGAACCACTAAGACACCCAAAACTAGGCTTGGCATCCTGATAGTTGGCCTCTCCGTTTGGAGAATGAATGGCCTGGGAACCATTAAGAGACCCAAAACTAGGCTTGGCATCCTGATAGTTGGCCTCTAAGTTTAGAGAATGATTGGCTTAGGAACCACTAAGAGATCCAAACTAGGCTTGGCATCCTGATAGTTGGCCTCTAAGTTTAGATAATGATTGTCTTGTTAACCACTAAGAGACCCAAACTATGCTTGGCATCCTGATAGTTAGCCTCTCCGTTTGGAGAATGATGGAGAATGGCTTGGGAACCACTAAGAGACCCAAAACTAGGCTTGGCATCCTGATAGTTAGCCTCTCCGTTTGGAGAATGATTGGCTTGGGAACCACTAAAAGACCCAAAACTAGGCTTGGCATCCTGATAGTTGGCCTCTCCGTTTGGAGAATGATTGGCTTGGGAACCATTAAGAGACCCAAAACTAGGCTTGGCATCCTGATAGTTGGCCTCCCCGTTTAGAGAATGAATGGATTGGGAACCATTAGGAGACCCAAAACTAGGCTTGGCATCCTGATAGTTGGCCTCTAAGTTTAGAGAATGATTGGCTTGGGAACCGCTAAGAGACCCAAAACTAGGCTTGGCATCCTGATAGTTGGCCTCTCCGTTTGGAGAATGAATGGCTTGGGAACCATTAAGAGACCCAAAACTAGGCTTGGCATCCTGATAGTTGGCCTCTCCGTTTGGAGAATGATTGGCTTGGGAACCACTAATAGACCCAAAACTAGGCTTGGCATCCTGTTAGTTGCAATCTCCGTTTGGAATATGATTGGCTTGGGAAACATTAAGAGACCCAAAACTAGGCTTGGCATCCTGTTAGTTGCCCTCTCCGTTTGGAGAATGATTGGCTTGGGAACCACTAAGAGACCCAAAACTAGGCTTGGCATCTTGATAGTTGCCCTCTCCGTTTGGAGAATGATTGGCTTGGGAACCACTAAGAGACCCAAAACTAGGCTTGGCATCCTGTTAGTTGCCCTCTCCGTTTGGAGAATGATTGGCTTGGGAACCATTAAGAGACCCAAAACTAGGCTTGACATCCTGATAGTTGCCCTCTCCGTTTGGAGAATAAATGGCTTGGGAACCATTAAGAGACCCAAAACTAGGCTTGGCATCTTGATAGTTGGCCTCTAAGTTTAGAGAATGATTGGCTTGGGAACCACTAAGACACCCAAAACTAGGCTTGGCATCCTGATAGTTGGCCTCTCCGTTTGGAGAATGAATGGCCTGGGAACCATTAAGAGACCCAAAACTAGGTTTGGCATCCTGATAGTTGGCCTCTAAGTTTAGAGAATGATTGGCTTAGGAACCACTAAGAGATCCAAACTAGGCTTGGCATCCTGATAGTTGGCCTCTAAGTTTAGATAATGATTGTCTTGTTAACCACTAAGAGACCCAAACTATGCTTGGCATCCTGATAGTTAGCCTCTCCGTTTGGAGAATGATGGAGAATGGCTTGGGAACCACTAAGAGACCCAAAACTAGGCTTGGCATCCTGATAGTTAGCCTCTCCGTTTGGAGAATGATTGGCTTGGGAACCACTAAAAGACCCAAAACTAGGCTTGGCATCCTGATAGTTGGCCTCTCCGTTTGGAGAATGATTGGCTTGGGAACCATTAAGAGACCCAAAACTAGGCTTGGCATCCTGATAGTTGGAATCCCCGTTTAGAGAATGAATGGATTGGGAACCATTAGGAGACCCAAAACTAGGCTTGGCATCCTGATAGTTGTCCTCTAAGTTTAGAGAATGATTGGCTTGGGAACCGCTAAGAGACCCAAAACTAGGCTTGGCATCCTGATAGTTGGCCTCTCCGTTTGGAGAATGAATGGCTTGGGAACCATTAAGAGACCCAAAACTAGGCTTGGCATCCTGTTAGTTGCAATCTCCGTTTGGAATATGATTGGCTTGAGAAACATTAAGAGACCCAAAACTAGGCTTGGCATCCTGATAGTTGCCCTCTCCGTTTGGAGAATGATTGGCTTGGGAACGACTAAGAAACCCAAAACTAGGCTTGGCATCCTGTTAGTTGCCCTCTCCGTTTGGAGAATGATTGGCTTGGGAACCACTAAGAGACCCAAAACTAGGCTTGGCATCTTGATAGTTGCCCTCTCCGTTTGGAGAATGATTGGCTTGGGAACCACTAAGAGACCCAAAACTAGGCTTGGCATCCTGTTAGTTGCCCTCTCCGTTTGGAGAATGATTGGCTTGGGAACCATTAAGAGACCCAAAACTAGGCTTGACATCCTGATAGTTGCCCTCTCCGTTTGGAGAATGAAAGGCTTGGGAACCATTAAGAGACCCAAAACTAGGCTTGACATCCTGATAGTTGGCCTGTCCGTTTGGAGAATGAATGGCATGGGAACCATTAAGAGACCCAAAACTAGGCTTGGCATCCTGATAGTTGGCCTCTAAGTTTAGAGTATGATTGGCTTGGGAACCACTAAGAGACCCAAAACTAGGCTTGGCATCCTGATAGTTGGCCTCTCCGTTTGGAGAATTAATGGCTTGGGAACCATTAATAGACCCAAAACTAGGCTTGGCATCTTGATAGTTGGCCTCTAAGTTTAGAGAATGATTGGCTTGGGAACCATTAAGAGACCCAAAACTAGGCTTGGCATCCTGATAGTTGGCCTCTCCGTTTGGAGAATGAATGGCTTGGGAACCATTAAGAGACCCAAAACTAGGCTTGGCATCCTGATAGTTGGCCTCTCCGTTTGGAGAATGAATGGCTTGGGAACCATTAAGAGACCCAAAACTAGGCTTGGCATCCTGATAGTTGGCCTCTACGTTTTAAGAATGATTGGCTTGGGAACCACTTAGAGACCCAAAACTAGGCTTGGCATCCTGATAGTTGGCCTCTCCGTTTGGAGAATGAATGGCTTGGGAACCATTAAGAGACCCAAACTAAGCTTGGCATCCTGATAGTTGGCCTCTCCGTTTGGAGAATGAAACGCTTGGGAACCATTAAGAGACCCAAAACTAGGCTTGGCATCCTGATAGTTGGCCTCTAAGTTTAGAGAATGATTGGCTTGGGAACCATTAAGAGACCCAAAACTAATCTTGGCATCCTGATAGTTGGCCTCTCCGTTTGGAGAATGAATGGCTTGGGAACCATTAAGAGACCCAAAACTAGGCTTGGCATCCTGATAGTTGGCCTCTAAGTTTAGAGAATGATTGGCTTGGGAACCACTAAGAGACCCAAAACTAGGCTTGGCATCCTGATAGTTGGCCTCTCCGTTTGGAGAATGAATGGCTTGGGAACCATTAGGAGACCCAAAACTAGGCTTGGCATCCTGATAGTTGGCCTCTAAATTTAGAGAATGATTGGCTTAGGGACCACTAAGAGACCCAAAACTATGCTTGGCATCCTGATAGTTGGCCTCTAAGTTTAGAGAATGATTGGTTTGGAAACCATTAAAAGACCCAAAACTAGGCTTGGCATCCTGATAGTTGGCCTCTCCGTTTGGAGAATGAATGACTTGGGAACCATTAAGAGACCCAAAACTAGGCTTGGCATCCTGATTGTTGGCCTCTAAGTTTAGAGAATGATTGGCTTAGGAACCACTAAGAGACCCAAAACTATGCTTGGCATACTGATAGTTGGCCTCTAAGTTTAGAGAATGATTGGCTTGGGAACCACTATGAAACCCAAAACTATGCTTGCATCCTGATAGTTGGCCTCTCCGTTTGGAGAATGAATGGCTTGGGAACCATTAAGAGACCCAAAACTAGGCTTGGCATCCTGATAGTTGCCCTCTCCGTTTGGAGAATGATTGGCTTGGGAACCACTAAGAGACCCAAAACTAGGCTCGGCATCCTGATAGTTGCCCTCTCCGTTTGGAGAATGATTGGCTTAGGAACCACTAAGAGACCCAAAACTAGACTTGGCATCCTGATAGTTGCCCTCTCCGTTTGGAGAATGATTGGCTTGGGAACCACTAAGAGACCCAAAACTAGGCTCGGCATCCTGATAGTTGCCCTCTCTATTTGGAGAATGATTGGCTTGGGAACCACTAAGAGACCCAAAACTAGGCTTGGCATCCTGATAGTTGGCCTCTCCGTTTGGAGAATGAATGGCTTGGGAACCACTAAGAGACCCAAAACTAGGCTTGGCATCCTGATAGTTGGCCTCTCCGTTTGGAGAATGATTGGCTTGGGAACCACTAAGAGACCCAAAACTATGCTTGGCATCCTGATAGTTGGCCTCTCCGTTTGGAGAATGAAACGCTTGGGAACCATTAAGAGACCCAAAACTAGGCTTGGCATCCTGATAGTTGGCCTCTAAGTTTAGAGAATGATTGGCTTGGGAACCATTAAGAGACCCAAAACTAGTCTTGGCATCCTGATAGTTGGCCTCTCCGTTTGGAGAATGAATGGCTTGGGAACCATTAAGAGACCCAAAACTAGGCTTGGCATCCTGATAGTTGGCCTCTAAGTTTAGAGAATGATTGGCTTGGGAACCACTAAGAGACCCAAAACTAGGCTTGGCATCCTGATAGTTGGCCTCTCCGTTTGGAGAATGAATGGCTTGGGAACCATTAGGAGACCCAAAACTAGGCTTGGCATCCTGATAGTTGGCCTCTAAATTTAGAGAATGATTGGCTTAGGGACCACTAAGATTC
This sequence comes from Linyphia triangularis, assembly GCA_963978545.1. Lineage (NCBI taxonomy): Eukaryota > Metazoa > Arthropoda > Arachnida > Araneae > Linyphiidae > Linyphia > Linyphia triangularis. Next base: position 80,637,016 of record OZ021731.1, read on the forward strand.
CCAAAACTATGCTTGGCATCCTGATAGTTGGCCTCTAAGTTTAGAGAATGATTGGCTTGGAAACCATTAAAAGACCCAAAACTAGGCTTGGCATCCTGATAGTTGGCCGCTCCGTTTGGAGAATGAATGACTTGGGAACCATTAAGAGACCCAAAACTAGGCTTGGCATCCTGATAGTTGGCCTCTAAGTTTAGAGAATGATTGGCTTAGGAACCAATAAGAGACCCAAAACTATGCTTGGCATACTGATAGTTGGCCTCTAAGTTTAGAGAATGATTGGCTTGGGAACCACTAAGAGACCCAAAACTATGCTTGCATCCTGATAGTTGGCCTCTCCGTTTGGAGAATGAATGGCTTGGGAACCATTAAGAGACCCAAAACTAGGCTTGGCATCCTGATAGTTGCCCTCTCCGTTTGGAGAATGATTGGCTTGGGAACCACTAAGAGACCCAAAACATACGCTCTGCATCCTGATAGTTGCCCTCTCCGTTTGGAGAATGATTGGCTTAGGAACCACTAAGAGACCCAAAACTAGGCTTGGCATCCTGATAGTTGCCCTCTCCGTTTGGAGAATGATTGGCTTGGGAAAAACTAAGAGACCCAAAACTAGGCTCGGCATCCTGATAGTTGCCCTCTCTATTTGGAGAATGATTGGCTTGGGAACCACTAAGAGACCCAAAACTAGGCTTGGCATCCTGATAGTTGGCCTCTCCGTTTGGAGAATGAATGGCTTGGGAACCACTAAGAGACCCAAAACTAGGCTTGGCATCCTGATAGTTGGCCTATCCGTTTGGAGAATGATTGGCTTGGGAACCACTAAGAGACCCAAAACTATGCTTGGCATCCTGATAGTTGGCCTCTCTGTTTGGAGAATGATTGGCTTGGGAACCATTAAGAGACCCAAAACTATGCTTGGCATTCTGTTAGTTGGCCTCTCCGTTTGGAGAATGATTGGCTTGGGAACCACTAAGAGACCCAAAACTAAGCTTGGCATCCTGATAGTTGGCCTCTCCGTTTGGAGAATGATTGGCTTGGGAACCACTAAGAGACCCAAAACTAGGCTTGGCATCCTGTTAATTGCCCTCTCCGTTTGGAGAATGATTGGCTTGGGAACCACTAAGAGACCCAAAACTAGGTTTGGCTTCCTGTTAGTTGGCCTCTCCGTTTGGAGAATAATTGGCTTGGAAACCCCTCAGAGACCCAAGAATAGGCTTGGCACAAGGAGTATTTCGAAAAATAATGTTATTCAATTTAATTTTTCTTTTCTTTAAAAATCATTTTCATATTTTTTCTCCCTTTTGTTCTTATAGAAAATTTTATTGAATCAAAATTGATTAAACGTCGATCCTTCAAATATTTGATACTTGTTGTTGGCTTTTCAATTTTTAGAACTGTGGACTATATGAGAGATTCTTTTTTACAAGTTTCTTTAATTTTTTTTATGAATATACCGTCTTCCTGACATCTAATCTGACTGAAACTTTGAAACTATGCTTGTATATTAATTTTCGATGGCAATGTTTTCTATATCTGCTTCTCCGTTCAGAGAATGATGGGCTTATGAACAACTAAGAGACCCAAAACGTGGCTTGGCATCCTGATAGATGGCTTCTCCGTTTGTGGTATTTCGGAACATTTGCAAGTTGTTTTTTATTTCTTACATAAGGGAATTTTTCTCACTTCACAAAATCATTTTCGAAACTTTATATTTGCTTATAGTCATTCCTTAAAAGAACTTAAATATTAAAGACTTATATTCAGATATTTAGACAGGAATGATCCGTAATTAAAAATCTTATGCTAATGCATAACGAATACAATCAAATCAATAAGATCACTCTTGGTTTCAGAAAATTCATTGCTGTAACAATGTCTCATTGCTTTCTTCCAACAATGAAATGAAAAATGTCTGGAGACTATTATTACGATTTGGCTCATTTCGACGCCATTTTTTTTTAAAAATGATTTCTCCGGTTCGGGAAGAACTTTTCTTGCTTTTAAGAGTGTTTTGAGGAGATGAGAGGCATCAAATGTTATTTTGTATGTGTGGTGAGCTTGTATTCTTTCGAATTCGGTTTTTATTTTGACCCATTGAATTTCTTTGGTTTCATTGCAATTCATTTTTTTTTTTTCATCACTTTACTTATATCCAACATTCTCCTGTAAGTTTTCACAATACGATTGACATTTGCAATTATATCTTCTTCCTTTATAGTAATATTATTTTAATATCGGACCTCAATCAATTGAATATCAAATTATAAAATTCAATTGAAGACTAAGAAATTAACGTTGCAAAATATTTTTATTGTACCTGTCTTTCTAAACATTGGAAAAGCGAATCATATATAAGGATTTAATATACATGTTTATTCTGTTAGTAATTACACTTAATTTAACGCTTTACAACTATGATATGTTTGAGAGAAATTAATGTTGTAAAAGATATGAATATGAAATTATTTTCCAAGCATGAAACCACAATTACAACTCTGGAAAATTTATGAAAAATTTATAGTTGAGGTTTTCATTTTATGCATCCCTTCAAATTTAGTTGGAAGTTCATTTGGGAAGATAAGTTGAGTTGGAGAATGATTGGCTTGGGAACCACTAAGAAACCCGAAACTAGGCTTTGCACAACATGAATTTAAAAAAATATTGTTGTTCAATTTATTTTTATTTTCATTAAAAATCATTTGCATACCTTTTCCCTTTTTTGTTATTATAGAAAATTTTACTGAATCGAAATGGATTAAACGTCCATCCTTAAATAGTTAATACTTATGGTTGACCATTCAGTTTGTAGAACTGTGGACTATTTGAGAGATCCTTCTTCACACTCGTCTTTAATTTTTGCGTATGAATATATCGACTTCCTGACATCTAATCGAACTGAAACTTTGGAACTAGGCTAGTATATTCATTTTCGATGGCAATGTTTTCTATATCAGCCTCTCCGTTTGGAGAATGATTGGCTTGGGAACCATTAAGAGACCCAAAACTAGGCTTGGCATCCTGATAGTTGCCCTCTCCGTTTGGAGAATGATTAGCTTAGGAACCACTAAGAGACCCAAAACTAGGCTTGGCATCCTGTTAGTTGCCCTCTCCGTTTGGAGAATGATTGGCTTGGGAACCACTAAGAGACCCAAAACTAGGCTTGGCATCCTGTTAGTTGCCCTCTCCGTTTGGAGAATGATTAGCTTAGGAACCACTAAGAGACCCAAAACTAGGCTTGGCATCCTGTTAGTTGCCCTCTCCGTTTGGAGAATGATTGGCTTGGGAACCATTAAGAGACCCAAAACTAGGCTTGGCATCCTGATAGTTGGCCTCTCCGTTTGGAGAATGATTGGCTTGGGAACCATTAAGAGACCCAAAACTAGGCTTGGCATCCTGATAGTTGGCCTCTCCGTTTGGAGAATGATTGGCTTGGGAACCATTAAGAGACCCAAATCTAGGCTTGGCATCCTGATAGTTGCCCTCTCCGTTTGGAGAATGATTGGCTTGGGAACCATTAAGAGACCCAAAACTAGGCTTGGCATCCTGATAGTTGCCCTCTCCGTTTGGAGAATGATTAGCTTAGGAACCACTAAGAGACCCAAAACTAGGCTTGGCATCCTGTTAGTTGCCCTCTCCGTTTGGAGAATGATTGGCTTGGGAACCATTAAGAGACCCAAAACTAGGCTTGGCATCCTGATAGTTGGCCTCTCCGTTTGGAGAATGATTGGCTTGGGAACCATTAAGAGACCCAAAACTAGGCTTGGCATCCTGATAGTTGGCCTCTCCGTTTGGAGAATGATTGGCTTGGGAACCATTAAGAGACCCAAAACTAGGCTTGGCATCCTGATAGTTGCCCTCTCCGTTTGGAGAATGATTAGCTTAGGAACCACTAAGAGACCCAAAACTAGGCTTGGCATCCTGTTAGTTGCCCTCTCCGTTTGGAGAATGATTGGCTTGGGAACCACTAAGAGACCCAAAACTAGGCTTGGCATCCTGTTAGTTGCCCTCTCCGTTTGGAGAATGATTAGCTTAGGAACCACTAAGAGACCCAAAACTAGGCTTGGCATCCTGTTAGTTGCCCTCTCCGTTTGGAGAATGATTGGCTTGGGAACCATTAAGAGACCCAAAACTAGGCTTGGCATCCTGATAGTTGGCCTCTCCGTTTGGAGAATGATTGGCTTGGGAACCATTAAGAGACCCAAAACTAGGCTTGGCATCCTGATAGTTGGCCTCTCCGTTTGGAGAATGAATGGCTTAAGAGACCCAAAACTAGGCTTGGCATCCTGATAGTTGGCCTCTCCGTTTGGCGAATGATTGGCTTGGGAACCATTAAGAAACCCAAAACTAGGCTTGGCATCCTGATAGTTGGCCTCTAAGTTTAGAGAATGATTGGCTTGGGAACCACTAAGAGACCCAAAACTAGACTTGGCATCCTGATAGTTGGCCTGTCCGTTTGGAGAATGAATGGCTTGGGAACCATTAAGAGAAAGAAACTAGGCTTGGCATCCTGATAGTTGGCCTCTAACTTTAGAGAATGATTGGCTTGGGAACCATTAAGAGATCCAAAACTATGCTTGGCATCCTGATAGTTGGCCTCTCCGTTTGGAGAATGAATGGCTTGGGAACCATTAAGAGACCCAAAACTAGGCTTGGCATCCTGATAGTTGGCCTCTCCGTTTGGAGAATGAATGGCTTGGGAACCATTAAGAGACCCAAAACTAGGCTTGGCATCCTGATAGTTGGCCGCTAAGTTTAGAGAATGATTGGCTTGGGAACCACTAAGAGACCCAAAACTAGGCTTGGCATCCTGATAGTTGGCCTCTCCGTTTGGAGAATGAAAGGCTTGGGAACCATTAAGAGACCCAAAACTAGGCTTGACATCCTGATAGTTGGCCTCTAAGTTTAGAGAATGATTGGCTTGGGAACCACTAAGAGACCCAAAACTAGGCTTGGCATCCTGATAGTTGGCCTCTAAGTTTAGAGAATGATTGGCTTGAGAACCACTAAGAGACCCAAAACTAGGCTTGGCATCCTGATAGTTGGCCTCTTCGTTTGGAGAATGAATGGCTTGGGAACGATTAAGAGACCCAAAACTAGGCTTGGCATCCTGATAGTTGGCCTCTAAGATTAGAGAATGATTGGCTTGGGAACCACTAAGAGACGCAAAACTATGCTTGGCATCCTGATAGTTGGCCTCTCCGTTTGGAGAATGAATGGCTTGGGAACCATTAAGAGACCCAAAACTAGGCTTGGCATCCTGTTAGTTGCCCTCTCCGTTTGGAGAATGATTGGCTTGGGAACCACTAAGAGACCCAAAACTAGGCTCGTCATCCTGATAGTTGCCCTCTCCGTTTGGAGAATGATTTGCTTGGGAACCACTAAGAGACCCAAAACTAGGCTTGGCATCCTGATAGTTGGCCTCTCCGTTTGGAGAATGAATGGCTTGGGAACCACTAAGAGACCCAAAACTAGGCTTGGCATCCTGATAGTTGGCCTCTCTGTTTGGAGAATGATTGGCTTGGGAACCACTAAGAGACCCAAAATTATGCTTGGCATCCTGATAGTTGGCCTCTCCGTTTGGAGAATGATTGGCTTGGGAACCACTAAGAGACCCAAAACTAGGCTTGGCATTCTGTTAGTTGGCCTCTCCGTTTGGAGAATGATTGGCTTGGGAACCACTAAGAAACCCGAAACTAGGCTTTGCACAACATGAATTTAAAAAAATATTGTTGTTCAATTTATTTTTATTTTCATTAAAAATCATTTGCATACCTTTTCCCTTTTTTGTTATTATAGAAAATTTTACTGAATCGAAATGGATTAAACGTCCATCCTTAAATAGTTAATACTTATGGTTGACCATTCAGTTTGGAGAACTGTGGACTATTTGAGAGATCCTTCTTCACACTCGTCTTTAATTTTTGCGTATGAATATATCGACTTCCTGACATCTAATCGAACTGAAACTTTGGAACTAGGCTAGTATATTCATTTTCAATGGCAATGTTTTCTATATCAGCCTCTCCGTTTGGAGAATGATTGGCTTGGGAACCATTAAGAGACCCAAAACTAGGCTTGGCATCCTGATAGTTGCCCTCTCCGTTTGGAGAATGATTAGCTTAGGAACCACTAAGAGACCCAAAACTAGGCTTGGCATCTTGTTAGTTGCCCTCTCCGTTTGGAGAATGATTGGCTTGGGAACCATTAAGAGACCCAAAACTAGGCTTGGCATCCTGATAGTTGGCCTTTCCGTTTGGAGAATGAATGGCTTGGGAACCATTAAGAGACCCAAAACTAGGCTTGGCATCCTGATAGTTGGCCTCTCCGTTTGGAGAATGATTGGCTTGGGAACCATTAAGAGACCCAAAACTAGGCTTGGCATCCTGATAGTTGGCCTCTCCGTTTGGAGAATGAATGGCTTAAGAGACCCAAAACTAGGCTTGGCATCCTGATAGTTGGCCTCTCCGTTTGGCGAATGATTGGCTTGGGAACCATTAAGAGACCCAAAACTAGGCTTGGCATCCTGATAGTTGGCCTCTAAGTTTAGAGAATGATTGGCTTGGGAACCACTAAGAGACCCAAAACTAGGCTTGGCATCCTGATAGTTGGCCTCTCCGTTTGGAGAATGAAAGGCTTGGTAACCATTAAGAGACCCAAAACTAGGCTTGACAATCTGATAGTTGGCCTCTAAGTTTAGAGAATGATTGGCTTAGGAACCACTAAGAGACCCAAAACTAGGCTTGGCATCCTGATAGTTGGCCTGTCCGTTTGGAGAATGAATGGCTTGGGAACCTTTAAGAGACCCAAAACTAGGCTTGGCATCCTGATAGTTGGCCTCTCCGTTTGGAGAATGAATGGCTTGGGAACCATTAAGAGACAGAAACTAGGCTTGGCATCCTGATAGTTGGCCTCTAACTTTAGAGAATGATTGGCTTGGGAACCATTAAGAGATCCAAAACTATGCTTGGCATCCTGATAGTTGGCCTCTCCGTTTGGAGAATGAATGGCTTGGGAACCATTAAGAGACCCAAAACTAGGCTTGGCATCCTGATAGTTGGCCGCTACGTTTAGAGAATGATTGGCTTGGGAACCACTAAGAGACCCAAAACTAGGCTTGGCATCCTGATAGTTGGCCTCTCCGTTTGGAGAATGAAAGGCTTGGGAACCATTATAAGACCCAAAACTAGGCTTGACATCCTGATAGTTGGCCTCTAAGTTTAGAGAATGATTGGCTTGGGAACCACTAAGAGACCCAAAACTAGGCTTGGCATCCTGATAGTTGGCCTCTCCGTTTGGAGAATGAATGGCTTGGGAACGATTAAGAGACCCAAATCTAGGCTTGGCATCCTGATAGTTGGCCTCTCCGTTTGGAGAATGAAAGGCTTGGGAACCATTATAAGACCCAAAACTAGGCTTGACATCCTGATAGTTGGCCTCTAAGTTTAGAGAATGATTGGCTTGGGAACCACTAAGAGACCCAAAACTAGGCTTGGCATCCTGATAGTTGGCCTCTAAGTTTAGAGAATGATTGGCTTGAGAACCACTAAGAGACCCAAAACTAGGCTTGGCATCCTGATAGTTGGCCTCTCCGTTTGGAGAATGAATGGCTTGGGAACGATTAAGAGACCCAAATCTAGGCTTGGCATCCTGATAGTTGGCCTCTCCGTTTGGAGAATGATTGGCTTGGAAACCACTAAGAGACCCAAAACTAGGCTTGGCATCCTGTTAGTTGTCCTCTCCGTTTGGAGAATAATTGGCTTGGAAACCCCTCAGAGACCCAAGAATAGGCTTGGCACAAGGAGTATTTCGAAAAATAATGTTATTCAATTTAATTTTTCTTTTCTTTAAAAATCATTTTCATATTTTTTCTCCCTTTTGTTCTAGAAAATTTTATTGAATCAAAATTGATTAAACGTCGATCCTTCAAATATCTGATACTTGTTGTTGGCCTTTCAATTTTTAGAACTGTGGACTATATGAGAGATTCTTTTTTACAAGTTTCTTTGATTTTTTTTATGAATATACCGTCTTCCTGACATCTAATCTAACTGAAACTTTGAAACTATGCTAGTATATTCGTTTTCGATGGCAATGTTTTCTATATCTGCTTCTCCGTTCAGAGAATGATGGGCTTATGAACAACTAAGAGACCCAAAACGTGGCTTGGCATCCTGATAGATGGCTTCTCCGTTTGTGGTATTTCGGAACATTTGCAAGTTGTTTTTTATTTCTTACATAAGGGAATTTTTCTCACTTCACAAAATCATTTTCGAAACTTTATATTTGCTTATAGTCATTCCTTAAAAGAACTTAAATATTAAAGACTTATATTCAGATATTTAGACAGGAATGATCCGTAATTAAAAATCTTATGCTAATGCATAACGAATACAATCAAATCAATAAGATCACTCTTGGTTTCAGAAAATTCATTGTTGTAACAATGTCTCATTGCTTTCTTCCAACAATGAAATGAAAAATGTCTGGAGACTATTATTACGATTTGGCTCATTTCGACGCCATTTTTTTTTTTAAATGATTTCTCCGGTTCGGGAAGAACTTTTCTTGCTTTTAAGAGTGTTTTGAGGAGATGAGAGGCATCAAATGTTATTTTGGTATGTGTGGTGAGCTTGTATTCTTTCGAATTCGGTTTTTATTTTGACCCATTGAATTTCTTTGGTTTCATTGCAATTCAATTTTTTTTTCATCACTTTACTTATATCCAACATTCTCCTGTAAGTTTTCACAATACGATTGACATTTGCAATTATATCTTCTTCCTTTATAGTAATATTATTTTAATATCGGACCTCAATCAATTGAATATCAAATTATAAAATTCAATTGAAGACTAAGAAATTAACGTTGCAAAATATTTTTATTGTACCTGTCTTTCTAAACATTGGAAAAGCGAATCATATATAAGGATTTAATATACATGTTTATTCTGTTAGTAATTACACTTAATTTAACGCTTTACAACTATGATATGTTTGAGAGAAATTAATGTTGTAAAAGATATGAATATGAAATTATTTTCCAAGCATGAAACCACAATTACAACTCTGGTAAATTTATGAAAAATTTATAGTTGAGGTTTTCATTTTATGCATCCCTTCAAATTTAGTTGGAAGTTCATTTGGGAAGATAAGTTGAGTTGGAGAATGATTGGCTTGGGAACCACTAAGAAACCCGAAACTAGGCTTTGCACAACATGAATTTAAAAAAATATTGTTGTTCAATTTATTTTTATTTTCATTAAAAATCATTTGCATACCTTTTCCCTTTTTTGTTATTATAGAAAATTTTACTGAATCGAAATGGATTAAACGTCCATCCTTAAATAGTTAATACTTATGGTTGACCATTCAGTTTGTAGAACTGTGGACTATTTGAGAGATCCTTCTTCACACTCGTCTTTAATTTTTGCGTATGAATATATCGACTTCCTGACATCTAATCGAACTGAAACTTTGGAACTAGGCTAGTATATTCATTTTCGATGGCAATGTTTTCTATATCAGCCTCTCCGTTTGGAGAATGATTGGCTTGGGAACCACTAAGAGACCCAAAACTAGGCTTGGCATCCTGATAGTTGCCCTCTCCGTTTGGAGAATGATTAGCTTAGGAACCACTAAGAGACCCAAAACTAGGCTTGGCATCCTGTTAGTTGCCCTCTCCGTTTGGAGAATGATTGGCTTGGGAACCATTAAGAGACCCAAAACTAGGCTTGGCATCCTGATAGTTGGCCTCTCCGTTTGGAGAATGATTGGCTTGGGAACCATTAAGAGACCCAAAACTAGGCTTGGCATCCTGATAGTTGGCCTCTCCGTTTGGAGAATGAATGGCTTAAGAGACCCAAAACTAGGCTTGGCATCCTGATAGTTGGCCTCTCCGTTTGGCGAATGATTGGCTTGGGAACCATTAAGAAACCCAAAACTAGGCTTGGCATCCTGATAGTTGGCCTCTAAGTTTAGAGAATGATTGGCTTGGGAACCACTAAGAGACCCAAAACTAGGCTTGGCATCCTGATAGTTGGCCTCTCCGTTTGGAGAATGAAAGGCTTGGTAACCATTAAGAGACCCAAAACTAGGCTTGACATTCTGATAGTTGGCCTCTAAGTTTAGAGAATGATTGGCTTAGGAACCACTAAGAGACCCAAAACTAGACTTGGCATCCTGATAGTTGGCCTGTCCGTTTGGAGAATGAATGGCTTGGGAACCATTAAGAGAAAGAAACTAGGCTTGGCATCCTGATAGTTGGCCTCTAACTTTAGAGAATGATTGGCTTGGGAACCATTAAGAGATCCAAAACTATGCTTGGCATCCTGATAGTTGGCCTCTCCGTTTGGAGAATGAATGGCTTGGGAACCATTAAGAGACCCAAAACTAGGCTTGGCATCCTGATAGTTGGCCTCTCCGTTTGGAGAATGAATGGCTTGGGAACCATTAAGAGACCCAAAACTAGGCTTGGCATCCTGATAGTTGGCCGCTAAGTTTAGAGAATGATTGGCTTGGGAACCACTAAGAGACCCAAAACTAGGCTTGGCATCCTGATAGTTGGCCTCTCCGTTTGGAGAATGAAAGGCTTGGGAACCATTAAGAGACCCAAAACTAGGCTTGACATCCTGATAGTTGGCCTCTAAGTTTAGAGAATGATTGGCTTGGGAACCACTAAGAGACCCAAAACTAGGCTTGGCATCCTGATAGTTGGCCTCTAAGTTTAGAGAATGATTGGCTTGAGAACCACTAAGAGACCCAAAACTAGGCTTGGCATCCTGATAGTTGGCCTCTTCGTTTGGAGAATGAATGGCTTGGGAACGATTAAGAGACCCAAAACTAGGCTTGGCATCCTGATAGTTGGCCTCTAAGATTAGAGAATGATTGGCTTGGGAACCACTAAGAGACGCAAAACTATGCTTGGCATCCTGATAGTTGGCCTCTCCGTTTGGAGAATGAATGGCTTGGGAACCATTAAGAGACCCAAAACTAGGCTTGGCATCCTGTTAGTTGCCCTCTCCGTTTGGAGAATGATTGGCTTGGGAACCACTAAGAGACCCAAAACTAGGCTCGTCATCCTGATAGTTGCCCTCTCCGTTTGGAGAATGATTTGCTTGGGAACCACTAAGAGACCCAAAACTAGGCTTGGCATCCTGATAGTTGGCCTCTCCGTTTGGAGAATGAATGGCTTGGGAACCACTAAGAGACCCAAAACTAGGCTTGGCATCCTGATAGTTGGCCTCTCTGTTTGGAGAATGATTGGCTTGGGAACCACTAAGAGACCCAAAATTATGCTTGGCATCCTGATAGTTGGCCTCTCCGTTTGGAGAATGATTGGCTTGGGAACCACTAAGAGACCCAAAACTAGGCTTGGCATTCTGTTAGTTGGCCTCTCCGTTTGGAGAATGATTGGCTTGGGAACCACTAAGAAACCCGAAACTAGGCTTTGCACAACATGAATTTAAAAAAATATTGTTGTTCAATTTATTTTTATTTTCATTAAAAATCATTTGCATACCTTTTCCCTTTTTTGTTATTATAGAAAATTTTACTGAATCGAAATGGATTAAACGTCCATCCTTAAATAGTTAATACTTATGGTTGACCATTCAGTTTGGAGAACTGTGGACTATTTGAGAGATCCTTCTTCACACTCGTCTTTAATTTTTGCGTATGAATATATCGACTTCCTGACATCTAATCGAACTGAAACTTTGGAACTAGGCTAGTATATTCATTTTCAATGGCAATGTTTTCTATATCAGCCTCTCCGTTTGGAGAATGATTGGCTTGGGAACCATTAAGAGACCCAAAACTAGGCTTGGCATCCTGATAGTTGCCCTCTCCGTTTGGAGAATGATTAGCTTAGGAACCACTAAGAGACCCAAAACTAGGCTTGGCATCTTGTTAGTTGCCCTCTCCGTTTGGAGAATGATTGGCTTGGGAACCATTAAGAGACCCAAAACTAGGCTTGGCATCCTGATAGTTGGCCTTTCCGTTTGGAGAATGAATGGCTTGGGAACCATTAAGAGACCCAAAACTAGGCTTGGCATCCTGATAGTTGGCCTCTCCGTTTGGAGAATGATTGGCTTGGGAACCATTAAGAGACCCAAAACTAGGCTTGGCATCCTGATAGTTGGCCTCTCCGTTTGGAGAATGAATGGCTTAAGAGACCCAAAACTAGGCTTGGCATCCTGATAGTTGGCCTCTCCGTTTGGCGAATGATTGGCTTGGGAACCATTAAGAGACCCAAAACTAGGCTTGGCATCCTGATAGTTGGCCTCTAAGTTTAGAGAATGATTGGCTTGGGAACCACTAAGAGACCCAAAACTAGGCTTGGCATCCTGATAGTTGGCCTCTCCGTTTGGAGAATGAAAGGCTTGGTAACCATTAAGAGACCCAAAACTAGGCTTGACAATCTGATAGTTGGCCTCTAAGTTTAGAGAATGATTGGCTTAGGAACCACTAAGAGACCCAAAACTAGGCTTGGCATCCTGATAGTTGGCCTGTCCGTTTGGAGAATGAATGGCTTGGGAACCTTTAAGAGACCCAAAACTAGGCTTGGCATCCTGATAGTTGGCCTCTCCGTTTGGAGAATGAATGGCTTGGGAACCACTAAGAGACCCAAAACTAGGCTTGGCATCCTGATAGTTGGCCTCTCCGTTTGGAGAATGAAAGGCTTGGGAACCATTATAAGACCCAAAACTAGGCTTGACATCCTGATAGTTGGCATCTAAGTTTAGAGAATGATTGGCTTGGGAACCATTAAGAGACCCAAAACTAGGCTTGGCATCCTGATAGTTGGCCTCTAAGTTTAGAGAATGATTGGCTTGGGAACCACTAAGAGACCCAAAACTAGGCTTGGCATCCTGATAGTTGGCCTCTCCGTTTGGAGAATGAAAGGCTTGGTAACCATTAAGAGACCCAAAACTAGGCTTGACAATCTGATAGTTGGCCTCTAAGTTTAGAGAATGATTGGCTTGGGAACCATTAAGAGATCCAAAACTATGCTTGGCATCCTGATAGTTGGCCTCTCCGTTTGGAGAATGAATGGCTTGGGAACCATTAAGAGACCCAAAACTAGGCTTGGCATCCTGATAGTTGGCCGCTACGTTTAGAGAATGATTGGCTTGGGAACCACTAAGAGACCCAAAACTAGGCTTGGCATCCTGATAGTTGGCCTCTCCGTTTGGAGAATGAAAGGCTTGGGAACCATTATAAGACCCAAAACTAGGCTTGACATCCTGATAGTTGGCCTCTAAGTTTAGAGAATGATTGGCTTGGGAACCACTAAGAGACCCAAAACTAGGCTTGGCATCCTGATAGTTGGCCTCTCCGTTTGGAGAATGAATGGCTTGGGAACGATTAAGAGACCCAAATCTAGGCTTGGCATCCTGATAGTTGGCCTCTCCGTTTGGAGAATGAAAGGCTTGGGAACCATTATAAGACCCAAAACTAGGCTTGACATCCTGATAGTTGGCCTCTAAGTTTAGAGAATGATTGGCTTGGGAACCACTAAGAGACCCAAAACTAGGCTTGGCATCCTGATAGTTGGCCTCTAAGTTTAGAGAATGATTGGCTTGAGAACCACTAAGAGACCCAACTCTAGGCTTGGCATCCTGATAGTTGGCCTCTCCGTTTGGAGAATGAATGGCTTGGGAACGATTAAGAGACCCAAATCTAGGCTTGGCATCCTGATAGTTGGCCTCTCCGTTTGGAGAATGATTGGCTTGGAAACCACTAAGAGACCCAAAACTAGGCTTGGCATCCTGTTAGTTGTCCTCTCCGTTTGGAGAATAATTGGCTTGGAAACCCCTCAGAGACCCAAGAATAGGCTTGGCACAAGGAGTATTTCGAAAAATAATGTTATTCAATTTAATTTTTCTTTTCTTTAAAAATCATTTTCATATTTTTTCTCCCTTTTGTTCTAGAAAATTTTATTGAATCAAAATTGATTAAACGTCGATCCTTCAAATATCTGATACTTGTTGTTGGCCTTTCAATTTTTAGAACTGTGGACTATATGAGAGATTCTTTTTTACAAGTTTCTTTGATTTTTTTTATGAATATACCGTCTTCCTGACATCTAATCTAACTGAAACTTTGAAACTATGCTAGTATATTCGTTTTCGATGGCAATGTTTTCTATATCTGCTTCTCCGTTCAGAGAATGATGGGCTTATGAACAACTAAGAGACCCAAAACGTGGCTTGGCATCCTGATAGATGGCTTCTCCGTTTGTGGTATTTCGGAACATTTGCAAGTTGTTTTTTATTTCTTACATAAGGGAATTTTTCTCACTTCACAAAATCATTTTCGAAACTTTATATTTGCTTATAGTCATTCCTTAAAAGAACTTAAATATTAAAGACTTATATTCAGATATTTAGACAGGAATGATCCGTAATTAAAAATCTTATGCTAATGCATAACGAATACAATCAAATCAATAAGATCACTCTTGGTTTCAGAAAATTCATTGTTGTAACAATGTCTCATTGCTTTCTTCCAACAATGAAATGAAAAATGTCTGGAGACTATTATTACGATTTGGCTCATTTCGACGCCATTTTTTTTTTTAAATGATTTCTCCGGTTCGGGAAGAACTTTTCTTGCTTTTAAGAGTGTTTTGAGGAGATGAGAGGCATCAAATGTTATTTTGGTATGTGTGGTGAGCTTGTATTCTTTCGAATTCGGTTTTTATTTTGACCCATTGAATTTCTTTGGTTTCATTGCAATTCAATTTTTTTTTCATCACTTTACTTATATCCAACATTCTCCTGTAAGTTTTCACAATACGATTGACATTTGCAATTATATCTTCTTCCTTTATAGTAATATTATTTTAATATCGGACCTCAATCAATTGAATATCAAATTATAAAATTCAATTGAAGACTAAGAAATTAACGTTGCAAAATATTTTTATTGTACCTGTCTTTCTAAACATTGGAAAAGCGAATCATATATAAGGATTTAATATACATGTTTATTCTGTTAGTAATTACACTTAATTTAACGCTTTACAACTATGATATGTTTGAGAGAAATTAATGTTGTAAAAGATATGAATATGAAATTATTTTCCAAGCATGAAACCACAATTACAACTCTGGTAAATTTATGAAAAATTTATAGTTGAGGTTTTCATTTTATGCATCCCTTCAAATTTAGTTGGAAGTTCATTTGGGAAGATAAGTTGAGTTGGAGAATGATTGGCTTGGGAACCACTAAGAAACCCGAAACTAGGCTTTGCACAACATGAATTTAAAAAAATATTGTTGTTCAATTTATTTTTATTTTCATTAAAAATCATTTGCATACCTTTTCCCTTTTTTGTTATTATAGAAAATTTTACTGAATCGAAATGGATTAAACGTCCATCCTTAAATAGTTAATACTTATGGTTGACCATTCAGTTTGTAGAACTGTGGACTATTTGAGAGATCCTTCTTCACACTCGTCTTTAATTTTTGCGTATGAATATATCGACTTCCTGACATCTAATCGAACTGAAACTTTGGAACTAGGCTAGTATATTCATTTTCGATGGCAATGTTTTCTATATCAGCCTCTCCGTTTGGAGAATGATTGGCTTGGGAACCACTAAGAGACCCAAAACTAGGCTTGGCATCCTGATAGTTGCCCTCTCCGTTTGGAGAATGATTGGCTTGGGAACCATTAAGAGACCCAAAACTAGGCTTGGCATCCTGATAGTTGGCCTTTCCGTTTGGAGAATGAATGGCTTGGGAACCATTAAGAGACCCAAAACTAGGCTTGGCATCCTGATAGTTGGCCTCTCCGTTTGGAGAATGATTGGCTTGGGAACCATTAAGAGACCCAAAACTAGGCTTGGCATCCTGATAGTTGGCCTCTCCGTTTGGAGAATGAATGGCTTAAGAGACCCAAAACTAGGCTTGGCATCCTGATAGTTGGCCTCTCCGTTTGGCGAATGATTGGCTTGGGAACCATTAAGAGACCCAAAACTAGGCTTGGCATCCTGATAGTTGGCCTCTAAGTTTAGAGAATGATTGGCTTGGGAACCACTAAGAGACCCAAAACTAGGCTTGGCATCCTGATAGTTGGCCTCTCCGTTTGGAGAATGAATGGCTTAAGAGACCCAAAACTAGGCTTGGCATCCTGATAGTTGGCCTCTCCGTTTGGCGAATGATTGGCTTGGGAACCATTAAGAGACCCAAAACTAGGCTTGGCATCCTGATAGTTGGCCTCTAAGTTTAGAGAATGATTGGCTTGGGAACCATTAAGAGACCCAAAACTAGGCTTGGCATCCTGATAGTTGGCCTCTCCGTTTGGAGAATGAATGGCTTAAGAGACCCAAAACTAGGCTTGGCATCCTGATAGTTGGCCTTTCCGTTTGGAGAATGAAAGGCTTGGTAACCATTAAGAGACCCAAAACTAGGCTTGACATTCTGATAGTTGGCCTCTAAGTTTAGAGAATGATTGGCTTAGGAACCACTAAGAGACCCAAAACTAGACTTGGCATCCTGATAGTTGGCCTGTCCGTTTGGAGAATGAATGGCTTGGGAACCATTAAGAGAAAGAAACTAGGCTTGGCATCCTGATAGTTGGCCTCTAACTTTAGAGAATGATTGGCTTGGGAACCATTAAGAGATCCAAAACTATGCTTGGCATCCTGATAGTTGGCCTCTCCGTTTGGAGAATGAATGGCTTGGGAACCATTAAGAGACCCAAAACTAGGCTTGGCATCCTGATAGTTGGCCTCTCCGTTTGGAGAATGAATGGCTTGGGAACCATTAAGAGACCCAAAACTAGGCTTGGCATCCTGATAGTTGGCCTCTCCGTTTGGAGAATGAAAGGCTTGGGAACCATTAAGAGACCCAAAACTAGGCTTGACATCCTGATAGTTGGCCTCTAAGTTTAGAGAATGATTGGCTTGGGAACCACTAAGAGACCCAAAACTAGGCTTGGCATCCTGATAGTTGGCCTCGAAGTTTAGAGAATGATTGGCTTGAGAACCACTAAGAGACCCAAAACTAGGCTTGGCATCCTGATAGTTGGCCTCTCCGTTTGGAGAATGAATGGCTTGGGAACGATTAAGAGACCCAAAACTAGGCTTGGCATCCTGATAGTTGGCCTCTAAGATTAGAGAATGATTGGCTTGGGAACCACTAAGAGACGCAAAACTATGCTTGGCATCCTGATAGTTGGCCTCTCCGTTTGGAGAATGAATGGCTTGGGAACGATTAAGAGACCCAAAACTAGGCTTGGCATCCTGATAGTTGGCCTCTAAGATTAGAGAATGATTGGCTTGGGAACCACTAAGAGACGCAAAACTATGCTTGGCATCCTGATAGTTGGCCTCTCCGTTTGGAGAATGAAAGGCTTGGGAACCACTAAGAGACCCAAAACTAGGCTTGACATCCTGATAGTTGGCCTCTAAGTTTAGAGAATGATTGGCTAGAGAACCACTAAGAGACCCAAAACTAGGCTTGGCATCCTGATAGTTGGCCTCTCCGTTTGGAGAATGAATGGCTTGGGAACGATTAAGAGACCCAAAACTAGGCTTGGCATCCTGATAGTTGGCCTCTAAGATTAGAGAATGATTGGCTTGGGAACCACTAAGAGACGCAAAACTATGCTTGGCATCCTGATAGTTGGCCTCTCCGTTTGGAGAATGAATGGCTTGGGAACCATTAAGAGACCCAAAACTAGGCTTGGCATCCTGTTAGTTGCCCTCTCCGTTTGGAGAATGATTGGCTTGGGAACCACTAAGAGACCCAAAACTAGGCTCGTCATCCTGATAGTTGCCCTCTCCGTTTGGAGAATGATTTGCTTGGGAACCACTAAGAGACCCAAAACTAGGCTTGGCATCCTGATAGTTGGCCTCTCCGTTTGGAGAATGAATGGCTTGGGAACCACTAAGAGACCCAAAACTAGGCTTGGCATCCTGATAGTTGGCCTCTCTGTTTGGAGAATGATTGGCTTGGGAACCACTAAGAGACCCAAAACTAGGCTTGGCATCCTGATAGTTGGCCTCTCTGTTTGGAGAATGATTGGCTTGGGAACCACTAAGAGACCCAAAACTATGCTTGGCATCCTGATAGTTGGCCTCTCCGTTTGGAGAATGAATGGCTTGGGAACCACTAAGAGACCCAAAACTAGGCTTGGCATCCTGATAGTTGGCCTCTCTGTTTGGAGAATGATTGGCTTGGGAACCACTAAGAGACCCAAAACTAGGCTTGGCATCCTGATAGTTGGCCTCTCTGTTTGGAGAATGATTGGCATGGGAACCAATAAGAGACCCAAAACTATGCTTGGCATCCTGATAGTTGGCCTCTCCGTTTGGAGAATGATTGGCTTGGGAACCACTAAGAGACCCAAAACTAGGCTTGGCATTCTGTTAGTTGGCCTCTCCGTTTGGAGAATGATTGGCTTGGGAACCACTAAGAAACCCGAAACTAGGCTTTGCACAACATGAATTTAAAAAAATATTGTTGCTCAATTTATTTTTATTTTCATTAAAAATCATTTGCATACCTTTTCCCTTTTTTGTTATTATAGAAAATTTTACTGAATCGAAATGGATTAAACGTCCATCCTTAAATAGTTAATACTTATGGTTGACCATTCAGTTTGGAGAACTGTGGACTATTTGAGAGATCCTTCTTCACACTCGTCTTTAATTTTTGCGTATGAATATATCGACTTCCTGACATCTAATCGAACTGAAACTTTGGAACTAGGCTAGTATATTCATTTTCGATGGCAATGTTTTCTATATCAGCCTCTCCGTTTGGAGAATGATTGGCTTGGGAACCATTAAGAGACCCAAAACTAGGCTTGGCATCCTGATAGTTGCCCTCTCCGTTTGGAGAATGATTAGCTTAGGAACCACTAAGAGACCCAAAACTAGGCTTGGCATCCTGTTAGTTGCCCTCTCCGTTTGGAGAATGATTGGCTTGGGAACCATTAAGAGACCCAAAACTAGGCTTGGCATCCTGATAGTTGGCCTTTCCGTTTGGAGAATGAATGGCTTGGGAACCATTAAGAGACCCAAAACTAGGCTTGGCATCCTGATAGTTGGCCTCTCCGTTTGGAGAATGAAAGGCTTGGTAACCATTAAGAGACCCAAAACTAGGCTTGACATTCTGATAGTTGGCCTCTAAGTTTAGAGAATGATTGGCTTAGGAACCACTAAGAGACCCAAAACTAGACTTGGCATCCTGATAGTTGGCCTGTCCGTTTGGAGAATGAATGGCTTGGGAACCATTAAGAGAAAGAAACTAGGCTTGGCATCCTGATAGTTGGCCTCTAACTTTAGAGAATGATTGGCTTGGGAACCATTAAGAGATCCAAAACTATGCTTGGCATCCTGATAGTTGGCCTCTCCGTTTGGAGAATGAATGGCTTGGGAACCATTAAGAGACCCAAAACTAGGCTTGGCATCCTGATAGTTGGCCTCTCCGTTTGGAGAATGAATGGCTTGGGAACCATTAAGAGACCCAAAACTAGGCTTGGCATCCTGATAGTTGGCCTCTCCGTTTGGAGAATGAAAGGCTTGGGAACCATTAAGAGACCCAAAACTAGGCTTGACATCCTGATAGTTGGCCTCTAAGTTTAGAGAATGATTGGCTTGGGAACCACTAAGAGACCCAAAACTAGGCTTGGCATCCTGATAGTTGGCCTCGAAGTTTAGAGAATGATTGGCTTGAGAACCACTAAGAGACCCAAAACTAGGCTTGGCATCCTGATAGTTGGCCTCTCCGTTTGGAGAATGAATGGCTTGGGAACGATTAAGAGACCCAAAACTAGGCTTGGCATCCTGATAGTTGGCCTCTAAGATTAGAGAATGATTGGCTTGGGAACCACTAAGAGACGCAAAACTATGCTTGGCATCCTGATAGTTGGCCTCTCCGTTTGGAGAATGAATGGATTGGGAACGATTAAGAGACCCAAAACTAGGCTTGGCATCCTGATAGTTGGCCTCTAAGATTAGAGAATGATTGGCTTGGGAACCACTAAGAGACGCAAAACTATGCTTGGCATCCTGATAGTTGGCCTCTCCGTTTGGAGAATGAAAGGCTTGGGAACCACTAAGAGACCCAAAACTAGGCTTGACATCCTGATAGTTGGCCTCTAAGTTTAGAGAATGATTGGCTAGAGAACCACTAAGAGACCCAAAACTAGGCTTGGCATCCTGATAGTTGGCCTCTCCGTTTGGAGAATGAATGGCTTGGGAACGATTAAGAGACCCAAAACTAGGCTTGGCATCCTGATAGTTGGCCTCTAAGATTAGAGAATGATTGGCTTGGGAACCACTAAGAGACGCAAAACTATGCTTGGCATCCTGATAGTTGGCCTCTCCGTTTGGAGAATGAATGGCTTGGGAACCATTAAGAGACCCAAAACTAGGCTTGGCATCCTGTTAGTTGCCCTCTCCGTTTGGAGAATGATTGGCTTGGGAACCACTAAGAGACCCAAAACTAGGCTCGTCATCCTGATAGTTGCCCTCTCCGTTTGGAGAATGATTTGCTTGGGAACCACTAAGAGACCCAAAACTAGGCTTGGCATCCTGATAGTTGGCCTCTCCGTTTGGAGAATGAATGGCTTGGGAACCACTAAGAGACCCAAAACTAGGCTTGGCATCCTGATAGTTGGCCTCTCTGTTTGGAGAATGATTGGCTTGGGAACCACTAAGAGACCCAAAACTAGGCTTGGCATCCTGATAGTTGGCCTCTCTGTTTGGAGAATGATTGGCTTGGGAACCACTAAGAGACCCAAAACTATGCTTGGCATCCTGATAGTTGGCCTCTCCGTTTGGAGAATGAATGGCTTGGGAACCACTAAGAGACCCAAAACTAGGCTTGGCATCCTGATAGTTGGCCTCTCTGTTTGGAGAATGATTGGCTTGGGAACCACTAAGAGACCCAAAACTAGGCTTGGCATCCTGATAGTTGGCCTCTCTGTTTGGAGAATGATTGGCTTGGGAACCACTAAGAGACCCAAAACTATGCTTGGCATCCTGATAGTTGGCCTCTCCGTTTGGAGAATGATTGGCTTGGGAACCACTAAGAGACCCAAAACTAGGCTTGGCATTCTGTTAGTTGGCCTCTCCGTTTGGAGAATGATTGTCTTGGGAACCACTAAGAAACCCGAAACTAGGCTTTGCACAACATGAATTTAAAAAAATATTGTTGCTCAATTTATTTTTATTTTCATTAAAAATCATTTGCATACCTTTTCCCTTTTTTGTTATTATAGAAAATTTTACTGAATCGAAATGGATTAAACGTCCATCCTTAAATAGTTAATACTTATGGTTGACCATTCAGTTTGGAGAACTGTGGACTATTTGAGAGATCCTTCTTCACACTCGTCTTTAATTTTTGCGTATGAATATATCGACTTCCTGACATCTAATCGAACTGAAACTTTGGAACTAGGCTAGTATATTCATTTTCGATGGCAATGTTTTCTATATCAGCCTCTCCGTTTGGAGAATGATTGGCTTGGGAACCATTAAGAGACCCAAAACTAGGCTTGGCATCCTGATAGTTGCCCTCTCCGTTTGGAGAATGATTAGCTTAGGAACCACTAAGAGACCCAAAACTAGGCTTGGCATCCTGTTAGTTGCCCTCTCCGTTTGGAGAATGATTGGCTTGGGAACCATTAAGAGACCCAAAACTAGGCTTGGCATCCTGATAGTTGGCCTTTCCGTTTGGAGAATGAATGGCTTGGGAACCATTAAGAGACCCAAAACTAGGCTTGGCATCCTGATAGTTGGCCTCTCCGTTTGGAGAATGAATGGCTTAAGAGATCCAAAACTAGGCTTGGCATCCTGATAGTTGGCCTCTCCGTTTGGCGAATGATTGGCTTGGGAACCATTAAGAGACCCAAAACTAGGCTTGGCATCCTGATAGTTGGCCTCTAAGTTTAGAGAATGATTGGCTTGGGAACCACTAAGAGACCCAAAACTAGGCTTGGCATCCTGATAGTTGGCCTCTCCGTTTGGAGAATGAAAGGCTTGGTAACCATTAAGAGACCCAAAACTAGGCTTGACATTCTGATAATTGGCCTCTAAGTTTAGAGAATGATTGGCTTAGGAACCACTAAGAGACCCAAAACTAGGCTTGGCATCCTGATAGTTGGCCTGTCCGTTTGGAGAATGAATGGCTTGGGAACCTTTAAGAGACCCAAAACTAGGCTTGGCATCCTGATAGTTGGCCTCTCCGTTTGGAGAATGAATGGCTTGGGAACCATTAAGAGACAGAAACTAGGCTTGGCATCCTGATAGTTGGCCTCTAACTTTAGAGAATGATTGGCTTGGGAACCATTAAGAGATCCAAAACTATGCTTGGCATCCTGATAGTTGGCCTCTCCGTTTGGAGAATGAATGGCTTGGGAACCATTAAGAGACCCAAAACTAGGCTTGGCATCCTGATAGTTGGCCTCTCCGTTTGGAGAATGAAAGGCTTGGGAACCATTAAGAGACCCAAAACTAGGCTTGACATCCTGATAGTTGGCCTCTAAGTTTAGAGAATGATTGGCTTGGGAACCACTAAGAGACCCAAAACTAGGCTTGGCATCCTGATAGTTGGCCTCTAAGTTTAGAGAATGATTGGCTTGAGAACCACTAAGAGACCCAAAACTAGGCTTGGCATCCTGATAGTTGGCCTCTCCGTTTGGAGAAAGAATGGCTTGGGAACGATTAAGAGACCCAAAACTAGGCTTGGCATCCTGTTAGTTGTCCTCTCCGTTTGGAGAATAATTGGCTTGGAAACCCCTCAGAGACCCAAGAATAGGCTTGGCACAAGGAGTATTTCGAAAAATAATGTTATTCAATTTAATTTTTCTTTTCTTTAAAAATCATTTTCATATTTTTTCTCCCTTTTGTTCTTATAGAAAATTTTATTGAATCAAAATTGATTAAACGTCGATCCTTCAAATATCTGATACTTGTTGTTGGCCTTTCAATTTTTAGAACTGTGGACTATATGAGAGATTCTTTTTTACAAGTTTCTTTGATTTTTTTTATGAATATACCGTCTTCCTGACATCTAATCTAACTGAAACTTTGAAACTATGCTAGTATATTCGTTTTCGATGGCAATGTTTTCTATATCTGCTTCTCCGTTCAGAGAATGATGGGCTTATGAACAACTAAGAGACCCAAAACGTGGCTTGGCATCCTGATAGATGGCTTCTCCGTGTTCGGTATTTCGGAACATTTGCAAGTTGTTTTTTATTTCTTACATAAGGGAATTTTTCTCACTTCACAAAATCAATTTCGAAACTTTATATTTGCTTATAGTCATTCCTTAAAAGAACTTAAATATTAAAGACTTATATTCAGATATTTAGACAGGAATGATCCGTAATTAAAAATCTTATGCTAATGCATAACGAATACAATCAAATCAATAAGATCACTCTTGGTTTCAGAAAATTCATTGTTGTAACAATGTCTCATTGCTTTCTTCCAACAATGAAATGAAAAATGTCTGGAGACTATTATTACGATTTGGCTCATTTCGACGCCATTTTTTTTTTAAAAATGATTTCTCCGGTTCGGGAAGAACTTTTCTTGCTTTTAAGAGTGTTTTGAGGAGATGAGAGGCATCAAATGTTATTTTGGTATGTGTGGTGAGCTTGTATTCTTTCGAATTCGGTTTTTATTTTGACCCATTGAATTTCTTTGGTTTCATTGCAATTCATTTTTTTTTTCATCACTTTACTTATATCCAACATTCTCCTGTAAGTTTTCACAATACGATTGACATTTGCAATTATATCTTCTTCCTTTATAGTAATATTATTTTAATATCGGACCTCAATCAATTGAAGGGGACACGGTACCACTTAGACATTTATTTTTACTATTGCATTTTTAAATAAAAAAAATTATGTCTCTTATTTGAATGTGTATGAGTAAACAATATTTCACAAAAAAAAAATTAAATTCTTTTTTTATATATTAAAATTTTTAAAAATTTAAAATTTTTTACACATTTTTTAAAACGCTAAGGCTTTTTTAAATACTAATTTTTTTTTTCAAAATTTTTGTAAAAAATTCTTTGAACTATATTATATGAGAATTGGCATTCAAATCTGGAATACTCATAGTAATTAATTACAATATAAATGTTTATTCATAAGAACACAATTTTTTTTTATAAATCTGCAAACATTTTACTTTAGTGTTAAAAAAAATGAAAAGTACAACATATATTGCCATTTAGAATGCCAATTTATAAAATAGACATATTTTACAACATGTTTTAAAAATTTCAGATTTATCCTTTGATTAGAAAAAAACCCTTAGCGTTTCGAAAAACTGGATATCAAGAAAAAAAACACAGTGAAAAAAATGGATTTAAAGTTTTCATTTCTCGAAAAACATAATTTGAAACCTATACACAGTTATCAAATTTAAATATGTTATAGATAGCATTATTACAACACACTTTTCAAAATGCTTTTAACTAATTTTCATATAATTGATACATTAAGTTAAATGGTAAATATATTGAAATTCTGTTTTTGAGTACTTAGCACTTTATGATGGGCGATGTCTGCTTTTGAACAAGTTACGCATTCAATATTTTTGACCAGGCAGGTTTCATATTATACTTAATTATTACATATTAATTACTCTAATAAAATATCTTACCAAAATTAAAAATTTCCAGCTTTATAGGTGATGCCCTCTGCTTTTGCTTTAGACCTTTCTCTACGTTTACGAGCAAGTTTTATTTTCTTCTGCACCAAATTATACGACATTACCTTCCTTCTTTTTCTTTGATATATCCTGCGATAGTCTCTCCATATGGCGAAATTTGTGGATTGTCTATTCAAACTTAATTTATTCACTAATTGTAGCATTTGAAGCGACTTGACAGTTCCGACGTTGAACTCGGTGATAGCATCACACACAGCTATGCTAACGCGTTTCTTCGATGCAAATGTTGTTTTGGAACACTTACTCCAGATGACGCTATGCAAACTTTCATTTGCATTTTGTGTCGAACATCTTTTACATCCTTCCAAAAGTTCATTTGAGGCGAGTCGCTGGTAAATTGGCATGATATATTGCAGAAAGCTTTCTTTTATTGGTGTTTGTATTTTCTTATGGTGAGAATCAGGTTTCTCACCATTTGCTATAGCCGACTGGTAAAAACACCAAGAATCTTTCCCAGGAGGGCATTTGAAGTGCTGGGGCTTCTTATCTGTAGATATGTTGTGATACAGAGTCGCATAAATACCACTTTTCATTTTATCCACATCTCCCTTATTTCGAAATATGGCATTTTTGTAATATCTGGTCAGCTTTCTAATAGTGTCTTCCTTCAAGCTGCCATGGGATTTTCCTCCAAGTGTCACTCCCCGTGATCTCCATTCTTTAACACATTTTCTAAGAGCTGTCCCGAGTCGCTTGCTAACATGGTTGATACATTCTTCTTTTTTTATGTTTATATCTGGTCCATAAACTTTGATTTCTTTCAAATGCAAATATGCTTTTGAATCCCCATCTGAGAGAACAGTCGTATAACGGAATCCGATGCCTTCAGATCTGGACCATAAATGAGAAGCTGCCTGCACTTCCATTGCGCCAGAGGAACCTGTGTGGTTTATGTTACACGAGTCTTTATGGCCGGAGCCAAACTGCATACTCTGCAGATTTTTCTCCGAGTTGACATTTAGAAAGTTCACATTCGCCGCAATACTTAGACATTACATGAAAGTCAACTACATAACCAGTCAACAAATCGATAACACAACCAACACCAATTTGAGAAGAATGTCCTCGAGTTAACCATGTGCCATCAAAAGAAACATCTATTTCAGTGATTCCGTCTTTTTCTGAGTGATACGTTTTTTTTATATTAGTTCTGACAACTTGTAGCTGTTTTTCAGTTGCTTCCGTAATTGATGAATTTAGCATCTGCTTGTAAACATTAAATGTCCTACTCGACATTAGATGCATATTTGTATGCATACAAAACTTCTCAAGAGCTATGTAGCCTTTTCCGAAACTCATAAATGCCTAGACCACACGAAGATTTATGTCATATGGCTCACTTAATCCTCTCTGATGCTTTGAGATCTTTCTTGAAGTGCGTGTCTCACTTGCTAAGGTGTCACAAAACTCACAAGTGACCTTCAGTTCATGGCAAAAACCAAATTTTCTGCCCAGCACGACATGTAATCCAGTGGATTTGCAGTTTTTGCACAGCTGATTACTGAAAAGTTTTGTCAGCATATCAACATCAACAACAACATAAGTGGGAGATTTAACCAGCTCACATTCCACGGTATCACAGTCAGATTTTAATGTCTCATTAAAACTGTTTTCTATAGAAGAAAATCTTGCATTAGTTTGTGGTAATGCGTTAGAGTCGGTACTTGAAACCGAAACTACCAAACTTGCGTCGTTATCAATACTACACCACCTCTTTGCAGAATTCTGCTTCCCGGCAACCTTCGAACGTTTTCTTCTTGGCATTATAAACAATTATAAATGAAAACAAATAAATAATGCAGATTAAAATTCAACTATACAGTAGTACTGACGAAGATAAATCAGTAGTTGGCATGAAAGCGGAAGCAATAAATCCTAAAATTAGCCAAACAATTTAAAAGAACCACGAGAAAAAAATCACGTTTTTCGAATGTAAACAAACTAAAAGCAATTGAAGCGTTTCAAGTTAACTCACTTCACTTCAAACTAAAGTTACTGGAAATAATTGTAAATTAATTTATTTTCCCGAGTAAATCATCCAACGTAAGCAGACGACATGTGGCGTTTGTTTACATTTTCTCTCCTGTCAACCAGCATAAAAAGTCAAATAACTCATTCAAAAACGTAGATACAGTTTTAAAATTTTGTATACGTATTTAGAAGATTCCAAATTTTAATTATAGTAAATAAAAAAAAAATCGAAAATTTGGTTATTTTTATGGTACTGTGTCCCCTGAATATTAAATTATAAAATTCAATTGAAGACTAAGAAATTAACGTTGCAAAATATTTTTATTGTACCTGTCTTTCTAAACATTGGAAAAGCGAATCATATATAAGGATTTAATATACATGTTTATTCTGTTAGTAATTGCACTTAATTTAACGCTTTACAACTATGATATGTTTGAGAGAAATTAATGATGTAAAAGATATGAATATGAAATTATTTTCCAACATGAAACCACAATTACAACTCTGGTAAATTTATGAAAAATTTATAGTTGAGGTTTTCATTTTATGCATCCCTTCAAATTTAGATGGAAGTTCATTTGGGAAGATAAGTTGAGTTGGAGAATGATTGGCTTGGGAACCACTAAGAAACCCGAAACTAGGCTTTGCACAACATGAATTTAAAAAAATATTGTTGTTCAATTTATTTTTATTTTCATTAAAAATCATTTGCATACCTTTTCCCTTTTTTGTTATTATAGAAAATTTTACTGAATCGAAATGGATTAAACGTCCATCCATAAATAGTTAATACTTATGGTTGACCATTCAGTTTGGAGAACTGTGGACTATTTGAGAGATCCTTCTTCACACTCGTCTTTAATTTTTGCGTATGAATATATCGACTTCCTGACATCTAATCGAACTGAAACTTTGGAACTAGGCTAGTATATTCATTTTCGATGGCAATGTTTTCTATATCAGCCTCTCCGTTTGGAGAATGATTGGCTTGGGAACCATTAAGAGACCCAAAACTAGGCTTGGCATCCTGATAGTTGCCCTCTCCGTTTGGAGAATGATTGGCTTCGGAACCACTAAGAGACCCAAAACTAGGCTTGGCATCCTGTTAGTTGCCCTCTCCGTTTGGAGAATGATTGGCTTGGGAACCATTAAGAGACCCAAAACTAGGCTTGGCATCCTGATAGTTGGCCTCTCCGTTTGGAGAATGAATGGCTTGGGAACCATTAAGAGACCCAAAACTAGGCTTGGCATCCTGATAGTTGGCCTCTCCGTTTGGAGAATGATTGGCTTGGGAACCACTAAGAGACCCAAAACTAGGCTTGGCATCCTGATAGTTGGCCTCTCCGTTTGGAGAATGAATGGCTTGGGAACCATTAAGAGACCCAAAACTAGGCTTGGCATCCTGATAGTTGGCCTCTCCGTTTGGAGAATGATTGGCTTGGGAACCATTAAGAGACCCAAAACTAGGCTTGGCATCCTGATAGTTGGCCTCTCCGTTTGGAGAATGAATGGCTTGGGAACCATTAAGAGACCCAAAACTAGGCTTGGCATCCTGATAGTTGGCCACTCCGTTTGGAGAATGAATGGCTTGGGAACCATTAAGAGACCCAAAACTAGGCTTGGCATCCTGATAGTTGGCCTCTCCGTTTGGAGAATGATTGGCTTGGGAACCATTAAGAGACCCAAAACTAGGCTTGGCATCCTGATAGTTGGCCTCTCCGTTTGGAGAATGAATGGCTTGGGAACCATTAAGAGACCCAAAACTAGGCTTGGCATCCTGATAGTTGCCCTCTCCGTTTGGAGAATGATTGGCTTGGGAACCACTAAGAGACCCAAAACTAGGCTTGGCATCCTGATAGTTGGCCTCTCCGTTTGGAGAATGAATGGCTTGGGAACCATTAAGAGACCCAAAACTAGGCTTGGCATCCTGATAGTTGGCCTCTCCGTTTGGAGAATGATTGGCTTGGGAACCATTAAGAGACCCAAAACTAGGCTTGGCATCCTGATAGTTGGCCTCTCCGTTTGGAGAATGAATGGCTTGGGAACCATTAAGAGACCCAAAACTAGGCTTGGCATCCTGATAGTTGGCCTCTCCGTTTGGAGAATGAATGGCTTGGGAACCATTAAGAGACCCAAAACTAGGCTTGGCATCCTGATAGTTGGCCTCTCCGTTTGGAGAATGAATGGCTTAAGAGACCCAAAACTAGGCTTGGCATCCTGATAGTTGGCCTCTCCGTTTGGAGAATGATTGGCTTGGGAACCATTAAGAGACCCAAAACTAGGCTTGGCATCCTGATAGTTGGCCTCTAAGTTTAGAGAATGATTGGCTTGGGAACCACTAAGAGACCCAAAACTAGGCTTGGCATCCTGATAGTTGGCCTCTCCGTTTGGAGAATGAAAGGCTTGGGAACCATTAAGAGACCCAAAACTAGGCTTGACATTCTGATAGTTGGCCTCTAAGTTTAGAGAATGATTGGCTTGGGAACCACTAAGAGACCCAAAACTAGGCTTGGCCTCCTGATAGTTGGCCTGTCCGTTTGGAGAATGAATGGCTTGGGAACCTTTAGGAGTCCCAAAACTAGGCTTGGCATCCTGATAGTTGGCCTCTCCGTTTGGAGAATGAATGGCTTGGGAACCATTAAGAGACAGAAACTAGGCTTGGCATCCTGATAGTTGGCCTCTAACTTTAGAGAATGATTGGCTTGGGAACCATTAAGAGATCCAAAACTATGCTTGGCATCCTTTTAGTTGGCCTCTCCGTTTGGAGAATGAATGGCTTGGGAACCATTAAGAGACCCAAAACTAGGCTTGGCATCCTGATAGTTGGCCTCTCCGTTTGGAGAATGAATGGCTTAAGAGACCCAAAACTAGGCTTGGCATTATGATAGTTGGCCTCTCCGTTTGGAGAATGAATGGCTTGGGAACCATTAAGAGACCCAAAACTAGGCTTGGCATCCTGATAGTTGGCCTTTCCGTTTGGAGAATGAATGGCTTGGGAACCATTAAGAGACCCAAAACTAGGCTTGGCATCCTGATAGTTGGCCTCTCCGTTTGGAGAATGATTGGCTTGGGAACCATTAAGAGACCCAAAACTAGAATTGGCATCCTGATAGTTGGCCTCTCCGTTTGGAGAATGAATGGCTTAAGAGATCCAAAACTAGGCTTGGCATCCTGATAGTTGGCCTCTCCGTTTGGCGAATGATTGGCTTGGGAACCATTAAGAGACCCAAAACTAGGCTTGGCATCCTAATAGTTGGCCTCTAAGTTTAGAGAATGATTGGCTTGGGAACCACTAAGAGACCCAAAACTAGGCTTGGCATCCTGATAGTTGGCCTCTCCGTTTGGAGAATGAAAGGCTTGGTAACCATTAAGAGACCCAAAACTAGGCTTGACATTCTGATAATTGGCCTCTAAGTTTAGAGAATGATTGGCTTAGGAACCACTAAGAGACCCAAAACTAGGCTTGGCATCCTGATAGTTGGCCTGTCCGTTTGGAGAATGAATGGCTTGGGAACCTTTAAGAGACCCAAAACTAGGCTTGGCATCCTGATAGTTGGCCTCTCCGTTTGGAGAATGAATGGCTTGGGAACCATTAAGAGACAGAAACTAGGCTTGGCATCCTGATAGTTGGCCTCTAACTTTAGAGAATGATTGGCTTGGGAACCATTAAGAGATCCAAAACTATGCTTGGCATCCTGATAGTTGGCCTCTCCGTTTGGAGAATGAATGGCTTGGGAACCATTAAGAGACCCAAACCTAGGCTTGGCATCCTGATAGTTGGCCTCTAAGTTTAGAGAATGATTGGCTTGGGAACCACTAAGAGACCCAAAACTAGGCTTGGCATCCTGATAGTTGGCCTCTCCGTTTGGAGAATGAAAGGCTTGGGAACCATTAAGAGACCCAAAACTAGGCTTGGCATCCTGATAGTTGGCCTCTAAGTTTAGAGAATGATTGGCTTGGGAACCACTAAGAGTCCCAAAACTAGGCTTGGCATCCTGATAGTTGGCCTCTCCGTTTGGAGAATGAATGGTTTGGGAACGATTAAGAGACCCAAAACTAGGCTTGGCATCCTGATAGTTGGCCTCTCCGTTTGGAGAATGATTGGCTTGGGAACCACTAAGAGACCCAAAACTAGGCTTGGCATCCTGATAGTTGGCCTCTCCGTTTGGAGAATGATTGGCTTGGGAACCACTAAGAAACCCAAAACTAGGCTTGGCATCCTGTTAGTTGACCTCTCCGTTTGGAGAATAATTGGCTTGGAAACCCCTCAGAGACCCAAGAATAGGCTTGGCACAAGGAGTATTTCGAAAAATAATGTTATTCAATTTAATTTTTCTTTTCTTTAAAAATCATTTTCATATTTTTTCTCCCTTTTGTTCTTATAGAAAATTTTATTGAATCAAAATTGATTAAACGTCGATCCTTCAAATATCTGATACTTGTTGTTGGCCTTTCAATTTTTAAAACTGTGGACTATATGAGAGATTCTTTTTTACAAGTTTCTTTAATTTTTTTTATGAATATACCGTCTTCCTGACATCTAATCTAACTGAAACTTTGAAACTATGCTAGTATATTCGTTTTCGATGGCAATGTTTTCTCTATCTGCTTCTCCGTTCAGAGAATGATGGGCTTATGAACAACTAAGAGACCCAAAACTATGCTTGGCATCCTGATAGTTGGCCTCTAAGTTTAGAGAATGATTGGCTTGGAAACCATTAAGAGACCCAAACCTAGGCTTGGCATCCTGATAGTTGGCCTCTAAGTTTAGAGAATGATTGGCTTGGGAACCACTAAGAGACCCAAAACTAGGCTTGGCATCCTGATAGTTGGCCTCTCCGTTTGGAGAATGAAAGGCTTGGGAACCATTAAGAGACCCAAAACTAGGCTTGGCATCCTGATAGTTGGCCTCTAAGTTTAGAGAATGATTGGCTTGGGAACCACTAAGAGACCCAAAACTAGGCTTGGCATCCTGATAGTTGGCCTCTCCGTTTGGAGAATGAATGGTTTGGGAACGATTAAGAGACCCAAAACTAGGCTTGGCATCCTGATAGTTGGCCTCTCCGTTTGGAGAATGAATGGTTTGGGAACGATTAAGAGACCCAAAACTAGGCTTGGCATTCTGTTAATTGGCCTCTCCGTTTGGAGAATGATTGGCTTGGGAACCACTAAGAGACCCAAAACTAGGCTTGGCATCCTGATAGTTGGCCTCTCCGTTTGGAGAATGATTGGCTTGGGAACCACTAAGAAACCCAAAACTAGGCTTGGCATCCTGTTAGTTGACCTCTCCGTTTGGAGAATAATTGGCTTGGAAACCCCTCAGAGACCCAAGAATAGGCTTGGCACAAGGAGTATTTCGAAAAATAATGTTATTCAATTTAATTTTTCTTTTCTTTAAAAATCATTTTCATATTTTTTCTCCCTTTTGTTCTTATAGAAAATTTTATTGAATCAAAATTGATTAAACGTCGATCCTTCAAATATCTGATACTTGTTGTTGGCCTTTCAATTTTTAAAACTGTGGACTATATGAGAGATTCTTTTTTACAAGTTTCTTTAATTTTTTTTATGAATATACCGTCTTCCTGACATCTAATCTAACTGAAACTTTGAAACTATGCTAGTATATTCGTTTTCGATGGCAATGTTTTCTATATCTGCTTCTCCGTTCAGAGAATGATGGTTTTATGAACAACTAAGAGACCCAAAACTATGCTTGGCATCCTGATAGTTGGCCTCTAAGTTTAGAGAATGATTGGCTTGGAAACCATTAAGAGACCCAAAACTAGGCTTGGCATCCTGATAGTTGGCCTCTCCGTTTGGAGAATGAATGACTTGGGAACCATTAAGAGACCCAAAACTAGGCTTGGCATCCTGATAGTTGGCCTCTAAGTTTAGAGAATGATTGGCTTAGGAACCACTAAGAGACCCAAAACTTTGCTTGGCATACTGATAGTTGGCCTCTAAGTTTAGAGAATGATTGGCTTGGGAACCACTAAGAGACCCAAAACTATGCTTGCATCCTGATAGTTGGCCTCTCCGTTTGGAGAATGAATGGCTTGGGAACCATTAAGAGACCCAAAACTAGGCTTGGCATCCTGATAGTTGGCCTCTCCGTTTGGAGAATGATTGGCTTGGGAACCACTAAGAGACCCAAAACTAGGTTTGGCATCCTGTTAGTTGGCCTCTCCGTTTGGAGAATAATTGGCTTGGAAACCCCTCAGAGACCCAAGAATAGGCTTGGCACAAGGAGTATTTCGAAAAATAATGTTATTCAATTTAATTTTTCTTTTCTTTAAAAATCATTTTCATATTTTTTCTCCCTTTTGTTCTTATAGAAAATTTTATTGAATCAAAATTGATAAACGTCGATCCTTCAAATATTTGATACTTGTTGTTGGCCTTTCAATTTTTAGAACTGTGGACTATATGAGAGATTCTTTTTTACAAGTTTCTTTAATTTTTTTTATGAATATACCGTCTTCCTGACATCTAATCTAACTGAAACTTTGAAACTATGCTAGTATATTCGTTTTCGATGGCAATGTTTTCTATATCTGCTTCTCCGTTCAGAGAATGATGGGCTTATGAACAACTAAGAGACCCAAAACGTGGCTTGGCATCCTGATAGATGGCTTCTCCGTGTGTGGTATTTCGGAACATTTGCAAGTTGTTTTTTATTTCTTACATAAGGGAATTTTTCTCACTTCACAAAATCAATTTCGAAACTTTATATTTGCTTATAGTCATTCCTTAAAAGAACTTAAATATTAAAGACTTATATTCAGATATTTAGACAGGAATGATCCGTAATTAAAAATCTTATGCTAATGCATAACGAATACAATCAAATCAATAAGATCACTCTTGGTTTCAGAAAATTCATTGTTGTAACAATGTCTCATTGCTTTCTTCCAACAATGAAATGAAAAATGTCTGGAGACTATTATTACGATTTGGCTCATTTCGACGCCATTTTTTTTTTAAAAATGATTTCTCCGGTTCGGGAAGAACTTTTCTTGCTTTTAAGAGTGTTTTGAGGAGATGAGAGGCATCAAATGTTATTTTGGTATGTGTGGTGAGCTTGTATTCTTTCGAATTCGGTTTTTATTTTGACCCATTGAATTTCTTTGGTTTCATTGCAATTCATTTTTTTTTTCATCACTTTACTTATATCCAACATTCTCCTGTAAGTTTTCACAATACGATTGACATTTGCAATTATATCTTCTTCCTTTATAGTAATATTATTTTAATATCGGACCTCAATCAATTGAATATCAAATTATAAAATTCAATTGAAGACTAAGAAATTAACGTTGCAAAATATTTTTATTGTACCTGTCTTTCTAAACATTGGAAAAGCGAATCATATATAAGGATTTAATATACATGTTTATTCTGTTAGTAATTGCACTTAATTTAACGCTTTACAACTATGATATGTTTGACAGAAATTAATGTTGTAAAAGATATGAATATGAAATTATTTTCCAAGCATGAAACCACAATTACAACTCTGGTAAATTTATGAGAAATTTATAGTTGAGGTTTTCATTTTATGCATCCCTTCAAATTTGGTTGGAAGTTCATTTGGGAAGATAAGTTGAGTTGGAGAATGATTGGCTTGGGAACCACTAAGAAACCCGAAACTAGGCTTTGCACAACATGAATTTAAAAAAATATTGTTGTTCAATTTATTTATTTTTTCATTAAAAATCATTTGCATACCTTTTCCCTTTTTTGTTATTATAGAAAATTTTACTGAATCGAAATGGATTAAACGTCCATCCTTAAATAGTTAATACTTATGGTTGACCATTCAGTTTGGAGAACTGTGGACTATTTGAGAGATCCTTCTTCACACTCGTCTTTAATTTTTGCGTATGAATATATCGAATTCCTGACATCTAATCGAAATGAAACTTTGGAACTAGGCTAGTATATTCATTTTCGATGGCAATGTTTTCTATATCAGCCTCTCCGTTTGGAGAATGATTGGCTTGGAAACCACTAAGAGACCCAAAACTAGGCTTGGCATCCTGTTAGTTGGCCTCTCCGTTTGGAGAATAATTGGCTTGGAAACCCCTCAGAGACCCAAGAATAGGCTTGGCACAAGGAGTATTTCGAAAAATAATGTTATTCAATTTAATTTTTCTTTTCTTTAAAAATCATTTTCATATTTTTTCTCCCTTTTGTTCTTATAGAAAATTTTATTGAATCAAAATTGATTAAACGTCGATCCTTCAAATATCTGATACTTGTTGTTGGCCTTTCAATTTTTAGAACTGTGGACTATATGAGAGATTCTTTTTTACAAGTTTCTTTGATTTTTTTTATGAATATACCGTCTTCCTGACATCTAATCTAACTGAAACTTTGAAACTATGCTAGTATATTCGTTTTCGATGGCAATGTTTTCTATATCTGCTTCTCCGTTCAGAGAATGATGGGCTTATGAACAACTAAGAGACCCAAAACGTGGCTTGGCATCCTGATAGATGGCTTCTCCGTGTTCGGTATTTCGGAACATTTGCAAGTTGTTTTTTATTTCTTACATAAGGGAATTTTTCTCACTTCACAAAATCAATTTCGAAACTTTATATTTGCTTATAGTCATTCCTTAAAAGAACTTAAATATTAAAGACTTATATTCAGATATTTAGACAGGAATGATCCGTAATTAAAAATCTTATGCTAATGCATAACGAATACAATCAAATCAATAAGATCACTCTTGGTTTCAGAAAATTCATTGTTGTAACAATGTCTCATTGCTTTCTTCCAACAATGAAATGAAAAATGTCTGGAGACTATTATTACGATTTGGCTCATTTCGACGCCATTTTTTTTTTAAAAATGATTTCTCCGGTTCGGGAAGAACTTTTCTTGCTTTTAAGAGTGTTTTGAGGAGATGAGAGGCATCAAATGTTATTTTGGTATGTGTGGTGAGCTTGTATTCTTTCGAATTCGGTTTTTATTTTGACCCATTGAATTTCTTTGGTTTCATTGCAATTCATTTTTTTTTTCATCACTTTACTTATATCCAACATTCTCCTGTAAGTTTTCACAATACGATTGACATTTGCAATTATATCTTCTTCCTTTATAGTAATATTATTTTAATATCGGACCTCAATCAATTGAATATTAAATTATAAAATTCAATTGAAGACTAAGAAATTAACGTTGCAAAATATTTTTATTGTACCTGTCTTTCTAAACATTGGAAAAGCGAATCATATATAAGGATTTAATATACATGTTTATTCTGTTAGTAATTGCACTTAATTTAACGCTTTACAACTATGATATGTTTGAGAGAAATTAATGATGTAAAAGATATGAATATGAAATTATTTTCCAACATGAAACCACAATTACAACTCTGGTAAATTTATGAAAAATTTATAGTTGAGGTTTTCATTTTATGCATCCCTTCAAATTTAGATGGAAGTTCATTTGGGAAGATAAGTTGAGTTGGAGAATGATTGGCTTGGGAACCACTAAGAAACCCGAAACTAGGCTTTGCACAACATGAATTTAAAAAAATATTGTTGTTCAATTTATTTTTATTTTCATTAAAAATCATTTGCATACCTTTTCCCTTTTTTGTTATTATAGAAAATTTTACTGAATCGAAATGGATTAAACGTCCATCCATAAATAGTTAATACTTATGGTTGACCATTCAGTTTGGAGAACTGTGGACTATTTGAGAGATCCTTCTTCACACTCGTCTTTAATTTTTGCGTATGAATATATCGACTTCCTGACATCTAATCGAACTGAAACTTTGGAACTAGGCTAGTATATTCATTTTCGATGGCAATGTTTTCTATATCAGCCTCTCCGTTTGGAGAATGATTGGCTTGGGAACCATTAAGAGACCCAAAACTAGGCTTGGCATCCTGATAGTTGCCCTCTCCGTTTGGAGAATGATTGGCTTCGGAACCACTAAGAGACCCAAAACTAGGCTTGGCATCCTGTTAGTTGCCCTCTCCGTTTGGAGAATGATTGGCTTGGGAACCATTAAGAGACCCAAAACTAGGCTTGGCATCCTGATAGTTGGCCTCTCCGTTTGGAGAATGAATGGCTTGGGAACCATTAAGAGACCCAAAACTAGGCTTGGCATCCTGATAGTTGGCCTCTCCGTTTGGAGAATGATTGGCTTGGGAACCATTAAGAGACCCAAAACTAGGCTTGGCATCCTGATAGTTGGCCTCTCCGTTTGGAGAATGAATGGCTTGGGAACCATTAAGAGACCCAAAACTAGGCTTGGCATCCTGATAGTTGGCCTCTCCGTTTGGAGAATGAATGGCTTGGGAACCATTAAGAGACCCAAAACTAGGCTTGGCATCCTGATAGTTGGCCTCTCCGTTTGGAGAATGAATGGCTTAAGAGACCCAAAACTAGGCTTGGCATCCTGATAGTTGGCCTCTCCGTTTGGAGAATGATTGGCTTGGGAACCATTAAGAGACCCAAAACTAGGCTTGGCATCCTGATAGTTGGCCTCTAAGTTTAGAGAATGATTGGCTTGGGAACCACTAAGAGACCCAAAACTAGGCTTGGCATCCTGATAGTTGGCCTCTCCGTTTGGAGAATGAAAGGCTTGGGAACCATTAAGAGACCCAAAACTAGGCTTGACATTCTGATAGTTGGCCTCTAAGTTTAGAGAATGATTGGCTTGGGAACCACTAAGAGACCCAAAACTAGGCTTGGCCTCCTGATAGTTGGCCTGTCCGTTTGGAGAATGAATGGCTTGGGAACCTTTAGGAGTCCCAAAACTAGGCTTGGCATCCTGATAGTTGGCCTCTCCGTTTGGAGAATGAATGGCTTGGGAACCATTAAGAGACAGAAACTAGGCTTGGCATCCTGATAGTTGGCCTCTAACTTTAGAGAATGATTGGCTTGGGAACCATTAAGAGATCCAAAACTATGCTTGGCAACCTTTTAGTTGGCCTCTCCGTTTGGAGAATGAATGGCTTGGGAACCATTAAGAGACCCAAAACTAGGCTTGGCATCCTGATAGTTGGCCTCTCCGTTTGGAGAATGAATGGCTTAAGAGACCCAAAACTAGGCTTGGCATTATGATAGTTGGCCTCTCCGTTTGGAGAATGAATGGCTTGGGAACCATTAAGAGACCCAAAACTAGGCTTGGCATCCTGATAGTTGGCCTTTCCGTTTGGAGAATGAATGGCTTGGGAACCATTAAGAGACCCAAAACTAGGCTTGGCATCCTGATAGTTGGCCTCTCCGTTTGGAGAATGATTGGCTTGGGAACCATTAAGAGACCCAAAACTAGAATTGGCATCCTGATAGTTGGCCTCTCCGTTTGGAGAATGAATGGCTTAAGAGATCCAAAACTAGGCTTGGCATCCTGATAGTTGGCCTCTCCGTTTGGCGAATGATTGGCTTGGGAACTATTAAGAGACCCAAAACTAGGCTTGGCATCCTGATAGTTGGCCTCTAAGTTTAGAGAATGATTGGCTTGGGAACCACTAAGAGACCCAAAACTAGGCTTGGCATCCTGATAGTTGGCCTCTCCGTTTGGAGAATGAAAGGCTTGGTAACCATTAAGAGACCCAAAACTAGGCTTGACATTCTGATAATTGGCCTCTAAGTTTAGAGAATGATTGGCTTAGGAACCACTAAGAGACCCAAAACTAGGCTTGGCATCCTGATAGTTGGCCTGTCCGTTTGGAGAATGAATGGCTTGGGAACCTTTAAGAGACCCAAAACTAGGCTTGGCATCCTGATAGTTGGCCTCTCCGTTTGGAGAATGAATGGCTTGGGAACCATTAAGAGACAGAAACTAGGCTTGGCATCCTGATAGTTGGCCTCTAACTTTAGAGAATGATTGGCTTCGGAACCATTAAGAGATCCAAAACTATGCTTGGCATCCTGATAGTTGGCCTCTCCGTTTGGAGAATGAATGGCTTGGGAACCATTAAGAGACCCAAACCTAGGCTTGGCATCCTGATAGTTGGCCTCTAAGTTTAGAGAATGATTGGCTTGGGAACCACTAAGAGACCCAAAACTAGGCTTGGCATCCTGATAGTTGGCCTCTCCGTTTGGAGAATGAAAGGCTTGGGAACCATTAAGAGACCCAAAACTAGGCTTGGCATCCTGATAGTTGGCCTCTAAGTTTAGAGAATGATTGGCTTGGGAACCACTAAGAGACCCAAAACTAGGCTTGGCATCCTGATAGTTGGCCTCTCCGTTTGGAGAATGAATGGTTTGGGAACGATTAAGAGACCCAAAACTAGGCTTGGCATCCTGATAGTTGGCCTCTCCGTTTGGAGAATGAATGGTTTGGGAACGATTAAGAGACCCAAAACTAGGCTTGGCATTCTGTTAATTGGCCTCTCCGTTTGGAGAATGATTGGCTTGGGAACCACTAAGAGACCCAAAACTAGGCTTGGCATCCTGATAGTTGGCCTCTCCGTTTGGAGAATGATTGGCTTGGGAACCACTAAGAAACCCAAAACTAGGCTTGGCATCCTGTTAGTTGACCTCTCCGTTTGGAGAATAATTGGCTTGGAAACCCCTCAGAGACCCAAGAATAGGCTTGGCACAAGGAGTATTTCGAAAAATAATGTTATTCAATTTAATTTTTCTTTTCTTTAAAAATCATTTTCATATTTTTTCTCCCTTTTGTTCTTATAGAAAATTTTATTGAATCAAAATTGATTAAACGTCGATCCTTCAAATATCTGATACTTGTTGTTGGCCTTTCAATTTTTAAAACTGTGGACTATATGAGAGATTCTTTTTTACAAGTTTCTTTAATTTTTTTTATGAATATACCGTCTTCCTGACATCTAATCTAACTGAAACTTTGAAACTATGCTAGTATATTCGTTTTCGATGGCAATGTTTTCTATATCTGCTTCTCCGTTCAGAGAATGATGGGCTTATGAACAACTAAGAGACCCAAAACTATGCTTGGCATCCTGATAGTTGGCCTCTAAGTTTAGAGAATGATTGGCTTGGAAACCATTAAGAGACCCAAAACTAGGCTTGGCATCCTGATAGTTGGCCTCTCCGTTTGGAGAATGAATGACTTGGGAACCATTAAGAGACCCAAAACTAGGCTTGGCATCCTGATAGTTGGCCTCTAAGTTTAGAGAATGATTGGCTTAGGAACCACTAAGAGACCCAAAACTTTGCTTGGCATACTGATAGTTGGCCTCTAAGTTTAGAGAATGATTGGCTTGGGAACCACTAAGAGACCCAAAACTATGCTTGCATCCTGATAGTTGGCCTCTCCGTTTGGAGAATGAATGGCTTGGGAACCATTAAGAGACCCAAAACTAGGCTTGGCATCCTGATAGTTGGCCTCTCCGTTTGGAGAATGATTGGCTTGGGAACCACTAAGAGACCCAAAACTAGGTTTGGCATCCTGTTAGTTGGCCTCTCCGTTTGGAGAATAATTGGCTTGGAAACCCCTCAGAGACCCAAGAATAGGCTTGGCACAAGGAGTATTTCGAAAAATAATGTTATTCAATTTAATTTTTCTTTTCTTTAAAAATCATTTTCATATTTTTTCTCCCTTTTGTTCTTATAGAAAATTTTATTGAATCAAAATTGATAAACGTCGATCCTTCAAATATTTGATACTTGTTGTTGGCCTTTCAATTTTTAGAACTGTGGACTATATGAGAGATTCTTTTTTACAAGTTTCTTTAATTTTTTTTATGAATATACCGTCTTCCTGACATCTAATCTAACTGAAACTTTGAAACTATGCTAGTATATTCGTTTTCGATGGCAATGTTTTCTATATCTGCTTCTCCGTTCAGAGAATGATGGGCTTATGAACAACTAAGAGACCCAAAACGTGGCTTGGCATCCTGATAGATGGCTTCTCCGTGTGTGGTATTTCGGAACATTTGCAAGTTGTTTTTTATTTCTTACATAAGGGAATTTTTCTCACTTCACAAAATCAATTTCGAAACTTTATATTTGCTTATAGTCATTCCTTAAAAGAACTTAAATATTAAAGACTTATATTCAGATATTTAGACAGGAATGATCCGTAATTAAAAATCTTATGCTAATGCATAACGAATACAATCAAATCAATAAGATCACTCTTGGTTTCAGAAAATTCATTGTTGTAACAATGTCTCATTGCTTTCTTCCAACAATGAAATGAAAAATGTCTGGAGACTATTATTACGATTTGGCTCATTTCGACGCCATTTTTTTTTTAAAAATGATTTCTCCGGTTCGGGAAGAACTTTTCTTGCTTTTAAGAGTGTTTTGAGGAGATGAGAGGCATCAAATGTTATTTTGGTATGTGTGGTGAGCTTGTATTCTTTCGAATTCGGTTTTTATTTTGACCCATTGAATTTCTTTGGTTTCATTGCAATTCATTTTTTTTTTCATCACTTTACTTATATCCAACATTCTCCTGTAAGTTTTCACAATACGATTGACATTTGCAATTATATCTTCTTCCTTTATAGTAATATTATTTTAATATCGGACCTCAATCAATTGAATATCAAATTATAAAATTCAATTGAAGACTAAGAAATTAACGTTGCAAAATATTTTTATTGTACCTGTCTTTCTAAACATTGGAAAAGCGAATCATATATAAGGATTTAATATACATGTTTATTCTGTTAGTAATTGCACTTAATTTAACGCTTTACAACTATGATATGTTTGACAGAAATTAATGTTGTAAAAGATATGAATATGAAATTATTTTCCAAGCATGAAACCACAATTACAACTCTGGTAAATTTATGAGAAATTTATAGTTGAGGTTTTCATTTTATGCATCCCTTCAAATTTGGTTGGAAGTTCATTTGGGAAGATAAGTTGAGTTGGAGAATGATTGGCTTGGGAACCACTAAGAAACCCGAAACTAGGCTTTGCACAACATGAATTTAAAAAAATATTGTTGTTCAATTTATTTTTTTTTTCATTAAAAATCATTTGCATACCTTTTCCCTTTTTTGTTATTATAGAAAATTTTACTGAATCGAAATGGATTAAACGTCCATCCTTAAATAGTTAATACTTATGGTTGACCATTCAGTTTGGAGAACTGTGGACTATTTGAGAGATCCTTCTTCACACTCGTCTTTAATTTTTGCGTATGAATATATCGAATTCCTGACATCTAATCGAACTGAAACTTTGGAACTAGGCTAGTATATTCATTTTCGATGGCAATGTTTTCTATATCAGCCTCTCCGTTTGGAGAATGATTGGCTTGGAAACCACTAAGAGACCCAAAACTAGGCTTGGCATCCTGTTAGTTGGCCTCTCCGTTTGGAGAATAATTGGCTTGGAAACCCCTCAGAGACCCAAGAATAGGCTTGGCACAAGGAGTATTTCGAAAAATAATGTTATTCAATTTAATTTTTCTTTTCTTTAAAAATCATTTTCATATTTTTTCTCCCTTTTGTTCTTATAGAAAATTTTATTGAATCAAAATTGATTAAACGTCGATCCTTCAAATATCTGATACTTGTTGTTGGCCTTTCAATTTTTAGAACTGTGGACTATATGAGAGATTCTTTTTTACAAGTTTCTTTAATTTTTTTTTATGAATATACCGTCTTCCTGACATCTAATCTAACTGAAAGTTTGAAACTATGCTAGTATATTCGTTTTCGATGGCAATGTTTTCTATATCTGCTTCTCCGTTCAGAGAATGATGGGCTTATGAACAACTAAGAGACCCAAAACGTGGCTTGGCATCCTGATAGATGGCTTCTCCGTTTGTGGTATTTCGGAACATTTGCAAGTTGTTTTTTATTTCTTACATAAGGGAATTTTTCTCACTTCACAAAATCAATTTCGAAACTTTATATTTGCTTATAGTCATTCCTTAAAAGAACTTAAATATTAAAGACTTATATTCAGATATTTAGACAGGAATGATTCGTAATTAAAAATCTTATGCTAATGCATAACGAATACAATCAAATCAATAAGATCACTCTTGGTTTCAGAAAATTCATTGTTGTAACAATGTCTCATTGCTTTCTTCCAACAATGAAATGAAAAATGTCGACGCCATTTTTTTTAAAAATGATTTCTCCGGTTCGGGAAGAACTTTTCTTGCTTTTAAGAGTGTTTTGAGGAGATGAGAGGCATCAAAAGTTATTTTGGTATGTGTGATGTGCTTGTATTCTTTCGAATTCGGTTTTTATTTTGACCCATTGAATTTCTTTGGTTTCATTGCAATTCATTTTTTTTTTCATCACTTTACTTATATCCAACATTCTCCTGTAAGTTTTCACAATACGATTGACATTTGCAATTATATCTTCTTCCTTTATAGTAATATTATTTTAATATCGGACCTCAATCAATTGAATATCAAATTATAAAATTCAATTGAAGACTAAGAAATTAACGTTGCAAAATATTTTTATTGTACCTGTCTTTCTAAACATTGGAAAAGCGAATCATATATAAGGATTTAATATACATGTTTATTCTGTTAGTAATTGCACTTAATTTAACGCTTTACAACTATGATATGTTTGAGAGAAATTAATGTTGTAAAAGATATGAATATGAAATTATTTTCCAAGCATGAAACCACAATTACAACTCTGGTAAATTTATGAAAAATTTATAGTTGAGGTTTTCATTTTATGCATCCCTTCAAATTTGGTTGGAAGTTCATTTGGGAAGATAAGTTGAGTTGGAGAATGATTGGCTTGGGAACCACTAAGAAACCGAAACTAGGCTTTGCACAACATGAATTTAAAAAAATATTGTTGTTCAATTTATTTTTCTTTTCATTAAAACCATTTGCATACCTTTTCCCTTTTTTGTTATTATAGAAAATTTTACTGAATCGAAATGGATTAAACGTCCATCCTTAAATAGTTAATACTTATGGTTGACCATTCAGTTTGGAGAACTGTGGACTATTTGAGAGATCCTTCTTCACACTCGTCCCCCTCAGGGGGTTTACTTTCTCAAAGTAAATACGGGCTTCACAACCCCGGGGCGCCCCAGTGATCTATCCCTTCTTCTGTTTTACCTTCTTTTTTGGGTTCTGTATTTATTGTTTGGCTTCTCTTCCTTCCCTCGTTGTGGTTACCTCTTCAGAGGTGAGGGCTCCCCTTGAGAAGCTTTGTGCCGCTCTGTTGCTATCAGCTTCTCTTGGGGATTATATCACCCACGTGTTTGCCGTGCGTGGAGACCCGTGTCCCTGGAAAGGGGGATCCTGGTAGTTGAGGGACGACATACTGTCCCAATACACTACTTTTGCCCTTGCTTCAGATAAACGGGAGGTGCACATTGGTCCCGTGTGTATCAATCGGCTGGTCGTCCGACTTCGTCGGCGGCTAGGGATCAAGCGTTCGGCTCGTCTGCTGGGAATCTCGTTAAGGGTGGAGACTTCTACAGG
The DNA here is from genome assembly GCA_963978545.1 of Linyphia triangularis. Taxonomy (NCBI): domain Eukaryota; kingdom Metazoa; phylum Arthropoda; class Arachnida; order Araneae; family Linyphiidae; genus Linyphia; species Linyphia triangularis. The sequence goes on from OZ021731.1 coordinate 80,681,102, forward strand.
GACGAGTCGTCCGCGTATAGGTGCTGGATAACCCGGTAGTGGCATACCGTGCGCAATAGTTGAGTTCTCGTTTTCCTTTTTTCATTATTTTTGTTGCTTGCCGGTATACACTATCCCCAATATCGTGGACTCCATGGTGGGTGGGATTCTAGTACCCGAATCTTTTTACCTACTCTTATGGCTACTACATCTTCTTCTTCTCCTCCTAGTGGGGAGCAACATTGTCCTGAACCTTTGCTACAAACTCGTGCAAAATTCTTCATTGTGCATCGCCAGGAGGGCTCCTTTGAGAAGGTCTCTCCATTTCTTATTGAGAAAACATTAAAATCGTTGGTTGGTGATACGGCTTCAGTTAAAAAACTGAGGTCCGGGGATTTACTTGTTGAAGTTCGCAACCATCAGCAAGCGAAGAACATTTAAAAATTCAAAATTTCGGTTCACTCCCGGTTACAGTGAAGGAACATGGTTCCCTTAATAAATCTCGTGGTGTTGTGTCTGAATCAGACTTATATCATACAGCGGAGGACGAGATACTTGATCATCTTCGTGATCAGCATGTTTCAGCCGTCCACCGCATTACAATACGCCGAGATGGGAACATAATACCTACTAAACATCTAATTGTCACTTTTGATTTACCCACTTTGCCGTCTCATGTGAAGGCGGGGTACTTGAATTGCCATGTCCGTCCGTATATTCCGAACCCACTTCGCTGTTTCAAGTGCCAGAAATTTGGCCACTCTCAAACAGCGTGTCGTGGGGAAACGGAAACATGCGCGCGTTGTGCAGGTACTGGACATGACAGTGCTAATTGCAAAGCACCCGAGAAGTGTGTCAATTGCAATGGCACGCATCCGTCATACTCTCGATCATGTCCACAGTGGGTAAAGGAAAAAGAAATCCAGACCGTGCGTGTGAACCAGAATTTATCCTACTTTGATGCTAGGAGACTAGTTGATTCTAGGACCCCTAAAACTGGTGTTGCTTACGCTGATGTTTGTAAAAAAACTTTCAGCAGTAAAAGCACCCAAACGGAAACCCCTGTATCACCTCTTGTTAAGTTGCCTCAAAAGTCATCTGTAGAGGTAACAAAACGACCAACGATTGTTAAAAAATCCTTAGCTAAATCAAAAGCTTTACAAACAATAAAATTAAAATCTGCCAAAGGAGGACTTTCTCGAGAGAGGCCCTCTAACCCTTTCAACATTCTTCGTTCTTTTAAGGATTCGGATGTGGTGAAACTTCACCCATCTGATGAGGACGAAGACATCACTGAAGAATCCGACACTCCTTTAAAATATTCACTTAATAGTTAATGGCTTCTTTTGTTTCTTGGAATTGTCGCGGTTTTAGGTCTAGGAAGGATGATGTGAAAAACATAATTTCACTTTATCATCCAGCATGTTTGGCACTTCAAGAAACTTTCTTGAAGGATTCTTGTACATCTAAGATCCGTAGGTATAGTTGCATTAGGAAAGATGTTGCCCGTGGTAATGCAGTGTCTGGAGGAGTATATCTCTTTATTTCTCATGATTACCCCAGCACTGTACTCACACTACGCACATCTCTACAAGCTGTGGCTGCGAGACTTCATATACAGTCCCTTCTCACAGTCTGTTGCCTATACTTACCGCCACATGCTATCATCCGTCAAGAGGAGCTGAATGACTTGATAGACCAGCTTCCAGCTCCATTTCTATTGCTTGGTGACCTAAATGGACACAGTACTATGTGGGGTAATGATAATACGAACCCTCGTGGGAGACAGATTGAAAAGTTGTTATCTGATCACTGTCTCTGTCTCCTGAATAATGAGGAGAAAACCTATTTTCATGAACCCACTAGAACATTCCATTCACTTGACTTAGCCATTTGTTCCCCTATACTTTTGCCATACTTGAATTTTGCTGTTGGAAGTGATCTACATAACAGTGATCACTTCCCTATTCTCATATCCCATAATGGTAGAAGTAGTGTGAACAGCCGTCTACCTACATACAAATACCACAGGGCGAATTGGGATAAATATACTGAGTTGGCTGTTATAACAGGAACAATGGTGGACAGTCAGGATGTTGATACTGCTGTCCAAAATGTCACTGAAGCAATTTTAAATGCTGCTGACTCCTCGATTCCTAAGACATCACCTAGAACACTGCGGCACTGTAAATCATACTGGAATGCAGACTGTCAGTCTGCATACAAGAAACAAAAGAAGCTATGGGGTATCTTCCGCAGATACCCAACTACAGGAAACCTTATCGCCTTTAAAAAGGCTAAGGCATTTGCTCGTAGAGTTAGACGTCAGAGTCAAAAGGATTCTTGGATAAGTTATGTCTCTTCAATTACATCTAAAACATCAAGCAAGCAGTTGTGGAAGAAGGTTAGAGCAGCCAACGGTTTGTATCCGGAATATTCTTGCCCGATACTTCAAACCGGAGCTGCTGTGTTCTCATCCCCTGAGGATATTGCTAACCTTATCGGTGAAACTTTTGAAAGTGTATCCAGTTCCGATTCTTATAGTCCTGCTTTTCTTGTGACTAAGAATCGTGCTGAACGGACTGGAATTAATTTCAAAAGCAATATTGAATATTCCTACAACTGTGACCTTAAGATGTATGAATTGAAGAGTGCTTTATCTAAAGCACATGACACCAGTCCAGGTCCAGATGGGATCAGTTACCAAATGCTTCGCCATTTAAGTCCAGATTCTCTTTTTAACATCCTTTTTCTCTTTAATAGAATCTGGAAGGAGAACATCTTTCCTACCTTGTGGCGGGAAGCTACTGTAATCCCCATTCTGAAACCTGGAAAGGATCCTAAGGATCCTCTAAACTATCGACCGATAGCCTTAACGAGCTGCCTTTGTAAGACCTTTGAACGTATTGTAAACGCCCGACTCTCTTACATGTTGGAAAAGGATAAATGCATTTCACCTTTTCAGAGTGGGTTCCGACGAGGACGGTCCACTCTTGATAACCTCGTGAAACTAGAAACAGATGTCCGCAATGCCTTTGTGCAAAGGAATCATCTAGTTTCAATCTTTTTCGACATTGAGAAGGCGTATGATCATACGTGGCGATATGGTATCCTGCAAACTCTATTTAATTTTGGTTTTAGGGGTAATCTGCCCCTTTTTATTCAAAATTTTTTATCATCTCGTGTTTTTAGAGTTCGCATTGGAACTTCATTTTCTAATTATTTTAACCAATCTGAGGGAGTTCCTCAAGGTTGTGTTTTAAGTGTCACCCTTTTTAATCTTCATATCAGCAACATCCTTCATGTCCTTTCACCCTTTGTTCATGGAACTTTGTATGTTGATGATTTGCAAATCTCATGCCAAGGATCAAACATGCGCTTAATTGAACGTCAATTACAAACTGCTGTTAACAGACTTGTAGAATGGTGTGAACAAAACGGCCATAAACTATCACCATCTAAAAGCAGTTGTGTCCATTTTTGTAGGAGGAGGGGTCTGCACCCTGACCCTGAAATCCGCATTCGCAACACGCCCATCCCTGTTGTCAATCAGATAAGGTATCTGGGAGTAATTTTCGACAATAAGATGAATTTTCTCCCTCATATATTGTCCTTGCGCAAGAAGTGCGATAGGTCGCTTAACATCCTCAAGGTGCTTTCTAATACTTCTTGGGGAGCGGACCGCACTTCTTTGCTGCGTATTTACAATTCGGTAATCTTATCCCGTATTGACTACGGATGCGTTGCGTATGGTTCTGCAGGAGCATCTCTTCTGCGCAGATTGGATACCGTCCACCATACTGCTGCCCGTATTTGTTTAGGTGCATTTCGCACCTCACCCATTGAGAGTCTGTTAACAGAATGTTGTCAACTCCCACTTGACCTTAGACGTAAAAAGTTAAGCGCTAACTACTACTGTAGAATAAAATCTGATCCTTCTCATCCTTTACGGAATTCGAGTCTTGACGCATATCTTGGTAGGCTATATAATGCACGTCCATCTAGCATTCGCCCATTTTCTGAAAGAGCTCAATCTGTTCTGTCGGATGCAGCTCTAAGTGACCTAGATATCCAGCTGGCTAATTCTCAGATCTTTCCTCCATTTGATATTCCATCATTTAACTTTTTAAATCCATTTGCGATGCATTACAAAGCAGATACTGCCCCAGAAATTTTGCAGAAGATCTTTTGTTCACACCGATCTCAGTATAGTGATTATCATGCAGTCTATACTGATGGATCCAAAGCAGGTGAACGTGTTGGCTGTGGTGTTGTGTCTGACACTTCCACAGTCAGTTTCACGCTTCATAAATCCTGCTCGGTTTTTACTTCTGAGATGGTGGCAATTTTTTGTGCTTTGCTGCACATTTCATTCTGCTCCCATCGCAAGTTTTGTGTATACAGCGATAGTTTAAGTGCTTTAACAAGTCTGGAGCACTTTAACAACATATGCCATCCATTAGCTCCCGACATATTATCTCTGTTGCACAAACTTGAGAGGAAAGGTTTTGTTATTTTATTTTGCTGGGTACCTAGTCACGTAGGGATTTCAGGAAATGAATTGGCGGACTCTGCTGCTAAAGCGGCGTCAATCCCGTTTCATCAGCCAGTCCCCTACCAAGACATAAAATCACATATTCATAAGTTTATATTTTCTTTGCGTCAAGAAGCATGGGATTTGCAAACTAGCAACAAACTTCATACCATTAAAAATCATCTTCATATGTGGCCGGTAAATCCAATGCGTCGGACAGATGTCAAGCTGACTCGTCTGCGCATTGGTCATACCCGGTTTACTCACCGACATTTGTTACTGGGAGAAGATCCGCCCATTTGTAATCTGTGTCAATGCAATATGACTGTGCTTCATATTTTAATTTCATGTCCCAAGTTTCATCCTCATCGTCTTCAATTTTTTAAAAGCACAGTTTTAAATCTACAGGATTTGGTTGGGGAAAACCCTCATCCAAATCTTTTTGCATTTTTAAGAGCAATCGGGTTTTTAAATCATATCTAATGTTTTTGTTCATATCTAGTTTTAAACCATTTTAAACCACTTCATTTTTTAAATGAGTTTAACACATTTTATCAATTTTATTATATCATATCTTACCTTCATCTATTTATAACTCATCACCCATTATAGATTCTTTTATCGTTTGTTTGGCGCAGCATGGCCCTTGTGTTGCCTTTGCGCCATAAAACAACAAATAAACAAACAAACAAACAAACAATTTTCACACTCGTCTTTAATTTTTGCGTATGAATATATCGACTTCCTGACATCTAATCGAACTGAAACTTTGGAACTAGGCTAGTATATTCATTTTCGATGGCAATGTTTTCTATATCAGCCTCTCCGTTTGGAGAATGATTGGCTTGGGAACCATTAAGAGACCCAAAACTAGGCTTGGCATCCTGATAGTTGCCCTCTCCGTTTGGAGAATGATTGGCTTAGGAACCACTAAGAGACCCAAAACTAGGCTTGGCATCCTGATAGTTGGCCTCTCCGTTTGGAGAATGAATGGCTTGGGAACCATTAAGAGACCCAAAACTAGGCTTGGCATCCGGATAGTTGGCCTCTCCGTTTGGAGAATGATTGGCTTGGGAACCATTAAGAGACCCAAAACTAGGCTTGGCATCCTGATAGTTGGCCTCTCCGTTTGGAGAATGAATGGCTTGGGAACCATTAAGAGACCCAAAACTAGGCTTGGCATCCTGATAGTTGGCCTCTCCGTTTGGAGAATGATTGGCTTGGGAACCATTAAGAGACCCAAAACTAGGCTTGGCATCCAGATAGTTGGCCTCTAAGTTTAGAGAATGACTGGCTTGGGAACCATTAAGAGACCCAAAACTAGGCTTGGCATCCTGATAGTTGGCCTCTCCGTTTGGAGAATGAATGGCTTGGGAACCATTAAGAGACCCAAACCTAGGCTTGGCATCCTGATAGTTGGCCTCTAAGTTTAGAGAATGATTGGCTTGGGAACCACTAAGAGACCCAAAACTAGGCTTGGCATCCTGATAGTTGGCCTCTCCGTTTGGAGAATGAAAGGCTTGGGAACCATTAAGAGACCCAAAACTAGGCTTGGCATCCTGATAGTTGGCCTCTAAGTTTAGAGAATGATTGGCTTGGGAACCACTAAGAGACCCAAAACTAGGCTTGGCATCCTGATAGTTGGCCTCTCCGTTTGGAGAATGAAAGGCTTGGGAACCATTAAGAGACCCAAAACTAGGCTTGGCATCCTGATAGTTGGCCTCTAAGTTTAGAGAATGATTGGCTTGGGAACCACTAAGAGACCCAAAACTAGGCTTGGCATCCTGATAGTTGGCCTCTCCGTTTGGAGAATGAATGGTTTGGGAACGATTAAGAGACCCAAAACTAGGCTTGGCATCCTGATAGTTGGCCTCTCCGTTTGGAGAATGATTGGCTTGGGAACCACTAAGAGACCCAAAACTAGGCTTGGCATCCTGATAGTTGGCCTCTCCGTTTGGAGAATGATTGGCTTGGGAACCACTAAGAAACCCAAAACTAGGCTTGGCATCCTGTTAGTTGACCTCTCCGTTTGGAGAATAATTGGCTTGGAAACCCCTCAGAGACCCAAGAATAGGCTTGGCACAAGGAGTATTTCGAAAAATAATGTTATTCAATTTAATTTTTCTTTTCTTTAAAAATCATTTTCATATTTTTTCTCCCTTTTGTTCTTATAGAAAATTTTATTGAATCAAAATTGATTAAACGTCGATCCTTCAAATATCTGATACTTGTTGTTGGCCTTTCAATTTTTAAAACTGTGGACTATATGAGAGATTCTTTTTTACAAGTTTCTTTAATTTTTTTTATGAATATACCGTCTTCCTGACATCTAATCTAACTGAAACTTTGAAACTATGCTAGTATATTCGTTTTCGATGGCAATGTTTTCTATATCTGCTTCTCCGTTCAGAGAATGATGGGCTTATGAACAACTAAGAGACCCAAAACTATGCTTGGCATCCTGATAGTTGGCCTCTAAGTTTAGAGAATGATTGGCTTGGAAACCATTAAGAGACCCAAAACTAGGCTTGGCATCCTGATAGTTGGCCTCTCCGTTTGGAGAATGAATGACTTGGGAACCATTAAGAGACCCAAAACTAGGCTTGGCATCCTGATAGTTGGCCTCTAAGTTTAGAGAATGATTGGCTTAGGAACCACTAAGAGACCCAAAACTTTGCTTGGCATACTGATAGTTGGCCTCTAAGTTTAGAGAATGATTGGCTTGGGAACCACTAAGAGACCCAAAACTATGCTTGCATCCTGATAGTTGGCCTCTCCGTTTGGAGAATGAATGGTTTGGGAACGATTAAGAGACCCAAAACTAGGCTTGGCATCCTGATAGTTGGCCTCTCCGTTTGGAGAATGAATGGTTTGGGAACGATTAAGAGACCCAAAACTAGGCTTGGCATTCTGTTAATTGGCCTCTCCGTTTGGAGAATGATTGGCTTGGGAACCACTAAGAGACCCAAAACTAGGCTTGGCATCCTGATAGTTGGCCTCTCCGTTTGGAGAATGATTGGCTTGGGAACGATTAAGAGACCCAAAACTAGGCTTGGCATCCTGATAGTTGGCCTCTCCGTTTGGAGAATGATTGGCTTGGGAACCACTAAGAGACCCAAAACTTTGCTTGGCATACTGATAGTTGGCCTCTAAGTTTAGAGAATGATTGGCTTGGGAACCACTAAGAGACCCAAAACTATGCTTGCATCCTGATAGTTGGCCTCTCCGTTTGGAGAATGAATGGTTTGGGAACGATTAAGAGACCCAAAACTAGGCTTGGCATCCTGATAGTTGGCCTCTCCGTTTGGAGAATGAATGGTTTGGGAACGATTAAGAGACCCAAAACTAGGCTTGGCATTCTGTTAATTGGCCTCTCCGTTTGGAGAATGATTGGCTTGGGAACCACTAAGAGACCCAAAACTAGGCTTGGCATCCTGATAGTTGGCCTCTCCGTTTGGAGAATGAATGGTTTGGGAACGATTAAGAGACCCAAAACTAGGCTTGGCATCCTGATAGTTGGCCTCTCCGTTTGGAGAATGATTGGCTTGGGAACCACTAAGAGACCCAAAACTAGGCTTGGCATCCTGATAGTTGGCCTCTCCGTTTGGAGAATGATTGGCTTGGGAACCACTAAGAAACCCAAAACTAGGCTTGGCATCCTGTTAGTTGACCTCTCCGTTTGGAGAATAATTGGCTTGGAAACCCCTCAGAGACCCAAGAATAGGCTTGGCACAAGGAGTATTTCGAAAAATAATGTTATTCAATTTAATTTTTCTTTTCTTTAAAAATCATTTTCATATTTTTTCTCCCTTTTGTTCTTATAGAAAATTTTATTGAATCAAAATTGATTAAACGTCGATCCTTCAAATATCTGATACTTGTTGTTGGCCTTTCAATTTTTAAAACTGTGGACTATATGAGAGATTCTTTTTTACAAGTTTCTTTAATTTTTTTTATGAATATACCGTCTTCCTGACATCTAATCTAACTGAAACTTTGAAACTATGCTAGTATATTCGTTTTCGATGGCAATGTTTTCTATATCTGCTTCTCCGTTCAGAGAATGATGGGCTTATGAACAACTAAGAGACCCAAAACTATGCTTGGCATCCTGATAGTTGGCCTCTAAGTTTAGAGAATGATTGGCTTGGAAACCATTAAGAGACCCAAAACTAGGCTTGGCATCCTGATAGTTGGCCTCTCCGTTTGGAGAATGAATGACTTGGGAACCATTAAGAGACCCAAAACTAGGCTTGGCATCCTGATAGTTGGCCTCTAAGTTTAGAGAATGATTGGCTTAGGAACCACTAAGAGACCCAAAACTTTGCTTGGCATACTGATAGTTGGCCTCTAAGTTTAGAGAATGATTGGCTTGGGAACCACTAAGAGACCCAAAACTATGCTTGCATCCTGATAGTTGGCCTCTCCGTTTGGAGAATGAATGGCTTGGGAACCATTAAGAGACCCAAAACTAGGCTTGGCATCCTGATAGTTGGCCTCTCCGTTTGGAGAATGATTGGCTTGGGAACCACTAAGAGACCCAAAACTAGGTTTGGCATCCTGTTAGTTGGCCTCTCCGTTTGGAGAATAATTGGCTTGGAAACCCCTCAGAGACTCAAGAATAGGCTTGGCACAAGGAGTATTTCGAAAAATAATGTTATTCAATTTAATTTTTCTTTTCTTTAAAAATCATTTTCATATTTTTTCTCCCTTTTGTTCTTATAGAAAATTTTATTGAATCAAAATTGATAAACGTCGATCCTTCAAATATTTGATACTTGTTGTTGGCCTTTCAATTTTTAGAACTGTGGACTATATGAGAGATTCTTTTTTACAAGTTTCTTTAATTTTTTTTATGAATATACCGTCTTCCTGACATCTAATCTAACTGAAACTTTGAAACTATGCTAGTATATTCGTTTTCGATGGCAATGTTTTCTATATCTGCTTCTCCGTTCAGAGAATGATGGGCTTATGAACAACTAAGAGACCCAAAACGTGGCTTGGCATCCTGATAGATGGCTTCTCCGTGTGTGGTATTTCGGAACATTTGCAAGTTGTTTTTTATTTCTTACATAAGGGAATTTTTCTCACTTCACAAAATCAATTTCGAAACTTTATATTTGCTTATAGTCATTCCTTAAAAGAACTTAAATATTAAAGACTTATATTCAGATATTTAGACAGGAATGATCCGTAATTAAAAATCTTATGCTAATGCATAACGAATACAATCAAATCAATAAGATCACTCTTGGTTTCAGAAAATTCATTGTTGTAACAATGTCTCATTGCTTTCTTCCAACAATGAAATGAAAAATGTCTGGAGACTATTATTACGATTTGGCTCATTTCGACGCCATTTTTTTTTTAAAAATGATTTCTCCGGTTCGGGAAGAACTTTTCTTGCTTTTAAGAGTGTTTTGAGGAGATGAGAGGCATCAAATGTTATTTTGGTATGTGTGGTGAGCTTGTATTCTTTCGAATTCGGTTTTTATTTTGACCCATTGAATTTCTTTGGTTTCATTGCAATTCATTTTTTTTTTCATCACTTTACTTATATCCAACATTCTCCTGTAAGTTTTCACAATACGATTGACATTTGCAATTATATCTTCTTCCTTTATAGTAATATTATTTTAATATCGGACCTCAATCAATTGAATATCAAATTATAAAATTCAATTGAAGACTAAGAAATTAACGTTGCAAAATATTTTTATTGTACCTGTCTTTCTAAACATTGGAAAAGCGAATCATATATAAGGATTTAATATACATGTTTATTCTGTTAGTAATTGCACTTAATTTAACGCTTTACAACTATGATATGTTTGACAGAAATTAATGTTGTAAAAGATATGAATATGAAATTATTTTCCAAGCATGAAACCACAATTACAACTCTGGTAAATTTATGAGAAATTTATAGTTGAGGTTTTCATTTTATGCATCCCTTCAAATTTGGTTGGAAGTTCATTTGGGAAGATAAGTTGAGTTGGAGAATGATTGGCTTGGGAACCACTAAGAAACCCGAAACTAGGCTTTGCACAACATGAATTTAAAAAAATATTGTTGTTCAATTTATTTTTTTTTTCATTAAAAATCATTTGCATACCTTTTCCCTTTTTTGTTATTATAGAAAATTTTACTGAATCGAAATGGATTAAACGTCCATCCTTAAATAGTTAATACTTATGGTTGACCATTCAGTTTGGAGAACTGTGGACTATTTGAGAGATCCTTCTTCACACTCGTCTTTAATTTTTGCGTATGAATATATCGAATTCCTGACATCTAATCGAACTGAAACTTTGGAACTAGGCTAGTATATTCATTTTCGATGGCAATGTTTTCTATATCAGCCTCTCCGTTTGGAGAATGATTGGCTTGGAAACCACTAAGAGACCCAAAACTAGGCTTGGCATCCTGTTAGTTGGCCTCTCCGTTTGGAGAATAATTGGCTTGGAAACCCCTCAGAGACCCAAGAATAGGCTTGGCACAAGGAGTATTTCGAAAAATAATGTTATTCAATTTAATTTTTCTTTTCTTTAAAAATCATTTTCATATTTTTTCTCCCTTTTGTTCTTATAGAAAATTTTATTGAATCAAAATTGATTAAACGTCGATCCTTCAAATATCTGATACTTGTTGTTGGCCTTTCAATTTTTAGAACTGTGGACTATATGAGAGATTCTTTTTTACAAGTTTCTTTAATTTTTTTTTATGAATATACCGTCTTCCTGACATCTAATCTAACTGAAAGTTTGAAACTATGCTAGTATATTCGTTTTCGATGGCAATGTTTTCTATATCTGCTTCTCCGTTCAGAGAATGATGGGCTTATGAACAACTAAGAGACCCAAAACGTGGCTTGGCATCCTGATAGATGGCTTCTCCGTTTGTGGTATTTCGGAACATTTGCAAGTTGTTTTTTATTTCTTACATAAGGGAATTTTTCTCACTTCACAAAATCAATTTCGAAACTTTATATTTGCTTATAGTCATTCCTTAAAAGAACTTAAATATTAAAGACTTATATTCAGATATTTAGACAGGAATGATTCGTAATTAAAAATCTTATGCTAATGCATAACGAATACAATCAAATCAATAAGATCACTCTTGGTTTCAGAAAATTCATTGTTGTAACAATGTCTCATTGCTTTCTTCCAACAATGAAATGAAAAATGTCGACGCCATTTTTTTTAAAAATGATTTCTCCGGTTCGGGAAGAACTTTTCTTGCTTTTAAGAGTGTTTTGAGGAGATGAGAGGCATCAAAAGTTATTTTGGTATGTGTGGTGTGCTTGTATTCTTTCGAATTCGGTTTTTATTTTGACCCATTGAATTTCTTTGGTTTCATTGCAATTCATTTTTTTTTTCATCACTTTACTTATATCCAACATTCTCCTGTAAGTTTTCACAATACGATTGACATTTGCAATTATATCTTCTTCCTTTATAGTAATATTATTTTAATATCGGACCTCAATCAATTGAATATCAAATTATAAAATTCAATTGAAGACTAAGAAATTAACGTTGCAAAATATTTTTATTGTACCTGTCTTTCTAAACATTGGAAAAGCGAATCATATATAAGGATTTAATATACATGTTTATTCTGTTAGTAATTGCACTTAATTTAACGCTTTACAACTATGATATGTTTGAGAGAAATTAATGTTGTAAAAGATATGAATATGAAATTATTTTCCAAGCATGAAACCACAATTACAACTCTGGTAAATTTATGAAAAATTTATAGTTGAGGTTTTCATTTTATGCATCCCTTCAAATTTGGTTGGAAGTTCATTTGGGAAGATAAGTTGAGTTGGAGAATGATTGGCTTGGGAACCACTAAGAAACCGAAACTAGGCTTTGCACAACATGAATTTAAAAAAATATTGTTGTTCAATTTATTTTTCTTTTCATTAAAACCATTTGCATACCTTTTCCCTTTTTTGTTATTATAGAAAATTTTACTGAATCGAAATGGATTAAACGTCCATCCTTAAATAGTTAATACTTATGGTTGACCATTCAGTTTGGAGAACTGTGGACTATTTGAGAGATCCTTCTTCACACTCGTCCCCCTCAGGGGGTTTACTTTCTCAAAGTAAATACGGGCTTCACAACCCCGGGGCGCCCCAGTGATCTATCCCTTCTTCTGTTTTACCTTCTTTTTTGGGTTCTGTATTTATTGTTTGGCTTCTCTTCCTTCCCTCGTTGTGGTTACCTCTTCAGAGGTGAGGGCTCCCCTTGAGAAGCTTTGTGCCGCTCTGTTGCTATCAGCTTCTCTTGGGGATTATATCACCCACGTGTTTGCCGTGCGTGGAGACCCGTGTCCCTGGAAAGGGGGATCCTGGTAGTTGAGGGACGACATACTGTCCCAATACACTACTTTTGCCCTTGCTTCAGATAAACGGGAGGTGCACATTGGTCCCGTGTGTATCAATCGGCTGGTCGTCCGACTTCGTCGGCGGCTAGGGATCAAGCGTTCGGCTCGTCTGCTGGGAATCTCGTTAAGGGTGGAGACTTCTACAGGGACGAGTCGTCCGCGTATAGGTGCTGGATAACCCGGTAGTGGCATACCGTGCGCAATAGTTGAGTTCTCGTTTTCCTTTTTTCATTATTTTTGTTGCTTGCCGGTATACACTATCCCCAATATCGTGGACTCCATGGTGGGTGGGATTCTAGTACCCGAATCTTTTTACCTACTCTTATGGCTACTACATCTTCTTCTTCTCCTCCTAGTGGGGAGCAACATTGTCCTGAACCTTTGCTACAAACTCGTGCAAAATTCTTCATTGTGCATCGCCAGGAGGGCTCCTTTGAGAAGGTCTCTCCATTTCTTATTGAGAAAACATTAAAATCGTTGGTTGGTGATACGGCTTCAGTTAAAAAACTGAGGTCCGGGGATTTACTTGTTGAAGTTCGCAACCATCAGCAAGCGAAGAACATTTAAAAATTCAAAATTTCGGTTCACTCCCGGTTACAGTGAAGGAACATGGTTCCCTTAATAAATCTCGTGGTGTTGTGTCTGAATCAGACTTATATCATACAGCGGAGGACGAGATACTTGATCATCTTCGTGATCAGCATGTTTCAGCCGTCCACCGCATTACAATACGCCGAGATGGGAACATAATACCTACTAAACATCTAATTGTCACTTTTGATTTACCCACTTTGCCGTCTCATGTGAAGGCGGGGTACTTGAATTGCCATGTCCGTCCGTATATTCCGAACCCACTTCGCTGTTTCAAGTGCCAGAAATTTGGCCACTCTCAAACAGCGTGTCGTGGGGAAACGGAAACATGCGCGCGTTGTGCAGGTACTGGACATGACAGTGCTAATTGCAAAGCACCCGAGAAGAGTGTCAATTGCAATGGCACGCATCCGTCATACTCTCGATCATGTCCACAGTGGGTAAAGGAAAAAGAAATCCAGACCGTGCGTGTGAACCAGAATTTATCCTACTTTGATGCTAGGAGACTAGTTGATTCTAGGACCCCTAAAACTGGTGTTGCTTACGCTGATGTTTGTAAAAAAACTTTCAGCAGTAAAAGCACCCAAACGGAAACCCCTGTATCACCTCTTGTTAAGTTGCCTCAAAAGTCATCTGTAGAGGTAACAAAACGACCAACGATTGTTAAAAAATCCTTAGCTAAATCAAAAGCTTTACAAACAATAAAATTAAAATCTGCCAAAGGAGGACTTTCTCGAGAGAGGCCCTCTAACCCTTTCAACATTCTTCGTTCTTTTAAGGATTCGGATGTGGTGAAACTTCACCCATCTGATGAGGACGAAGACATCACTGAAGAATCCGACACTCCTTTAAAATATTCACTTAATAGTTAATGGCTTCTTTTGTTTCTTGGAATTGTCGCGGTTTTAGGTCTAGGAAGGATGATGTGAAAAACATAATTTCACTTTATCATCCAGCATGTTTGGCACTTCAAGAAACTTTCTTGAAGGATTCTTGTACATCTAAGATCCGTAGGTATAGTTGCATTAGGAAAGATGTTGCCCGTGGTAATGCAGTGTCTGGAGGAGTATATCTCTTTATTTCTCATGATTACCCCAGCACTGTACTCACACTACGCACATCTCTACAAGCTGTGGCTGCGAGACTTCATATACAGTCCCTTCTCACAGTCTGTTGCCTATACTTACCGCCACATGCTATCATCCGTCAAGAGGAGCTGAATGACTTGATAGACCAGCTTCCAGCTCCATTTCTATTGCTTGGTGACCTAAATGGACACAGTACTATGTGGGGTAATGATAATACGAACCCTCGTGGGAGACAGATTGAAAAGTTGTTATCTGATCACTGTCTCTGTCTCCTGAATAATGAGGAGAAAACCTATTTTCATGAACCCACTAGAACATTCCATTCACTTGACTTAGCCATTTGTTCCCCTATACTTTTGCCATACTTGAATTTTGCTGTTGGAAGTGATCTACATAACAGTGATCACTTCCCTATTCTCATATCCCATAATGGTAGAAGTAGTGTGAACAGCCGTCTACCTACATACAAATACCACAGGGCGAATTGGGATAAATATACTGAGTTGGCTGTTATAACAGGAACAATGGTGGACAGTCAGGATGTTGATACTGCTGTCCAAAATGTCACTGAAGCAATTTTAAATGCTGCTGACTCCTCGATTCCTAAGACATCACCTAGAACACTGCGGCACTGTAAATCATACTGGAATGCAGACTGTCAGTCTGCATACAAGAAACAAAAGAAGCTATGGGGTATCTTCCGCAGATACCCAACTACAGGAAACCTTATCGCCTTTAAAAAGGCTAAGGCATTTGCTCGTAGAGTTAGACGTCAGAGTCAAAAGGATTCTTGGATAAGTTATGTCTCTTCAATTACATCTAAAACATCAAGCAAGCAGTTGTGGAAGAAGGTTAGAGCAGCCAACGGTTTGTATCCGGAATATTCTTGCCCGATACTTCAAACCGGAGCTGCTGTGTTCTCATCCCCTGAGGATATTGCTAACCTTATCGGTGAAACTTTTGAAAGTGTATCCAGTTCCGATTCTTATAGTCCTGCTTTTCTTGTGACTAAGAATCGTGCTGAACGGACTGGAATTAATTTCAAAAGCAATATTGAATATTCCTACAACTGTGACCTTAAGATGTATGAATTGAAGAGTGCTTTATCTAAAGCACATGACACCAGTCCAGGTCCAGATGGGATCAGTTACCAAATGCTTCGCCATTTAAGTCCAGATTCTCTTTTTAACATCCTTTTTCTCTTTAATAGAATCTGGAAGGAGAACATCTTTCCTACCTTGTGGCGGGAAGCTACTGTAATCCCCATTCTGAAACCTGGAAAGGATCCTAAGGATCCTCTAAACTATCGACCGATAGCCTTAACGAGCTGCCTTTGTAAGACCTTTGAACGTATTGTAAACGCCCGACTCTCTTACATGTTGGAAAAGGATAAATGCATTTCACCTTTTCAGAGTGGGTTCCGACGAGGACGGTCCACTCTTGATAACCTCGTGAAACTAGAAACAGATGTCCGCAATGCCTTTGTGCAAAGGAATCATCTAGTTTCAATCTTTTTCGACATTGAGAAGGCGTATGATCATACGTGGCGATATGGTATCCTGCAAACTCTATTTAATTTTGGTTTTAGGGGTAATCTGCCCCTTTTTATTCAAAATTTTTTATCATCTCGTGTTTTTAGAGTTCGCATTGGAACTTCATTTTCTAATTATTTTAACCAATCTGAGGGAGTTCCTCAAGGTTGTGTTTTAAGTGTCACCCTTTTTAATCTTCATATCAGCAACATCCTTCATGTCCTTTCACCCTTTGTTCATGGAACTTTGTATGTTGATGATTTGCAAATCTCATGCCAAGGATCAAACATGCGCTTAATTGAACGTCAATTACAAACTGCTGTTAACAGACTTGTAGAATGGTGTGAACAAAACGGCCATAAACTATCACCATCTAAAAGCAGTTGTGTCCATTTTTGTAGGAGGAGGGGTCTGCACCCTGACCCTGAAATCCGCATTCGCAACACGCCCATCCCTGTTGTCAATCAGATAAGGTATCTGGGAGTAATTTTCGACAATAAGATGAATTTTCTCCCTCATATATTGTCCTTGCGCAAGAAGTGCGATAGGTCGCTTAACATCCTCAAGGTGCTTTCTAATACTTCTTGGGGAGCGGACCGCACTTCTTTGCTGCGTATTTACAATTCGGTAATCTTATCCCGTATTGACTACGGATGCGTTGCGTATGGTTCTGCAGGAGCATCTCTTCTGCGCAGATTGGATACCGTCCACCATACTGCTGCCCGTATTTGTTTAGGTGCATTTCGCACCTCACCCATTGAGAGTCTGTTAACAGAATGTTGTCAACTCCCACTTGACCTTAGACGTAAAAAGTTAAGCGCTAACTACTACTGTAGAATAAAATCTGATCCTTCTCATCCTTTACGGAATTCGAGTCTTGACGCATATCTTGGTAGGCTATATAATGCACGTCCATCTAGCATTCGCCCATTTTCTGAAAGAGCTCAATCTGTTCTGTCGGATGCAGCTCTAAGTGACCTAGATATCCAGCTGGCTAATTCTCAGATCTTTCCTCCATTTGATATTCCATCATTTAACTTTTTAAATCCATTTGCGATGCATTACAAAGCAGATACTGCCCCAGAAATTTTGCAGAAGATCTTTTGTTCACACCGATCTCAGTATAGTGATTATCATGCAGTCTATACTGATGGATCCAAAGCAGGTGAACGTGTTGGCTGTGGTGTTGTGTCTGACACTTCCACAGTCAGTTTCACGCTTCATAAATCCTGCTCGGTTTTTACTTCTGAGATGGTGGCAATTTTTTGTGCTTTGCTGCACATTTCATTCTGCTCCCATCGCAAGTTTTGTGTATACAGCGATAGTTTAAGTGCTTTAACAAGTCTGGAGCACTTTAACAACATATGCCATCCATTAGCTCCCGACATATTATCTCTGTTGCACAAACTTGAGAGGAAAGGTTTTGTTATTTTATTTTGCTGGGTACCTAGTCACGTAGGGATTTCAGGAAATGAATTGGCGGACTCTGCTGCTAAAGCGGCGTCAATCCCGTTTCATCAGCCAGTCCCCTACCAAGACATAAAATCACATATTCATAAGTTTATATTTTCTTTGCGTCAAGAAGCATGGGATTTGCAAACTAGCAACAAACTTCATACCATTAAAAATCATCTTCATATGTGGCCGGTAAATCCAATGCGTCGGACAGATGTCAAGCTGACTCGTCTGCGCATTGGTCATACCCGGTTTACTCACCGACATTTGTTACTGGGAGAAGATCCGCCCATTTGTAATCTGTGTCAATGCAATATGACTGTGCTTCATATTTTAATTTCATGTCCCAAGTTTCATCCTCATCGTCTTCAATTTTTTAAAAGCACAGTTTTAAATCTACAGGATTTGGTTGGGGAAAACCCTCATCCAAATCTTTTTGCATTTTTAAGAGCAATCGGGTTTTTAAATCATATCTAATGTTTTTGTTCATATCTAGTTTTAAACCATTTTAAACCACTTCATTTTTTAAATGAGTTTAACACATTTTATCAATTTTATTATATCATATCTTACCTTCATCTATTTATAACTCATCACCCATTATAGATTCTTTTATCGTTTGTTTGGCGCAGCATGGCCCTTGTGTTGCCTTTGCGCCATAAAACAACAAATAAACAAACAAACAAACAAACAATCTTCACACTCGTCTTTAATTTTTGCGTATGAATATATCGACTTCCTGACATCTAATCGAACTGAAACTTTGGAACTAGGCTAGTATATTCATTTTCGATGGCAATGTTTTCTATATCAGCCTCTCCGTTTGGAGAATGATTGGCTTGGGAACCATTAAGAGACCCAAAACTAGGCTTGGCATCCTGATAGTTGCCCTCTCCGTTTGGAGAATGATTGGCTTAGGAACCACTAAGAGACCCAAAACTAGGTTTGGCATCCGGATAGTTGGCCTCTCCGTTTGGAGAATGAATGGCTTGGGAACCATTAAGAGACCCAAAACTAGGCTTGGCATCCGGATAGTTGGCCTCTCCGTTTGGAGAATGATTGGCTTGGGAACCATTAAGAGACCCAAAACTAGGCTTGGCATCCTGATAGTTGGCCTCTCCGTTTGGAGAATGAATGGCTTGGGAACCATTAAGAGACCCAAAACTAGGCTTGGCATCCTGATAGTTGGCCTCTCCGTTTGGAGAATGATTGGCTTGGGAACCATTAAGAGACCCAAAACTAGGCTTGGCATCCTGATAGTTGGCCTCTAAGTTTAGAGAATGATTGGCTTGGGAACCATTAAGAGACCCAAAACTAGGCTTGATATCCTGATAGTTGGCCTCTCCGTTTGGAGAATGATTGTCTTGGGAACCACTAAGAGACCCAAAACTAGGCTTGGCATCCAGATAGTTGGCCTCTAAGTTTAGAGAATGACTGGCTTGGGAACCATTAAGAGACCCAAAACTAGGCTTGGCATCCTGATAGTTGGCCTCTCCGTTTGGAGAATGAATGGCTTGGGAACCATTAAGAGACCCAAACCTAGGCTTGGCATCCTGATAGTTGGCCTCTAAGTTTAGAGAATGATTGGCTTGGGAACCACTAAGAGACCCAAAACTAGGCTTGGCATCCTGATAGTTGGCCTCTCCGTTTGGAGAATGAAAGGCTTGGGAACCATTAAGAGACCCAAAACTAGGCTTGGCATCCTGATAGTTGGCCTCTAAGTTTAGAGAATGATTGGCTTGGGAACCACTAAGAGACCCAAAACTAGGCTTGGCATCCTGATAGTTGGCCTCTCCGTTTGGAGAATGAATGGTTTGGGAACGATTAAGAGACCCAAAACTAGGCTTGGCATCCTGATAGTTGGCCTCTCCGTTTGGAGAATGATTGGCTTGGGAACCACTAAGAGACCCAAAACTAGGCTTGGCATCCTGATAGTTGGCCTCTCCGTTTGGAGAATGATTGGCTTGGGAACCACTAAGAAACCCAAAACTAGGCTTGGCATCCTGTTAGTTGACCTCTCCGTTTGGAGAATAATTGGCTTGGAAACCCCTCAGAGACCCAAGAATAGGCTTGGCACAAGGAGTATTTCGAAAAATAATGTTATTCAATTTAATTTTTCTTTTCTTTAAAAATCATTTTCATATTTTTTCTCCCTTTTGTTCTTATAGAAAATTTTATTGAATCAAAATTGATTAAACGTCGATCCTTCAAATATCTGATACTTGTTGTTGGCCTTTCAATTTTTAAAACTGTGGACTATATGAGAGATTCTTTTTTACAAGTTTCTTTAATTTTTTTTATGAATATACCGTCTTCCTGACATCTAATCTAACTGAAACTTTGAAACTATGCTAGTATATTCGTTTTCGATGGCAATGTTTTCTATATCTGCTTCTCCGTTCAGAGAATGATGGGCTTATGAACAACTAAGAGACCCAAAACTATGCTTGGCATCCTGATAGTTGGCCTCTAAGTTTAGAGAATGATTGGCTTGGAAACCATTAAGAGACCCAAAACTAGGCTTGGCATCCTGATAGTTGGCCTCTCCGTTTGGAGAATGAATGACTTGGGAACCATTAAGAGACCCAAAACTAGGCTTGGCATCCTGATAGTTGGCCTCTAAGTTTAGAGAATGATTGGCTTAGGAACCACTAAGAGACCCAAAACTATGCTTGGCATACTGATAGTTGGCCTCTAAGTTTAGAGAATGATTGGCTTGGGAACCACTAAGAGACCCAAAACTAGGCTTGGCATCCTGATAGTTGGCCTCTCCGTTTGGAGAATGATTGGCTTGGGAACCACTAAGAGACCCAAAACTATGCTTGGCATTCTGTTAGTTGGCCTCTCCGTTTGGAGAATGATTGGCTTGGGAACCACTAAGAGACCCAAAACTAGGCTTGGCATCCTGATAGTTGGCCTCTCCGTTTGGAAAATGATTGGCTTGGGAACCACTAAGAGACCCAAAACTAGGCTTGGCATCCTGTTAGTTGCCCTCTCCGTTTGGAGAATGATTGGCTTGGGAACCACTAAGAGACCCAAAACTAGGTTTGGCATCCTGTTAG
Organism: Linyphia triangularis; assembly: GCA_963978545.1. Lineage (NCBI taxonomy): Eukaryota > Metazoa > Arthropoda > Arachnida > Araneae > Linyphiidae > Linyphia > Linyphia triangularis. The sequence goes on from OZ021731.1 coordinate 80,701,746, forward strand.
TTGGCCTCTCCGTTTGGAGAATAATTGGCTTGGAAACCCCTCAGAGACCCAAGAATAGGCTTGGCACAAGGAGTATTTCGAAAAATAATGTTATTCAATTTAATTTTTCTTTTCTTTAAAAATCATTTTCATATTTTTTCTCCCTTTTGTTCTTATAGAAAATTTTATTGAATCAAAATTGATAAACGTCGATCCTTCAAATATTTGATACTTGTTGTTGGCCTTTCAATTTTTAGAACTGTGGACTATATGAGAGATTCTTTTTTACAAGTTTCTTTAATTTTTTTTATGAATATACCGTCTTCCTGACATCTAATCTAACTGAAACTTTGAAACTATGCTAGTATATTCGTTTTCGATGGCAATGTTTTCTATATCTGCTTCTCCGTTCAGAGAATGATGGGCTTATGAACAACTAAGAGACCCAAAACGTGGCTTGGCATCCTGATAGATGGCTTCTCCGTGTGTGGTATTTCGGAACATTTGCAAGTTGTTTTTTATTTCTTACATAAGGGAATTTTTCTCACTTCACAAAATCAATTTCGAAACTTTATATTTGCTTATAGTCATTCCTTAAAAGAACTTAAATATTAAAGACTTATATTCAGATATTTAGACAGGAATGATCCGTAATTAAAAATCTTATGCTAATGCATAACGAATACAATCAAATCAATAAGATCACTCTTGGTTTCAGAAAATTCATTGTTGTAACAATGTCTCATTGCTTTCTTCCAACAATGAAATGAAAAATGTCTGGAGACTATTATTACGATTTGGCTCATTTCGACGCCATTTTTTTTTTAAAAATGATTTCTCCGGTTCGGGAAGAACTTTTCTTGCTTTTAAGAGTGTTTTGAGGAGATGAGAGGCATCAAATGTTATTTTGGTATGTGTGGTGAGCTTGTATTCTTTCGAATTCGGTTTTTATTTTGACCCATTGAATTTCTTTGGTTTCATTGCAATTCATTTTTTTTTTCATCACTTTACTTATATCCAACATTCTCCTGTAAGTTTTCACAATACGATTGACATTTGCAATTATATCTTCTTCCTTTATAGTAATATTATTTTAATATCGGACCTCAATCAATTGAATATCAAATTATAAAATTCAATTGAAGACTAAGAAATTAACGTTGCAAAATATTTTTATTGTACCTGTCTTTCTAAACATTGGAAAAGCGAATCATATATAAGGATTTAATATACATGTTTATTCTGTTAGTAATTGCACTTAATTTAACGCTTTACAACTATGATATGTTTGACAGAAATTAATGTTGTAAAAGATATGAATATGAAATTATTTTCCAAGCATGAAACCACAATTACAACTCTGGTAAATTTATGAGAAATTTATAGTTGAGGTTTTCATTTTATGCATCCCTTCAAATTTGGTTGGAAGTTCATTTGGGAAGATAAGTTGAGTTGGAGAATGATTGGCTTGGGAACCACTAAGAAACCCGAAACTAGGCTTTGCACAACATGAATTTAAAAAAATATTGTTGTTCAATTTATTTTTTTTTTCATTAAAAATCATTTGCATACCTTTTCCCTTTTTTGTTATTATAGAAAATTTTACTGAATCGAAATGGATTAAACGTCCATCCTTAAATAGTTAATACTTATGGTTGACCATTCAGTTTGGAGAACTGTGGACTATTTGAGAGATCCTTCTTCACACTCGTCTTTAATTTTTGCGTATGAATATATCGAATTCCTGACATCTAATCGAACTGAAACTTTGGAACTAGGCTAGTATATTCATTTTCGATGGCAATGTTTTCTATATCAGCCTCTCCGTTTGGAGAATGATTGGCTTGGGAACCATTAAGAGACCCAAAACTAGGCTTGGCATCCTGATAGTTGGCCTCTCCTTTTGGAGAATGAATGGCTTGGGAACCATTAAGAGACCCAAAACTATGCTTGGCATCCTGATAGTTGGCCTCTCCGTTTGGAGAATGATTGGCTTGGGAACCACTAAGAGACCCAAAACTATGCTTGGCATTCTGTTAGTTGGCCTCTCCGTTTGGAGAATGATTGGCTTGGGAACCACTAAGAGACCCAAAACTAAGCTTGGCATCCTGATAGTTGGCCTCTCCGTTTGGAGAATGATTGGCTTGGGAACCACTAAGAGACCCAAAACTAGGCTTGGCATCCTGTTAGTTGCCCTCTCCGTTTGGAGAATGATTGGCTTGGGAACCACTAAGAGACCCAAAACTAGGTTTGGCATCCTGTTAGTTGGCCTCTCCGTTTGGAGAATAATTGGCTTGGAAACCCCTCAGTGACCCAAGAATAGGCTTGGTACAAGGAGTATTTCGAAAAATAATGTTATTCAATTTAATTTTTCTTTTCTTTAAAAATCATTTTCATATTTTTTCTCCCTTTTGTTCTTATAGAAAATTTTATTGAATCAAAATTGATTAAACGTCGATCCTTCAAATATTTGATACTTGTTGTTGGCCTTTCAATTTTTAGAACTGTGGACTATATGAGAGATTCTTTTTTACAAGTTTCTTTAATTTTTTTTATGAATATACCGTCTTCCTGACATCTAATCTAACTGAAACTTTGAAACTATGCTAGTATATTCGTTTTCGATGGCAATGTTTTCTATATCTGCTTCTCCGTTCAGAGAATGATGGGCTTATGAACAACTAAGAGACCCAAAACGTGGCTTGGCATCCTGATAGATGGCTTCTCCGTGTGTGGTATTTCGGAACATTTGCAAGTTATTTTTTATTTCTTACATAAGGGAATTTTTCTCACTTCACAAAATCAATTTCGAAACTTTATATTTGCTTATAGTCATTCCTTAAAAGAACTTAAATATTAAAGACTTATATTCAGATATTTAGACAGGAATGATCCGTAATTAAAAATCTTATGCTAATGCATAACGAATACAATCAAATCAATAAGATCACTCTTGGTTTCAGAAAATTCATTGTTGTAACAATGTCTCATTGCTTTCTTCCAACAATGAAATGAAAAATGTCTGGAGACTATTATTACGATTTGGCTCATTTCGACGCCATTTTTTTTTTAAAAATGATTTCTCCGGTTCGGGAAGAACTTTTCTTGCTTTTAAGAGTGTTTTGAGGAGATGAGAGGCATCAAATGTTATTTTGGTATGTGTGGTGAGCTTGTATTCTTTCGAATTCGGTTTTTATTTTGACCCATTGAATTTCTTTGGTTTCATTGCAATTCATTTTTTTTTTTCATCACTTTACTTATATCCAACATTCTCCTGTAAGTTTTCACAATACGATTGACATTTGCAATTATATCTTCTTCCTTTATAGTAATATTATTTTAATATCGGACCTCAATCAATTGAATATCAAATTATAAAATTCAATTGAAGACTAAGAAATTAACGTTGCAAAATATTTTTATTGTACCTGTCTTTCTAAACATTGGAAAAGCGAATCATATATAAGGATTTAATATACATGTTTATTCTGTTAGTAATTGCACTTAATTTAACGCTTTACAACTATGATTTGTTTGACAGAAATTAATGTTGTAAAAGATATGAATATGAAATTATTTTCCAAGCATGAAACCACAATTACAACTCTGGTAAATTTATGAAAAATTTATAGTTGAGGTTTTCATTTTATGCATCCCTTCAAATTTGGTTGGAAGTTCATTTTTGAAGATAAGTTGAGTTGGAGAATGATTGGCTTGGGAACCACTAAGAAACCCGAAACTAGGCTTTGCACAATATGAATTTAAAAAAATATTGTTGTTCAATTTATTTTTCTTTTCATTAAAAATCATTTGCATACCTTTTCCCTTTTTTGTTATTATAGAAAATTTTACTGAATCGAAATGGATTAAACGTCCATCCTTAAATAGTTAATACTTATGGTTGACCATTCAGTTTGGAGAACTGTGGACTATTTGAGAGATCCTTCTTCACACTCGTCTTTAATTTTTGCGTATGAATATATCGACTTCCTGACATCTAATCGAACTGAAACTTTGGAACTAGGCTAGTATATTCATTTTCGATGGCAATGTTTTCTATATCAGCCTCTCCGTTTGGAGAATGATTGGCTTGGGAACCATTAAGAGACCCAAAACTAGGCTTGGCATCCTGATAGTTGGCCTCTCCGTTTGGAGAATGAATGGCTTGGGAACCATTAAGAGACCCAAAACTAGGCTTGGCATCCTGATAGTTGGCCTCTCCGTTTGGAGAATGATTGGCTTGGGAACCATTAAGATACCCAAAACTAGGCTTGGCATCCTGATAGTTGGCCTCTCCGTTTGGAGAATGATTGGCTTAGGAACCACTAAGAGACCCAAAACTAGGCTTGGCATCCTGTTAGTTGCCCTCTCCGTTTGGAGAATGATTGGCTTGGTAACCATTAAGAGACCCAAAACTAGGCTTGGCATCCTGATAGTTGGCCTCTCCGTTTGGAGAATGAATGGCTTGGGAACCATTAAGAGACCCAAAACTAGGCTTGGCATCCTGATAGTTGGCCTCTCCGTTTGGAGAATGATTGGCTTGGGAACCATTAAGATACCCAAAACTAGGCTTGGCATCCTGATAGTTGGCCTCTCCGTTTGGAGAATGAATGGCTTGGGAACCATTGAGAGACCCAAAACTAGGCTTGGCATCCTGATAGTTGGCCTCTCCGTTTGGAGAATGAATGGCTTGGGAACCATTCAGAGACCCAAAACTAGGCTTGGCATCCTGATAGTTGGCCTCTCCGTTTGGAGAATGAATGGCTTGGGAACCATTAAGAGACCCAAAACTAGGCTTGGCATCCTGATAGTTGGCCTCTCCGTTTGGAGAATGAATGGCTTGGGAACCACTAAGAGACCCAAAACTAGGCTTGGCATCCTGATAGTTGGCCTCTCCGTTTGGAGAATGATTAGCTTGGGAACCATTAAGAGACCCAAAACTAGGCTTGGCATTCTGATAGTTGGCCTCTAAGTTTAGAGAATGATTGGCTTGGGAACCATTAAGAGATCCAAAACTAGGCTTGACATCCTGATAGTTGGCCTCTCCGTTTGGAGAATGATTGGCTTGGGAACCACTAAGAGACCAAAAAACTAGGCTTGGCATCCAGATAGTTGGCCTCTAAGTTTAGAGAATGATTGGCTCGGGAACCACTAAGAGACCCAAAACTAGGCTTGGCATCCTGATAGTTGGCCTCTCTGTTTGGAGAATGATTGGCTTGGGAACCACTAAGAGACCCAAAACTAGGCTTGGCATCCTGATAGTTGGCCTCCAAGTTTAGAGAATGATTGGCTTGGGAACCACTAAGAGACCCAAAACTAGGCTTGGCATCCTGATAGTTGGCCTCTCCGTTTGGAGAATGAATGGTTTGGGAACAATTAAGAGACCCAAAACTAGGCTTGGCATCCTGATAGTTGGCCTCTAAGTTTAGAGAATGATTGGCTTGGGAACCACTAAGAGACCCAAAAGTATGCTTGGCATCCTGTTAGTTGCCCTCTCCGTTTGGAGAATGATTGGCTTGGGAACCATTAAGAGACCCAAAACTAGGCTTGTCATCCTGATAGTTGGCCTCTAAGTTTAGAGAATGATTGGCTTAGGAACCACTAAGAGACCCAAAACTAGGCTTGGCATCCTGTTAGTTGCCCTCTCCGTTTGGAGAATGATTGGCTTGGGAACCATTAAGAGACCCAAAACTAGGCTTGGCATCCTGATAGTTGGCCTCTAAGTTTAGAGAATGATTGGCTTGGGAACCACTAAGAGACCCAAAACTAGGCTTGGCATCCTGATAGTTGGCCTCTAAGTTTAGAGAATGATTGGCTTGAGAACCACTAAGAGACCCAAAACTAGGCTTGGCATCCTGATAGTTGGCCTCTCCGTTTGGAGAATGAATGGCTTGGGAACGATTAAGAGACCCAAAACTAGGCTTGGCATCCTGATAGTTGGCCTCTAAGTTTAGAGAATGATTGGCTTGGGAACCACTAAGAGACCCAAAACTATGCTTGGCATCCTGATAGTTGGCCTCTCCGTTTGGAGAATGAATGGCTTGGGAAGCATTAAGAGACCCAAAACTAGGCTTGGCATCCTGTTAGTTGCCCTCTCCGTTTGGAGAATGATTGGTTTGGGAACCACTAAGAGACCCAAAACTAGTCTTGTCATCCTGATAGTTGCCCTCTCCGTATGGAGAATGATTGGCTTGGGAACCACTAAGAAACCCTAAACTAGGCTTGGCATCCTGATAGTTCGCCTCTCCGTTTGGAGAATGAAAGGCTTGGGAACCACTAAGAGACCCAAAACTAGGCTTGGCATCCTGATAGTTGGCCTCTCTGTTTGGAGAATGATTGGCTTGGGAACCACTAAGAGACCCAAAACTAGGCTTGGCATCCTGATAGTTGGCCTCTAAGTTTAGAGAATGATTGGCTTGGGAACCACTAAGAGACCCAAAACTAGGCTTGGCATCCTGATAGTTGGCCTCTCCGTTTGGAGAATGAAAGGCTTGGGAACCATTAAGAGACCCAAAACTAGGCTTGGCATCCTGATAGTTGGCCTCTAAGTTTAGAGAATGATTGGCTTGGGAACCACTAAGAGACCCAAAACTAGGCTTGGCATCCTGATAGTTGGCCTCTCCGTTTGGAGAATGAATGGTTTGGGAACGATTAAGAGACCCAAAACTAGGCTTGGCATCCTGATAGTTGGCCTCTCCGTTTGGAGAATGATTGGCTTGGGAACCACTAAGAGACCCAAAACTAGGCTTGGCATCCTGATAGTTGGCCTCTCCGTTTGGAGAATGATTGGCTTGGGAACCACTAAGAGACCCAAAACTAGGCTTGGCATCCTGTTAGTTGCCCTCTCCGTTTGGAGAATGATTGGCTTGGGAACCACTAAGAGACCCAAAACTAGGTTTGGCATCCTGTTAGTTGGCCTCTCCGTTTGGAGAATAATTGGCTTGGAAACCCCTCAGAGACCCAAGAATAGGCTTGGCACAAGGAGTATTTCGAAAAATAATGTTATTCAATTTAATTTTTCTTTTCTTTAAAAATAATTTTCATATTTTTTCTCCCTTTTGTTCTTATAGAAAATTTTATTGAATCAAAATTGATTAAACGTCGATCCTTCAAATATTTGATACTTGTTGTTGGCCTTTCAATTTTTAGAACTGTGGACTATATGAGAGATTCTTTTTTACAAGTTTCTTTAATTTTTTTTATGAATATACCGTCTTCCTGACATCTAATCTAACTGAAACTTTGAAACTATGCTAGTATATTCGTTTTCGATGGCAATGTTTTCTATATCTGCTTCTCCGTTCAGAGAATGATGGGCTTATGAACAACTAAGAGACCCAAAACTATGCTTGGCATCCTGATAGTTGGCCTCTAAGTTTAGAGAATGATTGGCTTGGAAACCATTAAGAGACCCAAAACTAGGCTTGGCATCCTGATAGTTGGCCTCTCCGTTTGGAGAATGAATGACTTGGGAACCATTAAGAGACCCAAAACTAGGCTTGGCATCCTGATAGTTGGCCTCTAAGTTTAGAGAATGATTGGCTTAGGAACCACTAAGAGACCCAAAACTATGCTTGGCATACTGATAGTTGGCCTCTAAGTTTAGAGAATGATTGGCTTGGGAACCACTAAGAGACCCAAAACTATGCTTGCATCCTGATAGTTGGCCTCTCCGTTTGGAGAATGAATGGCTTGGGAACCATTAAGAGACCCAAAACTAGGCTTGGCATCCTGATAGTTGCCCTCTCCGTTTGGAGAATGATTGGCTTGGGAACCACTAAGAGACCCAAAACTAGGCTCGGCATCCTGATAGTTGCCCTCTCCGTTTGGAGAATGATTGGCTTGGGAACCACTAAGAGACCCAAAACTAGGCTTGGCATCCTGATAGTTGGCCTCTCCTTTTGGAGAATGAATGGCTTGGGAACCACTAAGAGACCCAAAACTAGGCTTGGCATACTGATAGTTGGCCTCTAAGTTTAGAGAATGATTGGCTTGGAAACCATTAAGAGACCCAAAACTAGGCTTGGCATCCTGATAGTTGGCCTCTCCTTTTGGAGAATGAATGGCTTGGGAACCACTAAGAGACCCAAAACTAGGCTTGGCATCCTGATAGTTGGCCTCTCCTTTTGGAGAATGAATGGCTTGGGAACCACTAAGAGACCCAAAACTAGGCTTGGCATCCTGATAGTTGGCCTCTCCTTTTGGAGAATGATTGGCTTGGGAACCACTAAGAGACCCAAAACTAGGCTTGGCATCCTGATAGTTGGCCTCTCCTTTTGGAGAATGAATGGCTTGGGAACAACTAAGAGACCCAAAACTAGGCTTGGCATCCTGATAGTTGGCCTCTCCTTTTGGAGAATGATTGGCTTGGGAACCACTAAGAGACCCAAAACTAGGCTTGGCATCCTGATAGTTGGCCTCTCCTTTTGGAGAATGAATGGCTTGGGAACCACTAAGAGACCCAAAACTAGGCTTGGCATCCTGATAGTTGGCCTCTAAGTTTAGAGAATGATTGGCTTGGAAACCATTAAGAGACCCAAAACTAGGCTTGGCATCCTGATAGTTGGCCTCTCCGTTTGGAGAATGAATGACTTGGGAACCATTAAGAGACCCAAAACTAGGCTTGGCATCCTGATAGTTGGCCTCTAATTTTGGAGAATGATTGGCTTAGGAACCACTAAGAGACCCAAAACTATGCTTGGCATACTGATAGTTGGCCTCTAAGTTTAGAGAATGATTGGCTTGGGAACCACTAAGAGACCCAAAACTATGCTTGCATCCTGATAGTTGGCCTCTCCGTTTGGAGAATGAATGGCTTGGGAACCATTAAGAGACCCAAAACTAGGCTTGGCATCCTGATAGTTGGCCTCTCCTTTTGGAGAATGAATGGCTTGGGAACCACTAAGAGACCCAAAACTAGGCTTGGCATCCTGATAGTTGGCCTCTAAGTTTAGAGAATGATTGGCTTGAGAACCACTAAGAGACCCAAAACTAGGCTTGGCATCCTGATAGTTGGCCTCTCCGTTTGGAGAATGAATGGCTTGGGAACGATTAAGAGACCCAAAACTAGGCTTGGCATCCTGATAGTTGGCCTCTAAGTTTAGAGAATGATTGGCTTGGGAACCACTAAGAGACCCAAAACTATGCTTGGCATCCTGATAGTTGGCCTCTCCGTTTGGAGAATGAATGGCTTGGGAAGCATTAAGAGACCCAAAACTAGGCTTGGCATCCTGTTAGTTGCCCTCTCCGTTTGGAGAATGATTGGTTTGGGAACCACTAAGAGACCCAAAACTAGTCTTGTCATCCTGATAGTTGCCCTCTCCGTATGGAGAATGATTGGCTTGGGAACCACTAAGAAACCCTAAACTAGGCTTGGCATCCTGATAGTTCGCCTCTCCGTTTGGAGAATGAAAGGCTTGGGAACCACTAAGAGACCCAAAACTAGGCTTGGCATCCTGATAGTTGGCCTCTCTGTTTGGAGAATGATTGGCTTGGGAACCACTAAGAGACCCAAAACTAGGCTTGGCATCCTGATAGTTGGCCTCTAAGTTTAGAGAATGATTGGCTTGGGAACCACTAAGAGACCCAAAACTAGGCTTGGCATCCTGATAGTTGGCCTCTCCGTTTGGAGAATGAAAGGCTTGGGAACCATTAAGAGACCCAAAACTAGGCTTGGCATCCTGATAGTTGGCCTCTAAGTTTAGAGAATGATTGGCTTGGGAACCACTAAGAGACCCAAAACTAGGCTTGGCATCCTGATAGTTGGCCTCTCCGTTTGGAGAATGAATGGTTTGGGAACGATTAAGAGACCCAAAACTAGGCTTGGCATCCTGATAGTTGGCCTCTCCGTTTGGAGAATGATTGGCTTGGGAACCACTAAGAGACCCAAAACTAGGCTTGGCATCCTGATAGTTGGCCTCTCCGTTTGGAGAATGATTGGCTTGGGAACCACTAAGAGACCCAAAACTAGGCTTGGCATCCTGTTAGTTGCCCTCTCCGTTTGGAGAATGATTGGCTTGGGAACCACTAAGAGACCCAAAACTAGGTTTGGCATCCTGTTAGTTGGCCTCTCCGTTTGGAGAATAATTGGCTTGGAAACCCCTCAGAGACCCAAGAATAGGCTTGGCACAAGGAGTATTTCGAAAAATAATGTTATTCAATTTAATTTTTCTTTTCTTTAAAAATAATTTTCATATTTTTTCTCCCTTTTGTTCTTATAGAAAATTTTATTGAATCAAAATTGATTAAACGTCGATCCTTCAAATATTTGATACTTGTTGTTGGCCTTTCAATTTTTAGAACTGTGGACTATATGAGAGATTCTTTTTTACAAGTTTCTTTAATTTTTTTTATGAATATACCGTCTTCCTGACATCTAATCTAACTGAAACTTTGAAACTATGCTAGTATATTCGTTTTCGATGGCAATGTTTTCTATATCTGCTTCTCCGTTCAGAGAATGATGGGCTTATGAACAACTAAGAGACCCAAAACTATGCTTGGCATCCTGATAGTTGGCCTCTAAGTTTAGAGAATGATTGGCTTGGAAACCATTAAGAGACCCAAAACTAGGCTTGGCATCCTGATAGTTGGCCTCTCCGTTTGGAGAATGAATGACTTGGGAACCATTAAGAGACCCAAAACTAGGCTTGGCATCCTGATAGTTGGCCTCTAAGTTTAGAGAATGATTGGCTTAGGAACCACTAAGAGACCCAAAACTATGCTTGGCATACTGATAGTTGGCCTCTAAGTTTAGAGAATGATTGGCTTGGGAACCACTAAGAGACCCAAAACTATGCTTGCATCCTGATAGTTGGCCTCTCCGTTTGGAGAATGAATGGCTTGGGAACCATTAAGAGACCCAAAACTAGGCTTGGCATCCTGATAGTTGCCCTCTCCGTTTGGAGAATGATTGGCTTGGGAACCACTAAGAGACCCAAAACTAGGCTCGGCATCCTGATAGTTGCCCTCTCCGTTTGGAGAATGATTGGCTTGGGAACCACTAAGAGACCCAAAACTAGGCTTGGCATCCTGATAGTTGGCCTCTCCTTTTGGAGAATGAATGGCTTGGGAACCACTAAGAGACCCAAAACTAGGCTTGGCATACTGATAGTTGGCCTCTAAGTTTAGAGAATGATTGGCTTGGAAACCATTAAGAGACCCAAAACTAGGCTTGGCATCCTGATAGTTGGCCTCTCCTTTTGGAGAATGAATGGCTTGGGAACCACTAAGAGACCCAAAACTAGGCTTGGCATCCTGATAGTTGGCCTCTCCTTTTGGAGAATGAATGGCTTGGGAACCACTAAGAGACCCAAAACTAGGCTTGGCATCCTGATAGTTGGCCTCTCCTTTTGGAGAATGATTGGCTTGGGAACCACTAAGAGACCCAAAACTAGGCTTGGCATCCTGATAGTTGGCCTCTCCTTTTGGAGAATGAATGGCTTGGGAACCACTAAGAGACCCAAAACTAGGCTTGGCATCCTGATAGTTGGCCTCTAAGTTTAGAGAATGATTGGCTTGGAAACCATTAAGAGACCCAAAACTAGGCTTGGCATCCTGATAGTTGGCCTCTCCGTTTGGAGAATGAATGACTTGGGAACCATTAAGAGACCCAAAATTAGGCTTGGCATCCTGATAGTTGGCCTCTAAGTTTAGAGAATGATTGGCTTAGGAACCACTAAGAGACCCAAAACTATGCTTGGCATACTGATAGTTGGCCTCTAAGTTTAGAGAATGATTGGCTTGGGAACATTTTTTTTTTAAAAATGATTTCTCCGGTTCGGGAAGAACTTTTCTTGCTTTTAAGAGTGTTTTGAGGAGATGAGAGGCATCAAATGTTATTTTGGTATGTGTGGTGAGCTTGTATTCTTTCGAATTCGGTTTTTATTTTGACCCATTGAATTTCTTTGGTTTCATTGCAATTCATTTTTTTTTTTCATCACTTTACTTATATCCAACATTCTCCTGTAAGTTTTCACAATACGATTAACATTTGCAATTATATCTTCTTCCTTTATAGTAATATTATTTTAATATCGGACCTCAATCAATTGAATATCAAATTATAAAATTCAATTGAAGACTAAGAAATTAACGTTGCAAAATATTTTTATTGTACCTGTCTTTCTAAACATTGGAAAAGCGAATCATATATAAGGATTTAATATACATGTTTATTCTGTTAGTAATTGCACTTAATTTAACGCTTTACAACTATGATATGTTTGACAGAAATTAATATTGTAAAAGATATGAATATGAAATTATTTTCCAAGCATGAAACCACAATTACAACTCTGGTAAATTTATGAAAAATTTATAGTTGAGGTTTTCATTTTATGCATCCCTTCAAATTTGGTTGGAAGTTCATTTGGGAAGATAAGTTGAGTTGGAGAATGATTGGCTTGGGAACCACTAAGAAACCCGAAACTAGGCTTTGCACCACATGAATTTAAAAAAATATTGTTGTTCAATTTATTTTTCTTTTCATTAAAAATCATTTGCATACCTTTTCCCTTTTTTGTTATTATAGAAAATTTTACTGAATCGAAATGGATTAAACGTCCATCCTTAAATAGTTAATACTTATGGTTGACCATTCAGTTTGGAGAACTGTGGACTATTTGAGAGATCCTTCTTCACACTCGTCTTTAATTTTTGCGTATGAATATATCGACTTCCTGACATCTAATCGAACTGAAACTTTGGAACTAGGCTAGTATATTCATTTTCGATGGCAATGTTTTCTATATCAGCCTCTCCGTTTGGAGAATGATTGGCTTGGGAACCATTAAGAGACCCAAAACTAGGCTTGGCATCCTGATAGTTGCCCTCTCCGTTTGGAGAATGATTGGCTTAGGAACCACTAAGAGACCCAAAACTAGGCTTGGCATCCTGTTAGTTGCCCTCTCCGTTTGGAGAATGATTGGCTTGGGAACCATTAAGAGACCCAAAACTAGGCTTGGCATCCTGATAGTTGCCCTCTTCGTTTGGAGAATGATTGGCTTGGGAACCATTAAGAGACCCAAAACTAGGCTTGGCATCCTGATAGTTGCCCTCTCCGTTTGGAGAATGATTGGCTTAGGAACCACTAAGAGACCCAAAACTAGGCTTGGCATCCTGTTAGTTGCCCTCTCCGTTTGGAGAATGATTGGCTTGGGAACCATTAAGAGACCCAAAACTAGGCTTGGCATCCTGATAGTTGGCCTCTCCGTTTGGAGAATGAATGGCTTGGGAACCATTAAGAGACCCAAAACTAGGCTTGGCATCCTGATAGTTGGCCTCTCCGTTTGGAGAATGATTGGCTTGGGAACCATTAAGATACCCAAAACTAGGCTTGGCATCCTGATAGTTGGCCTCTCCGTTTGGAGAATGAAAGGCTTGGGAACCATTAAGAGACCCAAAACTAGGCTTGACATCCTGATAGTTGGCCTCTAAGTTTAGAGAATGATTGGCTTGGGAACCACTAAGAGACCCCAAACTAGGCTTGGCATCCTGATAGTTGGCCTCTCCGTTTGGAGAATGAATGGTTTGGGAACGATTAAGAGACCCAAAACTAGGCTTGGCATCCTGATAGTTGGCCTCTCCGTTTGGAGAATGAATGGTTTGAGAACGATTAAGAGACCCAAAACTAGGCTTGGCATCCTGATAGTTGGCCTCTAAGTTTAGAGAATGATTGGCTTGGGAACCACTAAGAGACCCAAAACTATGCTTGGCATCCTGATAGTTGGTATCTAAGTTTAGAGAATGATTGGCTTGGGAACCACTAAGAGACCCAAAACTAGGCTTGGCATCCTGATAGTTGGCCTCTCCGTTTGGAGAATGAATGGTTTGGGAACGATTAAGAGACCCAAAACTAGGCTTGGCATCCTGTTAGTTGGCCTCTAAGTTTAGAGAATGATTGGCTTGGGAACCACTAAGAGACCCAAAACTATGCTTGGCATCCTGTTAGTTGCCCTCTCCGTTTGGAGAATGAATGGCTTGGGAACCATTAAGAGACCCAAAACTAGGCTTGGCATCCTGATAGTTGCCATCTCCGTTTGGAGAATGAATGGCTTGGGAACCACTAAGAGACCCAAAACTAGGCTTGGCATCCTGATAGTTGGCCTCTCCGTTTGGAGAATGATTGGCTTGGGAACCACTAAGAGACCCAAAACTATGCTTGGCATCCTGATAGTTGGCCTCTCCGTTTGGAGAATGATTGGCTTGGGAACCACTAAGAGACCCAAAACTAGGCTTGGCATTCTGTTAGTTGGCCTCTCCGTTTGGAGAATGATTGGCTTGGGAACCACTAAGAGACCCAAAAGTAGGCTTGGTATCCTGATAGTTGGCCTCTCCGTTTGGAGAATGATTGGCTTGGGAACCATTAAGAGACCCAAAACTAGGCTTGGCATCCTGATAGTTGCCCTCTCCGTTTGGAGAATGATTGGCTTGGGAACCATTAAGAGACCCAAAACTAGGCTTGGCATCCTGATAGTTGCCCTCTCCGTTTGGAGAATGATTAGCTTAGGAACCACTAAGAGACCCAAAACTAGGCTTGGCATCCTGATAGTTGGCCTCTCCGTTTGGAGAATGATTGGCTTGGGAACCATTAAGATACCCAAAACTAGGCTTGGCATCCTGATAGTTGGCCTCTCCGTTTGGAGAATGAAAGGCTTGGGAACCATTAAGAGACCCAAAACTAGGCTTGACATCCTGATAGTTGGCCTCTAAGTTTAGAGAATGATTGGCTTGGGAACCACTAAGAGACCCCAAACTAGGCTTGGCATCCTGATAGTTGGCCTCTCCGTTTGGAGAATGAATGGTTTGGGAACGATTAAGAGACCCAAAACTAGGCTTGGCATCCTGATAGTTGGCCTCTCCGTTTGGAGAATGAATGGTTTGAGAACGATTAAGAGACCCAAAACTAGGCTTGGCATCCTGATAGTTGGCCTCTAAGTTTAGAGAATGATTGGCTTGGGAACCACTAAGAGACCCAAAACTATGCTTGGCATCCTGATAGTTGGCCTCTAAGTTTAGAGAATGATTGGCTTAGGAACCACTAAGAGACCCAAAACTATGCTTGGCATACTGATAGTTGGCCTCTAAGTTTAGAGAATGATTGGCTTGGGAACCACTAAGAGACCCAAAACTAGGCTTGGCATCCTGATAGTTGCCCTCTCCGTTTGGAGAATGATTGGCTTGGGAACCACTAAGAGACCCAAAACTAGGCTCGGCATCCTGATAGTTGCCCTCTCCGTTTGGAGAATGAATGGCTTGGGAACCATTAAGAGACCCAAAACTAGGCTTGGCATCCTGATAGTTGCCCTCTCCGTTTGGAGAATGATTGGCTTGGGAACCACTAAGAGACCCAAAACTAGGCTCGGCATCCTGATAGTTGCCCTCTCCGTTTGGAGAATGATTGGCTTGGGAACCACTAAGAGACCCAAAACTAGGCTTGGCATCCTGATAGTTGGCCTCTCCGTTTGGAGAATGATTGGCTTGGGAACCACTAAGAGACCCAAAACTATGCTTGGCATCCTGTTAGTTGCCCTCTCCGTTTGGAGAATGATTGGCTTGGGAACCACTAAGAGACCCAAAACTAGGTTTGGCATCCTGTTAGTTGGCCTCTCCGTTTGGAGAATAATTGGCTTGGAAACCCCTCAGAGACCCAAGAATAGGCTTGGCACAAGGAGTATTTCGAAAAATAATGTTATTCAATTTAATTTTTCTTTTCTTTAAAAATCATTTTCATATTTTTTCTCCCTTTTGTTCTTATAGAAAATTTTATTGTATCAAAATTGATTAAACGTCGATCCTTCAAATATTTGATACTTGTTGTTGGCCTTTCAATTTTTAGAACTGTGGACTATATGAGAGATTCTTTTTTACAAGTTTCTTTAATTTTTTTTATGAATATACCGTCTTCCTGACATCTAATCTAACTGAAACTTTGAAACTATGCTAGTATATTCGTTTTCGATGGCATTGTTTTCTATATCTGCTTCTCCGTTCAGAGAATGATGGGCTTATGAACAACTAAGAGACCCAAAACGTGGCTTGGCATCCTGATAGATGGCTTCTCCGTTTGTGGTATTTCGGAACATTTGCAAGTTGTTTTTTATTTCTTACATAAGGGAATTTTTCTCACTTCACAAAATCAATTTCGAAACTTTATATTTGCTTATAGTCATTCCTTAAAAGAACTTAAATATTAAATACTTATATTCAGATATTTAGACAGGAATGATCCGTAATTAAAAATCTTATGCTAATGCATAACGAATACAATCAAATCAATAAGATCACTCTTGGTTTCAGAAAATTCATTGTTGTAACAATGTCTCATTGCTTTCTTCCAACAATGAAATGAAAAATGTCTGGAGACTATTATTACGATTTGGCTCATTTCGACGCCATTTTTTTTTTTTTTTAAATGATTTCTCCGGTTCGGGAAGAACTTTTCTTGCTTTTAAGAGTGTTTTGAGGAGATGAGAGGCATCAAATGTTATTTTTGTATGTGTGGTGAGCTTGTATTCTTTCG
Source organism: Linyphia triangularis (assembly GCA_963978545.1). Classification (NCBI taxonomy): domain Eukaryota; kingdom Metazoa; phylum Arthropoda; class Arachnida; order Araneae; family Linyphiidae; genus Linyphia; species Linyphia triangularis. The sequence goes on from OZ021731.1 coordinate 80,718,247, forward strand.
AATTCGGTTTTTATTTTGACCCATTGAATTTCTTTGGTTTCATTGCAATTCATTTTTTTTTTCATCACTTTACTTATATCCAACATTCTCCTGTAAGTTTTCACAATACGATTGACATTTGCAATTATATCTTCTTCCTTTATAGTAATATTATTTTAATATCGGACCTCAATCAATTGAATATCAAATTATAAAATTCAATTGAAGACTAAGAAATTAACGTTGCAAAATATTTTTATTGTACCTGTCTTTCTAAACATTGGAAAAGCGAATCATATATAAGGATTTAATATACATGTTTATTCTGTTAGTAATTGCACTTAATTTAACGCTTTACAACTATGATTTGTTTGACAGAAATTAATGTTGTAAAAGATATGAATATGAAATTATTTTCCAAGCATGAAACCACAATTACAACTCTGGTAAATTTATGAAAAATTTATAGTTGAGGTTTTCATTTTATGCATCCCTTCAAATTTGGTTGGAAGTTCATTTTTGAAGATAAGTTGAGTTGGAGAATTATTGGCTTGGGAACCACTAAGAGACCCAAAACTATGCTTGGCATCCTGATAGTTGGCCTCTCCGTTTGGAGAATGATTGGCTTGGGAACCACTAAGAGACCCAAAAGTAGGCTTGGCTTCCTGATAGTTGGCCTCTCCGTTTGGAGAATGATGGGCTTATGAACAACTAAGAGACCCAAAACGTGGCTTGGCATCCTGATAGATGGCTTCTCCGTTTGTGGTATTTCGGAACATTTGCAAGTTGTTTTTTATTTCTTACATAAGGGAATTTTTCTCACTTCACAAAATCAATTTCGAAACTTTATATTTGCTTATAGTCATTCCTTAAAAGAACTTAAATATTAAATACTTATATTCAGATATTTAGACAGGAATGATCCGTAATTAAAAATCTTATGCTACTGCATAACGTATACAATCAAATCAATAAGATCACTATTGGTTTCAGAAAATTCATTGTTGTAACAATGTCTCATTGCTTTCTTCCAACAATGAAATGAAAAATGTCTGGAGACTATTATTACGATTTGGCTCATTTCGACGCCATTTTTTTTAAAAAATGATTTCTCCGGTTCGGGAAGAACTTTTCTTGCTTTTAAGAGTGTTTTGAGAGATGTGAGGCATCAAATGTTATTTTGGTATGTGTGGTGTGCTTGTATTCTTTCGAATTCGGTTTTTATTTTGACCCATTTATTTTCTTTGGTTTCATTGCAATTCATTTTTTTTTTTTTTTTCATCACTTTACTTATATCCAACATTCTCCTGTAAGTTTTCACAATACGATTGACATTTGCAATTATATCTTCTTCCTTTATAGTAATATTATTTTAATATCGGACCTCAATCCATTGAATATCAAATTATAAAATTCAATTGAAGACTAAGAAATTAACGTTGCAAAATATTTTTATTGTACCTGTCTTTCTAAACATTGGAAAAGCGAATCATATATAAGGATTTAATATACATGTTTATTCTGTTAGTAATTGCACTTAATTTAACGCTTTACAACTATGATATGTTTGACAGAAATTAATGTTGTAAAAGATATGAATATGAAATTATTTTCCAAGCATGAAACCACAATTACAACTCTGGTAAATTTATGAAAAATTTATAGTTGAGGTTTTCATTTTATGCATCCCTTCAAATTTGGTTGGAAGTTCATTTGGGAAGATAAGTTGAGTTGGAGAATGATTGGCTTGGGAAACACTAAGAAACCCGAAACTAGGCTTTGTACAACATGAATTTAAAAAAATATTGTTGTTCAATTTATTTTTCTTTTCATTAAAAATCATTTGCATACCTTTTCCCTTTTTTGTTATTATAGAAAATTTTACTGAATCGAAATGGATTAAACGTCCATCCTTAAATAGTTAATACTTATGGTTGACCATTCAGTTTGGAGAACTGTGGACTATTTGAGAGATCCTTCTTCACACTCGTCTTTAATTTTTGCGTATGAATATATCGACTTCCTGACATCTAATCGAACTGAAACTTTGGAACTAGGCTAGTATATTCATTTTCGATGGCAATGTTTTCTATATCAGCCTCTCCGTTTGGAGAATGATTGGCTTGGGAACCATAAAGAGACCCAAAACTAGGCTTGGCATCCTGATAGTTGCCCTCTCCGTGTGGAGAATGATTGGCTTGGGAACCATTAAGAGACCCAAAACTAGGCTTGGCATCCTGATAGTTGGCCTCTCCGTTTGGAGAATGATTGGCTTGGGAACCATTAAGAGACCCAAAACTAGGCTTGGCATCCTGATAGTTGCCCTCTCCGTTTGGAGAATGATTGGCTTAGGAACCACTAAGAGACCCAAAACTAGGCTTGGCATCCTGTTAGTTGCCCTCTCCGTTTGGAGAATGATTGGCTTGGGAACGATTAAGAGACCCAAAACTAGGCTTGGCATCCTGATAGTTGGCCTCTCCGTTTGGAGAATGAATGGCTTGGGAACCATTAAGAGACCCAAAACTAGGCTTGGCATCCTGATAGTTGGCCTCTCCGTTTGGAGAATGATTAGCTTGGGAACCATTAAGAGACCCAAAACTAGGCTTGGCATTCTGATAGTTGGCCTCTAAGTTTAGAGAATGATTGGCTTGGGAACCATTAAGAGACCCAAAACTAGGCTTGACATCCTGGTAGTTGGCCTCTCCGTTTGGAGAATGATTGGCTTGGGAACCACTAAGAGACCCAAAACTAGGCTTGGCATCCAGATAGTTGGCCTCTAAGTTTAGAGAATGATTGGCTCGGGAACCACTAAGAGACCCAAAACTAGGCTTGGCATCCTGATAGTTGGCCTCTCCGTTTGGAGAATGAAAGGCTCGGGAACCATTAAGAGACCCAAAACTAGGCTTGACATCCTGATAGTTGGCCTCTAAGTTTAGAGAATGATTGGCTTGGGAACCACTAAGAGACCCCAAACTAGGCTTGGCATCCTGATAGTTGGCCTCTAAGTTTAGAGAATGATTGGCTTGGGAACCACTAAGAGACCCAAAACTAGGCTTGGCATCCTGATAGTTGCCATCTCCGTTTGGAGAATGAATGGCTTGGGAACCACTAAGAGACCCAAAACTAGGCTTGGCATCCTAATAGTTGGCCTCTCCGTTTGGAGAATGAATGGCTTGGGAACCACTAAGAGACCCAAAACTAGGCTTGGCATCCTGATAGTTGGCCTCTCCGTTTGGAGAATGATTGGCTTGGGAACCACTAAGAGACCCAAAACTATGCTTGGCATCCTGATAGTTGGCCTCTCCGTTTGGAGAATGATTGGCTTGGGAACCACTAAGAGACCCAAAACTATGCTTGGCATCCTGATAGTTGGCCTCTCCGTTTGGAGAATGATTGGCTTGGGAACCACTAAGAGACCCAAAACTATTCTTGGCATTCTGTTAGTTGGCCTCTCCGTTTGGAGAATGATTGGCTTGAGAACCACTAAGAGACCCAAAAGTAGGCTTGGCATCCTGATAGTTGGCCTCTCCGTTTGGAGAATGATTGGCTTGGGAACCACTAAGAGACCCAAAACTAGGCTTGGCATCCTGATAGTTGGCCTCTCCGTTTGGAGAATGATTGGCTTGAGAACCACTAAGAGACCCAAAAGTAGGCTTGGAATCCTGATAGTTGGCCTCTCCGTTTGGAGAATGATTGGCTTGAGAACCACTAAGAGACCCAAAAGTAGGCTTGGCATCCTGATAGTTGGCCTCTCCGTTTGGAGAATGATTGGCTTGGGAACCACTAAGAGACCCAAAACTAGGCTTGGCATCCTGATAGTTGGCCTCTCCGTTTGGAGAATGATTGGCTTGAGAACCACTAAGAGACCCAAAAGTAGGCTTGGCATCCTGATAGTTGGCCTCTCCGTTTGGAGAATGATTGGCTTGGGAACCACTAAGAGACCCAAAACTAGGCTTGGCATCCTGTTAGTTGGCCTCTCCGTTTGGAGAATAATTGGATTGGAAACCCCTCAGAGACCCAAGAATAGGCTTGTCAAAAGGAGTATTTCGAAAAATAATGTTATTCAATTTAATTTTTCTTTTCTTTAAAAATCATTTTCATATTTTTTCTCCCTTTTGTTCTTATAGAAAATTTTATTGAATCAAAATTGATTAAACGTCGATCCTTCAAATATCTGATACTTATTGTTGGAATTTCAATTTTTAGAACTGTGGACTATATGAGAGATTCTTTTTTACAAGTTTCTTTAATTTTTTTTATGATTATACCGTCTTCCTGACATCTAATCTAACTGAAACTTTGAAACTATGCTAGTATATTCGTTTTCGATGGCAATGTTTTCTATATCTGCTTCTCCGTTCAGAGAATGATGGGCTTATGAACAACTAAGAGGCCCAAAACGTGGCTTGGCATCCTGATAGATGGCTTCTCCGTTTGTGGTATTTCGGAACATTTGCAAGTTGTTTTTTATTTCTTACATAAGGGAATTTTTCTCACTTCACAAAATCAATTTCGAAACTTTATATTTGCAGATAGTCATTCCTTAAAAGAACTTAAATATTAAAGACTTATATTCAGATATTTAGACAGGAATGATACGTAATTAAAAATCTTATGCTAATGCATAACGAATACAATCAAATCAATAAGATCACTATTGGTTTCAGAAAATTCATTGTTGTAACAATGTCTCATTGCTTTCTTCCAACAATGAAATGAAAAATGTCTGGAGACTATTATTACGATTTGGCTCATTTCGACGCCATTTTTTTTAAAAAATGATTTCTCCGGTTCGGGAAGAACTTTTCTTGCTTTTAAGAGTGTTTTGAGAGATGTGAGGCATCAAATGTTATTTTGGTATGTGTGGTGTGCTTGTATTCTTTCGAATTCGGTTTTTATTTTGACCCATTGATTTTCTTTGGTTTCATTGCAATTCATTTTTTTTTCATCACTTTACTTATATCCAACATTCTCCTGTAAGTTTTCACAATACGATTGACATTTGCAATTATATCTTCTTCCTTTATAGTAATATTATTTTAATATCGGACCTCAATCCATTGAATATCAAATTATAAAATTCAATTGAAGACTAAGAAATTAACGTTGCAAAATATTTTTATTGTACCTGTCTTTCTAAACATTGGAAAAGCGAATCATATATAAGGATTTAATATACATGTTTATTCTGTTAGTAATTGCACTTAATTTATCGCTTTACAACTATGATATGTTTGACAGAAATTAATGTTGTAAAAGATATGAATATGAAATTATTTTCCAAGCATGAAACCACAATTACAACTCTGGTAAATTTATGAGAAATTTATAGTTGAGGTTTTCATTTTATGCATCCCTTCAAATTTGGTTGGAAGTTCATTTGGGAAGATAAGTTGAGTTGGAGAATGATTGGCTTGGGAACCACTAAGAAACCCGAAACTAGGCTTTGCACAACATGAATTTAAAAAAATATTGTTGTTCAATTTATTTTTCTTTTCATTAAAAATCCTTTCCCTTTACCCTTTTCCCGTCCCCGCATACCTTTTCCCTTTTTTGTTTTTATAGAAAATTTTACTGAATCAAAATGGATTAAACGTCCATCCTTAAATAGTTAATACTTATGTTTGGCCATTCAGTTTGGAGAACTGTGGACTATTTGAGAGATCCTTCTTCACAATCGTCTTTAATTTTTGCGTATGAATATATCGACTTCCTGACATCTAATCGAACTGAAACTTTAGAACTAGGCTAGTATATTCGTTTTCGATGGCAATGTTTTCTATATCTGCCTCTCCGTTTGGAGAATGAATGGCTTGGGAACCATTAAGAGACCCAAAACTAGGCTTGGCATCCTGATAGTTGACCTATAAGTTTAGAGAATGATTGGCTTGGGAACCACTAAGAGACCCAAAACTAGGCTTGGCATCCTGATAGTTGGCCTCTCCGTTTGGAGAATGAATGGCTTGGGAACCATTAAGAAACACAAACTAGGCTTGGCATCCTGATAGTTGGCATCTAAGTTTAGAGAATAATTGGCTTGGGAACCATTAAGAGATCCAAAACTAGGTTTGGCATCCTGATAGTTGGCCTCTCCGTTTGGAGAATGATTGGCTTGGGAACCATTAAGAGACCCAAAACTAGGCTTGGCATCCTGTTAGTTGCCCTCTCCGTTTGGAGAATGATTGGCTTGGGAACCACTAATAGACCCAAAACTAGGCTTGGCATCCTGTTAGTTGCCCTCTCCGTTTGGAGAATGATTGGCTTGTGAACCACTAAGAGATCCAAAACTAGGCTTGGCATCCTGTTAGTTGGCCTCCCCGTTTGGAGAATGATTGGCTTGGGAACCACTAAGAGACCCAAAACTAGGCTTGGCATCCTGTTAGTGTCCCTCTCCGTTTGGAGAATGATTGGCTTAGGAACAGAGACCCAAACTAGGCTTGGCATCCTGATAGTTGGCCTCTAAGTTTAGAGAATGACTGGCTTGGGAACCATTAAGAGACCCAAAACTAGGCTTGGCATCCTGATAGTTGGCCTCTTCGTTTTGAGAATGAATGGCTTGGGAACCATTAAGAGACCCAAAACTAGGCTTGGCATCCTGATAGTTGGCCTCTCCGTTTGGAGAATGATTGGCTTGGGAACCACTAAGAGACCCAAAACTAGGCTTGGCATCCTTATAGTTGGCCTCTCCGTTTGGAGAATGAATGGCTTGATAACCATTAAGAGACCCAAAACTAGGCTTCGCATCCTGATAGTTGGCCTCTCCGTTTGGAGAATGAATGGCTTGGGAACCATTAAGAGACCCAAAACTAGGCTTGGCATCCTGATAGTTGGCCTCTAAGTTTAGAGAATGAAAGGCTTGGGAACCATTAAGAGACCCAAAACTAGGCTTGACATCCTGATAGTTGGCCTCTAAGTTTAGAGAATGATTGGCTTGGGAACCATTAAGAGACCCAAAACTAGGCTTGGCATCCTGATAGTTGGCCTCTAAGTTTAGAGAGTGATTGGATTAGGAACCACTAAGAGATTCAAAACTAGGCTTGGCATCCTGATAGTTGGCCTCTAAGTTTAGAGAATGACTGGCTTGGGAACCATTAAGAGAACCAAAACTTGCTTGGCATCCTGATAGTTGGCCTCTAAGTTTAGAGAATGATTGGCTTGGGAACCATTAAGAGACCCAAAACTAGGCTTGGCATCTTGATAGTTGGCCTCTCCGTTTGGAGAATGATTGGCTTGGGAACAGACGCCCAAACTAGGCTTGGCATCCTGATAATTGGCCTCTAAGTTTAGAGAATGACTGGCTTGGGAACCATTAAGAGACCCAAAACTAGGCTTGGCATCCTGATAGTTGGCCTCTTCGTTTTGAGAATGAATGGCTTGGGAACCATTAAGAAACCCAAAACTAGGCTTGGCATCCTGATAGTTGGCCCCCTCAGGGGGTTTACTTTCTCAAAGTAAATACGGGCTTCACAACCCCGGGGCGCCCCAGTGATCTATCCCTTCTTCTGTTTTACCTTCTTTTTTGGGTTCTGTATTTATTGTTTGGCTTCTCTTCCTTCCCTCGTTGTGGTTACCTCTTCAGAGGTGAGGGCTCCCCTTGAGAAGCTTTGTGCCGCTCTGTTGCTATCAGCTTCTCTCGGGGATTATATCACCCACGTGTTTGCCGTGCGTGGAGACCCGTGTCCCTGGAAAGGGGGATCCTGGTAGTTGAGGGACGACATACTGTCCCAATACACTACTTTGGCCCTTGCTTCAGATAAACGGGAGGTGCACATTGGTCCCGTGTGTATCAATCGGCTGGTCGTCCGACTTCGTCGGCGGCTAGGGATCAAGCGTTCGGCTCGTCTGCTGGGAATCTCGTTAAGGGTGGAGACTTCTACAGGGGCGAGTCGTTCGCGTATAGGTACTGGACAACCCGGTAGTGTTATGCCGTGCGCAACAGTTTAGTTGTTGTTTTCTTTCTTTTCGTAGTTTTTGTTGCTTGCCGGTGTACACTATCCCCGATATCGTGGACTCCATGGAGGGTGGGACTCTAGTGCCCGAATTTTTTATCGCTACTTTCATGGAAAGTACATCTTCAAATTCTTCTCCCCCTAGTGGGGAGCAACACAGACATGCTTCTTCACAAAATCAAATTGCTCAGAAATTTTTTGTTGTTCATCGAGTGGAGGGTTCTTTTGAAAAGGTGTCCCCTTTTCTAATTGAGAAGGCATTACAATCTTTCGTTGGTGATACAGCTTCAGTTAAAAAACTGAAGTCTGGAGACCTGTTAGTGGAAGTCCGCAATGAGCAACAAGCCAAGAACATATCAAAAATCGTCAATTTTGGAACGTTCCCTGTAACTGTTACAGCTCATGGATCGCTTAATAAATCTCGTGGTGTTGTGTCCGAGTCGGACCTTTACCATACAGCGGAGGACGAGATTCTTGATCACCTACGTGATCAACACGTTTCGGCCGTCCACCGCATAACAATACGACGAGATGGGAATATCATCCCCACTAAGCATTTGATCCTAACTTTTGACTTACCCACTTTACCGTCGCACGTAAAAGCCGGCTATCTGAATTGCTCTGTTCGTCCGTATATTCCGAACCCACTTCGCTGTTTCAAGTGCCAGAAATTTGGTCACTCTCAAACAGCGTGTCGTGGGAAAACGGAAATATGCGCACGTTGTGCAGGTACTGGACATGATAGTGCTAATTGCAAAACACCCGAGAAGTGTGTCAATTGTGATGGCACACATCCATCATACTTTCGATCATGTCCACAGTGGGTAAAGGAAAAAGAAATCCAGACAGTGCGAGTAAACCAAAATATGTCGTATTTTGATGCTAAAAAAATTGTTGAATTGAAGACTCCACGTGTTGGTGTTGCTTATGCTGATGTTTTGAAAAAAACATTCAGCAGCAAAAGCACACAAACAGACTCTCCAGTATCATCTTTCGTTAAATTACCTCAACGGACATCGACAGAGGTTGTTAAACGACCAACGATTTTGAAAAAATCTTTTGCAAAATCGAAAGCTTTGCAGACACTGAAGCTAAAATCTGCCAAAGGGGGACCTTCTCGAGAGAAACCCTCCAATCCTTTTACTATCCTTCGTTCCTTTAGGGAGGCAGATGTGGTGAAGCTTCACCCATCTGATGATGACGAGGATATTAGTGAAGATCCTGACTCCCATCTAAATTTTAATATAAATAAATAATGGCTTCTTTTGTTTCTTGGAATTGTCGCGGTTTTAGGTCTAGGAAGGATGATGTGAAGAATATAATTTCACTTTACCATCCAGCATGTTTGGCACTTCAAGAAACTTTCTTGAAGGATTCTTGTACATCTAAGATCAGTAGGTATAGTTGCATTAGGAAAGATGTTGCCCGTGGTAATACAGTGTCTGGAGGAGTATGCCTTTTTATTTCTCATAATCACCCCAGCACTGTACTCACACTGCACACATCTCTACAGGCTGTGGCTGCGAGACTTCATATACAGTCCCTTCTCACAGTCTGTTGCCTATACTTACCGCCACATGCTATCATCCGCCAAGAGGAGCTGAATGACCTTATTGATCAACTTCCAGCACCATTTTTACTGCTCGGTGACTTTAATGGACACAGTACTATGTGGGGTAGTGATAATACGAACCCTCGTGGGAGACAGATTGAAAAGTTGCTATCTGATCAGTGTCTCTGTCTCCTGAATAACGAGGAGAAAACATATTTCCATGAACCCACTAGAACATTCCATTCACTAGACTTAGCCATTTGTTCCCCTATACTTTTGCCATACTTGAATTTTGCTGTTGGAAGTGATCTACATAACAGTGATCACTTCCCAATTCTCATTTCCCATAACGGTATTACTAACGTAAACATCCGTCTACCTAGATACAAATACCACAGGGCGAATTGGGACAAATTTACTGAGTTGGCTGTTATATCAGGAACAATGGTGGACAGTGAGGATGTTGATACTGCTGTCCAAAATGTCACTGAAGCAATTTTAAATGCTGCTGACTCCTCCATTCCTAAGACATCACCTAGAACACTGCGGCACTGTAAACCATACTGGAATGCAGACTGTCAGTCTGCATACAAGAAACAAAAGAAGCTATGGAGTATCTTCCGCAGATACCCAACTACAGGAAACCTTATCGCCTTTAAAAAGGCTAAGGCATTTGCTCGTAGAGTTAGACGTCAGAGTCAGAAGGACTCTTGGATAAGTTATGTATCTTCAATTACATCCAAAACATCAAGCAAGCAGTTGTGGAAGAAGGTTAGAGCAGCCAACGGTTTGTATCCGGAATATTCTTGTCCGATACTTCAAACCGGAGCTGCTGTGTTCTCTTCCCCTGAAGATATTGCTAACCTTATAGGTGAAACTTTTGAAAGTATATCCAGTTCCGATTCTTATAGTCCTGCTTTTCTTGTGACTAAGAATCGAGCTGAACGGACTGGAATTAATTTCAAAAGCAATATTGAATATTCCTACAACTGTGACCTTAAGATGTACGAATTGAAGAGTGCTTTATCTAAAGCACATAACACCAGTCCAGGTCCAGATGGGATCAGTTACCAAATGCTCCGCCATTTAAGTCCAGATTCTCTTTTTAACATCCTTTTTCTCTTTAATAGAATCTGGAAGGAGAACATCTTTCCTACTTTGTGGCGGGAAGCTACTGTAATCCCCATTCTGAAACCTGGAAAGGATCCGAAGGATCCTCTGAACTATCGACCGATAGCATTAACGAGCTGCCTCTGTAAGACCTTTGAACGTATTGTAAACGCCCGACTCTCTTACATGTTGGAAAAAGATGGATGTATTTCACCTTTCCAGAGTGGATTCCGACGAGGGCGGTCCACTCTTGATAACATCGTGAAACTAGAAACAGATATTCGTAATGCCTTTGTGCAGAGGAATCATCTAGTTTCAATCTTTTTCGACATTGAGAAGGCGTATGATCATACGTGGCGATATGGTATCCTGCAAACTCTATTTAATTTTGGTTTTAGGGGTAATCTGCCCCTTTTTATTCAAAATTTTTTATCATCTCGTGTTTTTAGAGTTCGCATTGGAACTTCATTTTCAAATTATTTTAACCAATCTGAGGGAGTTCCTCAAGGTTGTGTTTTAAGTGTGACCCTTTTTAATCTTCATATCAGCAACATCCTTCATGTCCTTTCACCCTTTGTTCATGGAACTTTGTATGTTGATGACTTGCAAATCTCGTGCCAAGGATCAAACATGCGCTTAATTGAACGTCAGTTACAAACTGCTGTTAACAGACTTGTAGAATGGTGTGAACAAAACGGCCATAAACTGTCACCATCTAAAAGCAGTTGCATCCACTTCTGTAGGAGGAGGGGTCTTCACCCTGACCCTGAAATCCACATACGCAATTTTCCCATCCCAGTTGTGAATCAGATAAGATACTTGGGAGTCATCTTCGACAACAAGTTAAATTTTCTCCCACATATTGTATACTTGCGCAAGAAGTGCGATAAATCGCTTAATATCCTCAAAGTACTCTCAAATACATCTTGGGGTGCTGATCGCACTTCTTTGCTGCGTATTTACAATTCGGTTATCTTATCCCGTATTGACTACGGATGCGTTGCGTATGGGTCTGCAGGAGTATCCCTTCTACGAAGATTGGATACTGTCCATCACACTGCTGCCCGTATTTCTTCAGGTGCATTTCGCACTTCACCCATTGAAAGTCTGTTGACAGAGTGTAGTCTTTTTCCACTTGACTTGAGACGAAAAAAATTAAGCGCCAACTACTACTGTAGAATTATGTCTGATCCTTTTCACCCTTTACGTAAGTTGAGACTTGATGCCTATCTTGGTAGGTTATACGATGCTCGCCCATCGAACATCCGACCGTTTTCTGAAAGAGCGAAATCCATCTTGTTGGATGCAGCTCTAAGTGACGTAGTTACCCAAACATTTACCACTCAATCCTTTCCACCGTGGAATATTCCATCTTTCCACTTTCTCAATCCATTTGCGATGTATTGCAAGGCAGACACTGCCCCAGAAATTTTTCAACAAATCTTTTGTGATCACCGCTCTCAGTATGCTGACTATGAAGCAGTATTTACTGATGGATCCAAAGCAGGTGAACGTGTTGGCTGTGGTACTGTGTCCAACACATCCACAGTCGCTTTTTCACTTCATAAATCCTGCTCGGTTTTCACTTCTGAGATGACAGCAATTTCTTGTGCACTGCTGCATATTTCACTCTGCAACAATCGCAAATTTTGTGTGTATACTGACAGTTTAAGCTCCCTGTCTAGTCTGAAGCACTTTAAGACCAATAGTCATCCAATTGCTTTTGACATTTTTTCAAAATTACACACACTTGAGAGGAAAGGATTTACTATTTTGTTTTGCTGGGTACCTAGTCACATGGGAATTTCAGGAAATGAATTGGCTGATTCTGCTGCTAAAGCGGCTTCAATCCCGCTGCAGCAGCCAGTTCCCTACCAAGATATTAAGACATCAATTCACAAGTTCATATTATCCTTACGTCAAGAAACATGGGATTTGCAGGTTAATAACAAACTTCATTTCATCAAAAATCATCTTCGTAAATGGCCAGTTAATCCTATGCGTTGGACAGATGTCAAACTGACTCGTCTGCGCATTGGTCATACCCGATTGATGCATCGACATTTATTGTTGGGAGAAGATCCACCTGTTTGAGATACTTGTCGTTGCGATCTTTCTGTGGCTCATATTTTAATTTCTTGTCCTAAGTTTCAGTCACATCGTCTTAGGTTTTTTAAATGTACCAGTTTAAGTCTTCAAGATTTGATTGGGGAAACTCCCCATCCAAATCTTTTTGCATTTTTAAGATCAATCGGGTTTTTAAATCACATCTAGTTTTTTAAACATATCCATTTTTAAAATTTTATTAACATCTTCATTTTAGAAATGTGATTTTAACATTCTTAAATTATATTCTGTCACCTCTCATCATATTTATAATTCATCTTCCATCCTAGTTTTTCTTTTATCCTTTGTTTTGGCGCAGCATGGCCCTTGTGTTGCCTTTGCGCCATAAAACCTCAATAAAACTCTTCAAACCTGATAGTTGGCCTCTCCGTTTGGAGAATGATTGGCTTGGGAACCACTAAGAGACCCAAACTAGGCTTGGCATCCTGATAGTTGGCCTTTCCGTTTGGAGAATGATTGGCTTGGGAACCATTAAAAGACCCAAAACTAGGCTTGGCATCCTGATAGTTGGCCTCTAAGTTTAGAGAATGACTGGCTTGGGAACCATTAAAAGACCCAAAACTAGGCTTGGCATCCTGATAGTTGGCCTCTCCGTTTGGAGAATGAAAGGCTTGGGAACCATTAAGAGACCCAAAACTAGGCTTGGCATCCTGATAGTTGGCCTCTAAGTTTAGAGAATGATTGGCTTGGGAACCACTAAGAGACCAAAAACTAGGCTTGGCATCCTGATAGTTGGCCTGTCCGTTTGGAGAATGAATGGCTTGGGAACCATTAAGAGATCCAAAACTATGCTTGGCATACTGATAGTTGGCCTCTAAGTTTAGAGAATGATTGGATTGGGAACCATTAAGAGATCCAAAACTATGCTTGGCATACTGATAGTTGGCCTCTCCGTTTGGAGAATGAAAGGCTTGGGAACCACTAAGAGACCCAAAACTAGGCTTGGCATCCTGTTAGTTGGCCTCTCCGTTTGGAGAATGAATGGCTTGGGAACCACTAAGAGACCCAAAACTAGGCTTGGCATCCTGTTAGTTGGCCTCTCTGTTTGGATAATGAATGGCTTGGGAACCACTAAGAGACCCAAAACTAGGCTTGGCATCCTGTTAGTTGCCCTCTCCGTTTGGAGAATGAATGGCTTGGGAACCACTAAGAGACCCAAAACTAGGCTTGGCATCCTGTTAGTTGCCCTCTCAGTTTGGAGAATGATTGGCTTGGGAACCACTAAGAGACCCAAAACTAGGCTTCTCATCCTGATAGTTGCCCTCTCCGTTTGGAGAATGATTCTCTTGGGAACCACTAAGAGACCCAAAACTAGGCTTGGCATCCTTATAGTTGGCCTCTCCGTTTGGAGAATGAATGGCTTGATAACCATTAAGAGACCCAAAACTAGGCTTGGCATCCTGATAGTTGGCCTCTAAGTTTAGAGAGTGATTATCTTAGGAACCACTAAGAGATTCAAAACTAGGCTTGGCATCCTGATAGTTGGCCTCTAAGTTTAGAGAATGACTGGCTTGGGAACCATTAAGAGACCCAAAACTTGGCTTGGCATCCTGATAGTTGGCCTCTAAGTTTAGAGAATGATTGTCTTGGGAACCATTAAGAGACCCAAAACTAGGCTTGACATCCTGATAGTTGGCCTCTAAGTTTAGAGAATGATTGTCTTGGGAACCATTAAGAGACCCAAAACTAGGCTTGGCATCCTGATAGTTGGCCTCAAAGTTTAGAGAATGACTGGCTTGGGAACCATTAAGAGACCCAAAACTTGGCTTGGCATCCTGATAGTTGGCCTCTAAGTTTAGAGAATGATTGGCTTGGGAACCATTAAGAGACCCAAAACTAGGCTTGGCATCTTGATAGTTGGCCTCTCCGTTTGGAGAATGATTGGCTTGGGAACAGACGCCCAAACTAGGCTTGGCATCCTGATAATTGGCCTCTAAGTTTAGAGAATGACTGGCTTGGGAACCATTAAGAGACCCAAAACTAGGCTTGGCATCCTGATAGTTGGCCTCTTCGTTTTGAGAATGAATGGCTTGGGAACCATTAAGAGACCCAAAACTAGGCTTGGCATCCTGATAGTTGGCCTCTCCGTTTGGAGAATGATTGGCTTGGGAACCACTAAGAGACCCAAACTAGGCTTGGCATCCTGATAGTTGGCCTTTCCGTTTGGAGAATGATTGGCTTGGGAACCATTAAAAGACCCAAAACTAGGCTTGGCATCCTGATAGTTGGCATCTAAGTTTAGAGAATGACTGGCTTGGGAACCATTAAAAGACCCAAAACTAGGCTTGGCATCCTGATAGTTGGCCTCTCCGTTTGGAGAATGAAAGGCTTGGGAACCATTAAGAGACCCAAAACTAGGCTTGGCATCCTGATAGTTGGCCTCTAAGTTTAGAGAATGATTGGCTTGGGAACCACTAAGAGACCCAAAACTAGGCTTGGCATCCTGATAGTTGGCCTGTCCGTTTGGAGAATGAATGGCTTGGGAACCATTAAGAGATCCAAAACTATGCTTGGCATACTGATAGTTGGCCTCTAAGTTTAGAGAATGATTGGCTTGGGAACCATTAAGAGATCCAAAACTATGCTTGGCATACTGATAGTTGGCCTCTCCGTTTGGAGAATGAAAGGCTTGGGAACCACTAAGAGACCCAAAACTAGGCTTGGCATCCTGTTAGTTGGCCTCTCCGTTTGGAGAATGAATGGCTTGGGAACCACTAAGAGACCCAAAACTAGGCTTGGCATCCTGTTAGTTGGCCTCTCCGTTTGGAGAATGAATGGCTTGGGAACCACTAAGAGACCCAAAACTAGGCTTGGCATCCTTATAGTTGGCCTCTCCGTTTGGAGAATGAATGGCTTGATAACCATTAAGAGACCCAAAACTAGGCTTCGCATCCTGATAGTTGGCCTCTCAGTTTGGAGAATGATTGGCTTGGGAACCACTAAGAGACCCAAAACTAGGCTTCTCATCCTGATAGTTGCCCTCTCCGTTTGGAGAATGATTGGCTTGGGAACCACTAAGAGACCCAAAACTAGGCTTGGTATCCTGATAGCTGCCCTCTCCGTTTGGAGAATGATTGGCTTGGGAACCATTAAGAGACCCAAAACAAGGCTTGGCATCCTGATAGTTGCCCTCTCCGTTTGGAGAATGATTGGCTTGGGAACCACTAAGAGACCCAAAACTAGGCTTGGCATCCTGTTAGTTGCCCTCTCCGTTTGGAGAATGATTGGCTTGGGAACCATTAAGAGACCCAAAACTAGGCTTGGCATCCTGATAGTTGCCCTCTCCGTTTGGAGAATGATTGGCTTGGGAACCATTAAGAGACCCAAAACTAGGCTTGGCATCCTTATAGTTGCCCTCTCCGTTTGGAGAATGATTGGCTTGGGAACCACTAAGAGACCCAAAACTAATCTTGGCATTCTGTTAGTTGCCCTCTCCGTTTGGAGAATGATTAGCTTGGGAACCATTAAGAGACCCAAAACTAGGCTTGGCATCCTGTTAGTTGCCCTCTCCGTTTGGAGAATGATTGGCTTGGGAACCATTAAAAGACCCAAAACTAGGCTTGGCATCCTGATAGTTGGCCTCTCCGTTTGGAGAATGAAAGGCTTGGGAACCACTAAGAGACCCAAAACTAGGCTTGGCATCCTGTTAGTTGCCCTCTCCGTTTGGAGAATGAATGGCTTGGGAACCACTAAGAGACCCAAAACTAGGCTTGGCATCCTGTTAGTTGCCCTCTCAGTTTGGAGAATTATTGGCTTGGGAACCACTAAGAGACCCAAAACTAGGCTTGGCATCCTGTTAGTTGCCCTCTCCGTTTGGAGAATGATTGGCTTGGGAACCACTAAGAGACCCAAAACTAGGCTTGGCATCCTGATAGTTGGCCTCTCCGTTTGGAGAATGATTGGCTTGGGAACCACTAAGAGACCCAAAACTAGGCTTGGCATCCTTATAGTTGGCCTCTCCGTTTGGAGAATGAATGGCTTGATAACCATTAAGAGACCCAAAACTAGGCTTCGCATCCTGATAGTTGGCCTCTCCGTTTGGAGAATGAATGGCTTGGGAACCATTAAGAGACCCAAAACTAGGCTTGGCATCCTGATAGTTGGCCTCTAAGTTTAGAGAATGAAAGGCTTGGGAACCATTAAGAGACCTCAAACTAGGCTTGACATCCTGATAGTTGGTCTCTAAGTTTAGAAAATGATTGGCTTGGGAACCATTAAGAGACCCAAAACTAGGCTTGGCATCCTGATAGTTGGCCTCTAAGTTTAGAGAATGACTGGCTTGGGAACCATTAAGAGACCCAAAACTAGGCTTGGCATCCTGATAGTTGGCCTCTTCGTTTTGAGAATGAATGGCTTGGGAACCATTAAGAGACCCAAAACTAGGCTTGGCATCCTGATAGTTGGCCTCTCCGTTTGGAGAATGATTGGCTTGGGAACCACTAAGAGACCCAAACTAGGCTTGGCATCCTGATAGTTGGCCTTTCCGTTTGGAGAATGATTGGCTTGGGAACCATTAAAAGACCCAAAACTAGGCTTGGCATCCTGATAGTTGGCCTCTAAGTTTAGAGAATGACTGGCTTGGGAACCATTAAAAGAACCAAAACTAGGCTTGGCATCCTGATAGTTGGCCTCTCCGTTTGGAGAATGAAAGGCTTGGGAACCATTAAGAGACCCAAAACTAGGCTTGGCATCCTGATAGTTGGCCTCTAAGTTTAGAGAATGATTGGCTTGGGAACCACTAAGAGACCCAAAACTAGGCTTGGCATCCTGATAGTTGGCCTGTCCGTTTGGAGAATGAATGGCTTGGGAACCATTAAGAGATCCAAAACTATGCTTGGCATACTGATAGTTGGCCTCTAAGTTTAGAGAATGATTGGCTTGGGAACCATTAAGAGATCCAAAACTATGCTTGGCATACTGATAGTTGGCCTCTCCGTTTGGAGAATGAAAGGCTTGGGAACCACTAAGAGACCCAAAACTAGGCTTGGCATCCTGTTAGTTGGCCTCTCCGTTTGGAGAATGAATGGCTTGGGAACCACTAAGAGACCCAAAACTAGGCTTGGCATCCTGTTAGTTGCCCTCTCCGTTTGGAGAATGAATGGCTTGGGAACCACTAAGAGACCCAAAACTAGGCTTGGCATCCTGTTAGTTGCCCTCTCAGTTTGGAGAATGATTGGCTTAGGAACCACTAAGAGACCCAAAACTAGGCTTGGCATCCTGTTAGTTGCCCTCTCCATTTGGAGAATGATTGGCTTGGGAACCACTAAGAGACCCAAAACTAGGCTTGGCATCCTGTTAGTTGGCCTCTCTGTTTGGAGAATGAAGGGCTTGGGAACCACTAAGAGACCCAAAACTAGGCTTGGCATCCTGTTAGTTGCCCTCTCCGTTTGGAGAATGAATGGCTTGGGAACCACTAAGAGACCGAAAACTAGGCTTGGCATCCTGTTAGTTGCCCTCTCAGTTTGGAGAATGATTGGCTTGGGAACCACTAAGAGACCCAAAACTAGGCTTCTCATCCTGATAGTTGCCCTCTCCGTTTGGAGAATGATTGGCTTGGGAACCACTAAGAGACCCAAAACTAGGCTTGGTATCCTGATAGTTGCCCTCTCCGTTTGGAGAATGATTGGCTTGGGAACCATTAAGAGACCCAAAACAAGGCTTGGCATCCTGATAGTTGCCCTCTCCGTTTGGAGAATGATTGGCTTGGGAACCACTAAGAGACCCAAAACTAGGCTTGGCATCCTGTTAGTTGCCCTCTCCGTTTGGAGAATGATTGGCTTGGGAACCATTAAGAGACACAAAACTAGGCTTGGCATCCTGATAGTTGCCCTCTCCGTTTGGAGAATGATTGGCTTGAGAACCATTAAGAGACCCAAAACTAGGCTTGGCATCCTTATAGTTGCCTTCTCCGTTTGGAGAATGATTGGCTTGGGAACCACTAAGAGACCCAAAACTAGGCTTGGCATTCTGTTAGTTGCCCTCTCCGTTTGGAGAATGATTGGCTTGGGAACCATTAAGAGACCCAAAACTAGGCTTGGCATCCTGTTAGTTGCCCTCTCCGTTTGGAGAATGATTGGCTTGGGAACCATTAAAAGACCCAAAACTAGGCTTGGCATCCTGATAGTTGGCCTCTCCGTTTGGAGAATGAAAGGCTTGGGAACCATTAAGAGACCCAAAACTAGGCTTGGCATCCTGATAGTTGGCCTCTAAGTTTAGAGAATGATTGGCTTGGGAACCACTAAGAGACCCAAAACTAGGCTTGGCATCCTGATAGTTGGCCTGTCCGTTTGGAGAATGAAAGGCTTGGGAACCACTAAGAGACCCAAAACTAGGCTTGGCATCCTGTTAGTTGGCCTCTCCGTTTGGAGAATGAATGGCTTGGGAACCACTAAGAGACCCAAAACTAGGCTTGGCATCCTGTTAGTTGCCCTCTCCGTTTGGAGAATGAATGGCTTGGGAACCACTAAGAGACCCAAAACTAGGCTTGGCATCCTGTTAGTTGCCCTCTCAGTTTGGAGAATTATTGGCTTGGGAACCACTAAGAGACCCAAAACTAGGCTTGGCATCCTGTTAGTTGGCCTCTCTGTTTGGAGAATGAATGGCTTGGGAACCACTAAGAGACCCAAAACAAGGCTTGGCATCCTGATAGTTGGCCTCTCCGTTTGGAGAATGAATGGCTTGGAAACCACTAAGAGACCCAAAACTAGGCTTGGCATCCTGATAGTTGGCCTCTAAGTTTAGAGAATGATTGGCTTGGGAACCATTAAGAGACCCAAAACTAGGCTTGGCATCCTGATAGTTGGCCTCTCCGTTTGGAGAATGATTGGCTTGGGAACCACTAAGAGACCCAAAACTAGGCTTGGCATCCTTATAGTTGGCCTCTCCGTTTGGAGAATGAATGGCTTGATAACCATTAAGAGACCCAAAACTAGGCTTCGCATCCTGATAGTTGGCCTCTCCGTTTGGAGAATGAATGGCTTGGGAACCATTAAGAGACCCAAAACTAGGCTTGGCATCCTGATAGTTGGCCTCTAAGTTTAGAGAATGAAAGGCTTGGGAACCATTAAGAGACCTCAAACTAGGCTTGACATCCTGATAGTTGGTCTCTAAGTTTAGAGAATGATTGGCTTGGGAACCATTAAGAGACCCAAAACTAGGCTTGGCATCCTGATAGTTGGCCTCTAAGTTTAGAGAATGACTGGCTTGGGAAATATTAAGAGACCCAAAACTAGGCTTGGCATCCTGATAGTTGGCCTCTTCGTTTTGAGAATGAATGGCTTGGGAACCATTAAGAGACCCAAAACTAGGCTTGGCATCCTGATAGTTGGCCTCTCCGTTTGGAGAATGATTGGCTTGGGAACCACTAAGAGACCCAAACTAGGCTTGGCATCCTGATAGTTGGCCTTTCCGTTTGGAGAATGATTGGCTTGGGAACCATTAAAAGACCCAAAACTAGGCTTGGCATCCTGATAGTTGGCCTCTAAGTTTAGAGAATGACTGGCTTGGGAACCATTAAAAGAACCAAAACTAGGCTTGGCATCCTGATAGTTGGCCTCTCCGTTTGGAGAATGAAAGGCTTGGGAACCATTAAGAGACCCAAAACTAGGCTTGGCATCCTGATAGTTGGCCTCTAAGTTTAGAGAATGATTGGCTTGGGAACCACTAAGAGACCCAAAACTAGGCTTGGCATCCTGATAGTTGGCCTGTCCGTTTGGAGAATGAATGGCTTGGGAACCATTAAGAGATCCAAAACTATGCTTGGCATACTGATAGTTGGCCTCTAATTTTAGAGAATGATTGGCTTGGGAACCATTAAGAGATCCAAAACTATGCTTGGCATACTGATAGTTGGCCTCTCCGTTTGGAGAATGAAAGGCTTGGGAACCACTAAGAGACCCAAAACTAGGCTTGGCATCCTGTTAGTTGCCCTCTCCGTTTGGAGAATGATTGGCTTGGGAACCACTAAGAGACCCAAAACTAGGCTTGGCATCCTTATAGTTGGCCTCTCCGTTTGGAGAATGAATGGCTTGATAACCATTAAGAGACCCAAAACTAGGCTTCGCATCCTGATAGTTGGCCTCTCCGTTTGGAGAATGAATGGCTTGGGAACCATTAAGAGACCCAAAACTAGGCTTGGCATCCTGATAGTTGGCCTCTAAGTTTAGAGAATGAAAGGCTTGGGAACCATTAAGAGACCTCAAACTAGGCTTGACATCCTGATAGTTGGTCTCTAAGTTTAGAGAATGATTGGCTTGGGAACCATTAAGAGACCCAAAACTAGGCTTGGCATCCTGATAGTTGGCCTCTAAGTTTAGAGAATGACTGGCTTGGGAACCATTAAGAGACCCAAAACTAGGCTTGGCATCCTGATAGTTGGCCTCTTCGTTTTGAGAATGAATGGCTTGGGAACCATTAAGAGACCCAAAACTAGGCTTGGCATCCTGATAGTTGGCCTCTCCGTTTGGAGAATGATTGGCTTGGGAACCACTAAGAGACCCAAACTAGGCTTGGCATCCTGATAGTTGGCCTTTCCGTTTGGAGAATGATTGGCTTGGGAACCATTAAAAGACCCAAAACTAGGCTTGGCATCCTGATAGTTGGCCTCTAAGTTTAGAGAATGACTGGCTTGGCATCCTGATAGTTGGCCTCTAAGTTTAGAGAATGACTGGCTTGGGAACCATTAAAAGAACCAAAACTAGGCTTGTCATCCTGATAGTTGGCCTCTCCGTTTGGAGAATGAAAGGCTTGGGAACCATTAAGAGACCCAAAACTAGGCTTGGCATCCTGATAGTTGGCCTCTAAGTTTAGAGAATGATTGGCTTGGGAACCACTAAGAGACCCAAAACTAGGCTTGGCATCCTGATAGTTGGCCTGTCCGTTTGGAGAATGAATGGCTTGGGAACCATTAAGAGATCCAAAACTATGCTTGGCATACTGATAGTTGGCCTCTAATTTTAGAGAATGATTGGCTTGGGAACCATTAAGAGATCCAAAACTATGCTTGGCATACTGATAGTTGGCCTCTCCGTTTGGAGAATGAAAGGCTTGGGAACCACTAAGAGACCCAAAACTAGGCTTGGCATCCTGTTAGTTGCCCTCTCCGTTTGGAGAATGAATGGCTTGGGAACCACTAAGAGACCCAAAACTAGGCTTGGCATCCTGTTAGTTGCCCTCTCAGTTTGGAGAATGATTGGCTTGGGAACCACTAAGAGACCCAAAACTAGGCTTGGCATCCTGTTAGTTGCCCTCTCCATTTGGAGAATGATTGGCTTGGGAACCACTAAGAGACCCAAAACTAGGCTTGGCATCCTGTTAGTTGCCCTCTCAGTTTGGAGAATGAATGGCTTGGGAACCATTAAGAGATCCAAAACTATGCTTGGCATACTGATAGTTGGCCTCTCCGTTTGGAGAATGAATGGCTTGGGAACCACTAAGAGACCCAAAACTAGGCTTGGCATCCTGTTAGTTGCCCTCTCCGTTTGGAGAATGAATGGCTTGGGAACCACTAAGAGACCCAAAACTAGGCTTGGCATCCTGTTAGTTGCCCTCTCAGTTTGGAGAATGATTGGCTTGGGAACCACTAAGAGACCCAAAACTAGGCTTGGCATCCTGTTAGTTGCCCTCTCCATTTGGAGAATGATTGGCTTGGGAACCACTAAGAGACCCAAAACTAGGCTTGGCATCCTGTTAGTTGGCCTCTCTGTTTGGAGAATGAATGGCTTGGGAACCACTAAGAGACCCAAAACTAGGCTTGGCATCCTGTTAGTTGCCCTCTCTGTTTGGAGAATGAATGGCTTGGGAACCACTAAGAGACCCAAAACTAGGCTTGGCATCCTGTTAGTTGCCCTCTCAGTTTGGAGAATGATTGGCTTGGGAACCACTAAGAGACCCAAAACTAGGCTTGGCATCCTGTTAGTTGCCCTCTCCATTTGGAGAATGATTGGCTTGGGAACCACTAAGAGACCCAAAACTAGGCTTGGCATCCTGTTAGTTGCCCTCTCCATTTGGAGAATGATTGGCTTGGGAACCACTAAGAGACCCAAAACTAGGCTTGGCATCCTGTTAGTTGGCCTCTCTGTTTGGAGAATGAATGGCTTGGGAACCACTAAGAGACCCAAAACTAGGCTTGGCATCCTGTTAGTTGGCCTCTCTGTTTGGAGAATGAATGGCTTGGGAACCACTAAGAGACCCAAAACTAGGCTTGGCATCCTGTTAGTTGCCCTCTCAGTTTGGAGAATGATTGGCTTGGGAACCACTAAGAGACCCAAAACTAGGCTTGGCATCCTGTTAGTTGCCCTCTCCATTTGGAGAATGATTGGCTTGGGAACCACTAAGAGACCCAAAACTAGGCTTGGCATCCTGTTAGTTGGCCTCTCTGTTTGGAGAATGAATGGCTTGGGAACCACTAAGAGACCCAAAACTAGGCTTGGCATCCTGTTAGTTGCCCTCTCCATTTGGAGAATGATTGGCTTGGGAACCACTAAGAGACCCAAAACTAGGCTTGGCATCCTGTTAGTTGCCCTCTCCATTTGGAGAATGATTGGCTTGGGAACCACTAAGAGACCCAAAACTAGGCTTGGCATCCTGTTAGTTGGCCTCTCTGTTTGGAGAATGAATGGCTTGGGAACCACTAAGAGACCCAAAACTAGGCTTATCATCCTGTTAGTTGGCCTCTCAGTTTGGAGAATGATTGGCTTGGGAACCACTAAGAGACCCAAAACTAGGCTTGGCATCCTGTTAGTTGCCCTCTCCATTTGGAGAATGATTGGCTTGGGAACCACTAAGAGACCCAAAACTAGGCTTGGCATCCTGTTAGTTGGCCTCTCTGTTTGGAGAATGAATGGCTTGGGAACCACTAAGAGACCCAAAACTTGGCTTGGCATCCTGTTAGTTGCCCTCTCCGTTTGGAGAATGAATGGCTTGGGAACCACTAAGAGACCCAAAACTAGGCTTGGCATCCTGTTCGTTGCCCTCTCAGTTTGGAGAATGATTGGCTTGGGAACCACTAAGAGACCCAAAACTAGGCTTCTCATCCTGATAGTTGCCCTCTCCGTTTGGAAAATGATTGGCTTGGGAACCACTAAGAGACCCAAAACTAGGCTTGGTATCCTGATAGTTGCCCTCTCCGTTTGGAGAATGATTGGCTTGGGAACCATTAAGAGACCCAAAACAAGGCTTGGCATCCTGATAGTTGCCCTCTCCGTTTGGAGAATGATTGGCTTGGGAACCACTAAGAGACCCAAAACTAGGCTTGGCATCCTGTTAGTTGCCCTCTCCGTTTGGAGAATGATTGGCTTGGGAACCATTAAGAGACACAAAACTAGGCTTGGCATCGTGATAGTTGCCCTCTCCGTTTGGAGAATGATTGGCTTGGGAACCATTTAGAGACCCAAAACTAGGCTTGGCATCCTTATAGTTGCCCTCTCCGTTTGGAGAATGATTGGCTTGGGAACCACTAAGAGACCCAAAACTAGGCTTGGCATTCTGTTAGTTGCCCTCTCCGTTTGGAGAATGATTGGCTTGGGAACCATTAAGAGACCCAAAACTAGGCTTGGCATCCTGTTAGTTGCCCTCTCCGTTTGGAGAATGATTGGCTTGGGAACCATTAAAAGACCCAAAACTAGGCTTGGCATCCTGATAGTTGGCCTCTCCGTTTGGAGAATGAAAGGCTTGGGAACCATTAAGAGACCCAAAACTAGGCTTGGCATCCTGATAGTTGGCCTCTAAGTTTAGAGAATGATTGGCATGGGAACCACTAAGAGACCCAAAACTAGGCTTGGCATCCTGATAGTTGGCCTGTCCGTTTGGAGAATGATTGGCTTGGGAACCATTAAGAGATCCAAAACTATGCTTGGCATACTGATAGTTGGCCTCTCCGTTTGGAGAATGAAAGGCTTGGGAACCACTAAGAGACCCAAAACTAGGCTTGGCATCCTGTTAGTTGGCCTCTCCGTTTGGAGAATGAATGGCTTGGGAACCACTAAGAGACCCAAAACTAGGCTTGGCATCCTGTTAGTTGCCCTCTCCGTTTGGAGAATGAATGGCTTGGGAACCACTAAGAGACCCAAAACTAGGCTTGGCATCCTGTTAGTTGCCCTCTCAGTTTGGAGAATGATTGGCTTGGGAACCACTAAGAGACCCAAAACTAGGCTTGGCATCCTGTTAGTTGGCCTCTCTGTTTGGAGAATGAATGGCTTGGGAACCACTAAGAGACCCAAAACTAGGCTTATCATCCTGTTAGTTGGCCTCTCTGTTTGGAGAATGAATGGCTTGGGAACCACTAAGAGACCCAAAACTAGGCTTGGCATCCTGTTAGTTGCCCTCTCAGTTTGGAGAATGATTGGCTTGGGAACCACTAAGAGACCCAAAACTAGGCTTGGCATCCTGTTAGTTGCCCTCTCCATTTGGAGAATGATTGGCTTGGGAACCACTAAGAGACCCAAAACTAGGCTTGGCATCCTGTTAGTTGGCCTCTCTGTTTGGAGAATGAATGGCTTGGGAACCACTAAGAGACCCAAAACTTGGCTTGGCATCCTGTTAGTTGCCCTCTCCGTTTGGAGAATGAATGGCTTGGGAACCACTAAGAGACCCAAAACTAGGCTTGGCATCCTGTTCGTTGCCCTCTCAGTTTGGAGAATGATTGGCTTGGGAACCACTAAGAGACCCAAAACTAGGCTTCTCATCCTGATAGTTGCCCTCTCCGTTTGGAAAATGATTGGCTTGGGAACCACTAAGAGACCCAAAACTAGGCTTGGTATCCTGATAGTTGCCCTCTCCGTTTGGAGAATGATTGGCTTGGGAACCATTAAGAGACCCAAAACAAGGCTTGGCATCCTGATAGTTGCCCTCTCCGTTTGGAGAATGATTGGCTTGGGAACCACTAAGAGACCCAAAACTAGGCTTGGCATCCTGTTAGTTGCCCTCTCCGTTTGGAGAATGATTGGCTTGGGAACCATTAAGAGACACAAAACTAGGCTTGGCATCCTGATAGTTGCCCTCTCCGTTTGGAGAATGATTGGCTTGGGAACCATTTAGAGACCCAAAACTAGGCTTGGCATCCTTATAGTTGCCCTCTCCGTTTGGAGAATGATTGGCTTGGGAACCACTAAGAGACCCAAAACTAGGCTTGGCATTCTGTTAGTTGCCCTCTCCGTTTGGAGAATGATTGGCTTGGGAACCATTAAGAGACCCAAAACTAGGCTTGGCATCCTGTTAGTTGCCCTCTCCGTTTGGAGAATGATTGGCTTGGGAACCATTAAAAGACCCAAAACTAGGCTTGGCATCCTGATAGTTGGCCTCTCCGTTTGGAGAATGAAAGGCTTGGGAACCATTAAGAGACCCAAAACTAGGCTTGGCATCCTGATAGTTGGCCTCTAAGTTTAGAGAATGATTGGCATGGGAACCACTAAGAGACCCAAAACTAGGCTTGGCATCCTGATAGTTGGCCTGTCCGTTTGGAGAATGATTGGCTTGGGAACCATTAAGAGATCCAAAACTATGCTTGGCATACTGATAGTTGGCCTCTCCGTTTGGAGAATGAAAGGCTTGGGAACCACTAAGAGACCCAAAACTAGGCTTGGCATCCTGTTAGTTGGCCTCTCCGTTTGGAGAATGAATGGCTTGGGAACCACTAAGAGACCCAAAACTAGGCTTGGCATCCTGTTAGTTGCCCTCTCCGTTTGGAGAATGAATGGCTTGGGAACCACTAAGAGACCCAAAACTAGGCTTGGCATCCTGTTAGTTGCCCTCTCAGTTTGGAGAATGATTGGCTTGGGAACCACTAAGAGACCCAAAACTAGGCTTGGCATCCTGTTAGTTGCCCTCTCCGTTTGGAGAATGATTGGCTTGTTAACCACTAAGAGACCCAAAACTAGGCTTGGCATCCTGTTAGTTGGCCTCTCTGTTTGGAGAATGAATGGCTTGGGAACCACTAAGAGACCCAAAACAAGGCTTATCATCCTGATAGTTGGCCTCTCCGTTTGGAGAATGAATGGCTTGGGAACCACTAAGAGACCCAAAACTAGGCTTGGCATCCTGATAGTTGGCCTCTAAGTTTAGAGAATGATTGGCTTGGGAACCATTAAGAGACCCAAAACTAGGCTTGGCATCCTGATAGTTGGCCTCTCCGTTTGGAGAATGATTGGCTTGGGAACCACTAAGAGACCCAAAACTAGGCTTGGCATCCTTATAGTTGGCCTCTCCGTTTGGAGAATGAATGGCTTGATAACCATTAAGAGACCCAAAACTAGGCTTGGCATCCTGATAGTTGGCCTCTAAGTTTAGAGAATGATTGGCATGGGAACCACTAAGAGACCCAAAACTAGGCTTGGCATCCTGATAGTTGGCCTGTCCGTTTGGAGAATGATTGGCTTGGGAACCATTAAGAGATCCAAAACTATGCTTGGCATACTGATAGTTGGCCTCTCCGTTTGGAGAATGAAAGGCTTGGGAACCACTAAGAGACCCAAAACTAGGCTTGGCATCCTGTTAGTTGGCCTCTCCGTTTGGAGAATGAATGGCTTGGGAACCACTAAGAGACCCAAAACTAGGCTTGGCATCCTGTTAGTTGCCCTCTCCGTTTGGAGAATGAATGGCTTGGGAACCACTAAGAGACCCAAAACTAGGCTTGGCATCCTGTTAGTTGCCCTCTCAGTTTGGAGAATGATTGGCTTGGGAACCACTAAGAGACCCAAAACTAGGCTTGGCATCCTGTTAGTTGCCCTCTCCGTTTGGAGAATGATTGGCTTGTTAACCACTAAGAGACCCAAAACTAGGCTTGGCATCCTGTTAGTTGGCCTCTCTGTTTGGAGAATGAATGGCTTGGGAACCACTAAGAGACCCAAAACAAGGCTTATCATCCTGATAGTTGGCCTCTCCGTTTGGAGAATGAATGGCTTGGGAACCACTAAGAGACCCAAAACTAGGCTTGGCATCCTGATAGTTGGCCTCTAAGTTTAGAGAATGATTGGCTTGGGAACCATTAAGAGACCCAAAACTAGGCTTGGCATCCTGATAGTTGGCCTCTCCGTTTGGAGAATGATTGGCTTGGGAACCACTAAGAGACCCAAAACTAGGCTTGGCATCCTTATAGTTGGCCTCTCCGTTTGGAGAATGAATGGCTTGATAACCATTAAGAGACCCAAAACTAGGCTTCGCATCCTGATAGTTGGCCTCTCCGTTTGGAGAATGAATGGCTTGGGAACCATTAAGAGACCCAAAACTAGGCTTGGCATCCTGATAGTTGGCCTCTAAGTTTAGAGAATGAATGGCTTGGGAACCACTAAGAGACCCAAAACTAGGCTTGGCATCCTGATAGTTGGCCACTTCGTTTTGAGAATGAATGGCTTGGGAACCATTAAGAGACCCAAAACTAGGCTTGGCATCCTGATAGTTGGCCTCTAAGTTTGGAGAATGATTGGCTTGGGAACCACTAAGAGACCCAAACTAGGCTTGGCATCCTGATAGTTGGCCTTTCCGTTTGGAGAATGATTGGCTTGGGAACCATTAAAAGACCCAAAACTAGGCTTGGCATCCTGATAGTTGGCCTCTAAGTTTAGAGAATGACTGGCTTGGGAACCATTAAAAGAACCAAAACTAGGCTTGGCATCCTGATAGTTGGCCTCTCCGTTTGGAGAATGAAAGGCTTGGGAACCATTAAGAGACCCAAAACTATTCTTGGCATCCTGATAGTTGGCCTCTAAGTTTAGAGAATGATTGGCTTGGGAACCACTAAGAGACCCAAAACTAGGCTTGGCATCCTGATAGTTGGCCTGTCCGTTTGGAGAATGAATGGCTTGGGAACCATTAAGAGATCCAAAACTATGCTTGGCATACTGATAGTTGGCCTCTAAGTTTAGAGAATGATTGGCTTGGGAACCATTAAGAGATCCAAAACTATGCTTGGCATACTGATAGTTGGCCTCTCCGTTTGGAGAATGAAAGGCTTGGGAACCACTAAGAGACCCAAAACTAGGCTTGGCATCCTGTTAGTTGGCCTCTCCGTTTGGAGAATGAATGGCTTGGGAACCACTAAGAGACCCAAAACTAGGCTTGGCATCCTGTTAGTTGCCCTCTCAGTTTGGAGAATGATTGGCTTGGGAACCACTAAGAGACCCAAAACTAGGCTTCTCATCCTGATAGTTGCCCTCTCCGTTTGGAGAATGATTGGCTTGGGAACCACTAAGAGACCCAAAACTAGGCTTGGTATCCTGATAGTTGCCCTCTCCGTTTGGAGAATGATTGGCTTGGGAACCATTAAGAGACCCAAAACAAGGCTTGGCATCCTGATAGTTGCCCTCTCCGTTTGGAGAATGATTGGCTTGGGAACCACTAAGAGACCCAAAACTAGGCTTGGCATCCTGTTAGTTGCCCTCTCCGTTTGGAGAATGATTGGCTTGGGAACCATTAAGAGACCCAAAACTAGGCTTGGCATCCTGATAGTTGCCCTCTCCGTTTGGAGAATGATTGGCTTGGGAACCATTAAGAGACCCAAAACTAGGCTTGGCATCCTTATAGTTGCCCTCTCCGTTTGGAGAATGATTGGGTTGGGAACCACTAAGAGACCCAAAACTAGGCTTGGCATCCTGATAGTTGGCCTCTCCGTTTGGAGAATGATTGGCTTGGGAACCACTAAGAGACCCAAACTAGGCTTGGCATCCTGATAGTTGGCCTTTCCGTTTGGAGAATGATAGGCTTGGGAACCATTAAAAGACCCAAAACTAGGCTTGGCATCCTGATAGTTGGCCTCTAAGTTTAGAGAATGACTGGCTTGGGAACCATTAAAAGAACCAAAACTAGGCTTGGCATCCTGATAGTTGGCCTCTCCGTTTGGAGAATGAAAGGCTTGGGAACCATTAAGAGACCCAAAACTATTCTTGGCATCCTGATAGTTGGCCTCTAAGTTTAGAGAATGATTGGCTTGGGAACCACTAAGAGACCCAAAACTAGGCTTGGCATCCTGATAGTTGGCCTGTCCGTTTGGAGAATGAATGGCTTGGGAACCATTAAGAGATCCAAAACTATGCTTGGCATACTGATAGTTGGCCTCTAAGTTTAGAGAATGATTGGCTTGGGAACCATTAAGAGATCCAAAACTATGCTTGGCATACTGATAGTTGGCCTCTCCGTTTGGAGAATGAAAGGCTTGGGAACCACTAAGAGACCCAAAACTAGGCTTGGCATCCTGTTAGTTGGCCTCTCCGTTTGGAGAATGAATGGCTTGGGAACCACTAAGAGACCCAAAACTAGGCTTGGCATCCTGTTAGTTGCCCTCTCAGTTTGGAGAATGATTGGCTTGGGAACCACTAAGAGACCCAAAACTAGGCTTCTCATCCTGATAGTTGCCCTCTCCGTTTGGAGAATGATTGGCTTGGGAACCACTAAGAGACCCAAAACTAGGCTTGGTATCCTGATAGTTGCCCTCTCCGTTTGGAGAATGATTGGCTTGGGAACCATTAAGAGACCCAAAACAAGGCTTGGCATCCTGATAGTTGCCCTCTCCGTTTGGAGAATGATTGGCTTGGGAACCACTAAGAGACCCAAAACTAGGCTTGGCATCCTGTTAGTTGCCCTCTCCGTTTGGAGAATGATTGGCTTGGGAACCATTAAGAGACCCAAAACTAGGCTTGGCATCCTGATAGTTGCCCTCTCCGTTTGGAGAATGATTGGCTTGGGAACCATTAAGAGACCCAAAACTAGGCTTGGCATCCTTATAGTTGCCCTCTCCGTTTGGAGAATGATTGGGTTGGGAACCACTAAGAGACCCAAAACTAGGCTTGGCATTCTGTTAGTTGCCCTCTCCGTTTGGAGAATGATTGGCTTGGGAACCATTAAGAGACCCAAAACTAGGCTTGGCATCCTGTTAGTTGCCCTCTCCGTTTGGAGAATGATTGGCTTGGGAACCATTAAAAGACCCAAAACAAGGCTTGGCATCCTGATAGTTGGCCTCTCCGTTTTTAGAATGAAAGGCTTGGGAACCATTAAGAGACCCAAAACTAGGCTTGGCATCCTGATAGTTGGCCTCTAAGTTTAGAGAATGATTGGCTTGGGAACCACTAAGAGACCCAAAACTAGGCTTGGCATCCTGATAGTTGGCCTGTCCGTTTGGAGAATGAATGGCTTGGGAACCATTAAGAGATCCAAAACTATGCTTGGCATACTGATAGTTGGCCTCTAAGTTTAGAGAATGATTGGCTTGGGAACCATTAAGAGATCCAAAACTATGCTTGGCATACTGATAGTTGGCCTCTCCGTTTGGAGAATGAAAGGCTTGGGAACCACTAAGAGACCCAAAACTAGGCTTGGCATCCTGTTAGTTGGCCTCTCCTTTTGGAGAATGAATGGCTTGGGAACCACTAAGAGACCCAAAACTAGGCTTGGCATCCTGTTAGTTGCCCTCTCCGTTTGGAGAATGAATGGCTTGGGAACCACTAAGAGACCCAAAACTAGGCTTGGCATCCTGTTAGTTGTCCTCTCCGTTTGGAGAATGATTGGCTTGGGAACCACTAAGAGACCCAAAACTAGGCTTGGCATCCTGTTAGTTGTCCTCTCCGTTTGGAGAATGATTGGCTTGGGAACCACTAAGAGACCCAAAACTAGGCTTGGCATCCTGTTAGTTGTCCTCTCCGTTTGGAGAATGATTGGCTTGGGAACCACTAAGAGACCCAAAACTAGGCTTGGCATCCTGTTAGTTGGCCTCTCTGTTTGGAGAATGAATGGCTTGGGAACCACTAAGAGACCCAAAACAAGGCTTGGCATCCTGATAGTTGGCCTCTCCGTTTGGAGAATGAATGGCTTGGGAACCACTAAGAGACCCAAAACTAGGCTTGGCATCCTGATAGTTGGCCTCTAAGTTTAGAGAATGATTGGCTTGGGAACCATTAAGAGACCCAAAACTAGGCTTGGCATCCTGATAGTTGGCCTCTCCGTTTGGAGAATGATTGGCTTGGGAACCACTAAGAGACCCAAAACTAGGCTTGGCATCCTTATAGTTGGCCTCTCCGTTTGGAGAATGAATGGCTTGATAACCATTAAGAGACCCAAAACTAGGCTTCGCATCCTGATAGTTGGCCTCTCCGTTTGGAGAATGAATGGCTTGGGAACCATTAAGAGACCCAAAACTAGGCTTGGCATCCTGATAGTTGGCCTCTAAGTTTAGAGAATGAAAGGCTTGGTAACCATTAAGAGACCTCAAACTAGGCTTGACATCCTGATAGTTGGTCTCTAAGTTTAGAGAATGATTGGCTTGGGAACCATTAAGAGACCCAAAACTAGGCTTGGCATCCTGATAGTTGGCCTCTAAGTTTAGAGAATGACTGGCTTGGGAACCATTAAGAGACCCAAAACTAGGCTTGGCATCCTGATAGTTGGCCTCTTCGTTTTGAGAATGAATGGCTTGGGAACCATTAAGAGACCCAAAACTAGGCTTGGCATCCTGATAGTTGGCCTCTCCGTTTGGAGAATGATTGGCTTGGGAACCACTAAGAGACCCAAACTAGGCTTGGCATCCTGATAGTTGGCCTTTCCGTTTGGAGAATGATTGGCTTGGGAACCATTAAAAGACCCAAAACTAGGCTTGGCATCCTGATAGTTGGCCTCTAAGTTTAGAGAATGACTGGCTTGGGAACCATTAAAAGAACCAAAACTAGGCTTGGCATCCTGATAGTTGGCCTCTCCGTTTGGAGAATGAAAGGCTTGGGAACCATTAAGAGACCCAAAACTAGGCTTGGCATCCTGATAGTTGGCCTCTAAGTTTAGAGAATGATTGGCTTGGGAACCACTAAGAGACCCAAAACTAGGCTTGGCATCCTGATAGTTGGCCTGTCCGTTTGGAGAATGAATGGCTTGGGAACCATTAAGAGATCCAAAACTATGCTTGGCATACTGATAGTTGGCCTCTCCGTTTGGAGAATGAAAGGCTTGGGAACCACTAAGAGACCCAAAACTAGGCTTGCCATCCTGTTAGTTGGCCTCTCCGTTTGGAGAATGAATGGCTTGGGAACCACTAAGAGACCCAAAACTAGGCTTGGCATCCTGTTAGTTGCCCTCTCCGTTTGGAGAATGAATGGCTTGGGAACCACTAAGAGACCCAAAACTAGGCTTGGCATCCTGTTAGTTGCCCTCTCAGTTTGGAGAATGATTGGCTTGGGAACCACTAAGAGACCCAAAACTAGGCTTGGCATCCTGTTAGTTGCCCTCTCCATTTGGAGAATGATTGGCTTGGGAACCACTAAGAGACCCAAAACTAGGCTTGGCATCCTGTTAGTTGGCCTCTCTGTTTGGAGAATGAATGGCTTGGGAACCACTAAGAGACCCAAAACTAGGCTTGGCATCCTGTTAGTTGCCCTCTCCGTTTGGAGAATGAATGGCTTGGGAACCACAAAGAGACCCAAAACTAGGCTTGGCATCCTGTTAGTTGCCCTCTCAGTTTGGAGAATGATTGGCTTGGGAACCACTAAGAGACCCAAAACTAGGCTTCTCATCCTGATAGTTGCCCTCTCCGTTTGGAGAATGATTGGCTTGGGAACCACTAAGAGACCCAAAACTAGGCTTGGTATCCTGATAGTTGCCCTCTCCGTTTGGAGAATGATTGGCTTGGGAACCATTAAGAGACCCAAAACAAGGCTTGGCATCCTGATAGTTGCCCTCTCCGTTTGGAGAATGATTGGCTTGGGAACCACTAAGAGACCCAAAACTAGGCTTGGCATCCTGTTAGTTGCCCTCTCCGTTTGGAGAATGATTGGCTTGGGAACCATTAAGAGACCCAAAACTAGGCTTGGCATCCTGATAGTTGCCCTCTCCGTTTGGAGAATGATTGGCTTGGGAACCACTAAGAGACCCAAAACTAGGCTTGGCATCCTGATAGTTGGCCTCTCCGTTTGGAGAATGAATGGCTTGGGAACCACTAAGAGACCCAAAACTAGGCTTGGCATCCTGTTAGTTGCAATCTCCGTTTGCAGAATGATTGGCTTGGGAACCATTACGAGACACAAAACTAGGCTTGGCATCCTGATAGTTGCCCTCTCCGTTTGGAGAATGAATGGCTTGGGAACCATTAAGAAACCCAAACTAGGCATGGCATCCTGATAGTTGGCATCTAAGTTTAGAGAATGATTGGCTTGGGAACCACTAAGAGACCCAAAACTAATCTTGGCATCCTATTAGTTGACCTCTCCGTTTGGAGAATAATTGGCTTGGAAACTCCTCAGAGACCCAAGAATAGGCTTGGCACAAAGAGTATTTCGAATAATAATGTTATTCAATTTAATTTTTCTTTTCTTTAAAAATCATTTTCATATTTTTTCTCCCTTTCGTTCTTATAGAAAATTTTATTGAATCAAAATTGATTAAACGTCGATCCTTCAAATATCTGATACTTATTGTTGGCCTTTCAAATTTTAGAACTGTGGACTATATGAGAGATTCTTATTTACAAGTTTCTTTAATTTTTTTTTATGAATATACCGTCTTCCTGACATCTAATCTAACTGAAACTTTGAAACTATGCTAGTAAATTCGTTTTCGATGGCAATGTTTTCTATATCTGCTTCCCCGTTCAGAGAATGATGGGCTAATGAACAACTAAGAGACCCAAAACGCGGCTTGGCATCCTGATAGATGGCCCCCTCAGGGGGTTTACTTTCTATAAGTAAATACGGGCTTCACAACCCCGGGGCGCCCCAGTGATCCATCCCTCCTTCTGTTTTACCTTCTTTTTTGGGTTCTGTTTTTATTGTTTGGCTTCTCTTCCTTTCCTCGTTGTGGTTACCTCTTCAGAGGTGAGGGCTTCCCTTGAGAAGCTTTGTGCCGCTCTGTTGCCATCAGCTTCTCTCGGGCATTTAATCACCCACGTGTTTGCCGTGCGTGGAGACCCGTGTCCCTGGAAAGGGGGATCCTGGTAGTTGAGGGACGACATACTGTCCCAATACACTACTTTGGCCCTTGCTTCAGATAAACGGGAGGTGTACATTGGTCCCATGTGCATCAATCGGCTGGTCGTCCGACTTCGTCGGCGGCTTGGGATCAAGCGACCGGCTCGTCTACTGGGAATCTCGTTAAGGGTGGAGACATCTACAGGGACGAGCCGGTCGCGTATAGACACTAGATAACCTGATAGTGTTATGCCGTGCGTGACAGTTCAGTTACTATTTTTTTTCTTTTCTTGGTTTTTGTTGCTTGCCGGTGTGCACTATCCCTGATATCGAGGACTCCATGGTGGGTGGGATTCTAGTGTCCGAATTTCTATTTATTTA
This sequence comes from Linyphia triangularis, assembly GCA_963978545.1. Taxonomy (NCBI): domain Eukaryota; kingdom Metazoa; phylum Arthropoda; class Arachnida; order Araneae; family Linyphiidae; genus Linyphia; species Linyphia triangularis. The sequence continues at coordinate 80,753,214 of OZ021731.1, forward strand.
TTTTATGATGGCTTCTTATTCTCTCTCCAGCCCCACGGGAGGCCTAAATTTCCAAAATTCGCCAACTAAAAGACAAAATGATACCGATGACATTACCACAGTGAAAAAACAAGCTCCATCTCTTAATTTGCCTTCATTTTTAATAGTCCAATCTGAATCCGGTGAATTGGGGAAAATGTCCCCGTTTTTCATCCAAAAGGGGATAAAAGGTATTTGTGGCAACGAGCCGAAAAGCATAAAAAAGCTAAAGTCGGGTGACTTCCTTGTCCAAACCAAAGACCAAAGACAATCGCAGTATTTATTAGCTGCATCGACAATGGGAAACATCACAATCAAAGTAACCCCTCATAAAGGTCTTAATTCAAGCAAAGGCGTCATCTCGGAATCGGATCTTCAACACGTTGAAGATTCCGAAATCCTAAAAGAACTTACTCCCCAAGGGGTTACAGATGTTCGCCGAATAACAATTAAAAGGGATAACAATATACTAAAAACCAAGCACATAATATTAACATTTAACTCTCCTACTCTACCTAATAAGATCACAGCTGGCTACTTAATCTGCCCTGTAAGACCATTCATCCCTAACCCATTGCGATGCTTCAAATGTCAAAAGTTCGGGCATTCCAAGAACGCTTGTCGTGGTGACCACGAAGTTTGCGCTGTGTGTGGCAGCATTGAACATCTAAGCGAAGGCTGCAAGGCTGAGCCCACCTGCGTAAACTGCTCTGGAAACCATCCATCTTGTTCCAGAACGTGCAAAACATACATTAAAGAAAAGAGAATTCAGGAAATTAAGTCCCACAATAACATCTCGTATCCGGAAGCCCGAACTATATATGAAACTACAATAGAAAACTCTATGGCCAAAACAATAGCTAAAGCAACTGCCTCCAAACCAACCCAAGTTAAGGCTACGGCCACTCAAACAGATATTCACATACCCCAATGTCACCCGAACAATTGCTTAAATGCTTTTCCTTGCCCGCCAAACACAGTACCTTTTCTTCCCAAACAAACCCAATTCCTGGTACTTCAAAACAAACAGAAATTCCACCAAAAACTTCTGTTAAACCCAAAAAAAATAATAAAAAACAACCTGAACTAAAGCTTTCAAATAAACCTGGTGAAATTCTAAAAAGTAAAGTGAAATCCAAAATCAAACATAATACGCAACAGAAAATTAAAACAAAGGGAGAGAAATCAGAGTCATCAGGAGCATCAACCGATGACGAAACTGATTTCATTTCGGGTCTTGACCCAGGTGACATAGAGGTCGACCCAGGCCTCGAGACCCCTAAGCTTCTTCAACCAAGAAGCAGGTCACTCGACCGGCGGATCGCTAATCTATCCAAGTAACATTCAATATGTTATCTTGGAATTGTCGCGGTTTCCACCACAATTCGGTAGATATAAAACATCTTGTAGATTTACACAAACCTGTCTGTCTCTGTTTACAAGAGACGCTCTTGAAGCCTTTCCAGAGCTCTCTTGTTAGGGGATATAGTCCTCTACGCAAGGACTTAGTCAGCGGCGGCAGAGCTAGCGGTGGTGTTGCTGTATTTACATCTAATAACAATCCATCCACCCCGCTATCGCTCACGACTACCTTACAAGCTGTTGCCGTTAGAGTAGCTGTGAAAAATGTATTGATAACAGTTTGCTCTATCTATCTCCCCCCTAATCGTAACATCCGACAAACAGAACTAGACAGGCTTTGTGACCAGCTTCCACCCCCTATTATTTTAATGGGGGATTTCAATGGTCACAATCCTCTTTGGGGTAGCCCAGACATTAACAACCGTGGAAGACTGATTGAGAAATGTATGGATGACCAGAATCTCTGTCTTCTCAATGATGGGCAACATACATACTTCCACGCCCCATCGAGGACGTTTCACGCCATTGATCTTGTCTTGTGTTCGCCATCTCTCCTACATCTATGGTCTTTTAATGTCGGACGGGATCTCTTCAACAGTGATCATTTCCCCGTCCGTCTGAAGATGTTGGGAGTCGGTACTGTTCCCTCTGCTCGTATCCCTCGCTTTAAAATTGAGTCCGCAGATTGGGAACAGTTTTCTTCCCTCGTCCAGTTCTCTGACGAGATGGTGAACCAAGATGACATCGATGCTGCAGTAAATTCTGTCACCCAGGCCATATTGGAAGCTGCTCGTTTTTCCATACCTGTGACATCTACCAATCTACCGAAGATTCCAAAACCGTGGTGGAACAACGACTGTAAAATTGTTCACAAAAAGCAGAAGAAGGCCTGGGGTATCTTTCGCCGATACCCCACTGAAGCCAACCTCATAGCTTTTAAATGCGCTCGAGCTGAAGCTCGTAGGATCCGCCGGCGTAGCCAGAGGGACTCTTGGATGCGTTACGTCAGCACTATAACATCGAATACCTCTTCTAAAAGGGTCTGGAACAAAGTTAATAAAATCAAGGGCCAATATCCTAGACACTCTATTTCTATCTTGGAGACTAATCTAGGAATAGTTTCAGATCCTAAAGGTATTGCTGACACTCTGGCTGACTCCTTTGCAAAAGTTTCCAGCAACTCGAATTATCAAGAGCCGTTTGCCTCTATTAAACGCAAAGCTGAGAAGACTAAATTGAATTTCACATCTACTTCGTTGGAAGACTATAATGCTGATTTCACCATGGCCGAGCTAATGCGAGCTCTTTCCAACACTCGCGGCTCGGCTGTTGGTCACGATGAAATCCATTATAGTATGCTGAAACATCTCGAACCTCTCCAACTGAAGTTTATTCTCAAGCTGTATAATAGGATCTGGCGGGAAAATAAATTTCCGTCAGCATGGCAACGTGCTCTTGTGATTCCAATAGTCAAGCCAGATAAAGACCCTAAGAGTCCTTCCAGCTACAGGCCTATTGCATTGACTAGTTGCCTGTGCAAACTTCTCGAAAAACTAGTCAATACTCGTCTTCTTTTTTATTTGGAGCAAAACAATTGTCTCTCTCAGTTTCAAAGTGGTTTCCGGCGTGGTCGTTGTACACTTGACAACCTCCTGCTTCTTGAAACATCTATTCGGGAGGCTTTTGTCAAGCGGAACCATTTGGTCTCTGTATTTTTTGACATGGAGAAGGCCTATGACCGTACTTGGAGATATGGTATCCTTAGAGACCTACATAATTTAGGTCTCAGAGGAAATTTACCACTCTTCATTGAGAATTTCCTTTCTCGAAGAGTCTTTCAAGTACGCGTCAACACCATCTTATCCGATGAATATATTCAGGAGCAAGGCGTTCCCCAGGGAAGTGTATTGAGTTGCGCACTGTTTATCATTAAGGTCAACGACATTATGACCTGCCTACCACCTGCAGTGTCTGGTTCGCTTTTTGTCGACGACTTTCAGATATCGTGCGCCTCAGTAAATTTGTCTCTTATTGAAAGACAAATCCAACTCGCCATCAGGAGAATTTCAGACTGGACCAACCATAATGGATTTACATTTAATGCCCAAAAGACCGTGGCCGTGCACTTTTGCAGGAAACGTGGGCTTCATAACGACCCCGAGCTTTACTTAAATAGGGTGCAGATACCTATTGTATCTGAAACAAAATTCCTTGGAGTCATTTTCGACTCGAAGCTCACCTTCCTGCCTCATATAAAACATCTGAGACTAAAGTGTACTAAAGCTCTGAATCTCCTGAAAGTGCTTTCTAACACTTCCTGGGGTGCTGATACCACCTCCATGTTGAAAATATACAGATGCCTTATTCGTTCCAAACTTGATTATGGTTCTGTGGTGTACGGATCTGCCAGAAAATCGGCGTTAAAGCTCCTTGACCCTGTTCACCACCAAGGTGTCAGAATCGCGTCTGGAGCCTTCCGTACATCACCAATCCCAAGTGTACTTAACGTATGTTTGGAACGATCTTTGAAACTGAGACGAGACAAGCTGTCTTTAAAATTTTATTTTAAAATTAAAAGTCATCCATCTCATCCTGTCGCTCAAAATATTTATGACCCATTACATATCAGGCTTTTTAACGCGCGACCATCTTGCATACCATCATTTTCATTACGAAATTCATCAAGTTCTTTTATTTTATGGTTTGGACAACTTCAGAGTTCGTCCTGTTATTTTTAATATTCCTCCCTGGCATGATCATAAAATCATAATTTTAAATATTTTTAGTCATTTTAAAAAAAGTGACACTCCTGACATTGTTTTTACAACTCTTTTTCATTTTCATAGAACTAATTTTTCTCATTTTAAATCAATATATACCGATGGGTCGAAAAGCCAGGGGCATGTCGGAGCTGCTGCAGTTCATGACAATAACATCATGTCCCGCGAACTGCACAGTAGCAGCTCCGTTTTTTCTGCTGAGTCCCTGGCGATTCTTATGGCCTTGCAGTACATCCTACAGCAAGTGCACGACCAGTGGATTATTTACACAGACTCTAAGAGCTGTTTGGATGCTCTGAATAATCCACTGAGCCAGACCCATCCTTTCATACTAGACATTTTAAATACTCGGATTTTACTTTTAGAGAGAAATATCCAAGTTCTTTTCTGTTGGATCCCAGGTCATGTGGGGATCATGGGTAACGAGCGCGCAGACACAATAGCTCGAACTGCAAGTGGACCTAGGAGCACTTGGCTCTGCCCTGACGACGCAAATAAAGCTTGTAACACTGCTCTGTCTCTCACTTGGCAGGCCATGTGGGATGCACAGACAGCTAACAAGCTGCGTTCGTTCCAGCCCTCAATTTCTGGATTCGCCCCTATACAGCAATCCCGGAAAAGGGAAGTGCTCCTAACTCGTTTAAGAATAGGCCCCACTCGTTTTACCCATGTGCATCTTTTGCTGGCAAAAGATGCCCCCACATGCAATTCCTGTGGACTTATTTTTTCTGTTGTACATATTTTAACTGAATGTCCGTCTTTTAATACAATCAGATTTAGATATTTTAATATGGACCATCCTCCATTATCATCTCTTTTATCTTCACCCCCTCATACAAATCTTTTTAACTTCTTATTTGAAATTGGTTTTTATCATTTGATTTAAGTACGTTGTTTTGTCATCTTTACCTTTTATGAATCGTCTTGTTTTTATTAACTTTTTTTAACATTGGTTGACAGCAATCAAATTATTCGGCGCAGTATGGCCCTCGTGAAGCCCTTGCGCCAGAAATCTAATCAACCAACCAACCAACCTGATAGATGGCTTCTCCGTTTGTGGTATTTCGGAAGATTTGCAAGTTTGTTTTTTTCTTACATACGGGAATTTTTCTCACTTCACAAAATCAATTTCGAAACTTTATATTTGCAGATAGTCATTTCTTAAAAGAACTTAAATATTAAAGACTTATATTCAGATATTTAGACAGGAATGATCCGTAATTAAAAATCTTATGCTAATGCATAACGAATACAATCAAATCAATAAGATCTTAGTGGTTCCCAAGCCAATCATGCCGACCAAACGGTATAGTGGTTAGCGTGCTAGCTTCTAGACCGCGAGGTTGTGGGTTCGAGTCCCGTGTAGGCATGGGTGCTTGTAAATGTATGTTGGCTTGTCTAATGACGAAAGTTTCGGCGCATTATAGCCCTCGTGATGCTGACGGCACCAGATAATCTGAATACAACCAACCCAAGCCAATCATTCTCCAAACGGAGAGGGCAACTATCAGGATGCCAAGCCTAGTTTTGGGTCTCTTAGTGGTTCCCAAGCCATTCATTCTCCAAACGGAGAGGCCAACTATCAGGATGCCAAGCCTTGTTTTGGGTCTCTTAATGGTTCCCAAGCCAATCATTCTCCAAACGGAGAGGGCAACTATCACGATGCCAAGCCTAGTTTTCTTCCAACAATGAAATGAAAAATGTCTGGAGACTATTATTACGATTTGGCTCATTTCGACGCCATTTTTTTTAAAAAATGATTTCTCCGTTTCGGGAAGAACTTTTCTTGCTTTTAAGAGTATTTTGAGGAGATGAGAGGCATCAAATGTTATTTTGGTATGTGTGGTGTGCTTGTATTCTTTCGAATTCGGTTTTTATTTTGACCCATTGATTTTCTTTGGTTTCATTGCAATTCATTTTTTTTTTCATCACTTTACTTATATCCAACATTCTCCTGTAAGTTTTCACAATACGATTGACATTTGCAATTATATCTTCTTCCTTTATAGTAATATTATTTTAATATCGGACCTCAATCTATTGAATATCAAATTATAAAATTCAATTGAAGACTAAGAAATTAACGTTGCAAAATATTTTTATTGTACCTGTCTTTCTAAACATTGGAAAAGCGAATCATATATAAGGATTTAATATACATGTTTATTCTGTTAGTAATTGCACTTAATTTAACGCTTTACAACTATGATATGTTTGACAGAAATTAATGTTGTAAAAGATATGAATATGAAATTATTTTCCAAGCATGAAACCACAATTACAACTCTGGTAAATTTATGAGAAATTTATAGTTGAGGTTTTCATTTTATGCATCCCTTTAAATTTGGTTGGAAGTTCATTTGTGAGGATAAGTTGAGTGGGAGAATGATTGGCTTGGGAACCACTAAGAAACCCGAAACTAGGCTTTGCACAACATGAATTTTAAAAAATATTGTTGTTCAATTTATTTTTCTTTTCATTAAAAATCCTTTCCCTTTACCCTTTTCCCGTCCCCGCATACCTTTTCCCTTTTTTGTTATTATACAAAATTTTACTGAATCAAAATGGATTAAACGTCCATCCTTAAATAGTTAATACTTATGGTTGGCCATTCAGTTTGGAGAACTGTGGACTATTTGAGAGATCCTTCTTCACACTCGTCTTTAATTTTTGCGTATGAATATATCGACTTCCTGACATCTAATCGAACTGAAACTTTGGAACTAGGCTAGTATATTCGTTTTCGATGGCAATGTTTTCTATATCAGCCTCTCCGTTTGGAGAATGATTGGATTGGGAACCATTAAGAGACCCAAAACTAGGCTTGGCATCCTGATAGTTGGTCTCTCCGTTTGGAGAATGAATGGCTTGGGAACCACTAAGAGACCCAAAACTAGGCTTTGCATCCTGATAGTTGGCCTCTAAGTTTAGAGAATGATTGGCTTGGGAACCATTAAGAGATCCAAAACTAGGCTTGGCATCCTGATAGTTGGCCTCTCCGTTTGGAGAATGAAAGGCTTGGGAACCATTAAGAGACCAAAAACTAGGCTTGGCATCCTGATAGTTGGCCTCTAAGTTTAGAGAGTGATTGGCTTAGGAACCACTAAGAGATTCAAAACTAGGCTTGGCATCCTGATAGTTGGCCTCTAAGTTTAGAGAATGACTGGCTTGGGAACCATTAAGAGACCCAAAACTTGGCTTGGCATCCTGATAGTTGGCCTCTAAGTTTAGAGAATGATTGGCTTGGGAACCATTAAGAGACCCAAAACTAGGCTTGGCATCTTGATAGTTGGCCTCTCCGTTTGGAGAATGATTGGCTTGGGAACAGACACCCAAACTAGGCTTGGCATCCTGATAGTTGGCCTCTAAGTTTAGAGAATGACTGGCTTGGGAACCATTAAAAGACAAAAAACTAGGCTTGGCATCCTGATAGTTGGCCTCTCCGTTTGGAGAATGAAAGGCTTGGGAACCATTAAGAGACCCAAAACTAGGCTTGACATCCTGATAGTTGGCCTCTAAGTTTAGAGAATGATTGGCTTGGGAACCACTAAGAGACCCAAAACTAGGCTTGGGATCCTGATAGTTGGCCTGTCCGTTTGGAGAATGAATGGCTTGGGAACCATTAAGAGACCCAAACTAGGCTTGGCATCCTGATAGTTGGCCTCTAAGTTTAGAGAATGATTGGCTTGGGAACCATTAAGAGATCCAAAACTATGCTTGGCATACTGATAGTTGGCCTCTCCGTTTGGAGAATGAAAGGCTTGGGAACCATTAAGAGACCCAAAACTAGGCTTGACATCCTGATAGTTGCCCTCTCCGTTTGGAGAATGATTGGCTTGGGAACCACTAAGAGACCCAAAACTAGGCTTGGCATCCTGTTAGTTGCAATCTCCGTTTGCAGAATGATTGGCTTGGGAACCATTAAGACCCAAAACTAGGCTTGGCATCCTGATAGTTGCCCTCTCCGTTTGGAGAATGATTGGCTTGGGAACCATTAAGAGACCCAAAACAAGGCTTGGCATCCTGATAGTTGGCCTCTCCGTTTGGAGAATGAATGGCTTGGGAACCACTAAGAGACCCAAAACTAGGCTTGGCATCCTGTTAGTTGCAATCTCCGTTTGCAGAATGATTGGCTTGGGAACCATTACGAGACCCAAAACTAGGCTTGGCATCCTGATAGTTGCCCTCTCCGTTTGGAGAATGATTGGCTTGGGAACCATTAAGAGACCCAAAACTAGGCTTGGCATCCTGTTAGTTGCAATCTCCGTTTGCAGAATGATTGGCTTGGGAACCATTACGAGACCCAAAACTAGGCTTGGCATCCTGATAGTTGCCCTCTCCGTTTGGAGAATGATTGGCTTGGGAACCATTAAGAGACCCAAAACAAGGCTTGGCATCCTGATAGTTGGCCTCTCCGTTTGGAGAATGAATGGCTTGGGAACCACTAAGTGACCCAAAACTAGGCTTGGCATCCTGTTAGTTGCAATCTCCGTTTGCAGAATGATTGGCTTGGGAACCATTACGAGACCCAAAACTAGGCTTGGCATCCTGATAGTTGCCCTCTCCGTTTGGAGAATGATTGGCTTGGGAACCACTAAGAGACCCAAAACTAGGCTTGGCATCCTGTTAGTTGCAATCTCCGTTTGCAGAATGATTGGCTTGGGAACCATTACGAGACCCAAAACTAGGCTTGGCATCCTGATAGTTGTCCTCTCCGTTTGGAGAATGATTGGCTTGGGAACCACTAAGAGACCCAAAACTAGGCTTGGCATCCTGATAGTTGGCCTCTCCATTTGGAGAATGAATGGCTTGGGAACCATTAAGAAACCCAAACTAGGCATGGCATCCTGATAGTTGGCATCTAAGTTTAGAGAATGATTGGCTTGGGAACCACTAAGAGACCCAAAACTAGGCTTGGCATCCTGTTAGTTGGCCTCTCCGTTTGGAGATTAATTGGCTTGGAAACTCCTCAGAGACCCAAGAATAGGCTTGGCACAAAGAGTATTTCGAATAATAATGTTATTCAATTTAATTTTTCTTTTCTTTAAAAATCATTTTCATATTTTTTCTCCCTTTCGTTCTTATAGAAAATTTTATTGAATCAAAATTGATTAAACGTCGATCCTTCAAATATCTGATACTTATTGTTGGCCTTTCAAATTTTAGAACTGTGGACTATATGAGAGATTCTTATTTACAAGTTTCTTTAATTTTTTTTTATGAATATACCGTCTTCCTGACATCTAATCTAACTGAAACTTTGAAACTATGCTAGTAAATTCGTTTTCGATGGCAATGTTTTCTATATCTGCTTCCCCGTTCAGAGAATGATGGGGTAATGAACAACTAAGAGACCCAAAACGAGGCTATACCGTTTGGTCGGCGTAATGAGCATTCAGAATGAATGTGCCTTATTTATTTACTTAAATCCTTAATTATTAGGAAGCTACCAACTTTTACTTAAATAAATATTCTTTCTTTACTCACAATTACTCTTGCGTGCAGATTCAAATCTAACACATACTTTCCCCTCAGGGGGTTTACTTTCTATAAGTAAATACGGGCTTCACAACCCCGGGGCACCCCAGTGATCTATCCCTCCTTCTGTTTTACCTTCTCGTTTTGGTTTTGTATTTATTGTTTGGCTTCTCTTCCATCCCTCATTGTGGTTACCTCTTCAGAGGTGAGGGCTCCCCTTGAGAAGCTTTGTGCCGCTCTGTTGCTATCAGCTTCTCTCGGGCATTTAATCACCCACGTGTTTGCCGTGCGTGGAGACCCGTGTCTCTGGAAAGGGGGATCCTGGTAGTTGAGGGGCGACATACTGTCCCAATACACTACTTTGGCCCTTGCTTCAGATAAACGGGAGGTACACATTGGTCCCGTGTGTATCAATCGGCTGGTCGTCCGACTTCGTCGGCGGCTAGGGATCAAGCGTCCGACTCGTCTGCTGGGAATCTCGTTAAGGGTGGAGACTTCTACAGGGACGAGTCGGTCGCGTATAGGCACTGGATAACCTGTTAGTGACATACCGTGCGTAACTGTTTAGTTGCGTTTTTCTTTCCTTTCATTATTTTTGTTGCTTGCCGGTATGCACTAACCCCGAGATCGCGGACTCCATGGAGGGTGGGACTCTAGTGCCCGAATAATTTTGCTTTCTATTTCATGGCAAATAATTCTTCTTTTTCTTCTCCCTCGCGTGGGGAGCAACATGGACAAGTAGTTTCTGATTGCCTTACGGCAAAATTTTTTATTGTTAAACGACAGGAGGGCTCCTTTGAAAAGGTCTCTCCTTTCTTAATTGAAAAAGCTTTGAAGTCAAACGTTGGAGACATAGTCTCAGTTAAAAAACTAAGATCTGGTGACTTGTTAGTTGAAGTACAAAATAACAATCAAGCTAAGAATATTTTGAAAATGGAGATTTTTGGAACATTTCCAGTAACTGTAAGTGCACATGTGACACTTAATAAATCTCGAGGCGTTATATCCGAACCGGACCTCTACCATACAACTGAGGAAGAGATTTTAGATCACCTGCGTGACCAGAAAGTTACAGCCGTGAAACGGATAACTATTCGTAAAGATGGAAATGTTATACCAACTAAACATCTCATACTGACTTTCGACTTGCCTACTTTGCCAGCACATGTGAAAGCAGGGTATTTAAGCTGTCGTACCCGACCTTACATACCAAACCCACTTCGCTGCTTCAAGTGCCAGAGATATGGACATTCCCAAACGGCTTGCCGCGGGAAAATTGATATCTGTGCACGCTGTGCAGGAAGTGGCCATGATAGCTCTGCATGCACCTTAACCGAAAAGTGTGTCAATTGTGAAGGAGCACATCCATCTTTCTCCCGAAAATGTCCAAATTGGATAGAGGAGAAAGAGATACAGACCGTCCGTGCTAACCAAAATATGACATACTTTGAGGCAAGAAAACAGGTTGAAGCCCGGACACCTCGTGTAGGCGTTTCATATTCTAATGCTTGCAAAAAGTCAGTATGCAGTAAAGGCACACAAACTGAAAATCTTAGCTTGCCACTTGTCAGATTACCGCAACGGCCGTCTTCTTCGGAAGTGGCTAAAAAGCCTCAATTTCTTAAAAAATCTCTAGCTAAATCGAAGGCAATGCAGACCATGAAATTAAAGTCTGCAAAGATTGGTCCCTTAAAAGGGAAACATACCAATCCCTTTAACATCCTTGCCTCTCGTAGGGATTCAGATGTAGTAAGTATCTTCCCATCTGATGATGAAGAGCTATTTGAAGAAGATCCCGGCCCTAATTTGAATTCAACTACAAGTAGTTAATGGCTTCTTTTGTTTCCTGGAACTGTCGCGGTTTTAGGACTAGGAAGGATGATGTTAAGAACATTATTTCTACTTACCATCCAGCATGTTTGGCACTTCAAGAAACTTTCTTGAAGGATCCATATACATCAAAGATCCGTGGGTATAGTTGCATTAGAAAAGATGTTACCCGTGGTAATACAGTGTCTGGAGGAGTATGTCTTTTTATTGCTCATAATTACCCCAGCACTGTACTCACACTGCGCACATCTCTACAGGCTGTGGCTGCAAGACTTCATATACAGTCCCTTCTCACAGTCTGTTGCCTATACCTACCGCCACATGCTATCATCCGCCAAGAGGAGCTGAATGATCTGATAGACCAGCTTCCAGCTCCATTTCTATTGCTTGGTGACTTTAATGGCCACAGTACACTGTGGGGCAATGATAACACGAACCCTCGTGGGAGACAGATCGAAAAGTTGTTATTTGATCACTGTCTCTGTCTCCTGAATAATGAGGAGAAAACGTATTTTCATGAACCCACAAGAACATTCCATTCACTTGATTTAGCCATTTGTTCCCCCGTGCTTTTGCCATACTTGAATTTTGCTGTTGGAAGTGATCTACATAACAGTGATCACTTCCCTATTCTCATTTCCCATACTGGTAATGGTGGCGAGACCAACCGTCTACCTAGTTACAAATACCATCGGGCAAATTGGGAAAAATTTACTGAGTTGGCTGGTATAACAGGAACAATGGTGAACAGTGAGGATGTTGATACTGCTGTCCAAAATGTCACCGAAGCAATTTTAAATGCTGCTGACTCCTCTATTCCTAAGACTTCCCTTAAAACATTGCGGCACTGTAAACCATACTGGAATGCAGAATGTCAGTCTGCATACAAGAAACAAAAGAAGCTATGGTGTATCTTCCGCAGATACCCAACTACAGGAAACCTTATCGCCTTTAAAAAGGCTAAGGCATTTGCTCGTAGAGTTAGACGTCAAAGTCAGAAGGATTCTTGGATAAGTTATGTCTCTTCAATTACGTCTAAAACATCAAATAAACAGTTGTGGAAGAAGGTTAGAGCAGCCAACGGTTTGTATCCGGAATATTCTTGCCCGATACTTCAAACCGGAGCTGCTGTGTTCTCTTCCCCTGAAGATATTGCTAACCTTATCGGTGAAACTTTTGAAAGAGTATCCAGTTCCGATTCTTATAGTCCTACATTTTTAGTGACTAAGAATCGTGCTGAACGGGCTGGAATTAATTTCAAAAGCAATATTGATTATTCCTACAACTGTGACCTTAAGATGTACGAATTGAAGAGTGCTTTATCTAAAGCACATAACACTAGTCCAGGTCCAGATGGGATCAGTTACCAAATGCTTCGCCATTTAAGTCCAGATTCTCTTTTTAACATCCTTTTTCTCTTCAATCGAATCTGGAAGGAGAACATATTTCCTACCTTGTGGCGGGAAGCTACTGTAATCCCCATTCTAAAACCTGGAACCCCTCGGGGGCTCACATTTTGTGAGTACGGGCCTGGCAAACCCGAGGTACCCTAGCTGGGCCTAGCATTTTTCTGTTCTTTCCTTTTTGCAAAGGCCCTACCAAGTGCACTGCTTATTGTTTGTGTCATATTCTGTTCACCCGTTTATTATCTATTTCCTTTGGTTTAAATATGTTGACTTTATTTCGTCTTGGCTATCTTATTTTCATACTTTTGTGTTTTCATTTTAAATTGATTTATAACTTATATTTGTTTAGTTTTGTCAGCTTGCTGACCTGCATGTTTGCCGTGTGCGGAGACCCGTAAGGCGGGAAAATGGGATCCTGGGGTTCCTGTGGCGTCCTACATCAGGACAGGGTTTAGTTTCCTGAGGACGCTGCTGCGTTCCCTTTGGCCCACGCTTCAGCCGAAACGGGAGGCAGAGTTCGGTCCGACTCTTGTCAATCGGCTGGTGGTACCGGAACACTTCGTGTTGCCGACTGCTCAAGGACAAGAACCAAGTGCTTGAAGTACCAAAAGGCGCTAAACCTGGCGGAATTTTATTTCAAGTGTTTGGGACGACCTCGCGCATCACCTCCTAGTAAGCCTGTGGCTACTACCCTCGTTGGGCTCGGTGGTGGGTGGAGACGTGCGTTGAGTGTTTTTCTATGATTATTTTATGATGGATTTCCCTACTCTTTCGTGCCCCACAGGAGGCCTTAATCCTCAAGCAAGTATTCATCAATCTTATCAGCCTAGATACCTCATAATCACTTCTCCTGAACATGTACTCGGCACAATGTCTCCCTTTTTTATTGAAAAGGGATTGCAAGGCATTTGTGGCAACCCAAAGTCTGTAAAAAAACTCAAATCAGGCGATTACCTCATTCAAACAGCTTCACAAATACAATCTACAAACTTACTTAAAGCAACTAAAATGGGCAATATTTGTATCACAGTCTCTCCCCACAATAGTTTAAATTCGTCCCGAGGCGTTATCTCACAATCTGATCTTATTCATGTGAATGAAATTGAAATCCAGGCAGAACTTGCTTCGCAAGGTGTAACTGAAGTGAAAAGAATCACCATTAAAAGAGACGACAAAATTATCAATACTAAACATCTCATCTTAACCTTTAATAAAGTAGATCTCCCAACAGAAATAAAAGCTGGTTATCTCAATTGCCCAGTCCGTCCGTACATTCCAAATCCACTACGTTGCTTTCACTGTCAAAAATTCGGCCACTCGAAAAACTCTTGTCACAGTGAAGAAACCTGTTCGAGATGTGCAAATACTGGACATTCATTTATTTCCTGCTCTCTTCCACTCAAATGTCTGAATTGTTCTGGCGATCACTCTGCCAACTCAAGGGATTGCCTTCAATGGAAAGAAGAAAAAGAAATTCAAAAAGTGCGAGTAACACAAAAAATATCATATTATGAAGCCAAAAAACAAGTAACGATTTCACTCCCGAAGCCAGGTATCTCTTATTCAACAGCCGTTAAGATAACTACTCGCTCAGTTGGTGTACAAACCTGTGTGCCAACTGAGGGTTCTGCTCTTCAGTCAACATCAAAACCTACCCAAGTTTCAAATAAGCTGTCATCTAGCCCTAAAAAAACCAAAGAAGCAAATAAAAACAATGTTCCTCCTTCAAAGCCATCTACACTTACAATAACTACTCAAACTAAAAAACCCGGGCCGCTATCAAGAACTCAATCTACATCTGAAACTTCAAATAAAAAACCGAAAATTATCAGACCAGTGATTTCAATCACTAATCCAGATGTAAATGAAACGGGTGAAATGGAAGTTGACAAGGGACTGGAAACCCCATTACATCTTCTATCGAAATCCCGAGTCCTTACTGACCTTTATCCCCCAAAACCTAAATAATGGCCAGTAGTCTCCTCTCGTGGAATTGTCGTGGATTCCACCACAACTCGGTTGACTTAAAGCTTCTTATTGATCAGTATCAGCCTGCGTGTATATGTCTGCAAGAGACTCTTTTGAAGCCAAATCAGAGCTCTCTCATTAGGGGGTACTGTCCTCTTCGAAAGGACTGTACTAGCGGTGATAGAGCCAACGGTGGTGTTGCTGTTTTTGTCTCTAAAAACTTACCATTTGTTCCGCTGTCGCTCTCAACACCCTTGCAAGCCATAGCTGTTCGAGTCAATTTAAAGACTCTCATCACCGTCTGTTCAATTTACCTACCCCCTAATGAGACAATTCATCAAGCAGATCTCAACAGGCTATGCGATCAGCTTCCATCTCCTTTCATCTTGGTTGGCGACTTTAATGGGCATAATCCTCTTTGGGGTAGCCCAGATGTTAACGCTCGAGGAAGTCAAGTAGAAAAGGTAATTGAAGACTACAACTTATGCCTTTTAAATAATGGGCAAAATACTTACTTCCATGCCCCATCGAGGACTTTCCATGCTATTGACCTTGCCTTGTGTTCACCATCTCTCCTGCCCTTATGGACATTTCATGTAGTAAATGATCCGTTTCATAGTGATCACTTCCCTCTCTGTGTTCTATCTGCAGGTAATAACATCCCTACTGTCCGCCCTCATCGTTTTAGATACGAAGCAGCGGATTGGGATTTGTTTTCTTCATCTGCTTGTTTGTCCGAAGAGATGGTGAACCAAGGTGATATCAACGAAGCCGTAACGTCTGTTACTGACACCATTATGGAAGCTGCTCGCATATCTATTCCTGTATCATCAAAACTACCGAGGCAACCCAAACCGTGGTGGAATCAAGAATGCAAGGCATCCCACAAGAGACGTAGAAAGGCCTGGAGTGCGTTTCGTAGGCATCCCACTTCTGAAAACCTTGTAAAATTTAAATTAGCAAAAGCTACCGCTAGACGTGTTCGTCGCAGAAGCCAAAAAGAGTCATGGGAAAAGTATGTTTCTGGCATAACATCCGCCACCCCATCAAAACAATTATGGGACCGAGTCCGGAAGGCGATGGGATTGTATTCTGACCATTCCATCTCATTCGTGGTGCAGAATGGAAACCAGATCTCAGATACTGTTGAGATAGCGAATGTCATTGCACATGCTTTCTCATCAGCATCCAGTTCTGCCACGTATTCATCAGATTTTTTACGTATAAAACACCAGGCTGAATCCCACCGAATTAATTTCCACTCAAATTCGGATCTCGCCTATAACTGTAACTTTACAGAACAAGAGTTGACGCGCCATCTTCACAAAACTAGAGTAACTGCACCTGGTCCTGATGGAATTTCATACCTAATGCTTAAACACCTTTCTCGTCAATCTCTTCTGATTCTGTTGCGACTTTATAATCGCATTTGGGAAGAACATGTTTTTCCTTTGTCTTGGAGACGAGCCATTGTCATCCCTTTTCCAAAACCCGGGAAAGACTCAACTGATCCCTGTAACTATAGACCAATTGCTCTTACAAGTTGCCTTTGTAAGGTTTTGGAACGGATGATAAATTCCCGTCTGACTTATATTTTGGAGACAAATGGTGTGCTTTCGCCGTTTCAAAGTGGTTTCAGAATAGGTAGGTCAACAGTGGATAACATCTTATGTCTTGAAACGCAGATTCGCCGTGCGTTTCTGCGCCGAAACCATTTGGTTTCTATATTTTTTGATATGGAAAAGGCGTATGATCGCACTTGGCGACATGGTACACTCCAAGATCTACATTCTTTAGGGTTTCGGGGTAATCTCCCTGTTTTTATTCAAAATTTTTTGGCTCTGCGAGAATTTCAGGTTCGTATCGGATCTTCTCTCTCAGATCCTTTTATCCAAGAAGAAGGTGTTCCTCAGGGTAGTGTCCTCAGCGTTACACTTTTTGCGATTAAAATCAATGGCATATTAAATCAATTGCCGCCATCTGTACAGGGTAACTTGTATGTGGATGACCTGAGCATTCAATGCCAAGGCAAAGATATGAGATATATAGAAAGACAACTTCAAGCTGCGGTTTCTCGCTTAACTAAATGGAGTGTTGAAAATGGTTTTAGCTTCTCAGTTCAAAAGACATCCTGTGTTCACTTCTGTCGACGACGAAATCTACATCAAGACCCAAGCATCTATCTGGGAGCAACCAGGATTGCAGTCGTTGATACAGTAAGGTTTCTCGGACTGATATTTGACAAGAAGCTTACATTCTCACCTCATGTTCAGCATTTGCGATTATCTTGCGATAAAAAGCTCAACTTACTGAAGGTTCTCTCCAATACATATTGGGGAGCGGACAAAACCTCAATGTTGAATGTCTATCGAGCTGTAATTCGCTCCAGATTGGATTATGGATGTGCCATTTATGGCTCTGCACGTCCATCTGTGTTGCGCAAGCTCGAACCAATCCACAATCAAGCTATGAGAATCTGTTCCGGAGCATTTCGCACCTCACCAGTTAAAAGCCTCAATAATGTATGCCATGAACCACCTTTGGCTTCTATACGCAGTTTGTTGTCTCTTCGGTTATATTACCGCATCTTAAGTCATCCAGATCATCCATTGCAAGATTCCCTTTTAGACAATTCATTGGATCGCCTTTTTAGTAATCGCCCATCTTGCATCCCCACTTTTGGGGTTCGCATGAGGAACTCTCTGAATGGCACACGTCTTCATACCATAGAAGTCGCTGAGCGTCCTTCTTTTATTGTTGCACCATGGAGGAAAACGAATTTCTCAATTTTACCTGTTTTTAGTGGGTATAATAAATCTTGCACTGACCCAGTTATTTATCAACATGTTTTTAGGTCTCATCGTCATCACTTCAGAAACCATACCGCCATTTACACGGATGGTTCTAAATCACCTGGCCATGTTGGCTGTGCCTTTGTGTGTGGCCCCGATACCGTTAGTTTCTCATTACCACCTTTTGTTTCTATTTTTACTGCTGAGTCATTAGCTTTATATAAAGCTTTAAAATTCATTTCCCATCAATCAGTTGGTAATTTTATTTTGTACACGGATTCCCAAAGTGTCCTAGCATCTTTATCATCAGACTGTCAAAGGCAATGTTTAACATCACTTATTTTTACCATTCATAAAAAGCTCAAACGTCGTGGTTTTGGTATTACTTTTTGTTGGGTACCTGGCCACGTAGGAATTGCTGGTAATGAACTGGCTGACCAAGCAGCTAAAACTGCCACGTCTCTTTTTAACATCCGCATCCCTTACGACGACCTTCGTAAGTGTGTGCGAGACATCGTGTGGAAGGAATGGAGCGAAGATTGGAGTAGGCAAACGAACAACAAGCTTTTTAAAGTACACCCAACTATCTCACTACTTCCGTCATTGCCATGCAGACGGAATGATGTACTGCTTACACGACTTCGAATCGGCCATTCTAGACTCACACACAGACACTTATTGTTGGGCGAAACTGCTCCAGTTTGCCAGCATTGTCGACAACCCCTTAGCATTAGTCACATTTTAACATCATGTACTCTTTTAAAATCTTTTTATCGTCAGTTTTTTAACACCTCATCACCTATTTTATCTGATATTTTAAGTCATCCACCTCATTCATCCCTTTTTCTGTTTTTAAATTACACAGGATACTTGTCCAAGTTATAATCATGCTTTTTTATGACTTTTTATTTTCATTTTAAATGTCTTTAGCCTTGTTTTTCTCTCAAATTGATTCTTGCCACCTTTAGTGCCATAAAACTTTTTAAGTTTTTATTTGGTCAGACTAACATTTTGTTCGGCGCAGCTTGGCCCTAGCGTTGCCCTTGCGCCAGTAAATTTCAAACAACCAACCAACTAAAACCTGGAAAGGATCCGAAGGATCCTCTGAACTATCGACCGATAGCCTTAACGAGCTGCCTTTGTAAGACCTTTGAACGTATTGTAAACGCCCGACTCTCTTACATGTTAGAAAAAGATGGATGTATTTCACCTTTCCAGAGTGGATTCCGACGAGGGCGGTCCACTCTTGATAACATCGTGAAACTAGAAACAGATGTTCGTAATGCCTTTGTGCAGAGGAATCATCTAGTTTCAATCTTTTTTGACATTGAGAAGGCGTATGATCATACGTGGCGATATGGTATCCTGCAAACTCTATTTAATTTTGGTTTTAGAGGTAATCTGCCCCTTTTTATTCAAAATTTTTTATCATCTCGTGTTTTTAGAGTTCGCATTGGAACTTCATTTTCTAATTATTTTAACCAATCTGAGGGAGTTCCTCAAGGTTGTGTTTTAAGTGTCACCCTTTTTAATCTACACATCAGCAACATCCTTCATGTCCTTTCACCCTTTGTTCATGGAACTTTGTATGTTGATGATTTGCAAATCTCATGCCAAGGATCAAACATGCGCTTAATTGAACGTCAATTACAAACTGCTGTTAACAGACTTGTAGAATGGTGTGAACAAAACGGCCATAAACTGTCACCATCTAAAAGCAGTTGCATCCACTTCTGTAGGAGGAGGGGTCTTCACCCTGACCCTGAAATCCACATACGCAATTCTCCCATCCCAGTTGTGAATCAGATAAGATACCTGGGAGTTATCTTTGACAATAAGTTAAATTTTCTCCCACATATTGTATACTTGCGCAAGAAGTGCGATAAATCGCTTAATATCCTCAAAGTACTTTCAAATACTTCTTGGGGTGCTGACCGCACTTCTTTGCTGCGTATCTACCAATCTGTAATCTTATCTCGCATTGATTACGGATGTGTTGCGTATGGGTCTGCAGGAGTATCCCTTCTAAGAAGATTGGATACTGTCCATCACACTGCTGCCCGTATTTGTTCAGGTGCATTTCGCACTTCTCCCATTGAAAGTCTGTTGACAGAGTGTAGTCTCCTTCCACTTGACTTGAGACGTAAAAAATTAAGCGCCAACTACTACTGTAGAATTATGTCTGATCCTTTTCACCCTTTACGTAAGTTGAGACTTGATGCCTATCTTGGTAGGTTATATGATGCTCGCCCATCGAACATCCGACCATTTTCTGAAAGAGCGAAATCCATCTTGTTGGATGCAGCTCTTAGTGACGTAGTTGCCCAAACATTTACCACTCAATCCTTTCCTCCGTGGGATATTCCATCTTTCCACTTTCTCAATCCATTCGCGATGTACTGCAAGGCAGACATTGCCCCAGAAATTTTTCTACAAATCTTTTGTGATCACCGCTCTCAGTATGCTGACTATGAAGCAGTATTTACTGATGGATCCAAAGCAGGTGAACGTGTTGGCTGTGGTACTGTGTCCGACACATCCACAGTCGCTTTTTCACTTCATAAATCCTGCTCGGTTTTCACTTCTGAGATGACAGCAATTTCTTGTGCACTGCTGCATATCTCACTCTGCAACAATCGCAAATTTTGTGTGTATACTGACAGTTTAAGCTCCTTGTCAAGTCTGAAGCAATTTAACACTAATAGCCATCCACTTGCCTTTGACATTTTGTCAAAGTTACACACACTTGAGAGGAAAGGATTTACTATATTGTTCTGCTGGGTACCTAGTCACGTGGGAATTTCAGGAAATGAATTGGCTGATTCTGCTGCTAAAGCGGCTTCAATCCCGCTGCAGCAGCCAGTTCCCTACCAAGATATTAAGACTTCAATTCACAAGTTCATAGTATCCTTACGTCAAGAAACATGGGATTTGCAGGTTAATAACAAACTTCATTTTATCAAAAATCATCTTCTTAAATGGCCAGTTAATCCAATGCGTCGGACAGATGTCAAACTGACTCGTCTGCGCATTGGTCACACCCGATTGACGCATCGACATCTATTGCTGGGAGAAGATCCACCTGTTTGCGATATTTGTCGTTGCGATCTTACTGTGTATCATATTTTAATTTCTTGTCCTAAGTTTCAATCACATCGTCTTAGTTTTTTTAAAAGTACCAGTTTAAGTCTTCAGGATTTGATTGGGGAAACTCCCCATCCAAATCTTTTTGCTTTTTTAAGATCAATCGGGTTTTTAAATCATATCTAGCTGTTTTAAACATATTCATTTTTTAAATTTTTAAACCTCTTCATCATTTTAGAAATGTGTTTTTAAAATTTTTTAATTATATTATGTAACATCACATCATATTTATAATTCATCTTTCATCCTAGTTTTTCTTTTATCTTTTGTTTTGGCGCAGCATGGCCCTTGTGTTGCCTTTGCGCCATAAAAACCCAAAACAAACAAACTAACACATACTTTATAGCCTGATATCTCACCGAGGTTATTGTCTTTGGAAGGGGTGGGGTGTAGGATTTGGTATTTTTTTTTTTTTTTTTTTACTTTTATGAATTTGTTGTCTTTGTTAGCGTACTTTCGATTCAAAATTTACAAAGCGCGCGTAACATCGAATTAAATTTTAGTTCTTTACGCACCCTGGTAGCCAAATAATTGACGCAGAGGCGAGATTCGAGGATTTTGCACATGGGTTTATTTGACAACTGCAAGCACAAGCAAAAGGGTACAGGCTACACCGAGGAGAGGGGGGTGGAGGGGATAACGGTTGGTTGGTTGGTTGTATTCAGATTATCTGGCGCCGTCAGCAACACGAGGGCTATAATGCGCCGAAACATTCGTCATTAGACAAGCCAACATACATTTACAAACACCCATGCAAACACGGGACTCGGAAACCGCAACCTTGCGGTCCAGAGGCTAGCACGCTAACCAGTATACCGGGAGGGGATAATGGAAAGGTTACCAATGAAACGGAATATGGAATAACGGAAAGGTTACGGCTCACCGGCTTTGATCCACGACTCCAAATAGCGGTGACAGCTTCCACGGCTCCGGCAACACTCAACACAAGGCCTGCAGGGCACACCGACCAGCAGCAGCCCCAATGCGTCAACTCGATTCAGAAACTCAACACCAGGCTAACTGAGCCAAAACTAATAGAGACAGTCCTGCACCAGGCCGATTTGATACACATCTTGGACATGCACTTTTGCCGATGTTCTGGCTGACCAATTAAGGTAAAGATGTGTAGAGGGGTTGGTTGTATTCAGACTATCTGGCGCCGTCAGCAACACGAGGGCTATAATGTGACACATCTTGCATCTATTTATTCTTGCATCGCTTAGTTCATAAAAATTTATATTCGTTTCCAGAATGTGTGTGCCGACCAAACGGTATAGTGGTTAGCGTGCTAGCTTCTAGACCCTCGAGGTTGCGGGTTCAAGTCCCGTGTTAGGCATGGATGTTTGTAAATGTATGTTGGCTTGGCGTTCAGTATGTAAATTGGAAGTTTTGAAAGCTGCTAGTTTACCGAAGAGGCAAAAAACGAAAAAATATAGTTTTTTTTTTATTCAGTGTTAAAATTAAATTTTCCTTTTTTTTTCCCCTTTTTTTTTTTTTTTTTTTTTTTTTTTTTATCATTTCCGCATTTTATTGAACCCGCAACCTCGAGGGTCTAGAAGCTAGCACGCTAACCACTATACCGTTTGGTCGGCACACACATTCTGGAAACGAATATAAATTTTTATGAACTAAGCGATGCAAGAATAAATAGATGCAAGATGTGTCACATTATAGCCCTCGTGTTGCTGACGGCGCCAGATAGTCTGAATACAACCAACCCCTCTACACATCTTTACCTTAATTGGTCCGCCAGAACATCGGCAAAAGCCAATATTCGCGAATTATGTGTTTTGTATATGTCCTGAGGCTTTTGGCTCACTATGGCCCATAGACAAAATATATATATATAAAAGAGAGAGAGAGAGAGAGAGAGAGAGAGAGAGAGAGAGAGAGAGAGAGAGAGAAAAGGAAAAAATACACCGGATATTATTTTTTATAAACTGACACAAATAATGCATAATTAAATGCTAAAAAAGTTAATGAAATAAACATTCGTCATTAGACAAGCCAACATACATTTACAAACACCCATGCCTTACACAAGACTCGAACCCGCAACCTCGTGGTCTAGAAGCTAGCGATGTGTAGAGGGGATGCGCATGCCAAGGTGAACCGTCACGAGTATATTTCTGATTATCAACAAGACTATAACAACTTGAAATTTATTATTGATAGCCACAAAACCCTGTTCATTGCCACTTTAGAAGAGACCTGCAATTTAATACATAACAATGCGAATTATTACATAACAAGTTTAATTCGTGTATTGTGTTATTAAAGAATTATATCTCACACGCTAGCGTAAGAACAGTGAAGCAAAATTAACTTTATTTGTGCACTTGATACAAGACAAAATAAAAGGTTATAATTAAAGTGATTAAGTTACAAAATTTTTTACAGAAATTGTCATTCGTAGGAGATATTCAGAAACTGTCGAGATCATATTCGATTGAAATAATTAGCAAAAAGGAAATAGAAAAGCTGAATTATGCTGCTTCTTTTTCTACAGTATCATTTACAGAATTACTCGTTCTCTTTTCTTTCTTGGGAGATTTTGCGGCAGTGCTTCTTGAAGTAATTCTGTAAATCTTCCAATTGGCTACAAGGGAAGAAAATCCTTTCCAGAGTATACCACTGGACGTCCATAGAGAAATGCCCAACCAGCAACCGAGGAAACCACCTATGTAACTGAAGAGCTCCACATCCTGTTAATTTCAAAATTGCATTTCACAAACATCTATTTCGCAACTGTCAAAATGCATCAGTGCTAAATAGTACCGCACAATTTATTTTTGTTAAAAAATAACTTTATAGAAGAGCACATAATTTGTTTTTGAAAGTCTGTGGTAATCATATGAATTTCAGTTGACCATACCTACCTCTACAATTTTTAAGCCACTCTCTTCAAATAGCAACTCATTACAGCAGCAATTTTCTAATAATACCATTGACAAATGAGAAAATTGATATTTGTGGTCCAAAGGATTCAAAAGCAATTTATTTTATTGATAATACGAATGCATAGCTTATAAAAAATTATTCTAATAAGTTACCATATTAGTCTTGATTGTGCTTGGATTTAAAAGGTACTGGTTGCGTGTATGGGTTCGAAAGATTTGAAGCCAAAGCAGATTAAAACTTGAAGAAATTTATTCCGATATAACTCTTCGCAAATTTTTTTAGAACTCCAGAACTTCCGGTTCTAATAGACTCAATACAGCTCTTTACACAACAATGGAGCACAAACAGCAGTTAAAAACTAGATACACAACTTCTAAAATCGACGCAAAAGACAATGCAATACAGTAAACTTTCGGAACTACTCTGAATGCTCGTTGAGAGACAACTAACTAACTAACTAGCTATTTCTTCGCGAATCTTCTAGAGATAGCAATTTGGCGAATTTTCCAGATCGCAGTCAAAATGAACTATACAAGTACGGGACTGAAAGTGTCGCCAAATGGTTGCTAAGTTTGACGACATTTGGCGATTTCTCGCCAAATTTAGCGAACACAATTAGTCGCCAAAACCGTCGCCAGATTGCCATTAACCATAATGTTAAATGGCCTTCTCCTTGTAAAACTATATTTCCAACATTAAGAGACGCATTACAGGAAAGCTAAGTAAAAACAAACTCTTGCACTGCCTTATGCGAAATGTGCATACATTTTTCTTTTTACATAATTAATACTACGAAATATTTACAAATATACAGACATTCGTAACAGTACACTACTTACAACTTACGTAGGTTATTTTTCTAAAGAGAACGAGAGATTTTAAGGAATGGTCTACTTTTGAGAATGCCGTCGTATGAAAGTGATTACATTACAATCGAGAAGCTTAAGCTGTGAACATGTAAAGTGAATACATTTTCATGTCACTAACGATTTTCATTGGTTAACGTTCATTCAAAAACCCATTCGATTAATAACCAATTAAATAATATTGAAATATATATTATGAATCATACTTTCAGAATTTTTTTTATGTTAAACTACGAGAAGCCTGATTGGTATTTGAACCTGCCTGTTGGAACTTTATAACAAAAGAATCAACTAGATAATTAATAATTAAACAAAGAAATATCTTAACACTCTATCTCGAAGGTTTTTTTTACGCAATATATGTTTGGAAAATCTAGCCAGAATGCAAAGTGTGTTATATGTGACAAACCAAATCGCCTGTCAATATTACTTATTTATGAAATAAAATGCTAGATTTCATTCAAATTTGAAAACACTTTATAATATAAGCACATTTTTGCTTATATTATAAAATGCTCAAAAATAAGCACATGTTTGCAATTTCAAGATTGCTTAATTGTTAAATTGTATCCACAAACTTAACTAGTTTTAGTATTAATTATTAGACTACTAACTTTGACAAATTTGGCAGTTATTTATAACCAAAGTTTCCTCACAAAATTATTTTTTCAATAAATTATTGGTCATAGCTCAATACCTTATTACAGTTTCAAATAAACTCAAAGAATACAATTTCAGGAAACTTTTTTTTTTCCGAATATTAATTCATAATTTGAAGGATATATTGGCTAAAAAATAACCGCTACCTTTTAACAACATCCTTGGTTCTATACTTCTTAAAGTTAGAAATGCTCTCCAACTACTAGTTTCTATTTAAAAAAATCCATAGTGTAAGAATTATACAACCATTGCTTATTGATTGAATACATTATTATAAAATTAATAGTTTTAAAAACTAAAAAACACGCTTTAATAGAAAAGTGAACTCAAAAGTAGAAAATAATTTTAAATAAGTTTGAAGTAAGAATAGAGTGATTAACAAGAAATACTTATTTTATCGTTAAAAAGTGTGGGTCGCTTTTTAAGATATTTTCATAATGGCTCTACTTTTACCAATATCTGTCATTAAATATTTACAACAATTGAAGTCAAGTATCCCACTCTTTTTTACGATAAAATAAATATTTCTTGTTAATCACTCTATTCTTATTTCAAACTTATTTAAAATTATTTTCTACTTTTTAGTTCATTTTTCTATTAAAGCGTGTTTTTTAGTTTTTTAAACTATTAATTATTTTTTCTGTAAACCATAAAATTTTTTTAGTTAATTTTTTTAGTTAAGTGTACAAAACTCTCCAGTTGTTCCTGCCAATAGTCATATGCTTGTCTCAATTTTTTTCAAATTTAAGTTATGTGTATGCCTTAGTACATGCCGTATTACTTGGCACAAAATACAACCGTGTATCTGAATATGAAAAATCACTAATCCTGAACATCCTGGTAAGGATAATGCGACTAAAAAAACACGCTTTGTATAACCGTCGTTCCCACGACAAATCTTTCAAATGTCTGCCTTATCAATTGTTGATGATAGGTTCTGTGATTATTGGGATTGTAACGGGTAACGGCACACCAGGGTTCGATTCTGGAGAAGGTTGGTTGGTTGGAATTTAACGGCGCAAGGGCAACATGAGCTAATCCTTGTGATAAAGCGACAAACTTATTGAATTATTGTATTGTCATCGGTCTTTGACAAGTGTGCAAAGTTTGAATCAAATCTGATCGCTCTAAGTAGGGCAAAATCGAGCCCAAAAGAGTCGGTTACGAGCAAACATACAGGTGAAACTAATAAAAGCGTGTTATAAAAAACTGAATTATACACATGGTTTGTGTACAAAGTAGTCGAAAAATAATTGCAGTATATTGATCAATAAATTATTGATGATTTGAGAGCTGAACGATGCAGCTGTTGCAGAAATTCATAGCAAAAAATATAGGATTTTTTTTTTCATAAGGAAGGGTTTTTTTAATAGCAAATGATGGTGTAGTAAGTATAGGTAAGCAGCTACTCAGTGCTGGTACATGATGCAATACATTGATGTATTGATGAGAAGTGGCATCTGTTGGGTAAAAGAGTAATTACTTTTTATTTTTGATGGAAAAACATTTTCGCACGTCATTCTGTAAAAACCGCCTCGTCATATTATCCAATATTCGTGAATTATTGATTTTTCATATTTCCTGTTACTTCTGTTTCACCTTCTATGTGCTAGAGTTCAAATTGGGTATAATTGTTGAAATAGTATTAAGCTGATACACATTAATGATGTCCTGAATGATTTATAATTTTTAAAGTACATTTCTAGCTTTGCTATTATACAACACGAGTTCATATTTATATTGTCAACTTCAAAAAAAGTAAATTAATTTTTTTTTTTTAACTTACCATATATTGTGCTCGGTGATAAACCAATGGTACTTTATTACTTTCTATATATAATTCAATCCTCGAGTGCCTGAAAAAAAGATTTTACTAAAAATATTGTTGTTTTTCAATAAAAATCGACGTATATTTTATGAAGCATTCTACAGTAAAAGTACATTCTTATAAAATATGGAAAATGTAATCTATTGTAGATAAAGATGCAATCTTTAGTACATATATCATCGATTGTATATAAACATGCAATCTTTTGTATATTTGTAATCGATTGTATATTAACATGCAATCTTTTGTATATTTGTAATCGATTGTATATAAACATGCTATATTTTGTATATTTGTAATCGATTGTATATAAACTTGCAATCTTTAGTATATTTGTAATCGATTGTATATAAACATGCAATCTTTTGTATATTTGTAATCGATTGTATATTAACATGCAATCTTTTGTATATTTGTAATCGATTGTATATAAACATGCAATCTTTAGTATATTTGTAATCGATTGTATATAAACATGCAATCTTTTGTATATTTGTAATCGATTGTATATTAACATGCAATCTTTAGTATATTTGTAATCGATTGTATATAAACATGCAATCTTTTGTATATTTGTAATCGATTGTATATTAACATGCAATCTTTTGTATATTTGTAATCGATTGTATATAAACATGCAATCTTTAGTATATTTGTAATCGATTGTATATAAACATGCAATCTTTTGTATATTTGTAATCGATTGTATATTAACATGCAATCTTTAGTATATTTGTAATCGATTGTATATAAACATGCAATCTTTTGTATATTTGTAATCGATTGTATATTAACATGCAATCTTTTGTATATTTGTAATCGATTGTATATAAACATGCAATCTTTTGTATATTTGTAATCGATTGTATATAAACATGCAATATTTTGTATATTTGTAATCGATTGTATATAAACTTGCAATCTTTAGTATATTTGTAATCGATTGTATATAAACATGCAATCTTTTGTATATTTGTAATCGATTGTATATAAACATGCAATCTTTAGTATATTTGTAATCGATTGTATATAAACATGCAATCTTTAGTATATTTGTAATCGATTGTATATAAACTTGCAATCTTTAGTATATTTGTAATCGATTGTATATAAACATGCAATCTTTTGTATATTTGTAATCGATTGTATATAAACATGCTTGTAAAATTTCCAAAAAATATTTAAAACATGAGATTTCTGAACTATCATTTTTGTTTAGATTAGATAAATAAAACTAAAAAGTTATTAATATTGAAAGAACAAAAATTAAGATGCGCTATATCCAGGTAAAATTCAGAATAGGGATGAGTGAAATACCCCTTTTCTCGAAATTTCCAACGGCAGGGGATCAAAATCTTTTTATATTGTTACACAAATTGTCTGTATATAGTATAAATAGTGACGTATTATTTTAAAATTCTATTATAATTTATTTTATCTTATTTTATCTATTAACAGCGCTTATACAGGTTAGAAAAACGTGGCAACACCTAAAGCAATCGAGAAATTTCGAGATGTTTCTGTATCGACGAATTGGCTGGAAATTTCGAGAATGTTCTCTCGCGCCAAGTATAAATAAGACTGGAGATCGGGAAAAGTTTTCAGATTGACTTCGGACTTCGATGAAAGCTGATCGCTTTGTTTACCTACTAGAGTGAACTTGTATAATCGCTGTATTCGAAGTTGTTTTTGTTGCAGGCTTGAGAGTGATTACACAGTTGCCTTTGAATAAATTTTGTGAGTTTTCTAAAGTGAATAAATAGTAGTTTTTATCTTAAAAACTGTGCCATCATTGCCTCAGTGGAAAAATTCATAACAATATCATCCGGTGCATCAAACTTTTTAAATTAAAATACCCACTAACCTTGATATTAGGTCTCGAATTTAATGGTATGTATGAAAATTTGAATTTGGGGGACATTTGTCTCCCACGCGACTAACAGCGGGACAAAAGGTCGCGCGACTAACCAAGGGTTAATATTAAGCCATAACTTGTTAGATTGTATTCAGATTATCTGGCGCCGTCAGCAACACGAGGGCTATAATGCGCCGAAACATTTCGTCATTTAACAAACCAACATACATTTACAAACACCCATGCCTACACGGGACTCGAACCCGCAACCTCGCGGTCTAGAAGCCAGCACGCTAACCACTATACCGTTTGGTCGGCCATAACTTGTTAGATACTTTTAGCCCGCACACCCTATTAAACAATACAACGGGTGAATAAAGTAAAATAAAAATGAATAAAAACCGCGTCAATTAATTTATACTATCTTTTTTTCGATACTCTAGCTTCATTTAAGTCGAAGCATTTTTGTCCAAATAAGAAGAAAAAAACACTTAGTCACAGAAATAGTTATGAATGAATGGCAGGTCAGAAATTCAAATCATAGTCCAGAAAATGTTCTTACAGGTCATTTAGTGCCTGCAATGAAAAAGAAAAAAAGGGAGTTATTTTACTACATAGTAAAATCAGAACACATAAGGAAAACCAGATCATTTCATACATAAATTTGGCATTTTGTGGTTATTAACATTTCCTTAAATATGATTTTCTAGCTTTGCAAAAATATCCTAATTTGAAACATTTAAGGCAACAGAAATATTTTAAATTATTTCGTGTAAAAACACGATTTCAGTAATGTCCCCTGGTTTTAAGTATCTCGAACCACATTGATCCCAAAACTAGCATTCTCAAAGTTTTGGTACATTTTTCTTGGAATCTATTAGATATTTCGATCGTAATTATATACATGTAATGCATATAGATAATATGTAATGTTAACTTAGAGATATATTAAATTACAAACAAAATTTTGTTCTTAGAAAAAGAAAATTATTACAAATTTTGGTATTATTTAAAATTTAACTTCTAGGAAAAATTTAAAATAATAAATCTTCATACTCAAATCTGAATAAGTGCATGATAAAATACTTTGTAGATTTTGAGAAAAATTTTCTTAAAAATACCATTTTAAAATGGGTTTCAAATGACAGCTCTGGTCCAATTTAAATGAATATAAATTAATTTAATGAATAAGTAAAACGTTACACTTTTTAAAAATTGCGATAACTATTATATTTATAAGCAAATTATGCTTTTTATTTCGGATACTTCGTTTTAAACTGTAGCATAATTGATTTTTTTTAATATTTTATTATAAATGTAAGATTATGTAAATTTGCTGAATTACTAGAAGAAAATGCTTGAAACTTAAAAAAAAATATTGTTACAGTTTTTTAATGGGAAGATCTATTGAAATCTGAAATGCTATTCCTTTGTTAATATTATTCTTGAGTGTCAGTAATGTTAGGAAATAAACTCAAACAACCCAGAAACTGTAAATTAGGTAGAAATGTAGATAGGAAATTAATATTTTACATAATTAGAAAAAAATAGTATTTGTAAAAGTATGTGGTAACTGCGTAATCATTTCAATTACTCCATAGTCGAACCATTCACATTTCTCTTTAAGAATTAAATCCTGTTTGTAGGTTACACTTATTTTATCATATAGTATTTTTTACTTCTTAGACATAGTTCTAAAATTATATTTAAATACTCCAATAGTTGAAATCAACTTAACATGGCACTAAGATCCCGGATAAAAACATATTTAGTAAAAGCTTTGATTGGTTGCGAATTCTTTGTAGCCAATCAAAGTGCCCAGATAGTGTGTTCCATCTGGGTTGTTAGTACCAAGTTACTTTGATTTTATCAAAAATAGCAGTATATATATATATATATATATATATATATATATATATATATATATATATATATATATATATTAAAGTTATTGTATTTAAAATATTAATCATGCCTACCCTTGAATCTTTTGGGTTCCTTACATGAAAAGAAGAAAAATGGTAGTTCAGTTTTCTACAAAAGAAAAATATTATTTTATATTTATCGATAAAAATATAAAATTTTAATCTTTCTTAATGTACTATTTTCATTTATATGGGTTAACAAACATGCAAAGCTCTAAGTATGGATTTACATATAGGAACTGGAAATTTGTAAAAAATCTTACTTAAATTGATGTATTAGATAGTATTTGTATAAAATAAGAGGGATACAAATGTCTTTACTATTAATATAAAATTGTAAACATTTCGTATCAAATAACACGTATATAGCAAATCTATAACAAATAAGGGAGATACTTAGGGCCATGTTACGTTTTAATTGTGGAACCTACATGAGTTGTAACCATCGATATAGATAAACAACTGGATAGACTGCTCCATTGTCAATGCAAAGAGAAAAACGCGCCGGGGATTGCGAAGCTGGTGGGATGATTAACCAATCACAGTTCACTTTTATAGTTGGATGGGAATGCGAAAAACCTTGTAAAGTGTTAGATTATATATTTTTTTGCACATTATTACTAATTAAGGTCTACTATTGACATTTCTGCTGTGTACAACCCAAAATTTTATTTTCAATCCTCGGCAATCCGTATTTTTATCCCACCAATAGCATCTGGCAACGGCTTCATTTTCTCAGCGTTAAGCAGTCTCGTCAGTTGTTTATCTATATCGATGGTTGTAACAGGCCTATTGACTATATGTTTGCCCTGCTTGCCAATATGCCATAAACCACTTGAGAAGACTGTTGAAAATAATACTTTAAATTGGTATTTCAAGTATTGTGAATAACTTTCTCATGGTTTATAGTTTATGTATGCACTTGAAAAATAAAAGAATAAATAAATAGCAATTTAGAAATTTTGTGGATTATTATATTTTAGATTAAACAAAGAAATCTTTTTGTTTTCAACTCTTTTCTCTGAGGTTTTTTTTTAAAAAAAACAATAAATATATATTCTATAAATTCTAAAATAAGATTTTCATTAAGTACAGAATTCTTATGGAGAAAAATGAAACCGGAAATTTTTGAATTTTCTTTTTACTTCATTTAAAAATACATGCTTAGTAACGTCAAAGAGAGCTTTAAAATGTATCAAAGAATTTAGAGCCATTTAAAAAGTGCAATTTGGAAAAACTTGAATAAGAGATAATTTCAAGAAATGTGATCAGAAAAAAATTATACAAATGTTTTATTTAACCAGATAAATCTAATGAAATCTTTTCCTTTTATGCCTTTACCCTTATCACATAAGCTTAAACACCCATCAGCTTATTTAAAAGTTCAAGACAGAAATTAGTCATGTTTTTTTGTTTTTTTTTTAATTAAAGAGCACAGAATTAAAGAAGATTTTAGCTTTTCATTCGGGCAGTTTTTCGAATACGTTTCAATTACTTGTTTTCAGATTATCTGGCACCGTCAGCAACACGAGGGTTATAATGCGCCGAAACATTCGTCATTTGACAAGCCAACATACATTTACAAACACCCATGCCTAACACGGGACTCGAACCCGCAACCTCGCGGTCTAGAAGCTAGCACGCTGACCACTATACCGTTTGGTCGGCCTTCTGGTGGTATAACTTAAATTGCTCAGAAGTCATTTCATTTCCTTAAAAGAGTTCAAACATATTTAGAGCTAATTCATTAGTGCTTTTTCATTACCATGGATGTGGTTTAATTCCGATGCAACATCAGAGTGTGTACTTACAAGCAATCATCTTTGCACTTGTAGAAGCATCCACAATTACTGCCATTCATACGTTCCTCCTCATCTTTTGAAAGATAATGGGAAAGTTTTACAGTATTTCAACATGAAAAATATCAATCAAATTTATGCGTTATTAGAAGCATTTTTCATTGCATACGTTATGTGTGCAATATAGATTTATCAGTGGTCACCTAAGGTGTATGAGATATGAACACAAAAGAAAGGTCTAT
Organism: Linyphia triangularis; assembly: GCA_963978545.1. Taxonomy (NCBI): domain Eukaryota; kingdom Metazoa; phylum Arthropoda; class Arachnida; order Araneae; family Linyphiidae; genus Linyphia; species Linyphia triangularis. Next base: position 80,786,068 of record OZ021731.1, read on the forward strand.
CCATCTTGCAATAAGTGTTTCACCTGTGCAGCTAGCCCGGCTCACCTCCTTAGCTGCATGCATTTTGAAAAAGAAGATTTCCTGCGCGACCCAGTCTTGTTCTTCAACTTCCTGAGGGTGGGTCCTACCATCTTATCCCACTGTCTAACAACAACAACAACATGTGTGCAATATTGTTAAGAAAACAAACTTTTAATACTTAATCATGAAAAACTTTTAATGGACGCCAAAAAAGCAATTCTTCTCATAACTATAATAGCTGTAAGCATACAAAGTTACCCAGAAAAATTGACGTTTATGAGCGATATGGAAAAAAATAAAGAGTACAACTATTTAGAACTTCGGAGTTACCATTCACAAAATAACGGAAGAAATTTTTAAAAAAATATGATTTTAGAAGTATAATTTTTATAGTTTTAGAAGTACATAAATATAAAGACAACTTAGTTTAATTTGTCGTATTTAACACACTGTTATAATTTAATCATGATAGGCGATTTATAAGTTGCGTCTTTAAAGGCTCGTTGAATCGTATCGGAAAAAATACCTATAAAATGCACTTATTAACCTTCAAAGTAATATCAGTTGCTCGCAGAGGCGGTTCCATGGGGGGGGGGGCTAAGGGGGCTATAGCCCCCCCCCCCCATGAGGGTGAAACTTACACTGGATAAAATGGTTTTCATAACAACCCTGCCCCCTTTCATAACAACCCCCCACCTAAGATTTTAGATTTTTTTTTTTAATGTATTTCTAGATACAAATATTTAAGAAAAAGTTTAATTTCCGATCAGAAAATCTCATTTCCCCCCCCCCCCCCTAGAATTATATGAAATGACGCGTCTGCCTTTCTCCCCCCAATTCTCCGTAAAAGGTAAAAGAATGTCGTAGTTTTCGACGTTTGGTCCAAGTGCCCTGTTAATAGGTAACCAAAGTACCCATAGACTAAGAATAAATTAACTAGACCAAGTCTGTATGGCAAAACCTAATAATACGAACAGCGCGGTCACGTGACGACAGCCTTCAAAACGGAACTGGAGAAAAATTCTTTCATTTACTTCAAGGTTAAACAATTGAAAGCTGAAGACTATTTTCTTGAATGCCGAAAAAATGCCAGAATACTATACTGGATTTGGATGCAAAATTGATTTTGAAATAGGAGATTCAATAACCTTTCACAGTCATGTCATTTTTTAAAAATTATCTTAATAATTTTATTTTTTTAAGACTTATAAAAGTTAGTTTGTATTTTGCTTTCTGACATAGCTGCCTTTAATTGGTAATAATGGTCTTTATCATTTACTTACTTCTGAAAATTGTAATTGATAATGAAATGAAAATGAAAGTCTAGACTAATGTTTTATAATATTTTGAAAAGGGTAGAAATGGGTTTTAAAAGGCATTGGAATTAGTCACGTCACGTGTTCCGTCTTGGTAACACCCTCTCTTAATAACAGATATTGGAGCGTCCTGTCTATTTTATTATTCGTTTATGAAAGTACCAAACGAACACGAACAGGTTTTAAAACTAGTTCAGAAGACATTCTTGAACATCCTTGTTCTTCCTATTGTATTGTGTGTCTTTGACTCGTACCAGCCTGGAATTTTTACTGGTCTCCCTATACCAGTTTATAGTTGTGCATAGTACGCTATCAAAATGAAGCGACATTTAACCGATTATTTCGGGAAAAAAGAGAGCAGCGCTAAAAGCCATTGTAAAGAGCTAGATGTTGGAAATTTGGAATCGAAGTCAGAAAGTGCGATAAAAGCCTATGATCCTGGCAAGATAAATCTTCCGGTAAGCTTTACACATAAATATTTATTTTTATGTGTCGTTCAGTTCCAAAGCCAGACAACTGCAGTTTTTCGAAAAATGCATTTTTGAATTTTTTTGCAAGTAACTTAATTGTACATGCAAGTAATTTAATATATAGGATAATAAAAACAAAAACGATATCTATTATACTCTGTTACAAAAAAAATAAAAAATTACGTATATACTCGTAGTGATTATCAAATTAATCAATTTCTATATTTATATATAGGATACATATGAAAAATCACATGATCCCTGTGATATAGGAAGAGCCGTGAAAGAAGTTTTAACAGATGATGAGAAACTAAAATTACTAAAAAATACTTGGATACCTCCAACAACATTTCCTTTTCCAGAACTAGTAGAAGGGAAACAGAAACGGAAATTTAATCATGATTGGCTAAAAAAATACAAGTGGCTAGCATATAGCCAAATGCTAGGCGGTGGACTTTGCACCCAATGCGTTCTCTTTGCTCCTTCAGGTGCTGGTATCGGATCTCAGGTAAAATATTTGATTTTCTTTTCTTATGCATTTCATTGTAACTTGTGTGATATTTTCATTTGTATGAAATGTTTAATGTTTTAACGATTATATCAACAACCAACTGATTGGTCGTTATCGTCGAATATTGTTCCTTAGATATTAAAAAAAAATTGGGTACAATTAAAAATAAATGATTTAAGATTAATTTAAGAATAAAAATTTCAAATGCATTTCTGACTTTAATATTTCAAAACTTTAATAATTGTTTTTTTAATACTTTAAAAAGTTATAGCCTAAATTCACCCAATTTATATTGAAATTATTAAAATTTTGACTCCATATTTTATTTTATTACTCTTGAAGTTGTCAATAAAAATTAACGAAATTGTAAGTGACCCGTAAATAATGTACAAAATTTATGGAACATTTTGTGTAATACTATTTTGAAAGTGTAAAGGTACTGTGTAAAAGCAAAACTGGCCAGCTCCACAATTTTGCGAAACGCGTTCTTTGCAATTTTTGCGGAAGGCTTACCTATATTGTCGGCATTTTGAGAAATAAAGTAATACTAATGCGAAACAAATCAATTTAAACTTTCAACTTTTAAATCTTTATTAAAATCCTTTTTTTATACTACTAAACCGGGTGCTTTACTTTAACGACCGAAATGTTCAATTAGTTAGAAAAACTATGTATCCTAAAATATGTATAAATATAAATTTAACAAGCGTGTACATTTTTTAGGCTCTCAAAACACTGGTAAAAGAATCGTTAGCCAAATATAAAAAAGCCACCGAAGATCTACGTAAGCATGAAAATACTAAGTACCACAAATTCTCCATGGAAAAAGCAGTAGAATTTACAAAAGTAATGGAATCAAGCAAGAAAAGCATTGACGTTGTTTTAGATTCCGAAACATCGGCCATTATTGAGGATAATCGAAAACGATTGAGGCCTATAGTAAAAACTATAGTATTTTGTGCTAGGAACAATTTGCCCTTAAGAGGACATCGTGATCACGGTTTGATTTCACAATTAAAAGAAGAAAGTAATGAGGATCTTCTGGTTGGAAAGCATGGAGTTTTCCAAAGCCTTTTGGCTTTTCGTGTGGATGCTGGGGACGAAGACCTCAAGCGACATTTCGCAATTTGCAGGCGTAACAGTGCAATGATTAGCAACACAGTCCAAAATGAAATTATAGACTGTATCGGAGAAACTTTTCGTTCTTCAATATCAGAAGATGTTAAAAGATCAAAATTTTTCAGTATAATGTGCGATGAAACAACAGATGTCAGCACCAAGGAACAGATGACATTTTGTGTTAGGTACATAGATACCCAATCTTTCGTTACCAAAGAAGAATTTGTTGGTTTTACAGAAATGACAGAGACAACTGGTGTTGCTATAAAAGAAGCAATCGATAAAGAGTTGGATGCCTTGGCCTTAACAAAAGAACACCTTTGCGGCCAAGGGTATGATGGGGGTTCTAACATGGCTGGAAAGTTTAAAGGAGTGCAAGCCCTGATATCAAACGAGCAACCCATGGCTATTTACAGTCACTGTTTCAGCCACTCCTTGAATTTGGTTATTTCAAAATCGTGTGACATTCCTGCCATACGAAACATGTTAGGAACCGTAGGAGCGGTAACAACTTTTCTTTCTGCTTCTGCTCTACGAAAAAATGCTCTAGAGGAAGTAATTAATCAACTTCCAGAAATAAAGAAGAAATGTTTAAAGGTGATGTGCCCCACTAGATGGGTAGAGCGACACGATAGCTTAATTAGATTTAAAGAGTTATTTCTCCCTATTGTAACACTGCTTGATCAGCTTTCAACTTCACCAGATACCAACTCGGAAACATCAAGCAAAGCTTCTATGCTCAGTTCGGCTATTCAAAAAGGAGAATTCATCATAGCCTTGGAAACAACGGCATATTGCATGGCAATAACTCTAAGGCTAAGTGAGCAACTACAAAATCCACAATTAGATTTTGGAAATGCCCTGCAAAATATAAACTGCATATTAGAGGTTTTCAGAAATCTACGAAGAACTGTGGATGTCGAATTTGGTAGTATTTTCGAAGACGCTTTGCAAAAAGCAAGCGAAATCGAATGCGAAATACGCATACCAAGAAAATGCTTTCGACAGACTCATCGAGAAAATACTGATGCTTCAAATCCCGAGGAGTATTACAGACGAATGGTTTTTTTACCGTTGGTAGACCATTTGATTCAAGAACTGGAATCGAGATTTTCCCAACGATTGGTGGATATATTACCTTTAGAAGGCCTTGTTCCAAAAAATATTTTGAAGTACGAAGAAGAAGAAATCCTCAAGGCTGCAAAAAATTACCAGCAGTACCTGGATGGCTCTGAGCTTATACTAAAGTCAGAAATAAAGCTATGGAAAAACAAATGGGATAGTGAGATTGAGCCGCCTTATACAGCAGTTGAGGCCCTGAAGAAGTGCGATCAACAATTTTTCCCCAACATTTTTATTCTTCTACAGATATTTGGAACAATCCCCGTTACAACAAGCACACCCGAAAGGAGCTTCTCCACATTACGACGGATTAAAACATATTTAAGAAGCACCATGGGCCAGGCAAGATTAAACGGACTAGCACTGGCAAATATTCAAAAGGATAGAAAAATCTCCATAGAAGACGTCATTAACATCTTCAGTCGCAAAAAAGCAAGACGAATGAAAATTGCAAATTGGAATGTCTAAAATCACAGACACAGACTCTACAAAATTTGATGTTTTGTTTTTGTATTAATGTATCGAGAAAAACAACTCAATTTTAACTAAGGTCATCCACCTAGACTATTGCTTTAAAAAAACCACCATTTTGAATAATTAATTAAAATAATTATTTGCACTTAATCACTCAAATATAATTAAAGTTAATTAAATAATTGCCACACTGTATATTAATGTACTATTTCTTGATTGCGATAAAATCTAATTGACCACAACAGTAGCTCTAATTAATTTTGCTTTCTCATTACGGAACATTTTTGCATGCTGTAGCCCCTCCCTTGTGATTTGCCTAGAACCGCCACTGGTTGCTCGCATTACGAGTTTGACAATTTTTAGAATGCTACTGGATGTCAGAGAAGGTTTATTTTAGATTCGATTGAAGGGGTAGTGCCACACTTTTATGTAGATGTACAGCTTCAAAGTGAGTGCCTTTCAGGGTTTATCTCAGGTGTACTTGGAACAAGATGAAGTAAAGTCTGCTGTGGATATTCGACTTTTTCTTCCTTACAATCAAAGGAGTCCAGAAAGACAAATATTACAGACTTAGTGCACATTTTATGACGTGGGACAAAAATGCTTCGATCCCTTCCAAATTATATATATATTTTCTAACAGTGAGTCTCATAATTAATATTAAGTATTGCTAGTCATCTGGTCAGACGGTTTTATAGTTTCACACAGCCATGGTATTTCAATTTCCGCTATGCTCAGCACAATTCCCACGGTTCTATTCAATGCTAATTTACAGTTCTCTCTTGACGACTATTGTGGATTATTCGATTGCCACTTTTTAAACGGATAAAACGTATTTTTAAACTTTCTCTCTCTCTCTCTCCGAGCTTCCAACTTAACTTAATAAATGTGTTTGGCTTCTACTTAAAAGATTGTTTCCTTCTCCCGCTACGAACTATATAAGAATTCTAAAAAGATGTGAATATTACATACATATAAACACACACAAAAAATATTTTTAAAAATTAAAGTTTTAAAATAATTTATGTGACATTGTTTTTGGTATCAAATGAAATCTATAAATATGAAGGGGGAAAAAGGCGTTTAGGCTGTGGGAAAATATTTTTTTCATTTTTAGTAACACATCTAGGATGTAAAAAAAAAGTTAAGGGATTAGTTGACTATGAATAGTTTCAACGACCGTTATTTTGGTTTATCAAAATATCGTCAGATATATATTAAAAAGTGTCTAGCTAATCGAAAACAGATTAAAAAAATTTTATGTATATTATCTTTCGTTTAGCGAGCATATTGTCTTACTTGATAGCATATTGGACTATACTAAACTCCAACTTAACTTGACATCACTAGACGATAGATCTTTACCGTGCTCATAGGTAAATAATCCATTTTAGAGGAGTGAAGATATAATTCTCGCCAAACCTTATAGCCTTTTGTTCTCTACAGGGTTGTGGTTTGGCGAGCATTATATGCTTTCACGCCTCCAAAATAGATTAAATACCTATGAGCACTGTGACGTTCTACTGTCTAGTGATGTCAAGTTAAGTTGAAGTTTAGTATAGTGTTCGAACGAAGCGTGCTCGATTTCCTGTAAAGTCGTTTAGTACTGAAAATAACTTAATTTACTAACTTAACTAAAATCAGATGTTTAAAAAAAGTCGTAATCGAATTCTGACGCGTCTAGGTTTTGGGTACGTGACATACTGTCTAGTAAATCGTACTCGATGGTTTTGCTCTTACCATACAAAAAATAAAACAGTTGCATTGAACTTTGGGAAAAAATGACATGAACCTGTACTTTTAACATTGTAGCAAGTTTTCTCTTCAATGTGTCCTTTCTCAAAATAATCTGACGGAATTCTGTTATGAAGACAGGTATAACGACACATCTGCAAGTGAAAACATAGTTAGGAAACTGGATTTATAAAACAGGTATATTGTACAGCTACATTACATTTAAAAAAAATATATATATACTCATTCGCCGGCGGTATTGAAGAAAATGGGATTAACCCTTAGTTAGGCGCGCGACCTATTGTCCCGCTATTAGTTGCGTGAGGGGGCATGCAAAAAAAAAAAAAAAAAAAAAAATATTGCATACCCTTAAATTCGTCACCAAATATTAAAGTCAGAAAGAATTTTAATTAGAAATACAACATTATTGAACAGAATAAAGTAAGAATTAAAAAATATTTAAAAAAAACTTGGGGAGGGAAAAAAATATGTAAAAAGTATAGGTCGGTGATATATCGATACGACGATACTTTTATCGATATTTTTAAAAAAATATCGTTACAAAAAATGTCGATACAAGTCACCGATATATCGATATTTTCGAACATTTTTAGTTGTTTGATGATCGTTTTTTAGTTCCATGTTTTTTTTTTTTTTTTTTTTTTCTTTATTCCCTTTTCAAAAACTTCAAATCTAAAGTTTGAACTTGACTGTGAGACAGTTAAAATGGCACCCTAACCAAAAAGATAACATAACATAATGTAATGGAAAGAAAAGATAATTTATTAGTAGTCATTAACATAGCGCCGTTTCTGTTGCCAACGAGTGCATGGAATTTGCACCAAATTTTAAATATTAAAAACATCTATCAGCAAAATATGCGGTAAACTACTTTTCAAAATGTCCTCTTTAAAATTAAATGCGAATTTACGCAATGACATCCAAATGTATTTTATTTCTTCTGATTGATAATATAATTTATTTATAAAAACAATTTTTATAATTTTTATTTATTAAAACAATTTTGGCATGAATTCATGAAAAGTAGAAATTTGCCCGAAAAAACTTCGTTTCTAGCAAAATTGTAAATCAAATAAAAAAAAATTTAAAAATCATTTATTGATATATCGATATTTTTTTTCTAATAAACGATATAGTATCGATATTTATTTTAGTCGATATTTCCGACCTCTAGTAAGAAGGCTTTGATCATAGGCTGCCATCTATCGAGATATTGATTGTGAGGGACATTTGTCAACAGCGCGACTAACCAAGGGTTAATTGTAGTTTGAAAGACTCTTTAAATAGATGACCTTCAAATAATAAATTAGTTAACAGGATAAAACCTATATTCAGTATAAATACCTATATTAGTTAACAGGGCAAATATCTAAATTAATTAACAAGGCAGATACCTATATTACTTATGAGGATAGTCTACAACCTATCGATATTAACGATAATTTGACGTAAGTATAAATTTATAAGTCAGTATTTTGAACCAATTTTTATAATCCAAAATTATGTGGGTAGGGTTAACATAGTTAATAATGCATACCATATGAAACGATATTTATTTAGATAATCCATTGTTTCGCTACTATCAATCGGCTGGTTCAGGGTGGATTCGAAGTTTATTAGTAAAGAACTATTGTTAATATGAAGCTAAACTTACGATTCTTTGCTCAAATTATAGTACTATACTAAACTCCAACTTAACTTGACATCACTAGACGATAGATCTTCACCGTGCTCATAGGCAATTAATCCATTTTAGTGGAGTGAAGACATAATTCTCGCCAAACCTTACATCCTTTTGTTCTCTACAGGGTTGTGGTTTGGCGAACATTATGCTTTCACGCCGCCAAAATGGATTAAATACCTATGAGCACTGTGACGAACTACCGTCAAGTGATGTCAAGTTAAGTTGAAGTTTAGTATAGTAAAGAAGAGGAAACATCGTCAGAGGAAGAAAATAAACAGGAAAGATTTTCGGTGAAAAAATGCATTTTTTTACTCATATCTATCATAGCCTAAATATTTTCAAAAATAGATTTTGAATCGCATAACTTAATCTTGTGTGTGTGGGGGGGGGGGGGGTTGAAGAAGGAAAAAAAAATTAGACGCAGTTCTTGTATTCTAAATTAGTGTTGTTGAGGCACCTCTGAGTGAAAGTGCGTTTTAATATCTTTTAACAAATAAAGAGTGTCTTTATCTTCAAAATGTTTTGTGTTAAAGTTTATTTGATTTTTGGTATAAATTTCTTTGTTTTCTTCATTTTAATTTTTTGTAAGATCATTTGGCCCTGCTGTTATGTTAAATGAGTTGTTGCAGTGAAACGCTATATGTTTTCTTAAAGTTTGCTTCATTTAACTTTATTTTAAATGTACGGTGTTTTGTTTTATATTTTTATTTGGTAAAAATTTTGGGAGTGGCTGTGGCTAAATTCAACCTTCCGTGATAATCAAGTTTTTATTAAAAAAATTCGAAGTATATAAGAATTTTTGTATTTACAGTACGCAAAATAATTCTACAGTTCTAAAAACATCTAAAATTCCACTCTCGTCATAACACTTCTGGGACTTTTAAAGAAAGAGGATCTAAAACTTT